>OX451740.1:1039211509-1040661629 GCA_948472305.1 Vicia faba
GTTTCCTTTGATTCACAAAACAGAGACCTCTTACGAAGACGATGTTGGTGAAGAGACAGAGGTTAATGTGGCTGAACTCCAGCCTGGACCTTCTTATGCATGTAAGTTGTTGAAACCTTTAAACGGGAAAAACCCTGTTGAAACTGAAAAGAATGGCAAAGCCATCACCAAGACCTATACTTTTGACATAACCAAATGTGATGAAAAATTTAATTTGTTAGTAGTTGATGGTCAAATTATGGTCCCTCGGGGCTTGAAGAGTCCCCCACTTGAATAAAGGAAGGAAAGGGGATTCTGCAAATTTCATAATTTTCTTGGTCATAAAACTTCTCAATGTGTTCTTTTCAGGGATTTGGTGCAGAAAGCTTTGAAAGAAGGAAGACTTCAATTTGGAAAAATACCAAAGATGCAAGTCGACACTGATCCTTTGAAGGTGGAGTAGGCTTTATACTCAGAGCCTCTGGATTACATGATGGTCGAAGCTACTAAGGACCTCGACAAAGAATTCATAATGATTGGTGACGTAGAAGTTATAATGGTTGGAACTAACGATAGCTTTGACATGAAGATGGAAGACAGATTGCAGGCAGTGTACCCTCAACCTTAAGAGAGTTTGGTTGACTTTCAAAAAATGCAGAGTAAAAGGGTAGAAAGCCAAAGTATGTCCAAGATGCAGTTTTGTGTATGATGAAGAAGAAGCTGAGAAATATGAAGTTATCAAAAGAGAGGCTCTTAAGCAAGAGAGGCCTCCAGTTCCAAGGTTTGTTTCAACAAAGAAGGAATCCCTTAATGCAACAAAGAGTTTCGAATATTTTTTCAACAACCTCGTCCGAAAACCTTTCGCCCTCCTCCAGACACCTCACAAGAAAAATGGGTGGAACCAATAAGCCAAAAGGGGGGCAAAAGGCCAAAGTGGAAATTGATTTTACATGAAGCTGAGGCCCAAGAAAAGAAGACTGAATTGAAGGGTTATCAAGTTTCTCATAATTATAAGGAGAAAATCCAATGACAAGGACGCAATAGAGGCGTTATCATAGGAACAAAAAAGCTGCAAAGGATGCTTCGACTTCTCAACTGAAACCTTCCAAAAATACTAGGTGTGTCGAAAGCATGCAACCAGTGGAGGTTGCAAAACTTGGTGAAGCTACAGTTCAGAAAGGATCCTATCCAAGGTCAAGATTTACTGAAACGGAAAAGATCACTGCTAACCAAAGGTTGGCTATGAGGGTAGCTCCTTTAGGTAACAGAGATCCGGTAGCAACACAAAGTGTTGGATATACTTCAACACCTGAGTATACTCCTACAACTGAAGGAAAAGAAGAGGAAGAGCCTGGTTATGAGCCTTCTCCAGAAGATTATATGGTGGATGATGATTATGGTGAGGACTTTATCATTAATTATGGAATTATGTCGATTCTTCCTGTCAGAGGTATCAGAAAATAAAGAAGACTTCACCTCGGACGAGGCGGCTAACGAAAAGCCTTTATGCTACTATGTGATGAATAGTGGTATGGCCGAAGAATAGAAGGCTATGTTTGAGAAACCAAACTCAGGGATGATATATCATCTTAAGCCTTTATTTATAAGGGCAAAGGTCGATGGCATACCGGTAAACAAAGTGTTTGTCAATGGTGGGGCAGCTGTAAAGTTAATGCCACGTGCTCTGTTTAAGAAAATGGAGAAGTGTGGGTCAGATATTTGACCTCAAAATATGGTTTTATCAAACTAAGAAGGAAACCCCAGTAGTATACTTGGGGTCATTCAGGTCGAATTGGTTGTCGAAACAACAACCAAGTTGACTTTGTTTATGGTCATAAATTCCAAAGCCAACTTTAATTTATTACTTGGACGTGAATGGATCCATGAAATAGGAGCAGTCCTGTCGACTTTACATCAGAGGATTTCTATTTGGAAGAAAGATGGCATAGTGGAAAATATAGAGGCTGATCATAGCTACTATATGGCCAGTGAGTTTAAAGGTGGAAAGAAATCTTTCGACTAGCACTTGGCAAATCTAGCGTCGTGTGATAATCATAATTACACTCCCAATGAAAACTCAAATAGTTTTCTAACTTTGGATCCTGATTGTGGTTTTAGGTGGGATTCTGAAGAAACAACAGCATCCAGGGAGTCGATCCCACCTACAGGGTGGCCTGTGGTCGACAAAGATGACCATTGAATGAGAACTTTAGCTCGAAATTTGGCCCATGGCTGAATGTATCGTAAATATTCAGATTTGGGAGCTGAAAGATAGGCATTCAAAGCTAAATCGATAAAAAGGCCAACCGGGCCTAAAACAATAGCTTCAGAAATCTAAAGGCAAGATACAAGCCTTTAAGGCTTAAAATCCAATTGCTAATAGGTGCAGAAATTATGTGTAGCATGATATAGTATGCCTAGATTTGTATGTCACATCATATTAAGCCTAAAAGATTTATATTTTAAACCAGTTAATGCTTGTGGTTTATATTAATTTTTGTGTGTTGTACCCTAAAATTTGCCCTCTCACTTATCAATAATTTGCTCATAAGATCTCCTTGGGCTCAAGACTGCACTAGGGTTTGATCAGCTCAAGAGACCTCCTTAAGCACTGATGACCAAAATTAGGGTTTGAGTTTGCACAAGGATTTTTGGACTTCAAATACCCCATATGACTTTAATGGATCATTATGGACCCCTAATATTACTCATGTCAAGTTTCAAGCTTTGGATCACATTTTTGATCAGTCAATTGAGCAGTTGACCTAAAAATCAATTGTATTGGGGAAAAAAGTCAACTATGGCCAATTTACAGTCAAACTTCATAATTTTTGATCCACGTCAACATTTTAAACTCATATGCATCATTTGATCAAGTTTGGACCACAACTCCTCAAAAAATTTGATCAAATCTCCAAAAGGGCAAAATGGTCAAAATTAGGGTTTTGACTGGGAAAGGGCAATTTCTGATTTTTGACCTAACAAATGGTCAATTGGTTTAAGGCATTATATCAAGAATACAATTGCATCATTTTTACATAATGACATGGTTCAAAACATTGCAAGTCCATTGGATTGACAGATGAATTTTTTCAGTCAACTGATCAAAAGTCAAATGTATACTGAAAAGTCAAACTTTGACTTTTTGGTCAAATTCAAGTGAAAAAGATCATAATTCATCAAAACATGTCAAAATATGAAAAATTATTCATCAAGAAATCAAAAAGTCAAGATTTCATTTTGAAAAGTCAAAATTTCTAAACTTAGAAATTTTTCTAAGTGTTGGAAATTTCATGTTTTTTCATAACTTTAAGCCAAATTTTAACCATGATGCAAGATGATTCAAGAGAAACTTCCAACACGAAAGTTGTAGATCTCCATGAAATCTATAACTTTAATTTACACAACTCCTTCCAAAAGTGCTTGAAACTCAAGTTATAATTTTAAGAACATGTGGTCATGAAACTAAACACTTAGTGAAATTTTGCCCTAATTTTGCCAGGATTTTGACCTAACTTCATGACACTTTTTTATATATTTCGAAGGGGAATCTCCAAAATAAATTCAAAGATGGGTTGAAGAGCACATTTAAATCTTTCCAAAATGTACAAGAACTCCTTGAGATCATTCTTGAGTAGGGAGAATCTAAAAGATGAAGTTAGGGTTTTATCACTTTAATTACAAGTCATTTTAGTAATGAACAAAATTCAAATTCAAACTATGTTGCATAAACACTACTTTGCAGGCCTCAAACTTATTAGGCACTTCATAATTAATGGTAAACATAGTTTTTAGAGGCCTCACTTCAAGCATTCAATGCATGGATATGCTTTATATCCATTTTTGGAAGAAAGGTTACATTGCTATTTTGATAAAGTGACTTTTTGTACAAAACTTGTTCTTGAGCCTTGCACTTGTTCTCTTCGGATCAAACAAGTCTTATAACTCATGAGAAATGGCTTAGACACTTACAATCACTCATCCCATGCTTGTACCTCCTCTTGAAACTCGTTTCCCTCTTTTTCTTCAAAATCAAGTAACATAGCCAAAAGCTAAGAACTTGTACTTCTGGTTGTCCAAAGCTCTCAAACACTTTTGCTTATAGATACACAAACTATTTACACCAAATACACGAATGCTCAAGCCCTGAAAAGACCTAGAACTCAGAAATACATCTCATACTTCCATTTTCACACAAACTGACCAAAAACTTGAAACTCATAATCCCACACCCTGTTACAGAACTGTAACACCCTTAACACCATCCTCCATTTTCAAAAATAGAGCTCTGCACATTGACTTCTCCAGACCATTTCAGCCATCCATTGTTCAAGCTAATCATTGCATTAGCTTCCTGGGACCTCAAGGAAGCTAACCTGATCATCACCATCACTTGAAACAAGCTCAAACTCAAAACACGATTTCCAGTTTTGGGGTAAGTCTTCTTAACTTTGAACTCTTCATACAGGTATCATCAATGATTTATTTGTGAATAAAACAGGTAGATATCATTGCCCTAAAGCTAACCATGTCCATAGTTTCCATTAATTTTACTTGAGCTTAGAGAATTTTAAAACTGAAATTTCTGAGATTTTTAGGATTCAGATTAGGGACATTAAAATTCATGTTTATCTTTGATTTATAGTTTTAATGCTTTACATTTCTGAAACCGTGAGGAAATTTGCTACAAGTTTCATGTTTACAGTTTTCATTTTTGATAAGAAATGAGCAAGTTACAGTTGGTCTGGCTGGAGGTTGAAGATGAAGTCATCAGGGCGCGTTTTGCCTCATATATTTATTGATTTGCCTATGTTAACGGATGTATAGCCACCCCAGTGGTAGAAGCACGCGCATGTAACCTTTAGGACCTGGGTTCGAGCATCAGTGGTACCCTTTTGTGTTTTTTTACATTTTTTGGCTTTTTTCTGACCCTTTTTGCAGGCGCTGGGCTCCAGCTTTGGGCCTATGTTTTTTGCTACTCCTCACCCCCCTGCAGGCTACTTGCACCCCTGGCCCAAGTTTATTTATTTATTTTTTTATTTCATTTTTATTTTCTTAATATATTTTCTAAATACTGAAAAAATCATAAAAATACAAAAAGGATAGATTCATATTTTTGGCTTAGTTTATTTTATTTTTCTCACAAAAAATATTTTATTTAACTATACTTTATTTGTTTTTTACAAATTATCTTGTAAATTTAATTTAAAACTAAGTTATTTATTTTCTTCTACACTAATTAATATATATTATTTTTTATATAAAAAAGACTAAAAATATTTTATTATGCTATAAATATTTTCAAGACAAAAATACCAAAAAAAAAACACGTTTCTTATAAACTTAATTTCTTTTATTTTTATTAATAGATTTAGGGTTTTGTTTAAAAAAAATTTCTTAACAAATTTAGAGTTTACTTTTCATTAATTATTTTTCTTTTAATTAATTATATTAAGACAAAATCCCTTTTCTCTAAAAAATCCAAACAAATATCCATTTACTTCACATTTTGCATTTTTGTATATTTATTCATTTTGTACATTGTATTCATTTAATTCCTTGTACATTGATACCAATTCAATATGGTTGTAATAGACTAATTAGGTTTATATTCTTGCAATTCACATTTACAATTTATACACTCCCCTCCCACAAATGTTGTAATAGCGTAGTAACTTTAAATTCCGCAATTTATCGCTTTTATATACAAATACTAGTAATTTGAGTTTGTATGGAAAGACTAAAACCTATACTTATAAAACCCTAATTCAAGACAAAAACAAGCATGAAAACAATACACTTGCACACAAGCACCTCTAGGGTTATTCCACTTGGTTGCCTTATACAAATGGCCATATTACGCATGTGAGGTATCTTAGCAAAAACAAGCAAATACAAGATCATAGTCCCTCCATGACGCTATCTAAGTTGCCTTTCAAATGATCTTAGCACCTAAAAAAGAATGCTAAGATACCTTGCAACATTTCTAATCATAGTTATACGATGACCCACGCCCATCCCGTTTATATCCAAAGATAGGGTTACTTACCAAATCAATGGTAAGATGACAATGTCAAAGGAAAAGAAAAATGAACAAGAAAGACTTTTGAGTAGGTAGAATGCTCCTAATTACTTGCTCAATTTCCAACAAACAACCTTGTTATTTTCAAAACAAAGACTTACACTTTCAAACATCTTACAAACTTGAAAACGTTTTCAAAATATCAAACATCTTTGTATACATTCTTACAAACAAGAATCATTACAAAGATTGCCTAAACAATGGCCTCTTTACAAAATACTTTCAAAAAACCACACCGGGCAAAATTTCAAACAAAAAGCAAGTGATCTAGCAAGTAACTAAGAGCCCATGGAAAACCATGGATGAAAAGGGTGCTAAAACCTTCCCTTTTCATAATCTACCCCCCGAACTCAAGAAATAATCTCAAAGGTCATTCATGTGCTTTTTCACCTTTCATTTTGGATAAAAGAAAAGTCGGTGGCGACTCTTGCTAACCATAACATTTGTGATCAAACGCAAAACCTTCAAGTCAGTTCTTCCACTGTATCACATTGTGGTTTCGAAAAAATGGTTAAATCCCAAAATTGGAGGGGCAGATACATGCAAAGGCAAACAAAATTGAAAATTTTGAAAATTTTCTAGTTTTTTAATAAAATGGCAGAAATTGGAATTAATTTAAATTTTATAAAAACTTGCGAAAGTTTTGGCCATTGATTATTTTGTTAGACGTATATTGGTGAAAGATAATCATAAAAAATCCAGTTAATCATACAGACGAGGAACGATCATAAATACAATGCTAAAGTAGTTGTAGCCAAAATGGTAACCATTAAGTTTCCCAAAGGGGGTACATATCCAAAAGGGGAGAGTTATTCTCAACAAAATATAATGCCAACAATAAATATTTTAGGTAGGAAATTGAGACTAAAAATCTTCAAGCCGGGCTTTTTTGAAGACGATTTTATTGTTGAGACATGTTTTCTTCGTCATCAGCTCATTAATCTTGCCTTTAATTTTTAAAGCATTTTCGTCGTGAGGAATGCCTCTCTGAATCTCATCGTCAATCTCGCACTGTCTTGGTAGCGCTTCAGCCGAATACAAAAGGGCCTTTTTGCATTCGACATCGACTATTTTGTTCTAGAGATCAGATATTTGGGTTCTATTAGAAGAAATCGATTGATTAAAGGTGAAGCTTTTGTCGACACGCGCCTAGTTTTAATATTCAAATGCAGTCAATTTCTCTTCGCAAGCTTTACTGAGGTTCCACTCATCTCCCATATCGGTATTGTTAGCTTGTGGTTGGTCGATGATTTGTTTGTTTAGAGAGAGGTCATTGATATCCTGGAAGAAGAATGCCTCGAGGTCGATAAAGTATTGAACCCAAGCCTCAGGGATGGTATGCTGAGATATCTCATTGAATAATTTGAAGACATCAGGCACCAAATCATTCTCGACAATAGCGACGGAGAGGAAATCACCCTTGAACAAGTACACTTTTAACCACTGCAATTTGAGAGTCACATCAACGTCAACACCATCAATAGAGGAAGTTGTTGAAATAGTGAAGGATGGTTCTTGTCGAATATTTTGAAGTCTCTGCAAGGTCTCAGCTGGATGTTTTTGTTTCATCGCCAAAATTTCAGCTTGGCTTAAGGAACTATTAGAGCTAGTGTCTTAAAGGATCTAGAACTGGGGATTGACAGAAGTAGAGTGTGCCAAAGTATCACCAATAGGAGCTTGATGGTTAAAGTTTTCCTAAGAAGGATCATTATCAGTAGAGGGCTCTCAATTGGTTTCAGTGTTTTCCTCACTGGTGTGTGTAGTCGAGTTATTAGTAAGCCATCAGGCAGAGTCAAGAAGGAGGGTGATGTCGATCGAGGGATCTTTCTCAGTGTTCGAGGCATCACCATCTCTGGATGAAGATGAATCAACAGATGGAGTAGTCCCAACCCCATCCTCATGAACTTGTGTTTGAAAATTGTACAAGAGTTAAAGAAGATTCCATTTTCGTAAAAAGGGAGTGATGTAAGAAATAAATACCTTTTTAGTGGGTTGGACGTCTTGTTCTTCCTGTAATGGAATTGATGGAGTTGGTTGGCAAGGAGGTGAAGTTTCCTCTTGATCATGAGTGGGAGAAGGTGAAGAATTAGTTCCAACAGTTGTAGGTTTGCACCAATTTGGCATACGAATACTTCCCCTCGAAAGCTACAAAAACAGTATAACCAATTTGTTCAAATTCTTTTGTTTTCCCTCATAAACCTCAGTCAACTTCATCTATAAATAAGAGGCTTCATAACACGTC
The DNA here is from genome assembly GCA_948472305.1 of Vicia faba. NCBI lineage: Eukaryota > Viridiplantae > Streptophyta > Magnoliopsida > Fabales > Fabaceae > Vicia > Vicia faba. Next base: position 1,039,219,813 of record OX451740.1, read on the forward strand.
TAAGGGGATGGACAATGCATCCAGAAGGCTTTTGACAGTTGGAGAAACCTTGATTGTGTGAAAATCATCAAACACTTAACACTCTCAACCCAGAATCAAAAGACCATACATTTGTTTCTGTCCCTTTCGGATCCAACACTAGAAACACTACACTTTTTCTTCTCCTTCGAATACAAAAACAACAAACACAACCCCACTCTTCTTGACCTTCGACTCCATCCAAAGAAACATCACACTTGTTTCTTTTATTTGAATCCAGGAGCACCCAGGGCGGCAGCTCAAGGTCCAACACCTACATTCCAGCGTCAAGCAAGGTAAGTCCTCTTAACCTTAAGCTTTTCGTTTCAAACATAACATGTAAATAACATTTGTTCACTTTTTATTTCTATACTTTCGATTCTGTGCTTTTTCTTGTCCAAGTATACATTAAAGCTAACCTGTACAAACCCTAAACGAAAGAAAAAGTCTTGTGTGAAACGAAGCCTTAGGTTTCTCTCCCTTGTTGCTTCACAGTCCCAAACGAAAGACAAAGAGGACATGAACGGAGGATATGCACTCATGCTGCTTTGAAGGCCCATATTGCTTCATAGTCCAAACAAAGGAGTAAGAAGGGAGAAATGAAGGGTGTTCACATTAACTTCCAGGCCTCAATCGAAAGAAGCAGCGAGAAGGGTGAATGGAAGGTTACTTATCCACACTGACTTCCAGACCCAATTGAAAGCAGCAGCAAGAAGGTTGAATCGAAGGGTCCGTCTCATGCTGGTTGCTAGACCTAAATCGAAAGAAGGCAGGAAAGGGAGGAATCGAAGGGTGCATTCTTCCTGGATCGAAAAACTTATCTTTCCTTCTTTTATTTTGTTTTGTATTTACATTTTCTTACTATTCAATATGGTTGTAATAGTGTAGGATATTTATTTTCTACATTTTTATTGCTTTATACAAATGTTAGTGATTAGGATGTATGGCAAGATAAAACCAACAAGTAGAAAATCCTAATCAAAGACTAAATGCATGCAATCAAACACACTTTACACACATGCACCTCTAGGGTAATCTCACTTGTTACCACGAAAAATAGTCATGTCCCTCGAATATGGGTGTTTTAGCAAAGACTCTCGATAAAAGATCGTAGTCCCTCGATATCCCTCGATGTTGCCTTCGGTAAAAAATCTAGTCCCTAATGAAATTGCTAAAACATCTCATAGGTTGCCTTCTATGACTATAAAAACATCCCACGCTCGTCCCTTCACATACAATGATGGGGCTTCTTACCAAATCAATGGTAAGATAGCAACATCTAAAGGAAGAGGAAACGAATGTTAGACCTTTTTGAGTAGGTGGGATGCTCGTAGTTGCTCTCTTGCTCACAACAAAAACATTTTTCCACACCAACACTTTCAATTGAAACATTTTCAAAAGACAAAGCTCTTTGTACGCATTCTTATAGAGACAAGAATCATTACAAAGGAACTTTTAAAAATCCCTTTCAAAAACATCTTCCACAAACACCTTTTTGAACTATTTTCAAAACCAACACTTTGTACACATTCTTATAGAAACGAGAATCATTACAAAGACGTTTTTCAAAATATTTTCAAACCCACATCATAAAGCATATTTTCAAACAAAGCAAATGATCTAGCAAGCAACTAAGAGCCCGTAGATAACTATGGATGAAAAAGGTGTTAATACCTTCCCTTTTCATAACCTACCCCCCGAACTCAAGAAAATATCTCTAAAGGTATTTCTTGTTCTTTTCACCCTTTCCTTATTGGATAAAAGAAAAGTCGATAGCGACTCTTGCTATCCGCAACAATTGCGATCGAACGCAAAACAACCAATTCAGTACTCCTATTGTATTACAGTTAGGAATGGAATGAATAATGGCTGTCAGAGAACTATGTATGTCTTTCCATTTCTATATTTTGTTTTACAAACAGAGTTACCAAGAGTTTGGAAACTCCCAAAATTCACCAAGTTCGCAGGGGATGTCAAAGAATCCACTGTCGAACACATTTCTCGGTATCAAATAGAACTTGGCGACCTATTAGTGAATGAAGATTTAAGGATGAAGTATTTTCCCAATTCCCTCACAAATAATGTGTTTACTTGGTTTACAATGCTTCCCCCACAGTCGGTCCAAACGTGGATTCAGATGGAGAAATTGTTCCATGAACATTTTCACATGGGGAAGTCTAAAATAAGCCTAACAGAATTATCCAATATTAAACGAAAGAGTAGTGAGTCGATAGACCAATACCTTAACAGGTTTATACTTTTGAGAGCGTGATGTTTACACAATTCCCTGAACTTGATTTGGTCGAAATGGTTGCAAATGGGTTAGAGTATTCCATGCTAAAGAAATTACTAAATACCCATTCCTTGAAAGACATGGCTCAGTTAGCTATCAAAGTTCGACTGATCGAACGTTTGAAAGATGAAAAAGCCAAGCCAAACAAATACCACAAAATAGGAAAAGTTTCTTACGTAGCAATTGATGAGTATTCTTCTTACGTGGTTGAACTCCAACCTGGACCTTCTTATGCATGTAAGTTGTTGAAACCTTTAAACGGGAAAAACCCTGTTGAAACTGAAAAGGATGGCAAAGCCATCACCAAGACCTATACTTTTTACATAACCAAATGTGATGAAATGTTTAATTTGTTAGTAGTTGATGGTCAAATTATGGTCCCTCGGGGCTTGAAGAGTCCCCCACTTGAATAAAGGAAAAAAAGGGGATTCTGCAAATTTCATAATTTTCTTGGTCATAAAACTTCTCAACGTGTTCTTTTCAGGGATTTGGTGCAGAAAGCTTTGAAAGAAGAAAGACTTCAATTTGGAAAAATACCAAAGATGCAAGTCGACACTGATCCTTTGATGGTGGGGTAGGCTTTATACTCAGAGCCTATGGATTACATGATGGTCGAAGCTACTGAGGGCCTCGACAGAGAATTCATAATGATTGGTGACGTACAAGTTATATGGTTGGAACTAATGATAGCTTTGACATGGAGATGGAAGAGGGATTGTAGGCAGTGTACCCTCAACCTTAAGAGAGTTTGGTTGACTTTCAAAAAATGCAGAGTAAAAGAGTCGAAAGCCAAAGTATGTCCAAGATGCAGTTTTGTGTATGATGAAGAAGAAGCTGAGAAATATGAAGTTATCAAAAGAGAGGATCTTAAGCAAAAGAGACCTCCAGTTCCAAGTTTTGTTTTCAACAAAGAAGGAATCCCTCGATGCAACAAAAAGTTTAGAAGATTGTTTCAACAGCCTCGTCTGAAAACCTTTCTCTCTCCTCCAGACACCTCATAAGAAAAATGGGTGGAACCAATAAGCCAAAAGGGGGGGCAAAAGGCCAAAGTGGAAAGTGATTGTACATGAAGCTGAGGCCCAAGAAAAGAAGACTGAATTGAAGGGTTATCAAGTTTCTCATAATTATAAGGGGAAAATCCAATGACAAGGACGCAATGGAGGCATTATCAGAGGAACAAAAAAGCTGCAAAGGATGCTTCGACTTCTCAACTGAAACCTTCCAAAAATACTAGGTGTGTCGAAAGCATACAACTAGCGGAGGTTGCAAAACTTGGTGGAGCTACATTTCAGAAAGGATCCTATCCAAGGTCAAGATTGACTTAAAAGGAAAAGATCACTGCTAACCAAAGGTTGGCTATGAGGGCAGCTCCTTTAGGTAGCAGAGAGATGGTAGCAACACAAAGCATTGGATATACTCCATCACTTGAGTATACTCCTACAACTGAAGGCGAAGAAGAGGAAGAGCCTGATTATGAGCCTTCTCCAAAAGATGATATGGTGGATAATGATTATGGTGAGGACTTCATCATTAATTATGGAATTGTGTCCATTCTGCTTGTCAGAGGTATCAGAAAATAAAGAAGACTTCACCTCCGACGAGGCGGCTAACAAAAAGCCTTTATGCTACTATGTGATTGTTGTACCCCAAAATTTGCCCTCCTCTTTTTTCACAAGAAATCACAGCTTCAGACTTTTCCTGATTTTTCATATTGGCTCAAGAATCAGTCAAACAGAATTTTTCTTGTCAGTCTAGCCAAATTAGGGTTTTCATGGACTCTGGAACAGTTCAAGCAAGTCATTAGGGTTTGTTTGAGTTTGGCTCAAAAGTTTGATCAGGAAGGCGCTTCTTTGACATTGAATCAAGAATCAGGGTTTTGCGCGCGCAGTTTTAGAAGAAGTTTGAATCCACAGTGTTTTAATTGGTTATTACACTGTTTTGACATTGGTTCAAAATTTCTGTCTAAACATCTGGGATAAAGGCTAAGGCATTTGATTTGAGATGGGATAAAAGTTGAGGTACTTGAATTGAGAATTTGCAGTGTTTGATTTAATCAGTAAAGAGATAAGCATGTGGATGTTGGTTTGATTAACTATGCATTGTTTAATTGGAGCGCCAGGTTTATTATTGATTCATGCTAAATGGAAAGACCACAGTGTTTATTAATTATTTTTTTCTAAGTCAAAATGATTGGATTTACTTCCAGTTATTTTAATTTAAGAAACTCAAATAATTAAATGGACAGTGAATTGAAAGAAGAATTAACTGATAAAAAAGGATGTTTATTCATTTTTGAATTGTTTGTTACAGATATTATTTAAATACTGTAAATTTATTTACAGTTATTTACATTAATATTATTACAAATGATTAAAATCGAAATAAAGATATGTCCTAAATGTCTTGAAATCTTCATCTTCTACTGCTACTCCTCCATTGCTCAATTGATTTTCATCTGCAAAAACAAAGAAAAGGAAAAAGTCAAATGCAGATGAATTAAAAGGCAGACAGATATTTTAAAATTCATTATTAAAAGTAACTGGCCGGAATCAGTTTGTTTGCCCTCTCCGCAAATCACAAGATTACTCTTGGTTCACAAAGAGGGATAGAAATATGCTTGCAATAAAATATGAAATGCACAAAGCTACAATATTGCACAAATTCAAATTGTCAAACATACTGCATAAATTCAAATTGTCAACAAGCTGTACAGTTCAAAACAAACAGCATGTACAAACTATAAAGTCCAAAATGCCTAACCAAGTTCAAAAGGCAAACTGAATATCAAAGGAAACTGTCCAAAGTTGTCCAAGAGATATAGAAAGATATCAAGCTATCAACAAGTATAAAAAGCTGTCAACAATATGCAGGAAATATGGAAAGTACACAGAGGAAAGAAACAATGCAAGCCATGTTCAAGATACATCACTTTCCAAGGCCAGTACTTTTTCAGAATAGTACATCTAAAGCAATAAAAAAATGCTTTTTTAAACTGTAGAAAAAGAGAAAAAAGAAAGGCTTACAGCAGGCTTAGAGATATAAACAAGCATATCTGAACACAGTAAAGGGGAGGCAGAAACACATAAAATAACACAAACTAAAAGGCCTAACCACATAAGCTCCAAAGCAAAAACATCCTGCATAACACAAAAGCTTGTAACTTCACAAACTGTATCAAAATAGCCTGCCTCCACAAGCTCCAAACCTCAAACTGAAGCCTTTCAAAAACCAGAAATAACACAAGCCTGTAGCTTCAAACATCAAGCCATACAAGCCAGTAAACCTGCCTAAAAAACTCAATGTCCCAACCTGTCAAAGACTAAACACATCCAAGTCCAGACATAAAATAAGCATACTGAAGCCAGCCCCAAACAGAAGCCTAGACTAACAGCATAAGCCTTAACTTGTCTCAAACTGTAACTTAACAAAAGCCATACAAACCTTGTAGCCTTCAAGCCAGAAAAAGCCATTCCAAATAACCATACCAAACCAGAAAAAGCATTCAATCTCAAGAGCCCTCAGAACCATGTTCATCATAGGGTCAAAAAAGGCCAAAACTCAGCATCAAGTACTAAAGCAACAAACCATGTCCAAACAATCTCTCATAGCCTAGGTTCATCACTGAGCAAACATATCAACAACAACTGAACCAACATACTCAGAACCATCATTCAAATACCTCATCACATCATCAAGTAATCATACAGGGGCAAACAGAAGAAGAGGAAAAGAGGCCAATAAGCATTCAAAAGAGGAGCAAGCAAGCAAACAGGCCACCCTCAGAGCAACCTCATCATAGGGTTCGTACATCAACACTCAGGTTCAAATCAAGTATCTCATACAAAAGCAAGCAAGCAAGTGGAAGAGGAAAAGAAGTGTTCAGAAACAGATAAAGCAAAGGTTTTTAGATAGTCATCACAAAACCCTAAAAAGCAAAGATACGAATACCAGGTTTTCCAGCAAAAGCCAGCGCATCACTACTCCTCACGCTCCTCCGCCCTTGGCCGCCTAGGACGCCACCGTCCTCCTCCGTCTCCAACAAAGGTAGTATCTCTTCCTTCTTCTTTTCACACCTCACAGGAAGCAAATAATAGCACGCAAAGAATCAGAACAAGTCAATAACATGTAAGAAATAAAAACCCAAAGCCCTAAAATACGAAAATAGAAGCATAAGAGGAGATCGCTACCTTTTTCTGTCACCGCTTGAACAAACATTGAGGGAGGGAGTTGGAAGTGGCGTCCGGTGGCCAGGAAGGGAGGCGTTCAGAAAGCTCAAGGAGAACGAAGGAAGCGAAGAAGACGAACGGCGTCGCGTTGTAACCCTAATCCAGTAATGAAGCAAAATAACTGAAAACCTTACAAAATGTTGTGTCAAGCATTGGGCCGGTTCACCATTTACACGCCTAAGCCCATTAAATTCTGGAATGCCCCCCCCCCCTTTTTTATTATTCTGATTATTTGTTTGGGCCAAGCATCCTCTTAAAGGCCCATTTAATTTTCTTTAAAAAACAATATCCTTTTTTTTACCATTTTTATACATAGTTTAAATTGATATTTTTGCTAAAATAAAAATGACACATTTTTACACAAATTTTCTTAATTATTTCTTTTATTTTATTACATTTGAAAAATACATAAATATTAGAATTTAATTAGGTTAATAGATCTTTTGTCTTAAAATTCCTTTTAATAAATCTTTTTAAAACATAAAAACAATAAAATACATAAAAAAATAGAATCTCTTAAAGCATTTTCTTTTCTTTAATTAAAACTTTTGTATACAAAACATTAACATTAATACATAAAAATAGATTTTTTAGGCATTTTCTTTTTTATTAAATCTTTTGTTTGTACATAATCAACAAAAATCCAAAAAAAGATAATAATAATACTAAATAAACAAAATACTTAATCTTGCATTAAGTTAAACATCCTTCTCACTTGTAAATATTCACATACACTTTTACAATACACATTTTATTTCTCTTTGGTTCTTGTACATTGCTACATGTTACATTGAGAATGCGATTCGATTTGGTTGTAAATTTATTTGGACACTACTCTCCTAATGAGTCTCATCCCCATTTGTAAATATTTGTACCCCCACTCCCGGATACTTATTTGTAATAGCGTAGACTTTAAATTCCCGCAATTTATCGCTTTCAATTATACCATGTTTAGACCTAGGGTTTGTATGTAAATAAAATCAACCGCTAGATAACCTAAATACAAGACAAATGCATGACAATCAATACACTAATCACACTTGCACCCCTAGGGTAATCCCGCTTGTTGCCTTCCAAAATGGGCCATGCTTGCATGTTGAGTATCTTTGGAAAAACAATTCAAAATGATCATAGTCCCTCGATGACGCTTTCGAAAGTTGCCTACAAATGATCATAGTCCCTTCAAGCAAAATTGCCAAAGATACTTGGCACAATTGCATTCATGGTCCATACGATGACCCGCGCCCGTCCCGTTAACATCCTAACACAAGATTGTCCACCAAATACAATGGTGGAACAAAACTGTTAAAAGGGTTAAAACATGAGAAAAATCTTTGAGTAAATTTAGGGGTAGAAAACTCTTAGTTACTTGATCAACTTGCAAAACACACTTGCCTACTTTTCAAAACACACTTCACAAACACAACTTTCAAAACAATTTCCAAAAACATTGAAACATCTTTTCGAAAAGACACACACCTTTGTAAAACATTTGATTAAAGAATTGTTACAACGGTTGCCTAGACAAGGCATCTTTTTCAAAACATTTTCAAAACACACACACACACCACCATTTCAAGCAATTGAAAATCAAAGGCAAGTGATCTAAAACAAGTAACTAAGAGCCCATGGATAACCATGGATAGAAAGGGTGCTAATACCTTCCCTTTCTATAATCTACCCCCCGAACCCACGAAACATCTCAAAAGGTTTTTCCTGTGCTTTTTAACCTTTCCTTTAGGATAAAATAAAAAGTCGGTGGCGACTCTTGCTAAACCGAACAAGTGCGAATACAAACGTAAAAACTCAAGTCAGTTCTCCCACCGTATCACAGAACTGGCGACTCTGCTGGGGATTAATTTAAAAGTGGGGTTACCTTAGGGTTTAGATCACCTTTACATACTTGCTTTGATTGCCTTGATTGCTTTACTTTTTGGGTCCTTGTTTGGGTTTGTTATAAATCCTACACCCGGATTTGGGGGCACCTTTTTAGGTAAATAGCAATAAAACTGTGAGGGAACTGTGCGGGGTATACCGACACGGTTGAAGCAGTAAGCTATGTTAGTGTGACATATTTGTGAGTACCGGTAACCCTTGAGTTCAATCAAGGAGAGTACGGGGCCGCTGAGTGATGTCTTGAAGCACTAACGAACTCTTAGAACCTTAATTGACCATCTTAGCCTTTTTAGGGGTAGTGAGATGACCGACTTTGGTGCAGTCCGAAGTTGGTAGATACTCGATACTACACTCATTGAGGGTTGTTTTCTTGGAATATTCTGGTCGCCAGTTAAGTGGCTAAACCAAAACAATGAACACAGAAAACAATCCAATGATATTGAGCTCCTTAGAACCCGGTTTCTATTCTAGGACAGGATGAGCCAACTAACTTCAAGAGGGTACTTACCTACAAACCCCATGCAAGCCTAAACCTAAGGACTTGTTTGCTCTGTGTGAACATGATTACCTGTATATACACTCACTTGCTTTTGCATACATGTACATAACATCATGACATCATACCATAGCATTTTTCAATAACCATTTCAAGGATCTCGAGGGTCTGTTGATGCAGGGTCACGTTGAACCAGACGTCTACCAAAGGGCAAGAGGTTTCTCCTCTAAACAAATGCCATCAAGGATTAAGTGCAACAGCTTGAATCAGGGGCTATGACCCACTTGACATGGTGTGCTTGATTCTTGTGGAAAGACATCCACCGGTGCGAAGTTCTCCAATCAAAAATCGAAGTTCAACCTCTAACATTCTCTTGTGTTTACCCCAAGAGATCCTTGAAAACATGCATCCGCATATCATGCATTGCATCATGACAGTTTTTCCTTTTCAGGTTTCCTTACTCTCCTACTGTTTATTTCAGTAGAGATGGCTCTAGAGAGGACTGTCAAGGACATCCAGGACCAAAATGCTCAGCTTCAGGAAATGTTCTTGAACCTGTCCCTGGGGCAAGAAGAAGTGAAAGCTCTCCTCACAAAGGGCTTGGTCCAGGAGACTTCAAACAATTCCAGGAGTGATCATCTGGGGAAACTACAGTTTGATTTGGCAACTTTGAGGATCCATGTGATGGGACAACTGGTGGGCCAGATGGCTCTCATCCAGGACTTGTCTCAAAGACAAGAGGAACTCAGAGTTCTCGTCAGCCAACTGCTTCGAGAAAACCAAGTGGGGCAAACATTTGAGGTTGAAGAGCAAGTCACCACTCAACCCCCCTCCAGACAAGAAGACAAGGGGAAGGCCCCTCTGCTTGCTTCAGGGTCACAACCCCACCAACAACCGCGTCAGCGTCAACGGGGTAATCAGCGTAAGCAAAATACGTTGGGAAGACAGTTCACTGAGACTGACATGCCGTCATCTCTAGTACTAGAGCGCTTGTTGGAGGTCAATCTGACTTCTTTGAGGGATCCTATTCGGAAGCCCAATACCTCCGCTCCTAACTATCATCCCGACGCATTTTGTGTATACCACTCCTATAGCCCGGGACATGACACCGACGACTGTTGGGCCTTGAAGAACAAGATTCAAGATCTGATTGACATTGGAGTGCTGAGGTTCATGCCAGACGGCGAGATGAAAATCTTCCGTTAAGGAGTTCTCCACCTGAATTGACAAGGCTCGAACTGAGAGACTTTTGTTTCATTTGGATTTTCAAGTTGTAATCTCTTTGTTATTCAAACAATTATCTTTTAATGTCAAACTCTGTTTCATTAATGCATTGCATATGTTTGTCTTGAATTCATCCATTCGTTTTCACTACTCTTATGCTTTCTTTATGATATTTAACTCTTGATAAAAAGCTGCAAGCCTTTAGAGGGAGGATGACGAAACAATACCATAATCTCATACAGTATGCTTTTGAACAGACCTTGCTGATGATGTACATGCATTTCTTTCAATTCCCAAACACTGGAGTTATAAGGAAGATAATCCCTAGTCAACCCCTTCGAGCCAAAGAAGTAGGAGTTTTATGTTCTAAACAAATTGAAACCTTTGATATAAACCTGGGGCAGGGTAGTCTCTCAGTTAATTCAAAAAGGTGCGCATTGAAGTTGCAAACTCTCAGTTCGTAATACAACGAATGACATCAAAAGCATTCCTCTGGAATCAAAAGACAGTGATGGTTCCTTATCTCATAGGCAGTCATTATCTCTCAAAAAATAAAAAGCCCACTGAGCCAAAACCTACAAAGGAGGCTTAAGAAAGCTGGGGCATCCCGCTGACTGTAATCTCGAAAACGAGAACAGCCAGGCAAAAGTTAGGGATAACAAATTGAGAACGAGGTTATTACAAATCCTCAACAACATGAAAAAATGTTGCAAAAGAAAAAGGAGATGATGACTGTCTTCCAAAATTCAACTGGTGAACCATCACCCAAAAGTCGTTCCAAACTCGAACAGAGTGCGACGCACAATTAACTGAGCTTAGGATTGAAGAACATCACGAAGAGCGGGTGGGTACAAATATACTTTGAGCCTTTATCCTTTGTTTCTTAAACCGTGAACCAAGCCACGTTACAACCCTTCAAAAGTCCTAATTGAAGCATGGGTTAGTTTGAAAGCAAACTGTTACGAAAGGTATCCTGACTCCTGTAAGGCTTTGCTCTAAGTCTTGTGTTGATTTTGTCTTATAAAAAAAGTTTTCTGCTAAAAAACGCATTTTTCAAAACTTCGAGACAAACATAAACTTTGCATTGCTTGAATATCATTATTTGCACGTGGCTATTTGTTTGACAGCGTGGAAATTCACACAATGAATATCCAATGAACGAAAGTTCTCTCAACGAACAAAATCACTTCAAAAAGGATGACACTTCCATTGACAAATCTCCTATCGACAAAGGGGCATGATATGTCACTATCTAGTTAACCTGGGGCAGTCCAGTCAAGATTTCAAGAAATCTCTCAATTTGCAGATTAACCTGGGGCAAGTCTCCCTCACCATCACTTGGGGCATTCGAATGTCAAACTCGAGGTTGTTCAAAATTTCCTTCATCACCTGCTGGAAGTTACGATCAACATCAAAGATTCCTTCATCACCTGTCGGAAGTTACGGTCATCAAAGATCAAATTCTCCTGAATTCAAGTTACGAAGCCCGGATTTGACTGGATAGTATCTTGATCCCTACAGCACATTGTGAAGACTAGACTACGATCGGATAACAGTTTCAGACTACCGCAAAGCCTGGATTGCAACCAGATAGTGGTATCCCCTCAGAGCAAGCTATGAAACCCGGATTCGACCGGATAATAGTTCAAATCCCCAACTAACTATTGTGAAGCCTGGACTACGACCAGATAGCAATACAAGTTTCTGTAAAGCCTGGATTACGACCAGATAGCAGTCAAGAATACTACGAAGCCTGGAGTCGACCAGATAGTGGTATATCTTTCGCCCAAGCCGTGAAGCCCGGATTTGACCGGATAACAGCTTAGCAAGCTATTGTGAAGCCTGGACCACGACCAGATAGTAATACAAATTTCTGTGAAGCCTGGATTACGACCAGATAGCAGTCAAGAATACTACGAAGCCTGGAGTCGACCAGATAGTGGTATATCTTTCGCCCAAGCCGTGAATCCCGGATTTGACCGGATAACAGCTTAGCAAGCTATTGTGAAGCCTGGACCACGACCAGATAGCAATACAAATTTCTATGAAGCCTGGATTATGACCAGATAACAGTTAACACTCAAGAGTGAAGACTCTCATCCTTAAAACCTCAGAAGATTGGTATACTCCCAGTTTCTGACTGTTAACAGCATGAAGATTCTCATCAACTCAGAAGATTGGTATACTCCCAATTTCTGACACTCAAGAGTGAAGACTCTCATCCTTAAAACCTCAGAAGATTGGTATACTCCCAGTTTCTGACCGTTAACAGCATGAAGATTCTCATCACCTCAGAAGATTGGTATACTCCCAATTTCTGACTCCCAACAGAATGAAGATTCTCATTCTCAAAGTGGAGTATTTCTTAAGTTCCAGATCAACACCAGTAGCAAGCCAGGAAAATATCTGTGGACGACTGATTGTGGATCAATACCTGTAACAAGCCAGGAAACCATCTACATGAAGAGATTGAAGATCAATACCTGTAACAAGCCAGGAAAACTATCTTTCTTTCTCAGGTCAGAGATCGACACCTGAAACCAGCCAGGACAGTATCTCCTTGACCAACCTTTCTTAAGTTCCGGATTAATACCTGTAACAAGCCAGGAAAATATCTGTGGACGACTGATTGTGGATCAACACCTGTAACAAGCCAGGAAATTATCTACATGAAGAGATTGAAGATCAATACCTGAAACAAGCCAGGAAAACTATCTTTCTTCTCAGGACAGAGACTAACACCTGAAACCAGCCAGGACAACTATCTCACCGGCCAATACCTGCAGCAATCAAAAGATTCTTGCAATCCCCTGCGAAGCTAAAACTACCAACTATCAATCCCCAAGCAGAATGGAGACTCTCGTTCTCAGTTCCTCACAGAATATTTGAATATTCTCCAGTGAAGATCTCCTCAAGACAGGAATCCCCAGTAGATTGGCATACAACCCAAGCTCCTGATTCCCCAACAGTAGTCAACAAGGATGTCTCATCTTCAACAATCAAAGATTCTTGCAATCCCCTGGCAGCAGTCAAGATTCTTTTATCTCCTGCCGTCCAGGATTCATCTATCCTCAGCAAGACAGCTCATCATCTTACATGCGCATTCATCACATTCATATCATAAACATTGATATAACATACATTGCATCATGCATCATGACATTGCATACAACTAACTCTTTACCTTTGCAGGAAAGATCAGTCAACAGACAAAGATCATCATCTTCCGAGATTCTTTCTAGAAGTAGTTCAGATGTGACCCAGAGATGGCGACATTCTGATACTTATTCCAGATTCACCCAGAGATAGTTCAGATGTGACCCAGACATGGCGACATTCTGATACTTATTCATGATTCATCCAAATGCAGTTTTACACGGACTCATCATCAGGAAACCCTACACCGGTTCCTTCTCCACTTCAAGACTTCTGAAAACAGTTCACGGGTTCTCCAGTAACGGATGTTAACCTATCGCTTGTTCAGATTCTTCAACCTCTGAAAACACTTTACGAATTCTTCCCAACAACGGATGTTAATCTATCGCTTATTCAACTTCAAGACTTCTGAAAACAGTTTACGGACGCTTCCCAACAACGGATGTCAATCTATTGCTTGTTCAGACCCCCCAGTTTAGAGACGTTCCAAAACATGGATACCTTTCTGATACTCGTCCACTCACCAATGACATACAGTTCAACAAACATTTCCAGATGGCATCTTTAAGCCTGTCCTCCTACCAGCAATTTCCAGATGGCATCTCTAAGCCCATCCCCTGACAAGACTCTGTCACATCCCTAGATGGCATCTCTAAGCCCATCACCAAATGACATCTTTAAGCCCATTCCCTCTACCGTCACATCACCGAGTGCAATTTTTTTGGGCACTCTAGTGTCCAATCTCCTTTTACCCTCGAGTCGCGAAAGGCAAACTTGCCAATCTAACTCTTCAGGTTCAAGAAGATTGAACAGGGGCAACTGTTGTACCCCAAAATTTGCCCTCCTCTTTTTTCACAAGAAATCACAGCTTCAGGCTTTTCTTGATTTTTCAGATTGGCTCAAGAATCAGTCAAACAGAATTTTTCTTGTCAGTCTAGCCAAATTAGGGTTTTCATGGACTCTGGAACAGTTCAAGCAAGTCATTAGGGTTTGTTTGAGTTTGGCTCAAAAGTTTGATCAGGCAGGCGCTTCTTTGACATTGAATCAAGAATCAGGGTTTTGCGCATGCAGTTTCAGAAGAAGTTTGAATCCACATTGTTTTAATTGGTTGTTACACTGTTTTGACATTGGTTCAAAATTTCTGTCTAAACATCTGGGATAAAGGCTAAGGCATTTGATTTGAGATGGGATAAAAGCTGAGGTACTTGAATTGAGAATTTGCAGTGTTTGATTTAATCAATAAAGAGATAAGCATGTGGATATTGGTTTGATTAACTATGCATTGTTTAATTGGAGCGCCAGGTTTATTATTGATTCATGCTAAATGGCAAGACCACAGTGTTTATTAATTATTTTTTTCTAAGTCAAAATGATTGGATTTACTTCCAGTTATTTTAATTTAAGAAACTCAAATAATTAAATGGACAGTGAATTGAAAGAAGAATTAACTGATAAAAAAGGATGTTTATTCATTTTTGAATTGTTTGTTACAGATATTATTTAAATACTGTAAATTTATTTACAGTTATTTACATTAATATTATTACAAATGATTAAAATCGAAATAAAGCTATGTCCTAAATGTCTTGAAATCTTCATCTTCTACTGCTACTCCTCCATTGCTCAATTGATTTTCATCTGCAAAAACTAAGAAAACGAAAAAGTCAAATGCAGATGAATTAAAAGGCAGACAGATATTTTAAAATTCATCATTAAAAGTAACTGGCCGGAATCAGTTTGTTTGCCCTCTCCGCAAATCACAAGATTACTCTTGGTTCACAAAGAGGGATAGAAATATGCTTGCAATAAAATATGAAATGCACAAAGCTACAATATTGCACAAATTCAAATTGTCAAACATACTGCATAAATTCAAATTGTCAACAAGTTGTACAGTTCAAAACAAACAGCATGTACAAACTATAAAGTCCAAAATGCCTAACCAAGTTCAAAAGGCAAACTGAATGTCAAAGGAAACTGTCCAAAGTTGTCCAAGAGATATAGAAAGATATCAAGCTATCAACAAGAATAAAAAGCTGTCAACAATATGTAGGAAATATGGAATGTACACAGAGGAAAGAAACAATGCAAGCCATGTTCAAGATACATCACTTTCCAAGGCCAGTACTTTTTCAGAATAGTACATCTAAAGAAATAAATAAATGCTTTTTAAACTGTAGAAAAAGAGAAAAAAGAAAGGCTTACAGCAGGCTTAGAGATATAAACAAGCATATCTGAACACAGTAAAGGGGAGGCTGAAACACATAAAATAACACAAACTAAAAGGCCTAACCACATAAGCTCCAAAGCAAAAAACATCCTGCATAACACAAAAGCTTGTAACTTCACAAACTGTATCAAAATAGCCTGCCTCCACAAGCTCCAAACCTCAAACTGAAGCCTTTCAAAAACCAGAAATAACACAAGTCTGTAGCTTCAAACATCAAGCCATACAAGCCAGTAAACCTGCCTAAAAAACTCAATGTCCCAACCTGTCAAAGATTAAACACATCCAAGTCCAGACATCAAATAAGCATACTGAAGCCAGCCCCAAACAGAAGTCTAGACTAACAGCATAAGCCTTAACCTGTCTCAAACTGTAACTTAACAAAAGCCATACAAACCTTGAAGCCTTCAAGCCAGAAAAAGCCATTCCAAATAACCATACCAAACCAGAAAAAGCATTCAATCTCAAGAGCCCTCAGAACCATGTTCATCATAGGGTCAAAAAAGGCCAAAACTCAGCATCAAGTACTAAAGCGACAAACCATGTCCAAACAATCTCTCAGAGCCTAGGTTCATCACTGAGCAAACATATCAACAACAACAGAACCAACATACTCAGAACCATCATCCAAATACCTCAACACATCATCAAGTAATCATACAAGGGCAAACAGAAGAAGAGGAAAAGAGGCCAATAAGCATTCAAAAGAGGAGCAAGCAAGCAAACAGGCCACCCTCAGAGCAACCTCATCATAGGGTTCGTACATCAACACTCAGGTTCAAATCAAGTATCTCATACAGAAGCAAGCAAGCAAGTGGAAGAGGAAAAGAAGTGTTCAGAAACAGATAAAGCAAAGTGTTGCACCCCAAAATTTGCCCTCCCATATTCTTCAGGAAATTATCAAGCCAAGCCTCAGAAGTCTCCAAGGGTTGCACAGTCCAAAAGGCTCCTATACAGTCAAAACTAGGGTTTGAGTTCTGGTCAAGAAATTGAACTTTCCAAAGGCCCAATCAAGTCTCATATGCTTACAAAGATGGTCAAGTATCCTCATATCAAGTTTCAAGGCATTCAGCTCAAAATTGCGCAGTCAAAACCCTAAATTGCACTACAGTCAACTGTAGGGGCAAAATGGTCATTTGACAGTCAAAAGTTCAAATTTTTGGTCAACATATCATTTTGAAGCCACAAACATCATTTGATCAATGCTTGATCATGATTCTCAAAATCTGGCTCAGAAATCATCAAAGATGCAAAAGTTACTATATTTGGACAGCTGAAAAAGTCAACTGAAATTGACCAGGGCATAACTTTCACATGGATTATCAGAAAAATTCCATCCAATGCTCATTTTGAAGAGAAAGACATTTCCTACAACTCATCTTCATATTCCAAGTCCAAGAAATGCTCTCACAAAAAGTTATCAATCTCAACATTATAGGTCATTTTCAAAAGTCAACAAAAAGGGACTTTAAGTCAAAAGCCATAACTTGAGATTGGTAAATCAAAATGACATGGGACCAAAGGCATTGGTTAGAGGACTCAAAGACCTTTCCAAAATGTCCAAGAACATGTGAAAAGCTTAAACATTGAGCAAGTTATGCCTTGTGGAAGTTGGGAAATTTTTAGGAATTTTGAAAAGTCAACTTTACTTCAAATGATCCAAAAATGCAAATGGGCCCATTTTTCTTCCATGATCCATCATTCCAAGCATATGCACGACCACTTGGCCCAAAGGGAAGTATTTTCTCATTTTTTTATTATTTATTTGAATTTATATTAATATTAATTCAATTAAATTAATTAAATATGTAGAAAATATCAAACTTGACCTAAAAAAATCTTTTCATGCATGTTTACTATCAATATCACGTGCATATCCCGATTAAGCAAGTTTTGATGAGATTTGAGCATGATTGAACCAAAAACCATGAAAAAAGATTCAAAAAAGATCTTACAAAATCAAAGATTGAAATCATTGAATGCTTTGGATTTTGTCAAGTTTTGTTGACCTAATATGTTCACTATATGATCAGAAGCACAAACCTAATTGCCTAACACTCCAAGCTGCGCTCAAGAATACCATACAACATTGAAAATTTTCAAATATAACTCAATTCTGAAATCAAGGTTCTAGGTAGTTTTAAGCCCTAATACTGATTCTAATAGCTTCCTTGCCAATTGCTGATCACATTCCCATCACAAACAACAACTCAAACCCAAAGAATTGGTAAAGCGGATTCCAACTGAACCAAGAAAAATCCATAATCGTACTGTGATTTCTAGGCACCCTCACTGCATTTTAATCATATATTCATATTCCTTGCTAAGTTTTGAAACTAACCATGTGATCCAATTGTGTTTTTGTGCTATATATGAGAAGATACCATGCGCGATTTTTAGGTTTTGCAGGACTGAAATTTGGGGCTTTCATAACAAGGCAAAATTAGAACTCCAAACGACCATGGTTGGATTCAGCACGTCAAGACGAAGAAGTCTTGACCCTCGCGCCCAATTTATGAATTACCTAGCGCTAATCGCTATTTTTCCAAATGTAGTCTAACACCACGTTTGCAAAACTGTTGCTTAAAGGTTATGTTTCAGAAAAAAGGAAGAAGATGATTCCGTGTCCATCAGCCATTGGTCCGTTTGAACTGCGCGCGTTTTTGAAATACTAACGTTTCGTTTGTTTTTATTATGTTTATTGTTTGTTTAATATACAAAATAACAAAGTAGCCCGGTTGGCAGACACGCACGCTGATGACTCTCAGGACCTGGGTTCGATCCCAGGTCCCCTCACTTTCCTTATGTTTTCATCTTCAATATATTCTTATGCAATCATTAGACAGGTGACTACCGTGTGTTCACAAGATCCAAGCGCACAGGTGTCCAGGAGATGCAGATCAAGGGCTCAGATCCCAGGTCTATGGTAAACGTTGGTCAATGCACTAGCACACAAACTGGCAAAAGTCAATGGATCCATGCTTATTGGGCCTGATTTACTGAACCAAAGCCTCACAAATTGGGACTACACCCCACCCTGGTTTGCTAATTTTATTTATTTTTCTTATATCTTTTAATTATTATTTTTATTTATTTTCTTGTTTTAATTTAATTCAATATTTTTGCAATATGAAAAACATAAAAAATATTTATTTTGTTTATTTTCTTGTAAAAAAATATACATGTAAATAAACTTAGTAAAATAGGTTTAATTTTAATTCTTTTTTAACAAAAATGTAAAAAATGTAGAATTAGGTTAATTAGCGATTTTTGTTCCTTTCTTTAATTCTTTCCCTTTTTTTTTTACCATAATAATATTTGTTTTATTTATTTTCATAAATTAAAATTGTACATAAATAAATTAGATCTAAATTAGGTCAAATTTCAATATTTTCATAATCAACTTAAAAAACATTAGAATTAGGGTTTAGCATCTCATTTTAATTAATTTTACTTTTTCTTTTAAATCTTAAAAAACACAAAATACCAAAAACATTCAATTTTCATTTTTTTTATTAATTTAATTTCTTATGAAAGGGTCCAACGCCCACATTGTTAATTATTTTATTTCGCGTATTTACTTTGTCGCTTATTATAATTATGTACATGTCCCAAAGCGTTGTAACTTTAATCTTTTCGCTCTTTTATTTTTTCGCTTTATTTATTTTCCGCTAAATCGGGTCCGGTTTAATTTTGGCGATGTGGACCCGCGCCTTTGTAATAACCTTAGATTTATTTTCCCGCAAACTTATAACTGTTAAAAAGCATGCAAGAATGAATGTCTTAATTAAAATCAAGCGTAGATCACAATGACATGACAAAAGACAAATATCAAATGAAAACGACACACAATTCGCACACACCACCCCTAGGGTACGCCTCACTGTTGCCTTTCGAAAGGTGATCGTCGAGTAGAGGACGTCTTAGTAAGTCCTCATGATCCGGGAACTTGGCATGAGGGTAGCTTCTAAGGTGTCTTCCCATTGCTCTGGTGATCACCACGTCCCTAAAACTCGAATTGACCCGAACACCTCCAACGGTGGTGCTACCTACCTCTCAATGGTGGGATGGCACTACTTTTAAGGACATCTACACAGACGAATTCCTTAGGGTAGGTAGGTTCTCAAGGATACTTGCTCTAATTTCAAAAACAAAACAAAAATACTTTTCACACCACACCTTTTCAAAAGCTTTCAAAACAAACTTTTCAAACACTCTGACGTATGAGTCGATCTGAAATTTTTCAAAGAAACTTTTAAACCCACATTGAAAAGCAAACAAACAATTTTGAAAACACAATGAGCAAGTATCTAAGAGCCCATGGATAACCATGGATAGAAAGGGTGCTAACACCTTCCCTTTCTATAACCTACCTCCCGAACCGAGAGCAATCTCTTTAAGGAATTTTTCTGTGCTTTTGTCCTTTCCAATTGGAGAAAATAAAAGACGGTGGCGACTCTTGCTTACCGCGACATTTCGCGAACCAGCGTTAAACAGTCAGTTCCAGATCCACCGATCACAGAACTGGCGACTCTGCTGGGGACTAAAAGTGGGGTGTACCTTAGGGCTAGTTCATAACTATGTTTTCAATTGTTTTCCTTGTGTGCTTTAAATTGTGGGTTGCTTGGGAGTTCTATAGATCCTAAACCCGGATTTGGGGGATACCTTCTTAGAAAGTAGCAACAAGGCTGTGAGGGAACTGTGCGTGGTATACCGACATGGTTGAAACAGTCTGCTACGTTGATGTGGCACTTTGGTGTGTACCGGTAACCCTTGAGTTCAGTCAAGGAGAGTACGGGGCCTCCGCGTGGTGTCATGAAGCATCAACAGACCTTAGGAACCTTAATTGAACAATCTTGGCCTCTTTAGGGTAGTGAGATAACTGACTTTGGTGCAGTCCGAGGTTGGTTGATACTCGATACTACACTCAATTGAGGGTTGCTTTCCTGGAATATTTCGGTCGCCAGTTCAGTGGCTAAATCGAAACGATGAACAATGAAGGCAATCCCGTGATATTGGGAACCTTAGAACCCGGCTACTTCTAATAGGACAGGTTGAACCCACCAACTTCAAGAGGGTAGTACCCCAAACTTCATGCTGGCCTAAACTCTAAGGGTTTCTCTTGTGTGACTTGTGTGCCTTTGTACTTGCCTACTTGCATGCTTGTTACCTAACACTTGTTTCTTGCAGGTTTTGTTTGTAGTCCTTAATTAGGGCTCATAACAAAGTATACTAAGTTTCTTGCAGGTTTTGTTTGTAGTCCTTAATTAGGGACTCATAGCAAAGTGTACTAACTGTTTGCAGGTTTTGTTTGTAGTCCTTAATTAGGGCTCATAACAAAGTGTACTAACTGTTTGCAGGTTTTGTTTGTAGTCCTTAATTAGGGCTCATAACAATGTGTACTGAATTTCTTGCAGGGTTTGTTTATAGTCCTTAATTGGGACTCATAACAGGGTTACACGCATTATCCCATGCATACCATAACATCATACCATTGCATACATCCTAACCCATTTCAAGGATCTCAAGGGCTTGTGATGCAGGTCATGATGAACCAACACCCGGCAGGGGGCAAAGGGGTTTATTTTCCTCTAGCCAAGGTTGTCAGGGGCTATGACCCACTGGATATGGTGAGCCTTTGACCCTTGATGAAGGACTCTCAACAACATGAAGTACCTTCAATCAAGTCACCAGTTTTCAAATGCTAACAAAGTTTCTCTGTTTACCCCGCGAGGTCCTTGAAATCATTGCATGCATATCATACATCTCATTGCATTGCAGGTATCCCTTTGACAGGTTGCTTACCCTTCTTCGTTGTTTATTTCATCCGATCGTCATGAATCCTGAATCATCAGCCGAGCAGACTATCAAGGACCTCCAGGCTCAGAACGCCCAGTTCCAAGAGCTGATCATGAATTTGACCCAGGGGCAACAAGACCTGAAGGCTCTTCTTTTGAAGAAGGACAAGAAAAAGAAGAGGACTGTTTTGTTCAGCCCTAGACGCAGATCTGGGAATACACCGCAGACTGAAACTGAGAGGACTACCCCATCTGTGAGGGAAAGCAGTCACCATGAGAGAGAGGTTCCCAATCCAGTGGTCTCCGACAACGAGACAGATTTTGATGAAGAGCAGTACCCTCCTGCTGATGACAGATATAAGCAACTGGAGGACAGACTGAAGGCTATGGAGGTGCAACAGGCACCTGGGCTGGATTTCGGAGATCTGGGTTTGTCGACTGGTGTGATTATCCCGCATAAATTCAAAGCGCCATCCTTCTCTAAATATGACGGGGCGTCTTGCCCCAAGCTGCATCTAAGGTCCTATGTTCGGAAGATTCAGCCATATACGGTGGACAAGAATTTATGGATCCACTTCTTCCAGGAGAGTCTTTCAGGGACTCATCTCGAATGGTTCTATCAGCTGGATGGGACCAAAGTTCGTAACTGGGAGGAGTTGGCTACTGCTTTCTATAAGCAGTATCAATATAATGCCGACCTTGCTCCTACGCGTACCCAACTCCAGGGTATGTCGTTAGGATCAAGTGAAGGTTTTAAAGAATATGCGCAGAAATGGAGGGATCTTGCTGGAAGGGTACAACCACCTCTGACTGATCGGGAACTTGTGGACATGTTCTTGGGGACCTTGTCTGGTCCATTTTATAACCACCTGATTGGGAATTCATCTGCTGGATTCACAGATCTTATCTTGACTGGAGAGCGAATAGAAGCTGGTATCCGGTCTGGGAAAATTCAAGAGGCTGCACCTGCTGATAAAAAGCCTCATCAAGGAAAGAAAGAATCCAATGCCGTGCACGGTAAAAAGAGCCGTCATGAGGCAGGGGCAATCCAGATCTCTAACCCTGGACCTACTCAACAAGGACAGGGGCAGCAGCGCAAGGAGAAACGGCAGTATACCAAGCTCAACATGTCGTTGGATCAAGCGCTACAACAAATGTTGAAAGCAGGACTGATCACCTTAAGGGCTCCTCTTCGGAACCCGAACACTTCTGCACCCAATTATCATCCCAATGATAGGTGCGCATATCATTCAGATAGCCCGGGGCATACTACGGACAACTGCTGGCCTCTCAAGAACAAGATCCAAGATATGATCGACGCCGGAGAGATTCAGTTTGAAGTGCCTGAGACTCCGAACATAATCACTGCTCCATTGCCCAATCATTGAAGATCTTTTGTTTATTTGAATTTTTGAGTTGTATTTTTCTTTGCTTATACAAACAATTAATGTCATAGCAAACTCTTTTATTCTATCAATGCATCGCATATGTCTGTTTTAAGAATTAATACAATTGTTTTCATTATATTCAAAATTCTTTTCATATTTTTTCTGATGTCAACTCTCGGTTAATAATTCTGAGCCTCTTGAGGGAGGATGACGAAAACGATACCGCGATCATTACAGTATTCTTTTGAACAGACCCCGCTGATGAGGTACAGGCATTGTTTCAATCCCTAAACACTGGAGTTATAAGGATGATAATCCCTCGTCAACCCCTCTGAGCCAAAGAAGTAGGAGTTTTTCTTTTCGAAATTTAAAACCCTTAATCATAACCTGGGGCAGGGTAGTCTCTCAGTTGATCCAAGTGCATAACAAATGGCACCAAAGAAGTCCTTACAAAACGAAGAAAGACAGTGATGGTTCCGAATAATCATAAAGACAGGCAGTCATTACCAAAATCAAAAAAAAAAAAGGAAGCCCATTAAGTCAAAACCTGACAAAGGGACTTACGAAATTGGGGCATCCCGCTGACTGTAATTCCAAAAAGGAAACAGTTCAGGCAAAAAAAAGAAAGGGATAACCAAAATCAAGAAAGAGGTCTCACAAACCCTCAATAAAAGCAAAAGTGACTGCCCATTCAAAATAAGCTATCCGAATCATCACCGGAAAATCAGAGCAAAGACTCAATCAAGGTCTAACGTATGATCGACTGAGTTTAGGTTTGGAGAACATCACGAAGAGCGGGGGGTACAAATAATTTGAGCCTTTATCCTTTGTTTCTTAAACCGTGAACCAGGCCACGTTATAACCCTTAAAAGTCCTAGCTGAAGCACGGGTTAGTTCGAAAGCATACTGTTACGAAAGGTATCCTGACTCCTTAAGGTCTACGGTAAATACAGAGTTGACATCATGCTTTTACAAACATTCACTTGTTTTATGAAAAGAATGCATTTTCAAAATCTTCAAGACAGACATAGGCTTTGCATTTTTAACATAACTTTGTTTGCATATGACTTTTTGTTTGAACAGCAGGGAAATTCGCACAATGAAAGTCTAATGAACAAGAGCATCTCCAATCAAGGGGCATGGCATGACTATTGTCTATCATCTGGGGCAACCCAATCAAGATTCGGAGAATCTTCTAAAGGCCAAATAGCCTGGGGCAAGTCTCCGCCCGAGTCACTTAGGGCACTCCAACAATAAATCTTGCCTGATCAAACACCTTCTGGTGGCGTGGCAAAACACTGCAGCCAGGGGCACCTCCCTGCATTCTAAGAGCGTGGACATAGTCGAAAAAAATACTACGCATAATCAAAGACCCGCTAGGTTGACACACATAGGCAAAAATAAGGGCTTCCCGGCGAACCAAAAGGGTTCGGGCAAAATGAAGGGATGAAATGAAAAATCTGTACACCCGGCAAGTCGAAAACCTGAAAGGGCGGCTTGGGTAAAAATGGGTATCCCGGTGGACTGAAAACCCGAAAGGGCGGTTCAGGCAAAAGTTAGGGATTAAAACGTACGACTATGTCCTGCCATCTGTCTACCTGAAGAAAGTTTGACCCTCAACAGCTATCAGCACCCTACAAGTGCCTCCCCCATAGAAGCAGGGGCAATGACGGGTAGACTAAGCAATCTGATTGTTCTACCCTCCAAAGTATCAGGGTAAGTTCCGTTGAAGAACATAACCAGTACAGTTCAATACTTCCCCAGGATAGTCCAACCCAGGTTCCCCAGGAAAGTTGGAAGTCATCTCCCCAAGCAGCAAGCTTATCCCCAGTAGATTCTGGAAGCTTATCCTCGCAGAGCACGAACGCGTCATCCGGCTTTATTCAAAGAGTTATTTCCTTAACGGGATATAACTGGGTTATCCTCAGCCAAAAGCCACGGAAAGAGCGTCCACGACACAGTCTTTCTTACCCCAGCGAAGTTTATCAACATTTCCAATCCAACAAAGATATCCTCAGCAAGTCATTCTCAACAATTCAACAAAAGCATCTCTCCCCACAGAGTATTACTCCCCAGCAAGATTACTAGAGTACTTTTCTCCCCGCAGAGTAATCCATTCGCCAAGTACATCCCCCAACGGAGTCATCTTCTCCTACCGGTATTCTTGCAGTTATCATCCCCAGCGGAAGCAAAGTCTATCTCTTCAACATCAGCCCAGGAGTGACTTCCCGGCACTCGTCAAGGATTTATTTTCCTAAGACGAGAATATGTGTTCATAAACATTATCTCTTCATACATTATAGCATGCATATGCATCATACTACTCGAATCTCATTAATTTTGAAGATATATAGTTCATGCATCATGATTTTGCATACAATTATGTTTTTGCCTTTTCAGGAAAAAGGTCAATACAAAAATGATTACTATCAACTATCGCAACTCGGTCTAGATATAGTTTCAGATGTGATCCAGAGATGGTGACGTTCTGATACTGCTTCCAGATTTCCTTCTCGATATAGTTTCGGATATGACCCAGAGATGGTGACGTTCTGATACTGCTTCCAGAAATCCTTCTTGATATAGTTTCAGATATGACCCAGAGATGGTGACGTTCTGATACTGCTTCCAGAAATCCTTCTTGATATAGTTTCGGATATGACTCAGAGATGGTGACGTTCTGATACTGCTTCCAGAAATCCTTCTTGATATAGTTTCAGATATGACCCAGAGATGGTGACGTTCTGATACTGCTTCCAGAAATCCTCCTTGATATAGTTTCAGATATGACCCAGAGATGGTGACGTTCTGATACTGCTTCCAGAAATCCTTCGTGATATAGTTTCGGATATGATCCAGAAATGGTGACGTTCTGATACTGCTTCCAGAAATCCTTCTTGATATAGTTTCGGATATGATCCAGATATGGTGACGTTCTGATACTGCTTACAGAAGTTTTCCCAGATGTTTCCCTCTCCGGCATGAGCGTGAGGTGATATTCTCCTATGGTCCCCTCTCCAACGGCGAGTGAGGTGGTAAATCCTTTTTCAGATGTTTCCCTCTCCGGCATGAGCGTGAGGTGATATTCTCCTATGGTCCCCTCTCCAACGGCGAGTGGGGTGGTAAATCCTTTTTCAGATGTTTCCCTCTCCGGCATGAGCGTGAGGTGATATTCTCCTATGGTCCCCTCTCCAACGGCGAGTGAGGTGGTAAATCCTTTTTCAGATGTTTCCCTCTCCGGCATGAGCGTGAGGTGATATTCTCCTATGGTCCCCTCTCCAACGGCGAGTGAGGTGGTAAATCCTTTTTCAGATGTTTCCCTCTTCGCCATGAGCGTGAGGTGATATTCTCCTATGGTCCCCTCTCCAACGGCGAGTGAGGTGGTAAATCCTTTTTCAGATATTTCCCTCTCCGGCATGAGCGTGAGGTGATATTCTCCTATGGTCCCCTCTCCAACGGCGAGTGAGGTGGTAAATCCTTTTTCAGATGTTTCCCTCTCCGGCATGAGCGTGAGGTGATAGTCTCTTATGGTCCCCTCTCCAACGGCGAGTGAGGTGGTAATTCCCTTTCAAGATGTTTTCCTCTCCAACGGCGAGTGAGGTGACTCCCTTCGAGATTATAATGTCCTTTGGTCCTCTTCCTGACACTGCGAAGATGGTAATTCCTACCAAGATTTTCTCAACGAGCGTTGTTGAAGTTAAAGTCGCCCAAGGTTTTCTTACCATTCATGCTAAGGTGGTAACCATCCCTGGTTCATTCATCATCTTGTGAAGCTCCAGACTCAGCTCCTGTAACCAATCAGGACACATCTATATCAAGCATCTGAAATCAACTCCTGTAACGTGTCAGGTACTCATTTTTCTTTTGCAAGTATGCAGGTTCTCGCCAAGGAACCTCCTACGCGATCAACATCCAGATGGCATCTATAAGCCCATCATCCTATCCAGCAATATCCAAATGGCATCTATAAGCCCATTCCCCCATCACTGCTACTATGTGAGCGCAAATTTCTAGGGCACTCTAGTGTTCAATCATCTTCTACCCTCGGATTACGAAAGGCACGTCAGCCAATCTGCATCCTCAGGTCTAAGAAGATTGAACAGGGGCAACTGTTGCACCCCAAAATTTGCCCTCCCATATTCTTCAGGAAATTATCAAGCCAAGCCTCAGAAGTCTCCAAGGGTTGCACAGTCCAAAAGGCTCCTATACAGTCAAAACTAGGGTTTGAGTTCTGGTCAAGAAATTGAACTTTCCAAAGGCCCAATCAAGTCTCATATGCTTACAAAGATGGTCAAGTATCCTCATATCAAGTTTCAAGGCATTCAGCTCAAAATTGCGCAGTCAAAACCCTAAATTGCACTACAGTCAACTGTAGGGGCAAAATGGTCATTTGACAGTCAAAAGTTCAAATTTTTGGTCAACATATCATTTTGAAGCCACAAACATCATTTGATCAATGCTTGATCATGATTCTCAAAATCTGGCTCAGAAATCATCAAAGATGCAAAAGTTACTATATTTGGACAGCTGAAAAAGTCAACTGAAATTGACCAGGGCATAACTTTCACATGGATTATCAGAAAAATTCCATACAATGCTCATTTTGAAGAGAAAGACATTTCCTACAACTCATCTTCACATTCCAAGTCCAAGAAATGCTCTCACAAAAAGTTATCAATCTCAACATTATAGGTCATTTTCAAAAGTCAACAAAAAGGGACTTTAAGTCAAAAGCCATAACTTGAGATTGGTAAATCAAAATGACATGGGACCAAAGGCATTGGTTAGAGGACTCAAAGACATTTCCAAAATGTCCAAGAACATGTGAAAAGCTTAAAAATTGAGCAAGTTATGCCTTGTGGAAGTTGGGAAATTTTTAGGAATTTTGAAAAGTCAACTTTACTTCAAATGATCCAAAAATGCAAATGGGCCCATTTTTCTTCCATGATCCATCATTCCAAGCATATGCACGACCACTTGGCCCAAAGGGAAGTATTTTCTCATTTTTTTATTATTTATTTGAATTTATATTAATATTAATTCAATTAAATTAATTAAATATGTAGAAAATATCAAACTTGACCTAAAAAAATCTTTTCATGCATGTTTACTATCAATATCACGTGCATATCCCGATTAAGCAAGTTTTGATGAGATTTGAGCATGATTGAACCAAAAACCATGAAAAAAGATTCAAAAAAGATCTTACAAAATCAAAGATTGAAATCATTGAATGCTTTGGATTTTGTCAAGTTTTGTTGACCTAATATGTTCACTATATGATCAGAAGCACAAACCTAATTGCCTAACACTCCAAGCTGCGCTCAAGAATACCATACAACATTGAAAATTTTCAAATATAACTCAATTCTGAAATCAAGGTTCTAGGTAGTTTTAAGCCCTAATACTGATTCTAATAGCTTCCTTGCCAATTGCTGATCACATTCCCATCACAAACAACAACTCAAACCCAAAGAATTGGTAAAGCGGATTCCAACTGAACCAAGAAAAATCCATAATCGTACTGTGATTTCTAGGCACCCTCACTGCATTTTAATCATATATTCATATTCCTTGCTAAGTTTTGAAACTAACCATGTGATCCAATTGTGTTTTTGTGCTATATATGAGAAGATACCATGCGCGATTTTTAGGTTTTGCAGGACTGAAATTTGAGGCTTTCATAACAAGGCAAAATTAGAACTCCAAACGACCATGGTTGGATTCAGCACGTCAAGACGAAGAAGTCTTGACCCTCGCGCCCAATTTATGAATTACCTAGCGCTAATCGCTATTTTTCCAAATGTAGTCTAACACCACGTTTGCAAAACCGTTGCTTAAAGGTTATGTTTCAGAAAAAAGGAAGAAGATGATTCCGTGTCCATCAGCCATTGGTCCGTTTGAACTGCGCGCGTTTTTGAAATACTAACGTTTCGTTTGTTTTTATTATGTTTATTGTTTGTTTAATATACAAAATAACAAAGTAGCTCGGTTGGCAGACACGCACGCTGATGACTCTCAGGACCTGGGTTCGATCCCAGGTCCCCTCACTTTCCTTATGTTTTCATCTTCAATATATTCTTATGCAATCATTAGACAGGTGACTACCGTGTGTTCACAAGATCCAAGCGCACAGGTGTCCAGGAGATGCAGATCAAGGGCTCAGATCCCAGGTCTATGGTAAACGTTGGTCAATGCACTAGCACACAAACTGGCAAAAGTCAATGGATCCATGCTTATTGGGCCTGATTTACTGAACCAAAGCCTCACAAATTGGGACTACACCCCACCCTGGTTTGCTAATTTTATTTATTTTTCTTATATCTTTTAATTATTATTTTTATTTGTTTTCTTGTTTTAATTTAATTCAATATTTTTGCAATATGAAAAACATAAAAAATATTTATTTTGTTTATTTTCTTGTAAAAAAATATACATGTAAATAAACTTAGTAAAATAGGTTTAATTTTAATTCTTTTTTAACAAAAATGTAAAAAATGTAGAATTAGGTTAATTAGCGATTTTTGTTCCTTTCTTTAATTCTTTCCCTTTTTTTTTTACCATAATAATATTTGTTTTATTTATTTTCATAAATTAAAATTGTACATAAATAAATTAGATCTAAATTAGGTCAAATTTCAATATTTTCATAATCAACTTAAAAAACATTAGAATTAGGGTTTAGCATCTCATTTTAATTAATTTTACTTTTTCTTTTAAATCTTAAAAAACACAAAATACCAAAAACATTCAATTTTCATTTTTTTTATTAATTTAATTTCTTATGAAAGGGTCCAACGCCCACATTGTTAATTATTTTATTTCGCGTATTTACTTTGTCGCTTATTATAATTATGTACATGTCCCAAAGCGTTGTAACTTTAATCTTTTCGCTCTTTTATTTTTTCGCTTTATTTATTTTCCGCTAAATCGGGTCCGGTTTAATTTTGGCGATGTGGACCCGCGCCTTTGTAATAACCTTAGATTTATTTTCCCGCAAACTTATAACTGTTAAAAAGCATGCAAGAATGAATGTCTTAATTAAAATCAAGCGTAGATCACAATGACATGACAAAAGACAAATATCAAATGAAAACGACACACAATTCGCACACACCACCCCTAGGGTACGCCTCACTGTTGCCTTTCGAAAGGTGATCGTCGAGTAGAGGACGTCTTAGTAAGTCCTCATGATCCGGGAACCTGGCATGAGGGTAGCTTCTAAGGTGTCTTCCCATTGCTCTGGTGATCACCACGTCCCTAAAACTCGAATTGACCCGAACACCTCCAACGGTGGTGCTACCTACCTCTCAATGGTGGGATGGCACTACTTTTAAGGACATCTACACAGACGAATTCCTTAGGGTAGGTAGGTTCTCAAGGATACTTGCTCTAATTTCAAAAACAAAACAAAAATACTTTTCACACCACACCTTTTCAAAAGCTTTCAAAACAAACTTTTCAAACACTCTGACGTATGAGTCGATCTGAAATTTTTCAAAGAAACTTTTAAACCCACATTGAAAAGCAAACAAACAATTTTGAAAACACAATGAGCAAGTATCTAAGAGCCCATGGATAACCATGGATAGAAAGGGTGCTAACACCTTCCCTTTCTATAACCTACCTCCCGAACCGAGAGCAATCTCTTTAAGGAATTTTTCTGTGCTTTTGTCCTTTCCAATTGGAGAAAATAAAAGACGGTGGCGACTCTTGCTTACCGCGACATTTCGCGAACCAACGTTAAACAGTCAGTTCCAGATCCACCGATCACACAAAGGTTTTCAGATAGTCATCACAAAACCCTAAAAAGCAAAGATATGAATACCAGGTTTTCCAGCAAAAGCCAGCGCATCACTACTCCTCGCGCTCCTCCGCCCTTGGCCGCCTAGGACGCCACCGTCCTCCTCCGTCTCCAACAAAGGTAGTATCTCTTCCTTCTTCTTTTCACACCTCACAGGAAGCAAATAATAGCACGCAAAGAATCAGAACAAGTTAATAACATGTAAGAAACGAAAACCCAAAGCCCTAAAATACGAAAACAGAAGCATAAGAGGAGATCGCTACCTTTTTCTGTCACCGCTTGAATAAACGTTGAGGGAGGGAGTCGGAAGTGGCGTCCGGTGGCCAGGCAGGGAGGCGTTCAGAAAGCTCAAGGAGAACGAAGGAAGCGAAGAAGACGAACGGCGCCGCGCTGTAACCCTAATCCAGTAATGAAGCAAAATAACTGAAACCCTTACAAAATGTTATGTCAAGCATTGGGCCGGTTCACCATTTACACACCTAAGCCCATTAAAATCTGGAACGCCCCCCCCCCCCCTTTTTTATTATTCTGATTATTTGTTTGGGCCAAGCATCCTCTTAAAGGCCCATTTAATTTTCTTTAAAAACCAATATCCTTTTTTTTACCATTTTTATACATAGTTTAAATTGATATTTTTGCTAAAATAAAAATGACACATTTTTACACAAATTTTCTTAATTATTTCTTTTATTTTATTACATTTGAAAAATACATAAATATTAGAATTTAATTAGGTTAATAGATCTTTTGTCTTAAAATTCCTTTTAATAAATCTTTTTAAAACATAAAAACAATAAAATACATAAAAAAATAGAATCTCTTAAAGCATTTTCTTTTCTTTAATTAAAACTTTTGTATACAAAACATTTACATTAATACATAAAAATAGATTTTTTAGGCATTTTCTTTTTTATTAAATCTTTTGTTTGTACATAATCAACAAAAATCCAAAAAAAGATAATAATAATACTAAATAAACAAAATACTTAATCTTGCATTAAGTTAAACATCCTTCTCACTTGTAAATATTCACATACACTTTTACAATACACATTTTATTTCTCTTTGGTTCTTGTACATTGCTACATGTTACATTGAGAATGCGATTCGATTTGGTTGTAAATTTATTTGGACACTACTCTCCTAATGAGTCTCATCCCCATTTGTAAATATTTGTACCCCCACTCCCGGATACTTATTTGTAATAGCGTAGACTTTAAATTCCCGCAATTTATCGCTTTCAATTATACCATGTTTAGACCTAGGGTTTGTATGTAAATAAAATCAACTGCTAGATAACCTAAATACAAGACAAATGCATGACAATCAATACACTAATCACACTTACACCCCTAGGGTAATCCCGCTTGTTGCCTTCCAAAATGGGCCATGCTTGCATGTTGAGTATCTTTGGCAAAACAATTCAAAATGATCATAGTCCCTCAATGACGCTTTCGAAAGTTGCCTACAAATGATCATAGTCCCTTCAAGCAAAATTGCCAAAGATACTTGGCACCATTGCATTCATGGTCCATACGATGACCCGCGCCCGTCCCATTAACATCCTAACACAAGATTGTCCACCAAATACAATGGTGGAACAAAACTGTTAAAAGGGTTAAAACATGAGAAAATCTTTGAGTAAATTTAGGGGTAGACAACTCTTAGTTACTTGATCAACTTGCAAAACACACTTGCCTACTTTTCAAAACACACTTCACAAACACAACTTTCAAAACAATTTCCAAAAACATTGAAACATCTTTTCGAAAAGACACACACCTTTGTAAAACATTCGATTAAAGAATTATTACAACGGTTGCCTAGACAAGGCATCTTTTTCAAAACATTTTCAAAACACACACACACACACACCACCATTTCAAGCAATTGAAAATCAAAGGCAAGTGATCTAAAACAAGTAACTAAGAGCCCATGGATAACCATGGATAGAAAGGGTGCTAATACCTTCCCTTTCTATAATCTACCCCCCGAACCCACGAAACATCTCAAAAGGTTTTTCCTGTGCTTTTTAACCTTTCCTTTAGGATAAAATAAAAAGTCGGTGCCGACTCTTGCTAAACCGAACAAGTGCGAATACAAACGCAAAAACTCAAGTCAGTTCTCCCACCGTATCACAGTGATGAATAGTGGTATGGATGAAGAATAGAAGGCTATGTTTGAGAAACCAAACTCAGGGATGATATATCATCTTAAGCCTTTATTTATAAGGGCAAAGGTCGATGACATACCGGTAAACAAAGTGTTTGTCAATGGTGGGGAAGCTGTAAAGTTAATGCCACATGCTCTGTTTAAGAAAATGGAGAAGTGGGGGTCAGATCTTTAACCTCACAATATGGTTTAATCAAACTAAGAAGGAAACCCCAGTAGTATACTTGGGGTTATTCAGGTCAAATTGGTTGTCGGAACAACAACCAAGTCGACTTTGTTTATGGTCATAAATTCCAAAGCCAACTTTAATTTATTACTTGGACGTGAATGGATCCATGGAATAGGCGCAGTCCCATTGACTTTACATCAGAGGATTTCTATTTGGAAGAAAGATGGCATAGTGGAAAATATAGAGGCTGATCAGAGCTACTATATGGCCAGTGAGTTTAAAGGTGGAAAGAAATCTTTCGACTAACACTTGGCAAATCTAGCGTCATGTGATAATCATGATTACACTCCCAATGAAAACTCAAATAGTTTTCTAACTTTGGATCCTGATTGTGGTTTTAGGTGGGATTCTGAAGAAACAACAGCATCCAGGGAGTCGATCCCACCTACAGGGTGGCATGTGGTCGACCAAGATGACCATTGAATGAGAAGTTTAGCTCGAAATTCAGCCTATGCTGAATGTATCGTAAATATTCAGATTTGGGAGCTGAAAGATAGGCAGTCAAAGCCAAATCGACAAAAAGGCCAACAGGTCCTAAAACAATAGCTTCAGAAAGCCGAAGGCAAGGTACAGGCCTTTAAGGCTTTAAAGCCAATTGCTAATAGGTGCAGAAAATATGTGTAGCATGATATAGTATGCCTAGATTTGTATGTCTCATCATATTAAGCCTAAAAGATTTGTATTTTAAACCAGTTAATGCTTGTGGTTTATATTAATGTTTGTGGTTTCGACAAAATGGTCAAATCCCAAAACTGGAGGGGCAGATACATGCAAAGGCAAACAAAATTGAAAATTTTGAAAATTTTCTAGTTTTTTAATAAAATGGCAAAAATTGGAATTAATTTAAATTTTATGAAAACTTGCGAAAGTTTTGGCCATTGACTATTTTGTTAGACGTAGATTGGTGAAAGATAATCATAAAAAATCCAGTTGATCATACAGAAGAGGAACAATCATAAATACAATGCTAAAGTAGTGGTAGCCAAAATGGTAACCATTAAGTTTCCCAAAGGGGGTACATATCCAAAAGGGGAGAGTTATTCTCAACAAAATATAATTCCAACAATAAATATTTTAGGCAGGAAATCGAGACTTAAAATCTTCAAATCGGGCTTTTTTGAAGACGATTTTATTGTTGAGACATGTTTTCTTCGTCGTCAGCTCATTAATCTTGCCTTTAATTTTTAAAGCATTTTTGCCGTGAGCAATGCCTTTTTGAATCTCATCGTCAATCTCGCTCTGGCTTGGTAGCGCTTCAGCCGAATCCAAAAGGGCATTTTTGCGTTAAACATCGACTATTTTCTTCTAGAGATCAGATATTTGGTTTCTATAAGAAGAAATCAGTTGATTAAAGGTGAAGCATTTTTCGACACGCGCCTGGTTTTAATGTTCAAATGCAGTCAATTTCTCTTCGCAAGATTTACTAAGATTCCGCTCATCTTCTATATCGGTATTGTTAGCTTGTGGTTGGTCGGTGATCTGTTTGTTTAGAGAGAGGTCATTGATAGCCTGGTAGAAGAAAGCCTCGAGGTCGATAAAGTATTGAACCCAAGCCTTAGGGATGGTATGCTGAGATATCTCATTGAATAATTTGAAGACATCAGGCACCAAATCATTCTCGACAATAGCGACGGAGAGGAAATCACCATTGAACAAGTACACTTTTAACCGCTGCAATTTGAGAGTCACATCAACGTCAACACCATTAACCGAGGAAGTTGTTGAAATAGTAAGGGATGGTTCTTGTCGAATATTTTGAAGTCTCTGCAAGGTCTCAGATGGATGTTCTTGTTTCATCGCCAGAATTTCTACTTGGCTTAAGGAACTATTAGAGATAGTGTCTTAAAGGATCTAGAACTGGGGATTGACAGAAGTAGAGTGTACCAAAGTATCACCAATAGGAGCTTGATGGTTAAAGTTTTCCTAAGAAGGATCATTATCAGTAGAGGACTCTCGATTGGATTCAGTGTTTTCCTCACTGGTGTGTGTAGTCAAGTTATTAGTAAGCCATCAGGCAGAGTCAAGAAGGAGGGTGATGTCGATCGAGGGATCTTTCTCAGTGTTCAAGGAATCACCATCTCTGGATGAAGCTTAATAAACGGATGGAGTAGTCCCAACCCCATCCTTATGAACTTGTGTTTGAAAATTGTACAAGAGTTAAAGAAGATTCCGTTTTCGTAAAAAGAGAGTGATGTAAGAAATAAATACCTTTTTAGTGGGTTGGACGTCTTGTTCTTCCCGTAATGGAATTGATGGAGTTGGTTGGCGAGGAGGTGAAGTTTCCTCTTGATCATGAGTGGGAGAAGGTGAAGAATTAGTGCCAACAATTGTAGGTTTGGAGGTGGTGGTTTTTAGGATGATTCTTTTGAGTCTCTTAGGCCCTTTGGGCTTTGCAGGAGTTAAAGCTTTGAATTAAGAAAAAATATGGGAACCATCACTATGGTCGTAACCGCCTGGATCAATGGAAGGTTGTGATCTCTTTTCAAAAACCTAGTGGAGTATGAAAGGTTTCAGGTGCTAATCTATAATGTTAAGATAGAACATGTGGGAGAAGAGTGCGTATATGTACCTGGGTAGTCGAAACTAGTTTTCTTTAAGGGTGCAGCGACAACATTTTTGGCAGTCGATGACCATTTTCGCACCTAAAAAGCGATAGAATGAAATCATAAAGAACCTATTAAGATGGTCAAAAATTCAAAAAAAAATGAAAGAAAATAGGGATACCTTGGTAGATTGTGCCTCGGTGATGACAACGTCAGGGTTTTTCCGTTGGTCAACAGTTGGGACCTCTTGAGTGGAGTCAACAAGAGGTCGAATGGCTTCACAGGCCTCGAAAGCATCCATTAACTTTTGCAAGAAGGCAGTAGTAAAAAAATATTGTGCCTGGTACTGAGACCATCAATAGTTGAACTATTTGGTATGGAAAAAGGAAGATTTGAATTTAAACACGGGCAGTTCAAGGTGCGGAGAGTTTCTGACATAATGGAGACATTCTAGATATTCTCCCTCATCCAAATGTCGTCTAAACAAAAGGATATCATAATGATGGGAGATTAGAGATTTTGCCATCATTTGGCTAAGACCAAATTGTTGAGAAACTAGATTGGGTTGGTATGTCACAAAGCCATAGCCTTTGGACCCATTATTAATTTGAGAAGACAAAAACGTAGGGGTCAAAAACACCCTCCACACAATGTTTGATTTAGCATCCGCTCTAGGGATAACCACAGGAAAGGCATCCTTAAACCATGTAGCGCCAACTGTTGTTCTCACAAATGGAGCCATAGCATGGACAAAATAAGATGTCTCTATGAATAAGTTAACATACTTCATAAAGACACACATGGTCAAAGCTTCTGGAGGAATAAGCAGCGACAACCTCAATCCCTCAATAGATCTAGTGGCCAAAGAGCGTTTAGTGACTTCTGACAAAGGAGAAGTCAGTCGATGCTCGAAGGTTGCATTCAACCAGTGTTACTGAAGTCAAAATGGCCCTGAGAGAGTTGGTCCCTCGGGATTCTCATAAAGATTTTTGAGCCTGGAAGAAGCAACACCAAGAGTATGATAAAGGTGTGCCAATAGGAGTTTACCCAAAGAAATATGTCATCCCTCATGGAGTTGAACGGCCAGAGGGATAAAACCTTTCGCCACCTACAGTGACCTAGGGATAAGTAGTATGAGAGCCAAAGATTGAGGAAAGAAATGTGTTATTTATCTGAAACATTTGCGCTTTCAGTGTCATGGTGGTCTTAAATATAGTGTGAGAGGCTGGCTCTATCGAAGTGAACCTTGAGCTCCGTCGACAAAGTAGAATCAAAAGCTTTGCTCAAGGGAGACAGGCCAGTAATGGCTGCTAGGTCAAAGAGGGTGGTTGTTAACATCACACAAGGAAGTTGAAAGGTATTGTTCGAACCTTCCAAAAAGAAGATCGGCGTTGTAATCATTTAAGGGTTAATCTTGTGAGCATTTCTCGACAGCTGAATTGCATCGAAAATGTCGGATGCTTCCCAGAAAGACTTTTTCTTAGCTTGGACCCTATCGAGCCAGGACAAATAGGCGAAGTTTCCAGGAGTAGGAGTAGAATGAAAGGTCCTGGTAGAGGAATCCACAAACTTTACGTCAAGCATAAAATCTTGGGTAAACACGAGGGATTTTACAGGACTATAACAGGAAAATAATTCTTGAACTTTCTTAGGATCAATTTTTGGGTTTGGATACGGACCATGAAAAGCGTAGAGTTCCCCAGAAACAACGAATGGAACAACCATTTTGTTTTTTCCAGGTTTCAATGGTGCGAGCATCAATGGATGTTGGTTGCGAAATAACTGGGAGAGTGGCATCATTTGTAAGAGCGAAAGCTATTAGGTTGGTACCAGTAGAAACGGGAGCAGAACCAGAAGCAGCCATTGAAATCAAAATGGTAAGGAAATGTTTAGTTTTTTTGTAAGAAGTTGCAGAGAATGAAAGGGTATGTGAGCAAGAAATTAGAAGGAGAAAAGAAGCAATGTTGGCCCAAAGAGGCTATTTAAAGAAGATTAGACTCGTCGATCATCGACGGGTGGTAGTAATCCAACCGTGAACAATCCAAGAAGTGGAAAGTTAGTGGGATTTGTTTAAAAACTCACGCCCTAAAACTTAGGAATAATCATGAGAAGTGATTGAAGTTACATGGGAAAATGTTGCACATAAAGTAATCATGATTATGCATGACGTCTTGCAGTCGAAAATTTGGAAGAGAAAACGCCAAAGTTCTCCCATCGACAGTTCCTTCGAACATGGAATTTTGGGGGGCAATTCGTTGACAAGCAATTCGACTAGGGAAATGAGCCTTTAAGCTGTAAGATTTCTTTGACTAAAAAGGCATGAGTTTGTAAGAAACAATAGGATGTGTCGACCAAGTTA
Organism: Vicia faba; assembly: GCA_948472305.1. Classification (NCBI taxonomy): domain Eukaryota; kingdom Viridiplantae; phylum Streptophyta; class Magnoliopsida; order Fabales; family Fabaceae; genus Vicia; species Vicia faba. Next base: position 1,039,257,642 of record OX451740.1, read on the forward strand.
AAGGGTATCAACCAGAAAATCTAGTCGACAAGGACATGGGATTCGGAGGCAGTCATTGACAGACATAGAGGTTGACAAGCAAGGATACATGGTGGAGAGAACGGTAATCAACACACAAGCCATTAAGAACGTGGGGAGGTTTAAAAGAAGTTTAGGTCCGTTCTCCATAAATCCCTAACGTGGGACTAGTAATTGTCGACAGTTACACTTTTGGATTTTCTATTTAAGAAAATATTTGTATTTGTGTCAAAGGTCGCATTTCTTCACATTTAGAGCATTACACTAAAAGTATATGCATCTAAGAGAGAAATGAGTTCAGTCTTAACAATGTATGAATTCTTCCACATTTAAATTCATAGCAATTTCCAGTTTTCTTATTTAAATTACAAGTCTTGTCATTTATTTCCTTTACTTTGCAATTGTCTTTTACTTTTGCCACTTTTATCCAATATCAACCATTTTCAACCCAAAAGCACTCAACACTAAGTCTAGGGTTATTGTAGTCGACCCTGCAAGTAACCTTTAATAAGAGGCTAGTGATTATTTCACGGAGAAATAATTACATTGTGTGTTCCATTGAGGAAGCTAATGATGTTGATATGCTCGCAGCTAATTCCTTGCAAAGTTCCCTCTTGGTCTATGAACAGAAGTCCAAGAGGGAACCAGATGAAGAATGAGAGCTGGCGGTTTCTTATGGTGACCCTAGTTATCGAGGTTGAGGGAGAAACACCTTCAGAGAAGGAAGAGGTCGTGGGCGAGGCCCTCAAAGCTACAACAAAGCAATAGTTGGATGTTACAAATTCCACCAATTGGAGCATTTTCAATATGAATGCCCTAACCTTGAGAAGACGGTTAACTATGCTGAGATGAGCAAGGATGAAGAGATTCTTCTTATGGCTTATATTGAAGCATCATGGGAAAGGGGACATAATGTATGTTTCTTAAACAATGGGTGCATCAACCACATGAGCGAAGACATCTCTCTTTTTTGTACGATGGAGGAAAGGTTCAAAAGAAAAGTTGATCTAGGGAATCATATGAAGACGAAGGTTGTGGGAAAAGGAACTGTTGGGTTAAATTTGTTGGTGTCTAAAATGTTGTTTAAGAAGTGTTCTATATTCCAGAATTGAAGAACAATTTACTAAGTATTGGACAGCTGTAGGAGAAAGGCTTGGCTTTTCTAATCAAGAACAATGAGTGTAGAATCTATCACCCATCAAAGTGAATTATCCTTGAAATAAGAATGACACTCAACAGAATGTTCATATTTCTCTCGAAGACCTCCTCAGTCACTAATGAGTCAAGTGAATGTTGTTTCCAAATTGACATCCAAGAGATTGCTCATCTATGCAACTGCAAGTATGGCCACCTTAGCTATACTGGACTCCAAACTTTGGCTAGAAAAAAACATGGTTAAAGGCTTGCCAAATCTTGGAGAAATCATTGTTACAAAAAAATGATTTCTTTATGCATTGGGTGTTGTAATATGGTGGGAGAACTGACTTGGTTTTGCATTTTATCGCAAATGTTGCAGATAGCAACAGTCACCACCGATTTTTATTTTATCCAATAAGGAAAGGTGAAAAGAACAAGAAAGACCTTTTAATATTTTGAGTTCAAGGGGTAAGTTATGAAAAGGGAAGGTGTTAGCACCCTTTTCATCTGTAGTTATCTACGGGCTCTTAATTGCTTAGCTCACTTTAATTTGCTTTGTGTATGCTTTGAAAATGTTTTGAAAATGCCAATGTAAGGCAGTCTATTTTATAATAATCCTTGTATCAGTCCTCAAGAGTGTTTATAAAGTGTTTGAAAGTAATTGTTTTAAAAGTGTGAAGTGTGAAAATTATTTTAGTTTGTGAGCAAGCAATTAAGGGTATCTTACCTACTGAAAGGTTTTTCGTTATTATTTTCCTTCTCCATTAAGGATAGTGTTATCCATACCATTAGTTGGTAGGTAGCCCCATCCATTGAATGTGAAGGGACAGACGTAGGGTCGTCGTTATGGTCATAGAAGGAAACATATAGGGATACCTTAGCAATTCGAAGGGACTGTCATCATATGTTCGTAGGCAACATCGAGGGACAAGATAATTTCTTGTAGGCAACTTCGAGGGACATCGCGGGACTATGGTATTTATGATGACTTAAACCGAGGGTCTTTGCTAATGGTATCCATATGTTTGAGGGACATGACCATTGTTATTCCGAAGGCGACGGAGAGAGGCTACCCTAGAGGTGCATGTGTGCAAATGATTTAGTTCAGTTATTTATTTGTTTATTTAAAGTTATCTAACGGTTGGATTTAGATCTTTCCATACATGTTTAGTTACTATACAGTTATATATACATACAGGCATACATAGTATAGGTGCGGAAAGTAAAGTGCGGTAAAATAAACGTAGGTTATTACATCCCATGAGCAGTTACATAATGGGAAAAAACGCGAGAAAATAAACTAAGCTATTAAAAAATCAACCGTGCGACCTATACATTTGTTTTCTAGAATTTAAATAGCAAAGAAAAAAAAGAAATCAGAAGAACGTATTTAAAACCTAAAAAAATTTCTAAGTGTTAGGAAAGTATTTTTGATGTTTTATTGTTTGGAAAATATTCTTAAAGTATGAATTAATAATTAACCCTAATTATAAGTAATTTACAAAATTAATTGTGAAATAAAAACAAATTTAATTTAATTAAAACAATTTTTGTTGGTCAAAAATTAAATTAATTAATTAAAAAACTTAAATCTAATTTTTAATGATTTTCTATTTTTTTATGGTTTTTTATTTTAATTAAAAAAATAGTAATTACAATAATTAAGCAAAAGCAAAAATAATAAAAACAAGAAAATTGAAAAGTTGGAAAAAAAGGGTTAAAATGAAAGCTTGAGGTGGAACTTGAACCCACGCCCCTTAGGTTACAGGCGCGTGCCTAATCCACCAGGCTATGGTGCTTGTTGTGTTTGGAGAATGACTGATAATCAACATATAGCTTCCATGCGCGTTATCCTGAAGAAAAAAAATAATTTGGCCAAAAGGCTGGTTCGAACTCACACCCTTATACATACAAAGCCTTGAAACCGCACGCTCTTGCCACTGGGGTGGCTGTTACATCCGGTCATGGAATACAAACAAATAATTATATAATAAAATAACCTTTTTTATTTTTATTTTAATAAGTTTCAGCGCAGGTGGGCCCTGCTATTTTGAATCAACCAATTGGGACACCCTATCATGTCACGCCAGAGTAAATAAAACCATAAAACCTTGACTCACCGGAGAAGCGTCGGAGCCCTAGCTCCGGTCGTCTTCTCCGGCCCCCACTTTTTAAAACCTGCAAAAAATCAAAAGATTGAAAAGTTAATGGGACCCTCCCCTCTAATTCAAGGGCTATGAATCCGACGGTGGGGTTCTTTTCTCTTGAATGTGCCTGTAAAGAGAGATCTGAAGCAAACGTATTTCTATACTTTAAAAATGGCATATAGAGATTCATACATCAATGCTTGCATGTGATAAGTCAAACTCGTCCTAAATCATATCTTGAATACATTTGGGCTCATCAAACACATTAGTAATGCATGGAATTTAAGATTGAATTTAAAGAAAAAAATGAAAATTGGTGGAGTTTGAAGCACGAGTTCCAGGCACCAAATCTTCTGGTTCTTGGGTTGGACGTGTTCCTGAGGACTTCATGAAGATAATGGGACACTTGGTTTGGCTTGAGAGTGGTTGGATCGTGTGATATGAATTTGCACTTTTCTTGAGAATTTTGAGAAAAAATTTTAGGGGTTGTTGTGGGCAGCCACTCGTGTTCTATTGTAGTGTGAGGGTTGGTGTATTTATGGAGAACATTTTAGGCCAACAAAAATGGACATGAATCAATTGAAATCAAACATAATGCATTCTTTCCAAAATTGTTTTAAAAACATTCCAAACTTAAAGATTCTTGTACCTAAAATGTTTTCACGGTTTTGGAAAGCTCTTATGAGGTCTTGGGCCTTCTAGAAGATATTCAAATGAAGCCCACATGCCCTTTGGTCCATCAACTCATATTTTATTTGATTTATTTTGAATTAATTTGAATAAAATCAAAATAAATAAAATAAAAAATCAAAGTAATGTATAAATGGATTTAGAGGTCCTCTAAAATGTTATAAACATTTTTAAACCTCAAAAGTTAGGCCCATTAGTCAAAAAGTTCAATATTGCTCAAATGAAGTTTCATGCATTTTCTCAAAAATTGCCCAACTTGCACAAACCATATCTCACTCAATTTTTATCATATAAAGATGATCTTAGACTTTTTGTAAAGCTTAAGATGTCCTATACAATCTCTATTGTGATAATTTTTGCATTTGAATACTTTATCTTGATGAAAGTTTCCTTAACAAAAAGTGTCTTTTTGTTGACTTTTGAAATGACCTATAATGTATTGGCTTATATCTCTCAAATGCTACATTTTTGGACTTGAGCTTAGAGAGACAAAGTTGTAAAGAACTGAATTCCTTTCAAAATGAGATTTGGTTAGGGAAAAGTTGATGAAGCATGGGAAAGTTATGCTTGGTCAAAGTTCAGTTGACTTCTCCTAAGGAAACCCTAATTTGGCAACTTTTGACTTTTGATGATTTGAGGGTTTTTCTTGAGGAATCATGATCAACCTTTGATCAAATGATGAATATAACTTAAAAATGTTGATGTTGACCAAAAATATTGAGGTTTGATTATATGTTGACCATAGTTGACTTTTTACCTAATATTGTTGATTTTCCATCATCTGAGCAATTGACTGAGCAAACTTGTGATGCAAGGCATGAAAATTGGTATGAACATTCTTTGAAGCATATGTGGAGTCATGAAAACCATTTTAGACCTTGAGAACCCAATTTTACTTCTGAAATACAAAACCCTAGTTGTGGACCCATTGCTTAGAAGGAGAATTTGTTTGATCAATTCTTGAGCCAACTTGAGTAAATGAGGACCTCATGAGAACGTCTTGAAGAAAAAATGGGAGGGAAAATTTTGGGGTACAACAGTTTCCCTTGTTCAATCTCTTAAACCTGGAGAGTTATATTGCCATGTCTGTCATTCGTGACTTGAAGGTAGAAGATGATTGAACACTTAAGTGCCCAGAAATTTGCACTCGTATGTGCACGAAGTAACACTGTTGGTTGATTGTATCTGGAATGGGCTTAAAGATGATATTTGGAGAGTGACGGGACTTTGTTGGAGATGAGATTATAGATTCCATCCAGAGTAATTGTTGATAGGAATATCAGCATGAGTCTACGCCTGACTTTGTCTGAATGATGTACCAGAATGAGTCTACGTCTGACTTTGTCTAGAAGATGTATTTGGAACGAGTCTACGCTCGACTTTATCCAAAAGAGTTTTAGAAGGAATCTACGCTTGATTTCATATAAATGATGTACTAGAAGACGTCTACGCCTAACTTCATCTAGAAGAGGTATTGGAAGGAGTCTATGCCTAATTTTTTCTAAAAGAGTATTAGAAGAAAATCTATGTCCGACTTCATCTGAATGATGCACTAGAAGATGTCTAAGCCCAACATCATCTAGAAGAGGTATTGGAAGGAGTCTACACCTGACTTTTTTTTCAAAAGAGTATTAGAAGGAAATATACGCTTGATTTTATCTGAATGATATACTAGAATGAGTGTACACCCGACTTCATCTAAAAGAGATATTGGAAGGAGTCTATGCCTGACTTTTTTTCCAAAAGTGTATCAAGAGGAAATCTAAGTCTGATTTTATCTGAATGATATACTAGAATGAGTCTAAGCCCGACTTTGTCTAGAAGAGATATTGGAAGGAGTCTACGCCTGACTTTTTTTCCAAAAGAGTATCAGAAGGAAATCTACGCCTGATTTTATCTGAATGATATACTAGAATGAGTCTATGTCCGACTTTGTCTAGAAGATACGTTTGGAATGAGTCTATGTCCGACTTTGTCCAAAAGAATATCAGAAGGAATCTACGCCTGATTCTATGAAAATGCTGGTTATGTAGATAATCGCCCCTTCCAGTTTCAGAAATTGATTTACATCATGTTTGTAAATTGTTGATAATATTCGTCTGTCTGCGAATTTAACCTAAAAAGACAAAGTTAGCTTTATGAAATATCATGATGTATGCATTGCGTAATAATGCTCTCAAAATAAATGAGAATGTTACATGTGTTTGGTATGCATATGTTATGATATTGTAAATGATGTATGGATGCAACATGTCATTGGAGCATATCGGTAACTTCTTATAACAACGTTCTTGCTGGGGACAATGAATCCTTGACTGTCACTGGAGATGAAGAAATTAATTCTTCAGTTTCTGCTGGGAATAATTTTACTAGAAATTTTCGTCTTCTGTTTAAGGATACTTCGTTGGGGATCTTAGACTTCTTCTTGAGGATAGAAATAATCAAGGGGAGTCAGTTGTTCGATGTTTGCTAAAGGAATTGTTTTTTTCATATCCTGGATAGGGACAAGAGAGATGGATGCTATCGGACCAAGTTTTAGTCATTGTAGCAGTTTCTCTAGGGATAGCAACTTTGGTTAGACCCTGCTAGAGGGAAGGAGAGGATTCCAGAGTGTCGGAGAAATAAACTCCGTTGGGGAATTAAATTCCTATAAACCGTGTTAAGCAAATAATTACTATCGTGGATCAGTATTTCATAGGCTGTGTTGAGGAAGTTTTCACCGTATACTGGGGGGAATGATCGGATCTTCCTATCTGCTGGGGAACCTCATGGGGAAGATAGTCATGTCAAACTGTCCATCGGGGATATGGAAGTGAACAGCTGGAAGATGTTCCAATTTCTGTCTGATTTACATATTTAGACTTTTGGGAGTATATCTCTGTTGTAGATGAGCTTGTGAAGGTAGCTCTATGGAGATTTGTGGATGACTTGAACCTTGCCCCAACTCCTAGAGTCTTTAGTAAATGATTATTCTTGTTTTTATGCATATATTTGTTAATGGTAATCATATTCACATGCATATGTTCATTCAGTTTAGTCTTCGGACGTTTTTGCAAACAAAACAGAGAAATTAAAAATAAATTTGAAATTTGAATTATATTTGTATCGAAAGTTTGCCTATAAACAAGCAGTTTTATACAAAGAGACGGAAATACTGGTAAGAGGAAGTTGTCGAAAACTAAAAAGAGTACAAAGCAAAACAACAAAAAATAGTTATGTGGAAATAGTCCCATCAAGTTCCAACTCTGCTATTGGCCATATGTCTTCGAGCATCTCATTCCTCGATGTCGGAAGAAGTTGACTGAATTGATTTGTACCATTTGAACTTTGACGTTTGGTAACAAATCTTGTTATAGGTAGATGATCAAACGGGACATAGTCATAAGCCTTAATCCCTAACTTTTTCCTGGACCGCCCTTTCGGGTTTTTAGTCCACCGGGATACCCTTTTTTGCCCAAGCCGCCTTTTCAGGTTTTCGACTTGCCGGACATACGATATTTACATACACACACACACACATATATATATATATATATATATATATATCCCTAATTTCTGTCTGAACCCTTTTGGTTCATCGGGATGCCCTTATTTTTTCCTAGCCTAGTCAACCTAGCGGGTCACTTTCATGCATAGTATTTTTTGACTATGTCCGCTTCACAGGATGCGGAAAATCTTCACCGTCCATGGTGGTAAGTATCATTGCACCTCCAGAAAATATCCTCTTAATTACGAATGGCCCTTCGTATGTGGGAGTCCACTTTCCCTTGGGATCACCTTATGGAAGAATGATACGCTTTATTACCTAGTCACCAACCTAATAAACCTGATGTTTGACTTTCTTGTTAAAGGCTTTGATCATACATTTCTTATACATCTTCACATGACAAACAACCGCAATTCTTTCCTCGTCAATCAGATTTATCTGGTCCAGCCTAGTCTGGATCCACTCGTCTTCGTCCAAGTCTTCATCTTTCATAATCCATAGAGAATGGATTTAGACTTCAACAGGTAAGACAACTTCCATACTGTAGACTAGAGAGAATGGGGTTGCCCTAGTTGACGTGTGTACCGAAGTGCGATAGCCATGAAGAGAAAATGATAACATCTCATGTCAGTATTTGTAGGTCACAACCATTTTCTGCACAATCTTCTTAATGTTCTTATTGGCGGCTTCCACTGGGCCATTCATCTTTGGTCGATACGGAGAATAATTGTGGTGCTTGATCTTGAACTGCATGCAGAGTTTCGTGATCATAGTGTTGTTGAGATTAGTACCATTATCTGTGATAATCCTTTCGGGGATTCCATACCGACATATAAGATTATGCTTAATGAACCGGGAAACCACATTCTTAGTAATAGAGGAAAACGAGGATGCTTCAACCCACTTTGTGAAATAATCAATGGCAACTAGGATGAAACAATACCCATTGGAAGCAGTAGGCTTTATTTCTCCAATCATATCAATGCCCCATATTGCAAACAGCCAAGGAGCAGTCAAGACATTTAGAGGTATTGGAGGCACATGTACTTTGTAAGCATAGATCTGGAACTTTTGACAAGTTCTTGAGTGGTGATGGAAATCAGTTTCCATAGTCGACCAATAGTAACCCACTCTCAGAATATTTTTAGCCATTGTATGTCCACTAGAGTGAGTACCAAAAACACCTTTGTGCATATCTTCTATGATTTCCTTAGCTTCCTTCTTGTCCATACAACGAACCAAAGTTGAATCATGATTATGCTTGTACAGGATTTCATTACTTAGGAAGAACTTAGCAGAGAGTCTCCTTAGAAACTTCTTGTCATTGATTGATGACCCCTCGGGATACTCTTGAGCCTCGAGGTACTTTTTAACTTCATGAAACCAAGGCTTATATTCTTCTTCGTCAGTATTAATCTCGTAGTAGTGTGTTGGTTTGTCTAGTCTTTCAATTGTAATCTGAGGAGCCTCGTTGTCCCATCTGACTTTGAACATAGATGACATGGTAGCTAATGCATCTGCCAACTGATTCTCTTCTCGTGGAATATGTCCAAAGATAATTTCTTCAAAATACGTGATCAGTGCTAATACATGCTCTTTATAAGGAATAAGGTTTGGGTGCTTAGTTGAAGTGGTGAAAAACACAAGAAGGGGGGGTTGAATTATAAAACTGAAATCTAATGCAATGAACAAGATATTTTTATCCTGGTTCGTTTGATCTCAAACTACTCCAGTCCACCCGTCAAGGTGATTTCGCCTCTCTCCAACGAGGTCTTAATCCACTATATTCAACTGAATATTACAGACTGCTTTAACAACTGCTAAAGCCTTCTTGATCCAAACCACAACCCGGTTTGTCAAGGAAACACTTTCTTACAAAGAGATAAAACTAAGTGTGTGAATGTTTTCTACAAAACTGTATCACAACTGTGATGTATACACAAATTGAAGCTTAGAAACTAGATTGCTAAACAATGATAGAATATCAGAATGTGTGGTTTAGCAAAACAGAGAGAAAGAAGATATTGATCAGCTTTTATACGTGTAGAGATTTGGAGAGCATTAGCCATTTCAATCTTCAAAGTCTTGTTTATATAGCACTGAGATGATGAACGTTGGATGCAATATTCTTGATTCAATGCTATTAACAAACTTTCCTTATCGAGCAGATCTTGTCTGGAATGAGGCTGTTGGTATTAATTTGCTTTCAATGCACAGTACCGTTGCTTACTTAATGCAAGTTCTGGCTTGGCTCATTCTGACTCTGCTTAACTGCTGATGAACTGTTGTGTTTCTTTATCAGAGTGTTGAGCGCAGTCTTGTTCATCAGGCTTCAGCATGTACGTGAGTTGATCATCTGATTCTGACATTCTGATATGGCAACTTCTGATGCTGGTGTCAAGAACCAAATTCTGATGCTGAATAGATGTGATCTTGCTTATATCAATTCAGAGTTTCTGCAAGTCAGAACATAGTATTTTTAGGCAGCAGATAGTTCATACATGAAACTTATAAATACTATATCTTTTCACTTTGTTATCATCAAAACTTAAATATAGGGTAGTAGATTCAAACTTTGTTCTAACAATCTCCCCCTTTTTGATGATGACAAAAACTAGATATTTTTAAATGAAAATAACGTGAAAAGGTATCTGAGATATGCATCAGAGTAAGAAGTAAAGAGATATCAGAGTTGAGAGATACTCCCCCTGAGTTTATTACTTCCCTTTGATTACACGTGTTCTTCAGGATCAGATCTTTTTGCCTTTCTTTGAACATCAGAGTATCAGAGTTTTTGACTATCAGAAGCTTTATGTCAGAGTAGAGCTTCAGAGCTTTTCTTGTCAGAGCTTTGCTTTGGATCAGAGTATCAGAGCGGATCAGAGCTTCATAGTGATCAGAGCTTCTAGTCTTCAGAGTGTCCAGGAGCTTCCTTGTACCTGTAGACTTTAAGCAAAACAGAAAAACATTTTCAAGTAATAGAGTTAGAATGTTTGAGAATTTCTGTCTAGTTAGCCGTTATTGTTTAAAATATCATTCTTGTTCTCCCCCTTTTTGTCAGCAATCAAAAAGTGTAGGTGAGTGCTAAAACAGTTAAGATCAGGAAAAAAACTAATCATATTAAAAGAGTTCAGAATCAAAACATGACAATAGTACAAAACATATTCAAACAGTACATCAGAAAATCAAAGAAAACATGAAAAGGACATGAATGAAAAAAGACTAAGGTTGAGGAGGCAAGTGTGTGAACAGGTTCTCCAGCATGGCTTGGATCTTTTCAGCAGTCTCATTCTGCTTATGCACCATGCTGACAATAGTGTCAATCTTGCTATCCTGCACATCCATTCTTTCTTTCATCTTCTGGTCGTTTTCATCCATCCGCTGCTGCAGACGCATGTCATTCAGCCTTAGTTCTTCCAGAGTCTGCCTGTCCAAGGCAGCTTGAGAAGCATCAGAAGTAGGAAGCTTCTGGGAGCTTTCAGCAACATCTTCTGCTTGACTTTCTTCAGCTTGAATGGTCTTGTCTTCTTCTGATTGCACCTTTGAAGCTTGCTGTTTCTCAGACCAAGGTTCACTATCCAGAGGGAGCACGTCTTCTTTCAGAAGCTGATTTCCAACTTCATTCAGAAGCTTGCTGAAATTCTGTTGTGCCTGCTCATAGTTGATATCCTGCAACTTGAGGGCTTCAGCACGTACCCAAAGTCTGAATTGTGACTAGAGCTGATCAGAAGCAGCTGGGTCAATCATTCCAGGACAGACTTGCTTCAAAGAAGCAATCCATTGCAGCATACCTGTTTCAAAATTCATAATACCAGAGCCAACATCTGGTTGTTTTGGTTTTGGGATGGCAATTTTATGTTTCAGATCAGCAAGACGGTCAAGACTGGTTAAGTCTATGAAAGTCCTGCTGGGGTTTTCGGAGGTTTTCTTGGCAGCTGTTTGTTTTGGAGATGGAGTATCAGAATCAGAAATTATGATTGGACTGGGTGGTGTTTTGGGAGTATTTGGTGGTGTAGATTCTGATGAGGATGGAAATTGTGCTAAGGTGATAGTTGTTCCACCTGGCAGCTGGATTGCCAAAGGTGATGGTTGAGGTGAATGAGGTTCAGATGGTTGAGGAGAAGGAGTTTCAGAGTGATGAAACTTTGGTTGAGGTGATGGTGGATTAATTTCTGGTTGAGGAGAGGGAGACGGAATTGCTGGTTGAGGAGAAGTTGTTGGAATTTCTGGTTGTTCAGGGATAAGGGGTTCTTCTGGAATGGGTGAAAGTGGTTATTGTTGTTGTTCTGGTTCTTCAGCAGATTGCTGTTGTTCTGGTTCTTCAGCAGATTGCTGTTGTTCTGGTTGTAGAGGAGGGACAATTTGTGGTTCAGAGTTTGGTTGATCAGAGGTGTGTTGATCAATGTCAGACAGCACTTGGTCAATTGCTGATGTTGTTGAGATTGTTGGTTGTTTGGGATGTTTGGTTCTGGGTCTTCTGAGTTTTAATGCCTCAGAAGGGTCCTCTTCTGGTACAGTTTCATCTATGGTAGGGATCGGGATTGAGATTCTATGAGAGGTTTGAGGAGGAATAGATGCTGGAATAGTAGAAGAATTTAAAACAGAAGCAGCAGATGAATTACCTCTTTTCCTGGGTGTCTGCTGGGATGATCCTTCTGATGGTGCCTTCCTCTTCTTCGTCTTCTTCAGAGTCACTTCTTGCTGAGGTTGATGCAGAGCTTTGATAATCAGATTTGGATCTGAACCATCTGCCTTGCACGCATCCAAGTATCTGAGAACCACCTCTGGTTTGGATTCTATCTCAGAGAATAAAGGAAAGTCACTCAGAGGAACTCTTCTGCTGGTGATATCAGCAATAGGAGTGGCTCTGGGTTCCTTCTGAATATTCTCTATCAGCTTCATCTTCTTCAAGTTCTTTGCATTCAGAGGTTTCCCAACTGTTGGTTCAATGGTGCTTAGCTCTTGAGCTTCTATCAGATGCTCTATCAGCCTATTCTCTGTCAGAATATCTGATATCAACCTTCCAAAGGGTATCCAATCCCTCTTGGTTCTTTCTTCTTCTCTGGTTTCCTTCACACTTGTTCTGAGGTGGTTGAACAGAAAATGAGCCAGATTGATCTTTACCTTCTGATCAATAAAGTAGATCAGAAACTGCTGATCCACATTTATGTAATCAGGTGAACTGGTTGGTTTCCTGTGGTTGAAGCACCCCAGAATGATCTTAGCCCAAACTCTGTAGTGATCCTTCAGATCTTTGATCTTGCTGCTGGGCACCCCATGAGTGAAAATCCTTGCAGCTATCACACCCACATCAGCACATCTTTCAGCCATGTCCACACAACGGACGCCACCGCCACTGTAACCGATTAGCCTTGCAATGTGATCCTCTGTGATCACAATCTTCTTCCCCATAACAAAGGAGGTGACTAGATGTGTTGAAGCCTTGGCGTGAATCCAGAATTCCTTGACTAGCATAGGGAATGTTGGTCCAACCAACCTGTCAAAATACCTTTCCCACTTTTGTGCCCTAACTTCTTCAGTTAGGTCAAAACCGTTCTCCTTCAAGCTTCCAAAATCAATGGTTAATTCAGAAAGCACTTCAAGATTTTTCACAGGAGTGAGGAGTGTTCTGAATGGCACTTGATATTGCTCAGATGATGCTTTCTTCTGAGGACCTGCAGAAGCACTGCTGGAGGTTGCCATGTTCACACTAAATAGGTTTTGAGAAGAAACTGAGAAAAGGGTTTTGCAAGAGATGAATACAGAAATATGCAGAAAATGCTTGAGTATTAGTGAGAAAACGTAAAGCATGAGAATGAGAGATTAATGTGTTTAAATAGATTTTCAAAATATTTTGAAAAGATAAACGTTTTTAAGAAAGAGAAAAATCATGATTGCATTTTAAAAGCATGATTACTTTTCATTAAATGCTTGCTGATTTTGGGGGATTTGAGAAAGATACTTAAAAACGGTTACCAGACATGTGTCTCAATGCACCCAATCAGCGCTTTGCCTTCTCATAAGCGTGCACGCGTTCTGCTTCAGAGATATGATGATGATTGGATGACACTTGTTTGATGTAGTGATCAGCACGTCTGTCTTTGAGCTTAGACTCTCAGATCTTTAGACTTGCATCTGATACAATCTGCATGTTCTATCTTTCTGAAAGAAGATTGATCAGAAGTTCACAGTAAAGCAATTACATTCTGAAGGTAGATATATGGAATTAAAACTTTTTCACTCTGGACAAACTTTCATGCTGAGATGTTTCAGAATGAAATTAAACCTATCTTCTGAAAGGGGTTTAGTAAAGATATCAGCCCATTGATGGTCTGTATCTATAAATTTTAAGTTCAAAATACCTTTCTGAATATAGTCCCTAATGAAGTGATGTTTTATTTCTATATGCTTAGCTCTAGAATGTAAAATAGGATTCTTACTTAAGCAAATAGCAGAAGTATTATCACAAAGTATAGGAATGTTACTCTCAAAAATCTGGAAGTCTTCAAGCTGACTTTTCATCCAGAGCATTTGTGTGCTACATCCTGCTGCTGCTATGTACTCGGCTTCTGCTGTTGATAGTGCAATTGTTGATTGCCTTTTGCTGGACCAAGAGATCATATTTTCTCCCAGAAACTGGCAGCTTCCATAAGTACTTTTACGTTCCACTCTGTCTCCAGCAAAATCAGCATCGCAGTAGCCTACTAAGCTGTAATCACTAGATTTTCTATAAAACAAACCCAGATTAGTAGTACCTTTCAGATACTTGAAAATTCGCTTAACAGCTGTTAAGTGAGATTCTCTAGGATCTGATTGGAATCTAGCACAGATACAAACACTGAATAATATGTCAGGTCTTGAAGCAGTCAGATAGAGGAGAGAACCAATCATACCTCTGTAGACTTTCTGTTCTACATTTTTGCTTACCTCTTCTCTTTCCAGAATGCATGTGGGATGCATTGGAATCTTTGATGGCTTACATTATGAGAGGTCAAATTTCTTCAGAAGATCTCTGATGTATTTGCTCTGATGAATGTAAGTTCCCTCTGGAGTTTGATTGATCTGAATTCCTAGAAAGAATTTCAGTTCCCCCATGAGGCTCATCTCAAATTCTGCCTGCATACACTTAGCAAATTTTCTTCCAAGAGAAGGATTAGTAGAACCAAAAATAATATCATCAACATAAATTTGACAGACTAAGATGTCATTCTTAACTGATTTACAGAATAGAGTAGTGTCCACTTTCCCTCTGGTGAATTCATTTTCTAACAGAAAGTTACTTAGCCTTTCATACCAAGCTCTGGGAGCTTGTTTCAGACCATACAGTGACTTCTTTAGTTTGAAAACATGTTCTGGATGTTTTGTATTTTCAAAACCAGGGGGTTGGTGTACATAAACTTCTTCTTCTATATAACCATTTAAGAATGCACTTTTGACATCCATCTGATACAGAGTGATGCCTCTATTAACAGCAAATGAAATTAAAAGTCTGATAGATTCTAACCTGGCAACTGGGGCAGAGGTTTCTGTATATTCTATCCCCTCTTGCTGACTATAACCTTGTGCAACCAGTCGTGCCTTGTTTCTGATGACTTCACCTTGTTCATTTAGCTTGTTTCTGAACACCCATCTTGTTCCAATGACGTTGAATCCTTTTGGTCTGGGAACGAGATCCCATACGTCGTTTCTGGTGAATTGATTTAGCTCTTCTTGCATTGCCAGAATCCAGTCATTATCCAGAAGTGCTTCATCAATAGAAGATGGTTCAATCAGAGACACAAGTCCCATAAGAGTTTCTTCATAATTTCTGAAGTTTGCTCTTGTTCTGATTGGATCTTCCTTTCTTCCTAAGATAGTCTCTTCTGGGTGATCCAAGCTGCTTCTGGGTAATCTCTTCTGAGGTTGATCAGCAGCTGTTGTAGGATTGCTAGCAGTGCTTCTTTCAGACGTTGAAGGAATGTCTGTGTTGAGAGCTTCTGATGACTTGTCTTCAGAACCTGTAAATTCAATTTCTATACCTGCAAAAACTTCATTCTGCTTTGACTTTTCAGAGTCAAGCTTATCATCAAAACGAACACTGATTGATTCTTCCACAATCTGTGTTTCTGTATTGTATACTCTGTACCCTCTTGAGCATTCAGAGTATCCTAACATAATACACTTCTGTGCTTTAGAGTCAAACTTGTTCAAATAATTCTTTGTATTTAATATAAAGCAAGTACATCCAAATGGATGAAAATATGAAATGTTGGGCTTTCTGTTCTTCCACAATTCATATGGAGTCTTTTCCAGAATAGGTCTTATTGAGATTCTATTCTGAATGTAGCACGCTGTGTTTATTGCCTCTGCCCAGAAGGTCTTAGCAACGTTTGTCTCATTGATCATGGTTCTGGCCATTTCTTGCAATGTTCTGTTCTTTCGTTCTACAACTCCATTTTGTTGGGGAGTTCTAGGACAAGAGAAATCATGCAGAATGCCTCTGTCATTAAAGAATGACTCAAAATCTTTGTTTTCAAATTCTCCACCATGATCACTTCTGACTTTAACGATTCTAAGATCCTTTTCATTCTGAACTTGGTTACAGAAGGTAACAAACACAGAGTGTGACTCGTCCTTGTGTCTTAAGAACTTTACCCATGTCCATCTGCTATAGTCATCTACGATTACTAACCCATACTTCTTGCCACTGACTGAAGCAGTTTTAACTGGTCCAAATAAGTCAATGTGCAGAAGTTCTAATGGCTTAGAGGTAGAAACAACATTTTTGGATTTAAAAGAAGGTTTTGCAAATTTTCCTTTCTGACATGCTTCACACAGAGCATCTGAATTGAACTTCAAATTAGGAAGTCCTCTGACCATATTGAGTTTGTTAATCTGAGATATTCTTCTCATACTAACATGCCCCAATCTTCTGTGCCAGATCCACTGCTCGTTGTTAACAGACAGAAGACATTTTACATTCTGACTCTTTAGTTCAGAAAGTTTGATTTTGTAAATGTTGTTTTTCCTCTTACCATTAAACAGGATAGTCCCATCTTTTTGACTAACAGCTTTACATGATTTTTGATTAAAGATTATATCATAACCGTTATCACTTAATTGACTTATGGATAACAGATTATGCATCAATCCATCTACTAGCAGAACATTATTAATAGAGGGAAGATTTCCATTACCTACAGTTCCAGAGCCAATTATCTTTCCCCTCTGATTGCCTCCAAAGCCAACGTGGCCTCCAGGCTTAAGTTCCAGGCTTTGGAACATATGCCTTCTTCCCGTCATGTGTCGTGAGCAGCCAGAGTCCAGGTACCATGACTGGTGTTTCTGACTTGCTGCTAAAGATATCTGCAACATGTATTATTTTATCCTTAGGTACCCAGATTTTCTTGGGTCCTGATTTGTTAGTTTTACCAAATCTATGGTTGAATTTTGGTTTCACAGAGTGCTTACTGCTAGTGTATTTAATATCATGTGTGTGACCATATACAAAATGTGAGTTCAGAGGAGTGTGTTTAATGGTTAAATCCATGACATTCTTTGGTGTAGGAACCTTACCTTGGTATCCTATTCCTTTCCTGCCGTTTCTGCTAACTCCATAGATCATTGAAGCCATTCTGCTTCTATCTATGCTTTTAGCTAGAAACTTCTGGAAACTGTGATCATACTCCTTGATGATCTCATCAGCTTTGCTGGGAGTTTCAGAAATTGGTTCCTTCTGAGAGTTTTGTAAAGTGTTTTCTAATTTTGAAATCTTATTTCTCAGCTCAGAATTTTCCAATTTGAGACTCTCAGTCTTATTAGAGTCAGATTCAAGATTCCTTTTCAGGTCTCTGAATTTAACTCTAATTTGCTGATACCGTTCCAGAATCTCATTAAGGCTTTCAGCAAGTTCAGCCTTTGTAAAGTTAACAGCAAAGTTAGGAAATACCTCTTCAGTATCTGATTCTGAGTCTGATTCAGAAGCTTCACTATCTTTTGGCCATGAGAGTTATGTTTGCCCTCTCATCATCTGATTCTGAGTCAGCTTCAGACGAGTCAGAGTCATCCCATGTGGCCATGAGACTTTTCTTCTTCTCTCTTCCAAACTTCTTTTTGGGCTTTTCCCTCTGAAGCTTTGGGCAGTCACTCTTATAGTGTCCTTGCTCATTGCACTCATAGCAGATGATGTCCTTGGTGTTTGGCTTTTTGCTACTGGAGGAGCCTTCAGATCTTCTGTATCCAGAGGAAGAATCTGTCCTTCTGTATCTGGAAGAAGACTCGTTTTGATCAGATCTTCTGGGATTCCTGAACTTTCTTTGTCTTTGCTTCCACAGTTGATTTACTCTTCTGGAAAGGAGAGAGAGTTCGTCTTCTTCTGATGAGGATCCATCAGATGTTTCTTCAACTGCCTACAAAACTTTAGACTCAAATTTTTTGTTAGATTTTAATGCTAAAGGCTTGCCTTGCTTCTGAGGCTCATCAGCTTCTAGCTCTATCTCATGACTTCTGAGGGAGCTGATAAGTTCCTCCAGAGTGATTTTGTTGAGATCTTTAGCTAGCTTCAGAGCTGTAACCATAGGTCTCCACTGCTTGGGTAAACTTCTGATGATTTTCTTGACATGGTCAGCAGTAGAGTATCCTTTATCCAGAACTTTGAGACCAGCTACCAGAATCTGGAATCTAGAGAACATGGTTTCAATGGATTCAGATTCTTCCATTTTGAATGCCTCATACTTCTGAATGAGCTCCAGAGCTTTTGTTTCTTTGACCTGAACGTTGCCCTCATGCGTCATTCTGAGTGAGTCAAAAATATTCTTTGCTGTGTCTCTGTTGGAGATCTTTTCATACTCAGTATAGGAGATGGCGCTGAGGAGGATGGTTCTGGCCTTGTGGTGATTCTTGAAGTCACGCTTTTGTTGATCAGACATTGTTTTTCTATCAATCTTCTGACCGCTTGCATTCACAGGGTGCGTGTATCCATCTGTCACCATATCCCAGTGATCAGCATCATGTGCCAGAAAGAAGCTTTCAATTCTGTCTTTCCAGTAATCAAAGTTTTCTCCATCAAAGACTGGAGGTTTGCCGCTGAATCTGTCTCTGTCCTCATTGTTGTCATTGCTGATGTGAGAATTGTTTCTTGCCATTGTGTTTTTCTAACGCTGGATCTTGTACTGACACGGTTAAGTGTTTTAGCTCAGAACCAGGCGCTCTGATGCCAATTGAAGTGGTGAAAAACACAAGAAGGGGGGTTGAATTGTAAAACTGAAATCTAATGCAATGAACAAGATATTTTTATCCTGGTTCGTTTGATCTCAAACTACTCCAGTCCACCCGTCAAGGTGATTTCGCCTCTCTCCAACGAGGTCTTAATCCACTATATTCAACTGAATATTACAGACTGCTTTAACAACTGCTAAAGCCTTCTTGATCTAAACCACAACCCGGTTTGTCAAGGAAACACTTTCTTACAAAGAGATAAAACTAAGTGTGTGAATGTTTACTACAAAACTGTATCACAACTGTGATGTATACACAAATTGAAGCTTAGAAACTAGATTGCTAAACAATGATAGAATATCAGAATGTGTGGTTTAGAAAAACAGAGAGAAAGAAGATATTGATCAGCTTTTATGCGTGTAGAGATTTGGAGAGCATTAGCCATTTCAATCTTCAAAGTCTTGTTTATATAGCACTGAGATGATGAACGTTGGATGCAATATTCTTGATTCAATGCTATTAACAAACTTTCCTTATCGAGCAGATCTTTTCTGGAATGAGGCCGTTGGTATTAATTTGCTTTCAATGCACAGTACCGTTGCTTACTTAATGCAAGTTCTGGCTTGGCTCATTCTGACTCTGCTTAACTGCTGATGAACTGTTGTGTTTCTTTATCAGAGTGTTGAGCGCAGTCTTGTTCATCAGGCTTCAGCATGTACGTGAGTTGATCATATGATTCTGACATTCTGATATGGCAACTTCTGATGCTGGTGTCAAGAACCAAATTCTGATGCTGAATAGATGTGATCTTGCTTATATCAATTCAGAGTTTCTGCAAGTCAGAACATAGTATTTTTAGGCAGCAGATAGTTCATACATGAAACTTATAAATACTATATCTTTTCACTTTGTTATCATCAAAACTTAAATATAGGGTAGTAGATTCAAACTTTGTTCTAACATTAGTGTCCCAATCTCTTTTGATTTGACTAATCACCAGGGCTGAGTCCCTGTATACCTTCAAAAATTTGATTCTCATATCAATGGTAGCTTTGATACCCATGACGCACGCTTCGTATTCGGCCATATTATTGGTATAGTCAAAGCAAAGTTTGGAGGTGAAGGGCAATGGAAATCCTTGTGGGAGATGATCACTTCCCCAATTCCATTACCAAGCGCATTGGAAGCTCCATCAAAAACCATAGTCCATCGGGATCCTGGCTCAGGTCCTTCATATGGTCCAGGTTCTTCAAAATCAGTAACCAGTATAATATTCTCGTCCGGGAACTCAAAATTCATAGACTGATAGTCGACTATGGCTTGATGAGAGAAATGGTCTACTAGCACACTTCCTTTGATTGCTTTCTGAGTGGTGTACTGAATGTCATATTCCGTTAAGACCATTTGCCATCGGGCTATTCTTCTGGAGAGAGCGGGCTTCTCAAAGATGTATTTAATTGGATCCATTTTAGAGATCAATAAAGTGGTATGAGTCAACATATATTGTCTTAGTCGGCGAGAAGCCTAAGCCAAAGCGCGGAAAGTTTTCTCGAGCAGTGAGTATCTTGTTTCAAAGTCGATAAACTTTTTGCTGAGGTAGTATATTGCATGATCTTTTCGAACAGACTCGTTATGTTGGCCTAGTACACACCCCATTGAGTTCTCTAACACTATTAAGTACATGATTAGAGTTCTTCCTTCAACTGGTGGCATCATAATTGGAGGTTCTTTGATATATTCCATGATTTTGTCAAAATCTATTTGGCAGTCGTCATACCATTTCACTACTTGATCTTTCTTCAGTAACTTGAAGATTGGCTCACAAGTAGCGGTCAAATGAGAAATAAATCTGGAAATATAATTCAGTCGTCCCAGGAAACCTCTGAATTCCTTCTCAGTGCGGGGAGCTGGCATTTCTTGGGCAGCTTTGAATTTTGCGGGATTAACTTCAATACCTTTACCACTGACAACGAAACCTAAGAGCTTACCGGATCTCACCCCAAAGGTGCACTTGTTTGGATCCAGTCTCAACTTGTATTTCTTCAACCTCTCAAATAGTTTATGTAGATGGTCGAGATGTTCTGCTTCAGTCTGAGACTTGGCTATCATGTTGTCAACATAGAGCTCTATCTCGTGATGAATCATGATATGGAACAAAGCTACCATACCTCGTTGATATGTTGTGTCGGCGTTCTTAAAACCAAAAGGCATAACCTTGTAACAGAAAGTGCTCCACTGTGTGACGAAAGTAGTCTTCTCCATGTTTTCAGGTTCCATCTTGATCTGATTATATCCTGAGAAATCGTCCATGAAATAAAATACTTTATGTTGAGCGGTGTTGTCAACCAGAACATCAATATGTGGAAGCAGGAAGTCATCTTTGGGGCTTTCCCTATTTAGATCCCTGTAGTCTACACACATATGCACCTTACCCTCCTTCTTAGGTACCGGAACCACATTTGCAACCCATTGTGGATAGGATGTAACAGCTAAGAAACCTGC
This sequence comes from Vicia faba, assembly GCA_948472305.1. Taxonomy (NCBI): domain Eukaryota; kingdom Viridiplantae; phylum Streptophyta; class Magnoliopsida; order Fabales; family Fabaceae; genus Vicia; species Vicia faba. Next base: position 1,039,278,819 of record OX451740.1, read on the forward strand.
GTTGAAGCTTCACAACTTCAGCCTTGATCTTTTCAAACATTTCTGGACACATACGATGGACCTTCTGATTTATTGGAAAGCAACCTTCTTTCATTGGCGGACGGTGAACCACGATGTCAGTATCAAGCCCCGGCATGTCTTAGTATGACCAAACGAAGATCTCAACATAGTCATGCAACATCTGGATTAATCTCTGTTTGACGTTGTCTTCTAGGCTGGCACCTATCTTAACTTATTTTTTATCCTCTTCAGTACCCAAGTTCACCACCTCAATTGGCTCTTCATGCGGTTGTATTGCTCTTTCTTCTTGCTATAATATTCTAGCAAGATCTCCTGCTACTTTACAATCTTCCTCACCTTCATCCTCGGCTTGGTAGATCAGATTTTCGAAGTCATAATTGTCAATAGAAAAAATTTTATCAATGGGATCCATAATGGATGTGAATCTGCAATTTATTATGTGGGTGTGTGTAAGAAACACAAAGCTATATTGAAAGCAAAAAAGTAATGAAAATACAGAGAGCGCAAAATTTGAATGCAAAACATCCAATGATTTATTAAATGAGCATATGTAGATGAAAGATAACAACCCTAACAAGGGGACCGTTGTTCCCCGGGTAAGGGACAAGGCTTAAATTTATTGTTTAAAATTACATATCCCAAAAACTTGAAAGCAATAAAACAGGAAATGGCAATTACTCCTGACTAAAGGAGATTGGTATAAAGTCTTTAGCCTTCCAGTTATTGAGTCCACCGCCAGTAGTAGGGAATACCCTGTTGTCTAAATCAAGTCACTATCAGTGTCTTCTATAGCATTGACTTCATTATTATTGATGCAGAAAGGTGGTATCCTAGCACGAGTACGACGAACCGCCTTCTGAGCCTATGAGGTAAAACCCAAACCAAATTTGTTGGACTTATAAGGAATGTCAGGAAGCTGAGCCCAAATAGTGCAACCACCTTCTTCTACCACATCCCTAGCATCTTTCAGAGAAGCCATTCTTGGTGGATCCATGGTAATCTCAGGAGTAGCTTTAGCAACGGAAATTGTCAGAGTAATTACTTTAAAGGTCTGGCAGGGGTTCTCAATGAATTCACCATTTATCTCAACATATTTGAATGAATTCAAATGGCTCTCCATATACTCTTCTTCTCCACAAACTGTAACAATTTTCCCTTTCACAGGATACTTTAATTTTTTATGCAAGGTAGAGGTAACAACGCCTGCCCCATAAATCCAAGGGCGTGCAAGCAAACTGGAATAGACCGGACGAATATCCATCACATAGAAGGTGGAGTCGAAGACCTGGGATCCCACTTTGATCGAAAGATCAACCTCTCCATGTACCATTCTTCATGAACCATCAAAGAATCTCACCACAATATCATTGGGTTTATGTACAACCCTTTCACAGTCCAGTCTATCTAGCACACCCTTCGGTAAGACATTTAATGAAGAACCTGTATCAAGCAATGCATGCGCCAAGGTGGTTCCCCTACACTCAATACAGACATGTAGGGCCTTGTTATGATTCTTTTCTGCAGGAGTTAGGCCAACATCAGAAAAGCCTAATCCATTATCAACTGTTAGGCTTGCAACACAATTCTCAAACTGATCAACAGAGGTCTATTTTGGTACATGAGCAGTCTTTAGAAATTTTACCAAAGCCTAAGCATGGGCTTCGAAGCATAATAACAAGGATAACATGGATATCATGGAGGGCGTCTGCCCTAACTATTCAACAATATTGTAGTCACTTTTGCGGATGATTTTCAGTATTTCCTCCATCTCTTGTTTGGAGGTATCTTCAACAGTAACATCTTTTTATGGTGCCTCCGTCTGGGCAGGCTCAGTCATCTTTTATTTTCCCCAAGTGTTAGTAGTTGACTCAGTAGCAGGGATCCAAACTGGTGTAGTGATAGTCTTTGGAGAAGAGATCTCTGGAGAGAAAACCCTTCCCATTTCGGTAACTTTACTAGTCCCAACAATATTTTCAACATTGAGGTTAGTAACTTCAGGACTTTCATCTTCCACAACCCATTGTTCTTTCTTATACAATGGTAATAAACTTCGGCTCCATAATTTCAAGGAACATACTTGTCAAAGGAATATAAGGCCATCCCTGGTGCAGTAATAATTAGGGGAGCCACCCTAGGCTCGGCAATAATCTTTACAGGACCTTTAGATGTGATTCTTATAGGAGTATTGGAAATTGTGATTATAGAAACATCTTCAAGTCTCAACTCTTGAGACATGCTTTCATGCAAACTCTTCACGGATGGAGTCTTCTCAAACAGAATTTCACGGATATAAATTAAACGTTGAATACCCTTCTTCAGCCACATACAGCCATTAGATTGGGATGCATATTGGTAACAACTTTCAAGGCAACCTAGAAATAAACTGGCTTGCAACAGATTCTTCTTAATGATTATTAGGGGAGGGTTCAAGTCACTTATGATGGAGACATAAAAAACATAATCAATAGCATTAACACCTTTACTATGAATGGGCATAGGTTCAGTGATCATGTTAGGGGTCTTGGGAGGATCAAATTCAATCTCTTTCGCATCAATCATATCCTGGATTTTGTTCTTCAGGGTCCAACAATTGTTCGTGTCATGCCCGAAACTATTGGAATGATAATCACATCTAGCATTGGGATTGTACTTGGGAGAGGAAGTGTTGGGAACATGAGGAGGATCCCTTAGTGTAATCAGTTCCTCCTTCAATAGATGCTTCAATGCTTGAGACAAAGGCATATTAATCATATTAAATTGTCTCCTGGGTGCGTCCTGCCTGCACTGATTATTTTGTTATTGCATTGGTGCAGGGTTGGAAATCATTACTGCTGACACAACTCGATGACGGTCTCCTTTACCACGACCCTTCTGGCCGTACACAGTATTAGCCTCTTTCTTCCCATTGAAAGGCTTTTTCATAGCATTTGAAGTCACAGCCACCTGAATTTTCCCACTTCTGATTCCACTTTCAACTTGTTCTCCAGTTAATATCAGCTCAGTGAATCCAGCTGAAGAGCTTCCGATTAGATTAATAAATAAAGGCCATGTCAGAGTTCCCATGAACATATCAACCAGCTCTCTATCAGACAAAGGAGGTTGCACTCTTCCAGCCAAATCTCTCCACTTTTGGGCATACTTCTTGAAGCCTTCGTTCGAGCGCATACTCATACTTTGTAATTGCACATGAGTTGGTGCAAGGTCAGCATTGTATTGCTATTGTTTATATAAGGCAACATCCAGGTATTCCCAAGTGCGAATGTTGGTTCCTTCTAGTTGATAGAACCATTCTAATTGCGTCCCCGACAAGCTTTCTTGAAAGAAATGCACCCATAATTTTCTATCAGCAGTATGGGGTTGGATTTTTCAGACATAAGACTGTAGATGAAGCTTAGGACAAGACACACCATCATATTTGGCAAAGATGGGGACCTTGAACTTGTAAGGGATAACAACTCCCGAGATAAGACCCAGCTCTTTGAAATCCAACTCAGGAACTCTCTGGATCTCCATGGCATTGAGATAATCTTCTAGTTGTTTGTATTTGTCGTCAGCCAGAGGATATTGTTCATATGAATAGTCTACTTCTTCTTCATCAGAGCCTTGGTTGTTATTCTTCTCAGCCTTCATACTTTTATCATCTTCCTCTTGGTCATCATTTTCTTCTTCAAACTCCAAAGCTCGCTTGACTGGACCTTTGAGCCTCCTACCTATGTTGAGGATGCCAGCTGGTTTCTTGATTTTCCCCTCCCTCTCTTTAGTGATGAGGTCCTTCAGCTCTTCCTGTCCCTTGTCTAGATTCAGGAACATTTGCTGAAATTGAGCGTTATGAGCTTAAAGTTCTTTCACTGTTTGTTCGAGAGCCATCTTTTATTGAAATAAACAGTAAGAAGATGAGAAAACTTGTCCATGAGGAAAACTTGTTATATATGACATGCATGATATGTAAATGCAATGTTTTTAAGGACCTTATGAGATTTAAATTCATTAACCAAAGGAAACTGAAACAAGATTTTTATTAGTAAGTTCATGTGAATTCAAAATATTATAAAGGAATAAATTAAAAACTCCTAAAGCTTTAATTGTCTCATGGACGTTGTTGTACCCCAAAATTTGCCCTCCTCTTTTTACAAGAAATCACAGCTTCGGGCTTTTCCTGATTTTTCAGATTGGCTTAAGAATCGGTCAAACAGACTTTTCTCATCAGTCAGACAAAATAAGGGTTTCCATTGATTTTGAATCAGTTCAAGCGGATTGTTAGGGTTTGGTTGAGTTTGGCTCAGGGTTTGATCAGGCGGACGTTTCTTTGACAATAAATCAAGAATTAGGGTTTGCGCGCGCATTCTCAGAAGGAATTGATTCTACAGTTCTTTTCAATTAACTCTGGGACATGGTTTGAGGCTTCTGATTGAAAGTTTGAAGTTTGAGTTTGATCAGTGAGATAAAGGACATATGGACGTTTGTTTGTTTAACTGTGCAATGCTTTTGGTTATTCAGAATATCGGACGTTTATTGATTATTTATAATTTCTAAGTTAAAATTATTGGATAATTTCCAATTATTATAATTCAAGAAATTTCAGTAATTAAATAAATAAATGCAGAAGAATTAAAGAATTAACTGACAAAGGATTTTTTATTCATTTTCAATTGTTGTTACAAATGTTTATTTGATATAGTAAATTTATTTACAGTGTTACAATGACATTTATTACAATGATTAAAAATAAATTAAATCTACATTCTAAATTGCTTGAAATCTTCATCTTCTACTGCTGCTCCCCTTTGCTCAACTGATATTTATCTGCAAAGACAAAAAAAAGGAAGAAGTCAATACAGTTAAAATTAAAAGGGCATTCTCAGACAGATAATTAAAACTCATCATTAAAAATGTTGGCCGGAATCAGTTTGTTCGTCCTCTCTGCAAATCGCAAGAAGACTCACTTCTTGGTTCACAAAGAGGGAAAGAAAATATGTTTGCAAGCATATGAATTAATACAAGGCAGCATATTAAACAAAATGCACAAGGCTGCATAATTTCAAACCAAATTGCAAACTGAAAAGGCAAACCAAACTGAAATGCCAAAACCAAATTGCATTGTCAAAATGTCAACTAAGCTGTCAAAATTGTCCAAAGAAGATATCAAAGCAATGCAGAAAATCTGGGAGATAAGTACAAGAGGCAGAGCAAAGCTAACATTGCAAGCATATATTTCAAATTATCATCATTTCCCAGCCAAACACCTTTTCAGAAAAGGACAGTTCAAGCAATAAAAAATGCTTTTATCTGTGGAAAGAGAAAAGAGAGAGAGAAGTAGAGGCTTACAGTGGGCAGGCTTAAGACAAATAAATATAACAGATCAACACTATTAAGAAACGGGGCAGAACAACACATAGAAAAATATAGGCTACAAACTGTAAACAGAACACAAGCCTTGAAAAAGCCAAGCAAAAACAACAGCCTGCCTCAAGCTTGCTCCAAACCTGCCCAAAGCCATACAACCTGCATAATACCTCAAGCCAAAAAGCATAACACAAGCCCTGAAGCCTGCTAACCTGCCTCAAGCCTGTTTCAAACTTGTGAACAACCAAAGCAAGCATAAAAAACCTGCCTTCAAACAACAAACTCACAAATCTGTCAAAACTACTTCAAGCCTCATGCCTGCCTGAACAACAAACCAAAGTTTGTTCAGTTTCAAAATCTGTATAAACCCTCCAAGCCTGTCAAACACAAGCAAGCAAAAAGCTCAAATCTGCATAAACCTCAGGACAACTCAGTAGCCTGCATAGCCTTCACCACAAATCCAAACCAAACATCCAAACAACAAAAACAAAAGCCCTCAGAACCATGTTCATCACAGGGCCAAAAATCATACAAACATTCAACCTACCTTCAAGATCAAGCAAACCTAAAAACCCTCAAAATCAAATTCGTCATAGGGCCAACATATCAGCAACTCAGAAGCATAACAAATAGGCAACTCAGAATCATCATCATAGTGAAAAGATAGCCAACAAAACGCCTCAGAACATGTTCATCATAGGAAACTCAGAAGCATACAGTCATCAGAATAACAACAACATCATCAAACTCAGAGGCAAACAATCAGAAGAAGAAAAGAAGAGAGGAACTCAGCTCTAAGGTTTTCAGACTACAACTTTCATCATAAAACCATTCAAAGGTTAAAGATACGGAATACCAGACAAGCTAGCAAGCTCTCAGCATCACGTACTCCCTCGCCTTGGCCACCGGAGACGCCTCCTGTCCACTTCTCCGCCTCTTCTCCAAAAACCCTAAAGGTAGTAACTCCTCCCTTTTCTTTACACCTCACACAAACATAGACAACACAGAAAATCAAAAACGTGTCCAAGGTTAACAACATGCAAGAATAAGAATCTGAAACCCTTAAAACATAAAAAAGAAATCGTTACCTTTTCTCATCACTGCCTTGCTCAACCATGGAGAGAGGGAGATGGACGGTGGCGCTCTGGCAGCTGAGGCGAGGAGGAGCATCAGAAGCTCACGTTCGAGAAGGATGAAGAGGACGGTGAAGAAGGTGGAGAGCAGCGCCGTTCGTTCACACAAACCCTTTTTCTGAGACAAAGCAAAGTAAACCCTAAACAAATTGTCAAAACTCGTTTTGGGCCTCTGCCCCACAAAACTGTTAAGCCCAACTGAATTCGGGCGCCTTACCCCCTCTTTTCTTTCTTACCCTTTTTTGTTTTGTTATTTTGTTTTCTTGGGCCAAGAACATCTTTTAAGGCCCATATAGCTTTTTTTATATTTTTTAAATCAGCACTTTTTTAATTTTTATAACCTAATTCTTTTTTTTGTTGTTAAGTAATATGTTAATTTTTTTCATGTAAAAATGTTACTAATACTTTTTATTACAATTAAAAATACATAAATATTAGGTTATTAGGTTTAAATAATTTTCTTGTGTTTAAAACCTTTTTTTTGTTTAATAAATCTTTTTACATAAGCTTTTTAAAACATTAACTAAATACATAAACATTAGTTTTCTTTAACTTAAACGTTTTTCTTTTCTTTTCTTTAAAACTTTTGTTTGTATAGTTAACAAAAAACACAAAAATACAAAAATACTTAATTTGCATCATTGGTAAATAATCATATGCATGGCACAATACTTTTATTTCTCTTTGATTCTTATACTTTGTTATATTTTACATTGAGAATGCGATGATTCGATTTGGTTGTAAATAATATTTGGACACTACTATCCTGATAAGACTCATCCCCATTTGTAAATATTTGTACCCCCATCCCCGGATACTTATTTGTAATAGCTTAGACTTTAAATTCCCGCAATTTATCGCTTTTCATATACTGTATAGTAACTAGGGTTTATATGCGAAGATTCAAAATCAACCGCTAGATAACCTAATACAAGACAAATGCATGAAAATCAATACACAATTCACACTTGCACCCATAGGGTTCCTCCACTTGTTGCCTTCAAAAATGGGCCATGTTTGCATGTCAAGTACTTTGGCAAAACAACAAAAACAAACAAAATGATCATAGTCCCTCGATGACGCTATCTTGTTGCCTAAGCAAAATGATCATAGTCCCTCAAGAAAAAATGCCAAAGACACTTGACACTATTGCATTCATGGTCTAAACAATGACCCGCGCCCGTCCCGTTAACATCCTAACACAAGGTTGTTCACCAAATACAATGGTGAAACAACACTGTTAAAAGGGTTAAAACATGAGAAAGATCTTTGAGTAAAAATAGGGTAGACAACTCTTAGTTACTTGATCAAACTTGCAAAACACACTTGCCTACTTTCAAAACACACTCCACAACACAACTTCCAAAAACAACTTTCAAAAACATTGAAACATCTTTTCAAAAAGACAAACACCTTTGTAAAACATTCGAGTAAAGAATTGTTATAATGGTTGCCTAGATAAGGCATCTTTTTCAAAACATTTTCAAAACCACACACACAAAGCACCATTTCACACAATTGAAAATCAAGGCAAGTGATCTAAAACGAGTAACTAAGAGCCCATGGATAACCATGGATGAAAAGGGTGCTAGCACCTTCCCTTTTCATAATCTACCCCCCGAACCCACAAAAACATCTCAAAGGTTTTTCCTGTGCTTTTTAACCTTTCCTTAGGATAAATAAAAAGTCGATGGCGACTCTTTCTAAACCGAACAAGTGCGAATACAAACGCAAAACCTCAAGTCAGTTCTCCTACCGTATCACAGAACTGGCGACTCTACTGGGGACATTTCTAAAAGTGGGGTTACCTTAGGGTTTAGATCACCTTTACATACTTGCTTTGATTGCTTTGATTGCTTTACTTTTTGGGTCCTTGTTTGGGTTTGTTGTAAATCCTACATCCGGATTTGGGGGCACCTTTTTAGGTAAATAGCAATAAAACTGTGAGGGAATTGTGCGGGGTATACCGACATGGTTGAAGCAGTAAGATATGTTAGTGTGACATATTTGTGAGTACCGGTAGCCCTTGAGTAGTCAAGGAGAATACGGGGCCGCTGAGCAATGTCATGAAGCACTAACGAACTCTAGAACCTTACTTGGCCATCTTAGCCTTTTTAGGGGTAGTGAGATGACCGGCTTTGGTGCAGTCCGAAGTTGGTAGATACTCGATATTACACTCATTGAGGATTGTTTTCTTGGAATATTTTGGTCGCCAGTTAAGTGGCTAAACCAAAACAATGAACACAGAAAATAATCTAGTGATATTGAGCTCCTTAGAACCCGGTTTCTGTTCTAGGACAGGTTGAGCCAACTAACTTCAAGAGGGTACTTACCTACAAACCCCATGCAAGCCTAAACCTAAGGACTTGTTTGCTTTGTGTGAATATGATTACCTGTATATACACTTACTTGCTTTTGCATACATGTACATAACATCATAACATCATAACATCATACCATAGCATTTTCAATAACCATTTCAAGGATCTCGAGGGTCTTTTGATGCAGGGTCACGTCGAACCAGAAGTCTACCAAGGGGCAAGAGGTTTTCCTCTAAACAAATGCCATCAAAGATCAAGTGCAACAACTTGAATCAGGGGCTATGACCCACTTGACATGGTGAGCTTGATTCTCGTGGAGAAACATCCACCACTACAAGGTTCTCCAATCAAAGATCGAAGTTCAACCTCTAACATTTTCTTGTGTTTACCCCAAGAGATCCTTGAAAACATTGCATACATACATATCATTGCATAACAGGTTTCTCCTATAGGTCTCCTTATCTTCCTACTGTTTATTTCAGTAAGATGGATATGGAACAAACGGTGAAAGATCTCCAAGCTCAAAACGCTCAGTTCCAACAAATGCTTCTGGCTATCGGTAAAGGGCAAGAGGATCTGAAAGCTCTCCTTCTCAAAGACAAGAAGAAGTCCAAGAAGGCAACGGGCATCCTGAAGAGAAGAACTAAAACCCTAGATCGTTCAACTCCACCCAGCATAGGGGCCAGTCTTGAAGAAGACCATAATTTGGAGATTGATGAAGCTGACTACTCCGAAGAACAATATCCTCCCGCTGATGACAAGTACAAACAGTTGGAGGATCTCCTCAATGCTATGGAAGTTCAACAAATACTTGGCTTGGATTTAGGAGACATGGGTTTGGTTTCTGGATTGGTCATCCCTCCAAAGTTCAAAGTCCCTACCTTGGCCCTGTATGATGGAGTCTCTTTCCCTAAGATGCATCTAAAGTCTTATGTCCGCAAGATTCAACCATACACAACTGATCCCAAGCTTTGGATCCATTTCTTCCAAGGAAGCCTGGTAGGGACTCAACTCGAGTGGTTTTATCAATTGGAGAGTTCTCGCATCCACACCTGGGAGGACTTAGCTGCTGCTTTTTACAAACAGTATCAGTATAATGTTGATCTTGCACCAACTCGTGTGCAATTGCAGAACATGACTATGGGTTCTGACGAGAACTTCAAAGGATACGCTCAAAAGTGGAGAGATTTGGCTGGTAGGGTGCAACCCCCTTTAACTGACAGAGAGCTGATTGACATCTTCATGGGAACTTTGACAGGGCCTTTCTTCAATCACTTAATTGGAATATCCTCAGCCGGGTTCACCGAGCTAATACTGACCAGCGAAAGGGTCGAAGTTGGCATCAAAAGTGGAAAGATCCAAGGAGCTACACCCTCTGATGCTCATAAAATCCCCCACAATGGGAAGAAAGAGTCCAATGCTGTGCATGGTCAAAAGAGCCGTCATGACCAACACGTAGGAGCAACCTTGATCTCTAATCCTGCGCCTGCTCAACAAAGGCAGGGGCATCAGCGTAGGGAGGTCGCGCCTAAAAGACAATATACTAGGATCAACATGTCACTAGCTCAAGCACTACAACACATGTTGAAGAAAGAGCTGGTTACATTAAAGGCTCCTCATCCGAACCCTAAGACTTCTTCTCCAAACTACAACCCGGATGCAAGATGTGCTTATCATTGTGGTAGCCCAGGGCATGACACAAACAGTTGTTGGTCTCTGAAGAACAAGGTCCAAGACATGATTGATGTCAAGGAGATCGAGTTTGACCCTCCGGAGACTCTAGCATAATCATTGCTCCTATGCCAAATCATTGAGAATGTTTTTGTTGCATTTGAATTTTCAAAGTTGTAATTTCTTTTGTTATTCAAACAATTATCTGTTGATGTCAAACTCTATTTCATTAATGCATTGCATATGTTTATCTTGAATTCATCCATGTATTTTCACTATTCTTATGCTTTCTTTATGATATTTAACTCTTGATAAAAAGCTACGAGCCTTTAGAGGGAGGATGACGAAACAATACCATAATCTCATACAGTATGCTTTTGAACAGACCTCGCTAATGATGTACAGGCATTTCTTTCAAATCCTAAACACTGGAGTTATAAGGAAGATAATCCCTAGTCAACCCCTTCGAGCCAAAGAAGTAGGAGTTTTCTGTTCTAAACAAATTAAAACCCTTGATTTAAACCTGGGGCAGGGTAGTCTCTCAGTTAATTCAAAAAGATGCGCATTAAAGTCGCAAACTCTCAGTTCGTAATACAACGAACAACATCAAAAAACATTCCTTTGGAATCAAAAGACAGTGATGGTTCCTTATCTCATAAGGCAGACAATCTCTCAAAATAGAAAAGCCCACTAAGCCAAAACCTATAAAGGAGGCTTAAGAAAGCTGGGGCATCCCGCTGACCGTAATCTCGAAAACAGGAACAGTCAGGCAAAAGTTAGGGATAACGAATCAAAAGAAAGAGGTCATTACAAATCCTTAATAACATGAAAAATGTTGCAAAAATGACTGCCTCCCAAAATTCAACTTGTGTGAACCATCATCAAAAAGTCGTTCCAAATTCAAATAGAGTTCGACGCACAATTAACTGAGTTTAGGATTGAAGAACATTACGAAGAGCGGGTGGGTACAAATATACTTTGAGCCTTTATCCTTTGTTTCTTAAACCGTGAACCAAGCCACGTTACAACCCTTCAAAAGTCCTAACTGAAGCATGGGTTAGTTCGAAAGCATACTGTTACAAAAGGTATCCTGAATCCTGTAAGGCTTTGCCCTCAATCTTGTGTTGAATTTGTCTTATAAAAAGTTTTCTGCTAAAAAACGCATTTTTCAAAACTTCGAGACAGACATAAACTTTGCATTACTTGAATATCACTGTTTGCATTTGGCTATTTGTTTGACAGCAGAGAAATTCACACAATGAATATCTGATGAACGAAAGCTCTCTCAGTGAGCAAAATCACTTCGAAAAGGATGACACTTCCATTGACAAATCTCCTATCAACAAGGGGGAATGACATGTCACTATCCAGTTAACCTGGGGCAGTCCAGTAAAGGTTTCAATAAATCTTTCCAAGTTCAATTAACCTGGGGCAGTCCAGTCAAGATTTCAACAAATCTCTCAATTACAGATTAACCTGGGGCAAGTCTCCGGCACCATCACTTGGGGCATTCGAATGTCAATCTCAAGGTCGTTCAAAATTTCCTTCATCACCTGCTGGAAGTTGCGGTCATCATCAAAATTCCTTCATCACCTGCTGGAAGTTGCGGTCATCATCAAAATTCCTTCATCACCTGCTGGAAGTTGCGGTCATCATCAAAATTCCTTCATCACCTGCTGGAAGTTACAACCACCGACAGAATAACGGACAATTGAAGCTCCTAAAAATCTGTTTCTCTCAAGAATGAAGACTCTCATCCTTAAAACCTCAGAAGATTGGTATACTCCAAATTTCTGACCCCTAACAGAATGAAGATTCTCATTCTCAAAGTGGCGTATAACCCAAGTTCCAGATTAATACCTGTAGCAAGCCAGGAAAATATCTGTGGACGACTGATTGTGGATTAATACCTGTAGCAAGCCAGGAAAACCATCTACATGAAGAGATTGAAGATTAATACATGTAGCAAGCCAGGAAAACTATCTTTCTTTCTCATGACAGAGATCAATACCTAAAACCAGCCAGGACAGTATCTCATTGACCAACCTTTCTCAAGTTCTAGATTAATACCTGTAGCAAGCGAGGAAAATATCTGTGGACGACTGATTATGGATTAATACCTGTAGCAAGCCAGGAAAACCATCTACATGAAGAGATTGAAGATTAATACCTGTAGCAAGCCAGGAAAACTATCTTTCTTTCTCAGGTCAGAGATTAATACCTGAAACCAGCCAGGACAGTATCTCCTTGGCCAACCTTTCTCAAGTTCCAGATTAATACCTGTAGCAAGCCAGGAAAATATCTGTGGACGACTGATTGTGGATTAATACCTGTAGCAAGCCAGGAAAACCATCTACATGAAGAGATTGAAGATTAATACATGTAGCAAGCCAGGAAAACTATCTTTCTTTCTCATGACAGAGATCAATACCTAAAACCAGCCAGGACAGTATCTCCTTGACCAACCTTTCTCAAGTTCTAGATTAATACCTGTAGCAAGCGAGGAAAATATCTGTGGACGACTGATTGTGGATTAATACCTGTAGCAAGCCAGGAAAACCATCTACATGAAGAGATTGAAGATTAATACCTGTAGCAAGCCAGGAAAACTATCTTTCTTTCTCAGGTCAGAGATTAATACCTGAAACCAGCCAGGACAGTATCTCCTTGGCCAACCTTTCTCAAGTTCCAGATTAATACCTGTAGCAAGCCAGGAAAATATCTGTGGACGACTGATTGTGGATTAATACCTGTAGCAAGCCAGGAAAACCATCTACATGAAGAGATTGAAGATTAATACCTGTAGCAAGCCAGGAAAACTATCTTTCTTTCTCAGGTCAGAGATCAATACCTGAAACCAGCCAGGACAGTATCTCCTTGACCAACCTTTCTCAAGTTCCAGATTAATACCTGTAGCAAGCCAGGAAAATATCTGTGGACGACTGATTGTGGATTAATACCTGTAGCAAGCCAGGAAAACCATCTACATGAAGAGATTAAAGATTAATACCTGTAGCAAGCTAGGAAAACTATCTTTCTTTCTCAAGTCAGAGATTAATACCTGAAACCAGCCAGGACAGTATCTTCTTGACCAACCTTTCTCAAGTTCCAGATTAATACCCGTAGCAAGCCAGGAAAATATCTGTGGACGACTGATTATGGATTAATACCTGTAGCAAGCCAGGAAAACCATCTACATGAAGAGATTGAAGATTAATACATGTAGCAAGCCAGGAAAACTATCTTTCTTTCTCAGGTCAGAGATCAATACCTGAAACCAGCCAGGACAGTATCTCCTTGACCAACCTTTCTCAAGTTCCAGATTAATACCTGTAGCAAGCCAGGAAAATATCTGTGGACGACTGATTGTGGATTAATACCTGTAGCAATCCAGGAAAACTATCTACGTGAAGAGATTGAAGATTAATACCTGTAGCAAGCCAGGAAAACTATCTTTCTTTCTCAGGTCAGAGATTAATACCTGAAACCAGCCAGGACAGTATCTCCTTGACCAACCTTTCTCAAGTTCCAGATTAATACCTGAAACCAGCCAGGGAAACTATCTGTGGACGACTGATTGTGGATTAGTACCTGAAACCAGCCAGGAAAACCATCTACATGAAGAGATTGAAGATTAATACCTATAGCAAGCCAGGAAAACTATCTTTCTTTCTCAGGTCAGAGATTAACACCTGAAACCAGCCAGGACAACTATCTACTCGACCAGCTCAAATAATTCAACAATCATTTCTGGAGGGCATCTTTAAGCCCATCTCCGACATCACAATACCTGAAACCAGCCAGGAAAACCATCTACATGAAGAGATTGAAGATTAATACCTGTAGCAAGCCAGGAAAACTATCTTTCTTTCTCAGGTCAGAGATCAACACCTGAAACCAGCCAGGACAACTATCTACTCGACCAGCTCAAACAATTCAACAATCATTTCTGGAGGGCATCTTTAAGCCCATCTCCGACATCACAATACCTGAAACAAGCCAGGAAGCTTTTCTTTTCTCAGGTCAGAGATTAATACCTGAAACCAGCCAGGACAACTACCTCACCGACCAACCTTTTCAAGATCCCAGATCAATACCTGCAGCAATCAAAAGATTCTTGCAATCCCCAGCGGAGCTAAAACTTCTAACTATCAATCCCCAAGCAGAATGAAGACTCTCATTCTCAGTTCCTCACAAAGTATTAAAATATTCTCCAGTGAAGATCTACTCAAGACAAGAATCCCCAGTAGATTGGCGTACAACCCAAGCTCCTGATTCCCCAACAGTGGTCCCAGGACTTCTCATTTTCAACAATCAAAGGATTTTCAATCCCCTGCAGCAGTCAAAGATTCACTTTCCCCGACAGCAGTCAAGATTCTATTATCTCCAGCTATCCAGGATTCATCTATCCTCAGTAAGACAGCTACTCAGCTTACATGCGCATTCATTACATTCATATATCATAAACACATATATTGCATTATGCATTTCATACATCATGACATTGCATACAACTAACGTTTTACCTTTTCCAGAAAAAGGTCAATCAACAGATGGCTACCATCAACCTTTTCAAGTTCCGGATTAATACCTGTAGCAAGCCAGGAAAACCATCTGTGGACGAGGGATTGAAGATCAACACCTGTAACAAGCCAGGAAAACTATCTTTCTTTCTCAGGTCAGAGATTAACACCTGAAACCAGACAGGACAAATATCTACTCGACCAATTCATGTTTATTCAACTTCAAGACTTCTGAAAACAGTTTACGGGTTCTCCAGATACGGACGTTAACCTATCGCTTGTTCAGATCCAAGACTTTTGAAAATAGTTTACGGATGCTTCCAAACATGGATGTCAGTCTATTGCTTATTCAGACCCCCAGTTCAAAGATGTTCCAAACAGGGACACCTTTATGATACTCACCCACTCACCAACGACATACAGTTCAACAAACATCCTTGGATGGCATCTATAAGCCCATCCTCCTACCAACAAATTCCAGATGGCATCTCTAAGCCCATCCCCCGACAAGATTCTGTCACTTTCCAGATGGCATCTTTAAGCCCATTCCCGCAAACTACGCTTTGACGAGTGCAAATTTTTTGGGCACTCTAGTGTCCAATCTCCTTTTACCTTCGAGTCGCGAACGACAAACCTACCAATCTAACTCTTCAGGTTCAAGAAGATTGAACAGCGGCAACTGTTGTACCCCAAAATTTTCCCTCCTCTTTTTACAAGAAATCACAGCTTCGGGCTTTTCCTGATTTTTCAGACTGGCTTAAGAATCGGTCAAACAGACTTTTCTCATCAGTCAGACAAAATTAGGGTTTCCATTGATTTTGAATCAGTTCAAGCAGATTGTTAGGGTTTGGTTGAGTTTGGCTCAGGGTTTGATCAGGCGAATGTTTCTTTGACAATAAATCAAGAATTAGGGTTTGCGCGCGCATTCTCAGAAGGAATTGATTCTACAGTTCTTTTCAATTGACTCTGGGACATGGTTTGAGGCTTCTGATTGAAAGTTTGAAGTTTGAGTTTGATCAGTGAGATAAAGGACATATGGACGTTTGTTTGTTTAACTGTGCAATGCTTTTGGTTATTCAGAACACCGGACGTTTATTGATTATTTATAATTTCTAAGTTAAAATTATTGGATAATTTCCAATTATTATAATTCAAGAAATTTAAGTAATTAAATAAATAAATGCAGAAGAATTAAAGAATTAACTGACAAAGGATTTTTTATTCATTTTCAATTGTTGTTACAAATGTTTATTTGATACAGTAAATTTATTTACAGTGTTACAATGACATTTATTACAATGATTAAAAATAAATTAAATCTACATTCTAAATTGCTTGAAATCTTCATCTTCTACTGCTGCTCCCCTTTGCTTAACTGATATTTATCTGCAAAGACAAAAAAAAAGGAAGAAGTCAATACAGTTAAAATTAAAAGGGCATTCTCAGACAGATAATTAAAACTCAACATTAAAAGTGTTGGCCGGAATCAGTTTGTTCGTCCTCTCTGCAAATCGCAAGAAGACTCTCTTCTTGGTTCACAAAGAGGGAAATAAAATATGTTTGCAAGCATATGAATTAATACAAGGCAGCATATTAAACAAAATTCACAAGGCTGCATAATTTCAAACCAAATTGCAAACTGAAAAGGCAAACCAAACTGAAATGCCAAAACCAAATTGCATTGTCAAAATGTCAACTAAGCTGTCAAAACTGTCCAAAGAAGATATCAAAGCAATGCATAAAATCTGGGAGATAAGTACAAGAGGCAGAGCAAAGCTAACATTGCAAGCATATATTTCAAATTATCATCATTTCCCAGCCAAACACCTTTTCAGAAAAGGACAGTTCAAGCAATAAAAAATGCTTTTATCTGTGGAAAGAGAAAAGAGAGAGAGAAGTAGAGGCTTACAGTGGGCAGGCTTAAGACAAATAAATATAACAGATCAACACTGTTAAGAAACGGGGCAGAACAACACATAGAAAAATATAGGCTACAAACTGTAAACAGAACACAAGCCTTGAAAAAGCCAAGCAAAAACAACAGCCTGCCTCAAGCTTGCTCCAAACCTGCCCAAAGCCATACAACCTGCATAATACCTCAAGCCAAAAAGCATAACACAAGCCCTGAAGCCTGCTAACCTGCCTCAAGCCTGTTTCAAACTTGTGAACAACCAAAGCAAGCATAAAAAACCTGCCTTCAAACAACAAACTCACAAATCTGTCAAAACTACTTCAAGCCTCATGCCTGCCTGAACAACAAACCAAAGTTTGTTCAGTTTCAAAATCTGTATAAACCCTCCAAGCCTGTCAAACACAAGCAAGCAAAAAGCTCAAATCTGCATAAACCTCAGGACAACTCAGTAGCCTGCATAGCCTTCACCACAAATCCAAACCAAACATCCAAACAACAAAAACAAAAGCCCTCAGAACCATGTTCATCACAGGGCCAAAAAACCATACAAACATTCAACCTACCTTCAAGATCAAGCAAAACTAAAAACCCTCAGAATCAAATTCGTCATAGGGCCAACATATCAGCAACTCAGAAGCATAACAAATAGGCAACTCAGAATCATCATCATCGTGAAAAGATAGCCAACAAAACGCCTCAGAATATGTTCATCATAGGCAACTCAGAAGCATAGAGTCATCAGAATAACAACAACATCATCAAACTCAGAGGCAAACAATCAGAAGAAGAAAAGAAGAGAGGAACTCAGCTCTAAGGTTTTCAGACTACAACGTTCATCATAAAACCATTCAAAGGTTAAAGATACGGAATACCAGACAAGCTAGCAAGCTCTCAGCATCACGTACTCCCTCGCCTTGGCCACCGGAGACGCCTCCTATCCACTTCTCTGCCTCTTCTCCAAAAACCCTAAAGGTAGTAACTCCTCCCTTTTCTTTACACCTCACACAAACATAGACAACACAGAAAATCAAAAACGTGTCCAAGGTTAACAACATGCAAGAATAAGAATCTGAAACCCTTAAAACATAAAAAAGAAATCGTTACCTTTTCTCATCACTGCCTTGCTCAACCATGGAGAGAGGGAGATGGACGGTGGCGCTCTGGCAGCTGAGGCGAGGAGGAGCATCAGAATCTCACGTTCGAGAAGGATGAAGAGGACGCTGAAGAAGGTGGAGAGCGGCGTCGTTCGTTCACACAAACCCTTTTTCTGAGACAAAGCAAATTAAACCCTAAACAAAGTGTCAAAACGCGTTTTGGGCCTCTGCCCCACAAAACTGTTAAGCCCAACTGAATTCTAGCGCCTTACCCCCTCTTTTCTTTCTTACCCTTTTTTGTTTTGTTATTTTGTTTTCTTGGGCCAAGAACATCTTTTAAGGCCCATATAGCTTTTTTTATATTTTTTAAATCAGCACTTTTTTAATTTTTATAACCTAATTCTTTTTTTTTGTTGTTAAGTAATATGTTAATTTTTTTCATGTAAAAATGTTACTAATACTTTTTATTACAATTAAAAATACATAAATATTAGGTTATTAGGTTTAAATAATTTTCTTGTGTTTAAAACCTTTTTTTTGTTTAATAAATCTTTTTACATAAGCTTTTTAAAACATTAACTAAATACATAAACATTAGTTTTCTTTAACTTAAACATTTTTCTTTTCTTTTCTTTAAAACTTTTGTTTGTATAGTTAACAAAAAACACAAAAATACAAAAATACTTAATTTGCATCATTGGTAAAAAATCATATGCATGGCACAATACTTTTATTTCTCTTTGATTCTTATACTTTGCTATATTTTACATTGAGAATGCGATGATTCGATTTGGTTGTAAATAATATTTGGACACTACTATCCTGATAAGACTCATCCCCATTTGTAAATATCTGTACCCCCATCCCCGGATACTTATTTGTAATAGCTTAGACTTTAAATTCCCGCAATTTATCGCTTTTCATATACTGTATAGTAACTAGGGTTTGTATGCGAAGATTCAAAATCAACCGCTAGATAACCTAATACAAGACAAATGCATGAAAATCAATACACAATTCACACTTGCACCCCTAGGGTTCCTCCACTTGTTGCCTTCAAAAGTGGGCCATGTTTGCATGTCAAGTACTTTGGCAAAACAACAAAAACAAACAAAATGATCATAGTCCCTCGATGACGCTATCTTGTTGCCTAAGAAAAATGATCATAGTCCCTCAAGAAAAAATGCCAAAGACACTTGACACTATTGCATTCATGGTATAAACGATGACCCGCGCCCGTCCCGTTAACATTCTAACACAAGGTTGTTCACCAAATACAATGGTGAAACAACACTGTTAAAAGGGTTAAAACATGAGAAAGATCTTTGAGTAAAAATAGGGTAGACAACTCTTAGTTACTTGATCAAACTTGCAAAACACACTTGCCTACTTTCAAAACACACTCCATAACACAACTTCCAAAAACAACTTTCAAAAACATTGAAACATCTTTTCAAAAAGACAAACACCTTTGTAAAACATTCGAGTAAAGAATTGTTACAATGGTTGCCTAGACAAGGCATCATTTTCAAAACATTTTCAAAACCACACACACAAAGCACCATTTCACACAATTGAAAATCAAGGCAAGTGATCTAAAACGAGTAACTAAGAGCCCATGGATAACCATAGATGAAAAGGGTGCTAGCACCTTCCCTTTTCATAATCTACCCCCCGAACCCACGAAAACATCTCAAAGGTTTTTCCTGTGCTTTTTAACCTTTCCTTAGGATAAATAAAAAGTCGGTGGCGACTCTTCCTAAACCGAACAAGTGCGAATACAAACGCAAAACCTCAAGTCAGTTCTCCCACTGTATCACAGACGCCTCCTCTTTTTGTTGACATATGCGTTAAGACTCTGCTCCTCGTGAAGTTGTTTCGTCAGCTCCAACACTTTCTTCTCGCTTGCATAGAATTGAGTCTCAAAGGTGTCTCGTTCTTCCTTGAGTTGAATCCAGGACTTCTGCAATTCTTCAAACTCGGTAGGCATGTCTAGATGAAGGATGGTGTGAGAGACATCTCCTTCAACAACAGGCTCCATGATTACTGGCAGGACAACAGGATATGGCATCATAAGGTTTTGGGCACGAGCTCGTACCCATTTGATATAGGGCTCTAGAGGGATGGAACTCTTATACCCCAGAATCCTGCTATCGATCTTATTGACCATACCCCAAGCATGGATAAATCTTTGTCGGTAACCTTGAAGATCGTTGTCATAGTCGAATACAACACCCCAGATAAACATATCATGAGGACCATCTCTTAGAGCATAACCAAACTGGCGTAAATCTAGAGAGGGGTTGTAATTAAGGCCCCCCCCCCCCCCCCTTATGCCTAGGAGTGGCACATTAGCGAACTCTCCACAACGGTCAATAATTATGATGTCTT
Organism: Vicia faba; assembly: GCA_948472305.1. Lineage (NCBI taxonomy): Eukaryota > Viridiplantae > Streptophyta > Magnoliopsida > Fabales > Fabaceae > Vicia > Vicia faba. The sequence goes on from OX451740.1 coordinate 1,039,299,228, forward strand.
CTTGGGATCGGGAACACCAATAATTGTCTGAATGAGAGAGTGACATTATCCTTTGAGACCACCTCAAACCTTATTCATTCTTCATTATCGAGCGGGGAAGGTGCGAAATAAACCACCTGGATAGCAAAGGTATACAACACATGAGAGTTCCTCGCTTCCTCATGGTACGAGTGTGAAGAGAATGCAGAATATCTCCCAGCAAAGTAGGCACGGGATTATGAGTGAGGAATATCTTGATGGAGTTTAGATCTATAAGTTGGCCCGGATTGGGGAATAGTACAAAACCATAGATTAGTAAAGCCAAAACATCTTCGAAATCATGAAAACTCATGGCATCTAGAAACAACCGAGCTTTCTCCATCAGAAATTTTGCAAGGAGACCTTTAACCCCGCTCCTGGTTTCCCAATTAGATGCAATGTCGGATGATTTCAGGTGTAAGGATGTGGCAATATCTCCAGGCCTTGGATCTTTATCTAAACCAGTGAAGGGTATCTGATCCAGTATAGGCACCCCCAAGTAACTTAGAGAACTCTTCCATTGTGGGAACCAACTGATAATTGGGGAAAGTAAAGCAATGGTGTTTAGGATCAAAGAAATGGAATAAAATGCTCATCATGCCTTCTTCAAAACCAAAGATAACTAAGCTGAACAAATGACCATGTCTTTTGTTGAACTGGGAGCTTTTGGGAACCTTTGAGACCAATTCTTTGAGTTTGGAAGGTATTCCCATGAAGTTGATCCAGATAGTATTTCTGTGAGCGGAGGCCATAGCCTGCAAAACAGAACAAAGATAAATCTCTTGGTCCTTGAAATGGTCAGTGAAAATGCTATGTTTATGATGTTATAATGTTATGTTTAAACAAGATAGCAACAAGGTAGCAAGCACAAGCAAATCATTAAAAAAAAGGCCTTAGGTTTAAAGGCTTGCATGAGGTTCATAGGTAAGTACCATCTTGAAGTTTAGTTGGCTCAACCTGTCCTAAGAATAGTAATCGGGTTCTAGGAGTCTCATATCACCGATCTTTCTCTCAAGAATTGTTTAAGCAGAGTAAATGACTTGCCACCAAAATATCCCGAGAGTCGAATCTCAATGAGCATAGCATCGAGTATTAACCAACTTCAGACTGCACCAAAGTCGGTCATCTTACTAATTTCTAATGGATAAGTTGGGTCAATTAAGGTTCTAAAGGTTAGTTAGTGCTTATGACACCACACGGCAGCCTAGTGTTATCCTCGACTGACTCAAGAAACACCAGTACAAACCAATATGTCGCACTAACGTAGCCATCACTTCAACCATATCAGTCTATGTCATACAACTTCCATGATTTATTGCTACTTACCTAAAATGTCCCCAAATCCGAGTAGGATCTTTGCAAGAAATTAAAACCGAGCAAAACCCCAAATATAAAGCAAACAAATAAACAAATCTAGTAAAAGGGATCTATCTCTAAGGTAAACCCTCTTTTTTGTGATAATTTCCCCAGCAGAGTCGACAGTTCTGTAATACAGTTGGTGAACTGACTTGGTTTTGCATTTTATCGTAAATGTTGCGGATAGAAAGAGTCGCCACCGACTTTTCTTTTATCCAATAAGGAAATGTGAAAAGAATAGGAAAGACCTTTTAATATTTTGAGTTCAGGGGGTATGTTATGAAAAGGGGAGGTGTTAGCACCCTTTTCGTCTGTAGTTATCTATAGGCTCTTAATTGCTTAGCTCACTTTAATTTACTTTTTGTGTGCTTTGAAAATGTTTTGAAAATGCCAATGTAAGGCAATCTGCTTTATAATAACCCTTGTATCAGTCCTCAAGAGTGTTTATAAAGCGTTTGAAAGTAATTGTTTTGAAAGTGTAAGGTGTGAAAATTATTTTAGTTTGTGAGCAAGCAATTAAGGGCATCTTACCCACTGAAAGGTATTTTGTTATTCTTTTCCTTCTCCTTTAAGGATAGTGCTATCCATACCATTAGTTGGTAGGTATTCCAATCTATTGGATGTGAAAGGACATGCGTGGGGTCGTCGTTATGGTAATAGAAGGCAACATATAGGGATACATTAGCAATTCGAAGGGACTGTCATCATATGTTCGTAGGCAACATCGAGGGATAAGATCATTTCTCGTAGGCAACTTTGAGGGACATCGCGGGACTATGATCTTTATGATAACTTTAACCGAGGGTCTTTGCTAATGGTATCCCTACGTTCGAGGGACATGATCATTGTTATTCTGAAGGCGACAGAGAGAGTCTATCCTAGAGGTATGTGTGTGCAAATGATTTAGTTCGATTATTTATCTTGTTTATTTAAAGTTATCTAAGAGTTGGTTTTAGATCTTACCATACATGTCTAGTTACTATACAGTTATATATACATACAGGCATACATAGGTGCGGAAAGTAAAGTACGGGAAAATAAACCTAGGCTATTACATCCCATGAGCAGTTACATATGGGAAAAATGCAAGAAAATAAACTAAGCTATTACAAAATCAATTGTGTGACCTATACATTTGTTTTCTAGAATTTAAATAGCAAAGAAAGAAAAAAATTAGAAAAAGGTATTTAAAACCTAAAAAAATATTTCTAAGTGTTAGGAAAATATTTTTGATGTTTTATTGTTTGAAAAATATTCTTAAAGTGTGAATTAATAATTAACCCTAATTCTAAGTGATTTATAAATTAATTGTGAAATAAAAACAAATTTAAATAAATTAAAACAATTTTTGTTGGATAAAAATTAAATTAATTAGTTAAAAAAACCTATGTCTAATTTTTAATGATTTTCTGATTTTTTTATGGTCTTTTGATTTTAATTTTAAAAAAAATTAATTAAACTAATTAAGAAAAAGCAAAAATAATAAAAACAAGAAAATTGAAAAGTTGGAAAAAAAAGGGTTAAAAAGAAAGCTTTGGGTGGTACTTGAAGTCACGCCTTCTAGGTTACATGTGCGCGCCTCATCCACCAGGCCATGGTTCTTGTTGTGTTTGGAGAATGACTGGCAATCAACACATAGCTTCCATGCGCGTTATCCTGGAAAAAAGAAATAATTTGGCCAAAAGGATGGTTCGAACCTACGCCCTTATACACGCAAAGCCTTGAAAATGCACGCTTTTGCCGCTGGGGTGGCTGTTACATACGTTCATGGAATACAAACAAATTATTATATAATAAAACAACCTTTTTTTATTTTAAGTTTAACAAGTTTCAGCGCAGGTGGGCCCTACTGTTTTGAATCAACCAATTGGGACACCCTATCATGCCACGCCAGAATCAATAAAACCATAAAACCTTGACTTACTAGAGAAGCGTCGGAGCCCTAGCTCTGGTCGTCTTCTCTGGTCGCCATTTTTTAAACGCTGCAAAAAATCAAAAGATTGAAAAGTTAATGGGACCCTTCCCCTAATTCAAGGGCTACGAATCTGATGGTGTTGTTCTTTTCTCTTGAATGTTCCTATAAAGAGAGATCTGAAGCAAACGTATTTCTATGCCTTAAAATGGCATATAGAGATTCATACATCAATCCTTGCATGTGATATGTAAAACTAGTCCTAAATCATATCCTGAACACATTTGGGCTCATCAAACATATTAGTAATGCATGGAATTTAAGATTGAACTCAAAGAGAGAAAAAACACAAACCGGTGGAGTTTGAAGCATGAGTTCTAGGCACCAAATCTTTTGGTTCTTGGGTTGGACGTGTTCCGGAGGACTTCAGGAAGATAATGGGACACTTGGTTTGGCTTGAGAGTGGCTGGATGGTGTGATACGAATTTGCACTTTTCTTGAGAATTTTTAGAAAAGATTTTTGGTGTTGTTGTGGGAAGCCACTTGTGTTCTATTGTAGTGTAAGGGTTGGTGTATTTATAGAGAATATTTTAGGCCAACAAAAATGGACATGAATCAATTGAAATCAATCATAATTCATTCTTTCCAAAATTGTTTTAAAAATATTCCAAACTTGAAGATTCTTTTCCAAAGCATGTTTTCACGGTTTTGGAAAGCTCTTATGAGGTCAAGGGCCTTCTAGAAGATATCCAAATGAAGCCCACATTCCCTTTGGTCCATCAACTCATATTTTAATTGATTTATTTTGAATTAATTTGAATAAAATCAAAATATATAAACTAAAAAATTAAAGTAATGTATAAATGGACTTAGAGGTCCTCTAACATGTTATAAACATGTTTAAACCTCAAAAGTTAGGTCCATTAGTCCAAAAGTTCAAGATTGCTCAAATGAAGTTTCATGCATTTTCTCAAAAATTGCCCAACTTGCACAAACCATATCTCACTCAATGTTTATCATATGAAGATGATTTGTGACTTTTTGAAAAGCTCAAGATGTCATCTACAATCTCTTTTTTTTATCATTTTTGAATTTGAATAATTTATCTTGATGAAAGTTTCCTTGACAAAAAGTGTCTTTTGTTGACTTTTGAAATGACCTATAATGTATTGGCTTATAACTCTCAAATGATGCATCTTTGGACTTGAGCTTAGAGAGACAAAGTTGTAGAGAATTTAATTACCTTAAAAATGAGATTTGGTTGGGGAAAAGATGATTAAGCATGTGAAAATTATGTTTGGTCAAAGTTCAGTTGACTTCTCCTAAGGAAACCCTAATTTGGCAACTTTTGACTTTTGATAATTTGAGGGTTTTTATTGAGGAATCATTATCAACCTTTGATAAAATGATAAATATCACTTCAAAATGTTGATGTTGACCAAAAATATTTAAGTTTGACTATATGTTGACCATAGTTTACGTTTTACCTAATATAGTTGATTTTTCATCATTTGAGCAATTGACTGAGCAAACTTGTGATGCAAGACATGAAACTTGGTATGAGCATTATTTGAAGCATACTAGGTGTCATGAAAATAATTTGAGACCTTGAGAACCCAATATTCATTGTGAAATGAAAAACCCTAGTTTTGGACCCATTGCTTAAAAGAAGAATTTGTCTAATCAATTCTTGAGCCAACTTGAGCATATGAGGACCTCATGAGAATGTCTTGAAGAAAATATGGGAGAGAAAATTTTGGGGTACAACAGGTGTTAAGGAAAACAACATAGGGAGGTCATGCCAAGAAAATCCATGTAGATAGATGAAGTCCGATTGGAGCTTATACATGCCGACATATGTGGTCCCATCTCGCTAATGTCACATGGTCAAAAGAGGTACCTCATATGTTTTATTGACGACTTCAATAGGAAAGCTTGGGTGTATTTTATTGCTCATAAGAGTGATGCATTTTCTACTTTCAAGTAATTTAAAAGTCGAGTAGAAAAGGAGTCTGGTTTATTTGTGAAATGCTTGAGAATTAATCGTGGAGGTTAGTTTACCTCACGTGAATTTACTGATTATTATAGACAAGAAGGGATAAAAAGACAGCTCACCACGGCCTACACGCCTGTTAGCTGTAATTTCAATGCTCTAACGAATTAAGAATTCGATGCAAATTCAAAGGACCATTGTTAGGATAATGTAAGCTAATTTGAAAGATGAAATGGTATAAGGCACATTTTGACTGAGTCTTCACCAAACTGAAGCAATCTACGGCAAATGACTTAGCAATATTTTTGAAGATACTCGAGGCGGGTTTGACAGATATTCAAAATGAGGCTATAATCGATTTGACTGCTCATTTGATCTTCGAAAAGAGATACATGGAAGCTTGCGGAAGGTTAGAGACATGAAAACGAGGACGTCTCATCCTCTAAGAAGAAGAGCATTCATGGTAGTTAGTTTCGAATTATTATATTTAGGAGTTTTTATTTTAGAATTACGTGCATTCACTTCTTTGTACAAATTACTCAAAATAACTCAAAATGTCAAGTGTTCGAGAAACGAGTTGTTGAGAATGTATGTATGAAGAAACAATTTTTCATTCAATGTAATTCATTTTTAATTAAAATCATTTACATTTATTTTAAGTTTAAATCGAAATTGCTTTACATTCTAGTCTTTATTTTAAATCACTTTATTACTACTTTCAAAATCACAATCTTTGTCGAAGAGATTGATGTCCAGAAGACTTAGAAAACAAAATATACACTATTGTCCTAAGATAAATCTAGTCAATCTTGTAAGTAACTAGAATCTATAGGATTCGGAAGACTAGCAATTTTTTTTACCAAATTCCACAGTAAACAACGCCACAACAAAATGGAGTTGCTGAAAGGAAAAACGAACTGTCATGAACATGGCCAGAAGTTTGCTTGTCGAGAAGGAAGTTCCTAAGGTTTTTTGGATTGAAGTAGTTAGTTGGGTGTTCCATGTTCTTAACAGGAGACCTACCTCTGTTGTAAAAGAAATGACTCCTAAAGAGGCTTGGTCAGGAGTGAAGCCCACAGTTGAGCACTTTAGATTTTTTGGATGCATTCTCATGTCCACATTCCCGATGCTCGAAGAATCAAGCTTGATGAAAAAAACACTAAGTGTGTTTTATTTGGAGTAAGTGTCGATTCAAAGGGATATAGTTATATAATCCCATTAAAGGAAATATCATTGTTAGCAGGGATGTCGTGTTCGAAGAAAATAAGAAATTGGATCAGAGAGTTCCACAGTGATAAGTTTGATTGGAGAGATATGGATATTACTATTGCTGACTGAGAGGGTGATACAGTGACGCCATAAGATCAGTCAAAGCATGAAGAAGCCATTGAGTATAATGGAGATATAAGTCACTCACATATGAGAATGAGGAAGTTGAGAATGCAGTTGGGATTAAGATTGCTACTGAGGATGAAAATGTAGTAGCTACAAATGAAAATTCTACAGCAGAAGGCTAAAGTATTAGAAGAACTCCAAGGTGAGTGGATGATTATGTCGTGAACTCTGTTGTTGCAAACTCTGATGTTGCAGCAAGTTTTGACCCTCAATCCTTTGACGAAGATGTACTAAATACCAATTGGAAGAAAGCAATGGATGCTTAAATTCAGTCCATCGAAAAGAATGGAACTTGGACTCTAGTTGAATTACCAAATGGAGTGGTAAGCATAGGGGTCAAATGGGTGTATAAAACCAAATTGAATCAACATGGTAAGATTGACAAGTATAAGGCTCGCTTAGTTGCGAAGGGATATGCGCAACAACATGGAATTGATTATGAAGAAGTATATGCGCCATTGGCAAGGCTAGACATCGTGTGTATGATATTGGTTCCTTCTTCACAAAGAAGTTAGGTTGTGTATCATTTGGACGTGAAGTCCGCATTCTTACAAGGTGAACTTACAGACGAGGTGTACATTGATCATCCAAAAGGCTATAAAGTGAAGAATGAGAAGACTAAGGTATACAATCTACAGAAAGCTTTGTACGGCCTTAAACAATACCCGAGAGCTTGGTTTAGCAGGATTGAAGCACACTTTAGAAATATGGTTTTTGATAAAGAAGCAAGCGAACAAACCTTGTTCACCAAGATCAATTAACAAGGGAAGCATTTGATTTTTAGCCTATATGTTGATGATTTGATCTATACTAGAAATGAGGAAGCCATGTTAAAAGAATTCAAACAATCAATAATGAAGGAATTTGAAATGTATGATCTGGGAAGAATGTACAACTTTCTTGGCTTATAGGTTATGCAGCTCGATAGTGGAATCTTCATCTTTCAAAAGAGATATGTCGATGAGGTCTTGAAGAAGTTTGGGATGGAGAAAAGCAACTTGGTCCTAAATCCTACTATTCCTGGAGTTAAATTGATAAAGATGATACAAATGTGACAGTAAACAACTCCATGTTTAAACAACTTATTGCTAGCTTGATATATTTGACAACTACCAGGTCGGATCTGATGTATGCAGTTAGTGTAGTCAGTAGATATATGGCCAAGCCAACTAAGATGCACCTTATGGAAGCAAAGAGAAAACTGAGGTATGTGAATGGAACTGTGTATTTTAGGATTTTCTATTAAAGATCAAGAAATCAGGAGCTCGTAGGATACATAAACAATGATTATGTCGGATATATCGATGATAGAAAAAGTACCTCGGGCTTTTCTTCATACTTAGCAATGCAGTTGTAGCATGGTCATCAAGGAAGCAACCTATAGTCACACTCAGCACCACAGAAGCGAAATTTGTAGTTGCGTCAGCCTATGCCTGCCAACTGATTTGGATGAAGAGGGTTATGTCTAAGTTAGAGTACAATGGAAGCAAAAGTTCAGTGACTTTTTGTGATAACAATTCTATCATCAAACTCTTAGAACCTGGTTATGTGTTGCAAGAGAAAACATATTGATGTGTGTTTTCACTTCCTCGTGATTTAGTAAATGAAGGAAAGGTTCAATTGAAGTATTGTAGCACCAAACAGCAGATAGTTGATATCTTTACTAAGCCAATCAAGCTTGAATTCTTTCAAGAGTTGAGGAAGAAGCTTGGTGTATGTGACATCTCAGAGATAAACTAGACAGTCTAGTTTATGGGGAGAATTCTTAGGTTATTATTAATTGTTCGGTTATTATTAATTGTTATTTTTTACTTGACTTAGTCTGTACTGATTGTTAGAGGATCGTGCTTGAAATTCATTACCTTTTATTATGCCTAAATTGTAAGGAGTCTAATATTGCTTAGTGGCCCTGCTTCCCTGTCACTACTTAGGAAGTATTCAGTTTCTTTTATAAGCTATTTATATAGCAGCATTACTTTCTAATAAAACATATCAATTATCAGATTTGTTAACAATTTTATGAATGTTGGTTTGTTGCAGTCAAGGGATCCATTAGGATTTGTTTGTATGCATCAAAAAAAGATAGAATCTTGAACCCTCGTGACTTATAGACGAGCTTGTCGATATTTGGGACTGGATAATAGTCCTTTAGACAAGCTTTGTTTAAGTTCGGGTAATCCATGACATGTACCAATTATTGTTTTACTTCCACACTAAAACTACTTTAGAAATATGTGTCGTATACCTTGCCTTAGTTATGAATCCTACTTTTAAGAGTTCCTCGACGACCCATTTAACCACCTTGACCATCTCTGGTGACTCTTTCCTCCTGAAATCCATCACATATGGAACATTATCTTGAAGAGATAGAGTGTGGCATGCCATCTCAAGGATGAGCCTTGACATCTCCTTCAAGGACCAAGGGAATAGACCATTATTTCTTCAAATGCACTCTATTAGTGTGTACTACACATATTTGAGTAGGCCAGCCACAATTTTGATGACTTTCGTAGGATTATCAAATATTTTGATGAAGTCTTCGAGTGGTTATAGTCTTTCCACTTTCCTCCTGGTTGTTACAAGTATGTCGTTTTTGTCCCTCGTGACTTATCTAGGGGAAGTTCTTTGGTTCAAGTATCCTGATCCACTTTCCTTGGGATTCTCACCAGGGACAAAGCTCTCATTTAGTAAGTGTTGTTTGTTTATGAGGGCTAAGAAACATGTACATAACGAAGAAAATGTGACTCCAAAAACCACAACATGGTTTGTTGTGGTATGTAATTTCATCTTTAGGAATGATTGAGGAAACATAACCTAGGGTTTCCAATGTTATCCTTTCCAAGATATAGTTATAGACGGAGTTGTATTCGATAACCGGAAAATTTATTATAATGATTCTTCTCTTTTTTCCAACCCCAAATACCATAGGGAGTTAAACATGACCTAAAGGTCTTTTTATATTCCATCGAAACCTTGGAGGTCGCCTCCGTGGTTTGGTTACATGGTTAGTTTTAGGCTCATGTTTATGTATATTTCACGTGCATAGTATCACATGAGCTTCATTAGTCTACCAACACGCTGAAAAATATGTGCCCTACTGCCAATATTCTTATGAGGAAGGGCATGTGGTAGTTTGGAACATTATTGATCATATCGTGATTGTAGAATGACAATGAATGTCTCTTGTAGGCTAGTGGGTTCTCAAGAAGCAAATTTTTGCGGGATTTTTCCTCGAGAGAAAGAAAAAACTCTCGTCTAAGGGGAATGGATCCCTAATGGATACAAGAGATCATATATAATTACCCTTCATGCCCTTGTGTGATTAATATTAAGGTAAACTTTCTCAAATTAAACAGTGTTGATGCGGGCTATTGTAAAGATGTTGTCCCATCATTGGATTGTTTAAGAGTGTTCAAGGGAGAGCTAAACTTTGGTCTTCCTCAATAATAGTTGAAAATGTTTCCTGTTAGTGTACAATGAGAATTATTTTTACCAGTGCCTACCATCTTAGTGTGAGGTGAAGAAAATAGAATGTAGCTTAAAACAATTATCACAGACGGCGCCAATGATCTAGTGTAGATCTGAGATGGTTGATGTGAGTTTTGTTTGTCATGATAAGATGGTGAATCATGGTAGTTGGTAAATATTTGGTGTTTGCTCTAACGTGGTGCCAATAAATACTTTAACGCTCAAGTCAGTGACTTATTCGAGGCTCAAGGAAATATTTTACCTTAAAAGAATGTCTACCTTAATTTGATGTTTGCCTTCCTTTTTATAAGTGGGTTTTATGGTTTTTTTTAGGGTCTAGAACCTTCTTGTGTAGATACTTGTCAAGATAGACAGGTGTCAATGTTTTATTGGTTCTGAAATCTAACACTACTATAAAAAATACATATAATGGTGGATGCATGTTCGTTGTTAGGTAGTGTATGATTGTATGTATGTTGGTTACCACAATAGGTGTACGGTCATGGTTATAAGTTAGATAGCATGCTACTTATAACTACGGGTTAAGGAAATAATTGTTGTGAAATAATTAATAGGTCCTGGGTTTGAATCCTAGCAACGCCATTCTTGGGTTCTATTATTCTGGATAGCGCTCTACTTATAACAACGGTCAAATTAAAAATTATTGTGATATTATTTGTTTTATATATATTTTTCTAGTTTACAGAATTCCCAAAATTTTAACCAGAATACCAAACCAGACCAGAAACAACAATACACCCATTTGTGAATTGAATTAGACTAAAAATTGTATTACATCAACGACACAATTCCATTTTGAACCAAAAATTGTAGATTACATCAAAACCAAAATGGCACAAAACAACCTACAATGTACACATCATTACATTAAATAATACTATCTTGTTGTCTTGGTGTCTTGACTTTAAACACTTATAATTTCAAATAATAATAGTTGTTAGAAAATAAAATCATTAGAAATTATAACATAAAATAAATTATGAATGAAGAATATAAAATACTTGTTAATTTTTGCACATGCCTTCTTGATGATCATTATGAATAGCGTGCACATCATCTCTATCAACTTCTTCATAAGAAGTAGGCACTTGTGTTGTGTAAGGAGTGGAAGGAATATCAAAATTTTCATCATCACTATGAGGAATGTGTTTTCCTTTGAGAATAATTGACCATCTTCTCGATGAATTCACATGGTATGTAACATAAAAAACTGTTTTTGTTTGAGTAGCCATGATGAATGGTTCGGTCTTATAAGTTTCCTTGCCAGGGTCAAACCGTGTGAATCTTAACTCATCAATTTGTAAACAATTGTTATTAAGAAACCACTTCCATTTAAATAAAGGCACTTCGAAAATAACATAATCAATCTCAAAAATCTCCTCAATGACACAATAGAGCGCAATGTTTGCCAAAATAGGATTCTTATCTTTCGAACTAGAGAAATACATGGATTTGGCCTCAACCATAACCCCAATATTTTTCATTGTACTACGATCATCTTTTGCTTTTGTATAAAAGGAATAATTAGAAATGTCGTATGTCGTTCAAGTTATCACAGTCAATTTTGGAATGTACGACAACCATTTAATTGTTTCAGATGCACGGTTATCATTAGAGATCCTATTATTAAACCAACTTATAAGTTTTTTGTTATGTTGTGTCAACAACCAACTTATAATTTTTTTGTTATGTTTTTAAGTTTCAAATACACTAAGATTATTCAACATATAGAAATGTACTTCACATACTACATCCTGATCCATTGACTTAACATTTAAACCTTAAGTACATCTACCTTCAAATTTGTCAACATGACGAGACTTTGGAATTCCAATAGATTTTGTTTTGTTTCTGACAAATAGTTTGAACAAAACTCAACAATTTCTTCTGTGATGTACTTTTCAAATATCGAAGCTTTCGGTCGGTGATAATTCTTCGTATATACTTTAAATATCTTCATGTATCGCTCTATAGGATACATCCACCTTAAATAAAATAGACCATAGAATTTGATTTCTCTGACTAGATGAACAAGTAAGTGAACCTTAATGTCAAAAATTAATGGAGGAAATTACATCTCCAATTGACACAATATTATTACAGCCTCATATTCTAATTCATATAATTTTTTAAAATCAAGAATTTTATTACATATAGCATTGAAGAATAAGCATAATCTGGTTATAGTTACTCTTACATTTTTTTAAGGATGCCATAGATAACCACTGGTAGAAGTTGTTACATCAACACATAGAAATCATAAAATTTTAAGCCAATTAACTTGATATCTTTCATTGATACAAGTTTATTGATATTTGAAGAGTAAACTTGGGGAACTCTTATACCATGCAAACACTCGCAAAAACTTTTCGTTTCCTTTTTAGATAGAGTGTGGCATGCCGGAGGCAAATAAGATCTTTTCCTCTATCTTCTAGATCCAACTGTTGTCATATACCCATCTCCATCATATCTAAACAGGAATTCTTATCTTTAGTCTTACCTGGATTGTTTAGAAGTGTTCCTATCAAACTATCACACACATTTTTCTCCATATATATCTCATCAAGACAATATCTTACATCGAAGCTAGACCAATATAAAAATCAAAGAACACATATCTCTTTTTCCAAATATTCATCTCAACTAGACGATATTTATTCTATCCAAAGATAATAATAAGGTGTTCTTTTCGTTGATAAATTTCATCTCTAGTTAAAGGTTTAGGAGCAGTTTTAAACTGTTGCTCCCCGTTAAAAGCTTTATGTAATCTACAATAAGGATGATTGGATTTTAAAAATTCCTGATGTCCAAGGAAAAGTTCTTTTTTTCAAACTCAAGCTGGTGAAAACAAGTATTAAATTCTCATATAGGACAAGCTTTATTTCCTTTGATATTGTATCCAGCTAAATTACCATATATAGGAAAGACGTTGATTATGCAAAATAATATTGCACGCATCTTAAACGTTTCACCACATCAACAACGTCAACACCTTTATCCCAAAAAAATTAAATCCTCAATTAATGGACTTAGAAAAACATCTATGTTGTTTCCAGGTTGTCTTGGTCTAGAAATAATCATACTTAACATGATATACCTGTGCTTCATGATCAACCAAAGAGATAGGTTGTAAATCAAGAGAAGATAATGCCACAAAGAATGGTTAGTACTCGGATTACCAAAGGGGTTCATTCCATCTATGGCAAGCCCAAGCCTAAAGTTTCTTAGCTCAATGCCAAAATCCAGAAATAATGAATCAATTTTCTTTCATTCCAAAGAATCAGCTACATGGTGAATGTTTCCAGCACACTTTCTTTCATATATATGAAATCTAACATTCTTTGCGTCATTCACATTAGGACGCTTCTTACTAACATTGTCATTGTCATCACCATTGTTTTTCTTCAACTTGTAGCGCTACTCACCACACTCTGGATATTGATTCAAATTTTCATACTATTTCCTGTATAATATGCAATCATTAGGGAATGCATGTATTTTGACATACTCCAAAGTCATTGGACACAATATCTTCTTGTCCTCATAATAACGATCCGAAAAATTGTTATCATATGGTAGCATCTGTTTCAACAAATCAAGCAATTATGTGACAATTTTATCCAACCACCCACCTTTTGCCTTCAGATTAAATAATTTTAACAACGCAGGTGATCGTGTAAAACTGGTTCACCCCTTATATAAATTTTCATCTTTGTCGTATATAAAGTATTATAAGCATAGACTTTCATATAAGACGATTCTCCAATATCATGAATCGTGTCTTCTAGTCGATCATCCATATCTTCATCATCTTCATCCATTGTGACGTTTCATTTTGGTTATTATCCACTTCTCCATGTCACATTCATGTTGTATAAGCCTATATTTAGAAAATGTCAAAACCACGGTAGAAATCCACTATAGCTCAAAAGCTACTCCTACCTGCTTCTTAGAATCACGATGAAATAGGCAAAAAAATGTGTGGCAACGATAGTTCAACGCGGAAACAAACACATACTAATTTTGACATATTTCATCACAACATAGGTGATGTAATATTTATTTCTTCAACCATTTTTTTATATTCCCGTAAACAACACAAGGACAATAAAAGATACCATTATTGTCGAGAATATTTTTTTTGATGTATTCAAGGAATTCAAGAACTCTTTTCTCATATATCATACTTAATCTATCATCTTTCATCCAACTACGATCCATGATAAATTCTGAAATTTATATCAAAAGACTAATGTGAATGGCACACTAATGCTACACAAAACAACATCCTAATATATATCCAACAGAAAAACCTAAAGCATATTCACAAAATCTGAATAAAACATGAATGTGGCGACATGAATAATACACATGACAATGTTAATGTCGAAAACATTTATTCATGAAATGCAATAAAAAGACAACATCATTTATGTGTTAAAAAATAAACCAGTAACCCTAGCGATGAACATATACATTTAGAAGCGTCAGTGAGAGAGCGGCAATCTACCGTAATTCGAAGAGGGTGACGATTTTATTTCCAGAAATGATATTCGTTTCTAAAAATGAATGAAGATGGTGAAGATTTCACTATCATTGTCGTCTCGTTTGCTAGAGCATCTGTGAATGTTATAAACGAAATAAAGTACCTATTATGTTTTAGTTTTGTGGGAAAGAATTTCACAACAGTTGCAAGCTTCAACCGTAATGAAATATGGAATATATAACCAAAGTTGAATGAAACAATTGTAGTTGTTATACTTCCAATTTTTAAATAAAAATAAATGTTAAGGGACACGCGCTTATTTTTATTGGAAAAATGAAAAATTAATGATGCTTAAATTCGATGTTTGTCACCCAAATTCTATGACCATGGTTGTATTTAGGAACCGTGACGAAACGTTTCTCAATAAAAAATATGCACAGAAAAAATAAAATATAACTACGGTGGATAAATGACTATGGTAATATAGTATCACCGAAGATATATTTTGTAGTAACGTAATTATTTTGCTTAAATCACTCACCTTGATTAGGTGTTTATTTAGAACTAAACTTAATATGTTCTCGAGTCCACATGAACCACTTTTTAAAGATGCATAATTCTTCGTTTTTTGTTGATCTAATGTTTTTGATCTGACGACCTATGAGGTTGTGATCGAATATAGCCTTGCTCTTAAAAGTCTCGTGAAGTCTAATTTTTAAGCAAATTGACTTCTTTTTTTATTGGTACACTGTTATACCGCATCAACATTGCATTTTAATCGATTCTGCAATGGAGAAAACCATTTGGCTTCGATATTGTTGTTGTCCATAACAGGTTGCTGTTGTTGAGCCGAAATCCAAACATTCAATCCCTGAGTTACCCGCATATCAATTTGTTCCACTTCTGTTTTCTCGCCATTCCAAACCATGCCATTACGAAACTTCCAAAGAGCATCCATCAGAATAGCAATTTTACCAACCGTGACCCAATCCTCGACACAACACGTATCGAAAATGACATCCTGAATGTTACTATATTTCTGCAGCCACGGTTCAATAACTGATAGCAGAGCAGTGATCCTCCAACTTTGTTTAGTCCTTGAGCAGTCAAACATTACATGCCATTCATCCTCAGTACAGTTATCGCACAATGGACAAAATAAAGTACAAGGAACACGATGATTTTGAAGATTTAATTCGTCGGTAAACATCCCTTGAAAATTCTCCAAAGGAGATGTTTATGTTAGAATCAAATGCTGGAAAACTTACTTAATTAAATAAGAAAAGGCCAATAAATAGGCTTACACAATATCACACGATCTCCCTAACTGCCCATTATATGTGGAGCGGTTTATTCCTTCCTAAAATTTAGGTACTGACTTTGACTAAAACAATAAAATAGCTAACAATAAGCTAACACATTCTAATGTGCTGCAATACTTAATTTAATTAAAATAAATATCAAAATATTAATCTTAACATCTCCTCCTAAACTGAATAGTCCAATTCAGTTTAACTTTGGTGTGTCACATACTCCTAGCTTCTTTCTAAGTCCCTGGAAGGTTCTTGTGTCGAGTGGCTTAGTAAATACATCTGCAACCTGCTGTTGCATGCTACAAAACTTTAACTGAACAGCTCCTTCATTCACCAGCTCACGTAGGAAGTGGAACCTTACATCGATGTGTTTGCTTTTGCCGTGCATCACCAGATTTTTTGATAGCTTGATTGTTGAGTTGTTATCATAGAAAATAACAGGGTTGTTGCTTCCTTCATAGCTGAAATTATGGCAGCAGATACTCAATGTCACAGTGAATGTTATGACAACGTATCTGACTTTCTATAAGACAGTAAATAAAAACAGTAAAGAACACAGTCAATTGTTTACCCAGTTCAGTGTGAAACAACACCTACTCTGGGGGCTACCAAGCCAGGGAGGAAATCCACTATAAGAGATATTAATTCAGGAATAAACCAACCAGTTTATCTCCTTCACTTAAGACCTACCCAATGCAACTTCAATCTAAGTTCAACTTAAACCTGAGTTCCTACTCACTCCCCCTCAATCACAGCAATGATACTTAAAACAATTGTCTAATGAATTAAAGAAGACACTCTTCAGAACATACACTTGATTATGCTTCACAACTTTTTAATCAAGTAACACAAACACTCGTGCTTCACGGCTTTGAGTGATACATAAACCTAACTTGACTTTCCTTCAAAGCTTTAGTCAAGAGACACAAAACACTCTTGCTTCAAAGCTTTGAGTGGTACAAAAACCCTTACAATCAAAACCTATTCCAAGTCACTTATCATAATGATACTTGCTTGGATTACAGCAGTTAAAACTATACAGCTCCTAATTGATCTTCAGTCAAAAAAGATACTTTCCAAACAGCAATCCTGTTGAATATATAGTAGTTGTTTCTCCAGTTAGGGTTTCCACAAAAAGCTAGGGTTAATTAGGTTTAACCTTAAGACTTGGTCACAAGACTTTATCAACCAGATTAGGGTTGAGCTAGGTTAACCTAAAGTCCACGTGAGATTCTGTTCTGGAAAGAATGAGTCATCTTCCTGAAAAATCTCAGAATTAACCAAACTGCATATCTGTTAGATCAGTACAGGATGTCTTAACATTTGTTATGACATCAGAATTCCTGTTTACTGATTTTGGTAGAAGGCAATAAATGTGATCTTTTGCAAAATACTCAGATACACACTCATACACAGTAGCTACTGTATGCCATACTTTTTCTGCATAAAGAACCTAATAATCCAGAATGTTATGACATCAGTCATGACATTTACACACCTGGTTTTACCAAAAATACATGTCAATAACTAAACACTTACAAACTCCCCCTTTGGTAGATTTTTGGCTAAAACCCCTAAGCAATCAGAGAATAGAGAGCAGCAGAATGAATATGACTGCAGAAAAAATATGAGGTCTACCAAGTAATTAACACAAAATATCTCCCCCTCTTTAGCCACAAATAGGCCAAAGATACATGTACTTAAATGTTATACAGTTATCCAAAATAGGTAATAAAAACAACAAATAAAATATGAAAACACTTGCATCAACAGCATCAGCATCAGGCTTGTCAATTCCACCAAACTTTAAGCACGGTCACCTTCAGAGGAGCTACTTTCTTCAGCATTGAGTTGATCTTCAGCAGCACCCTCTTCCCTTCTGTTTCCTTCAGTCTCCTCCTGTTCTAATCTGGCAATTAGGTTTTCTAGAGTCTTTTTCCTTGTCTCCAGCTCTTTGCAGGTCTCTTTCAATACAGCTATAACCTCAGATGTCTTGGACTGAGTTTTTACAGATGATGTCTCAGCTGATGTTATGACAATGTCAGGAACATAAGATCCCTGAAATAACTTGTAGTGTAACCCAAGAGCAGGAGCTCTTTTGCAAGCAGTATCTCTTTCCACCAGGATATCAGGGTACTGAGCAAGGATAATTCCACATAGGAGGGAGGGAAAGGCAATAGGGCCTTTAACAGCATAGCTACCAGCATGTTTTAAAGTTTGATCAAAAATGTATCTGCCATAGTCAAATTCAGTCTTGGTTTCAACAGCATAAATGAATCTCCCCAATCCTGTGGAGATGGTTGATTTATGGTTGGTAGGGACCCAGTTGGCTGCACCAATCTTGTGCAGGATGGAAAATTTCATGCTTAGTTTGCTGGCATTCAGCTTTCCTTTTAAGGGCCAGCACTTGACTTGTCTTGCTGTGATGGTTTGGCATACTTCATTGTCAGTGACTTCTAGTTCAGGGCACGCCTTATTTGATCTTCCAAGAAATTTGTTAATTTCGGATGGAGAGAAATTAACCCTTCTTCCTCTCACATAGACACATTCAAAGTCAGCTGACCTTCCATCAGCACATTCATCAGACAAATTCACTATGAATTCCTTGACCAGATTTTCATAGCATTTGGTAAATTTTACCACAGTATTCATTAGTCCAGCAGCTTTGATCAAGTTCATGATTTCCTTGCAATCCATGGCACCATTGTTTAGTTCTCTTTCCAAGGCTATTATCTTCAAGCAAACATACTTCCATCTGTTGGCATTTTCAGGGTGGTGAAATGAAATGTTGTCAGTGTGGACTTCAGGAACTCTAGCCATTTTGCTGGAAGGGAGTTTCCTTCTGAGAGGAATGTCTTCAGCATCAATTTCAAATTCTGATTCCTCATCAGAATCAGAAGGCTCAGGTTCTTTTCTCTTCTTTGTTATTGGTTGTCTTGCAGGCTTTGAGAGACTCCCAGTATGCACATGGGCTTTCACCTTCCCTTTGGACAGTCCAGTCTTCACAGTTTCTTCACCAGTCTTGCCTTCAGACCTGGTTTTCTTATCAGCGGGTTTCTCTTTGGTCAGACATTTTGCAGCATCCTGATTACCCTTTCTGTTCATCATTCTCCTAGCTATGCTAGGGTTGATATTTGCAATTAGGTCATTGTCTGAGTATTCCTCATCCACATCAATAACAGGTGGTTCAACATTCTTCTCTGAAGGGTTCTGAATATCATCAAGGTTTTCAGATGATTTCTGAATGTTGTCATTTGGTGTCTCAACATTCTCAGAGACATCTGAATTTGCTTCAACATTTGGGCTTGTTGATTCTTGATTTAATGGAATAGAGATCCCCGGTACAGATTGGTTCTCACTCAGTATTCTTGTAACAAGCCTAGCTATTGCTTGGTGTACATAAGCTGATCCTTCCCTATTTGGTACAGAAGATGAAGGTTTAGAGGGATTACCGGATGAAGTAGCTTGAGACCTTCCTGCATGCCTTGTTCTCAGCTTTTTGACCTTGGAGGGGTTAGTTGCCATTTCTCTAAGAGGAGTAATCTCCAGGACTTCAGAATCCATGCATGAGGTGATTGCCCGAGAATCTTGATCAGATGATGAAGATGAACCGGTCGTCTTGGATGAGGATGATGTTTGAGACATTTTGATTGACTTAGAAAACCAGTAGCAACTAGAGAGAAAACTTTGATTGAGAGAAAGGGATTTGTTGCAAAGTCGAGAGAGGAAGGAGGCAAATGAGTGTCTATTCAACTTCTTAATAATTTTGAAAGAATTGGGAAAACATATGATTAACCCACTCAAAATAGACTTAACAAAAATAACTCCTTAAACCCTTGTTTTAAGCAAAATTAATTGCTACAATTTCTCATGTTGGCAAATATCCAACTTGCCCCTCAAGTATTCAAATTGATTTTCATCAAGTGCCTTGGTATACATGTCAGCCAGTTGTAGCTCAGTGCCAACATGTTCCAGATTAATTGTTTTCTCCTCTACAATGTCTCTGATTAAGTGATGTCTAATGTCAATGTGCTTGGTCCTGCTATGCTGAATAGGGTTCTTGGAAAAGTTAATTGTATTCAGATTGTCACAGTACAATGTCATAACATCTTGTGTGACATTATACTCAGTAAGCATCTGTGTCATCCAGATAATTTGAGAACAGCTACTACCAGCTGCAATGTATTCAGCTTCAGCACAAAAATGAAAAGGAAGTCTTTTGGCATGTATCATAGCTCTGCCAGATTCCTGTATGGTCCTATTTTTCCTCTCTTCAACTCCATTTTGTTGAGAAGTTATAGGATAAGAGAATTCATGACTAATTCCTTCTGAGGGACAGAACTCATTAAGCTTACTGTTTTCAAATTCCTTGTCATTGTCACTTCTGATTCTGACAATACATCCTTCTTTTTCTCTTTGAATTCTTTTGCACAGTTCTTTAAACACTTTAAACACATCAGATTTTTCCCTAATGGAGTTAATCCAGGTGAATCTGGAAAAGTCATCCACCACCACATAGGCATATCTCTTTCCACCAAGACTTTCCACCTGCATTGGTCCCATATGAAGAAGTTCTAGAACCTTAGAGGTGATCAGATGTCTTGACTTTGGATGTGACATCCTAGTCTGCTTACCAACCTGACATTCACCACAAGCTCTCCCTTCATCAATTTGCAGTCTTGGAATCCCTCTGACTGCCTCCATGGAGATAATCCTTTTCATTCCTCTTAGATGAAGATGTCCAAGTTTTTGGTGCCACAGTTTCACCTCTTTTTCTTCTTTGGCAATAGAACACACAGTGGAGTAATTAGTGTTCTCAGGCTCCCACAAGTAACAGTTGTCTTTAGATCTGACTCCTTTCATTACAACTTCTTGTTTTTCATTAATTACAAGACATTCAGATTTTGAGAAGTTGACCTTGAATCCTAGGTCACATAATTGACTGATACTAATGAGATTAGCAGTCAGGCCTTTTACCAATAGTACTTCATTCAGATTTAGAACTCCAGGGCAGTCCAAATTACCAACTCCTTTGATTTCACCTCTAGCACCATCTCCAAAGGTCACATAACTAGTGGTGTGAGGTTTAACATTATTGAGAAGGTTCTTGATTCTAGTCATGTGCTTAGAACACCCACTGTCAAAGTACCAGTCTTCCTTTGCAGAGACTCTCAGGGAAGTGTGGGCTATCAGGGCAGTAGCCTTTTTCTTCCATTGAGGAGTATGTGGTACCCTGTTAGACTTAGGTTTGACACCTGGGTTCTGATTAGGGTATCCATACAATCTGAAGCAGAAAGGCTTTATGTGACCAAACCTCCCACAATGATGACATCTCCATCTTTGGTACTTTTTCTTCATATTTCTCTGTTCCCGATGTTGAGTGTTATGTTGTGACATCTGCTTTGACATTTGTTTATCAGACCTGATCTTCTTGTCTGCACCAGATTTCTTTGTTGCCACAAATCCTAGACCAGACTTGTTTCCCACATTTTGTCCAACCTGAAGGATTTCTTCCAATTTGTCAGTTCCATTTGTCAGCATCTTGACAGATTTGGTCATCTGGTTCAGTTTTGAGTTCAGCATTTGAACTTCCCCTTCTAGATGACTTATAGTTTCAAGGTCTGCCCTTTTTTCAGCCTCCAACTTTATGATGAGTTTTGTTTGTCTCTCATTTTGCACACAGACTTCAGCACTTCTGATACACAATTTCTTGTAAGTATCAGCCAGTTCTTCAAATGTCACTTCCTCATCACTAGTGTCACTTTCAGAGGTACAAACACCAGTTAGTGCAGTAACTAGTTTGGCAGATTCTTCTTTAGAATTACTTTCTGAATCACAGTCAGACCAGGTAACAGTCATTCCTTTCTTTTGTTTCTTAAGAAAGGTAGGACATTCAGCTCGAATATGCCCATATCCTTCACAACCATGGCATTGAATTCCTCTGCCTTGATTTCCCTTCTCTTCAGACCTTGGTCTTCTGCTAGAGTCATAAGCTCTGTTAATGTCAGAGGGAATGTTCTCAACATTTGACCTTGACTTTGGATCCATTCTCTTGATGAGTTTGTTGAATTGTCTTCCAAGCATGGCTATAGCTTCTGAAATATTTTCTTCTTCATCCTCCTTGTTTTCATCTTCAGTGTTGGATACAAGTGCTATGCTCTTGTTTTTCTTGTCAACATTGTCACTGATCCCCATCTCAAAAGTCTGAAGAGACCCAATGAGTTCATCCACCTTTAACTTGCTGATATCCTGGGCTTCCTCTATAGCAGTTACCTTCATTGCAAATCTTTTAGGAAGGGATCTGAGAATCTTTCTCACCAGTTTTTCTTCAGACATCTTTTCACCCAATGCTCCTGAGGTGTTGGCAATCTCCAAGATGTTCATGTGAAACTCATGAATGGTTTCATCTTCCTTCATCCTTAGGTTCTCAAACTTGGTAGTCAGCATCTGAAGCCTTGACATTTTTACTTTGGATGTGCCTTCATGGGTAGTTTTGAGAGTGTCCCACACTTCCTTGGCCAGTTCACATTGATGTACTAGTCTGAATATGTTTCTATCAATTCCATTGAACAAGGCATTTAAGGCTTTGGAATTACCCAGGGCTAACTCATCTTCTTCTTTGCTCCATTCTTCCTCAGGCTTCAGACTGATTGTCCCATCTTTCTCAGTTATGGTGGGATGGTTCCATCCTTTGTCAGCAACTCTCCAAGCCTTTTTGTCCAGAGATTTTAAGAAGGTAATCATACGAGGTTTCCAGTAGTCATAATTTGTTCCATCCAGAATGGGTGGTCTATTTCCAAAAACTCCTTCTTTGTCCATAGTGCCAGAAAGTGATATCCCTAGATCTCACCCAGTAATACAGGCAGGGTGCCTGCTCTGATACCAATTGAAATTCTGGCAGCAGATACTCAATGTCACAGTGAATGTTATGACAACGTATCTGACTTTCTATAAGACAGTAAATAAAAACAGTAAAGAACACAGTCAATTGTTTACCCAGTTCAGTGTGAAACAACACCTACTCTGGGGGCTACCAAGCCAGGGAGGAAATCCACTATAAGAGATATTAATTCAGGAATAAACCAACCAGTTTATCTCCTTCACTTAAGACCTACCCAATGCAACTTCAATCTAAGTTCAAATTAAACCTGAGTTCCTACTCACTCCCCCTCAATCACAGCAGTGATACTTAAAACAATTGTCTAATGAATTAAAGAAGACACTCTTCAGAACATACACTTGATTATGCTTTACAGCTTTTTAATCAAGTAACACAAACACTCGTGCTTCACAGCTTTGAGTGATACATAAACCTAACTTGACTTTGCTTCAAAGCTTTAGTCAAGAGACACAAAACACTCTTGCTTCAAAGCTTTGAGTGGTACAAAAACCCTTACAATCAAAACCTATTCCAAGTCACTTATCACAATGATACTTGCTTGGATTACAGTAGTTAAAACTATACAGCTCCTAATTGATCTTCAGTCAAAAAAGATACTTTCCAAACAGCAATCCTGTTGAATATATAGCAGTTGTTTCTTCAGTTAGGGTTTCCATAAAAAGCTAGGGTTAATTAGGTTTAACCTTAAGACTTGGTCACAAGACTTTATCAACCAGATTAGGGTTGAGCTAGGTTAACCTAAAGTCCACGTGAGATTCTGTTCTGGAAAGAATGAGCCATCTTCCTGAAAAATCTCAGAATTAACCAAACTGCATATCTGTTAGATCAGTACAGGATGTCTTAACATTTGTTATGACATCAGAATTCCTGTTTACTGATTTTGGTAGAAGGCAATAAATGTGATCTTTTGCAAAATGCTCAGATACACACTCATACACAGTAGCTACTGTATGCCATACTTTTTATGCATAAAGAACCTAATAATCCAGAATGTTATGACATCAGTCATGACATTTACACACCTGGTTTTACCAAAAATACATGCCAATAACTAAACACTTACAATAGCCAATTTTGCCCAACACTCTTTTCATCCATATTAACTGACAAGAGTAAGCTGCTGCCGCCACAAATTCTGCTTCAGTTGTACTTAGAGTAACAATTGGTTGTTTCTTGGAGGACCATGCCACTGCTGCATCACTAAGAATGAAGGTATACCCGGATGTACTTTTTCTATCCTCCACACATCCAGCGTAATAACTGTCGGTGAATCCTACTAGCTCTTTGTTTCCTTCTTTCCTGTAAAAGAGCCCATATTCAATAGTCCCTTGCAAATACCTTAAAATTCTTTTGGCTGCTGCAAAGTGAAGTTCAGTTGGCATAGACATGTATCTGTTAATCAGACTAACAGCATACATTACATCTGGCCGAGTGGCTGTCACATACATCATACTTCCCACAAGATGCTTATAGAGTGTGATATTTACCTTCACACCTTCTTCATCTTTGTGAATCTTAAACCCCGGGACAATAGGATTTAAGACAGAGTTGCTTTCCTCCATTCTGAATTTTGTTAGTAACTCTTTCACATACTTTCTTTGACACATGGAAATTCCATTATCAAGCTGCAACACCTCAATTCCCAGGAAGTATTTCATTCTTCCCAAATCAGTCATTTCGAACTCTTTCATCATGGATTCTTTAAACTCATTCATCATAGTTTGATCATTACCAGTGTAGATTAAATCATCAACATACAAGCTAATAATTAGGCATTTACCTTGTGTGATGAATTTTGTGAAGAGTGTTTGCTCGCTGACATCCTTTACAAATCCCATCTTCTGAAAGTAAGTATTTATCCTGCTGAACCATGCACGTGGTGCCTGCTTCAATCCATATAGGGCCTTACGAAGCTTGTACACTTTTCTTTCAGCACCCTTGATTTCATACCCTCTTGGCTGGTCTACATACACTTCTTCGGAGAGTTCTCCTTGCAAGAAAGATGACTTTACATCTAACTGATAGATTATCCAACTTTTCTGAGCTGCCAATGCTAAAATCATCCTCACAGTATCCATTCGAGCGACTGGTGTATATACTTCCTCATAATCAATTCCGTGTTCTTGTGCATATCCTTTTGCAACTAGCCGAGCTTTGTACTTTTCAACTTCTCCATATTGATTCAATTTAGTCTTATAAACCCATTTTACTCCTATACTTTTGGCTCCCTCTGGTAGATTAGTGAGAAACCATGTTTCATTCTTCTCAATGGATTGAATTTATGAATTCATAGCATTTCTCCATTCTTGGCTCTTAGCAGCTTCTTCATAGCTAATAGGATCACATTCTATGAATAAGGCTAAATGTGAAGTGTGATCTTGACTTGCTTCAGCAGTTTCAGCTTCATCATTGACGGTAATTTCAGCTTCATTATTGACATTATAGTCTCTCATCCACATTGGTCTCCTTCTGATACGACATGTCCTTCTGACATAATCTCCTTCCCTTGTATTTGAAGCTTCAGGAGATGACGCAGCCGCTGCCATAGTGTTTTCTCTATTACTTCCCTCTTCATCTATGCTTGCTTTATCTTTTTCAGTGACAGTTTCTATAATAACATCAGAATCTTCATTGGTAACATCTTGAGTCTCAATTTCTCCTTCATTTATGTCATCTCCGCAGTCTAGATCAAGGCTTATCAAGCTGTCATAGCTCTTATCCCAGCTCCACTTTTTCTCTTCTTCAAACACAACATCCCGACTAACAATGACTTTCTTGCTTATGAGATCGAATAGTCTGTAGCCTTTTGATACTGAACTAACCCCAAACAGTACACAACTTCTGCTATTATTCTCTAGTTTAGTGTGTTTGGCGTCAGGCATATGTACATGTCCTATACAACCAAACACCCTAAAATGATCTACAGATGGATTTATCCCACTCCAAGCTTCCATAGGTGTCATGTCCTTCACAAAAGAAGTTGGACTTCTGTTAAGCACATAGAACACCCAACTCGCAGCTTCAGGCCAAAAACTCTTAGGAATATCAACCATCATACTTCTTACCATGTTCATCACTGTTCTGTTCTTCCTCTCGACTACTCTGTTTTGTTGCGGCGTGTAAGCTGTGGTTAGTTGTCTCTTGATTCCATTATCTTTACAGTAATCATTGAAAGCACTTGATGTAAATTCTCCTCCCCGATCTGTTCTTAAGCACTTAATAGACAAACTAGACTCTTTTTCAACACTACTCTTAAATTGCTTAAAGGCAGCAAATGCATCAGCTTTATATGCAAGGAAATAGACCCATGCTTTCCTACTAAAGTCATCAATGAAACAAAGCAAATACCTCTTTTGGCCATTTGAAGCTGGTGAAATGGGTCCGCAGATGTCAACATGGATTAATTCCAACTTAGTTGAAGCACGCCATATGCTTTTTTTGGAATATTTTCTCTATGTTGTTTTCCTTTCAGACAATCCGTGCAAATGGAATGAGGTCCGAGAAGACACGGCATCCCTTTCACCATCTCTTTGTCCTTCAACATGCGCAATCCTGTGTAACCGAGATGGCCAAACCTCCGATGCCAAAGTTGTACCGAATCTTGGGTTGTGAACTGCAAACAAACTTCTTTTGTGTCCTTGTCAGAATACTTATCAGAGAGCACAACGAACATACGGTTGGAGGTCATGTTGCTCTGAAGGATGAGGCCCTTTGTTGAGTGATAAATTCAGCATTTATTATCCTTCATCACCACTATTAATCCTTTTTCTTGCATTTGTCCAAGGCTAAGAAGATTATTCCTTAGTTCTGGAACATAGAAGACATCCTGAACAAGATAGCTAATGCCTCCAAAGTATAGTCTGACAATACCTTTACCAACCACATTTAACTGCATATGATTCCCCAGCCGCACTGTTCTTTGAAATCCATCTTCTAACCGATTAAATAATGACGGGTCTCCACACATGTGATTACTGCATCCTGAATCTAGAAACCACACATCAGTTTTGCTTTGCCCAAATGATTCATGATAAGCAATGAGCAACATCTCCTCAATTTCTTCAATTTCAGTGTAATTTTCTTGCTTAGCCATATTTGGACACTCATACTGAAAGTGACCCAACTGATGGAACTTATAACATTCAATGGTTGCCTTGCTATAGGGTTGCCATCCTCTTCCCCCTCTGCCCCTTCCTCCTCTAAAAGCTCCGCGACTGCCTCGTCCTGTTCCACCATTGTTCTCACCGTATGCCACCGTGAGTGCTTGCTCTTCATCTACTTCCTTCTTGAATTTTTGCTCGTGCACAAGAAGGGAGCTTTGCAACTCGTCACAGTAAGTGTGTCCATATCTTTGGCTTCCTCAATGGAACACACAATGTAGTTCCACTTTTCAGTGAGGGTTCTCAAAATCTTCTCGACGACCTTGACATCAGTCATATCTTCACCACAATTCCTCATATCGTTTGCAATCACCATTACCCTACCGAAGTAATCATTGATTGATTCTCCTTGCTTCATGGCAAGGATCTCAAACTCTCTGCGCAATCGATTGAGTTGGGATCGCTGAACTCGAACATTGCCCTGGTATTTCATCTTCATTGAATCCCAGATTTGTTTCGATGTTTCCTTCTTTGGGATTGTCTTCAGAATTGACTTGTCAAGAGATTGAAACAAGTAATTCTTGGCTTTCAGGTCCTTCAACTGCATCTCTTCCGCCGTCTTTCTCTGTGCAGCCGTCGGCACTTCTCATGCAGCGGGTTGAACGAGGCCTGTGGTCACAACAATCCAATACTCCTTCGAACGGAGAAGGTTCTCCATGAGCATGCTCCAGTGATCATAATCACCATCAAATTTAGGAATTGATGGTAGATTAAAACGATCGCCGCCTTCGGACGCCATATGCTCTTTCTCTCTTGATTCTTGTGAAATTTTCTGCTCTGATACCAGATGTTAGAATCAAATGCTGGAAAACTTACTTAATTAAATAAGAAAAGGCTAATAAATAGGCTTACACAATATCACACGATCTCCCTAACTGCCCATTATATGTGGAGCAGTTTATTCCTTCCTAAAATCTAAGTACTGACTTTGACTGAAACAATAAAATAGCTAACAATAAGCTGACACATTCTAATGTGCTGCAATACTTAATTTAATTAAAATAAATATCAAAATATTAATCTTAACAGTTTAACCCTCGACAGGGCTTTTATATTTCACATAGCATTTCAGTTTTTACTTGTCCCCTAATTTGTAACTTTGTGATGTACCCCGAGCGAACTAAGTAATTTCCCAAGTTATCATATTTCCAAATCATCCTGTCTACCTCTACATCTACCATCAACGGGACATGTTCTATTTCTTCCAAAGTTGTGTTGTCAAACAGCTCACCAATACGACGAACATACCACTTCTTAGTATTTGGAAGCAGTAGGTCATTAACAGTAATGTTATAAGCTCCTTCTCCTTGAGGTCCCATCATACACCCCTCCCTTACTCCTCGCATCCAAGGGTCACTCATAATCGAAATCTGTCTAATGTCACCTATGCTCCACCTACAACCCAAGGTTAAGACCTCTCTAGCTTTCTATATGTCTTTCCAAACAAAACTAGGATTACATCCAATGCCCGCATCTAGCAAAGAGGTTCCGGGGTAATACATGGCTTTAAAGATACGGGACACTATAATGCTTAAGGTTTGGTTAGAAGAAACCAACTTTGTTTAGCCACCATTGCCATGTTGAATGCTTTAAAATCCTGGCATCCCATGTCTCCTTCTATCTCAGAACACGCTAGTTTATCCCATGCCATCCATTGTATGTCCCGATTGTTGTTGGATCCCCCACCAAAACAAGTTTAACATCCTCTCAATATCATTAGTTACACCATCAGGGAGGATTAAAATGCTCATGATGCAAATTGACTTAACTTCATATCTTAAAAGCCTAGTTTAATAGTTTGGATTTTATATAGAAATAAGTTATAATTATTATTTATCACAATTACCACGACGTTAAATTTGTTTTGTAAGTATGCACCCATTTTAAAGAAATGGAATAATTAGTGATAGATATTGGTAAAACAATAACATTAAATACAATTGAATTTTGCCACTTTAGCCCATGTTTGAATCCACTAAATTAGGACTTTTTGTTGTTTTTAAATTAGATGAAAGTAAAAAAAATTGGATGTACTTTCTAGCTCGGCTAGGAATTTGCGATTTTTCTTCTCCCACCGAGGGGTATCGTTTTTTCTGAGATCTGTTTGTTTTCTCAACCTTTTTCTGGTATTGTGGCCTAGTGCTTTGAGTCTAGGGCAGCGTAATAACACAATCATGGAGAACCTATCACTGAATGAGGAGGACGGGGAGGAAGGATTCTATTTTGAAGTGGAGGAGGACAATGATGAAGTTAGCAATCTAAGGTGGTGTCTTGTGGGGAGGTTATTATGCGACAAACTGATCCATGCGATATCTACGAAAGGGAGAATGGCAGATATTTAGTGATCAGTCAAAGGAGTCACCATAAGGAAGGCTAAAGGCAGAAGGTTACTCTTTAAGTTTGAGCATAAGCTTGATATGGAAGCAGTAATAAAAGGTGGACCATGGACTTATGATTCTCATCTATTGATTCTCGAGCAGTTGCGGATTGGCTTTCAAATAGAGAATATTCCACTATTTCATGTGGAGTTTTGGGTACAAATACACAACCTCACAACCAAACTGATGATGGAGAAAGTAGGAAGGTCGATGGCTAATAATAATAATAATAATAATAATAATAATAATAATAATAATAATGATAATGATGATAATGATAATGATAATGATAATAATAATAATGATAATAATGATAATGATAATAATGATAATAATAATAATAATAATAATAATAGCAGTTTCTGGAAGGATTATATGCGGCTGAGAGTTAAAATGGATGTCAGAAAGCCATGAAGAAGTAGACTAGGGTTAAGAATAAGGGTGGCAAATGGTGTATTGTTAATTTCAAATATGAGAGATTGAGTTTGTTATGTTTTGTTTGTGGATTATTGGGACATTCTGAGAATCGATGCAAGGTTCGATTTGATATAGAAGTAGATGATGGTGCTCATGGATGGTCCAATGAAATTCGTGCAGAAAATAGACGTTACGGCGGAGGGCAGTCATCACAGTGGTTGAACTCTGAAAACGGTGGACCGGGGAAAGAGGGGGGGAAGTTCAGGCGTGTGAATCTCCCTTGACAAGAAACACACGTGAGACAGGAAATCAAGGAGGAAAGGATTTTGTGGAAAGCAATTATAATTCTTTGAAGACTATTATTATTAATAATGATAATAGTGATGGTGTTGAGTTAAAAAATAATGAGGATACAAGAATCATTCACAGTAAGCATGCTAGCAATGAAGGATCATTTAGAAGTGGACAAGTGCACACGAATATCCAGCTCTTTCAAAACAATATGACAGCAATAACGACACAATCTTTTCATGCTTTCCCTAAACAAGACTAGCAGGGTACGATAAGTGTTATTATTGTAAGAACAAGATGTGTTTCCTACATATGGCATTGAGATTTTGATGATAACTTCACATGTTATCTTAGAGAATAATTGTATACACTAATGATTTCATCTATTGTGTAGTTGCTGCTATAATGTTCTGACTCTGGTACAAGGTGTGTGAAGTCATCAGGTTTTGAACATACACTTTGAAAGAAAACATGTGGTTACATGTTTCGATAAAGTCAAGGTTCTGAATTGATCTTCTGCAACGTGTCTTAGGAACGTTATTATAAGAAGTTTTGATCGTGGCTTTGTGGTTTAGCTTTGGAGGCCTTCTAAAGCTTTACTTTTGTATGTTACAAGGTTTGAATATTATGAAGACGAGGTTCAGCTGAACAAGTTCGGATGATCTGAAGAAAAGGAAGTTCATACAACCAAGTGGTGAAGATTCTGAAGACAAGGTTCTATGTGACAAGTTCTGAGGACTCCAAGACTTAGGTTCTAAGGCTCAAGAAAGATTCTTCTACAACAAGCTTCAACGCTCAACATTCAAATATTTGAAGTCTATGTAGATCAAAAAGAAAAGTTCAAAATGGTTAATGTGTGATAGTGTACAAAAGGTACATAAAGTGACTGTGAAAATTTTCCTATCTTATGAAAATTTTCCCAGGACTTATGAAAATTTTGAGTTGGAATTGTCGGGGATTGAGCAACCCGCGTGCAATTCAAGACTTGAAAAAACTTGCTCAACAACATCAGTCAGATATCATTTTCCTATCAGAGATGTTAACTAGGGCCAAGAAGTTGGAATCAATTAGGGTGTTGTTGAAATTTGAGGCTTATTTGACTGTTGACGTCGAAGGAAGAAGTGGCGATCTTGCTATTCTGTGGAAGAAGGCTACGAGTTATAGTTGTAGTATATTGAGTTTTACAAGAAACTTTGTTAATGTGATTATTAGAGATGATAATAAGGGAGATTGGAGACTTACTTTTTACTATGGGTACCTGTTTACCGTGGTTATTGGTAAACAACCGCTGATCCTCCAAATGGTTACTTATTTGGTTACTCGCAGGATCGATCAGATTGATCCTAGGACATAGGTTGATTTTGAGGTTTTGATTAAATTGGATAATGGTTAAATGACAAAAAAATAGAGGAGCTTTAAGTAAATTGCATGAAGGAATAGACTTGGTAAAATAAATGAAGGCTTGAAGTAAAGGAAGGCTTAAAACAAAAGGGCTTCGACAGGCAAAGTAAAGAAGAAAGCAAGTAAAGTTTCTGGAAAAGTAAATGACTTTGATTAATAAAAGTGGTGTTTCACACATACATTTCTCAACAATTCTTTCTCACACGCTGGGTACTCGAATCTAAATGAGTGACTTTGTATAGAATTGTGAACACACGCGAGAAACTGCGTGAACTACTATTATTTATACTAAAACATCCCAAGTAACCGTCGGGCAGTTACACTGCTTCGAGATGATTCCACTTGGCACGCTCTCAACGTTCGACGCTCCAGATCTTTGCACGTTGCACTTGGTAACCGCTGGAAACCGTTTTCCCTCCAAATGCTTGAACTTCAAACCGTTCCACTCTGAACCATCGAACACCTTCGTCGAGAGGCATCTTCGACGAGAAACGCCTTCGACGTCGAAGGCAACCAACTTCTCCCTTGGAAGAAATCTTCTAAGTACAGTGTCATCCTTCGATGGCCATTTTCGACAGACCCAGCTGATCGAAAACATCCTTCAGCTTTAATAGCTGATATTAATGAAACAATGGTGTCGAATTTAAGAGCCAACAAATTGCCCCCCAAGAATGCCTTATTTCGACTCTGAAAGAAAAAGGCATTCTTTGAAACACCATTCGACACCTGTCTTTTCATTCTTAGTCACAAATTAAATTGTGCACTTTTTGTTGTCTTCTACCAACCATTGACAATCCCAAGGAAAAACCATCATTCATCCGTACCTAAGACGTCACTTCAGTACGGCGTGCAGTGTGCCAAACGTCATTTCATACATTGTCATCATGACAATTCCCAAAAACGAGGGTGCACGCTGCACCCTTTCATTTCAGCAGAACGGCTAAAACAACAGGGAGACGCCACGTGTCCCACTATCTTCTGCAACATTAAATGGCATTTAATGTCCTCGAAATTGGGGATTTTTCCCACTACTATAAATAGCAGTAAGCACCCATTGTGGGACTTTTTACGCTACCTTGCTTTCAGAATTCCTCTTTTGCATACAAACTCTTGTCAATCTTTGCAAAACCCCTTGTTCTTCACTTCGTCCCTAACCTCAGTACCAACAATGGCATCTGGCTCTTCTAACGCTCCTAGCACCAACACTCCCTCTGGAAATGTCAGACCTAAGGTTTTCTCCACCGCTCCCGTAGTGACTTCCACAGGCCAACGAAGGGTCCCTGAACCTTTGGACATTGCTGTGCGTGATGCTTATTCACGCCACCTCATGATTCCGGTTGGGTATTCCAACCAAATCTTTGCTATGTCTGGCCCATTATACCCAAGCATTGCTGAGGCCATGAAGATCAAAAGTTATTTTCCGGTACTTGAGAGACTCAAACCGGTTGCATGCTCCAAGAAGGATGCAGAGGATAATGAAGATCCTGCTAAAGAGAAAATCGACCTCAGTTTCTTCAACAAAGGTGTTAGGGCTTTCAGGTCTAGTCCTAGCTTTACTCCTGATTATAGTGCTTGGCTGGAAAAGATGGAGAAACGCCAGGCTTCGATCTGGAAAGACATGGGAATACTCGACTTGGTTATGCTGTCGAAGACAGGTCTTAGCTATTCCTCAGAGATGTTGATAGCTTCTTTACTCTTTTGGGATTACACCCATTTCACCTTCCATCTTCCCTGTGGAATGTTGACTCCCACGCTCTTCGACGTGGCCGCTATCACGGGCCTTCGACCCACTGGGGACTACTTCGACCCGGAGGAGATGTCGGAGGACCAGATTGGATTCTCTGCCACAAAACCAACCTACACCACCTTCATCAATCATTATCATGATAAATCGACAGATGCTGTGTCAGATGTCGAACACATTGCGTTTCTAGCCTTATGGCTGTCACGCTTTGTGTTTTGCACCAAATCTCTACAGGTGACCAAGAAGATGGTCACTCTCGCCACTCAACTCCACCATGGCCAAAATATCTGTTTGGCAGAATTGATTTTGGCGAACCTGTACGAGTCGATTAGCAACGGAGCGACTCTTCTGAAGATCATCGAGAACAGAGCCAGTCTGCTGCTTGCTGGACCTTTTTGGCTGCTTCAACTGTGGCTCAACGCTACCTTCGAGTCCTTCTTGCCTAAGAGGATTCAAATAAATGAGCAGGCTCCAGAAATAGCAAACAGACACGTCGAAGGCACCAGATTGGCGCTGTTGACTCCAACAGAAGATGGGCTGGAGTTTCAGCAAACCTTCACAAACTTCGTTCTGATGTTTGCTAAGAGGAAAGAGTTCGTTTCGACCATGGCTCCATTTGCTCGACGAAAGGTTGGCCCAGAGTGGTTCACAAGACCACATCCTAGGACGTCGAGTGGTCCTAAGGTTGACGAACATACAACAATGTGGGAGGCATTCCTCACACCAAGAATAATGCCTCTTCGATTCAAGAGTTCCAAGACTCATCTGAGTCTGATTGCGTATCAACCAAACCTGGTGTCTCGCCAGTTTGGTATTATCCAAACACTACCTTCTCCAATCTTTCCCAGGGAGAAGTCTATGTTGTACTTCTGCAACGACTACACTGAAGATGCCGCCACTAAGCATATCGGCAGATATGCTGGTCGAACAGTTCTTTCGTTGTTTGACTATCAGCTTAACTTTCTCTGCTCACCATCCTTCGAGGAGTGGTGGAAAAGTTACTACGCTGAGGAGTTTTTCGACGAAAAGGACTTCGTGGAGGAGCTTCAGAAATCCTTTGTCCTTGTCTTGGACAAAATAAAGAAATGTAAGTTCATCATTCTTCTTTACTTTGTCTTTCTCTTTCGACTGCTAGTCTGTTAATTATTTTGTCTATTTTCAGTTGTTCGAAAGCCTGCAGCCAAGAAGGCTGCAGAGGGCCAACAGGGAGGAGGCCCCTCAACAAAACCTCCACCGCCGGCGAAGACTATGGCGCCGGCGAAGACCACAACAAACCAACAGGGGGAAGGCCCTTCGAAAAAGCCTTCTGCATCGGTAACCAGACTTACCTTATTTTCTTCTGGCTTTGATTTTTTGACTTTCGACGCAACTTCTAAATCGAACTCCAATTGATTTTTTTTAGGCACCTTCGCCCAAGAAACGGCCAGCACTGACGGTCGAATCCGGGAGCGACGAAGAAGATGATTCTCCTCCTGCTCCTTTAAAAAGGCGAAAGCTGAAGAAGGACGTTCCTCTTCCTGAGGCTCGAACAATTAGAATAAAGGTTGCTGGGAGAAAGCCCAGGCCACCTCCAGTAATCATTGAGGAACCAACGGAGGAGGAATTAAACGTTCTTCTCAACAAACCTGTCGAAAGCGACAATTCCAGCCCTGGGGCTGAAGCTACTTTACAGGTAATCTCTTCGATCCCTTTGTAACTCAGATGTCAATACCTACGTTCGACTATGTCTCTTTCGAATTTAAAAGATTCTTCTTCTTCTCTTTTCAGGACACCACTGAAAGCTCAATGCCAAGGACTTCTGAGACATTGGATTCTGCTGAACTCAGCAGGCCTCAAGAAAAAGACTTGGCGAACGATGAAGCCAATACTGAAATAAATGAAGCCAATGCTGAGACAGCAGAACAACCAGCAGAAGATCCACAAACAGAGGAGCAACAGCCAAAAGAGATTCAGGTGGTGGATCTGTCGGAAGAAAATCGTGACGAAGGGGACCGTGGTGATGCTGGCGAAGAAGATCAAGGTGACGTTGGCGAAAGGAGCCATGATGACGCTGGTCCTGCCACAGTCCGAGTCGAAGAGAACCAAGTCAAAGAGAATGCTACTCAACAGCCTCAAATCCAAGACAACGCTGCTGCAAAGGTTGTTACCTCGACAAAGCATAGGTCGAAAGAGGACTTAGAACTCTTGAAGCAAACTGATCCTGTTAGCTATCTGAACGCCATCATCGAGAGCAAAAGTTCGTCTGATGCTAGTCAGGAGGTTCCTACCCCGTCGGGGAAATCTACTGAAACTTCTCCTCTCGATGAGGCTCTGACGAAGGTTAAGGCTCAGTTTTTCAAGAGGGACTTGATGAAAGCTTTGGAGGGGGACCCTACTGCTCCATCATGTTTGGGGGCTGTTTTGAATGCCGTAGACTTGTTGGCTGTGCCTCCAGAAGTCTCAGGCTTTATCATGGAGTTACACTCCATTATCGATCAAGCCTTAGCAGATTTTCGGCGCCAAAGGGGTTTTAAAAGCCAGCTTGAAGTGTTGTATGGCAAAAGCTCTTCTGCATGGACTGCTGTAGCGGAGACAACTTCTCGAATTGCGGAGTTGTCGAAGCAGAAAGCATCTAAACAAGAAGAAGTTGATGCCATCGATCGAGAGAATGCTTCCCTCAAGGCGCAAATGGAAGAAATAGAGGCTAAGATAAATGCCAATACTAAGCGCAAGGAGGAACTTCTCTCGACGGTTCCAGACACCGAAAGCCAGACTGAAATCAAACAGGGCCTAGAATTTGCTGAGAGAGCTCAAGCCTTCGACGAACAAATTGCCAAGCTTGCGCAGGCGAATGCTTTGTGCGACAAAAGATTGGAGCTGCAACAGACCAAATACCTTCGACTCAAGGAGTCCATCCCCTTCTGATTGATTCAGTCTTTTAACCATTTTTGTAATATGTATTCGACATTGCCATTTTGGCGAATTTATAAAAAACTTTCCATTTTGGCTTCTTTATGGTTAATTTAGTTGTTATTTATTATTTATTTTTATCTCTTGGAGTGTAGGTTTGTACTTTTTCAAATATTTACCATTTACTCTCAAGAGCCTTTTATCTTCACCTAGCTCTTCGACTTCATAGGCTCCACCAGAAAAAGTTTGGATAACTCTGAATGGTCCTTCCCATTTGGGTGACCATTTTCCCATGCTTCGATCCCTTCGATCCATGGGAAGAATCACCTTCCAGACGAGTTCTCCAGGCGAAAATGCCTTAGGTTTCACCTTTTTATTATAAGAGTCTTCTACTCTTTTCTTCTGAAGCCTGAGTAGGTCAAGAGCGCGCAATCTCTCTTCGTCTAAATCCACCAGTTCGTCTAACATCATATCCCAATAAATTTCAGAGGGAATATCATAATGTCTCTGAACCCTTGCAGATTGAAGACAAATTTCTGCTGGCAACACTGCGTCATGGCCAAAAGTTAGCCTATATGGTGTTGTACCTATGGCTTCTTTTGGAGACGTTCGACAAGCCCACAAAACCTGGTCTAACGTCTTATGCCAATTTTTTTGTTTCTTCCCAACATGCTTTTTTATCAAGCCAATCACTACTTTGTTCGCTGCTTCGACTTGACCATTTGCCTGTGCATAATAAGGCGTTGATGTTAGGAGTTTGAAACCTGTTTCCTGAGCGAATTCCTGCATCTTTCGACCGGTGAAAACTGATCCTTGATCAGTAGTTATCGTCTCAGGGATTCCATATCTAAAGATAATGTTCTTTTGAATAAATTCAATGACATTTTCTTGGTCTACATTGACTAAAGGGATAGCTTCGATCCACTTAGTAAAATAATCAATGCCTACCAATATATATTTCTGACTCTTTGATGATGCTGGTCGAATCTCTCCAATGAGGTCCAACGCCCATCCTCTAAAGGGCCAAGGTTTCACTATCGAGTGAAGTTCGCTTGCTGGTACATGTTGGATGCCTGTATGGACTTGACATTCTTGGCAACCTTTAGCGAACTCGACACAATCTTTCAGCATAGTGGGCCAGTATAGTCCTTGTCGAAACAACAACCATTTCATCTTATGGCCTACTTGGTGAGCCCCGCATGCTCCAGCGTGCATAGTCGAAAGGGCTATGTATGCCTCAGTTTCACTTAAACATTTTAGCAATACCCCTTCAGGCGTCTTCTTGAATAACTCATTACCCATGAGTACATAACTCAACGCCCTGTACTGTGTTTTCCGTTCCGTCGAAGCTCCTGGATTTTGAAGATAATCCACAATGGGCTTCCTCCAATCCTGCTCTGACAAATTATCTATGAACGAAATTTCGAAGTTACTTTGATCAGCATATCCTAGTCTTGTCGTTTCCAAGTCTGTTGGTGATAGACAAGTTGCTTTTATCTTTTCTCGAACTTCGATTGCTCTTTGTAATCTCGTTTTTGAAATCTTGTAACCAGATGCAATTTGTGCCAAGTCGTTGGCTATTTGATTTTCCAATCTGGGTATGTGTCGAATATTGACCATTTCAAATTTTTTCAATAAACGATTTGCTATCACAAAGTACATAATGAGATTTTCTCTTATGCATTTATATTCTTTTGTGACTTGCTTAATGACTAACTCTGAGTCTCCCATTATTTCGACTCGAGTTGCCCCCAATTCCAACAATAATTCAAGGCCAGTAATTAGAGCTTCATACTCAGCCTCATTGTTCGAACAAGAACCTGATATCTTGTACTTGAATGTTGTTGGAATTTTTTCTGGAGAAATGATCAAGACTCCCACTCCTGTTCCATCTTTATGGCTGGAACCATCGAAGTAGAATTTCCAAGGTTCTATCTCCACATAATTAACATCCTCAACTTGAATTGAGTGGTCGACTATAAAGTCTGCAACCACTTGGCCTTTTACTGCCTTAAGAGGCATAAAGGTTAAGGAG
Organism: Vicia faba; assembly: GCA_948472305.1. NCBI lineage: Eukaryota > Viridiplantae > Streptophyta > Magnoliopsida > Fabales > Fabaceae > Vicia > Vicia faba. The sequence goes on from OX451740.1 coordinate 1,039,337,406, forward strand.
TATCCAGTTAATTCTAATGCCCACTTGCCAATTCGACTGTGCAAGATAGGTTTCGACAACATGTATTTGAAAACATCAAAATGAGATGAAACATACACATCAACTGGTTTTATATATTGCTTGAGTTTTGTACAAGAGAAATACAGACATAGACACAATTTTTCAACTTCGCTATATCTAGTTTCTGCATCGTTCAAAACTCTACTAAGATAGTAAATGGGTCTTTCGACTCCATTCTCATCTTCTTGGGCTAACATGCTTCCCAAAGTTTTGTCGGATGCAGCTATGTACAATCTCATACTCCTATTGCTACAAGGAGGCACCAAAATAGGTGGCTTAGTGAGATACCCTTTGATTTTGTCGAAGGCTTCTTGTTGCTCTTGCCCCCATTCGAACCCCTCTTTATTCAGTCGAAGTAAGGGTGAAAAGGCCTGAGCTTTCCCACTTAGGTTAGATATAAACCTCCTTAAGAAATTTATCTTGCCTAACAGAGATTGCAGTTCCTTCTTATTCGATGGCGCTTTTGCTTCCAGAATAGCCTTCGTCTTGTTCTGGTTGATTTCGATTCCTTTCTTGTGGACAACGAAACCCAAGAAATCTCCAGCTTTCACACAGAATGCACACTTCAAAGGGTTCATCTTCAGACCATGTTCTCTCATTCTTTCGAATGATTGTCGAAGGTGGTCAATATGATTCTTCCTGGAAACAGATTTTATAACAATGTCATCAATATATACTTGCATAAAAGTGTTAATAAAATCATGGAAGATAGAATTCATTGCTCGCTGGTATGTTGCCCCAGCGTTCTTTAGGCCAAAAGGCATCACTACCCATTCGTAAGTGCCTAGGGCCCCAGGGCATCGAAAAGCTGTTTTCGACACATCCTCTTCAGCAATGAATATTTGATTATATCCTGAACAACCATCGAGCATACTCAGGTATTCATAGCCAGCGGCAGAATTGACTAGCATTTCCGCCACAGGCATAGGATATTCATCTTTGGGCGTAGCAGCATTCAAATCTCTGAAATCTATGCACACCCTTAATGTACCATTTTTCTTAATTACTGGCACAATGTTTGCAATCCATTCGACATACCTTGTAACGCGTATGAATTTGCACTTCAGCAGTCTTTCGACTTCCGTTTTGATCTTCGACAGTATTTCTGGAGCGAAGCGTCTTGGACTTTGCTTGACTGGCTTCTTCCCAGGTTTGATTGGCAACTGAAGTTCTACCAATCTTCTGTCGAGACCAGGCATTTCGTCGTAATCCCATGCAAAACAGTCCTTGAACTCTTTCAACAATTGGATTACTTCCAACCTAAGTTCTGGGTCAATTTTGGCACTGATGTAAGTTGGCTTTTTCTCTGACCCTTCGCCTAAGTTGATTTCTTCTAAAGGATCTTGCGCTAACATTTTAATGTTGTTCGCCATAGGGTCCTTTTCGAAGCCCAAAGGCTCACCGTCATAGATGGCGTCGAGCCTCTGTTCCTGCATTCCTTCTGGCATGATATCAGGAGGTAATCGAAATCCTTTCCTGGACCTGCAGCAGATAACTGTTGATCATTGACCTGTGTGGCCATGTACTTTACTTCGGCTTCGAGAGCCGTTATCATCTTTGTTTCGGCTACATAAGCCGAAATCCGCTTCAATGATTGTGACTCAGTCATTATCACTGAATTCACTTCCCCAACCAGTTGGTTGGATATCAGTTAACCCACTGAAGTCTATGTGGGACAAGTCTTCTCTGTCCCATTGGAAACCATGCTCAGGATGCAGGTATAAGGAACAAAAAGTATTTGGCGCTGGCGCCAAGTCGAAGTCAGGTGTTGGACATGGCCCTATGTGAGCCAAGTTCTTGTCGAAATCTGCCAGCCCCAGGTGATTCACTTCGCCTAGGTAATAGCTTTGATCTGCCTCTATGTTTTCGACCATCCCATCTGGACGCCATAGGAGCAGCCTCTGGTGCATTGATGATGGCACAGCTCCAACACCATGAATCCATTCACGGCCCAACAAAAGGTTGTAGTTAGGTTTGGCCGATATGACCATAAACATTGTTGGTCGAAGGATAGATCCTACCTTGATATCCAGTTGGATCACTCCCATAGTGGTCCCTATGCCGCCCTCATAGTTCGACAGGACCATATTGTGAGGCTTAATGTCCTCATCCCTTTTGCCAATTTTCCTTAGCATAGAGTGAGGAATAATGTTGATGGTTGCCCCACAATCCACCAAGATTTTATTCACTGTAGTTTCTTCGAGTTTAGCCCTTATAAACAAAGGCTTGAGGTGATTTTTCATCGCCTCTGTAGGTGGCTCGAAGAACCCATTTTGTTCCTCAGTAGTGCCATTGTCCATAACGAAATAGCACACTGGCCTATGTTTGGCCATTTCTTGCTCCACTTCCCAGTCACTTGTTTCGACTTCCACCTGTCGGTTGAATTCTCTGGGCAGCACTGAGACTATATTCACCATTATGTCCAAAGTATCGTCAGACTCAGAACCGTCTTCGTCTTCAATTTCACCTTGGTTAGGCCAAACTAGCCTGTTGGTTACTGGCTCTCTTTCCAGAGGTTTCCTTTGCTTCCTTAGAGGAACATTTGAATTGGTTTCTGCCTTTGGTTCGTTGGCAGCCTCCCTCTCAGCTTTTCGTCTCCGTTGGTATCTCCTCCATTGAGATCGAGACATGGGATTTTTCCCTTTGTAGTTGCTCGACACTTGTGCTACTTTAGGTGCAGCAACTTGAGGCTCTTTCTTTTGTGTTAAAGATGAACCCCTTGGCACGTCGAAAGAGTGCCATTTCTCTTCACTTGGCCTTTTTCGACCAGATGTTTTGTACCAGGTATCTACCGGCACATTAGTTGGAGGCCTGAAAGTCAATGGCCTCTTTTCTTGGTTTGAACCTCTTTGGGAGGCTCTTCTGGGGTCATGTCGAAGATCAACATTTTCCCTTCTCTTATTTGCTGCTCTTACGCCTTGAATATGCTCAGCAGCTTTTTTGTCAAAGATCGAACTGCATCTTGGACACAGCATCACCTCTGACTTCTTTTTCTGGCATCTTTGCAGGAAATCTGCCAGATTTTCATTTTCCCGAGGGAAAGCAGTCTTGTTAGCTTTTTCTTGCCTCATGGCTTCCTCTGATGCTTTTGGGTCAGAGACTTCAACCATGTTAACATTCATTGCATCTTTGTTGGCAAGAGTCAACTGCTTCATTTGAATCTCCAAATTCTCCGTCTGGCCTTGAACTGTGGCCAAGTGAGAACTGGGTTTTGGTCCAGTTTTTTGTGCTTCGACGGTCTCCAGCTTTGGACTTTCGACCGCTTTCTGAACAGCTTCAATTGTCTTTCTGGATAAATTCCCAGAAAAACTGCCAAAGATTGGCATGTTGATATGGTCCTTTGATACTTCGACCATTGTGATTCCTGGCCTCTTCGACTGGCTCCTGGATGCCTCGATCACGTTCACCTCTGAGGGCTCAGCATAATGGGCTCCAGCCTGCAACGGATTTGAGTCGACAGCCATGGGGGTCTTGTCAGCAAACTTCAACCTCCCTTCTTCGATAGCGTCTTGCACAAGATTCCTGAAAAGAAAACATTGAGAAGTTTTATGGCCCAGAAAATTATGATATTTGCAAAAACCTCTCTTCTTTCTTTGATCAAGAGGAGGCACTTTTACCCCTGGGGGTACTATCATCTGGCCATCTTTTACAAGCAAGTCAAAGATCTCATCACATTTTGTGATGTCAAAACTATAAGACTTTTTGGGGAACCTATCGTTGGTCCTTTCTGGACCAACGGGATTTTTCCCACTTGAGGGAACTAACAGTTTGCAAGAGTATGGTGGCCCTTATTTTAGTTCCGCTAAATCGACTTCTCCTTCTTCGACAGTTATAGTATCGTCGAAGGATTCTAGATCTTCGTCATCCATCTCAACATACGCTATCCTCTCTCTCTTATGAGCTTTCGTTGCCTTTGCTTTTTCAGCTTTGAGGCGTTCTACCTGTCGAACTCTATCGGCCAGTTGGGCCATGTCTCTCAGGTATTGAGTGTCTAACTTCTTCCTAATGGAATAATCTAAACCGCCTGCGGCTATTTCGACTAACTCATGTTCCGGCACTTGTGTAAAACATCTCGCTTTGAGCAACCTAAACCTATTTAGATATTCGTCTATAGGTTCAGTGAAACGTCTCTTTACACTGGCCAATTCTTTCAGGCTTATCTTGGTTTGACCCATGTAGAATTGCTCGTGGAACAATCTTTCCAACTGGGTCCAATGATGGATCGAATTGGGGGGGAGAGTTGTAAACCAAGTAAAAGCGTTCTTTGTTAAAGAACTTGGGAAGTACTTAATCCTCAGGTTCTCGTTATTCGAAATATCCCCTGCTTCGATCAAGTATCTCGCCACATGTTCGACAGTAGATTCTGTCGTGTCCCCAGAGAACTTAGTGAATTTGGGGACTTTACATCTAGGAGGTAAGTCTGTTTGTAACACGTATTCTGACAACGGGGATGTGAAGTTGGGCCTTCGGAAGCCCATGTTCATCCCATTTTGGGTCATGATCCTTTCGATCATGGTTGCCAGATTATTTTCCAAACCCATATTTTGGTATTGGATATGCTGAACTACTTCGTCAGCATTTTGGTTTCTGTTAACTAACCTTACCTCTGGGGTTATTACCCTGGGTTCCTCGACAGGTTGCTCCAATCGTGCCCTAAGGTTTTCTTCGACAGGCTGTTGGACCTGGTTGATAGTGGTTTCTTCCTCTAAGAATACACCCTGGTTTCCCCTTATTTGCGCCCTTTGGGGCTGTCGAATAGGTTGGGGTACTCCAAAGAAATCAGCCAAACGCGTCATTTGCGCTGTCATCTGCTGATTCGATTGAGTAGTGTTTTGTATTAGAGGGTTCAACACTGTACTTAAAGTTTGTGCCAACATTTGCACCATATCATGGTTGCTTTCGTCCATTTGTTGCCTCAAGACTGCTGTCGAGGCATTTGTAAGGCCATGGGCTATTTGGGACGTTCCTCCTAAGAGTTGTGTCCTATTTCTATTCGCCATACCTACTCCAGAACCTTGGAGTGGCGAAGAGGCACTCACTAAAGGGTCTGAAAAAGTGGACGCAGCATTCGTCAGGCTAGCCAAGTCAGAAGTTGGCATGCCATAGAGTGGTTCTCGATTATGACCGCCTGTCATGAATCCTGGGGGAACAAAAGGCCTTGTGCCTAAATTTCCCCTTGGTGGGGGAGTTCCCAAAGGCACTCTGGGGCCTGTAAACGGAGGTAATGGCCCCGTTGTTGTGACCGTTACTGCTGGTGTTGAACCAGCGGTTATCGCTTCACTTACGGTCGGAATCGCCGTTGCTCCCACATTTGTTTGTGGGATTTCGTTATTGTTTGGCGGATTCGCCATCTCTTCTCTTCTTCTGGCAGTATTGGTATCGTTAGTGTATATTCTACCACTTCTCAATAACATGCAACACTCCTCGAAAAAGATGAGATTATGTTTTAAAAAAAATCAACACACAGTCCCACTGGGCGTGCCAATTTGTTTACCGTGGTTATTGGTAAACAACCGCTGATCCTCCAAATGGTTACTTATTTGGTTACTCGCAGGATCGATCAGATTGATCCTAGGACATAGGTTGATTTTGAGGTTTTGATTAAATTGGATAATGGTTAAATGACAAAAAAATAGAGGAGCTTTAAGTAAATTGCATGAAGGAATAGACTTGGTAAAATAAATGAAGGCTTGAAGTAAAGGAAGGCTTAAAACAAAAGGGCTTCGACAGGCAAAGTAAAGAAGAAAGCAAGTAAAGTTTCTGGAAAAGTAAATGACTTTGATTAATAAAAGTGGTGTTTCACACATACATTTCTCAACAATTCTTTCTCACACGCTGGGTACTCGAATCTAAATGAGTGACTTTGTATAGAATTGTGAACACACGCGAGAAACTGCGTGAACTACTATTATTTATACTAAAACATCCCAAGTAACCGTCGGGCAGTTACACTGCTTCGAGATGATTCCACTTGGCACGCTCTCAACGTTCGACGCTCCAGATCTTTGCACGTTGCACTTGGTAACCGCTGGAAACCGTTTTCCCTCCAAATGCTTGAACTTCAAACCGTTCCACTCTGAACCATCGAACACCTTCGTCGAGAGGCATCTTCGACGAGAAACGCCTTCGACGTCGAAGGCAACCAACTTCTCCCTTGGAAGAAATCTTCTAAGTACAGTGTCATCCTTCGATGGCCATTTTCGACAGACCCAGCTGATCGAAAACATCCTTCAACTTTAATAGCTGATATTAATGAAACAATGGTGTCGAATTTAAGAGCCAACAGTACCCGGAGAGAAGCAGAAGACAGCAAGCTTGGGATTTAATCTGTAATATTCATGGTATGTCGAGTACCCCGTGGTGTATTATAGGGGATTGTAACGACCTTTTGTCACATCAAGATAAGCAAGGTATCCATTTGTATCCTAATTGGCTTTGCACTTGTTTTTGTCAAGCAGTGAGTGACTGTGACTTGTCGACATTTCGCTCGAGGGTCACCAATTCACATGGGTTAAAAGTAAAAGGACATATCATACCATTGAGGAAATATTAGACAGAGCACTAGCGACTCCAGAGGGGTTGTAGATATTTCTGCAAGCCAAATTGCTTAATCTTCTTGCGTCATAATCAGATCATAGTTTGTTGCTTCTTGCGTGTGAGTCTAAGCAAACTGAATATAGAAAGTTTAAGTTTCGGTTCGAGAATAACTGGCTCACCGAAACTGGCATTAAAGAGGTGGTTCAAACGGGGTGGAGACGTGGACAAGTTGTTGAGATGGAGAATCGTATTTTTCAACTGTGCGAATGAGATGGGAACATGGAGTAATCGAAACATGTTGATGCATAAAGAGAAGCTGGATAGGAACAAAGAAATACTGGAGAGTTTTTGGGGATGCCACGATCAGGTTGGGGCTGGAGTGTTCATGGACGATCAACATGAGTATAATGTGGCTCTCATTCAGGAAGATACTTATTGGCGTCAACGTGCGAAAGTGCACTGGCTTCGAAATATAGACCTTAACACGAAAATTTTTCATAGATCTGCAACAGTAAGGAAACAGTTCAAGAAAATCGAGAAGTTAACCAATGATGATGGCCTCGAAATTAGAGATGTCGAAGACAGTTTGGTTGTTGGTAGAGTTGCAATCATGATGGATGTTATTTGGAAGAATATGAATGATATGGTGTGGAATAATGAGAGAGAGAGAGAGAGAGAGAGAGGAGCATACAAAATTGGGGTGGCTTGTCTTTCATCATTGGCAAGAATGGTTTTTTGCACAACATCCTCCAAATAATAATAATGGACATCAACATTCGTTATCTTTGTAATCCATTGGCATCGGGTTGGGTCAAGTGCAATGTGGATGCTGGTTTTAATAAGCACTTGGGAAACTTTAATAGAGGTTGGTGTGTTCGAGATAATTTGGGTAATTTTGTGCATGCAAGGACAGCGTGGGATGTCAGTAATCTTTCGATTATCGAAGCAGAGACCTTAGCACTCAAAGAAGCTATTCAGGGTACCTTAGCATTGAACCTTGATCGTGTTATTTTTTAAAGTGATTTTCTTCTAGTGATTCAAGTTGAGTGTTCCAATCATGTTGAAAATTCCAAGTTTATTTTAATTATTCGAGCAATTAGATCTTTGATGTCTTCTCGTCCCAACTTTGAGGTTGAATTATAAAAATGATAAATGAATATGATTGCTCATTCGTTAGCGAAGCCGGCCAATTCTTGGTCTAGGCGTAGTTCCTTTCATCTTATTCCTAGTTGCATTGAATTGTTGATTGCTAATTAAATGAGTTAGTTTTGCTTTTACAACAAAAAAAAATAGATGAAAGTACATTGATTATATATAAATTATTATTATTATTATTATTATTATTATTATTATTATTATTATTATTATTATTATTATTATTGCAATTACTTTTCACACATGGCACATGGAAAGGTTCCACCATTTATATTTTATACTAAGCTTTCGTTTTGAATCACGGTGGAGTATTGCTCCGCGCGTCCACTAGAAGCTGGAATTTCTAGCTTCTTTAAAACTCAACAAAATCACGGCAAAAATGCTTTCCAGACGTACGTTTTTTCTTCCAAACATGAAACCAAACATACTATAAGTCTAAGGCAATTATTATTTTCACCGTGTACAATTGTTTCATCAGCAAGGCTCTATTGCATGAATCAACTTTTAACTCTAAAAGGAGATATCATATATAAGGTCTCCCGCAAAATTTTCCAGGGTTTAATTAAGGTCCGTGCACTTATGTGTAGATAAGATTTATATGTCCACAGAAAGGGAGGATCTGAGGTTTGTGGACCGTACTTTTGTTGTTTCACATTCACACGCCATGCAACTTGTGCATATTAAACCCCTACGTAAAAACAAAAGCTTGACGTGCTATACATAATTGACCTAGAAAGCCACGTGTACAAACACTTCAACGTTGGTTTGCTGCCCCACTAAAGATTAATGTTAACATAAGGGCTCCACATATTTTGGTTGAGTTCAGCCTTGCAGTTTCAGAGCCTGCTCTAATCTCCATAAGTTGGCTGGCTAGTTTTGACTTGATTGCATTGACGCCATTATGAAATTGATATACTCATCCCAGAAACTTGTCATCATGGTTCAACTTCAACTGACTGTTGAATTGGCTCTGATTCAACTTCAAGTGACAGCTCAATTGGATCTGGTTCAACTCCAACCGACAGTTCAATTGGCTCTGATTCAACTTTATCCACAAGGGCATACACCACTGCTGTTCTACAAGGTGCATAAACGAGGAAAGATCGAGGCCGGTCATCATACCACCCTTCCTGTAAAATCATCCAAGAGAATCCAAAGAGTCTGTTAATTTAATTGGGAGGAAGCCAAAATGGTAAAACCATGACCACAAGAATGTAAGGAGAAAAAAGATAAAGCAAAATAGAAACACAAACTTATAAGACTAATAACACGCATGATTATTTTCACACACAAACAAGTTTAAAGAAGTCCCTTACAGAGGTGAAGTACTCAGCAGTATGATTGAGCCTATTGAAGCCACCAAACAAGGTATCATCTGAATCCAAGACAATCTGAAAAAAAGGAAAAGCACAATCCACCAATACAAGGTTAAACATATTCCTAAATATTTGAAACATATAAGAAAAGTATAATCAGTAGTAGAAGTCTTGTATCAAAAGAAAATATGCTCTCTAGACCAAATGAATTTAATAATGATAAATTAAGAAAGAAGATTAAAATTGGTCCATTGAGGCTTTTGTAATTGGAAATTTGAAATTACTTAATCCAAATGTGACACTTTCCTGGATACGGGTCGGGTCTGGGTTAGGAGACTAACCAGACATGTAATGAAAAGGATGTTTCTTGGGATAAAATAACATATCTTAGTTTTGACATTTTTATAAAGGACTTTTCTTGTTACAACTTTAGTCTTGCCTGACTAATAATTGATAGATATTACCTTATATTTGCCTGGCTTTAAACAGCCGACCTTGTAATCTGAATAACTGTTGGTCCAGTGAAAATTGAAGACAAAAACCAGGTTGTCTCTTTCGAAGATTATAACTCTGTCACCTTCATTTTTACGTGAAATGTATTGGTGTTCAGAAGTCATGAACTGCATCAAAAGTAGGTAAAGTTAATTTCCGTCGACTGCTTAGATATTAAACCAAAAAATTTATTAACCGCTCACCCATTAGTGATGGCAATCCTAGGTTAGATACTATTTGTACTCTTAATTAAAAAATTAATGATAAATTGCATAACACTGCAGGTGGAGGTTGTCTTGAAATAAAAGAAATCAAGTTCAAAACCAACTTCCCACAAGTTATCTCAAAATCCAATGATGAGCAACAAACATCAAATCACAAGCAGATACCAAAAAAAAATTTAATAGGTATTTCGTTGGTAAATAAAGTAGATGACAAAAATTTAAATCTTACACCATATCTCTCTTCTAGATGTTGCATAGCTCGATCAAATTCTTGCATTCCATGATATCTTAGATAATCTGCATCACCCTGATTAGCAACACAGAAGATGATTTTTATAATTATTGAACGAGAAAAAATGAGAGAGACATGTGGTAAAACTGTGTTTGAAGTTTCAACTACACCATGGAAGTTTCAATATATAGGTTCAATATACAATCTACAACATTAAATACAATCGAATATGTTATTCCTATATTTAATTTAAATATCAAGACTCTCCTTCAAGTTGGGGCATATAAATCAGTGCACCAAGCTTGCTACATATATAACTAATTCTAGGACCTCGCAAGGACACTGTCATAACGTTGGCCAATTGATTGTTGAAATTGACAAAACTTGTGACTATGTTGCTTGATTCGATCATCTCTTTGACAAAATAGCAGTCTATCTCAACAAACGTCGGAATATAAAGTAGTAATTATACAAGTTGCGAATGGAGGAACCAGAAACTTACCAAGTCAAATCTACGCCTGCATTTATCATAACTGTTGTTATTCCCAGGAACTATTTTGCCATTAGGAAGATGTTGCTCACCTCTTGGAAAATCGATCCACTCTGAACAGAACAATAGTAAATTATCAAACTTAAGATATTATTGATTTGGTAACACCAAATCCAAGTTCTCAAAAATAATTAAGTCAAATATATTTTTACCAGGATGTCCAAATTCATTCCCCATAAAATTCAAATACCCTTCACCACCAAGACCCATAGTAATAAGCCTAATCATTTTGTGTAATGCTATACCACGATCTATTAGAGGAGTAGATGGCCTGTCTAAAGCCATGAAGTCATACATATCCTGAAGCAGCCAACAGAGCATAAGTAAAATGTAAATGTTCAATGACAAACTACAGCAATTCCCATTTATTAAGCAAAAGAAAACATCCTTAATAATTCGACAGAAGCTAAGTAAGAACTTAAGGAATTCAAGAAACGGCGAGAGAATCAATGGATTCTAAAGAAACAAACAATTTGTATTTCTTTGATATTGTAGTAAGTAATACATGAAAGGTATTTATAGAATACAAGGGACAAATCACTTTAAATGCTAATTCTAAATGCTAATTCTAAATATGGTAGAAGACAACTAATTACTAATTATTAATAGCTAACTACTAATTATTATTTACAATTAATATTATGCTGAGTTGTATACTTATCTCTCTAATAACTTCCAACACTCCCCCTCAAGCTGGAGAATGGATATCCATCATTCCCAGCTTGCAAGTAAGATCTCGAAACTGCTACAAGGGAAGTCCTTTGGTGAGCACATCAGCTAACTAAAGTCCTGATGGGACATACTGTGTAGAAATAAGACCACTATTCAATTTCTCTTTGATGAAGTGTCGGTTTCCAACACTCCCCCTCAAGCTGGAGAATGGATATCCATCATCCCCAGCTTGCAAGTAAGAACTCGAAAGCGCTCCAAGGGAAGTCCTTTGGTGAACACATCAGCTAACTGAAGTCCTGATGGGACGTACTGTGTAGAAATAAGACCACTATCCAATTTCTCTTTGATGAAGTGTCGGTCTATCTCTATATGCTTTGTTTTGTCGTGTTAGGCCGAATTGTGAGCAATACTAATGGCAGACTTATTATCACAGAAAAGTCTCATAGGAGCTTCATACTTTATTTTCAAGTCATCTAGAATGATCTTCATCCACAACCTTTCAGAAACTCCTTGAGCCATGGCTCTAAACTCTGCCTCTGCACTTGATCTGGCAACTACATTTTGTTTCTTGCTCCTCCATGTCACTAAATTTCTACCTAGGAACATACAATATCCAGTGGTGGATCTTCTGTCAACAATCGACCTTGCATAATCCGCATCAGTATAAACCTCCATAGACAACTGCTCACTTTTCTTGAACAGTAGTCCTCTTCCTGGGCTCTTCTGTGGGTCGTGCATGAATTGACTGACAACACTAACCGGATAAGCTATGGCAGGTATAGTGTAAGATAGATAAATGAGCTTTCCCACAAGTCTCTGGTATTGAGCTTTATCAACCTTGGGGCTTTCCTCTGGAGGCACTATATAGGCACTCTGGAGGGTTTACAACCCAACTTGCCAGTCTCTTTGAGAAGGTCAAGGTCATATTTTCTCTGAGAAATGAAAATGCCTTGTTTTGAGTATGCTACCTCCATACCTAGGAAATATTTCAACTTTCCAAGATCCTTCATTTCAAACTGAGCTGCCAACTTCTTCCTCAAGTTCTTCTTCTCAAATTCATCATTACCTGCTATGATCATATCGTCTACGTAGACTAACAAAAGAGTGAGTTTACCATTTTAAGCATGCTTTATAAAGAGAGTATGATCACCTTGGCTTTGTTTATAACCCAAGGACACCATAACATGAGTGAGCCTCCCAAACCAAGTCCGGGGGTGATTGCTTGAGCCCATATATGGCCTTCTTTAACCTGCAAACCTTATTACTTCCTGAAGTAGGGTCGTATCCGGGTGGGATCTCCATATACACCTCTTCCTCCAAATCTCCATGCAAGAAAGCATTTTTCACATCAAACTGTTGCAACTCCCAATCAAAGTGAGTTGCCAAAGAAAGAATGATTCTTACGGTGTTCATTTTTGCTACTGGAGCAAATGTTTCTTCATAATCAATTCCATAGGTCTGGGTGTATCCCTTTGCAACTAGCCTCGCCTTATATCTGTTGAGTGTACCGTCGGATCGGTATTCTACCGTATATATCTACCTGCAGCCTACTGGCCTCTTGTCATTTGGCTTCTCAATAATCTCCTAAGTCTCATTTTTCTCTAGTGCATGCATCTCTTCATTCACGACTTGAATCCAATTATTATCCTTTAATGCTTCTTGTACTGATGTAGGGACTCTAATAGAGTCAATAGCTGAAATAAAACTCTGATGCTGCACATAAGGCTTTTCAATAGACACAAACTGGGATATAGGGTATTTGGTACAAGACCTTTTTCTTTTCTCAAAGCAATAGGTAGGTCATCAAGGTTTGGCTCACAAGAATTACTAGGCTCAGGGTTAGGAGTACTTATCTCAGGTTCAGACGATTGGACTTGTTGGGGCAAAACGGGTTTACCTTTCCACCTTTTTCGCTGGAACTATAACTTGTATTTGTCAACATTATTATGCACCGGTATTGGTACATCACCATCCTCATTAGGCATCAAGGCTTCTTGTATTACAGGAATAACAGGAAGAACAGACAACTGAGGAGACGACTCTGGGTCCTGTATTAGAGGAATAACATGCAACTCAGGAGACAGCTCTGGGTCAGGTATTAGAGGAATAACAGGAAGGACAGACAACTCTGAAGACTCAGCTTCTTGGTTATTCTCCCTCTGAAGCTGAGGACTGGGATAAAAAGACTCAGATTTCTGAAAAGTAACATCCATGGATATATAGACACAACGACTATGAGGATGATAACACTTGTACCCCTTATTTGAACCATATCCTATGAAGATACATTTAAAATAGCCTGAGGATCTAACTTACCCCGATGAGGACCATGAACATGGACAAAGGCAGAACAACCAAAGACACGATTCTGAAGACTTGACATAATGGGCACGGACGGAAAGAATCGAGTCAGGACCTGCACAGGACTAACACCAGATAACACCCTAGAAGGTAACCTATTGATTAAATAAGCAGAGGTCGAGACAGCTTCCCCCCAATAAAATTTAGGAACATTCATTTGAAAGCGTAATGCTCGGGTGATTTCAAGAAGATGACGGTTTTTCCTTTCAGCAACCCCATTTTGTTGTGGAGTGTCAACACAAATCAACTCAAGAACAACACCATTAGTTTTGAGAAAATTGTGAAAATTTTGGTTTACATACTCCTTACCATTGTCTGACCGTAACCTTTTAATAGCTTTCCCAAACTGTGATTTAACCATTTGAAAAAAGAACAAATAATTAACACACTTGAGACTTATCTTTCATAAGAAAAATCCATGTAACCCGAGTACAGTCATCAATAAAAGTAGCATACCATTTTGCACCAGAAATATTGGAAATGGATGAAGGCCCCCGTACATCAGAATGAACAAGATCAAAGGATTTGACACTCCTAGTATCACTAGGAGAATAGGTTGCTCGGTGGGATTTGGCAAACTGGCACACATCACAATGAAAGGAATCAACAGACACTTTGGTAAATAGGTGAGGGAATAGAGACCTGAGCATGCAGAAAGGAGGATGTCCAAGACGCCTGTGTTAGAGCCATATTTGAGTATTTGCCCATGACTCTGAACCAGCCTGATGACACTTGCTTTCCTTATGAGGAAGATAATATAACCTGTTCTGTTCCTCAGCAATTCCAATCGTCTTCCCTGTGGCAAGGTCCTGAAAAACACAATGAGAATGAAAAAAGGTTACAACACAATTCAAGTCTTTAGTGAGTTTATGGATGGACAAAAGATTGTTAGAAAGCTTAGGGACATGAAGCACATGATTTAGGTGGAGAGATGGGCTTAGGTGGATGTTACCAGATCCGACAATCGGGGTTTGGGACCCATTTGCAACGGTAATATGGCGTTTATTAGATAAAGGTGAATAAGAAAGATATGACATATATGGGGTCATGTGATCAGTTGCACCGGAGTCAATAATCCATATATCTTTAGAACAAGAGGCATTAAAAATTAAGAAGCTAGAGTTCTTACCAGTCATCGTCAGAGAACTAGTGTTAGAGAACTTACTTAAGGAGTCCATAAAGAGAAACAAACCGTCTCGAGCCTGGAGAGTCGAGATATATTGTTAGGAGAGGATTGAAGGACTGTCAATGAGAAACTCCAACAAAGATGACAACCAAACAATCAAGGGTTGCAAACAGCAAGAAACAAAGGTACAGCAATGAAGGATGTCCTGAAAACAACAATGAAGGTGAAATCGTCCGGATCTGCAACGACAGTTGAGCGGTACACGGCGGCTGCAAAGTCACTGAGATCACTAGGATTCCAAGAGAAAGGGAACCTTGACCAAGAAAAAAGGGTCGTAATAAGAACGACTAGTGTTTTGAGCGCGGAAGCAGAGCCCCTAGAATCGGGTGCTTACCATAAAGAAACAAACAATTTGTATTTCTTTGATATTGTAGTAAGTAATACGTAATACAATGGACAAATCACTTTCAATGCTAATTCTAAATATAGTAGAAGACAACTAATTACTAATTATTAATAGCTAATTACTAATTATTAATAGCTAATTACTAATTATTAATAGCTAATTACTAATTATTACTTACAATTAATATTGTGTATAGCACAGAATCTATTGATTTTGTACTTATCTCTCTAATAACTTCCAACAGATTCCTAAGTTGCAATAACACTCATCGAGAAGTTTCCACGAACATATATATTAGTCAAGAAAATTTGATGTATAAGCTATTAAAAATAACTTTACTGTAGCAGGTTTCAAATGGAGAAACTCAACTCCCAAACTCTTTAGAAAAAAGAGAGTGATAGCTTTGATCCAAATTAAGTTCTTCTAGCACAATAGAGAAACACTATACTCCCTTCGTTTTATAATATAAGTTGATTTTCCGTGTTAAGAAATGTAATCATTGTTGCATGGAAACGAGAGATTATAAAGAATTTTACAAAACTATCCTTTATTAATGTTAACAAATGTGGTTGGGTCTAACTCATCCCTACAAAACCGGCTTGTAGAGTGAGGATTGTCCCAATTTATAAACACATGCTCAGGTCATATATTGCCTGATGTGAGACTCTTAACACAACCCCACGCTCATGACTAGACAACTGAAGCGTAGAAATAAATGGCGGGTGATCCGATAGCGAAAATCATAGTAAGTGGCCTATCGTATCTTAAACGAGGCTCTGATACCAAGCTAAGAAATGTGGTTTGGCCTAACTCATCCCTACAAAACCGACTTGTAGGATGAGAATTGTCCCCATTTATAAGCACATGTTCAGGCCATATATTGTCCGATGTGAAACTCTTAACATGTTAAATATGCTTGAATCTCAACCCTAAAAGCTAGCTCAAGGGATGAAGTTGTTCTCACATATTTATACAATCAATAGCCCGGGAATCTATGCAATATGGGACTTCAAACAAACACCAACAACACAAATATCAACTTCAACATCCACCCTCACGCCTAGCGATACCATGTTAAATATGCTTGGATCTCAATCCCAAAAACTAGTTCAAGAGGTGAAGTTGCTCTCACATATTTATACAATCAACAATTCGGGAATCTAAGCAATGTGGGACTTCAAACAAACACCAACAACACAAATATCAACTTCGACAACTAATTATATAGAAAAGATAAATTCAAAGAATTGAAAAGAGAGAGAATAATAAATTCTTAAGGATATAAAAGGAAAAATAACATAAATGATTCATTGGTATTATAAGACTTATAATTTGGTACAATTTTTTTCTCAAAGCGACTTATAACAAAAAACGAAGGGAGTATACAAGAGCTACGCACCTTGTCCATCAACCAAAATGCTAGTGTCTTATCGCCAACCAAAGCCTGGTCATGACTTTCAGCATAAACCACACATTTTTCCAGCCACCTTCTGTTTGTCAGTGTGTGGACTATATCACCCATTCTCCAATCTTCATCTTGTTTCCTACATGAAAAACATATGGCTGAAATTTAACATGATTTTTTTACACTGCTAGCAAACCACAAGAATGAATGACAATGGTTTATGTTGGAGAAATTACAGCAAGACACGATTAGATGTAGGCTTTAATTGACAATTTTTGACAATTGCAACGTTGAATTACAGAAGATGTTGTATCTCTCAAAATTCAAAGAATTAGGTAACAACCTACTGGGCTCTGTACATTGAAGGAATACTTACATGCACTATATTCAAACAGAATTTAAGTTACATTTGGAAGCCACCTTAAATTTTGGTGCCGTATCTGATTGGCATATACTAATGAACATACATACTTCTTTTGGGCTCATTAATGCAGATTAGAAAGACATTAGCACTTTAGATCTATTTATGATTTATCTAATATATTCTAAATTTTATGCAGATTAATAGGGAGGAGTACTTTACTGATTTAGTTTTCTAATATTTTCAATGCAACAGATTATGCAAAAAGGTTGAATATCATAAGACACCAAAAGCAAATTTAATATTTATAACCCAAAGATGATGATAAAAAACCATAAAACAACTTTAAGTCTAACAAAAAAAACATAATTCTAGTAAATCATGATTACATTAAAAAATAAAAATAAAAACTAGATAAATCCTAATAGAAAAATTTAATGTGTTTCTATTTTCCATCATCTTTTCTACTATAGGTGTTAACCCAAGTACCCAACAGCCTCTCTAATGTTGTCATTTCTAATTATATCATGTCTAGTCTTACCACACATCTATACAAATGTGTTATATTTTTGTAATCTACGCCATCCACAAACAGGATTATTTGAAAGAGAGCATAATATACTGTATTTGCACCCCAGAATAAGAATAAAAGATTACTTAAGAAGCTCAATCCACTTGTCTGCAACAGCCATATGCAAGCGGTAGTTAAAGCCAATCCCACCATCTTGCGTCGGAAGGCAGAATGTTGGCATTCCACTCACCTGGAAATGGAAAGAAATTTGTAACATTGACTGTCAGTTTTAATTGACTTAATTTGATAGTGTTCAAACACCATATTATCTTTTGTGCTTTACAGCAGTTACTGAGCCCTCTAGAAATTTAAGCATGGAGAGACAACAAAATTTATGAGATCACAGTTACTCAACTCCTAATACAACTTGTTACGTTTGTGGTTGGGCCTAACTCGGATGGCCCGATAGCAGAAACCTGATAGCAGGTGGCCCGCCAGATCTTTAACGCAACTCTTGATACCATGTTAAAGTTTGTAATTGAGCCTAACTCAACCCTACAAAACCGCTTGTAGGGTGAGGATTGCCCCCACTTATACGGACATATTCAAGCAATATATTATCCGACGTGGGACTCTTAACACAACTTAAATGAAATATAACTGAATTAGCATAAAAATTGAGAGGAGGGCATACATCTTCACCAATTGAAACAGCTTCAGGGAAGAGCCCATGAATGAGATCATTGACAAGCATCATGTAAACCACAGCCTCAACATCAGTTGCTAAACCAAAATACTCACTGTAATTTCCAGTAAAAGATACCTGCAGCAAGATTCAATAATCCTTTTAAGGGAAAAAAATAAACGATTGAGAATGGAAAGAATCCTATATTTGATTGAAATGAGAACCCTTTTCTTCAAAGGATAATCACAACTATAATATCTTTTGACATTGTTTCCTTTCCTTCTTTTTCTTTATCTACTTCTTTTAGACCTTTCCTATCTCATTATCTGTGTTGAGGTATCTATCTGTATCAGAATTAGCATTGTTGTAAATTAGGGGCCTAGATGATTTTCTACAGTAAACTGGATTTAGATTATATGTTATCATAAAAATTATGGAAATTATTTACAAAGCAAAATCAATTTTTTAAAATCTATAGAAGACAGAAGTTCAGTTTTCTTTATTGGTGCTAATTGCTTTTGTCCTTTACAATGTATCATATACTATATATCCAAGGTTTGTTTATGAGATTTGTCTATGGGATGGAGAACCCCTGGTTATCCTATTCACATATTTTTATTTACCAAAAAAACTGTAGGCTACTTAGATCCACGTTAATGTGAAGGGTGGAGTGGAAGCTGGTAAGGGAGAACCTAAATTGTCTACTTCACCATTGCACAAATTTTCAATTATTAAGCCGGTTATGTTCATGGTTATCATGCATTGGTGCATTTATGTAGACTGATCAAGCTGTAAAATTATCATTCAGAAAAAAATAATTGTCTGAAGGACAAAATTTAGAGAGGAAAGTGCAAGAGGAGGAGGAGGACAGATCTACAACAAATGAGCGTAAGAAAACAAACAGGACTATAAAGCAATAAGGTTACCATCTCTGCAATGTTCTGATACTGTTATAGAAATCGAAAGCATAGTATGAATCTAAAGAGAAACTGAGGGAAAATATTTCTTCATATTGAATTGAAATCTGTTGCAGCTAAATTCTTGCTTTGAGAATCTAGAGAGAAGGTATTTATATCTAGCTTAGGAGCTGCTGCTGACTCAGCAGAGTCAGTTACATAGTTAAAGCCTTCTTTGGTCAAGATAGAAGTGCATTATTATTAGATACTCTAAGTTGATAATAACACAAAATGGTATTTAAAATTTTAACCCTTTTTCTTCTTCACTTGGAAATACTACAATCCACAATGACCAAGTGCGTATGCAGCCAGGTTATCTTAGAATACCATAAACTTAAAGACTAGACACAAGAAACCAAGAATCCAACCAAAATGTACCTGCAGTCCATGATGAGTGTACATCATTGATGTGACACCGTCAAATCGAAACCCATCAAACTTATATTCGTCCAGCCACCATCTTGCATTTGAAAGTAGATACCTTAGTACCTAATTAAGAAAATAAGTCACTGTCAACCAGAAGGGTATAGAAGAATCATGATTGAAAAATATATTCAGAACAATGTCAATGAACTCTGGGAATAACACTTACTTCCCAGCTTCCATAGTTAAAAAGGCGAGAATCCCACATCCAATGATAACCCCGCGTACCAGGATGGAAGTAATGACCATCAGTTCCATCAAACATGTTCAGGCCATCCAATGTATTATTTGAGGCATGGCTACATTAATCAGATACTGGTAATCAGGTCTAAACAGCAGATTAAATAACACCAATAAGATCTTGCATGTACTATCATTTATGCGCTGATGGCTGATGATTCAGTTGAAAAATAAGAACGAGAGATATTTTACTAATACGGCTCCAATTGTGAAGACTAACTCTAGGAGGAATCCTTCAAATTTAAATGGGCCTGGGGTAGAACTTGTTAATCAAGTAAAATTACAAATTAGGGATGAAGGGGAAGTGGGAAACATTTGGTTTTCTGTATCTTGGTTGGTTAGGAGAGACTAGGCTCTCTAACTCCTGGGGTAGTTCCTTGTGGTTACCCTTATACTTTCTACTCTAATTTTGTATTTTCTATTTCCATGAAACTACTTTGTTGGAAGAGCATTCCCAGAGAATGGTTAAATAAAGCTTATTCAGTAACTATATTGATTTTAGACTAGTTTCTATTAATTGGTGTCAGAGATTATTGTCAGTGGCTTGGAAAGGGCTACCTACAGAGGGACTGACAAGAAAGTTGAGTAAAGTATTGTAGAGTACTTCTGCCAGGAGGTAGACTCTCAGGGCTGGTGCTGATGATAGGGACTTCGATGTTTTTGGTTGCCTAAGTCCCACATCGAGTAGTAGGAGATGTTTAGCTGCTTGGTCATCCCCCTTGATAGCTAGCTTTTACAGGAGGGTTCTTCAAGTTTTTAGAAGCTTATCAAGATATTTCCAGAAAAATGAAAAGAATATTTAGCGTGTAAGGTATAAACATTACCTATGTACAATATCCATCAGAACAAGCAGACCTAGTTCATGGGCTCTGTCTATCAGAGACTTAAGATCTTCTGGAGTTCCAAACCTACTGCTAGGTGCAAAGAAATTAGTAACATGGTACCTGTGTCATGCAGAACAATCTTTTTAAAGTCAGGCCATCAACTTTAGGGGGGAGACACTAATGCTCTAACAAACAAGAAATTTAGAACATAAATGGCCAGTTATTCTTTAAATAACATTGGAACTATCGGCAATTTGGAAGGGGGAAACTTTTATGATTAATGATAACACTGGATAGGCATTCTAGAAGAACTACCCAAAACTAGCATAATAAGAATGTTCTTGGATAGCCATAATCTGGACAGCATTATAGCCAAGCTTTTTAATGCGAGGTAGTACATCATCTCTAAAATTAGCATATGTGTTGATTTTTGGCTCCTGCACCACATGGTTCAAAGCATTATTAGTAACAGAAAAAATACTAGCTCTGAATAGACATTTCATTGAACTTTATAGACTAACTCTGTTATTACGCAAAATATTCTGTATTTAAATCTGAAAGACACTGATTGTATTAATGAGAGCAATGTCTTCATTGCAAGGAAATAATTCAATAAATAATTTTTTAAAGAAAAATCTAAAGCCTTGTTTGCATGTAACAAACAACTAACGCCTTTCACTTAGCATGTATTGGAAGAGTGAGGAATCAGTTTAACTAGCCTTACTTTTGTAAACCGCAAGATGATTTCACTTCATAATAAAGATAAACGATGCAATTTCAAAACAAGTAACTATTTGCAGCTTGGCATTTCTAAATAGAGTAACTTTTGTTTTGAGAATAACCAAATAAGAATGGAATCCTCTGAATGTCATTAGGTCAGCTAAGTCACATTTGCCCAAGGATATAAAACTTAGTTCTGAGTGGTGTCTATCTACTTAGTAGTGCAAGTCAATTCAATTCCATTTGTAGGCAATCGGGAATAAAACTTTCTGTAAAGAAATAATTATGTTGCTTTCTTGCAAGTTTAATATTGTCACTTCTAAGAAAGTGAAAGGGATGAGGGGAGATGTTTCAAGTATGATATTTCTTTCTGGGCAGTGCTTCCCATCAATAAATTTGATAGTAATGATTCTGGGCGAAGCTTCCGAGACAGATGAACATGTCCCAAAAGGTGAGAGAGTATGTCGAATGTCAAACAATGGGGCTTTACCTACGGTCAGCTAAGGGCATAGTGCTTCCATGAACCATGAAGTTGCTTGGGTTGGCAAAAAAAAAGTTTAGTCTTTGACATTTTGCCATTGATAATAAACAATAACCATCGTTTCTGATGTAATAGATTATTGACTTCCCAATAAGGCAACCAAGAAAGGGAAAAGAAAATAATCACTTATTGACATCAAATTAGAGAAAGCAAAAAAGTACGCACCGGGCTACTCATTCCAATGTGTGACTCATATATTCTAATTGACCGTGGTCGTTTTGGCTGTGGATGTTTGAAGACATATTTTTCCTGTAACAAGAGAAAAATATAAACCACAATAATAGTGCATGACAGAAAAATCAAATGATATGTAGAAGTCAACAATTAAGTAATTAACACATGTTATAATATATATTGTAATTGAATAGCACCTAAGGTCTGTTCTCAGTAGTTGTCAAGATAGTTGGTACACTGTACCAATAAATAATTACATAAATTTAATATACAGATATTTTAACAAAACTACTTCCATGGTGTTCTGCAATCTGGCAGTTGCAAAACGTGGTTATCAAAATGTTGCAGCTTTGTCTAGTTTTTTTTAGTCTTCAATCATAATTAAGGAACAAGGAGAGATTATATACATATTTTCTTTGAAGGGGACGATAACGAATCTTTGCAATATAAAAATTTAATGGAATAAAGGTCAGAGTGTATGACTTCTGAAAATACTATAGAGCAACCAACCACATTGTATGCCATTTATATAAAAGTTCCCTTGAAACTACCATAAATAGATAACGAGAGAAATGTTGTAATAACAATTCTATCCCATGACATGTAACGAGGAAAGAGATATTTAAATTGGTAATAATTTTTTCCATGCATAACCTGCATGGAAGAAATGTAGAATCTTACCTCCTCTGGGGGATCATAGTATATTCCATTATATGGAATTTCACCAGGAGCCTGTACAGAGAATTTGATCCAAGCTGGAATTGAGTCCTTGATCCCAGAGGGAGTATCCATGTGGATCTACAAATATATATATTTATAGTTACGAAGTATTTAGTTTACATTTCAGAAATATATTCATAGGCTTAGTTCAAGGCATCCAAAGAAGTTTAACACACTTGGTCGTGGAAAAATCGATGTCCTTATTTGCTTTTGTAGGATAAAAAACATATAATAACTTAAGAGAAAGAAATTTACAATCTACATCAGGCAAGGATAAGATATGTCCTAGTAATAAAAGAAACGTTTTACACTTAAAAACCAAAGATGACGAGAATGATAGATTAACTACCCTAGCTTGCCAATTTTTTCTTCAATACTACTGTGGCTTGCAAGAAAGAATGGTCATGTCAAAATAACTACCCTATTCCTATAAAAGTTTCTGTTTTGAACACTCCTATTTGCATTCTAGAGCATTTTGTTTGGTGAATTCTTATACCAATACAAATGAGAATACCATAACAATTGCATAAATGATACCATTTTGTCATTTATACACTAAAATGCCCATGCAGAGTTTTAAAATATAGATCTCTCTTATGATTTAAGTTGTATTTACTAATTTACATAATATTTTAATAATTGTGTTTGTTTCCAGAAAATTTGAAAAACATCATTTTTAATGAACTTGTATGATTGGGCTCCCCTCCAGAGGGTGCTGAGCTTCCTATGCACAATTCCAAAAAAGATGATATATTTTCAATTCATCCCTAAAAAATCTAAATAAGGAAGAAATTACAAAGAATTACGGAATATAGAGATTGATGGTTTCAGAAGACAATCTTTATCTACCCATTGAATAATATATCCATTCCTTTTCTTGTTTGTGTTATAACATCATTCTTCCTGATAAATGCAAGGAATTTCATGTTCTTTCTCAAAGTAATTCTTAATAAAAGTAAAATATAAAAGAAAAGTTATGTGGAACCAGGTCACATATTTGGAAAAATCTTCATAATTCGTACTGTAATACAATTCATTATCAAAAACATACTCAAAATACCAACCATAAGGGAAATAATAAGAGAGATTATAACTTAGTGTAGTAAACTGGTGGAATTTGAACAAACTGTTGTTTTCTGCAATCCAAAATCGACAACACTGCTATAACCAATGTCCAATGACCATATGGACATACGTGTAGATCTTCAAACTCCTCAAAATAAATTATTTTCAGGAGAAAAATTACCTTGACTCGAGAACCATGAGGAATTGGTGGTGAACCATCGGCATTGTTTGGCAAGAAGATCTCCCATACACCAAAAGCGTCCTGTTTGACGTAACAAGAACATTTTAAAATTTCAAAATCAATGCATTTGTCAATTAAATCTTAGGATGTCCAATATCCAGGACTAGGCGTATGTCAGATTTATCACAATCACATCTGTCCATCGATAAGAATTCTCTTAGAATTTGGATTGGGTTGAAACAATCACATTTACATTAAACAAGTTTTAAAATAGACATCAAAATGGTCTTATTGTTACTGTCCTACGTGAATCGTAGATCTCAAACAAATACATATTCTAGGTCACAATAAATGAAGTACATTTATCCAATTCAATTTTACACAAAGAATGAGTAGGAACATAATAAGGGGGGAGAGGAGGTGAGATTCTAGGTACAATCAAATAGATGGCTAAAAATATGAGGAAGATGAAAGCAAAGGACTTTTTAATGAACGCACTCAAACTTCAAAGAGAAATTAAGAATTACATACCTTAGTCATTACATCTGCATTTGGATTCCAATTGTTGAAATCTCCAACTAATGCTGCTGACTGAAGTAGCAATCAATAATATCCATAATGGTTGCAGGGAAATAAATTCAGTTATACTGTGATTGATTAAATGAATTGTTTTGAAGTTTAAAGACAACTTACATACACGATATTCAAAACAATATTATCTCCAAGCTTTGTTAGAAAATATATTAATGATAGAATTGCAAAAGGAAGAGGTAAAGACAACTGCTTAAAATAATACAATATCCTGAATTCTATCTTTCCAATAGAACGCCTTTTTGTTTTCTACCCAAATAAACTGACTTATAACTTTAGTCTCTGAGTGCAGTTGTAAATAAAAAAAAAAAGTATGAATTTGACCATGTAAACAAAACAAAGATTGATGGAGCATATTTCCTTCAAGCTACTAACTACTAAGAGAACTCCATTAATTCCTAAATAACTATTAGGTATATGTAAACATTGATACACATTATAACACACATTGATTGACACAGAATTTATATCTAAATAAAAAATATTAGTGACTTTGCTAAGAAAGCATAGATACTTCAAAATAGTCATCATTCCATGTTGGACACCTAATAAGCACTTCAAATACTCCTAAATGCATTTAATTTCTTTGCACTTCAATTTTTTGAACTCATACACCAATAACCTACACAAATGGTAAAATGAGAATAGGGCAAACAGGTATTATACAGCTCCCACCATAGCAGTTGGGGTCCAAGGCATGGTCAGATCTGTTGCAAATCTATTTTAGATGCCATACCTTGCATTTGCAGGAGGTTGATTTCATAACTCAAACCTATAACCTTCCAGTGATATGGCATTAACTAGTGATATGGTATTAACTGCAATGTCCAGTCACCCCTTCTATTAATAAAAGGGAATACCACGATAATTAGATAATAAATTATAGGAATCTATTATGTCTTTAATGACACATTCATTCTCTCTTTTGATTTGGGATTTGTCTTTACGTTATTTTTATGCTATCTTTAGGTATTAACATGTTATACTATCACGCCTATAATTTTAAATCTAGTATATCGCCATATGTTGTGTTGTATTCATGCTTTTAAAATTCTACAAAACAATTTGAACCCAAAAACTAGAACCAGGGTTAATAACAATAATTGAAATGAAGTATACCTTAGCTCCAGGCGCCCACTCTCTGTAAGTAATGCCCGTGGCACTGCAAATAGATGTGTGTAGTCATTAAAGACCATATCAATCAAGTGGAAATTATGCGCTAATTTCCTTTTTAAGCACATTTACTGTTTGACTATCAAACCTTACACTATTAAGTTACTCAAATTATAAATAAAAGCTGGAAGACAGTGTAAGTTGACATGTGGGAGGAAGAGTGTAAGAAAGGTTGAGAAATACTATGATTTTGAACTCGTGTTTGCTTAAACAAGCTATTAGGTTTAGGGTTAGGGTTTCTATTTAAATCACTAAAAATAGTATTTGCTACTGGGTCAAAAACTCAGCCCATGAAGACATGTTTGTTTGATCGTAAACTTAGCAGTGATTTAAAGATTCTAGGAGCTTCTGATTAAGATCCTACGATACTACATTGAAAAAAAAAATTTAATTTTGAGAAGATGGATAAATTAATTATCCAAACACAGCATTAACGAAATTCAAAATAGTTACAAGTAGAATAAGGAAGATTGGTGAAGTGTCCCGAGTTGGAACTATTTTGTTTCAATTTTGTTCTGTAACGTTGTTAGGGAGAAAAAGTAGCTGAAGAAGAGAAGGGTTATATAGTTTTAGAATGCCATTATAAAATACATATTAAGAATTCCACATCGGATAATATATGGTTTGTTCAGGCAATCCTCACCCACAAGCCATATATTGTCTGATGCGAGACTCTTAACATATATATAGTTTGTTCAGGCAATACTCACCCACAAGTCATATATTGTCTGATGCGAGACTCTTAATATATGGTAGAAAAATTGAACCATCTCACAGTCACTCACCCAAATATTTCCTCCAGAGGTAGTGTCGTATACGGTTCTTAAATTCTCTTTACCAAGAACACTCGGATGTTGTAATCTGAAATATATCAAAGGCACTTCTGGAAAAGGTTTCATTTATGAAGATAGAGAACATACCGAGGTAATTGATTTCTCTGATGCTCATTTATGGAAGTTTAATGTTGGATGTGAGACTAATGACCTTTTGATATCTTAGATGAGTAAGAAATAAAATACTTGCAAGATCCAACACTAAGGTACAATGAAGAGTCAGGTATTAGTAAGATGTGAACTAATTTGATTGAAACAGTGACTCAAAGAACTTCAATTTGAAGGGTCTTTGGTTGAAACAATTACTCAAAGAACTTTGATTTGAAGAGGCAAGATTGATGACAATATTATGAGATAATCAATAATCAAGTTGCATTGCATATTGCCTCAAATCCAATTTTTCATGAGGTCCAAACATATTGAGATGGATTGTCATTTTGTCAAAGAGAAGATTGAATTATGCGACAATGTCATGGGCTTTGTCAATTCAAATGATCAGTTGCCGAATGTTTTTACAAAATACTTGTTAGGCCCTAAGAATAAATTATATATTTAAGAGAATGGTAAAAAGCTGTTGTATTGTATTCCTCGGCCTCAGGCTGGTTTATATAGTGAGAATACCATAAATTACAATTAATTCTCTCCTTAATGGAGAATAAAGGAAAACAAAAGAGAATAAACGGAAACAATAAAATAGAGAAATAAAATATTTTTCAACATTATATATGAAGCATGTTTGGCGCAATTGATTCATACGCTCCAACTTGAGGGGGAGTGTTGCTATTTAAATTAAATAGTATATTCTGTAAATATAGAAATAGCATATTCTCTTATGCTCTAGCATGTTCTATTGTAATTAATGTGTACATTGCATATTGATTTGTTGCTTAGTCTATATAATGAAACCTATGTGGTGTTTGAAACACCCAGTTTCACCATATGTCTGTCTCACTTTTTCTCATCCAACGGATACGTTTAATAGACTTGGCAAAAATCATCTTATGATGAAGTCATAAGTAACTTATGATACACAAAATGTTACACTGGAGTAGGGGGAGATTGATTGACCAAAATAAATGTACCATATTACCTGCGTGTGAAGCCTAACTTTTCGTACCCACGCGAAAATGCATCAAGACCACCTTCATATTTGTCAATTTCCTCCCGAATTCTTTTGTATTGTGCATAACTGTGTGATTTGAGAATTAAATATATTTCAGTGAAAATTAAGCTTTTGTTTCAGTGTTGAGAACTAAAAGCACAAAATTAGTAGGGACAGCACAAAATTAACATGCTAACTAAAATGTTAATCAAATAATTGTGGAGCAGAAAATAGAATAATTAGTTTGTTTTCTGGATTTTGGATTGGTGAGGTATACATCATATTAAATTATCATGATAGCATTGGTAAGGGATTACGATAGACATGCAATTTGGCCCTGTGTTTTGGGTAGGCAAATAGGGCTGGAAGCCCAAAAATCTTGCCTTTTTATTTGTCAGGTTATTATGAGTTGTTCCAGGTTCCCATGACCAATTAATTAATTTAAGCCCTTCAAATGCTACTCTAGTGAGCACCATTACATAACTCACAACAATAATGGTGGACCAACAAAATTACATAGCTCATGCAATGAATGAAAACAGTTCTTTGAAAATATGATTTAATGAAACATTGCCGTTATGTTTTTTTTGGCAAAACTACACAACACAAAGGAAGCAATACAAACATATAGACAATTACATTCTGATGTGATTCATGTAAAATAATCTCTTTAGTCATACTCTTGAACTGAATATTAAAATGAACTTCCAATGGCTAGTTATAATCTCTTGAACTAAAATAATCTCTGCAAGAGAAGTCCAAGATAGCCCAATTATAATCTTCCACGGCTAATTGAACTTCCAATGCTTTGCATTGGTCATTTCATTCAGAAAATCAGTACTTGCTTCACTTATATTGGGGTTAGCTTACCGGAAATCAAGATGTTGACGGTGAGCTTGCAAAAGTGGATCAATCTCATATATTTTCTGCCCAGTACCGGGTGGAGGAATGATTTTAGGTTTATCAACTTTTACTTTCTCGTCTGAATGAATTGATGTTTTCTTGGTTTCAGTGTCGGTGTTAACATCTACAAGTGATGATGATATAACAGAACCCTTCTCGTCTCCAACCTCTCTATAACTGCTAGCTGCTTCATCAAGATTGTATTTATTCTCATCTTTCATGGTTAAACCCTCCAAGTTCTGAAAAAACAAAATATGCATTCAGCTAAGAACATTGAAAGAAAATTAAGATTTTTGCAAAATACATATTCTGATATCAGTAGTAATAAACATACATTGCAAACAAAATAAAAATTCAAATACATCTATAGGCATGCTACTAACCTATGGAAATACAAAGTAGGATTAAGAAAGAAGACCAAGTGTGTACTGCCTATACACAATGGCTAAAATATTTAGATATGATCGACAATCATCAAAACAGTACTCCAGTGTCATATTTGCACTTGTTTAATAATCGCTTTAGAATACCAATGCAATATTTATTACTTTTTCCACTAATATACCTGATTTATTGAATTTCGCTCCACTTATTACTCTACTAACTGCAATTAATATGGCTGTTTTAGTAAATGATACTAATTTTACCATTGAAATCAA
Organism: Vicia faba; assembly: GCA_948472305.1. Taxonomy (NCBI): domain Eukaryota; kingdom Viridiplantae; phylum Streptophyta; class Magnoliopsida; order Fabales; family Fabaceae; genus Vicia; species Vicia faba. The sequence continues at coordinate 1,039,366,604 of OX451740.1, forward strand.
TTCAGTTAATCATTTTTTTAAGAACTATCACGTACACAACCCAAATATGACATCCATATGAGTCGGATGGAGTAGTAACTTATTCTGAAGAGTCACATAATCTTTCAAATGTTAGAATTAATTCACAATAGGCATATCATGTAGTACAACTAATTCACATAATCTCTCAAATGAAGTACAACGATGAGATGAGGACGACAGGGAATCCTCTAGCTCTACATTTAAAGAAAACTAAGAATACAATGAGGTTGCTCAGTCTCCATGCATGACTAAGATAGCAACTTACTTGAAGTAGCCATGGGTTGGACACCAAAGAGAATAAAAGTTAATTCCAACTCAAAAAATTTTGGACAAATGAACATTCTTACAACATGAGCATTTCAGCTCCAACAATATGCACCAAAGGACTATGAAAACTGCAAAAGTCAATAACTTTGTCTCATATGGTAATGTTACTACTACTTTAAATATCCCAAAATATGTTCGAACTCACATTGAATTAGATAAAGTCTATAGCATACGATAACTGGTAATAGTATGATTCATGATCAAAGCAAGAACTAAATGTGTTCAGATCATATGCCATGTAAAAAGAATTCAGGAGATAACAAAACTGGATAGATTGATAAAGTTTGGAATGTCAATGATAATGTATCAGTCTAACTTGAGACAACATTCTTAATAGATTTCACACATTGGAATTCTTATTAAAGATCCTTTGAATCAAATATCAATAGTAAGCATACAAATATGCAGTGATGACCAGGAAAAACAGCTGTCACACTTTCATTTGTTAAACCCAGCATATGTACTTTACTTTTTGGGTGATATATAGCAATAAAGACTCTTAACATGTTTTTTCTCCATCCTCTAGAATCTGTCTTGCTCATAGATGCACTCAACTAATAAACGCTATGTTGAAACTCAAGTATATTGCACCACTCCATCATTTAAAATGCCTCACAGTATCACATCTCCAAATGAATGCCACAGTCCCTAGGCAGGGAAAGGCATGTGACAGGCAGCATGCGAAATTATTTATATAAACATATTCCACATGGAGAAGGAGAAAGCACCTGCGCATCCTCTGAGGTTATATCAGGATTTTCAAGTTGATCTGTCAAGGATACAGAGTTATCTTGATCTTCAGGAATAAGTACTTTATCAGATTCAGCAATTGTGGAAGATTTGGTTTCAGAATCGCGGGAAAACTTTGCGTAAAGTGAGGTCCCTGAAAGAAGCCAGAAATTGTTAGTGCCACATGCAAACTAGATTATTACTTTATGTTCAGTAGTACTAAAGTTTATATACCAAAATCTTTGCCTATTCTATTTTCAGCATTACTGCATTGGTGTATAAGTAATTTAAACTGATCATTGATCACATTAAATATTGACAGCTAATGATCATACTAATATTTCCTTTTCAACATCAAACTGCATAGTTAAGAATCAATCATTTAATAACATTCTCAATAAACAACAAAACATTGAGGTAATACCAATCAACTAGAAACTCTTCACAAAAACTTCCAACTAATATTTAAAAACATTCTGTCAACTTAGTCATAGTTAACACAAGTTTCCGAGCAGAAAGCAGAAAAGGCATATATTGTACTAAAAGAAACATCTAACATCATCGGAATACTTTCCATGCATTGCAAAAAAATAATCAGTTTTTGTCGGTGAATCCAAGAGAACACTAGTAGCATAATAGCTAAAACACTGTGCATTCCTTTTTTGCGGTCAATGAACTATTGGTGCATAATTTCAAATGTTCGATTCATGAGTTGTACTAAAAATCAATATACATGAAGTCTCCCAGTTCACAACAGATGCATCCGAATACACAAAAACAGAACTAAGCCAAATTCGTTAAGCTCAAAAGATCCTGAAATCCAATAAATCACGAGAATCTCATGCCTCAGTTCCGCACAAGTTACCAACCGCTACTAAAATGGAGTCAAAACCAGTCCTCCTATCTAGTCAATTCAACAGTACTAACAGAAATGCGTGCTTCAGATTCGTTTAAGTTACCAACCGCTACTAAAATGGAGTCCAAATCAGTCCTACCTAGTCAATTCAACAGGACTAACAGAAACTCATGTTTCAGATTCATTTAAGTTGCCAATGCATACTAAAACAGAATCAAAACCAGTTCTACCTACGAAATAAAACAATATCCACGGAATTCCGTGATTCAACAGTAGTTCACAAAACCTTCAAACTAATATTTAAAAATGTTTTGTCTACTTATTCATGGTTAATACAAGTCTCCAAGCAGAAAGCAGAAAGGCACATACTGTAATAAAAGAAACATCTAACATCATCAGAACACTTTCCATGCATTGCAAATAAAAATATCAGTTTTTGTCGTGAATCCAAGAGAACAGTTGTAGTATAACAGCTAATAACACTGTGCATCCAAATGCACAAAAATAGAACTAAGCCAAATTCGTTAAGCTCAAAAGATCCTGAAATCCAACAAATCACGAGAATCTCATGCCTCCGTTCCGCTCAAGTTACCAACCGCTACTAAAATGGAGTCAAAACCAGTCCTACCAAGTCAATTCAACAGTACTAACAGAAACTCGTGCTTCAGATTCGTTTAAGTTACCAACCGCTACTAAAATGGAGTCAATACCAGTCCTACCTAGTCAATTCAACAGAACTAACAGAATCTCATGCCTCAAATTCGTTTAAGTTACCAATGCATACTAAATCAGAATCAAAACCAGTTTCTACCAACGAAATTGAACAGTATCCACAGAATTCCACGATTCAGCTTCGCTTAAGTCACCATTCGCTAATAAACAAAAATCAAAACGAATTCAAACAAGTTCCCACCGATGCATGTCATTTCAATAATCAAAAAACAAAAAAAGCATTAATCAAGCAAGTATGCAAAAAATAGCAAGCAAGTCGAACTCGAAAACCGTAACAGAATTAAGACGAAATAGGTTCAGGTTCATTACGAGAGAATGAGGAGTTCTTGTTGAGAAAAAAAGAGTGAGATGATGAAGTTCTGCGATCGCAGCGTAAGGTGGATTTGTGCAGAGAAGGAAGAACGGGAAATCGAATTCCTGAGATTGTATAAACCATCTTCTTCTATCAGCTTAGGGTTTATATTGCAACGAAGAAGAAGAGATCTAAAAAATTGAGTAGAAGGAGGCAAGAGAAGTGTGATGACATAGAGAGTAAAAAAACGATTCGCAATAATTTCTTGAATGAATAAAAACGATTTAATAATGATGAGAAAAAATTGTTTGATTATTATGTAATGTACGGTGAAGAATGGCGTTATGTGGGTGGAAGGAGAATGAAAACTGAGAAGTGATGTTGCTATTGCTACGTGTGAGCACAGTTCAGAACTGAGTTTAGCATGGTGATTGGGGTTGTGGGGTCCAGTTGGGTTTTGTTTTTGAATTGTGATCGTTCATTTAATTGTTTTCTCATACAAACAATGAGGTACCCAAGAGAGGATATGAAATGACTGGCTATTGGTGTTAGTTTGCGTTATTTCGTTCTTTGTACGTGTACTGTGAAGGGAGTGTTGAGGTGACATGTAGTAGTAATTGGAAAGCATTGGGGAAAGGTGAAAAGGATCTTTTGGGTTCTGAGTATATCCCTTTTGTGTTCTTCGCTTTGTTGAAGTTCTTGTGAGTATTAATTTTACAGTTTTTTAAATTTATAATTATCAGTACCAACCGATACAAGTCCATATTGTTAGTTTGGATCTACTTATTATGATTCAAACCAATTATTATATTATTATCACTTCGTTTATATTAAAAAATTATAATAATTTAGAAATAATGTAAATATTATTAATTAAATGGCACAATTGAAAAAATAATTAATTTATATTTAGAAAAAAAATAACAGTCATTTAAAAGATACAATTTGTTTGATAAAGTAACACTGATTAAAAAACGGAATGTTATTATGTAAGTTTTACCTTTAGAAATCATTCATTGGCTTATTATAAAGATTCTAATGTATGCTTGACAGGAAATATTCTAAAATACCATGCATGGTCCATGGGTGGAACCACAACAGGTAGTATTCCAAGAGATCCATATATATATATATATATATATATATATATATATATTTAATTGAAGTGGTACTAGTATTTCAAAAGATATATTTAATTTTTTATTTATCCAATAGTAAAATTCATAGTCAAATCTAAGTGGTCCGAGTATAATAAATAGGGCTACTATTAATTCAAGTGACCATGCATTTTTCAAAAGGCCAATGGAGTTGTTTTTCCCAAATCCTAAGCATTATTTCCTCACCCTATTGAGAAAAATCAAAATTACTTTTAAAATTTAGAAATGCATTTTAAATGACCCTCACTCATCACAATTCATTTTGCTTTTATTCATTTTGCTTTTATTCTTTTCTTAAGGTTATGTCAAAAAATAATGCAGAAATTTTACACGAAAACATATTTTCTGATCAATTTTTTATCAAATACATGTTAAGCTCTTTTCTCTTTCCTCATTTCATGTTTACTTTCTCGACATACAAATTCTCTCAAATCACAAATTTGCAAACTCTTTCAACTCACATCCAAGTTTTTACTATCAACATTCAATTGCTCTAAGACTTCACAATCAAACACATTTAATAAATTTTTTATTTTTCTATACATTTTTTATTTCTCTATATATTTATAGAAATTAAGCATTAGATTGTGTAATAGATAATTTAAATATGTTATTTAATTGAGTAATGTGTTTAATAGGTAATTTAAATGATCAATACTATTAAAATTTTGGGTCACAAATATAATAATAAAGGTGTTAGAGCCATTATTTAATTAGTCAAGATTAAAGGGGTCTAACTAATATTAAGAAAGTTTATGGTTAAAAGCGTAAATGTCATGAAAGGTAAAGTCAGTGTGTAGATATTATAATAAGTCAATATCTAATTTGATGAGGGGACATATTAGATTAATGAAAACTAAGAAATAATCATAGGATTATTTATATGGATTATGGTTATCATTTGTAGAGTGATTGACAAAACACGGTTCTCTTTATCTCCATCAAAAAAATTTAAGAAATCCTAAAGGAACCTACAAATCGAAAGATCACATGCTCGCAACCTTCAACGATTTCAATGACAAATTGAATTACACTTTCGTTTTCTTTCTCTAATTCAATTCTGGTATGAATTTAAGAGATGTAAGTCAATGGCATATTTGACTCTTATGGATTAGTTTAGAATTTTCTTCTTGATATCTATATGGATAGAAATTTTTAAATTATCAATTAGATTTAACATGTGGTATCAGAAACTCATATTTGATTCAATTTGATTTTTTTTTTTAATTTAAATAACAATTATAAAATTAAAATTTATTTTAATCTTTTAATTTGTGTAAAAATTTAATTTTTTATATAAGTAATTTCATTTATTTTGTCTTATTTGATAGCGTCTACTTGAAATTCTTTTTGAAATTCCACATTATTTTTCCTGACATAAGAGTTATTCTTATTTATAAAGACTTTTAAAGTTGTATTTTTTTCCTGATATTTGAAAAATTTGAATAAATTAATTTAATTTTTAAGTAAAAATTACATTTCTTCGAAAACTTTGTTTAAAATTTTAAAATTGCGTCTAATTGCATTTTCTTTAAAGATATGGATACATAAAAATAACGAGATCGTTTAGTGTAAGAAATATTTTTCGTTTTTACTGAATTTTTAGTTGAAATGATCAATGAAGCCTTTAGGCACTTTTTACAAAAAGAGTGAGGTTTCTCATTAGGTTTTCTTCTTTCAAAAATTGAAGTTGCTTTGTGGGATGAGTGAGAGAGTAGAGTAACAGAATGCATCTCACTCGGAAAATTTCAAAGCATATGAAAAAAATGATAAGGTAACAAACTTTGTTTTGTTTTTCTCTCCTTTTTAAATAAATTTTTGGACTTTTATAAAATTTAGAATTGTAGTGTTTTTTATGTATTCTGCATATCAAAAGAGACACGAGTTGGTCTTGTTGGTTTGTATGGTTGTGTCTCAGTTTTTATATCTATTAATTTTGAAATAATTTTGTTCAAATTTTGGATGTTCTTTGTATTTTATACAATAGTTTAATATTTTAAATGAGTCTTAAAATATAATGTCACCAAAGGGACATTTTTTTGGAGAGAATTCTTATAAAAAAGTGTTAAATATTATTCTTTTGTATATGTATTTATTTATGCGATTATCAATTGACCCAAAGGATAATTAATGTTTGGCCAAATTTTATACACACCTGTGATGGTAAACATGTGATAATTATAAGATTTCATATGTGAATGATAAATCAATCTAAAGAGAGATTTATTATTTGACATATTTTATTATCAATGTTTGATTATTAATAAAAGAGTACCACTGACAATCAATATTATTGTTCAAAGACTTGATATTTATGATGCATTATGTATCTTGACATGGGTTATGCCATTTGTTGAACATATTAAAGATTCAGTTTATTTTGTGAGTATAATTATAGTGTTTCTTTTAATCTATTTACAGTTATAATTGCTACAATACATGTGTTTCTTTTAATCTATTTACAGTTATAATTGCTACAATACCTGCTAATATGAATTCAGTTTCGGCCCTTAATGAGACAAATTTCAAGGGATGGAATGAGAATATGGAAATTGTTCTTGCCTGCATTGATCTTGACCTTAATTAAGGGTGGAGTAACCATATTCTCCTACAGAATCTAGTACCTCTAAATAGAGGAAAGATTGTGAGAAATGGGATCGCTACAATTGCATGATCCATGCTTTGGTTTGTTCTGAGGTTAATTTATCGTCAGTGCCTAGAAACACTTGGTGGTTAAAATCTTGAGCAACTATTAACATTAGTGTTTCAATAAAGGGTTACCTGAACTACCGAATCCAAATGATATTGAAAGATACATCTATGTGGGAGATGGCAAGTCGATGGAGGTGAAAGTTATAGGGAATTTTAGATTATTGATGTGTACCGAATTTTATTTGGATTTGAAAGACACTTTTGTGGTTTTCTCATTTAGATAAAATTTAATTTAAGTTTCTTAATTGGACAAATTAGGGTATTTATGTTCATTTGAAAACAGTGTGTTCAAGTTGTCTTTCAATTCAGATATTGTTGGAACTGGTTGACTCATGGGTCATGATAATCTATATTTTCTCGACACAATAGCTACCTATGGTGAAACCTTGAATTTAAAATTGCATGGTACTAAACGTAAAATTGATTATAACAATTCAGGAGCATCAGGGCACAGGCACCTAGGTCACACTTCTAAAAATAGAGTTGAGCGACTAGTGTGAGATGGAATTTTGGATTCCATTGACTTCACAAACTATGATGTTTGTGTTGAATATGTTAAATATAAACAGACCAAAACAATGAAACTTGGTGCAAATAAAGTTACATATGTCTTAAAATGATACATACAAACACTTATGGACCATTTCCTACACTTTCTTAGAATTGTCAGCAATATTTTATATCATTCATATACGATTATTTTATATATGCATACATGTTTCTTATACATGAAAAGTATCAATCGTTGGATGTGTTCAAATCATTTAAGGTCGGAGTTGAGAATCAACTCAACAAAAGAATTAAGAAAGTCAAATCTGATTGTGGTAGTAAATATTATGGCATATATGACAATTTGGATGAACAACGTCTGGGGTATTTTTCCAAATACCTAGAGGAATGTAGAATTTTCCCACAATACACCATGTTAGGGTCACCCAGTGGCGGATTCATATGGGGGCGGGAGGGAGCTATGGCACCCCCCAGTTTCATGTGGCAGATTGGTAAAATCAATCTTATTTTGGCATAAGGTCACCAGTTCGACTCATGATTCCACCAGTTTTATATTTATTTTCAAAAAAAATATTTTTACTAACCACCACATCATCTAACAATTAATTTTTTTAAACAATTCTCTCAATATATAATTTATTTTTTGGCACCCCTCAAAATTTTCCTCAAGATTCGCCGCTGAGGTCACCTAGCTTGAATGGTGTGGCTGAAAGACGAAACCAGACTCTTAAGGATGCGGCAGGGAGTATTATTTGTAATTCTACATTGTCATAATTACTCTATGGAGAGACACTAAAGACTGCATCTTACATTCTAAATAGTGTGCCAACCAAAACACCTTATTAGCTTTGGACTGAGCGAAAGTCTAGTCTAAAACATTTTTACATATGGGGATGTCCAACTAAGGCAATTCCTTATAGGTCAAATGAAAAGAAATTGGACTCTCAAACAATGAACAACTACTTTATTGGTCATTCTGAAATATCTATGGGCAACATATTTTACGATCCCAAGTTAAACTCAATTTTTGAAAAGGGAACAACCACATTGTTTAAGGATATTGAGTTTAGGGGGGAGAATAAGATTTTAGACTTTGTTTTAGAGGAAGAATTGTAACACCCGTTAATTTAATTAATTATTTAATTAAATTATTTTTAGATTATTTATCGAAGTTGTGAGATGATGAGAATTATTGGTATAAGTTGTTGGATTATTATTAATTAATTAATTAGTTGATTAATAATAATTTTAATGTCAGAATATATAATGTTGGACTTATGTTATTGGTTGGAAGTAGTAAAGTGGGGGGTGTAGGTTAGGCCCAATAGGATTGATATATAAGGTTAAGCTGACACAAGAATTTGTTTAGTTGGAGAATAAGAAGTTTTTTACATTGACCGGAAGAGCTGCGCGAAAGAGGAGCAAGTTGCCCGGTGTCGAGCAGAGTAAAGCAAGGATTACGGTTGGAGCTTTGGTTGAGCGACCTTCAATCTAGGTAAGGGTGGGGTTCTAACCTCATAATAGGATTTATGATGTGTATTATGTGGGAATTGGTCGTTTGTAGGCCTGCTGTGAGTTGATGTTTCTGAAATTGCTATCGAAGTTGCCCGTTTATTCATGTTGTGGTCGTTGGGAAGTACCGTACGAATGTTTAATGAACATGTTTAGGAAATTGCCCGGTTGTTTGTTGTGGACATTTTGAGTTATCTGTGTGACTACCCGATTTAATTGATGGATAGGTTAGGATAGTTGATCACTGGTCGGGGTGGTCGTTAGGACGTTAGGATATTCCGAGCATATTAGCAGGAAAGTTAGTAAATTATTGAAGTGGTCGTTTTAGGTAGGTTTCTGCGTGACATGTCTTGTATGATTAATGAATCTGTTGATAGGAAATATAGTTGCTCGTTGTTATGTTATTCTGAGCGGTTGGCCGGAAATTATGAATTGTAGTGGTGTGGTCGTTAAGATGTTGCATTGAGTCTGTGTTGTTGGTCGAACTAGTGGTCGAGGAGGATGCTGATGGTGTTAGGTATCGAGCGGCATTTAGGCTGCGAGGTGTGTCGGGGGGTTATATGTTGGATTGTCGAGCAGTATTAGGTTGCAGGACGTGCCGAGGAGCATAAGTTAGTTGTTATTCTGTTTCTTTGTGTGTGTCGAGGAGTATGAATTAATTATTATGCTATCCTAGTTGCTTGCATGTCGAGGGGCATGTAGTTCCCTATCCCTTTTTTCTCGTACATGCTATGTGTTGGTCGTGTGTGTAAATTATTGTTAAGTTTCTGTTTGATTATTCTAATGATTGAATCATTGACTGATGTGGTAGGCTTATGGCTAATGTTGATTTATATTGAGTTGTTGTGTTGTTGTGATTGTCGCTGTGAATTCTTGTTGATAATGCGAAGTTACAGGCAATTTTAAATGATGATGAATTACCTCTATTTACTGGTAATAATGGTGATATAGGCTTATTCCTTGCGATGAATGATGATTGTTGTGAGTATCTGATAGTGCATTCATTGAGTCATATACATTTGCATACTCTACGACGGCCTGGATTGGAAAACTGCGAAGAAGGCTTATGCTTTGTTAATGCTTCTATTTATTGACAAAAAATTTAAGATTGAAGTTCTTCTCCATTGGTACCACATGCATTTGCTAATCCACTGGATGCCAACCAGGCACCCTTAAAGACGACTGGTACTCATTTTGTTGATAATCCACTGGTAATGAATCAGTATAATGCTCTGGAGGAAAGATTAAAAGTTATGGAGCGTTTTGATGCTTTTGAAGTAGACGCTCTAGAAATGGCCCTAGTTCCTGATGTGGTGATTTCACCAAAATTCAAAGTACTTGCCTTTGTAAAATACAAGGGGCTAATTTTTCCAAGAAATCACATTCACATGTATTGCAGGAAGATGCATGCCCATGCCCATAATCAGAAGTTGATGATTCACTGTTTTCAAGATAGCTTGAGTGGGGCATCTTTAGACTGCTACATGCAATTGGAGCAAACACACATTCTAACATGGGAATACCTTGCTAATGATTTCTTAAAGCATTACAAATATAACCTGAATATGGCACCTACCCGCATGCAACTCCAGAATTTGTCCCAAAAGAAAGAAGAGTCCTTCAAAGAGTACGCTCAGAGATGGAGGGAGATGGCATCCCGGGTGCAACCACCACTGTTAGAGAAGGAATTATTAGACATGTTCATGGGAACCTTGCAAGGGTTATATTATGATAAGACGGTTGGAAGTATCTCTTCGGGGTTCTCAGATCTAGTGACTATCAGAGAAAGAATCGAGATTGGAATAAAGAGCGGGAAAATACTTGGGGGACCATCAAATTCCCTCTATAATTCCAGAAGGCCTGCTTCAAACTTCCCCAAAGGAAAAGAGGGAGAAATTAATGATGTAGCATCACAACCAAGGGTACAACAACCATTAATGATCCCACAAGGACAGCAACAAGGTAGATTTGGAATGCCGCAAAGCAATTTTGATCCACTCCCTATGCCACCTAGCCAACTATTACAAGACTTGGTTAAGGCATCCTTGGTGGAGATCAAGCCTCTAGCTCCTCCAGTTGGGCCACTTCCGCAAAGGTACAATATCGATGCCAGATGTGAATGAAGAATGGAAAAACACAAGAAGGGGGGTTGAATTGGGATCTTAAAGCTTAATGAAAAGAACACGTGGTTTTTATCCTGGTTCATTTGAACTCAAACTACTCCAGTCCACCCGTCAAGGTGATTTCGCCTCTCTCTAACGAGGTCTTAATCCACTAATCAATTTTGATTACAAAACTACTTTGATAACTGCCAAAGTCTTCTTGAGTCTAAAACCACAACCCAATTTTCTCAAGGAATTACAAAATAATATAATTGAGTGTGTACAAATATGTTTTCTAAAATAAAACAATATCACAACCATGATATATTACACAATTTAAGAATGCTAGGTAGAACTGAGTAAGTATGCTTTTCTTTTTCGTGCATAGTAGTTCATCACTTGATTTCTTTTTTTCGTCTTCTTTATATAGGCCATGTGTGATACGGTGGCAGAACCCGACTGTTTTAGGAAAATGCTGGTTTGCGTTTTGCGTTTTGTATTCGCAAAATGTCGCGGTAAGCAAGAGTCGCCACCGACTTTTATTTTATCCAACTGGAAAGGAAAAAAGCACAGAAAAATTCCTTTTTCGAGATTTTGAGTACGGGGGGTAGATTCTAGAAAGGGAAGGTATTAGCACCCTTTCTATCCGTAGTTTTCTACGGGATCTTGGGTACTTGCTCATCATTTTAAAAATTGCTTCCGTGTTTGTGTGTTTTTGAAAAGTTTTTGTTTACTTCGTTTTAACCCTTGCTTCTGTCTTCAAGAGTGTTACGAAGTGTCTTTTGAAAACTTTGTTTGAAAAGTGTAAGTGTGGAAGAGTTTGATTTTGAGCAAGTACCTACTAGCATCTACCTACTCGAAAAAAGAATGTTTATGTTCTTGTTTCCTTTAGACAGCGTTATCCCACTATTAATGAGTAGGTAGCACCGTCGTTGTAGTTGTAAGGGTCAATTCGAAAGGGACGTACGATCACTAAAGCAATGTTAGGACGTCTTAGTAATAACCCTAATGTCTTAAGATCATATTTGAGGCAACATTTCCGAGGCAACCTTTCCGAGGCAACATTTCCGAACGGGACTTTTGATCTTTGTTTAGACAAGAGGGCGACCACTAAAATATCCTATACTTAATGATCATTTACCGAAGGCAACCGAAGTGAGAGTATACCCTAGGAGTGCGCATGTGCAAGTGATTTGATTTCAAGTTATTATCTTTGCAAATTTAGGGTTTGCTAAGCATTTTAAAATTAATAGACATTCTTGTCATGCAACCCTATTATCATACATCTAACAGTTAATATCTGCGAAAATTAAAATGCGAGAAATAGAACTACGTTATTACAAGGCTTCGGGGAGGGGGATTAATTACATAGCCAAAAAACCCGTAAGAACGATAAATAAACGAAAAGTCCTAATTAAGCTATTACATCCCATGAGCAGTTACATTAATATTGCAAAAATAATAAACGCGCACGATAAATTAAGAACGAGAAAAAATTAGGGTTTTGACCCCGTCTGAACCTAATTAAAGAAAAAAATATTTTTTATTGTTTTTGATTATTTTAAGAAAATAAGGTTTTAATTAAATATGGACAAACCTAATTAATTAAGAAAAAACAATTAATTTTGACCTATTTTTGTATTTTGGTTATTTTAAGAAAAAAAGAAAATAAAAATTAAATTAAACAAAACCCTAATTGATTTTAATTTATTTACAAATGGTTAGAATTGCCCTAGAATTAAATTAAACTAATTAAATTAATTTTGACAAAATATATAAAAAACCTAACTTTGATGAAATTGATTTTTATGAGTTTTTTTGTATAAAAAAGAATTAAATTTGTGTGAGAAAATAATTTAAACAAAATTAAATAAATAAAAGAAATATAAAAAAAAGAGAAATGGGCCTGGTATCAAAAGTAAAAGGGGGGTGTCAATAGCAGCTTTTGGGCCCAATAAGCTTTGGTCCATGTTGACCTTCATAATCCAATGTGTTGGCTTGACTAAGATGCACGGTAGACTTTCAAATGATGGCCTTTGGATCCAGCTTGTGGGCGATCTGATGGTTGAAAGATGATGGAGTATAGAGGATCTATGTGAAGCCTGCGCATGGAATTACATATAACAAAATAATATTGAAGAATGAGGGGACCTGGGGATCGAACCCAGGCCCTTTGGATTTTCCACATACCTCCTGACCAACTGAGCCAACGTGTTTTGTTGTATAGGGAATAGTAAACAAACATTATATTAGCAAAAGAAAATTAACATATCAAAAACGCGCGAAATTTAAATGGATGAATCATTGTCTGCCACGTCTCCTTTCTTCTTCCTCTCTCCGTTGGCAAAAGTCTAAGACTTTTACCTACAGAGAAAAGTCTGTAGCTATAGCCATGCGTATTTCCAAAATCTCACACAAGCATCATAAATAAAAACTAAAAGTACAGATCAATTCGTCTTGACCTTGTGAGCACCATGGCATCCCTCTTTTGGGCCAATTTTACCTGCATGAGAAAACCCTAAAACGAGCAAGAAAACCCTAACAATGGTGGATCTCAGTACGTGTGTCAAAAATTCAATTGAGTATTACCAAAACATTGCAAATATATTAACCAACATATATATGTCATTGAAACATGTTGATGTTGCGTAAATTATAAGAATGGATTTTGAGTTTGAAGGGCAAATCGTGGGTCTGTGGTTTGAGTTTCTGGCCTTATGGATGCTTGCAAATGATCGTATCTGCTTCAGAGAAGGCCCAGGATGCGAATGGTGCTCTTGGAATGGCCTCAATCTCCCTCTAACTGCAAGAATGCTTTCACACTTTTTAATGATTTTTTGAATCTGACTATGCTCTCTCACACCTCCAATTCTTGCTTTTGGTCTGGATTTGTTCTATATGTAGCCTTGAGTGAATTAGGTTTACAAATTTGTTTCAAATCTTCTTCAATTAAGGTGATTGAATCATGATTTGATTCTTATTCAAATCTTTATAAATCAAGAAAAACTCAATCTTTTTGTGTACAAACAAGCCTTGCACGATTTGATCTTATTGCCAGCTATTCATGGACCTGAAATATGCACAAAATCTCAAGGTTTAAATGATTTTGATATTTTCATGATTTTATTTTGATTTAATTTGATTTAATTAAAATAAAAATCAAAATAAATGACAAAAATAAAATAAAGGCAAGTGGAAAGGATCGTGGGTCGTGGACCATGTTACAAACTCAATACAAGCACAAAAAGTTGGGCCCATTTGACCAAAATTACAATTTGAGGCATATTTGACTTTTGGCAATTTTGCAAAAAAAGTCAACTTCACCCATGCATAACTCCTTCAATTTTGACCCTAGAGATGTGTTCTTAGACTTTTTAGAAATCTAAATATGTCCTCTAAGCAACCATTTTGGTATCATATCAATTGAGTCTTCCATGTTCATGTATGAAGCTTTGACAAAAAAGGTGTTTTTGTTGACTTTTCAAAATGACCTATAATGTCCAAATTCATAACTTCTTGTGAGTGCATATTTTGAACTTGGGAGATGAAGATGAATTGTAGGGAACTACATCCTCTTCAAAATGAGCTTTGTATGGGTAATTTCTAATAAAGTATGAGAAAGTTATGCTTGGTCAAAGTTGAGTTGACTTTTCCTGCAAAACCCTAATTTAGCAACTTTTGGGTTTTGATGAATTGTGAGCAATCCTTGAGGAATCATGATCAACCCTTGATCAAATGATGAATAATACTTCTAAATGAGTATGTTGACAAAAAATCTTGAAGTTTGACTGTATGTGGGCCACAGTTGACTTTTGCCCTAGCATAGTCGATTTTCAGGCCTTTGAGCAATTGACTGAGCAAACTTCCTGTGTAGGGCTTGAATCTTGACATGGATGATCTTTAGAACATATTAGGACAATAATGAGCATTTGGGACCTTTTTTATTCAAACATCTTGATGCAAACTGAAACCCTAATTTGAGGTAGACTGTCTTAGGAGAGAGTTTGTCTTGTCAACCCTTGGACTTCCTTGAGCAATTTGAGAACCTCACTTGAAATGTATTGAGAAATATGGGAGGGAAAATTTTAGGGTACAACAACTGCCCCTGTTCAATCTTCTTAAATCTGAGGATGTAGATTGGCTTGCTTGCCTTTCGTGATCCAAAGGTGGAAGATGATTGAACACTAGAGTGCCCAAGAAATTTGCACTCGCGTGAAGTGGTACTTGTCTTGTGATGCCGAGAATGGGCTTATAGATGCCATTTGGAGATTGATGACGGAAGATGGGCTTAAAGATGCCATTCGAAGGAGTGTTGATCGCCTAAGAGATTCCTTAGCGAGAACCCGTATACCTGTTGTTGAGGAAGATTTCGCTGGGGAATACTGATCTCTGTTTTGAGGGAAATAGAAGTTTAGGAGCTTCAGTCATCCGTTATTCTGCTGTGGAATCGTCTCTTGGTTGAAGAGGTGAAAATGAACTACTATCTGGTCGCGATCCAGGATTCATAGTGATAAGATCGACTGCTATCTGGTCGTGCTCCAGGCTTTACAGTGACTTGCTAGGGAGATGAGGTTAAACTTGCTATCCAGTCGTTCTCCAGGCTTCGCAATTTCTCAATTCTTATCTGGTCGTACTCCAGGCTTCAGAAGGAATTAATTTGTTATCCGGTCGCATCTGGGCTTCAACTTGAATTTAGGGCACACTAATATCCGGTCGACTCCGGGCTTCTTAGTAATTGTTCAGGTAAACTGCTATTTGGTTGAAATTCAAGCTTCGCAGTGTCTTGCACTGTTATCTGGTCGTAATCTCAGGCTTCAATGTCTTTTACCGCTATTTGGTCGTAATCTAGGCTTCACGATGTATTATACCATTATCTGGTCGAATCCAGGCTTCATGGTGTCCTGTACTGCTATCTGGTCGATTCCAGGCTTCAAAATACCTTACTTCTTATCTGGTCGTATTCCAGGCTTCAGAAGAAATCAAGTGGTTATCCAGTCGCATCCGGGCTTCCATTTGACTTTAAGGCTTACTAATATCCGGTCGATTTCCGGGCTTCATAGTAATTGGTCGGGTAAACTGCTATTTGGTAGAAATCTGAGCTTCGCAGTGTCCATTACTGTTATCTGGTCGTAATCCAGGCTTTAGTGTCTTTTACCACTATTTGGTCGTAATCCAGGCTTTAGTGTCTTTTACCACTATTTGGTCGTAATTCAGGCTTCACGATGTATTATACCATTATCTGGTCGAATCCAGGCTTCATGGCGTTAGGAAAAATCAAGATATTATCCGGTCGAATCCGGGTTTCATAACTTGTATTAAAGATATACCACTATCTGGTCGACTCCAAGCTTCATAGTATTCTTGGCTGCTATCTGGTCGTAATCCAGGCTTCACAACGTCTTATACCATTATCTGGTCGAGTCCAGGCTTCATGGTGTCTTTTATTGCTATTTGGTCATAATCCAGGCTTCACAATAACTTGCTGGGGATTAAACTATTATTAGGTCGAATCTGGGCTTCGTAGCTTAATGATAAACCACTATCTGGTCGATTCCAGGCTTCGCGGTATTTTGATATTGTTATCTGGTCATTCTTCGGGCTTCACAATATGATGGAGAAATCAAGATACTATCCGGTCGGATCCGGGCTTCATAGCTTGAACTGGAATAGAAATCTTTAGCATTAATTTGACTGAACCAGAGAAAACTTGTGAGAATTTGGATTGTACCTTTCCCTGAAAGGTAAAGAGTTAGTCGTATGTAATGTCATGATGTATGAAATGCATTGAGTAATGATATTCTCAAAATAAATGAGACTGTGTTGTATGATGCTCATGCACATGTCATGACGTATGGATATGCAATGTTTTTATGATATTCTCTAACTAGGGAAAATAAATCCCGGACTACTGCTGGAGAGCGCAAGGAGTTGAATTCTTCGTTCTTGCTGGGAATAACGATCAAAGATGATTTGAGAATAAATTGGTGGGAGAATAACTCTGCTGGAGAATAAACCAGTGAGAAAAATGACTCTGTGGGGAAGAGAGCTACTCTACCAGAAGATTTGCTGATTTGGAGAAGTAACCTCGGCTGGGGGTGAATTACTGTTGTTGGCGATAATGAACCCTTGTTGGGGATTGATTTTCTGCTTGTGGAAGAAATAAACTCAATTGGGGATAGTCTTCCCTTGTTGGTGATAGATGAACTCTGCTTGGGGAGAATTAACATTGAAGTTTTTAGATACCTTTTTCTTTGCGGGGAGTGTATGTACCTTTAGTCATATTCTCCAGCTGGGTCTATCCCTGTACCCGGTGAATAGAGCAACTGTAAGGTTTAGA
The DNA here is from genome assembly GCA_948472305.1 of Vicia faba. Lineage (NCBI taxonomy): Eukaryota > Viridiplantae > Streptophyta > Magnoliopsida > Fabales > Fabaceae > Vicia > Vicia faba. The sequence goes on from OX451740.1 coordinate 1,039,383,891, forward strand.
CATTTCTTGGTTTCCCCTCTTCCTGGAATTACGAGCAATCGTCTTTTGTTTCGTATGTAAACATTTATGAGCAACAATTATTTTCAAATGCATATATCAAAAATGAATCATTGGGCATTCTTGCAAAACAAAACGGGAAAAGAAAAACAATTTTGAAATTTGTTGTAAAATGAATTGTATTGATTTTGAAGTTGGCCTGTAATAGGTGTTTTGTACAAGAGGTTGACGTCCTAGTAAGAGAACACTGCCGAAAGATAGAAATTATACAATTTGTGAAAAACAAAGAAAAACAGCTATGTGAACAATCCCATTGGGTTCCAACTCTACTATTGCCTTTATATATTCGAGCGTCTCATGACTTTGCTACTTGGTTGAAGGTAAATCAGATTGATCAGTACCGTCCGAGCTTTATAGTCGATACCGAAGTCTGGTTAGAAGATGATCCCATGAGACATAGTGTTACGCTTCAATCCTTGATTTTTGCCTGGACCGCCCTTTCGGGTTTTCAGTCCATCGGGATACCCTTTTTTGCCCAAGCCGCCTTTTCAGGTTTTTGACTTGCCGGGTGTACAGATTTTTTCATTTTCATCCCTTATTTTTGCCCGAACCCTTTTGGTTCACCGGGAAGCCCTTATTTTTGCCTAGGCCAGTCAACCTAGCGGGTCTTTGATTATGCGTAGTATTTTTTCACTATGTCTGCATTGACGGGGTAAGGAAGGTCGTCACCATCCATGGTGGTTAGAATCATAGCTCCTCCTGAGAAAATGTTCTTAACCACAAATGGCCCTTCGTACGTAGGGGTCCATTTTCCCCTGGGATCACCTTGCGGCAATATGATGTGCTTGATTACCAGATCCCCGACTTGATATTCTTGTCGTCTGACTTTCTTATTAAATGCCTTGATCATTCTCTTTTGATACGTCTGACCATGACAAATAGCAATAAGTCTCTTTTCATCGATTAAGTTCAGCTGATCAAGTCGGGTCTGGATCCAATCGTCCTCGCTCCTGCATCCTTCATAATCCGGAGAGAGGGTATCTGGACTTCAATGGGTAAGACTGCCTCCATGCCATACACCAAAGAGTAGGTTGTTGCCCCTGTCGACGTCCGTGCTGAGGTGTGATACCCATGAAGAGCGAATGGTAACATCTCATGCCAGTCTTTATATGTCACCATCATCTTCTGCACAATCTTCTTGATGTTCTTATTAGCCGCTTCAACAGCCCCATTCATCTTCGGCCGATAAGGATAAGAGTTGTGATGTTGTATCTTAAACTATTTGTAGAGCTCGGTGATCATTGTATTGTTGAGATTTGTACCGTTGTCCGTAATAATCCTCTCTGGTACACCGTATCGACAGATCAGATTGTGTCGGATGAACTGCACCACGATGTTCTTGGTTACTGTAGCGAAGGAAGCTACCTCAACTCACTTTGTAAAGTAATCAATAGCTACCAGAATGAAACGATGCGCGTTAGACGCAGTAGGTCTGATCTCGCCGATCATATCGATACCCCACATTGCAAAGGGCCAAGGAGCTGTCAAGACATTCAGAGGGACTGGAGGTACATGCACCTTATCAGCATAGACTTGACACTTATGACAGGTTCGAGAGTGCTGATAACAATTGGCTTCCATAGTAGACCAATAATATCCGATCTGTAGGATTTTCTTTGCCATGGTATGTACACTGGAATGAGTTCCAAAAATACCTTCATGTAACTCTGCCATAATCCTTTTTGCTTCATTCTTGTCCACACATCGCAGTAAGGTTGAATCATGGTTACGCTTGTAAAGGATATCATTACTGATGAAGAACTTTGCAGTGAACCTTCTCAAGAACTTCTTATTATTAACAGATGCACCCTCGGGGTACTCTTGAGCCTCAAGATACCTCTTTACCTCGTGGAACCAGGGTTTATCTGCTACCTCTTCAGTCTCGATGTCATAGTGTGATACGGTGGGAAGAACTGACTGTTTTTTGGAATGCTGGTTTGCGTTTTGTGTTTGTTTTTGCAAAATGTCGCGGTAAGCAAGAGTCGCCACCGAATTTTATTTTATCCAACAAGGAAAGGAAAAAAGCACAGAAAAATTCTTTTTTCGAGATATTTCTCGGGTTCGGGGGGTAGATTATAGAAAGGGAAGGTATTAGCACCCTTTCTATCCATGGTTAACCACTGGCTCTTAGGTACCTGCTCATTGTTTTCAAAAAAAATTTCTTTGTGCTTGTGGGTTTGAAAAAAAATTTGTTTGAAAACTTCGATTTAACTCTTTCTTCTGTCCTCAAGAGCGTATGAAGTGTTGTTTTTTTGAAAACTTTGTTCAAAAAGTGTAAGTGTGAAAAGTTTTTGTTTTTTGAAAGAGCAAGTATCTAAGAGGTAATCTACCTACTCGAAAAAGGAGTCGTTCTATGCTATCTTCCTTTAGATAACGCTATCCCACTATTGATGAGTAGGTAGCATCGTCGTCGGAGTTTAAGGGTTAATTCGAATGAGGGACTTACGGTCACCAAAGCAATGTTAGGACGCCTTAGCGGTAACCCTAATGTCTTAGATCATTTGTTTTGAGGCAATTATATCCGAGGCAACCATTTCAAGGCAACTATGATCTTTTAGATAAGAGGGTGACCTCTAAAACGACCTATACTCAATGACCGTGTACGAAGGCAACCAAGTGGGGTGTACCCTAAGAGTGCGCATGTGCGAGTGTGTCGTTTTCAGTTATTTTTTATCTTTGTACATGTTAAAGGTGATCTAAGTTAATTTTAGGTTAAAACATTCAGTCTTATCATGCCATCCTATTATCAAACATCTAACAGTTATAATTTGCGGGAAATAAAATGCGGAATTTAAATTACAAGGCGTCGGGTATTTACATCGCCAAAGACAAACCCTTTAAAAATAAATAAAGCGATGAAAAATAAATAAAGGTCCTATTAACTATTACAAACCGGAGGCAAGTACATTGTATGATAAAAGAAAGTAAATCGTGTGCGGGAAATTAAGTCGAGCGCATGATTAGGGTTTTGACTCTTTTTGGTTAAAGAAAATGTTTTTTTTGTTATTTTTAATTTTAAGAAAGAAATTAACCTAAATTAATTACTAAATTAAGTTAACTAAATTAATTAATAGAAATAAATTATTTTTGGGTTTTGTATTTTAAGAAAGAAATAAAAATTAATTGAATTAGTAAAAACCTAATTAAGTCTAATTTAGTTTTAATTATTTTACAAAAATATGTTAAAGCTATTCTAATTAAAAACTTAAGTTAATTTAATTAGTATTTATTAATAAAATAAAATTAAAATTTGATTTGGTAAAGAAAATATTTTTTAGGTTTTTATTTTATAAAGAAAAGAAAATTTTAATTGGTTAGTAATTAAATAAAAAATAATAAACAAATACTAAATAAAATAAATAAAGAAAAGAGGGGGTTTGGGCCTGATTTAGGAGTTTGAACAGCAATTGGAAGGCCCAAAAAGCGCTGGCCTTTGTTGACTCCTGGTGATCTGGTGTGCATGCGCTGACTTGGCTCCATGTGGACTATCAGATCTTGGCCATCAGATTTGGTCTTGGGCCATCTGGCAATTGGAGGATTGATGGACCATGGTGGGCTACACGCTTGGATGTACATGTGATCACCTGAAAAATAAAATTATCAAAGAAAGTGGGGGACCTGGGATTCGAACCCAGGTCCTGACGATCATTGAACGTGCCCCTTACCACTACGCTGCTTTATTTCATTTGTAAGTAGTATACAAAATAATAATAATAAAACAAAACAACGCTTATTGATCAGAAAAAACAAAACGCGTGAAATACATTTGAATGGGCCAATGGGTGAATGCAAACTCTTCATCCCTGTCCTTCCACTACTGTAATTTTACCTGCGGATTTGAATCCGCGGCTAAAAACGGAGCTCGATCCAAAAATCAATTCCAGGCAATAAAAATGACCTTCAAGGGCATGGTTGGGTTCGTCTCCTTCTCCTGAGTGCAACCATGCCCATTATATGGACCAATTTCACCTGAAATAAAAATCCCTAAAAACAAAAATGCAACCCTAGCTATGGTGTTTTGGGGTTACAACGCCTATAAACCAAATTGAATATTGCCAAAGGTTTGCAAATAACATGAGGGTTATGATTATGCAATTATTTCATTCAAATGATGCCAGAATGGACCAAACTGAATCCATGGACAGAGCTAGGTAACGAGGGACTTACAGGGCGTTTGGGTGTGTGAGGAAGCTTGCTTTGGATTGGTTTAGCTTCAGTTAACGTCCAGGAAGCGATTGGGATAGTTCTTGGCTTCTGAAAACACATCTAGGCACGATTTCGATCTCAAGCTTTTTACCACTTTTTCCAAACTTTGTTCTGCCTATGCTTGCACTCTCCAACCCTTCTTCACGTCCCTTTGGCTTGCTTATGTATTGTATAGTGTGTTAGGGTAACAAACTTGGACTGAATCTCTCTAAATCAATGCATTGGAATTTGATTTGATCTCCTCTTTACAACTTGCCAAATTTACCCAAATCTCAATCTTTTTCACATGAATTGGTGAGATTCAAGTTTGATGATGATAATGATGAGAATCAAATCCTGAAATGGCAAAAAAATCTCAAGCTATCAAGGTTTTAGATTTTATATGATTTAATTTTGATTTAAAATGAATAAATTCAATAAAAATCAAATTAAATAATAAAAATAAAATGTGGGCTCATGGATGAAGCTAGGACACGTGGAAAACTATGCAAGCTCAAATCAAGTGGGAAAGAATGGGCCCATTTGACAATATTTGAAGTTTTGAGGATAGTTGACTTTTGACAATTTTGCAAAAATGTCCAACTTCAAAAATGCATAACTTCTTCAATTTTGAACTTTTGGAAGTGTTCTTGGACTTTTTTGAAAGCTTGAGATGTTCTCTAAGCAACCCTTTTGGTCTCATATAATTTTGATATTCCATTCTCAAGTTATAAGCTTTGGAAAAAAAGTGTTTTTGTTGACTTTCAAAAATGACCTATAATGTCCAAATTTATAACTTCTTGTGAGTGAATTTTTTGATCTTGGGGTATGAATATGGATTGTAGGAAATTGCATCCTCTTAAAAATTAGCTTTGGATGGGTCATTTATCATAAAGTATGAGAAAGTTAGGCTTGGTCAAAGTTGAGTTGAGTTTTCCTACAAAACCCTAATTTAGCAACTTTTGAATTTTGAGCAATCCTTGATGAATCATGATCAACCCTTGATCAAATGATGAAATATCCTTCAAAATGAGAATGTTGACAAAAAATCTTGAATTTTGACTGTATGTAGGCCACAGTTGACTTTTGCCCTAGCACAGTCGATTTTTGGACCCTTTGAGCAATTGACTGAGCAAACTTCCTCTGCAAGGCTTGAAACTTGACATGATTGACCTTGAGAACATATTAGGACATTGGGGGAGCACTTGAGGTCATTTGGATTCAAATATCTTGATGCAACACAAAACCCTAGTTTGGGGTTGACTGCTTTAAGAGATGGCTTGTCTGTCCAACTCTTGAGCAACCTTGAGCCACTTGGAGATTTTTCTTTCAATGTTTTGAGAAATATGAGAAGGCAAATTTTGGGGTACAACATCTGCCCCTGTTCAATCTTCTTAAACCTAAGGATGTAGATCGGCTTTCGTGCCTTTCGTGATCCGAAGGTGGAAGATGATTGAACACTAGAGTGCCCAGAAATTTGCACTCGCATGAAGTGGTATCAGCCTTGTGATGTCGGGAATGGGCTTACAGATGCCATTTGGAGATTGCTGATGGGAGGATGGGTTTAAAGATGCCATCTGCAGGAGTGTCGATCGCGTAAGAGATTCCTTAGCGAGAACTTGTATACCTGTTGTTGTACCCCAAAATTTGCCCTCCTCTTTTTCACAAGAAATCACAGCTTCGGGCTTTTCCTGATTTTTCAGATTGGCTTAAGAATCAGTCAGACAAAATTAGGGTTTCCATTGATTTTGAATCAGTTCAAGCAGTTTGTTAGGGTTTGGTTGATTTTGGCTCAGGGTTTGATCAGGCGAACGTTTCTTTGACAATAAATCAAGAATTAGGGTTTGCACGCGCATTCTCAGAAGGAATTAATTTTGCAGTTATTTTCAATTGACTCTGGGACATGGATTGAGGCTTTCTGATTGAAAGTTTGAAGTTTAAGTTTGATCAGTGAGATAAAGGACGTATGGACGTTTGATTGTTTAACTGTGCAAGGCTTTTGGTTATTCGGAACGCCAGACGTTTATTGATTATTTATAATTTCTAAGTTAAAATTATTGGATAATTTCCAATTATTATAATTTAAGAAATTTAAGTAATTAAGTAAATAAATGCAGAAGAATTAAAGAATTAACTGACAAAGAAAGATTTTTATTCATTTTTAATTGTTTGTTACAAATATTATTTGAACACTGTAAATTTATTTACAGTTGTTTACAATAATATTATTACAATGATTAAAAATAAATTAAAACTATATCCTAAATCTCTGGAAATCTTCATCTTCTACTAATTGCATCCTTTGCTCAACTGATATTTACCTGCAAAGACAAAAGGAAGAAGTCAATACATTTGAAATTTAAAAAGGTATTTTTCAGACAGTTAATCAAAAAACTCATCATTAAAAGTGTTGGCCGGAATCAGTTTGTTCGCCCTCTCTGCAAATCGCAAGAAGACTCTTGGTTCACAAAGAGGGAAAGAAAATATGTTTGCAAGCATATGAATTAAATACAAGGCAGCATGTTAAACAAATGCACAAAGCTGCATAGATCTAAACTGAATTGCATTATCAAACTAGGCAAACCAAATTGTCAAAATGGGCAAACTAAGTGCAAAGCTGTCAACAAAACTGTCAAAAAGAGATGTCAACCAAGCTGCCAAAAGATATCAAAGTTATCAAAAAATTGTCAACAAGTACACAGAAGATATGCAGGAAATCTGGAGGTAAGAAGATATGCAGAGCAAAGCTAACATTGCAAGCATATATTTCAAATTATCATCATTTTCCAGGCCAAACACTTTTTCAGAAAATAAGTACAGTTTAAAGCAATAAAAAATGCTTTTTTTTCTCTGTGGAGAGAGAAAAGAGAGACAAGTAGCAGGCTTACAGTTTCAGGCAGGCTAGAGATAAATAAATATAACAGATCAGAATTGTCAAAGGGAGGACAGAGAACACATAGAAAAAAATCACACAGCTTGTAACCTCAAAACTGTTTTCAAGGAAGCAAACTGAGAAGCCTAACACATCCTGCATAAAAGCCTCTCAAAAAACAAACAAGTTTCAAATGGCCTCAAGCTTAGAAACCAGTTTCAACATATAACCTGTCAAACTCAGTATCCAAACCTGCATAAGCTTCAATAAACTAGCCTAAAAACCAGTAAACCTTCAAGCCTATCAAAGCCTGCCTTAAACAAGCAAGCAAACTGATAAACCTCAGGCCTGCCTGAACAACAAGTCTAAAAGCTTGTTCATTTTTCAAAACCTGCATAATACCAGTTACAAGCATCCAAGCCTGCATAAACAAAACTCCAAACCTGCTAAAAACCATAAGCAAGCCTAAAAAAAGGCAAGCTTGTCAAAACTTGTTTCACTACCAAACCAACAACCACCCTCAGAATCATCAACCATCATCCAATATCTAAATAACCAACAAAACGCCTCAGAACCAAGGTTCATAATAGGCTAAACAGAAGCACAAGCATCCTCAGAGCTAAGCTCATCACAGGATCAAACAACAAGCATCATCAACATCATCAAAAGCAACATACAAAAATTAAAGCAATCTCATAATTGCCATCATCAAGTCATCAGAACAAAGCAAGCCCAAGAGGAAAAAAGCAAGCATCTCAGAGTAAGGCAACAATAACATCATCAAACTCAGAAGCAAATCATACAAGCATTTTCAGACTATAGTGTCATCATAAAACATCAAAAATAAGAAAGATACGAGGATACCAGGCAAACCAGCAAGCACATCATCACCCCCTCGCCTTGGCCGCCTAAGACGCCCCCTGTCCACTTCTCCTCCTCTCCAACAACGAACCCTAAAGGTAGTAACTCCTCCCTTTTCTTTAATATCTCATACAAACATAAATAACAGAAGGTCAAAACGTGTCAAAATTAAAACATGCAAGAGAAAATCTGAAAACCCTAAGAGCTTAGGAATGAATCGTTACCCTTTTTTCTTTCCGTCGCCATGAGCAACTGTGGAGAGAGGGAGATGGAGGTGGCGTCCAGTAGCCAGGCGTGGGTGGGGTTAGTCAGAAGCTCACGTTTGGTTAAGAAAGATGAAGAGGACAACGAAGAAGAAGATGGAAGCGGCGCTGTTCAACACAAACCCTAACTCTGAAGCAAACTAATTCCAACCCTAACAAACATTATCAAACCCGGTTGGGCCTGCCCCATCAAAACCTTTAAGCCCATAAAACTGGCGCACCCCCCCCCCTCTTTGACTTTGCTTGCTCTTTTGTTTGGGCCAAACAACATAACACCAAGCCCATTTAATCTTTTACCTTTTTTTTATTTTTATTTATTTCAAACTAATACTATTTTTTTCTATCACTTTATTTTTTATATATAACTTAAACTAATATTTTTGTTAAATAAAAATAATACATTAATTTCCTTTTTTGTAAAAAATCTTACTAATACTTTTTATCACACTTGAAACGTAAATATTAGATTTTATTAAGTTTAAACAATTTTCTCTTTAAAACTTTTTTGCTTAATTAGATCTTGTATATAAAACATTAACAAAAAATACCAAAAATAATAACAATACTTAGCTTGCATCATTTGTAAAATAATTACATACACTTTCACTAATACTCTTGATTATCTTTTATCCTTATACTTGGCTATACTTTACATTGAGAATGCGATTCGATTTGGTTGTAAATATTATTTGGACACTACTATCCTGATAAGACTCATCCCCATTTGTAACCATTTGTACCCCCATCCTCGGATACTTATTTGTAATAGCTTAGACTTTAAATTCCCGTAATTTATCGCTTTCTATATACTGTATAGTAATTAGGGTTTGTATGCGAAGATTCAAAATCAACCGCTAGATAACCTAATACAAAGATAAATGCATGACAATCAATACACAATTCACACTTGCACCCCTAGGGTTCCTCCACTTGTTGCCTTCAAAAATGGGCCATGTTTGCATGTTGAGTTTCTTTGGCAAAACAAAAACAAATCAAATGATCATAGTCCCTCGATGACGCTATCTTGTTGCCTAAGCAAAATGATCAAGTCCCTTCAAGAAAATTGCCAAAGACACTTGACACTATTGCATTCATGGTCTAAACGATGACCCACGCCCGTCCCGTTAACATCCTAACACAAGGTTGTTCACCAAATACAATGGTGAAACAACACTGTTAAAAGGGTTAAAACATGAGAAAGATCTTTGAGTAAATTAGGGTAGACAACTCTTAGTTACTTGATCAAACTTGCAAAACACACTTGCCATTTTTCAAACACACATCTCCACACAATTTCAAAACAACTTTCAAAAAACATTGAAACATCTTTTCAAAAAGACAAACACCTTTGTAAAACATTCGAGTAAAGAATTGTTACAACGGTTGCCTAGACAAGGCATCTTTTTCAAAACATTTTCAAAACCACACACACAAAGCACCATTTCACACAATTGAAAATCAAGGCAAGTGATCTAAAACAAGTAACTAAGAGCCCATGGATAACCATGGATGAAAAGGGTGCTAGCACCTTCCCTTTTCATAATCTACCCCCTGAATCCACAAAACATCTCAAAGGTTTTTCCTGTGCTTTTTAACCTTTCCTTAGGATAAAATAAAAAGTAGGTGGCGACTCTTGCTAAACCGAACAAGTGCGAATACAAACGCAAAACCTCAAGTCAGTTCTCCCACCGTATCACAGAACTGGCGACTCAGCTGGGGAAAAATTTAAAAGTGGGGTTACCTTAGGGTTTAGATCACCTTTACATACTTGCTTTGATTGCTTTGATTGCTTTACTTTTTGGGTCCTTGTTTGGGTTTGTTGTAAATCCTACACCCGGATTTGGGGGAACCTTTTTAGGTAAATAGCAATAAACTGTGAGGGAACTGTGCGGGGTATACCGACATGGTTGAAGCAGTAGCTATGTTAGTGTAATATATTTGTGAGTACCGGTAGCCCTTGAGTAGTCAAGGAGAATACGGGGCCGCTGAGCGATGTCATGAAGCACTAACGAACTCTTAGAACATTACTTGACCATCTTGGCCTTTTTAGGGGTAGTGAGATGACCGACTTTGGTGCAGTCCGAAGTTAGTAGATACTCGATACTACACTCATTGAGGATTGTTTTCTTGGAATATTTTGGTCGCCAGTTAAGTGGCTAAACCAAAACAATGAACACAAAAAATAATCCAATGATATTGAGCTCCTTAGAACCCGGTTTCTATTTTAGGACAGGATGAGCCAACTAACTTCAAGAGGGTACTTACCTACAAACCCCATGCAAGCCTAAACCTAAGGACTTGTTTGCTCTGTGTGAATATGATTGTCTGTATATATATACTTGTTTACTTTTGCATACATGTACATAACATCATAACATCATACCATAGCATTTTCAATAACCATTTCAAGGATCTTGAGGGTCTTTTGATGCAGAGTCACGTTGAACCAGACGTCTACCAAGGGGCAAGAGGTTTTCTCCTCCAAACAAATGCCATCAAAGATCAAGTGCAACAACTTGAATTAGGGGCTATGACCCACTTGACATGGTGAGCTTGATTCTTGTGGAAAGACATCCACCGTTACAAAGTTCTCCAATCAAAGATGTTGGTCAAAGTTCAACCTCTAACATTTTCTTGTGTTTACCCCAAGAGATTCTTGAAAGCATGCATCCACATATCATGCATTGCATCATAACAGTTTTTCCTTTTCAGGTTTCCTTATTCTCCTACTGTTTATTTCAGTAGAGATGGCTCTAGAGAGGACTGTCAAGGATATTCAGGATCAAAATGCTCAACTTCAAGAAATGTTCTTGAACCTGTCCCAGTGGCAAGAAGAAGTGAAAGCTCTCCTCACAAGGGGCATGGTCCAGGGGAATTCAAGCAATGCCAGGAGTGATCAGTTGGAAGAGCTTCAGTTTGAGTTGACTGTAATGAGGATCCAAATGATGGGACAACTGGTGGGCCAGATGGCTCTCATCCAGGACTTGGCTCAAAGACAAGAGGAGCTCAGAGTTCTCGTCAACCAACTGCTTCGGGACAACCAAGTGGGGAAAACATCTAAGGTTGAAGAGCAAGTCATCATTCAACCCCCTTTGAGACAAGAAGAGAAGGGAAAGGCTCATCTACTTGCTTCAGGGTCACAAGCCCATCAACAACCGCGTCAGCGTCAACGGGGTAATCGGCGTAAGCAAAATACGTCGGGAAGACAGTTCACTGAGACTGACATACCGTCATCTCTAATACTGGAACGCTTGTTGGAAGTCAATCTGACTGCTTTAAGGGATCCTATTCGGAAACCCAATACCTCTGCTCCTAGCTATCATCCTGACGTATTTTGTGTATACCACTCCTATAGTCCGGGACATGACACCGACGACTGTTGGGTCTTGAAGAGCAAGATTTAAGATCTGATTGACATTGGAGTGCTGAGATTCATGCCCGATGGCGAAATGAAAATCTTCCGTTAAGGGTTTCTCCACCTGAAATGACAAAGCTCGAACTGAGAGACTTTTGCTTCATTTGAATTTTCAAAGTTGTAATTTCTTTTGTGATTCAAACAATTATCTGTTGATGTCAAACTCTGTTTCATTAATGCATTGCATATGTTTGTCTTGAATTCATCCATTCGTTTTCACTACTCTTATGCTTTATTTATGATATTTAACTCTTGATAAAAAGCTACAAGCCTTTAGAGGGAGGATGACGAAACAATACCATAATCTCATACAGTATGCTTTTGAACAGACCTTGCTGATGATGTACAGGCATTTCTTTCAAATCCCAAACACTGGAGTTATTAGGAAGATAATCCCTAGTCAACTCCTTCGAGCCAAAGAAGTAGGAGTTTTCTGTTCTAAAACAAATTGAAACCTTTGATTAAACCTGGGGCAGGGTAGTCTCTCAGTTAATAAAAAAAAGAGGTGCGCATTGAAGTCACAAACTCTCGGTTCGTAATACAACGAACGACATCAAAAAAAAAAGAAGAGCATTCCTCTGAAATCAAAAGACGGTGATGGTTCCCTATCACATAGGCAGTCAATCTCTCAAAAGAGAAAAGCCCACCAAGCCAAAACCTATAAAGGAGGCTTAAGAAACCTGGGGCATCCCGCTGACTGTAATCTCGAAAACAGGAACAGTCAGGCAAAAGTTAGGGATAATAAATCAAAAGAACGAGGTCATTACAAATCCTCAACAACATGAAAAATGTTGCAAAATAAAAAAGGAGAGGATGCCACCCCTCCAAATTCAATTGGTGTGAACCATGACCAAAAGGTCGTTCCAAATTCGAATGGAGTTCGACGCACAAATTAACTGAGTTTAGGATTGAAGAACATCACGAAGAGCGGGTGGGTACAAATATACTTTGAGCCTTTATCCTTTGTTTCTTAAACCGTGAACCAAGCCACGTTACAACCCTTCAAAAGTCCTAATTGAAGCATGGGTTAGTTCGAAAGCATACTGTTACAAAAGGTATCCTGACTCCTGTAAGGCTTTGCCCTAAATCTTGTGTTAAATTTGTCTTATAAAAAGTTTTCTGCTAAAAAACGCATTTTTCAAAACTTTGAGACAGACATAAACTTTGCATTACTTGAATATCATTGTTTGCATTTGGCTATTTGTTTGACAGCGGAGAAATTCACACAATGAATATCCAGTGAACGAAAGCCCTCTCAGTGAACAAAATCACTTAAAAAAGGATGACACTTCCGTTGCAAATCTCCTATCAACAAGGGGGCATGACATGTCACTATCCAGTTAACCTGGGGTAGTCCAGTCAAGGTTTCAACAGATCTTTCAAAGTTCAGTTAACCTGGGGCAGTCCAGTCAAGATTTCAACAAATCTCTCAATTACAGATTAACCTGGGGCAAGTCTCTGTCACCATCACTTGGGGCATTCGAATGTCAATCTCAAGAGCGTTCAAAATTTCCATCATCACCTGCTGGAAGTTGCAACCACCAACAGAATAACGGACAATTGAAGCTCCTAAAAATCTGACCCTCAAGATTGAAGACTCTCATCCTTAAAACCTCAGAAGATTGGTATACTCCCAGTTTCTGACCGTTAACAGAATGAAGATTCTCATCACCTCAGAAGATTGGTATACTCCCAATTTCTGACCCTTAACAAAATCAAGATCATCTTATTCCAGATTTCCTTCTAGAGATAGTTCAGATGTGACCCAGATTTGGCGACATTCCGATACTTATTCCAGATTTCCTTCTAGAGATAGTTCAGATGTGACCCAGATTTGGCGACATTCCGATACTTATTCCAGATTTCCTTCTAGAGATAGTTCAGATGTGACCCAGATTTGGCGACATTCTGATACTTATTCCAGATTTCCTTCTAGAGATAGTTCAAATGTGACCCAGATTTGGCGACATTCCGATACTTATTCCAGATTTCCTTCTAGAGATAGTTCAGATGTGACCCAGATTTGGCGACATTCCGATACTTATTCCAGATTTCCTTCTAGAGATAGTTCAGATGTGATCCAGATTTGGCAACATTCCGACACTTATTCCAGATTTCCTTCTAGAGATAGTTCAGATGTGACCCAGATTTGGCGACATTCCGATACTTATTTCAGATTCCTTCCAGAGACAGTTCAGATGTGACCCAGATTTGGCGACATTCTGATACTTATTCCAGATTTCCTTCTAGAGATAGTTCAGATGTGACCCAAATTTGGCGACATTCCGATACTTATTCCAAATTTCCTTCTAGAGACAGTTCAGATGTGACCCAGATATGGCGAAATTATGATACTTATTCCCCAAATAGAATGAAGATTCTCATCCTTAAAACCTCAGAAGATTGGTATACTCCCAATTTCTGACCGTTAACAGAATGAAGACTCTCATCCTTAAAACCACATAAGATTGGTATACTCCCAATTTCTGACCCCCAACAGAATGAAGATTCTCATTCTCAAAGTGGCGTATAACCCAAGTTCCAGATTAATACCTGTAACAAGCCAGGAAAACTATTTGTGGATGACTGATTGTAGATTAATACCTGAAACCAGCTAGGAAAACTATCTACATAAAGAGATTGAAGATTAATACCTGTAACAAGCCAGGAAAACTATCTTTCTTTCTCAGGTCAGAGATTAATACCTGAAACCAACCAGGACAACTATCTCACCGACCAACCTTTTCAAGATCCCAGATCAATACCTGCAGCAATCAAAAGATTCTTGCAATCCCCAGTGGAGCTAAAACTTCCAACTATCAATCCCCAAGCAGAATGAAGACTCTCATTCTCAGTTCCTCACAGAGTATTCAAATATTCTCCAGTGAAGATCTCCTCAAGACAGGATTCCCCAGTAGATTGGCATACAACCCAAGCTCCTGATTCCCCAACAGTGGTCCCAGGACTTCTCATTTTCAACAATCAAAGGATTTTCAATCCCCTGCAGCAGTCAAAGATTCACTTTCCCCGACAGCAGTCAAGATTCTATTATCTCCAGCTATCCAGGATTCATCTATACCCATCAAGACAGTTACTCAGCTTACATGCGCATCCATTCATATCATAAACATTGATGAAGTACAATTCATTACATCATGACATTGCATACAACTAACTCTTTACCTTTTCAGGAAAGATCAATCAACAGACAAAGATCATCATCTTCCGAGATTCCTTCTAGAGATATTTCAGATGTGACCCAGACATGGCGACATTCTGATACTTATTTCAGATTCCTTCCAGAGACAGTTCAGATGTGACCCAAACATGGCGACATTCTGATACTTATTTCAGATTCCTTCCAGAGACAGTTCAGATGTGACCTAGATATGGCGACATTTTGATACTTATTCCAGATTCATTCAAATACAGTCCGGATACGATCCAGATTCGGATGTAATTTTGTCACTCATCCAAAAGCAATTCAACAATCATTTCTCAATGGCATTTGTAAGCCCATTCCCGACATCACAATACCTATAGAGATTGAAGATCAATACCTGTAATAAGCCAGGAAAACTATCTTTCTTTCTCAGGTCAGAGATCAATACCTGAAACCAGACAGGACAATTATCTACTTGACCATCATGAGGCAACCCTACACTGGTTCCTTCTTTCCAAGATGCAGTTTTACACGGACTCATCATTAGGCAACCCTACACCGGTTCCTTGCTCAATCCCAAGACTTCTGAAAACAGTTTACGAATTCTCCTAACACGGATGTTAATCTATCGCTTGTTCAGATTCAAAACTTCTAAAAACAGTTTATGGATGATTCTAAACATGGATGTCAATTCATTGCTTATTCAGATCCCCAGTTCAGAGATGTTCCAAACATGGATACCTTTCTGATACTCACCCACTCACCAACGACATACAGTTCAACAAACATTATTGGATGGCATCTACAAGCCCATCTCTAACAAGATACAATCACCTTCAGATGGCATCTCTAAGCCCATCCTCCTACCAACAATTTCCAGGTGGCATCTTTAATCCCATCACCAAATGGCATCTTTAAGCCCATTCCCTCAAACTACGCTTTGACGAGTGCAAATTCTTTTGGGCACTCTAGTGTCCAATCTCCTTTTACCCTCGAGTCGCGAAAGGCAAACCTTCCAATCTAACTCTTCAGGTTCAAGAAGATTGAACAGGGGCAACTATTGTACCCCAAAATTTGCCCTCCTCTTTTTCACAAGAAATCACAGCTTCGGGCTTTTCCTGATTTTTCAGATTGGCTTAAGAATCGGTCAAACAGACTTTTCTCATCAGTTAGACAAAATTAGGGTTTCCATTGATTTTGAATCAGTTCAAGCAGTTCGTTAGGGTTTGGTTGAGTTTGGCTCAGGGTTTGATCAGGCAGACGTTTCTTTGATAATAAATCAAGAATTAGGGTTTGCGCGCGCATTCTCAGAAGGAATTGATTCTGCAGTTCTTTTCAATTGACTCTGGGACATGGATTGAGGCTTTCTGATTGAAAGTTTGAAGTTTAAGTTTGATCAGTGAGATAAAGGACGTATGGACGTTTGATTGTTTAACTGTGCAAGGCTTTTGGTTATTCGGAACGCCGGACGTTTATTGATTATTTATAATTTCTAAGTTAAAATTATTGGATAATTTCCAATTATTATAATTTAAGAAATTTAAGTAATTAAGTAAATAAATGCAGAAGAATTAAAGAATTAACTGACAAAGAAAGATTTTTATTCATTTTTAATTGTTTGTTACAAATATTATTTGAACAATGTAAATTTATTTACAGTTGTTTACAATAATATTATTACAATGATTAAAAATAAAGTAAAACTATATCCTAAATCTCTGGAAATCTTCATCTTCTACTAATTGCATCCTTTGCTCAACTGATATTTATCTGCAAATACAAAAGGAAGAAGTCAATACAGTTGAAATTTAAAAAGGTATTTTTCAGACAGTTAATAAAAAAACTCATCATTAAAAGTGTTGGCCGGAATCAGTTTGTTCGCCCTCTCTGCAAATCGCAAGAAGACTGTTGGTTCACAAAGAGGGAAAGAAAATATGTTTGCAAGCATATGAATTAAATACAAGGCATCATGTTAAACAAATGCACAAAGCTGCATAGATCCAAACTGAATTGCATTATCAAACTAGGCAAACCAAATTGTCAAAATGGGCAAACTAAGTGCAAAGCTGTCAACAAAACTGTCAAAAAGAGATGTCAACCAAGCTGCCAAAAGATATCAAAGCTATCAAAAAACTGTCAACAAGTACACAAAAGATATGCAGGAAATCTGGAGGTAAGAAGATATGCAGAGCAAAGCTAACATTGCAAGCATATATTTCAAATTATCATCATTTTCCAGGCCAAACACTTTTTCAGAAAATAAGTACAGTTTAAAGCAATAAAAAATGCTTTTTTCTTTGGAGAGAGAAAAAAGAGAAAAGTAGCAGGCTTACAGTTTCAGGCAGGCTAGAGATAAATAAATATAACAGATCAGAATTGTCAAAGGGAGGACAGAGAACACATAGAAAAATATCACACAGCTTGTAACCTCAAAACTGTTTTCAAGGAAGCAAACTGAGAAGCCTAACACATCCTGCATAAAAGCCTCTCAAAAAACAAACAAGTTTCAAATGGCCTCAAGCTTAGAAACCAGTTTCAACATATAACCTGTCAAACTCAGTATCCAAACCTGCATAAGCTTCAATAAACTAGCCTAAAAACCAGTAAACCTTCAAGCCTATCAAAGCCTGCCTTAAACAAGCAAGCAAACTGATAAACCTCAGGCCTGCCTGAACAACAAGTCTAAAAGCTTGTTCATTTTTCAAAGCCTGCATAATACCAGTTACAAGCATCCAAGCCTGCATAAACAAAACTCCAAACCTGCTAAAAACCAGAAGCAAGCCTAAAAAAGGCAAGCCTGTCAAAACTTGTTTCACTACCAAACCAACAACCACCCTCAGAATCATCAACCATCATCCAATATCCAAATAACCAACAAAATGCCTCAGAGCCAAGGTTCATCATAGGCTAAACAGAAGCACAAGCATCCTCAGATCTAAGCTCATCACAGGATCAAACAACAAGCATCATCAACATCATCAAAAGCAACATATAAAAATCAAAGCAATCTCAGAATTGCCATCATCAAGTCATCAGAACAAAGCAAGCCCAAGAGGAAAAAAGCAAGCATCTTAGAGTAAGGCAACAATAACATCATCAAACTCAGAAGCAAATCATACAAGCATTTTCAGACTATAGTGTCATCATAAAACATCAAAAAGAAGAAAGATACGAGGATACCAGGCAAACCAGCAAGCACATCATCACCCCCTCGCCTTGGCCGCCTAAGACGCCCCCTGTCCACTTCTCCTCCTCTCCAACAATGAACTCTAAAGGTAGTAACTCCTCCCTTTTCTTTAATATCTCACACAAACATAAATAACAGAAGGTCAAAACGTGTCAAAATTAAAACATGCAAGAGAAAATCTGAAAACCCTAAGAGCTTAGGAATGAATCGTTACCCTTTTTTCTTTCCGTCGCCATGAGCAACTGTGGAGAGAGGGAGATGGAGGTGGCGTCCAGTAGCCAGGCGTGGGTGGGGTTAGTCAGAAGCTCACGTTTGGTTAAGAAAGATGAAGAGGACAACGAAGAAGAAGATGGAAGCGGCGCTGTTCAACACAAACCCTAACTCTGAAGCAAACTAATTCCAACCCTAACAAACATTATCAAACCCGGTTGGGCCTGCCCCATCAAAACCTTTAAGCCCATAAAACTGGTGCACCCCCCCCCCCTCTTTGACTTTGCTTGCTCTTTTGTTTGGGCCAAACAACATAACACCAAGCCCATTTAATCTTTTACCTTTTTTTTATTTTTATTTATTTCAAACTAATACTATTTTTTTCTATCACTTTATTTTTTATATATAACTTAAACTAATATTTTTGTTAAATAAAAATAATACATTAATTTCCTTTTTTGTAAAAAATCTTACTAATACTTTTTATCACACTTGAAACGTAAATATTAGATTTTATTAAGTTTAAAAAATTTTCTCTTTAAAACTTTTTTGCTTAATTAGATCTTGTATATAAAACATTAACAAAAAATACCAAAAATAATAACAATACTTAGCTTGCATCATTTGTAAAATAATTACATACACTTTCACTAATACTCTTGATTCTCTTTATCCTTATACTTGGCTATACTTTATATTGAGAATGCGATTCGATTTGGTTGTAAATATTATTTGGACACTACTATCCTGATAAGACTCATCCCCATTTGTAAACATTTGTACCCCCATCCCCGGATACTTATTTGTAATAGCTTAGACTTTAAATTCCCGTAATTTATCACTTTCTATATACTGTATAGTAATTAGGGTTTGCATGCGAAGATTCAAAATCAACCGCTAGATAACCTAATACAAAGATAAATGCATGACAATTAATACACAATTCACACTTGCACCCCTAGGGTTCCTCCACTTGTTGCCTTCAAAAATGGGCCATGTTTGCATGTTGAGTTTCTTTGGCAAAACAAAAACAAATCAAATGATCATAGTCCCTTGATGACGCTATCTTGTTGCCTAAGCAAAATGATCAAGTCCCTTCAAGAAAATTTCCAAAGACACTTGACACTATTGCATTCATGGTCTAAACGATGACCCGCGCCCGTCCTGTTAACATCCTAACACAAGGTTGTTCACCAAATACAATGGTGAAACAACACTGTTAAAAGGGTTAAAACATGAGAAAGATCTTTGAGTAAATTAGGGTAGACAACTCTTAGTTACTTGATCAAACTTGCAAAACACACTTGCCATTTTTCAAACACACATCTCCACACAATTTCAAAACAACTTTCAAAAAACATTGAAACATCTTTTCAAAAAGACAAACACCTTTGTAAAACATTCGAGTAAAGAATTGTTACAACGGTTTCCTAGACAAGGCATCTTTTTCAAAACATTTTCAAAACCACACACACAAAGCACCATTTCACACAATTGAAAATCAAGGCAAGTGATCTAAAACAAGTAACTAAGAGCCCATGGATAACCATGGATGAAAAGGGTGCTAGCACCTTCCCTTTTCATAATCTACCCCCTGAATCCACAAAACATCTCAAAGGTTTTTCCTGTGCTTTTTAACCTTTCCTTAGGATAAAATAAAAAGTAGGTGGCGACTCTTGCTAAACTGAACAAGTGCGAATACAAACGCAAAACCTCAAGTCAGTTCTCCCATCGTATCACACCTGTTGTTGTGAAAGATTCCGCTGGGGAAACCTGATCTTGTTGATATTTAGGAACTTGCCTGTAATTCAACCGAGAGAATACCTCTGCTGAGTTTTAAAAACTTGTCCGTAATTCAGCTGGGGGAACTCTGTCGAGATTTAGAACCTTATCTGTAATTCAACCGAGACTAATTCAGTTGAGATTTAAGAACCGGTCAGTACTTCGACTGAGGAAAATTTTCGAGATTTAGAACCTTATCTATAATTCAACCGAGACTAATTCAGTTGAGATTTAAGAACTGGTCAGTACTTCGACTGAGGAGAATTGTCGAGATTAAGAACCTTATCTGTAATTCAACCGAGACTAATTCAATTGAGATTTAAGAACCGGCCAGTACTTCGACTGAGGAGAATTGCTGAGATTAAGAACCTTATCTGTAATTCAACTGAGACTAATTCAGTTGAGATTTAAGAACCGGTAAGTACTTCGACTGAGGAGAATTGCCGAGATTTAGAACCTTATCTGTAATTCAACCGAGACTAATTCAATTGAGATTTAAGAACCGGTCAGTACTTCGACTGAGGAAAATTGTCGAGATTTAGAACCTTATCTGTAATTCAACCGAGACTAATTCAGTTGAGATTTAAGAACCGGTCAGTACTTCGACTGAGGAGAATTGCCGAGATTTAGAACCTTATCTGTAATTCAACCGAGACTAATTCAGTTGAGATTTAAGAACCAGTCAGTACTTCGACTGAGGAGAATTGCCGAGATTTAGAACCTTATCTGTAATTCAACCGAGACTAATTCAGTTGAGATTTAAGAACCGGTCAGTACTTCGACTGGGTGAAACATCTTCATCGAGATCTAGGAACTGTGTGTACTTCAATGGAGAATAATTATGTTGATATTTAAGAACTCCTCCACACTACGACGGAGGAAAATGTCGAGATTTAGAACCTTATCTGTAATTCAACCGAGACTAATTCAATTGAGATTTAAGAACCGGTCAGTACTTCAACTGGGTGAAACATCTTCATCGAGATCTAGGAACTGTCTGTACTTCAACAGAGAATAATTCTGTTGAGATTTAAGAACTCGTCCACACTACGACGGAGGAAATTTGTCGAGATTTAGAACCTTATCTGTAATTCAACTGAGACTAATTTAATTGAGATTTAAGAACCGGTCAGTACTTCGACTGAGTGAAACATCTTCATCGAGATCTAGGAACTGTTTGTACTTCAACGGAGGATAATTCTGTTGAGATTTAAGAACTCGTCCACACTGCGACGGAGGAAAATTGTCGAGGTTTAGAACCTTATCTGTAATTCAACCGAGACTAGTTCAGTTGAGATTTAAGAACCGGTCAGTACTTCGACTGAGGAGAATTGCTGAGATTTAGAACCTTATCTGTAATTCAACCGAGACTAATTTAGTTGAGATTTAAGAACCGGTCAGTACTTCGACTGAGGAGAATTGCCGAGATTTAGAACCTTATCTGTAATTCAACCGAGACTAATTCAGTTGAGATTTAAGAACCGGTCAGTACTTTGACTGAGGAGAATTTCCGAGATTTAGAACCTTATCTGTAATTCAACCGAGACTAATTCAGTTGAGATTTAAGAACCGGTCAGTACTTCGACTGGGTGAAACATCTTCATCGAGATCTAGGAACTGTGTGTACTTCAACGGAGAATAATTGTGTTGAGATTTAAGAACTCGTCCACACTACGACGAAGGAAATTTATCGAGATTTAGAACCTTATCTATAATTCAACCGAGACTAATTCAGTTGAGATTTAAGAACCGGTCAGTACTTCGACTGAGGGAAACATCTTCATCGAGATCTAGGAACTGTCTGTACTTCAACAAAGTATAATTCTGTTGAGATTTAAGAACTCGTCCACACTACAATGGAGGAAAATTGTTGAGATTTAGAACCTTATCTGTAATTCAACCGAGACTAATTCAGTTGAGATTTAAGAACCGGTCAGTAGTTCGACATATCTGAGAACTTAACTGCATCTTTCCTGAAAGGTAAAGGTCGGTCATATGCAATGCATGATATATGTCAAGCAATGATGTTCTCAAAATAAATGAGATTGTGTTTGTATGATGCGCATATGCATGTATCATGATGTATGGAAATGTAATGTTTTGGCTGGAGAAAATAAATCCCGGATAGCTGCGGGAGAATATAGTTGAATTCTTCATTTCCGCTGAGGATGGCGAACGAAGACGTTGTGAGAATAAACCTGTAGGAGAGGACAACTCTGTTGGGGAATAAACTGATGAGGAGATTACTCTGTGGGGAAGATATGTTCTGCTGAGGATTCCACCGATAAATTCCGTTGGGGATGAATTACTGTTGCTGGTGATACTGAATCCTGTTGGGGATTGAATTCTTATTTGTGAAAGGAAAGAACTCCGCTGGGGATGATCTTTCAGTTGCGACTTCACTGGGGATAACGTTTTTAGACTCTAATGGGGATAATCCTTTGAGCTCTGCTGGGGACAATCTTCCAAAGTCTACTGGGGATGATTCTCCAAACTCCACTGGGGAAGCTTTTTCAGACTGCACTGGGAAAAATTTCAAACTCCACTGGGGATATTTTGTACTCTGCCGGGAAATATTCTTATACTCCGCTGGGGAATATTAAGACCTTTCAGTGCTGATGGTAAATAAACTCTGCTTTGGGAGAATATTACTGATTCATTCACAGTTACGAGTCCTCAGCTGGGGAGAGTTAATATTACTGTATTTTTCTTTTACTTTGCGGGGAGTGAATGTTACTGGGACGCGTGCTAAGGATATGACGATGGCTTTGCATCGTGACTTTTTTGCCCCTGGTTCTATGGGAGAAGGTGCCTGCGGAGGCCTTGTGGATCGAGTATTATCCCAACCTATGAGGTGCTTGGTAACTTTCGATTGAAGTGACAAGTCTTCTTCTGGTAGGCTAGTGACAAGATGACGGGACATAGTCGTACGCTTTGATCCCTAATTTTTGCCTGGACCACCCTTTCGGATTTTCAGTCCACCGGGATACCCTTTTTTGCCCAAGCCGCCTTTTCAGGTTTTCGACTTGCCGGGTGTACAAATTTTTTCATTTTCATCCCTTATTTTTGCCCGAACCCTTTTGGTTCGTCGGGAAGCCCTTATTTTTGCCTAGGCCAGTCAACCTAGCGGGTCTTTGATTTTATGCATAGTACTTTTTTGACTATGTCCACGCTCTCAGAGTGTAGGGAGTTGTCATTGTCAGTAGTGTCGTGTTGCCATACTATCAAAAGATGTTTGATCATGCAAGATTCGTTGTTGGAATTCATGTCCAATGCCCCAATTGATTCAGATGGAGATTTGCCCCTGGCTATTTGGCATTTTGAGAGATTCCTTGAATCTTGACTTGACTGCCCCAGATGATGGACAATGATCATGCCGTGCCCCTTGATTGGAAGTGTTTTTCCACTTGAGGTGATCCTTTTTATTGAGAAGGTTTTTGTTCACTAGATATTCTTCGTGCGAACTTCTCTGCTGTTTGAACAAATAGTCATATGCAAACAATGTTATTTCAAGAATGCAAAACTTATGTCTGTCTTGAGGTTTTGAAAATGCAGTTATTTTTAGTAGAACAAGCGAATTTTTGTAAAATATGATGTCAACTCAGGATTTAGAGCAAGCCCTACAGGAGTCAGGATACCTTTTGTAACAATATGCTTTCGAACTAACCCATGCTTCAGCTAGGACTTTTAAGGGTTATAACGTGGCCTGGTTCACGGTTCAAGAAACAAAGGATAAAGGCTCAAAATGTATTTGTACCCACCCGTTCTTCGTGATGTTCTTCGATCTTAAACTCAGTTAATTGTGCATTTAGACCCCGTTTGAGTCTTTGCTCTGATATTCTAGTGATGATTCAGATACTGACAGTTTATTTTGAACAGGCAGTCATTTTTGTTTAGAGTTTGTAGGATCTCTTTATTTTTGATTTTATTATCCCTGTCTTTTGCCTGAATTGTTTCTTTTTGTGATTACAGTCAGCGGGATGCCCCCATTTTTTCTTAAGTCTCCTTCATAGGTTTTGACTTAATGGGCTTTTATTTTTGAGAGATAATGGATGCCTGTCCTTACGATTATACAGAACCATCACCGTCTTTTGCTTTGGAAGGACTTCTTTGATGCCATTCATTATGCACCTGGATTAACTGAGAAAACTACCCTGCCCCAGGTTATAATTACGGGTTTTAATTTGTGAAAAGAGAAACTCCAACTTCTTTGGCTCAAAGGGGTTGGCTAGGGATTATCTTCCTTATAACTTCACTATTTAGGATTTGAAACAATGCCTGTACATCGTCAGCAGTGTCTGTTCAGAAGCGTATTGTAGAGATTTTTGATATCATTTTCGTCATCCTCCCTCTAAAGGCTTAGAATTTTTAATCGAGAGTTGATCATCACAAAAATGAAAACAATTTGAGTATAGTGAATACTAATGGATTGATTCAAAACAGACATATGCAATGCATTGATAAAGTAATAAAGTTTGACATGAATAAATGTTCGAACAATCAAAAGAAAATTACAACTTGAAAATTATAATGAATAAAAAGTCTTCTCGTCTCAGTACTTGTCACTTCAAATGGTGAACCTTGGGGGGATGGCAAAAGAATTCAATCTGACCGTCTTGTGTGAGTTCCAATGCTCCTTCATCAATCAGGTCTTGAATTTTGTTTCTCAACGCCCAACAACTGTTAGTATCATGCCCCGGGCTGTTGGAGTGATATGTACACCTTGCATCAGGATTGTACCTTAGGGAGGCTATGTGGGGATTCTGAGGAGGGTCCCTTAACATCACCAGATTCAATCTCAATAGGTGTTGTAAAGCTTGAGACAACGGCATGTTGAGCTTGGTAAACTTCCTCTTGGGTGTATCCGACTTACTCTGATTAACCCGTTGTTTTTGGCGAGGTGGTTTTTGGACCCGTGAGGTAGCAGCAACTTGGAGAGGTCCATTCTTCACCAAACCTAAACCTGGTTTTATTGAAAGCTAATCAGTGACTCGGCCTTCGGCCTCGACTGTTTGCTTTATACTGTTGTATCTATCTTGATGAAGCTGGTTAATAATGGTTCTCAACTCTTCTTGTTCCCGAGCTAAGCCTTGGATAAGAGCCATCTGCCCCAGCATCTTGGTTTTCATGGCACTGAACTCAGCTTGCAGTTGTTCCAGCCGTTCGTCCTTATTGTCTTCAGGACTTTTCTTGACCAAGTTCCCAACGAGGAGTGTTTTCAACTCTTCATGCCCCTTGGATAGGTTTAGGAATACATCCCTGAACTGAGTTTCTCGAGTTTGAAGATCTTGGTTGTCTGGTTGGGAAGCCATTGCTGAAATAAACAGCGAGAACATGAGAGACATGTATATGGAGACCTGTTATGTAATGATATGTATGATATATGTATGCAATGTTTTCAAGGATCTCGCGGGGTAAACAAGAAACTTGTTAGAATTTGAATGCAACTTGATTGAAGAACTTCGTGTCGTTGAGAATCTTCCTTCAAGAGTCAAGCTCACCATATCGAGTGGGTCATAGCCTCTGACTCAAGTTATCGTGTTTTGATCTCTAGATGACATTGGCTAGAGGAAAATAAATCCCCTTTGCCCCTTGCTAGATGTTGGATTTACCATAATCTGCATCACAAACCTTTGAGATCCTTGAAATGGTTAAGGAAATGTTAAGGCATGATGTTATGATGTGTATGTTATGCGTTTAAGCAAAAGTACAACGTAATGTAAACAAGTAAATCCGGCAAGAAATCCAAGGTATTGGATAAGGACTGTAAACAACACCTGCAAGGAACTCTAGTTGTTAGGTAACAAACATGTGCAAGTAGTTCAAGTTAAAAGCACACAAGTCACACAATAGCCCTTAAATTTCAGGTTGGCATGGAGTTTAGGTATTACCCTCTTTCAGTTTAGTTGGTTCAACATGTCCTAG
Organism: Vicia faba; assembly: GCA_948472305.1. Taxonomy (NCBI): domain Eukaryota; kingdom Viridiplantae; phylum Streptophyta; class Magnoliopsida; order Fabales; family Fabaceae; genus Vicia; species Vicia faba. The sequence goes on from OX451740.1 coordinate 1,039,409,811, forward strand.
TAATAGTAACCGGGTTCTAGAGGATCTCAATATCACTGACCACCCTCGATCGGTCATAATTCCAGTTTAACAACCTTTTCTTGCGGCCGGAATCATTGCGAGAGTTTGGTCTCAATGAGTGTAGCATACTGCTACTGTTCTATGGCCAAGTTGGTCAATTTAAAGGTTATAAGGTCAATTGGTGCTTAATGACCCCTTAGAAGACCCATATTCTCCTCTTTGCGCCACAAGGGATATCGGTACAAACTAAAGTGCCACACCAACATAGCTACTGCTTCAACCGTATCGGTCTACGCCATACAGTTCCCTCACATTTTATTGCTACTTACCTAAAGGGTATTCCCCAGATCCTGGTTAGGATCTATAGTAACTCCGATTCAAGCCCACAAAGATAAATCATACAAATCAAGCAATTGAAAACATTATGAACTATTCCTAAGGTACACCCCACTTATAAATATCCCCAGCAGGGTCGCCAGTTCTATGATACGGTGGGAAGAACTGACTGTTTTTTGGAATGCTGGTTTGCGTTTTGCGTTTTTTCCCTTCAAAATTCCTTTTTCGAGATATTTCTCGAGTTCGGGGGGTAGATTATAAAAAGGGAAGGTATTAGCACCCTTTCTATCCGTGGTTATCCACGGGCTCTTAGGTACCTTCTCATTGTTTTCAAAATTGTTTTCTTTGTGCTTGTGGGTTTGAAAAAGTTTTTGTTTGAAAACTTCGATTTAACTCTTGCTTCTGTCCTCAAGAGCGTATGAAGTGTTTTTTTTTAAACTTTGTTCAAAAAGTGTAAGTGTGAAAAGTTTTTGTTTTTTGAAAGAGCAAGTATCTAAGAGCTAATCTACCTACTCGAAAAAGGAATTGTTCTATCCTATCTTCCTTTAGATAACGTTATCCCACTATTGATGAGTAGGTAGCATCGTCGTCGGAGTTTAAGGGTCAATTCGAATGAGGGACTTACAGTCACCAAAGCAATGTTAGGATGCCTTAGTGGTAACCCTAATGTCTTAGATCATTTGTTTTGAGGCAATTATATCTGAGGCAACCATTTCTAGGCAACTATGATCTTTTAGACAGGAGGGCGACCTCTAAAACGACCTATACTCAATGACTGCATACGAAGGAAACCAAGTGGGGTGTATCCTAAGAGTGCGCATGTGCGAGTGTGTCGTTTTTAGTTATTTTTTATCTTTGTACATGTTAAAGGTGATCTAAGTTGATTTTAGGTTAAAACATTCAGTCTTGTCATGCCATCTTATTATCAAACATCTAACAGTTATAATTTGCGGGAAATAAAATGCGGAATTTAAATTACAAGGCGTCGGGTATTTACATCGCCAAAGACAAACCCTTTAAAAATAAATAAAGCAATAAAAAATAAATAAAGGTCCTATTAACTATTACAAACCGGAGGCAAGTACATTGTATGATAAAAGAAAGTAAATCGCGTGCGGGAAATTAAGTCGAGCGCAAGATTATGGTTTTGACCCTTTTTTTTGTTAAAGAAAGTGTTTTTTTTGTTATTTTTAATTTTAAGAAAGAAATTAACCTAAATTAATTACTAAATTAAGTTAACTAAATTAATTAATAAAAATAAATTATTTTTGGGTTTTTGTATTTTAAGAAAGAAATAAAAATTAATTGAATTAGTAAAAACCTAATTAAGTCTAATTTAGTTTTAATTATTTTACAAAAATATGTTAAAGCTATTATAATTAAAAACTTAAGTTAATTTAATTAGTATTTATTAATAAAATAAAATTAAAATTTGATTTGGTAAAGAAAATATTTTTGAGGTTTTTATTTTATAAAGAAAAGAAAATTTTAATTGGTTAGTAATTAAATAAAAAATAATAAACAAATACTAAATAAAATAAATAAAGAAAAGAGGGGGTTTGGGCCTGATGTAGGAGTTTGAACAGCAATTGGAAGGCCCAAAAAGCGCTGGCCTTTGTTGACTCCTGGTGATCTGGTGTGCATGCACTGACTTGGCTCCATGTGGACTATCAGATCTTGGCTATCAGATTTGGCCTTGGGCCATCTGGCAATTGGAGGATTGATGGACCATGGTGGGCTACACGCTTGGATGTACATGTGATCACCTGAAAAATAAAATTATCAAAGAAAGTGGGGGACCTGGGATTCGAACCCAGGTCCTGACGATCATTGAACGTGCCCCTTGCCACTACGCTGCTTTGTTTCATTTGTAAGTAGTATACAAAATAATAATAATAAAACAAAACAATGCTTATTGATCAGAAAAAACAAAACGCGCGAAATACATTTGAATGGGCCTATGGGTGAACGCCAGCTCTTCATCCTTGTACTTCCACTACTGTAATTTTACCTGCGGATTTGAATGCGCAACTTGATCTAAAAATCAATTCCAGGCAATAAAAATGACCTTCAAGGGCATGGTTGGGTTCGTCTCCTTCTCCTGAGTGCAACCATGCCCATTATATGGACCAATTTCACCTGAAATAAAAATCCCTAAAAACAAAAACGCAACCCTAGCTATGGTGTTTTGGGGTTACAACGCTTATAAACCAAATTGAATATTGCCAAAGGTTTGCAAATAACATGAGGGTTATGATTATGCAATTATTTCATTCAAATGATGCCAGAATGGACCAAACTGAATCCAAGGACAGAGCTAGGTAACGAGGGACTTACAGGGTGTTTGGGTGTGTGAGGAAGCTTGCTTTGGATTGGTTTAGCTTCAGTGAATGTCCAGGAAGCGATTGAGATAGTTCTTAGCTTCTGAAAACACCTCTAGGCACGATTTCGATCTCAAGCTTTTTACCACTTTTTCCAAACTTTGTTCTGCCTATGCTTGCACTCTCCAACCCTTCTTCACGTCCCTTTGGCTTGCTTATGTATTGTATAGTGTGTTAGGGTAACAAACTTGGACTGAATCTCTCTAAATCAATGCATTGGAATTTGGTTTGATCTCCTCTTTACAACTTGCCAAATTTACCCAAATCTCAATCTTTTTCACATGAATTGGTGAGATTCGAGTTTGATGATGATAATGATGAGAATCAAATCCTGAAATGGCAAAAAAATCTCAAGCTATCAAGGTTTTAGATTTTATATGATTTAATTTTGATTTAAAATGAATAAATTCAATAAAAATCAAATTAAATAATAAAAATAAAATATGGGCTCATGGATGAAGCTAGGACACGTGGGAAACTATGCAAGCTCAAATCAAGTGGAAAAGAATGGGCCCATTTGACAATATTTGAAGTTTTGAGGATAGTTGACTTTTGACAATTTTGCAAAAATGTCCAACTTCAAAAATGCACAACTTCTTCAATTTTGAACTTTTGGAAGTGTTCTTGGACTTTTTAGAAAGCTTGAGATGTCCTCTAACCAACCCTTTTGGTCTCATCTAATTTTTATATTCCATTCTTAAGTTATAAGCTTTGGAAAAAAAGGTATTTTTGTTGACTTTCAAAAATGACTTATAATGTCCAAATTTATAACTTCTTGTGAGTGCATTTTTTAATCTTGGGGTATGAAGATGTATTGTAGGAAATTGCATCCTCTTAAAAATGAGTTTTGGATGGGTCATTTCTCATAAAGTATGAGAAAGTTAGGCTTGGTCAAAGTTGAGTTGACTTTTCCTACAAAACCCTAATTTAGCAACTTTTGAATTTTGAGCAATCCTTGATGAATCATGATAAACCCTTGATCAAATGATGAAATATCCTTCAAAATGAGAATGTTGACAAAAAATATTGAATTTTGACTGTATGTAGGCCACAGTTGACTTTTGCCCTAGCACAGTCGATTTTTGGACCCTTTGAGCAATTGACTGAGCAAACTTCCTCTGCAAGGCTTGAAACTTGACATGGATAACCTTGAGAACATATTAGGACATTGGGGAGCACTTGAGGTCATTTGGATTCAAAGGTATTGATGCAACACAAAACCCTAGTTTGGGGTTGACTGCTTTAAGAGATGGCTTGTCTGTCCAACTCTTGAGCAACCTTGAGCCACTTGGAGATTTTTCTTGCAATGTTTTGAGAAATATGAGAGGGCAAATTTTGGGGTACAACACACAACAATGTGAGGGTTCTTCCAACCTCTCGATGGTAATCTGGGGAGCTTCATTGCCCCACCTGACTTTAAACATAGAAGACATGGTAGCTAGCACGTCCGCTAACTGATTCTCCTCTCTTGGGAAGTGTTCAAAGGTTATCTCCTCAAAGTGTGGAAGCAATGTCAACACGTACTCTTTGTAAGGAATAAGATTTGGGTGTTTCGTATCCCACTCGCCTTTGATCTGACTGATCACTAGAGCTGAATCTCCGAACACACTCAAGAACTTAATCCTTAAGTCAATAGCAGCTCGTAGACCCGGGATGCATGCTTCATACTCCGCCATGTTGTTGGTGCAGTTAAAACATAATCGGGCAGTGAATAGAGTATGACAGCCCTCAGGAGATATGATCACAGCTCCAATGCCATTACACAACGCGTTTGAGGCTCCATCAAAATACATAGACCATCGGGATCCTTCCTCAGGTCCTTCAACTGGTCCAGGTTTTTCACAGTCGGTCACCAACATGATGTTCTCATCCAGGAACTCGAAATTCATGGATTGGTAATCATCCACGGCTTGATGCGCCAAATGATCCGCAAACACACTTCCCTTGATTACTTTCTGGGTTGTGTATTGGATGTCATACTCGGTTAAGATCATCTGCCATCTTGCTATTCTTCCGGACAAGGCAGGATTTTCAAAGATATACTTGATTGGATCCATTTTTTATATCAATAGGGTAGTGTGGGTCAGCATATACTGCCTCAGTCGGTGAGCAGCCCATGCCAAAGCGCAACAAGTTTTCTCTAGCAGTGAGTATCGGGTCTCACAGTCGATAAACTTTTTGCTAAGGTAGTAAATAGCATGCTCTTTTCGGTCAGACTCGTCATGCTGCCCCAGCACGAACCCCATTGAATTATCCATCACTGTCAAGTATAAGATCAAAGGTCTTCCTTCAACTGGAGGCACCAGAATAGGTGACTCTTGGAGGTATTCCTTGATCCTTTCGAAAGCGGTCTGACACTCATCATTCCATTTTACCACTTGATCTTTCTTCAGTAGCTTGAAGATCGACTCACAAGTAGCAGTCAAATGTGAAATGAATCAGGCAATGTAATTCAGACGTCCCAAAAAGCCTCTAACTTCCTTTTCTGTTCGGGGAACTGGAATCTCCTGTATAGCCTTCACCTTTGCAGGATCCACTTGAATACCTTTATCACTAACGACGAAACCCAGTAGCTTACTAGACCTTACCCCGAAGGTGCACTTGTTCGAGTTTAACCTCAGCTTGTACATCTTCAACCTATCGAACAGTTTCTGGAGATGGTCAAGATGTTCTTCTTCAGTCTAGGACCTTGCGATCATGTCATCAACATAAACCTCAATCTCATGGTGAATCATGTCGTGGAACAAAGCGACCATGGCGCGCTGATAAGTTGCCCCAGCATTCTTCAATCCGAAAGGCATTACCTTATAACAGAAGGTGCCTCACTGTGTAACGATAGTTGTCTTCTCAATGTCCTCGGGAGCCATCTTAATCTGATTGTAACCAGAAAAACCATCCATAAAGGAGAAGACCTTATGTTGCGCGGTATTGTTGACCAGAACATCGATGTGAGGAAGTGGGAAATCATCCTTGGGGTTTGCCCTATTCAGATCTCTATAGTCCACACACATCCTCACCTTACCATCCTTCTTGGGCACTGGAACAACATTGGCTACCCACTGCAGATAAGAAGTAACAGTTAGAAATCCGGCGTCAAACTGTTTCATGACTTCAACTTTGATTTTCTCAGACATCTTAGGGCACATACAGTGAACCTTCTGCTTTACCGGAGGACAGTCTTCTTTAGTTGGCAAGCGGTGAACCACAATATCGATGTCTAAACCAGGCATATCTTCATAAGACCAAGCGAAGATCTCAACATAGTCGCGTAGCATTTGTATCAACCACTGCTTGACACTAGGCTCCAGATTTGCACCTATCTTGACCTCTTTCTTGTCTTCCTCTGTACCCAAATTTACTGATTCCATTGATGAGGTTGTATGGCCCTCTCTTCTTGTATTAACAGTCTAGCAAGTTCCCCAGGCACCTCACAGTCATCCTCACCTTCGTCCTCGGCTTGGTTGATCGGATTTTCAAAGTCATAACTAGCAATAGCAGAGTCGTTATCAACAGGATCCATAGTGGATGTGGATCTGCATTATGATATGTGAGTGTGTGTAAGACAATAGTTATTTTGATAAAGTGCGAGATAAAAAGGAAAAATAAGGAGTGCAAAATTTGTAATGCAAGAAAATGTCCAATGCTTTATTGATGATATATGAAAATGACAAATAATAAGCCCTCACAAACAAAGCCAAGGTGCCTCGGGCAAGGCACCAGGCCGTAAAGTTTCAAACTGTCTGTTACAAATCTCAAAACAAAAGTCAATTACTGTGTAATAAAAGAAAAGGGCACGAAGTCTTTTGCCGTCCAGTTGTTCAATCCACCGTTGGTAGTCGGCTAAATCCAGTTGTCGATATCTGACTCTTCTTCATCATCCTCAATTGCATTCACTCCCTGATTACTGATGTGCAGAGGAGGTCTTCCAATCCGCGCACGCCGAACAACCCTTTGAGCCTCTGCAGTAAAGCTCAAACCAAACTTGTTAGTTTTGTGTGCAAAGTCAGGGAGCTGACCCCAATTTGCACACCCACCTTTTTCAATTACAGCCATGGCATCTTTGAGGGAAGCCATCTTCATCGGAGGTTCGTCAATAGTAACTTCAGTTGACACCAAAGTCTGGGGGACCTCTTCAAAGTTCTGACACGGGGTTTCGATGAACTCCCCATCCATCTCCACATAGCGAAAGGAATTAAGATGACTCACCATGTACTCCTCCTCTCCTCGCACCGTAACAATCTTCCATTTTACTGGATATTTCAACATCTGATGGAGCGTAGAAGTCACTGCCCCAGCCTTATGAATCCAAGGGCGACCCAGCAAGCAAGAATAAAATGGTCGGATATCCATCACATAGAAAGTAGATGCAAAAGTATGAGAGCCAACTTTAACAGGGACGTCCACCTCCCCGTGCACCATCCTTTTTGACCCGTCGAACGCTCTAACCATAATATTACTCGGCTTCAGAACTAAACCTTCACAGTCTAGATGGTCTAATACTTTCTTTGGCAAAACATTCAATGAGGACCCATTATCCACCAATACATGGGCCATGGTAGTGCCCCTGCACTCGATCGAGACGTGCAGAGCATCATTGTAATTTCTTCCTTTAGCAGTCAGATCTGTGTCTGAGAAACCCAACCCGTTGTCGGCAGCCAAACTAGCTATGTAGTCTTTGAATTGATCAGCAGAGGTTTCCTGCGGCACATGCGCAGTTTTGAGGAAAGAAATTAAAGCCTTTGCATGGGCTTCTGAACACAATAACAAGGATAACATGGAGATTTTTGACTGGGTCTACCCCAGCTACTCGACTATGTTGTAGTCACTCTTCTTGATAATCTTCAGAATTTCCTCTATCTCCTGCTTAGAGGTTTCTACAATGATCTTCTTAGGTGCCTCCGTCCGGGTAGGCTCACCTGTGATTTCTTTGCCCCGAGTGCTAGATGGTTCGATGACAGGGGTGATAACTGGAATAGGAACTGGGACAGTAGTTGATGTACTAGCAGATGGAATGACAACAGGTTTATGAACAGTCGGAGGGGAAATCTCAGGAGAGAAAAGCCTTCCACTTCTGGTGACCTTGCTAGCCCCGACAATATTGCTGATATCAACACCAACTTCTTCAACCTTTAAGTCTTGCTTAACCCCATGGTAATACACGTCGGCCCCATAGTGCCAAGGGACGGCCTTATCTGAAGTGTATGGGATAGGACCAGGGACAGTAATTATTAACGGAGCGATTCTTGGAACGAGTGTAATCCTAACAGGCTTTCTCGAGGAAGCCTTGGAAGGATTGGCGGAAATGGTTATAATGGCAACATCTTCAACTGGAACTAACATAATCAAAGTCTTTTCGAACAAGATATCTTTGTTACCCATCAGGCTTTGAACACCTGATTCCAATAAATGGCAATCGACAGGCAGAATTGAACACATATGGCAACCTTCACCACAGCCCGGAAATAAACCGGCCAATAATAGATTCTTCTTAACTGTCATCAAAGGAGTAGAAATGTCTTCCACAGAGGTCATAAATAAATCATCATCTACAGCATTTACACCATGACCATGCTTGGGCATAGGAGCAGTTATGACGTTGGGTTTCTCTGGAGCATCAAACTCAATATCTTTAGTTTCAATCAAATCTTGCACCTTATTCTTCAAGGCCCAACAATTGTTTGTATCATGACCTGGGCTATCAGAGTGATAGGCGCAGCGGGCGTTCGGGTTATATAGCGGAGATGTGGTGTTGGGATTCTTCGGGGCTTCCCTCAGAGTTACCAGGTTGGTCTTCAGCAATTGTGGTAGAATTTGAGACAAGGTCATATTAAGCCGAGTGTACTGTCTCTGCGGTCTCTCCATTCTTTGTTGATTGTTGCATTGTGGGGCAACGATGGGTCTTGATATCACTACCGCATTCATTGCTTGACAGCGTTCAGGTCTGCTTTGGCTTCTCGAGCCGTAGACTGCACTAGCTTCTTTCATATCGGTGAAAGGCTTCTTTTCTGCACTTGATGAAGTACCTTTCTGTATCTTACCACTTCGGATACCAGCTTCTACTCTCTCCCCAGTCAAAATCAATTCAATAAACCCAGATGACGAACTTCCAATCAGATGATTGAAGAATGGACCAGATAGCATCCCCAGGAACATGTCAACCAACTCCCTATCAGACAAAGGGGGTTGGACTCTTCCAGCCAGATCTCTCCACTTCTAATCATAGTCCTTAAAGCCTTCGCTTTCACCCATTGACATACCCTGAAGCTGAGTACGAGTGGGAGCAAGGTCGGCGTTATACTGATACTGTTTGTAAAAAGCAACAGCAAGGTCCTCCCAGTTTTGGACATTAGCTCCTTCTAATTGATAAAACCATTCAAGCTGAGTCCCTGACAAACTATCTTGAAAGAAATGTACCCACAAATTTCTATCAGCAGTGTAAGGTTGGATCTTTCTGACGTACGAGCGAAGATGGAGTTTTGGATAGGATACTCCATCGTGCTTAGCAAAAACCGAAGCTTTGAACTTATGAGGGATCACCACCCCAGATTCTAGTCCTAGATCTCCGAAGTCCAAACCAGGTATCTTCTGAATCTCCATAGCGCTCAGACGGTCTTCGAGTTGTTTGTACCTATCCTCAGCAGGAGGATATTGTTCCTCATCATAATCAGTATCATTATTGGAGACCACAGGACTGGGACCCTTTTCTTCCTCTTGGTTCTCCTCTCCTTTGGATGAAAGAGACATATCAGCTTCCTGTCGCAACCTATTTCCAAATCTGTTACCCATATTCAGAAGAACCACCTTCTTCTTCTTTTTCTTCTTCTTCTCCTTCAGGATGAGAGTCTTCAAATCCTCTTGCCCTTTAGCCAAGTTCAGGAACATCTCTTGGAATTGGGCATTCTGTGCCTGAAGAGCTATGATGGCTTGATCGGTAGGTATTTCAGAAGACATTTCGTGCTGAAATAAACAGCGAAGGAGATGAGAAACCTGTAATGATACCTATAATGATGTGCATGGTAATGGGATGCGTATGTAATGATTTCAAAGACTTTGGGAGATTTAAATTTGCAAACCAAGAAATAAACAAACTTTATTAGATTAAACTTGTAAAAGGTTCAACAATGCCTCTAAGGCGTTTACGAACATGTAAATAAAAAACAAATATATACTAGAGAAAGCAAAAATCAGAAATCCCATGGACGCTTCCCCTTGGTGCTGACGTAGTCATTGATCGTTCTTTCATTCTCGAGTTTCCTGGTGAGCTTCAAGATCTTCCTCTCTTGCTCATGGTACTTTTCTCGGTAGGTATCCCTCTCCTCCTTCAGCTGAATCCAGGATCTCTTCAATGCCCCAAAGTCAGTGGGCATGTAGGGATAAAGGACTGTATAAGGAACACCCTCTTCATTGGTAGGCTCCACAATCACTGGCAACACAACTTCATAAGGCATCCCAAGCTTTTGGGCTCGAGCTCGGACCCACTGGAGATAAGGTTGCATAGGGAGAGAAGTCTTTGGTCCTAGCTCTTAAGGGTCAGACCTGTTCACCATGGCCTAAGCTCGGATGAACCTTCGGCGGTGCTCGTCAACGTCCTCCTTGTAGTCAAAGGCAATGTCCGTAAGAAGTAGCTCTTGAGGACCGTCTCTCCGAGCACGACCAAACTGTCGCAAAGCCAAGCAAGGACTGTAGGTTATTCCCCCTCCAATTCCAAGCAATGGGACATTAGGGTATCCCCCACAGCGATCAATGACAGCAACGCTTTCCATAGCCTTGGAACTCCAAAGAATGTCTGTATGGGCAAGGGACATTATCCTGTAAGACCATCCTAAACCTTCTTCATTCTTCAACACGGACTCAGGGAGGTGCAAAATAAACCACCTCACCAGCAGCGACATACAACACATGAGAGTCCCTCTTCTTCGCACAGTACGAGTATAGAGGGCATGCAAGATATCACCAAGAAGAGTAGGTACATGATTGTGGGACAGGAAGATCTTAACTGCATTCACATCTATGAAGGAATCTGGATTCGGGAAAAGAACCAAACCATAGATAAGGAGAGCCAAGATGTCTTCAAAAGCCTGAAAGTCCAAGTTATCCCAAAATAGTTGAGCTTGATCTATCAGAAACTTGGCTAAGAAACCTTCAACCCTGCTTCGTGTCTCCCAGTTGGATACTACATCATCCCTTTTTAGATGCAAAGCTAAAGCAATGTCCTATGGTCTAGGAGCCTCTTCAAAACCTGTAAAGGGAATCTGCTCAAGGATGGATATGCCCAATAAGTGAGAAAACTCTTCCATAGTGGGAACTAGCTGATAATCCGGGAAAGTGAAGCAATGATGCACCGGATTGAAGAATTAGAAAAACACACTCATCATCTGCTCATCAAACCTTGAGGTAACCAAGCTAAGAAGCTGACCATGTCTCCTAATGAATGAAGAAGTATCCGAAATTCTTGAGGTATTTGCACAAAGTTACCTCGAATGGTGTTTCTGCGCATGGAAGCCATAATCTGCAAAACATAACAAATATAAATCCCCTCGGTCTTTGAAATGGTTAGTATAATGAAGTATGCATGCTATGTTATGATGCATGATGTCATGATAAAAAGCAACAGGTATAGCAGGTAACAGACATGGTAAAGGCAAACAAGTCACACAAAAGCCCTTAAGTTTCAGGCTTGCACGAGGTCTAGGTATTAACCTCTTGAAGTTCAGTTGGTTCAACCTGTCCTAATAATAGTAACCGGGTTCTAGAGGTTCTCAATATCACTGACCATCCTTCATCCGTCATGGTTTCAGCTCACGCAATCTTTTCTTGCGGCCGGAACTATCTCGAGAGTATGGTCTCAATGAGTGTAGTATCGAGTATCAATCAGTTCTCAACTTTACACTGAGGCCGGCTATCTCACTACTTCCTATGGCCAAGTTGGTCAATTATAGGTTCTAAGGTCAATTGATGCTTAACGACCCATATAGCAGCCCTGTATTCTCCTTGTTTCTCCACAAGGGATACCTGTACCAACCAATGTGCCACATCAATGTAGCTACTGCTTCAACCGTATCGGTCTATGCTGTACAGTTCCCTCGCAGTTTATTTCTACTTACCTAAAAGGTGATCCCCAGATCCGGGTTAGGATCTATAGTAACTCCCAATATAAAACCCTCAAAAATAAAGCAATCAAATCAAACAAGAGAAGCAATTTATGATGAACTAATCCTAAGGTATACCCCACTTTTATTAGTCCCCAGCAGAGTCGCCAGTTCTGTGATACAGTGGCAGAACCGGACTGTTTTAGGAAAATGCTGGTTTGCGTTTTGTGTTTTATATTCGCAAAATGTAGCGGTAAGCAAGAGTCGTCACCGACTTTTATTTTATCCAACTGGAAAGGAAAAAAGCACAGAAAAATTCCTTTTTCTAGATTTTGAGTACGGGGGGTAGATTATAGAAAGGGAAGGTATTAGCACCCTTTCTATCCGTAGTTTTCTACGGGCTCTTAGGTACTTGCTCATCATTTTAAAAATTGCTTCCGTGTTTGTGTGTTTTTGAAAAGTTTTTGTTTACTTCGTTTTAACCCTTGCTTCTGTCTTCAAGAGTGTTACTGTTGTACCCCAAAATTTTCCCTCCCGTATTTCTCAAAACATTTCAAGAAAGATCTCCAAGTTGTTCAAGGTAGTCCAAGGGTTGGCCAGACAAGCTCTCTCCTAAGGCAATCTACCTCAAATTAGGGTTTCATGTTGAATCAATATACTTGAGTCCAAGGGACCCCAAATGCTCAAAATTGTCCTAATATGTTCTCAAGATCATCCATGTCAAGTTTCAAGCCTTGCAGAGGAAGTTTGCTCAGTCAATTGCTCAAAGGCCTGAAAATCGACTGTGCTAGGGCAAAAGTCAACTGTGGCCCACATACAGTCAAACTTTAAGATTTTTGGTCAACATCCTCATTTTGAAGTATATTTCATCATTTGATCAAGGTTTGATCATGATCCATCAAGGATTGCTCATAATTCATCAAGACTCAAAAGTTGCTAAATTAGGGTATTGTAGGAAAAGTCAACTCAACTTTTACCAAGCATAACTTTCTCATAATTTATGAGAAATGACCCATCCAAAGATCATTTTGAAGAGGATGCAATTCACTACAATCCATCTTCATCTCCCAAGTTCAAAATATGCACTCACAAGAAGTTATGAATTTGGACATTATAGGTCATTTTGGAAAGTCAACAAAAACACCTTTTGGGTCAAAGCTTATTACATGAACATGGAAGATCCAATTGAGATGAAACCAAAGAGGTCTCTTAGGGGACATCCTAAGCTTTCTAAGAAGTCCAAGAATACCCTTATAAGGTTAAAATTGAGAGATATATGCATTGTCAAAGTTGGATAATTTTTGAAAAAATGCACGAAGCAAATATTGACCAAACTTGGATTTTTCCAAATGGGCCTATCTTTTCAAGTTTTAAACTCACTCCTAACATGGTCCACGACCTCTAAGCTCACCCATACATTTTTCTACTATTTATGCTATTTATTTTGATATTTTATTCATTAAAATTCAGAATTAAATAAATAAATAATAGAAATAATATAAATTTTGATGTGAATCCATTTTGGGAAAGTTTTATGCTGGTTTATGTCAATTGATTTCGTGCAATAACTCTTCAAATATGTCCAGGTTCATCCACATGTGAAAATGGCATAAAATCATCAAATATGACATTTTTTTTCAAATTTTGATCATGGTCTTAAAACACAATATTATGAGGGAGATTCTTTCCATGCTTTCTTGTCTCCTCATTCTCCTCTATAAATATATATCCATACAAGCTTGAAAGGGACGAAAATCCTCTCTAAAAAGCTCTTCAAAAAGCTCTCAAAAAGCTCTTCAAAAAGCTCTCCATAAATCAAAGAATTGGTGCAAGTCATATCTCGAGGTTCCAGTCTCTCTCAATTGACATCAAGCCTCAAACCATCCTCTTAAAGTCCTCAAGAATCTTACAAGGCCCAAGAGAAATCCATCACACGTCTAGCACGCCCCACATTTGACAACACCGATTTGGTAAAATTTTAAACTTTGAATCTCTAATTTTAATCACATTGTATGGTATGCTAACGTTTGTTTGAGTTTATATAGAAAAATTATGGATGGTTGAATCATAGGTTCTACGCAAGAATAAAAAAAACACCATAGTTAGAGCATGAAGATTTCGAAGATTCGGACTTAGGGATTTCTGATGATTGCACCCCCTGTTTACTTTTGCTACTAGGCCCATCTTTATTTTCATGTTTTATTCGTTTTGTTTATTTCTTTTAATCCCTTTTATTTTTTTATCAATAAACAAATATAAAAATCACATAAAAATAGATTTAGGATTTTTTCTTAATTAAAATTTAAATTTAGGTAAAACTTTAATTTCTTTTTGTAAATAACTTAAAAATAATTAGAATAAATAGGTTTTATTACTAACTTAATTATATTTTATTTTTTCCTAAAATAACCAAAGAAACCAAAATAGGTCATATAATTATTTTTATTAATTAATTTAATTAACTAATTAATTGCATATTTAATTTAGAAAACTTATTTCTTTTATTAAAAACAACAAAAAACAATTTTTCTTTTAATTAGGTTAGAAGGGTCAAAACCTTAAATTCTCATGGATCTTAATTCTTCTCGCACGCTTTATTTTTATTATTTACCATATTGATGTAACTGCCTACAGTTTGTAATAGTTTAATTAGGACGTTTATTTATATTTATCGCTTTATTTTCAAAGGGTTTGTTTTTGGCTATGTAAATACCCGAAGCCTTGTAATAGCGTAGTTTAAATTCCGCACTTTAAATTCCGCAAATTATTAACTGTTAGATGTATGATATAGGGATGCATGACAAGAATGTATGATTAATTTTAAAACAGTTAGATCACCCTAAATGTGCAAAGATAAATAAACTGAAATTGAATCATTCGCACATGCGCACTTCTAGGGTACACTCCCACTTGGTTGCCTTCGGTAAATGGTCATTGAGTATAGGATGCTTTAGTGGTCGTCCTTTTGTCTAAATAAATATCAAAGTCCCGATTCGAAAAAGTTGCCTCGGAATGGTTGCCTCGGAATTGTTGCCTCGAATAATTGATCTAAGACATTAGGGTAATTACTAAGACGTCCTAACATTGCTTTAGTGACCGTACGTCCCTTTCGAATTGACCCTCAAAACTCCAATGACGGTGCTACCTACTCACTAATAGCGGGATAACACTGTCTAAAGGAAACAAGCATAGAACGATTCCTTTTTCGAGTAGGTAGATTAACTCTTAAGTACTTGCTCAATCCAAACAAACTTTTTTCACACTTATACTCTTTTACAAACAAGTCTTCAAAAAACACTTCATTACACTCTTGAAGACAGAAGTAAGAGTTAAATCGAAGTTAAAACAAAAACTTTTCAAAGCACACAAACACAAAGAAAATTTTTTTGAAAATGATGAGCAAGTACCTAAGAGCCCGTAGATAACTACAGATAGAAAGGGTGCTAATACCTTCCCTTTCTATAATCTACCCCCTGTACTCAGAAATATCTCGAAAAAAGAATTTTTCTGTGCTTTTTTCCTTTCCTTGTTGGATAAAATAAAAGACAGTGGCGACTCTTGATTACCGCGACATTTTGCAAAAACAAACGCAAAACGCAAACCAACAAAATTTCCTTAACGAAATAGGGAAACCACGATCCTGGTTCTGGCCACCGTATCACAGAACTGGCGACTCTGCTGGGGAGCTAATAAGTGGGGTGTACCTTAGGAATAGTTCATCATATTGTTTTCTATTGTTTGATTTGATTTCTTTATCTTTGTGGGCTTTGTATCGGAGTTACTATAGATCCTAACCCGGATCTGGGGATACCTTTTAAGTAAGTAGCAATAGACTGTAAGGGAACTGTACGACATAGACCGATACGGTTGAAGCAGTAGCTACGTTGGTGTGACACTTTAGTTGGTACCGATATCCCTTGTGGAGGAACAAGGAGAGTATGGGGCTGCTAAGGGGTCATTAAGCATCAACTGACCTTAGAACCTATAATTGACCAACTTGGCCATAGAAAAGTAGAAGTATGCTACACTCATTGAGACCATACTCTCGTGATGATTCCGACCGCAAGAAAAGGTTGCTAAACTGGAATTATGACCGATCGAGGATGGTCAGTGATATTGAGAACCTCTAGAACCCAGTTACTATTACTAGGACAGGTTGAACCAACTAAACTGAAAGAGGGTAATACCTAAACTCCATGCCAGACTGAAATTTAAGGGCTATTGTGTGACTTGTGTGCTTTCAACTTGAACTACTTGCACATGTTTGTTATCTAACAACTTGAGTTCCTTTCAGGTTTTGTTTACAGTCCTTATCCAATACCTTGGATTTATTGCCGGATTTACTTGTTTACATTACCTCATACTTTTGCTTAAACGCGTAACATACACATCATAACATCATGCCTTAACATTTCCTTAACCATTTCAAGGATCTCAAAGGTTTGTGATACAGGTTATCGTAAATCAAACATCTAGCAATGGGAAAAGAGGATTTATTTTCCTCTAGCCAATGTCATCTAGAGATCAAAACACGATAATTTGAGTCGGTGGCTATGACCCACTCGATATGGTGAGCTTGACTCTTGAAGAAGGACTCTCAATAAACACAAAGTTTCTTCAATTAAATTCTAACAGTTTCTTGTTTACCCCGCGAGATCCTTGAAAACATTGCATACATATATCTTACATATCATTGCATTACAGGTGCCATTACAAGTTTCTCATCTTCTTCGCTGTTTATTTTAGCAATCATGTCTTCTGAAACACCTACTGATCAAGCCATCAAGGCTCTTCAAGCTCAGAATGCTCAGTTTCAGGAAATGTTCTTGAACTTGGCCAAGAGTCAACAAGATTTGAAGACTCTTATCTTGAAGGACAAGAAGAAGAAAAAGAAGAAGAAGGTGGTCCTCTTGAATATGGGTCACGGATTCGGGAACAATTTACGATAGGAGACTGATTTGTCCCATTCAGCTGGAGGGGGAGAGAATCAAGAGGAAAGAAAGGGCCCTAGCACTGTGTTTTCTGACAATGACACTGACTTTGATGAAGACCAGTATCCTCCTGCTGAGGATAGATATAAGCAACTTGAAGACCGACTCAGTGCAATGGAAATTCAGAAGATACCTGGGTTGGACTTTGGAGATCTGGGATTGGCATCTGGGGTGGTGATCCCTCACAAGTTTAAAGCTCCTGTATTTGCTCAGTATGACGGGGTATCCTGCCCGAAGCTACACCTCTGCTCATACGTCAGAAATATTCAACCCTATATTGCTGATAGAAATCTCTGGGTTCATTTCTTTCAAGATAGTCTATTAGGGACTCAACTTGAATGGTTCTGTCAACTGGAAGGAGCTAACGTCTGCAACTGAGAGGACCTTACTGCTGCTTTTTACAAGCAATACCAGTATAATGCCGACCTTGCTCCCACGTGTACTCAGCTTCAGGGTATGTCTATGGGCACAGGTGAAGGCTTTAAGGACTACACTCAGAAGTGGAGAGATCTTGCTGGAACAGTCCAACCCCCTCTGTCTGATAAGGAGTTGGTGGATATGTTTCTTGGGACTTTGTCTGGTCCCTATTTCAATCATTTGATCGGCAGCTCGTCAGCGGGTTTCACCGAACTGATTATGACTGGAGAAAGAGTAGAAGCTGGGATCCTGAGTGGTAAGATCCAAAAAGATACCTCTTCGAGTACAGAAAAGAAGTCATTTGGTGGCAATAGGGAAGCCAATGCTGTGCACGGCCAGAAGAGGCGTAGCCAGGCAGACTACCACCAATCTGTGGGGTCAGTGTTGATCTCTAATTCGGCATACACACAACGACCACAACAACGAAATAATCAGCCAAAGGGGGAAATACTTCAAAGGCAGTTCACCCAAATCAACATGCCATTATCACAAGCATTGCAGCACATGTTGAAGATGAATCTGATTACGGTGATAAACCCTCATCCGAACCGTAAGACTTCTTCTCCTAACTACAACCTAGATGCAAGGTGTGCTTATCATTCCAATAGCCCGGGGCACAATACTAACGATTGTTGGGCGCTGAAATACAAGATTCAGAATATGATTGACGCTAAGGAGATCGAATTCGACCTCCTGAGACTCCCAATGTGATCACTTATCCCTTGCCAAAATATGGCTAGGATTGAAAGCACTTTTGTTCATTTGAATTCTGAAGTTGTATTTTTCTTTGCTTATTCAAACAATTATTGTCATGTCAAACTTTTTTATTTCATTAATGCATTACACGTGTCTGTTTTGAATTAATTGTTTTCACTATGCTTAAATTGCTTCATATTTCCTTTTTGTGATGTTTAACTCTCGATCAAAAAACTCTAAGCCTTTAGAGGGAGGATGACGAAAATGATACCACAATCTCTACAATATGCTTTTGAACAGACCCCGCTGACGATGTACAGGCGTTGTTTCAAATCCTAAATAGTGGAGTTATAAGGAAGATAATCCCTAGTCAACCCCTTTGAGCCAAAGAAGTTGGAGTTTTTCTTTTCACACAAATTAAAACCCTTAATCACAACCTGGGGCAGGGTAGTTTTCTCAGTTAATCTAGGTGCACAATGAATGGCATCAAAGACGTCCTTCCAAAACAAAAGACGATGATGGTTCTGCATAATCATCCAAGCAGACAGTCATTATCTCTTGAAATAAAAGTCCATTAAGTCAAAACCTATGAAGGAGACTTAAGAAAAAACTGGGGCATCCCGCTGACTGTAATCACAAAAAGAAATAGTTCAAGAAAAAGACAGGGATAATAAAATAAAAAAGAAAGAGGTCCTACAAACCCTCAACAAAAATGACTGCCTATTCAGAATAAACTGTCAGTATCCGAACCATCACCGGAACATCAAGGACAATATTCCAGAACTCAACTGGGGTTCTAAATGCACAATTAGCTGAGTTTAGGATCGAAGAACATCACGAAGAACGGGTGGGTACAAATAAAATTTGAGCCTTTATCTTTTGTTTCTTAAACCGTGAACCAGACCACATTATAACCCTTAAAAGTCCTAGCTGAAGCATGGGTTAGTTCGAAAGCATACTGTTACAAAAGGTATCCTGACTCCTGTGGGACTTGCTATAAATTCTGAGTTGATATCACATTTTATAAAATTTGCTTGTTTTATTGAAAAACGCATTTTCAAAGAACTTCAAAACAGACATAAGCTTTGCATTCTTAAAATAACATTATTTGCATATGACTATTTGTTCAACAGCAGAGAAATTCACACGACGAATATCTAGTGAACAAAAACCTTTTCAATAAAAAGGGTCACCTCAAGTGGAAAAAACACTTCCAACCAAGGGGCACGACATGAGCATTGTCTATCATCTGGGGCAGTCAAGTCAAGATTCAAGGAGTCTCTCAAAGATGCCAAATAGTCAGGGGCAGATCTCCATCTGAATCACTTGGGGCATTGGACATGAATTCCAACAATGAATCTTGTATTATCAAATGAACATCTTCTGGTAGTATGGCAACAAAACACTACCGACAATGACAACTCCCTACACCCTGAGAGCGTGGACATAGTCAGAAAATACTGCGCATGAACAAAGACCCGCTAGGTTGACAGGCCTAGGCAAAAATAAGGGCATCCCGACGAACGAAAAGGGTTCGGGCAAAAATTAGGGATAAAAACAAAAAAGATTTGTACATCCGGCAAGTCGAAAACCTGAAAAGGCGGCTTGGGCAAGAAAGGGTATCCCGGTGGACTGAAAATCTGAAAAGACAGTCCAGGCAAAAGTTAGGGATTAAAGCGTACGACTATGTCCCGTCATCTCGTCACTTGCCTACTAGAAGAAGATTTGTCATTTCAATCGGTAATTACCAAGCACCTCATAGGTTGGAATAATACTCGATCCACAAGGCCTCCGCATGCACCTTCTCCCGCAGATACAAGGGAAGAAAAGTCTCGATGCAGAGTCATTTTCATATCCTCAGCCCGCGTCCCAGTAACATCTATACTCCCCGCAGAGTAAGAAAAGGACAGTGGTGTTAATTGTCCCCAGCTGAGGCTCACAACCACGAATGGGTTGATAAGATTCTCCCCAAGCAGAGTTTATCTATCACCAGCGCTAGAAGATTATCCCCAGTGGAGTCTGGAATATTATCCCCAGTAGAGTCTAAAAGATTATCCCCAGTGAAGTCGCCATTGGAAAATCATCCCCATCAGAGTTCATTCCTTTCACAGACAGAAATTCAATCCCCAACAGGGTTCACTGTCACCAGCAACAGTAATTCATCCCCAACTGAGTTTTATTTCTCCAAATCAGCATATCTTCTAGCAGAGTATATACTCCCCAGAGTCATTTCCTCGTCAGTCCATTCCCCAGTGGAGTTATTCTCTCCTGCAGGATTATTCTCCCAATCATCTTCAGTCGTTATCTCCAGCGAGCGAAACTCTTTATTCTCCAACAACAGTCAGGGATTTATTTTCCCAAACTCAGACGTACCACAATAGCCTTTCATGTTCATATATCATGACGTGCGCATACATATTGTGTTATACCCTAAAATTTTCCCTCCCATAATCTTCAAAGTTTTGCCAATCATCACCTCAAATGGTTCAAAGTCTACTCAAGGGCTACACAGTCAAGCATCCTC
The DNA here is from genome assembly GCA_948472305.1 of Vicia faba. NCBI lineage: Eukaryota > Viridiplantae > Streptophyta > Magnoliopsida > Fabales > Fabaceae > Vicia > Vicia faba. The sequence continues at coordinate 1,039,430,245 of OX451740.1, forward strand.
CTAAGGCAGGCAAAATTAGGGTTTTGGTTCTTGCAAGGAAGTTGAAGTTTTCAAGGGCTCAATCAAGTCCCATATGCTCATACACATTGTCAAGCACTTACATGTCAAGTTTCAAGGCTCACAAGGTCAAGTTGCACAGTCAAAAACCCTAATTGCTCAACAGTCAACTGCAGGGGCAAAATGGTCATTTGGCAGTCAAAAGTCAAAATTTTTGGTCAACATCTTATTTTGAAGCCACAATCATCATTTGGTCAAAACTTGACCATGATTTCACAAGAATGGCTCAAAAATCATCAAGATGCAAAAGTTTCCATTTTTGGATAGTTGAAAAGTCAACTGTAACTTGACCAAGGCATAACTTTTTCATGGTTCATCAGAAAAATCCCATCCAATGCTCATCTTGAAGAAGAGGACATTTCCTACAACTCATCTTCACATTCCAAGTCCAAGAAATGCTCTCACAAAAAGTTATCAATTTCAACATTATAGGTCATTTTCAAAAGTCAACAAAAAGGGACTTTAAGTCAAAGACCATAACTTGAGATTGGTAAATCAAAATGACATGGGACCAAATACATTAGTTAGAGGACTTCAAGATCTTTCCAAAATGTCCAAGAACATGTTCATAACTTCAAAATTGAGCAAGATATGCATTGGAGAAGTTGGGAAATTTTTGTGTAATGGCCAAAATCAATTATCCTTGAAATTTCATTTTTGACGAAAGGGGCCCACTTTTTCCACTTGATTCAGCTTGGCCATGCTTCCCACGTGTCCCACAAATTATTTCAAAATTTAAAATTAATTTTTTCATTTTTATTTAATTTTATTTGATTTAATTAATTTTAAATCATTTAAAATCAAATAAAATCAAAGAAGTTAATTAAGGGGATATTTCTTGTATTGAATTGCTTTGATACATCATCATTGACATTCCAATTTCGTGCAAGGGGCTAAAAGAAGCAAGAATTCAAATTTTGGCTTAAGAATGGAAAGTGCTTCAATGCAGTTTATGGAGAATCCTAAGCATGAATGCATTGCATTATTGGCCATAATTTTGATCAAAACTCATTACATAACATGTATGCAAGCCAACACAAGCAGGGTCACGACCTAAGAGCTCCAAAAACATCCATACAAAATTGCAAAATTGTCACACAAACTTGAAATCTGAAAACCTAGTTGCAGTGCCTCTCAAGCCTCAATTCCAATCCAAACACATTCCTGATATTCCAAGGAAGCTCTAGCAATCAAAATCAAGCCCAAACGCGCAAAGAACCATTCACACGAAGTCACACGGTTTGTCCAATATGTGAAAATCAAAACTCCATTTCCATGCGTTTTTAACATGCTTTTTAAATTAATTTATACTCATTTTAACATTCTGAAGCTATTGGTAGCATTTGATTGAACTAATGATGCGTGTATCAGGATCCACCATTGTCAAAAGCTACGTTTTTTTAGAGCTCCAAATTGGGGATTTCCCCATACTGTAAAATTGGGACATCAAACTGCCATGGTTGAATTCGTGACATCCAAACGGACATAACCATGACCTCGCGCTCAATTTATGTGCAAGCATGAGCTGTTCGCTATTTTTATTTTTACTGTGTTTTGGGGGGGGGGGGGGGGGTTTAAAACCCCCGCTATATGTTTGTTGTTTTGCAGAAAAGGTAGAAGACGATGGACGTGGCAAGCAGGCATTGGTGTATTCAAATCCACGCGCGTGATTTTTTGTGTTTCAGCATTATTGGCTTTCTTTTCATATAATATTTGTTTTATACATTATTAACAAATGTGTCAAAGTGCTTCAGTGGTGGCTAGAGTGTCATGTAATCCTTGGGACCTGGGTTCGAATCCCAGGTCCCCCAAACGCTTGATGTTATTTTATTTTACATGTTCACATGCAGACTTTCAAAAGCAGGCACACCATAAGCTTCAGGCAATCAAGTGCCAACTGGCCATAGTCACAGATCCAAAGGCCACAAAAGAGGCTCACCATATGCTTCAGTCAATGGACGCACATGCAAGCAAAAAAGGTCAACGTGGCCTTTGTCTTAATGGGCCCAGATTCAGCATTTCACCCCCATGTTGGCCCAACACCCCCTCCATTTGGGTTCATTTTTCTTTCTTTTCATTTTATTTCTTTAATTTAATTTCTAACCCCTCTTTATTTTATTTGTTACTAATATTTAATTTAATTAACCATTTTCATAAAAAACCAAAAAAATATGATTAACACTTTTATTATTATTATTTATTATTTTGTAAATAAATCATAATTGAACTAGTTTTATAATTAGGCCATTTAAACATTTTAATAATTAAAATAGATTTAGATTTAGGTTAATCTTTAACTTTGTTTCTTTTTATTTCTATTTTATTTCATAAAAAATATATAAAAAACAAAAAATATTTTCTTGTAATTAAAATAATTAATTAATTTTTAATTTCATTTAATTACCCAAAAAAGACAAAAAAGTTAATTCCCTTTTCTTTATTCGCGCGTATTTAATTTGTTCGATTATTATGTAATTGCTCCGGATATGTAATAGTAAATAGGACCTTTTACTGTTTTTTATTTTCCGTACTTATTTACTTAAAACGGGTCTTTGTAAATTTTTGGCGATGTATAGACCAGCGCCTTGTAATAGCGTAGGATTTACGTTTTCCGTACTTTAATTTCTGCACCCCCTTAACTGCTAAATTTTGCATGAAAGAATGAATGGCCCAAATAAAATCAAAGCGTAGATCACCATAATGCATGACAAGATAAAACATAACTGAAAACGATACACAAATTCACACACCACTCTTAGGGTACGCCTCACTGTTGCCTTGCCCCTCGAAACGTGGTCGTCGAGTATAGGACGTTTTAGTAAGTCCTTATGTCCACGAACATGGCATAAGGGTAGCTTCTAAGGTGTCCTACTGTTGCTCTGGTGACCACACTGTCCCTACAAGCTCGAATTGTGGTTGTTGAGTACAGGACGTTTTAGTAAGTCCTTATGTCCATGATATGATCCAGTTGCCTCGGAAAGGTTGCCTCGGAATTAAAAGGATCAATGGCATAAGTGTAGCTTCTAAGGTGTCCTACCGTTGCTCTGGTGACCACACTGTCCCTACAAACTCGAATTGACCCGAATACCTCCAACGATGGTGCTACCTACCTCTCAATGGTGGGATGGCATTACCTTAAGGATATTTACACAGCCTAATTCCTTAGGGTAGTTAGATGACTCGTAGATACTTGCTCTAATTCAAAACAAATCAAAAACTTCTTTTCACACCGACACTTTGCAAAAAGCTTTCAAAAACAACTTTTCAAACACTCTCGAGGACTGATACAAGAGTCGAAATGAAATTTTAAACGAAACTTTTTCAAACCCACTCACTTTGAAAAGCAAACAAACATTTTTGAAAACACAAATGAGCAAGTATCTAAGAGCCCATGGATAACCATGGATAGAAAGGGTGCTAACACCTTCCCTCTCTATAAATCTACCTCCCGAACCGAGAACTAATCTCAATAAGGAATTTTTCTGTGCTTTTGTCCTTTCCATGTTGGAGAAAATAAAAGACGGTGGCAACTCTTGCTTCCGCGACATTTCGCGAAACCAGCGTTAAACAGTCAGTTCCAGATCCACTGATCACATATTGCATACAACATAATTTCATTTATTTTGAGAACATCATCATACAATGCATGTCATGCATCATATACAATTAATCATGTACCTTTTCAGGAAAGATGGTTATCATCAACAACTTCCTGCAAGTTCAAGATTAACTCCGGAAACTAAACAGACTTTACACGGGTTCGTCACGAAGCAATCTTACACGGGTTTCTCCTAAATACAGGTTTACACGGGTTCGTCACAAAGTAACCTTACCCAGGTTCCTCCTGAAGTTTTACACAAACTTATCACAAAGTAACCTTACCCAGGTTCCTCCTGAAGTTTTACACGAACTTAACTTATCACAAGGTGACCTTACCCAGGTTCCTCCTGAAGTTTTACATAGACTTATCCCGAAGCAACCTTACCCAGGTTCCTTCTCGGTCTCGAAGTAGTTTCACCCAGACTCATTCTGAAGCAACCTTACCTAGGTTTCTTCCCGGTTCAGATGCAGTTTTACCTAAACTCCTCATGAAGCAGCCTTACCTAGGTTTCTTCCCGGTTCAGATGCAGTTTTACCTAAACCCATCATGGAGCAACCTTACCTAGGTTCCTTCTCAGTTCAGATGTAGTTTTACCTAAACCCATCATGGAGCAACCTTACCTAGGTTCCTTCTCTTTCCCGATGTAGTTTCACCTAGACTCATCCTGGAGCAACCTGACCTAGGTTCCTTCTCTTTCCTGATGTAGTTTCACCTAGACTCATCCTGAAGCAACCTTACCTAGGTTCCTCCTCAGTCCCGATGCAATTCTACCCAAACTCTTCACAAACAACCTTACCCAGGTTCCTTCTCGGTTCAGGCTCAGTTTTACCCAAACTCCTCACAAAGCAAACTTACCCAGGTTCCTTCTCGGTTCAGACGCAGTTTTACCCAAACTCCTTACAAAGTAACCTTACCCAGGTTCCTTCTCGGTTCAGACGCAGTGTTATCCAAACTCCTCATGAAGCAACCTTACCCATGTTCCTTCTTATAACCCTACTATCCAAGTTTCTTTTCTCTTATCTCCAGACAACAATCCACAACACTGTAAGACCCAGACCTATCAAACACGAACGGTTTCACCTTTCCCTAGTAGGTCGCGGTGCATCCTGTACACAACTAGATATGCAGTTCACTTCCGCTTCCTCAAGCCGGAGTTAATTCCTCAGTTGAATAACGGATGACTGAAGTTCCTAAATGTCAGCATAGATGATTCCTCAGTTGAATAATGGATGACTGAAGTTCCTAAATGTCAACATAGATGTTTTCCTCAGTTGAATAACGGATGACTGAAGTTCCTAAATGTCAGCAGAGATGATTCCTCAGTTGAACAATGGATGACTGAAGTTCCTAAATGTCAGTATAGATGATTCCTCAGTTGAATAACAGATGACTGACGTTCCTAAATGTCAGCAGAGATGATTCCTCAGTTGAACAACGGATGACTGAAGTTCCTAAATGTCAGCAGAGATGATTCCTTAGTTGAACAACGGATGACTGAAGTTCCTAAATGTCAACAAATATGATTCCTCAGTTGAATAATGGATGACTGAAGTTCCTAAATGTCAGCAGAGATGATTCCTCAGTAGAATATGGACGACCGAAGTTCCTAAAATTCAACAGAGATGTTTCCTCATTGGAATACGGATGACCGTAGCTCCTAAAATTCTACTTCTCTCAACAAAGATCAGCCCTCCCCAGCGGAATCTTCCTCAACGACAGGTATACAAGCTCTCGCTAAGGAATCTCTTATGCGATCGACACTCCTTCAAATGGCATCTTTAAGCCCATCCCCTCGTCAGCAATTTCCAAATGGCATCTGTAAGCTCATTCCCGACATCACAAGACAATTACCACTTCATGCGAGTGCAAATTTCTGAGCACTCTAGTGTTCAATCCTCTTCCACCTTCGGATCACGAAAGGCACGAAAGCCAATCTAAATCTTCAGGTTTAAGAAGATTGAACAGGGGCAGCTGTTGTACCTAAAAATTTTCCCTCCCATATTTCTCAAAACATTTCAAGAAAGATCCCCAAGTTGCTCAAGGTAGTCCAAGGGTTGGCCAGACAAGCTCTCTCCTAAGGCAGTCTACCTAAAATTAGGGTTTCATGTTGCATCAAGATACTTGAGTCCAAGGGACCCCACATGCTCAACATTGTCCTAATATGTTCTCAAGATCATCCATGTCAAGTTTCAAGCCTTGCAGAGGAAGTTTGCTCAGACAATTGCTCAAAGGCCTGAAAATCGACTATGCTAGGGCAAAAGTCAACTATGGCCCACATACAGTCAAACTTCAAGATTTTTGGTCAACATCCTCATTTTGAAGTATATTTCATCATTTGATCAAGGTTTGATCATGATCCATCAAGGATTGCTCATAATTCATCAAGACTCAAAAGTTGCTAAATTAGGGTTTTACAGGAAAAGTCAACTCAATTTTGACCAAGCATAACTTTCTCATACTTTATGAGAAATAAACCATCCAAAGATAATTTTGAAGAGGATTCAATTCCCTACAATCCATCTTCAGCTCCCAAGTTCAAAATATGCACTCACAAGAAGTTATGAATTTGGACATTATAGGTAATTTTGGAAAGTCAACAAAAACACCTTTTGGGTCAAAGCTTCTTACATGAACATGGAAGATCCAATTGAGATGAAACCAAATAGGTCTCTTAGGGGACATCCTAAGCTTTCTAAAAAGTCCAGGAACACCCTCATAAGGTTAAACTTGAGAGAGATATGCATTGTCAAAGTTGGACAATTTTTGAAAAAATGCATGAAGCAAATATTGACCAAACTTGGATTTTTTCCAAATGGGCCAATCTTTTCAAGTTTGAAACTCATTCCTAACATGTTCCACGACCTCTAAGCCCACCCATACATTTTTCTACTATTTATGCTATTTATTTTGATATTTTATTCATTAAAATTCATAATTAAATAAATAAATAATAGAAATAATAAAATTTTTGATGTGAATCCATTTTGGGAAAGTTTTATGCTGGTTTATGTCAATTGATTTCGTGCAATAACTCTTCAAATATATCCAGGTTCATCCACATGTGAAAATGGCATAAAATCATCAAATATGGCATTTTTTTCAAATTTTGATCATGGTCTTAAAACACAACATTATGAGGGAGATTCTTTCCATGCTTTCTTGTCTCATCATTCTCCTCTATAAATATAGAGCCATACAAGCTTGAAAGGGACGAAAATCCTCTCTAAAAAGCTCTCAAAAAGATCTTCAAAAAGCTCTCTAAAAGCTCTTCAAAAAGCTCTGCAGAAATCAAAGAATTGGTGCAAGTCATATCTCGAGATTCCGATCTCTCTCAATTGACATCAAGCCTCAAACCATCCTCTTAAATCCTCAAGAGTCTTACAATGCCCAAGAGTAATCCATCACACGCCTAGCACGCCCCCCATTTGACAACACCGGTTTGGTAAAATTTTAAACTTTGAATCTCTAATTTTAATCACATTTTATGGTATGCTAACATTTGTTTGAGTTTATATAGAACCGTTATGGATGGTTGAATCATAGGTTCCACGCAAGAATAAAAAAAATACCATAGTTAGAGCATGAAGCTTTCGAAGATTCGGGCCTAGGGATTTCTGATGATTGCACCCCCTGTTTACTTTTGCTACTAGGCCCATCTTTATTTTCATGTTTTATTCGTTTTGTTTATTTCTTTTAATCCCTTTTATTTTTTTTATCAATAAACAAATATAAAAATCACATAAAAATAGATTTATGATTTTTTCTTAATTAAATTTTAAATTTAGGTAAAACTTTAATTTCTTTTTGTAAATAACTTAAAAATAATTAGAATAAATAGGTTTTATTACTAACTTAATTATATTTTATTTTTTCCTAAAATAACCAAAGAAACCAAAATAGGTCATATCATTATTTTTATTAATTAATTTAATTAACTAATTAATTTCATTTTTAAATTAGAAAACTTATTTCTTTTATTAAAAACAACAAAAAACAATTTTTCTTTTAATTAGGTTAGAAGAGTCAAAACCTTAAATTCTCGTCGATCTTAATTCTTCTCGCGAGCTTTATTTTTATTATTTACCATATTGATGTAACTGCCTACAGTTTGTAATAGTTTAATTAGGACGTTTATTTACATTTATCACTTTATTTTCAAAGGGTTTGTTTTTGGCTATGTAAATACCCGAAACCTTGTAATAGCATAGTTTAAATTCCGCACTTTAAATTCCGCAAATTATTAACTGTTAGATGTATGATATATGGATGCATGACAAGAATGTGTGATTAATTTTAAAACAGTTAGATCACCCTAAATGTGCAAAGATAAATAAACTGAAATTGAATCATTCGCACATGCGCACTCCTAGGGTACACTCCCACTTAGTTGCCTTCGATAAATGGTCATTGAGTATAGGATGATTTAGTGGTCGTCCTTTTGTCTAAATAAAGATCAAAGTACCGATTCGGAAAAGTTGCCTCGGAATTGTTCCCTAGAATAATTGATCTAAGACATTAGGGTAATTACTAAGACGTCCTAACATTGCTTTAGTGACCGTACGTCCCTTTCGAATTGACCCTTAAAACTCCAATGACGGTGCTACCTACTCACTAATAGCGGGATAACACTGTCTAAAGGAAACAAGTATAAAACAATTCCTTTTTCGAGTAGGTAGATTAACTCTTAAGTACTTGCTCAATCCAAACAAACTTTTTTCACACTTTCACTCTTTTACAAACAAGTTTTCAAAAAACACTTCATTACACTCTTGAAGACAGAAGCAAGAGTTAAATCGAAGTTAAAACAAAAACTTTTCAAAGCACACAAACACAAAGAAAACAATTTTGAAAATGATGAGCAAGTACCTAAGATCACGTAGATAACTACGGATGGAAAGGGTGCTAATACCTTTCCTTTCTATAATCTACCCCCCGTACTCAGAAATATCTCGAAAAAGGATTTTTTCTGTGCTTTTTTCCTTTCCTTATTGGATAAAATAAAAGACGGTGGCGACTCATGCTTTCCGCGACATTTTGCGAAAACAAATGCAAAATGCAAACCAACAAAATTTCCTTAACGAAATAGGGAAACCACGTCCCGGTTCTGGCCACCGTATCACAGTTACGAAGTGTCTTTTGAAAACTTTGTTTGAAAAGTGTAAGTGTGGAAGAGTTTGATTTTGAGCAAGTACCTACTAGCATCTACCTACTCGAAAAAAGAATGTTTCTGTTCTTATTTCCTTTAGTGGTCATTGAGTATAGGATGATTTAGTGGTCGTCCTTTTGTCTAAATAAAGATCAAAGTACCGATTCGGAAAAGTTGCCTCGGAATTGTTCCCTAGAATAATTGATCTAAGACATTAGGGTAATTACTAAGACGTCCTAACATTGCTTTAGTGACCGTACGTCCCTTTCGAATTGACCCTTAAAACTCCAATGACGGTGCTACCTACTCACTAATAGCGGGATAACACTGTCTAAAGGAAACAAGTATAAAACAATTCCTTTTTCGAGTAGGTAGATTAACTCTTAAGTACTTGCTCAATCCAAACAAACTTTTTTCACACTTTCACTCTTTTACAAACAAGTTTTCAAAAAACACTTCATTACACTCTTGAAGACAGAAGCAAGAGTTAAATCGAAGTTAAAACAAAAACTTTTCAAAGCACACAAACACAAAGAAAACAATTTTGAAAATGATGAGCAAGTACCTAAGATCACGTAGATAACTACGGATGGAAAGGGTGCTAATACCTTTCCTTTCTATAATCTACCCCCCGTACTCAGAAATATCTCGAAAAAGGATTTTTTCTGTGCTTTTTTCCTTTCCTTATTGGATAAAATAAAAGACGGTGGCGACTCATGCTTTCCGCGACATTTTGCGAAAACAAATGCAAAATGTAAACCAACAAAATTTCCTTAACGAAATAGGGAAACCACGTCCCGGTTCTGGCCACCGTATCACAGTTACGAAGTGTCTTTTGAAAACTTTGTTTGAAAAGTGTAAGTGTGGAAGAGTTTGATTTTGAGCAAGTACCTACTAGCATCTACCTACTCGAAAAAAGAATGTTTCTGTTCTTATTTCCTTTAGACAGCGCTATCTCTTTATTAATGAGTAGGTAGCACCGTCGTTGGAGTTGTAAGGGTCAATTCGAAAGAGACGTACAATCATTAAAGCAATGTTAGGACGTCTTAGTAATAACCCTAATGTTTTAAGATCATATTCGAGGCAACATTTCTGAACGGGACTTTTGATCTTTGTTTAGACAAGAGGGTGACCACTAAAATATCCTATAGTTAATGATCATTTATCGAAGGCAACCGAAGTGAGAGTATACCCTAGGAGTGCGCATGTGTGAGTGATTTGATTTCAAGTTATTATCTTTGCACATTTAGGGTTTGCTAACCATTTTAAAATTAACATACATTCTTGTCATGCAACCCTATTATCATACATCTAATAGTTAATATCTGCGAAAATTAAAATGCAAGAAATAAAACTACGCTATTACAAGGCTTCGAGGAGGGGGATTAATTACATAGCCAAAAAACCCGTAAAAACGATAAATAAACGAAAAGTCCTAATTAAGCTATTGCATCCCATGAGCAGTTACATTAATATTGCAAAAATAATAAACGCGTGCGATAAATTAAGAACCAGAAAAAATTAGGGTTTTGACCCCGTCTGAACCTAATTAAAAGAAAAAAAATATTTTTTGTTGTTTTTGATTATTTTAAGAAAATAAGGTTTTAATTAAATATGGACAAACCTAATTAATTAAGAAAAAACAATTAATTTTGACCCATTTATGTATTTTGGTTATTTTAAGAAAAAAAGAAAATAAAAATTAAATTAAACAAAACCCTAATTGATTTTAATTTATTTACAAATGGTTAGAATTGCCCTAGAATTAAATTAAACTAATTAAATTAATTTTGACAAAATATATATAAAAAAAACCTAAATTTGATGAAATTGATTTTTATGAGTTTTTTTGTATAAAAAAGAATTAAATTTGTGTGAGAAAATAATTTAAACAAAATTAAATAAATAAAAGAAATATAAAAGAAAAGAGAGAAATGGGCCTGGTATCAAAAGTAAAAGGGGTGTCAATAGCAGCTTTTGGGCCCAATAAGCTTTGGTCCATGTTGACCTCCATAATCCAATGTGTTGGCTTGACTAAGATGAATGGCAGACTTTTAAATGATGGCCTTTGGATCCAGCTTGTGGTCGATCTGATGGTTGAAAGATGATGGAGTATGGTGGATCTATGTGAAGCATGCACATGGAATTACATATAACAAAATAATATTGAAGAATGAGGGGACCTGGGGATCGAACCCAGACCCTTTGGCTTTTCCACATACCTCCTGACCAACTGAGCCAACGTGCTTTGTTGTATAGGGAATAGTAAACAAACATTATATTAGCAAAAGCAAATTAACATATAAAAAATGCACGAAATTTAAATGGATGAATCATTGTCTGCCACGTCTCCTTTCTTCTTCCTCTCTCTGTTGGAAAAAGTCCAAGACTTTTACCTACAGACAAAAGTCTGTAGCTATGGCCCTGCTGTGATACGGTGGGAGAGAACTGACTGTTTTTGGAATGCTGGTTTGCATTTTGCGTTTGTTTTTGCAAAATGTCGCGGTAAGCAAGAGTCGCCACCGTCTTTTATTTTATCCAACAAGGAAAGGAAAAAAGCACAGAAAAATTCCTTTTTCGAGATGTTTCTCGGGTCCGGGGGGTAGATTATAGAAAGGGAAGGTGTTAGCACCCTTTCTATCCGTGGTTATCCATGGGCTCTTAGGTACTTGCTCAAAGTGTTTTCAAAAATTTGCTTTTCTTTGTGTTTGTGGGTTTGAAAGAAGTTTTTGTTTGAAAGGAGTGTAAATGCGAAAAGTTTTGTTTTGTTTTAAAAGGAGCAAGTACTTAAGAACCATCTACCTACTCGAAAAAGGAATGAATCTGTGCTAATGTCCTTTAGACAATGCTATCCCACTATTGACAAGTAGGTAGCACCGTCGTTGGAGTTTTAAGGGTCAATTCGATTAAGGGACGTGTGGTCACTAAAGCAATGTTAGGATGCCTTAACGGTAACCCTAATGTCTTAGATCATTTTTTCGAGGCAACCGTTTCGAGGAAACTATGATCTTTGGACAAGAGGGCAACCTCTAAAACTTCCTATACTCAATGACCACGTTCGAAGGCAACCAAGCGAGGTGTACCCTAAGAGTGCGCATGTGCGAGTGTGTTGTTTTCAGTTAATTTGTCTTTGTGTTATCTACGTTGATTTTAGGTTTAAACATTTGATGTTGTCATGCATTCCCTATTATCAAACATCTAACAATTTATAAGTTGCGGAAATTAATCTTGCGGAAATTAAATCTAATTTTTACAAGGCGTCGGGTATTTACATCGCCAAAAGCAACCCTTGAAATTAAATGCGGAAAATAAATAAAGCGATAAATAAATTGAATAGTCCTAATTAAAGCTATCACATTCCAGGAAACAATTACATCAATATGGTAAAATGGATCGCGCGTGAAAAATTAAATTGAATGCGAGTTTTTTAGGGTTTTGACCCTTTTTTGAAAGAAAGTGATTTTTTGGTTTATTTTTGAATTAAATGGAATTAAACTAAGTCAATAAAATAAATAAATAAATTAATTAAAAAAATATATTTTTGGATTTTTTTGGATATTTAAAGAAATAAAATAAATTTGATTAAAAGTTAGTAAAACCTAATTATCTACATTAATTTTTATTATTGCAAAAATATTAAAAGTTATTCCCTAATTAAAACTACATTAATTGAATTAATATTTATTTACAAAAATAAAATACTGAATTTAATTTTAATAAATAAAATATATTTTTTTGATTTTTGATTTTATGAGGAAAAAGTTTAATTGGTTAATTAAATAATAAACCATAAAACAAAACAATTAAATAAATAGATTAAAAAGAAAGAAATAGAAATAACCCAGGGGGGTTCAGGCCCAAGTTAGAGGTTGAATCAGCAAATTCAAGGCCCATTAACGTTGGCCTGTATTGACATTTTGGAATTCCATGCACACGCGTTGACTAAGGCACATGGTGCACGTTCAATCTTGGCCACCAGATCTGGCCTGGGGCCATCTGGCGTTTGGAGATTTGAGGGAGTATGGTGCATTTCAAGGCATGAGATACGCTGGAACACCTGAAAGAAAATGATAACAAATATGTGGGGGGACCTGGGATTCGAACCCAGGTCCTATGAATCAATGAACTAGCGCCCTTACCAACTCAACCAACGTGCTTAATTGTTAGTGGGATAAGAATCAAATATAATATTGGAAAACAAGTAAATGCCATAAAATATAAAAAATAAGCGCGAAATTATGAATGGGCGAATTGGATAGGGACACATCTTCGTCTTCTCCACTGAACCCTGGATATTTACCTGCGGATTTGTATCCGTAGCTAAATCCATAGGTGTCTCCTAAAATCAATTTCAGGCCATGGAAATTAATTCTAAGACCATAGTCTTGCTCGTCTCTCTCTCCTGAACACGACTATGTCCATTACTTGCATTGATTTTGCCTGAAACTAAAACACCCAAAAAAAAGAAACAAGAACCCTAGATTCGGGTATGGCATTACAGGTCATATAAACACAATTAAATAATGCAGAAAGCTTCTAAATGGAACGATAAGCATGATTGTGTAAAGATTTTGCCAAAAAGTGCAAGAATAATGATATGCGATTTCAAATGCCAAGCGGTTTTCAGAGAGACTTACAGCGCGTTTGAGGAGAGGAGAGAGCTTGGTTTTGATTGCTTCTCACTCAGGGGATGTCCAGCAAGAGAATAGTGTTGAGATTTTGTGTTGAAAGCACCTCTAAGACGGATTTCAGTTTCAAGCTTTTTTGCAATTTTTTCAAGTTTGGTTCTTGTGATTTTGCAGCCTTCAACCTCTTATTCTTGTGCCTCTAGCTTGTATATGTAATGAGCATTGGATTAGGTTAACATTTGTGGACTCAATCTTTGTGCATTGATGTTTTAGGATTTGATTTGATCCTCCATGAAAAACCTTCCAAAATTGTCCAAATTCCATCTTTTTATTCATGATATGGCTTGATACGGATTTGATCATGTCCATGATGACAATTAAGACCTATATCAATCAAAAAGATCCTAAGTTATAAATATTTAGATTTTATTTGGATTTAAATTGATTTAAAATGAATTAATTCAATAAAAATCAAATAAAATAGAAAAATTAATAAATGGGCACAAGGCTGAAGATAGGACACGTGTGTAGTGTGACAAGACCAAATCAAGTGGAAAAGAATGGGCCCATTTGACAAAATTTGAAGTTTTAGGGATAGTTGACTTTTGGCAATTTTGCAAAAATGCCCAACTTCAACAATGCATAACTTCTTCAATTTTGAACTTTTGGAAGTGTTATTTGACTTTTTAGAAACCTTTAGATGTACTCTAACCAAACCTTTTTGTCTCATATCATTTTGATATTCCATTCTCAAGTTATAAGCTTTGAAAAAAAAGGTGTTTTTGTTGACTTTCAAAAATGACCTATAATGTCCAAATTTGTAACTTCTTGTGAGTGCATTTCTTGATCTTGGGGTGTGAATATGGATTGTAGGAAATTGCATCCTCTTCAAAATGAGCTTTGTATTGGTCATTTCTCATAAAGTATGAGAAAGTTATGCTTGGTCAAAGTTGAGTTGACTTTTCCTACAAAACCCTAATTTAGCAACTTTTGAGTCTTGATGAATTTTGAGCAATCCTTGATGAATCGTGATCAACCCTTGATCAAATGATGAAATATCCTTAAAAATGAGAATGTTGACAAAAAATATTGAAGTTTGACTGTATTTGGGTCACAATTGACTTTTGCCCTAACACCGTCAATTTTTGGACCCCTTGAGCAATTGACTGACCAAACTTCCTCTGCAAGGCTTGAAATTTGACATGGATGAACTTGAGAACATATTAGGACATTGGGGATAACTTGAGGTCATTTGGATGTAAGGACCTTGGTGCAACACCAAACCCTAATTTGAGATTGACTGCCTCAGGAGGTGACTTGATTGTCCAACTCTTGAGCAATCTTGAGCCATTGGAGATTATTCTTGCAATGTCTTGAGAAATATGGGAGGGAAAATTTTAGGGTACAACAGCTGCCCCTGTTCAATTTTCTTAAACCTGAGGATATAGATTGGCTTTCGGGCCTTTCGTGATCCGAAGGTGGAAGATGATTGAACACTAGAGTGCCCAGAAACTTGCACTCGCATGATGTAGTATCAGCCTTGTGATGTTAGGAATGGGCTTACAGATGCCATTTGGAGATTGTTGGTAGGTGGTCTGAACTTCGACTGGAATAGGAATCAGGGAGATCTTATCAGCGATCTGACTGAACCAAAGGAGGTCTTGGATTAACTTTGACTAGATCGACATCAGAAAAATATTTAGGAATCGATTTAACTGGACCATACAAGGTCTTAGATTAACTTCAACTGGATCAGCATCAGAAAAATCTTTAGGAATCAATTTGACTGGACCAGAGAAGGTCTTGGAATAACTTCAACTGGATCGACATCAGAAAAATCTTTAGGAATCGATTTGACTGGACCAGAGAATGCCTTTGACTGGATCGACATTAGAAAAATATTTAGGAATCGATTTAACTGGATCAGACAAGGTCTTGGAATAACTTCAACTGGATCACAAAAAAATCTTTAAGAATCGATTTAACTGGACCAGAGAAGGCCTTTGACTGGATCAGCATCAGAAAAATCTTTAGGAATCGATTTAACTGGATCAGACAAGGTCTTGGAATAACTTCAACTGGATCGGCATCAGAAAAATCTTTAGGAATCGATTTGACTGGACCAGAGAAGGCCTTTGACTGGATCGGAACCAGAAAAATCTTTAGGAATCGATTTAACTGGACCAGACAAGGTCTTGGATGAACTTCAACTGCATCAGAAAAATCTTTAGGAATCGATTAAACTGGACCAGAGAAGGTCTTGGATTAACTTTGACTGGATCGGCATCAGAAAAATCTTTAGGAATCGATTTAACTGGACCAGACAAGGTCTTGGGATAACTTCAACTCGACCGACATTAGAAAAATTTTTAGGAATCGATTTAACTGGACCAGAGAAGGCCTTTGACTAGATCGGCATCAGAAAAATCTTTAGGAATCGATTTAACTGGACCAGACAAGGTCTTGGATGAACTTCAAATGCATCAGAAAAATCTTTAGGAATCGATTAAACTGGACCAGAGAAGGTCTTGGATTAACTTTGACTGGATCGACATCAGAAAAATCTTTAGGAATCGATTTAACTGGACCAGACAAGGTCTTCCACATAGTTGAGAATTTAACTGCATCTTTCCTGAAAGGTAAAGGTCAGTCATATGCAATGCATGATATGGATCAAGCAATGATGTTCCCAACATAAATGAGATTGTATGGTATGATGCGTTTATGCATGTATCATGATATATGGAAATGTGATGTTTTAGTTGGGGAAAATAAATCCCGGATAGCCGCTGGAGAATAGAGTTGAATTCTTCATTTCCCTTGGGGATGATGAACGAAGATGATTGTGAGAATAAACCTGCAGGAGAAGATAACTCCGTTAGGGAATAAACTGATGAGGAGATTACTCTGTGGGGTAGAGATGCTCTGTTGAGGACTCCACTGATAAACTCCACTGGGGATGGATTACCGTTGCTGGTGATACTGAATCTGTTGAGGATTGAATTCCTGCTTGTGAAAGGAAAGAACTTCGCTGGGGATGATCTTTCAGTTGCAATCTTGCCGGGGATAACCTTGTTAGGCTTTTATGGGGATAATCCTCTGAGCTTTGCTGGGAGTGATCCTTTGAACTTGGCTGGGGAGATTTATTTTGTATTCCGCTGAGGATAGACTTCCAGAGTCTACTGGGGATGATGCTTCAACTCTGTTGGGGAAGCTTTTTTCAGAATGTGCTGGGAAAATGTTGACTCCACCGGGGGTATCTTGTATTCTGCCGGGGAACAATCTTATACTCCATTGGGGAATATTAAGAATGCCGGGGATATTAAGCCTTTTTAGTGCTGATGGTACATCAACTCTGCTTGGGGAGAGTATTGCTGATTCATTCACCATTGCAAGTCTCAGCCGGGAGAGCTATCATTACTGTCTTACTCTGCGGGGAGTGAAAGTATCTTAGCCATATTCTTCATCTTAATTTACCCGGTACCTGGTGGACAAAGCAACTATATAGTTCAGACAATTCTTATTGCCCCTGTTTCTGATATTACCCGTAATCGTCTTTTGTTTCACATGTAAATATTTATGAGAAGCAATTAATGAAATGCATATATAAAAAATGAACACTGGACGTTCTTTGCAAAACAAAACAGATAAAGGAAAAACAATTTGAAATTTCTTTGAAAACGAATTGTATTGATTTTGAAGTTTATCCTGTAAATAGGCGTTTTTTGTACAAGAGGCTGACGTCCTAGTAAGAGAATGCCGCCGAACAAATAGAGTTTATACAATTTGTGAAAAGAAGACAAAACAGCTATGTGAAGAATCCCACTGGGTTTCAACTCTTCTATTGCCTTTATATCCTCGAGCATCTCATCACTTTTCTACTGGTTGAAGGTAGATCAGATTGATTAGTGCCATCCGAGCTTGATAGTCGATACCGAAGTCTGGATGCAAGGTGATCCAATGAGACATAGTGTTACGCTTTGATCCGTAATTTTTGTCTGGACCTCCCTTTCGGGTTTTTAGTCCACCGGGATACCCTTTTTTGCCCAAGCCGCCTTTTCAGGTTTTCGACTTGCCGGGTGTACAAAATTTTCATTTTCATCCCTTATTTTTGCCCGAACCCTTTTGGTTCATCGGGAAGCCCTTATTTTTGCCTAGGCCAGTCGACCCAGCGGGTCTTTGATTATGCGTAGTATCTTTTCACTATGTCTGCATTGACGGGGTGAGGAAGGTCGTCACCATCCATGGTGGTTAGAATCATAGCTCCTCCTGAGAAAATATTCTTAACCACAAATGGCCCTTCATAAGTAGGGTTCCATTTGCCCCTGGGATCACCTTGAGGTAGGATAATGCACTTGATTACCAGGTCCCAAACTTGATACTCTTGTCGTCTAACTTTCTTGTTAAATGCCTTGATCATCCATTTTTGATACGTCTGACCATGATAAATAGCGGTAAGTCTCTTTTCTTCGATTAGGTTCAGTTGATCAAGCCGGGTCTGAATCCAGTCATCTTCACTCAAACCTGCATCCTTCATGATCTGAAGAGAGGGTATCTTAACTTCAATGGGCAGGACTGCCTCCATGCCATAGACCAGGTAATAGGGTGTTGCCCCTGTCGACGTCTGCACTGAGGTACGGTACCCATGAAGAGCAAATGGTAACATCTCGTGCCAGTCTTTGTATGTCTCTGTCATCTTCTGCATAATCTTCTTAATGTTTTTATTAGCTGCTTCGACAACCCCATTCATCTTCGGCCGGTAGGGAGAAGAGTTATGATGCTGTATCTTGAATTGCTCGCAGAGCTTAGTGATCATCTTGTTGTTGAGATTGGTACCATTATCCGTAATGATCCTCTCTGGTACACCATATCAACAAATCAGATTGTGCTGAATGAACCGTGCCACGATGTTCTTGGTTACTGTAGCAAAGGAAGCTGCTTCAACCCACTTTGTAAAGTAATCAATAGCTACCAGGATGAAACGATGCCCGTTGGACACTGTAGGTATGATCTCGCCGATCATATCAATACCCCACATTGCAAAAGGCCAAGGTGCTGTCAAGACGTTCAGAGGAACTGCAGGTATGTGCACCTTATCAGCATAGACTTTGAACTTGTGACATGTCTGAGAATGCTGATAATAATCAGCTTCTATTATGGACCAATAATATCCTGCCCGAAGGATCTTCTTTGCCATGGTGTGTCCACTGGAATGGGTTCCGAAGCACCTTCATGTAACTCTGTCATGATCCTTTCTGCTTCATTCTTATCCATACAGCGCAGTAAGGTTGAATCATGGTTACGCTAGTAAAGAATGCCATTGATGATGAAGAACTTCGCCGCGAATCTCCTCAGAAACTTCTTGTCATTAACAGATGCACCCTCGGGGTATTCCTGAGCTTCAAGATACCTCTTCACCTCATGATACCAGGGATTTTCTGTTACCTCTTCAGTATCAATGTCACAGCAATGGGCAGGTTCGTCCAATCTTTCAATGATGATCCAGGGAGCTTCGTTGTCCCAATTGACCTTGAACATAGAAGACATCGTAGCTAGCGCGTCCGCCAATTGATTCTCCTCTCTAGGGAAGTGTTCAAAGGTTATCTCCTCAAAATGTGGAAGCAACGTCAATACATACTCCTTGTAAGGAATAAGATTTGGGTGTTTCGTATCCCACTCGCCTTTGATCTGACTGATCACGAGAGCGGAATCTCCGAAAACACTTAGAAACTTAATCCTTAGGTCAATTGCTGCTCGAAGACCCATGATGCACGCCTCATACTCCGCCATATTGTTGGTGCAGTTGAAACATAGTCGGGCAGTAAACGGAGTATAAGAGCCTTTAGGAGATATGATCACGGCGCCAATGCCATTACCCAAAGCGTTCGAAGCTCCATCAAAGTACATATACCATTGGGATTATGATACAGTGGGAGAACTGACTTGAGGTTTTGCGTTTGTTTTCGCAAATGTTTCGGTTGAGCAAGAGTCGCCACCGACTTTTTATTTTATCCTAAGGAAAGGTTAAAAAGCACAGCAAAAACCTTTGAGATGTTTTCTTGGGTTTGGGGAGTAGATTATAGAAAAGGAAGGTATTAGCACCCTTTCTATCCATGGTTATCCATGGGCTCTTAGTTACTTGCTTAGATCACTTGCCTTGTGTTTTCAATTGTTTGAAATGGTGCTTTCAATTGTTTGAAATGGTGCTTTGTGTGTGGGTTTGAAAATGTTTTGAAAAGAGGCCATTTGTTGTGGCAACCTTTGTAATGATCCATGTTTAGATGTATACAAAGCTGTACTTATCTTTTGAAAAGTTTTCAATGTTTTTGAAAGTTGTTTTGAAAGTGTGTTGTGATGTGTGTTTTGAAAAATGGCAAGGATTTGTTTTGCAAGTTGGCAAGTAACCAAGAGCTATCTACCCTAAATTTCTCAAAGATCTTTCCTATGTTTTAACCCTTTTAACAATTTTGTTCCACCATTGTATTTGGTGGACAATCTTGTGTTAGGATGTTAACGGGACATGCGCGGGTCATCGTTTAGACCATGATTGCAATGGTGCCAAGTGTATTTGGCAATTTTTTCCTTTAAGGGACTTGATCATTTTTAGGCAACTTTCGAAAGCGTCATCGAGGGACTATGATCATTTGATATTGTTTTGTTTTGCCAAAAACACTCAACATGCAACATGGCCCATCATTGAAGGCAACAAGTGGAGTAATCCTAGAGGTGCAAGTGTGATTGGTGTTATCCATTTTCATGCTTTTTGTCTTTTGTTTAGGTCAAGCTATTTGTCATTTTTGATTTGCATACAAAACCCTAAGTCTATCATGGTATAATTAGAAAGCTTTAAAGTGCGAAATTTAAAGTCCTAAACTATTACAACATAATTATGGGATGGGGGTACAAATGTTCAAATGGGGATATTTAGCAAGAAATTAAAATCTAAGCTATTACATCCAAATTGAATTTACAAGTTAATTAATTGTACAATAATTAAATAAATACAATAAATATGCAAGATGCAAAAAATGATTTTTATATGTATGTAAAAGTATTTTTCATGTGATAAATAAACAAAAATAAAAAGGATTAATTTTTGGGTATTTTCATGGTTTAGGGCAAAACCCTAATTTTATAAATAAAAAGGTATTTATTATTTAATATATACAATATTTATTAATTATATACAAAAAAAATAAATAAAAAGGAAGTATATTGCAAAAAAGTGATTTTTTAGGTTAAATATTAATAAAATGAAAAATGTATTATTTTTTGTATTTATCCTAAATATTTAATAAAAGATAGATAAGTATTTATATTATGTATTAAATATAATAAATATATACAAAAATAAAATATTTATTATTTACAAAAAAGGTATATTTTAAGAAAATGTTTTCAAAAGGCAAAATAAAATAAAATCAGAAAATAAAAATGTATTTGTATTATTTTTAGTATTTTAAATAAAGTATATTTATATTTATTTACATATATATATCAAATAAAACAAATAAATGCCTAATAAATACAAAAAAGGTGAAAAAAAATATTTTTTATGTTTTTTATATTTTAACAAAAAAGTAACAAGTCAGAAACAAAAAGAAAAAGTCAAAAATGATTAAAAAATCACACAATGGGCCAAGGGGGTGTATGTGTGAAAAGGTGGTGTAAACAGAAAAACAAAACAGGCCCAGCCCAAAGGTGGTTGTCTTCAACCTCCAGCAACTTTGAAACAAAGAAAACGCGCGTTTTCTTCCTTCCCTGCTATCTCTTGATTCTTTGACTTTCAACAAAAACTCACAACATAAACATTATAGAGCATCATGTCACGAGTTCATACATATAAAAAACTTGATCTAACTCTCAGAAATGAGAGAATTTCTTCTCCCCCAATTTCTGACCTAAATTTTTTTCAATGTTCAGGTCCAAAATTCTCTCAACATACACAACATAAATGAAAAGTAACTATATGGATCGCTTCAGGGCTATGATTAGAACATGCTTTCTTCACAAACTTAAGCCTAACTATGCCTGGATAGAGAGATAGAAGTTCAAAGTTTTACCTATTCAGCTTGAGTCGTGTACAACAATGGAGGCACTTTCAATGCAGTGTAAGGACTTGTACAGCTTGCTTGAGGTCCAAGGATGCTCTTTCAACCTCTAACTTGCTTTGAAACTAGCTGAATCGAGCTATGGAAGTTCACCTGCAAAGTTGAAAACTGAAAATGGCAAATGATGTTAGGGATGTTACAGTTTGTGTTCAATGCTTGGGATAGCTTCAGTGGGTGATATGGAAAATGTTTGAACTAGCTTTGGCCAAAACGCACGAGTGGAAGTGTTTGTGGAAGTCAAGTTGCAGAATGGACTCTGTTTTTGCAGCAAGAAGGTGTTTCTGTGAATGAGGAGGTATTGAAGGTGGTTTACTCGTGTTTCAGGTCAGGTTTGATGTTTGGAATGCGCTCAAGAAGTTTGTTTAGGCTTGTTGTTACAGGAATGAGAGATGATCTTCAATATGCAAGTTTCTTCTCTCTTAAGAAAAAGTTGTCAAGTTAGGTTGTAGGCCAAGGCAGGTCCCTCAAGCATGCTGCATAATCTCTCCTTGATAAGTGGGATTAGTTCATAATCTTGTGCCTAGAAGATATGCTTTGTACTTCTTAGATTTGTGTTTGACATAAAGTTGATCTTTACAAGAATAAATAAGTTACTTTTTCCAAATATGGCTTGATTTTGTGTGTATTGTCCAAATGCACAAAATAAAACTCTAACACAAAGGATATGCATTTAATTATTGAGTGTAAGAAGGATTAGAGGCCTGTAATCTAGCTTGCACATGCTGATTTCAAAAATGCCCAAGTTATGAACACGTACATGGCTTATGAACAAAGTGACTTTTGCCCATCTTCACAAATTCGATTCTCCCTAACCACAAGGGTGTTTGAGAATTTCTTGGACAATTTGGAAAGCTTGGAATGTGTACTACAATCCATCTTTGTAATGAAAGTTGAAATTCCAAGTGGAAGCATGTGAAAAGTGGCCATGAAGTTAGGCAAAAATCCTGCCTAAAATAGGTCAAAAAATTTCTAAGTTAAGAATGTTTTGCACCCTTGTTCCAAAAATCATAACTTGAGCTACAAGCTTCTTTTGAGAAAACTTTGTGAATCAAAATTGTAGATTTTGCAATAGACTACAACTTTCATGTTTTGAGTTTTGTTTGAATCCAAATGCATCTTGAAGAAAAAATGGGACAAAGTTAGGAAAAAATTAGGAAATTTCATAACTTAGAAAAATTCTGTTATGAAATTTTCTCATTTTAAACCCTAATTTGCAATTTTTGATTTCTTGATGAACAAGTTTCATAATTTGACATATCTTGATGAAAAATGAATCTTGACACTTGATTTTGACCAAAAAGTCAAAGTTTGACTTTTCAGTACACAGTCAAAGTTTGCTCAGTTGACTGGAAAATTCATCTGTCAATCTTGTGCATTTGGGATCTTTTGAACTTGTTGAACATGTCAAGACAATGCCATTGGGTCCTTGATTCCATATGTGAGCTTGGTTTGCCATTGGCTAGGTCAAACAGTCAAAAATTGCCTTTGTGCAGTCAAAACCCTAAAAATGACCATTTTGCCCTTTTGGTGATTTGATCAAATTTCTTGTGGGATTGTGATCCAAACTTGATCAAATGGTCCATATGAATTCATAATGTTGATGTGGGTCAAAAATCATGAGGTTTGACTGTCAATTGACCATAATTGACCTTTTTTTTAATACAGCTGATTTCTAGGTCAACTGTCCAATTGACTGGGCAAAGATTTGAATCAAGGCTTGAAACTTGGTATGGATAAACTTATGAGTCCAACATGAAGCATGAAATTCAAATTGGGCATTTTAGGTCAAAACATCTTTGTGCAAACTCAAACCCTAATTTGGGTCAACAGTGCAAGGAGGAGTCTTGAGCAGAGCAAACCCTAACTGGATCTTGAGCATCAAGGGTCTTGTGGTGAGAAAATATTGAGGAAATGGGAGGGCAAATTTTGGGGTACAACAGTTGCCCCTGTTCAATCTTCTTAGACCTGAGGATGTAGATTGGCTTGCGTGATCCGAAGGTGGAAGATGATTGAACACTAAAGTGCCCAGAAATTTGCACTCGCATAGTGGAGTATCAGCAATGTGATGGCGGGAATGGGCTTATAGATGCCATTTAGAGAGATGATGGATAGGGGGATGGGCTTATAGATGCCATTTGGAGACGTGACAGAACCTTGTCGGGAATGGGCTTATAGATGCTATTCAGAAGTGTTGATCACGTAAGAGATTCCTTAGCGAGAACTTGCGTACTTTGAGAAAGGAAGATGGTTTCCTGGCCTGTTACAGGTGTTGACCTTCAGTCTCTTCATGCAGATATGCCCTGGCTAGGTACTGGTATCGAATCTACAATTAGTTGCCCACAGATGTGCCCTAGCTAGATACAGGAATTGAATCTGGAATTTGTCGTCTACAGATATGCCCTGGCTGGATACAGGTGTCGAATCTGGAAATAATCGTCTACAGATATGCCCTGGCTAGATACAGGTGTCGAATCTGGAAATAATCATCTACAGATATGCCCTGGATGGATACAAGAATCGAATCTGGAATTTGTTGTCTACAGATATGCCCTGGCTGGGTACAGGTATCGAATCTGGAGTTTGTTGTCTACAGATATGCCCTGGCTGGATGCAGGTATCGAATCTGGAAATTGTCGTCTACAGATATGCCCTGGATGGATACAGGTATCGAATCTGGAATCAAACACTCATAGATATGCCCTGGCTAGATACAGGAATCGAATCTGGAATTGTGACAGTTGATAGTAATCATCTTTGGATTGACCTTTTCCTGAAAAGGCAAGACATCAGTTGTATGCAATGTCATGATGTATGAAATGTATGATGTCATAATGCTCAAAATGAGATAGTGTTGTATGCACTTTATCATGTATGTAAACAGGATGTATGAAATGTGAAATGTCTATGAATGTATTTTCGTCTAGGAAAATAAATCCTTGACGGGCGCCGGGAACTTGTTGAATCCTGGGCTGATGTTGAAGAGTGGAGTTCTTCGTTTCCGCTGGGGATGATGGTTGCAAGAATAAACCGGTAGGAGAAGATGACTCCGTTGGGGAATAAACTTGTTGGAGAGTTTACTCTGCGGGAAATTACTCTGTGGGAAGAGATACTTCGCTGAGGTTTTGATGAGAGCTCCGCTGGGGATTTCATTGATAAGTTATGTTGGGGAATTTGATGAACTCTGCTGGGGATAGGAAGAACTTTGCCGAGGACGAACTTTCTGTGGTAATTAGCTGAGGATAACCCAGTTATAGCCTGGTGGGGAAATAACCTTTGAAAAAAGTCGGGGAGAGACGTACGTACTCTGCAGGTGATAAGCTTCCAGAATCTACTGGGAATAAGCTTCTAGAATCTACTGGGGACAAGCTTCCAGAATCTACTAGGGATAAGCTTCCAGGATCTACTGGGGATAAGCTTCCAGGATCTACTGGGGATGTCTGGTATTCCACCGGGGAACAATCTTATATTAAGACTGCCGGGGATGCTTGCTGAGGAATGTCTATACTCCGCCGGGGAATGTTAAGATCTTCTGGGGATACCCAAATTCCTTAAGGCTGACAGTAGACTAACTCCGCTTGGGGAGAGTATCGCTGACTTGCTAGGGGGATATTGTGCCTTTTCAGGGCCGATGGGGGACCAACTCTTTCTGGGGAGAGTATTGCTGAATCTTGTCTTACTCTGTGGGGAAGTTGAGGTAACTTGGTTACATTCTTCAGCCGACCCTACCTTAGTACCTAGGTGGACAGAGCAACTAGATCGTTTAGACAATTCTTTATTGCCCCTATTTCTGATGTCATCTGTAATTAGTCCTTTGTTTCGTATGCAAATATTCATGATTAGCAATTAATGTCAAATGCATATATCAAAAATGAACATTGGACGTTCTTCGCAAAACAAAACAGAAAAAAGGAAAAACGATGGGTAATTTGTCTGAAAAATCGGACTTGTATTGATTTTGAAATTTGCCTTTAAATAGGCGTTTTATGTACAGGAGGCTGACGTCCTAGTAAGAGAACGCCGCCGAACAACATAGAGTTTATACAATTCTGAAAAAGGAAACAAAACAGCTATGTGAAAAATAATCCCACTGGGTTCCAACTCTGCTATCGCCTTTATATCTTCAAGCGTCTCATCACTCTGCTGCTTAGTTGAAGATGAAGCTGATTGATTGGAGTCATCTGAGCCTGATAGTTGATGTCGAATTCTGGATGCAAGGTGATCCAATGAGACATAGTAGCACGCTTTATCCCTAACTTTTGCCTGGACCGCCCTTTCAGGTTTTCAGTCCACCGGGATACCCATTTTTGCCCAAGCTGCCTTTTCAGGTTTTCGACTTGCCGGGTGTACAGATTTTTTTTAATTTCGTCCCTTATTTTTCCCCGAACCCTTTTGGTTCGCCGGAAAGCCCTTATTTTTTCCTAGGTGTGTCAACCTAGCGGGCCTTTAATTCACGTGTAATATCTTTTTACTATGTCTGCATTGGCAGGGTGAGAAAGGTCGTCACCATCCATGGTGGTTAGAATCATAGCTCCTCCTGAGAAAACATGCTTAACCACAAATGGCCCTTCGTATGTAGGGGTCCATTTGCCCCTGGGATCACCTTGAGGTAGAATTATGCGCTTGATTACCAAGTCCCCGACTTGATACTCTTGTCGTTTGACTTTCTTGTTAAATGCCCTGATCATCCGTTTTTGATACGTCTGACCATGACAAATAGCAGTGAGTCTCTTTTCGTCAATTAGGTTTAATTGATCAAGCCGCGTCTGGATCCAGTCATCTTCGCTCAAACCTGCATCCTTCATTATCCGGAGAGAGGGTATCTGGACTTCAATAGGCAAGACTGCCTCCATGCCATAGACCAAGGAAAAGGGAGTTGCCCCTGTTGACGTCCATGCTGAGGTACGGTACCCATGAAGAGCAAACGGTAACATTTCGTGCCAATCTTTGTAGGTCACTGTCATCTTCTGCACAATCTTCTTGATGTTCTTATTCGCTGCTTCTACAGCCCCGTTCATCTTCGGCCGGTAGGGAGAAGAGTTATGGTGCTGTATCTTGAATTGCTCGCAGAGCTCAGTGATCATTTTGTTGTTAAGGTTGGTACCATTATCCGTAATGATCCTCTCAGGTACACCGTATCGACAGATCAGGTTGTGCCGAATGAACCGTGCCACGACGTTCTTGGTTACGGTAGCATAGGAAGCTGCTTCAACCCATTTTGTGAATTAATCAATCGCTACCAGGATGAAGCGGTGCCCGTTAGATGCCGTAGGTCGGACCTCGCCGATCATATCAATGCCCCATATTGCAAAAGGCCAAGGTGCTGTCAAGACGTTCAGAGGAACCGGAGGAATGTGCACCTTATCAGCATAGATCTGGCATTTATGACAAGTTCGAGAATGCTGATAACAGTCGGCTTCCATTGTGGACCAGAAATATCCTGCCCGAAGGATTTTCTTTACCATGGTATGTCCACTGGAATGTGTTCCAAAGGTACCTTCATGTAGCTCTGCCATGATCCTTTCTGCTTTAGTCTTATCCACACAACGCAATAAGGTTGAATCATGGTTTCGCTTGTAGAGAATGTCGTTGCTGAGGAAGAACTTTGCCGCAAACCTTCTCAGGAACTTATTGTCATTAACAGACGCGCCTTCGGGGTATTCTTGAGCTTCAAGGTACCTCTTCACTTCATGATACCAGGGTTTTTCTGTTACCTCTTCGGTCTCGAGATCGCATCAGTGTGCAGGTTCATCCAATTTCCAGATAATGATCCGGGGAGCCTCGTTGTCCCATTTGACTTTGAACATAGAAGACATCGTAGCTAGTGCGTCCGCTAACTGATTCTCCTCCCTTGGGAAGTGTTCAAAAGTTATCTCCTCGAAGTGGGGAAGCAATGTCAGCACATACTCCTTGTAAGGAATAAGATTTGGGTGTTTCGTATCCCACTCTCCTTTGATCTGATTGATCACAAGAGCGGAATCTCCGAAGACACTCAGAAACTTGATCCTTAAGTCAATTGTAGCTTGAAGACCCATGATACATGCCTCATACTCTGCCATGTTGTTGGTGCAGTTGAAACATAGCCGGGCAGTAAGTGGAGTATGAGTGCCTTTAGGGGATATGATCACAGCGCTGATACCATTACCCAAAGCGTTCGAGGCTCCGTCAAAGTGCATAGACCATCGAGATCCTTCCTCAGGTCCTTCATCCGGTCCAGGTACTTCACAATCAGTCACTACCATGATATCCTCGTCTGGAAATTCAAAGTTCATCGACTGGTAATCGTCCACTGCCTGGTGTGCCAAATGGTCTGCCAATACACTTCCCTTGATTGCTTTTTGAGTCGTGTATTGGATGTCATATTCCGTCAAGATCATCTGCCATCTTGCTATTCTTCCGAACAAGGCAGGCTTTTCGAAGATGTACTTTATTGGATCCATTTTTGAAATCAACAGAGTAGTGTGAGTCAACATATACTGTCTCAGCCGGCGAGCAGCCCATACCAAAGCGCAACAAGTTTTCTCGAGCAGTGAGTACCGGGTCTCACAGTCGGTAAACTTTTTGCTAAGGTAATAAATGGCGTGTTCTTTTCGGCCAGACTCGTCATGCTGTCCCAGCACACACCCCATTGAGTTGTCAAGTACTGTCAAGTATAGTATTAGAGGTCTCCCTTCAACCAGTGGCATAAGAATGGGTGGTTCTTGGAGATACTCTTTGATTCTTTCGAAAGCGGCCTGACATTCATCGTTCCAACGTACTACTTGATCTTTCTTCAGCAGCTTGAAGATTGGTTCACAGGTAGCAGTTAGATGTGAGATGAATCGGGCAATGTAGTTTAACCGTCCTAGAAAGCCTCTGACTTCTTTCTCTGTCTTGGGAGTTGGCATCTCTTGTATGGATTTCACCTTGGCAGGGTCCACTTGAATACCTTTGTCGCTCACAACGAAACCTAGTAGTTTTCCAGATCTTACCCCGAAGGTGCACTTGTTCGGGTTCAACCTCAGCTTGTACAACTTCAGACGGTCAAACAGCTTCTGTAGATGGTCAAGGTGTTCCTCCTCAGTTTGGGACCTTGCAATCATATCATCGACATACACTTCGATTTCATGATGGATCATGTCATGAAACAGAGCAACCATGGCACGTTGGTATGTTACCCCAGCATTTTTCAACCCAAAAGGCATGACCTTGTAGCAAAAGGTGCCCCACTGAGTAACAAAAGTGGTCTTCTCCATGTCTTCAGGAGCCATCTTGATTTGATTATAACCGGAGAAGTCGTCCATGAAGGAGAAAACTTTATGCTGAGCAGTGTTGTCAACCAGAACGTCGATATGGGGCAGAGGGGAATCATCCTTAGGGCTCGCCCTGTTCAAATCCCTGTAATCAACACACATTCGGACCTTACCATCCTTTTTCGGCACTGGAACCACGTTGGCAACCCACTGAGGGTAAGAAGTCACTGCTAGAAACCCGGCATCAAATTGTTTCATCACATCCGCTTTGATTTTCTCGGACATTTCTGGACGCATACGGAGGACCTTCTGTTTTACCGGAGGGCATCCTTCCTTGGTAGGCAGGTGATGAACCACAATGTCGGTATCCAACCCAGGCATGTCTTCGTAAGACCAGGCAAAGATTTCCACATAGTCATGCAGCATCTGAATCAACCGTTGTTTCACACTAGGCTCTAGATTAGCACCAATCTTGACTTCCTTTCTGTCTGTCTCAGTACCCAGATTTACCGTTTCCACTGGCTCTTCATGTGGCTGAATGGCCCTCTCTTCCTGGAGTAGTAGTCTTGCAAGTTCACCAGGCACTTCGCAATCATCTTCACCTTCGTCTTTGGCTAAGTTGATCGGATTTTCGAAGTCATAACTGGTAGTAGCAGAGTCGTTACCAGTGAGATCCAGAGTGGATTGGAACCTGTATAGGCGAGTGTGTGTAAATATAGATATTTTGCAATATATAATAAAGAAAGAAAAGGAGCGCAAGATTTTGAAATGCAACAAACATCCAATGTTTTTATTGATTATATATGAAAATGACACACAAAAGCCCTCACAAATGAAGCCACGGTGCCCCGGGTAAGACACCGAGCCATAAAAGTTTCAAAATATTGTCTGTTACAAATTCAAAACAAAAGAGTTCATTACTAAGTGACAAAAGTAATAGGTGTGAAGTCCTTGGCAGTCCAGTTGCTTGGTCCACCGTCGGTTGTTGGGTAGATCCAGCTGTCGAATTCAGATTCCTTCACGTCATCTTCAATAGCATTCACTCCCGGGTTGGTGATGAACACAGGAGGTTTTCCAATCCTTGCCTTACGAACAACCCTCTGAGCTTCTGCAGTGAAGCCCAAACCAAACTTGTCAGTCTTTGGAGTGAAATCAGGAAGTCGGCCCCAGTTTGCACACTCGCCCTTCTCAATCACAGCCCGGGCATCCTTTAGGGAAGCCATCTTCAAAGGAGGGTCTTCAATCACAGTCTCAGCTGATGCCAGTGTCTGAGGCACCTCTTCAAAGTGTTGAAAGGGGGTTTCAATGAATTCCCCATCCATCTCTATGTACCGGAACGAGTTAAGGTGGCTGACCATATATTCTTCTTCCCCCTGAACTGTCACAATTTTCCTTCCAACCGGGTACTTAAGCTTCTGATGTAGTGTGGAGGTCACAGCTCCAGCCTTGTGGATCCATGGACGACCCAGCAAACAAGAATAGGATGGTCGGATATCCATCACATAGAAAGTAGAATCAAAAACTTGAGAACCAACCCTAATTGGAATGTCAACTTCCCCATGTACCATCCTTTTCGAACCGTCAAAGGCTCGGACAACAATGTTACTAGGCTTGAGCTCTAAACCCTCACAATCCAACCTGTCTAGGGCCTTCTTGGGCAATACGTTCAATGAAGAACCGGTGTCTACCAACACATGGGCAAGAGTAGTGCCCCTGCATTCAATGGAGACATGTAGGGCATCGTTATGGTTCTTTCCTTTGGCAGTCAGATCGGCGTCAGAGAAGCCCAATCCATTATCGGCAGTCAAGTTGGCCACACAATCGGTGAATTGATCAGCAGACGTTTCTTGTGGCACATGGGCCATCTTCAAGAAGGAAATCAGGGCCTTGGCATGGGCCTCTGAACACAACAACAGTGATAACATAGAAATCTTTGATGGGGTGTGCCCCAGCTGCTCAACTACATTGAAATCACTCTTCTTAATGATCTTGAGAATCTCTTCCATTTCTTGTTGGGAAGCTTCAACATTGGTTGTCTTTGGTGCCTCCGTCAGAGCAGGCAAATCAGCAGCAATCCCTTTGCCCCGAACGTCATATGACTCGGCAGCAGGGGTAGAAACAGGAACTTGATCAGGAAGGGAAGCAGGAAAACTTGCAGGTGTGATGACAAGAGGTCTCTGAATAACTGGCGGCGCAATATCTGGTGAGAACAGCCTACCACTGCGAGTAACTTTGGCAGGTCCGGTGATGTTACTGACGCCGGTACTTGTATCGAACTCCTGCTTTACTCCAAGAACATAAATGTCTGCCCCATAGTGCCATGGGACAGCTTTGTCGGATGTATAAGGGAGAGGCCCCGGAACAGTGATGATGATAGGAGAAATCTTCTGAGTGGACATGATTTTGACAGGCTTCTTTGAGAGAGCCTTAGGAGGCTTGTTGAAAATAGTGACAATGGACACTTCTTCAGTAGGGACAGCAGGAACAACAATCTTCTCGAACAAGATCTCTTTGCTATCCATCAGGCTTTGGATACCTGATTTCAGCAAAGGACATCCAACAGGTGAAACAACACATAGAAGGCAACCTTTACCACATCCCGGAAATAAACCGGCTAGCAATAGGTTCCTCTTGACAGTCAATAACAGAGTAACAATATCATCCACGGAGGTCACATACAGGTCTTCTTCCACATCATTCACTCCATGCTGGGGCATGGGGGCGGTCACAACATTGGGTCTTTCGGGCGCCTTAAACTGTATTTCTTTAGCATCAATAAGGTCCTGAACCTTATTCCTCAGAGCCCATCAATCATCCGTAGTATGCCCCAGGCTATTAGAGTGATAAGCGCAATGGGCGTTGGGGTTGTACTTTGGAGAAGCTGTGTTCACTACCTTCGGAGCTTCTTTGATAGTTACCAGATTGGTTGACAGCAGTTGCGGCAATATCTGAGACAGGGTCATGCTGAGTCGAGTGTACTGCCTTTTGGGTCTCTCACCCCTTGGTTGGTTATACTGCTGAGGAGCAGCAGCAGGTTTTGAAATTACCACCGTGTTGACAGTTTGGCGGCGTTCCGGTTTGATTTGTCTTCTGGGACCATAAACAGCACTAGCTTCCTTCTTGAAAGGCTTCTTTTCAGTACTCGAGGAGGCACCTTTCTGTATCTTCCCCGACTTGATACCAGATTCTATCCTCTCACCAGTCAAGATCAGATCTGTGAACCCAGCAGAAGAATTACCAATCAGATGATTGAAGAACGGACCAGACAGGGTCCCCAGGAACATGTCCACAAGTTCATGGTCAGTCAAAGGTGGCTGCACCCTACCAGCCAGGTCTCTCCACTTTTGCGCATACTCCTTGAATCCTTCGCCCGTCCCCAGTGACATACCCTGAAGTTGGGTACGCGTGGGAGCGAGGTCAGAATTGTACTGATACTGCTTATAAAATGCAGTAGCCAAGTCTTCCCAGTTTCGGATACTAGCTCCATCCAGCTGATAGAACCATTCGAGTTGACCCCCTGAAAGGCTATCCTGGAAGAAATGGATCCATAAGTTCTTGTCAGCAGTGTAAGGTTGGATCTTCCTTACATATGATCTGAGATGCAGCTTAGGACAGGAAGCCCCGTCGTACTTCGCAAAGGCAGGTGCCTTGAACTTGTGTGGGATCACCACCCCAGAAGATAAACCTAGATCTCCAAAATCCAACCCCGGCACATGTTGGATCTCCATGGCACTTAAACGGTCCTCTAGTTGCTTGTACCTGTCTTTAGTAGGAGGGTACTGTTCATCATTGTAATCCGTCTCGTTGTCGGAGACCACTGGACTAGGAGCCCTTCCCCCTTGGGGACTGTCTTTCTCTGCAGAGGAAGTAGTCTGATCAGCCTCATTCTGTAGTGTATTCCCAAATCTCCGTCCAGTGTTAAACAGCGCAATCCTCTTCTTCTTCTTCTTCTTCTTCTTCAAGAGCAGAGTCTTCAACTCCTGTTGACCCTGGGCTAAGCTCATGACCAGCTCTTGAAACTGGGCGTTCTGGGCCTGGAGGGCCTTGATAGCTTGTTCGGTAGTAGGCTCGGAAGACATGATGATTGAGTGCTGAAATAAACAGCGAAGAAGATTAAGCAACCTATAGAAGAAGGGTACCTGTTATGCATATGATGCATGATATGCTTATTTATGCAATGCATTCAAGGATTTAGAAAATTCAAAATTGTTGCAAACAAAAAGAACACACGTCATATTAATAAGAAGAAATTCGTCAGTACATAAATGCCCCATGGGCCAAATATTACAAAAAACTTCTCAAGGTAAAAAGACGTTGCGCATCCTCTTTGGTGCGATGTAGGTGTTGAGGGTCTCTTCCTCATGGAGTCGGCGGGTAAGCTCCAAAACCTTCTTCTCACTGGCGTAGAAGCTGGCTTCAAAAGTGTTCTGTTCCTCCTTGAGTTGGATCCAACTCTTCTGCATCTCCTCCCATGATGTAGGCATGTCAGGATATAGGATGGTGTAGGGAACCTCTCCTTCATTAACTGGCTCTTTAATCACAGGGAGAACATGAGGGTAAGGCATCATTAGACTCTGGGCTCGGGTTCGTACCCACTTGAGATAAGGCTCAAGAGGGATGGAGTTCTTGTGCCCCAGTGTCTTGCTGTCTACCTTGTTAGGCATCCTCCAAGCTCTGATGAATCTTTGGCGAAGTCCTTGCGCATCGTTGTCGAAGTTAAAAACTAAGTCAGGAATTAACATGTCATGAGGGCCATCCCTCCGTGCATATCCAAATTGTCTCAAAGCTAGACAAGGGTTGTAGGTAATGCCTCCTCTAATGCCAAGCAATGGAACATTAGGGAACTCTCCACAACAATCGACGATGATGACATTTTCTCTGGACCGAGAACACTATTGTACATCAGAGTGAGTGAGGGTCATCAACCGTTGTGACCACCTTAAGCCTTGGTCATTCTTCAAGACAGATTGTGGAAGGTACGAAATAAACCACCTTGCAAGGAGAGGAGTACAACACATGAGAACACCCCTCTTTCTCATTGTTCGTGTGTAAAATGAGTGAAGAATGTCCCCAAGCAATGTTGGTATTGGATTCCTGGATAAGAAGATTTTGACGGCGTTGACATCTACAAGCTGGTCAGGATTTGGGAACAGGACCAACCCATAAATGAGGAGTGCCACAATTTCTTCAAAGGCTTGTAGGTCCAATGAATTCCAACACTCTTGTGCCTTCTCAAACAAGAATTTTGCCAAGAAGCCTTTGACACCGCTTCTAGTTTCCCAATGCCCCTTGATGTCAGATGGTTGCAAGTGTAGTGCTTGAGCAACATCTTCAGGCTTTGGTTCTTTTTCCGTACTGTTGTAGGGTAGTTGATTAAGAATAGGAATTCTCAGGAGTTGAGAAAATTCCTCCAAAGTGGGCACCAATTGGTAGTCGGGGAATGTGAAATAGTGGTGAAGGGGGTCAAAGAACTGGAACAACACCTTTACCATGTCCTCTTCAATGCTGATGTTGACTAGGCTGAGCAGTCTACCATGTCTTTCAATGAAGGGAGAGCTTTCCGGAATTCTGGATGTGAGCTCCTTGAGTTGAGGAGGGATTCTCACAAGGTTGACTTGGATTGTTTTCCTGCGAGGAATTTCCATGACCTACAAAACAAGAACAAAGATGAAGATCTAAACCCTTGAAATGGTTAGTGAATGCATATGATGCTTTATGATGTTTATGATGCATGCACAAACATATGTACAAGCAATTCACACAAAACCCTAGTTTCAGGTTTGCATGGGGTTTCATAGGTAAGTACCCTCTTGAGTGTAGTTGGCTTAAAAACCTGTCCTATAAATAGTAACCGGGTTCTAAGGAGCTCAATATCACTGGATTGTTTTCCATGTTCATTGTTTTGGTTTAGCCACTTAACTAGCGACCAAAATATTCCAAGAAAACAACCCTCAATGAGTGTAGTATCGAGTATCTACCAACTTCGGACTGCACCAAAGCCGGTCATCTCACTACCCCTAATGAAAGGCCAAGATGGTCAAGTAAGGTTCTAGGTCATTAGTGCTTAGTGACATCACTCAGCGGCCCCGTACTCTCCTTGATTGAACTCAAGGGTTACCGGTACTCACAAATATGTCGCACTAATATAGCTATTGCTTCAACCGTGTCGGTATACCCCGCACAGTTTCCACAACGTATTGCTATCTATAAATGTTTCCCCAAATCCGGGTGTAGGATTTCAAGCCCAAACAAGAGAACCAAGATATAAAGCAATCAAAGCAAACAATTAGTCATGCAAGAGGGTGATCTAAGCCCTAAGGTTACTCCACTTTTAATTTTTCCCCAGCAGAGTCGCCAGTTCTGTGATACGGTGGGAGAACTGACTTGAGGTTTTGCGTTTGTTTTCGCAAATGTTTCGGTTGAGCAAGAGTCGCCACCAACTTTTTATTTTATCCTAAGGAAAGGTTAAAAAGCACAGCAAAAACCTTTGAGATGTTTTCTTGGGTTCGGGGAGTAGATTATAGAAAGGGAAGGTATTAGCACCCTTTCTATCCATGGTTATCCATGGGCTCTTAGTTACTTTCTTAGATCACTTGCCTTGTGTTCTCAATTGTTTGAAATGGTGCTTTCAATTTTTTGAAATGGTGCTTTGTGTGTGGGTTTGAAAATGTTTTGAAAAGAGGCCATTTGTTGTGGCAACCTTTGTAATGATCCATGTTTGGATGTATACAAAGGTGTACTTATCTTTTGAAAAGTTTTCAATGTTTTTGAAAGTTGTTTTGAAAGTGTGTTGTGATGTGTGTTTTGAAAAATGGCAAGGATTTGTTTTGCAAGTTGGCAAGTAACCAAGAGCTATCTACCCTAAATTTCTCAAAGATCTTTCCTATGTTTTAACCCTTTTAACAATTTTGTTCCACCATTGTATTTGGTGGACAATCTTGTGTTAGGATGTTAACAGGACAGGCGCGGGTCATCGTTTAGACCATGATTGCAATGGTGCCAAGTGTCTTTGGCAATTTTTTCCTTTAAGGGACTTGATCATTTTTAGGCAACTTTCGAAAGCGTCATCGAGGGACTATGATCATTTGATATTGTTTTGTTTTGCCAAAAACACTCAACATGCAACATGGCCCATTATTGAAGGCAACAAGTGGAGTAACCCTAGAGGTGCAAGTGTGATTGGTGTTATCCATTTTCATGCTTTTTGTCTTTTGTTTAGGTCAAGCTATTTGTCATTTTTGATTTTCATACAAAACCCTAAGTCTATCATGGTATAATTAGAAAGCTTTAAAGTGCGAAATTTAAAGTCCTAAACTATTACAACATAATTATAGGATGGGGGTACAAATGTTCAAATGGGGATATTTAGCAAGAAATTAAAATCTAAGCTATTACATCCAAATTGAATTTACAAGTTAATTAATTATACAATAATTAAATAAATACAATAAATATGCAAGATGCAAAAAATGATTTTTATATGTATGTAAAAGTATTTTTCATGTGATAAATAAACAAAAATAAAAAGGATTAATTTTTGGGTATTTTCATGGTTTAGGGCAAAACCCTAATTTTATAAATAAAAAGGTATTTATTATTTAATATATACAATATTTATTAATTATATACAAAAAAATAAATAAAAAGGAAGTATATTGCAAAAAAGTGATTTTTTAGGTTAAAATTAATAAAATGAAAAATGTATTATTTTTTGTATTTATCCTAAATATTTAATAAAAGATAGATAAGTATTTATATTATGTATTAAATATAATAAATATATACAAAAATAAAATATTTATTATTTACAAAAAAGGTATATTTTAAGAAAATGTTTTCAAAAGGCAAAATAAAATAAAATCAGAAAATAAAAATGTATTTGTATTATTTTTAGTATTTTAAATAAAGTATATTTATATTTATTTACATATATATATATCAAATAAAACAAATAAATGCCTAATAAATACAAAAAAAGGTGAAAAAAATATTTTTTATGTTTTTTATATTTTAACAAAAAAGTAACAAGTCAGAAACAAAAAGAAAAAGTCAAAAATGATTAAAAAATCACACAATGGGCCAAGGGGGTGTATGTGTGAAAAGGTGGTGTAAACAGAAAAACAAAACAGGCCCAACCCAAAGGTGGTTGTCTTCAACCTCCAACAACTTTGAAACAAAGAAAACGCGCGTTTTCTTCCTTCCCTGCTATCTCTTGATTCTTTGACTTTCAACAAAAACTCACAACATAAACATTATAGAGCATCATGTAACGAGTTCATACATATAAAAAAACTTGATCTAACTCTCAGAAATGAGAGAGAATTTCTTCTCCCCCAATTTCTGACCTAAGTTTTTTTTAATGTTCAGGTCCAAAATTCTCTCAGCATACACAACATAAATGAAAAGTAACTATATGGATCGCTTCAGGGCTATGATTAGAACATGCTTTCTTCACAAACTTAAGCCTAACTATGCCTGGATAGAGAGATAGAAGTTCAAAGTTTTACCTATTTAGCTTGAGTCGTGTACAACAATGGAGGCACTTTCAATGCAGTGTAAGGACTTGTACAGCTTGCTTGAGGTCCAAGGATGCTCTTTCAACCTCTAACTTGCTTTGAAACTAGCTGAATCGAGCTATGGAAGTTCACCTGCAAAGTTGAAAACTGAAAATGGCAAATGATGTTAGGGATGTTACAG
This sequence comes from Vicia faba, assembly GCA_948472305.1. Lineage (NCBI taxonomy): Eukaryota > Viridiplantae > Streptophyta > Magnoliopsida > Fabales > Fabaceae > Vicia > Vicia faba. The sequence continues at coordinate 1,039,467,714 of OX451740.1, forward strand.
TGTGTTCAATGCTTGGGATAGCTTCAGTGGGTGATATGGAAAATGTTAGAACTAGCTTTGGCCAAAACGCACGGGTGGAAGTGTTTGTGGAAGTCAAGTTGCAGAAGGGACTCTGTTTTTGCAGCAAGAAGGTGTTTCTGTGAATGAGGAGGTATTGAAGGTGGTTTGCTCGTGTTTCAGGTCAGGTTTGATGTTTGGAATGTGCTCAAGAAGTTTGTTTAGGCTTGTTGTTACAAGAATGAGAGATGATCTTCAATATGCAAGTTTCTTCTCTCTTAAGAAAAAGTTGTCAAGTTAGGTTGTAGGCCAAGGCAAGTCCCTCAAGCATGCTGCATAATCTCTCCTTGATCAGTGGGATTAGTTCATAATCTTGTGCCTAGAAGATATGCTTTGTACTTCTTAGATTTGTGTTTGACATAAAGTTGATCTTTACAAGAATAGATAAGTTACTTTTTCCAAATATGGCTTGATTTTGTGTGTATTGTCCAAATGCATAAAATAAAACTCTAACACAAAGGATATGCATTTAATTATTGAGTTTAAGAATGATTAGAGGCCTGTAATCTAGCTTGCACATGCTGATTTCAAAAATGCCCAAGTTATGAACACGTACATGGCTTATGAACAAAGTGACTTTTGCCCATCTTCACAAATTCGATTCTCCCTAACCACAAGGGTGTTTGAGAATTTCTTGGACAATTTGGAAAGCTTGGAATGTGTACTACAATCCATCTTCGTAATGAAAGTTGAAATTCCAAGTGGAAGCATGTGAAAAGTGGCCATGAAGTTAGGCAAAAATCCTGCCTAAAATAGGTCAAAAAATTTCTAAGTTAAGAATGTTTTGCACCCTTGTTCCAAAAATCATAACTTGAGATACAAGCTTCTTTTGAGAAAACTTTGTGAATCAAAATTGTAGATTTTGCAATAGACTACAACTTTCATGTTTTGAGTTTTGTTTGAATCCAAATGCATCTTGAAGAAAAAATGGGACAAAGTTAGGAAACAAATTAGGAAATTTCATAACTTAGAAAAATTCTAAGTTATGAAATTTTCTCACTTTAAACCCTAATTTGCAATTTTTGATTTCTTGATGAACAAGTTTCATAATTTGACATGTCTTGATGAAAAATGAATCTTGATACTTGATTTTGACCAAAAAGTCAAAGTTTGACTTTTCAGTACACAGTCAAAGTTTGCTCAGTTGACTGGAAAATTCATCTGTCAATCTTGTGCATTTGGGATCTTTTGAACTTGTTGAATCTGTCAAGACAATTCCATTGGGTCCTTGAGTCCATATGTGATCTTGGTTTGCCATTGGCTAGGTCAAACAGTCAAAAATTGCCTTTGTGCAGTCAAAACCCTAAAAATGACCATTTGCCCTTTTGGTGATTTGATCAAATTTCTTGTGGGATTGTGATCCAAACTTGATCAAATGGTCCATATGAATTCATAATGTTGATGTGGGTCAAAAATCATGAGGTTTGACTGTCAATTAACCATAGTTGACCTTTTTTTTAATACAGCTGATTTCTAGGTCAACTGTCCAATTGACTGGGCAAAGATTTGAATCAAGGCTTGAAACTTGGTATGGATAAACTTGTGAGTCCAACATGAAGCATGAAAGTCAAATTGGGAATTTTAGGTCAAAACATCTTTGTGCAAACTCAAACCCTAATTTGGGTCAACAGTGCAAGGAGGAGTCTTGAGCAGAGCAAACCCTAACTGGATCTTGAGCTTCAAGGGTCTTGTGGTGAGAAAATATTGAGGAAATGGGAGGGAAAATTTTGGGGTACAACAGGGATCCTTCCTCAGGTCCTTCCTCCGGTCCAGGTGTCTCACAATCAGTTACTAGCATGATATTCTCGTCCGGGAATTCGAAGTTCATAGACTGGTAATCATCCACTGCCAGATGCGCCAAATGGTCTGCCAACACACTTCCCTTAATTGCCTTTTGGGTCGTATACTGGATGTCATACTCAGTCAAGATCATCTTCCATCTCACTATTCTTCCGGACAAGGCAGGCTTTTCGAAGATATACTTGATGGGATCCATCTTTGATATCAACAGAGTAGTGTGAGTCAACATATACCGTCTCAGCCGGCGAGCAGCCCATGCCAAAGCGCAGCAAGTTTTCTCGAGCAACGAGTATCGGGTCTCGCTGTCGGTAAATTTTTTGCTAAGGTAATAAATAACATGCTCTTTTCGGCCAAACTCGTCATGCTGACCCAACACACACCCCATTGAGTTGTCGAGTACTGTCAAGTATAAGATCAAAGGTATCTCCTCAACTGGTGGCATCATAATAGGTGGCTCTTGGAGATACTCTTTGATCCTTTCGAAAGCGGCCTGGCATTCATCGTTCCAACGTACTACTTGATCTTTCTTCAGCAGCTTGAAGATTGGCTCACAAGTAGCAGTCAGGTGCGAGATGAATCGGGCAATGTAGTTCAGACGTCCCAGAAAGCCTCTGACTTCCTTCTCTATTCTGGGAGCTGGCATTTCCTGTATGGCCTTCACCTTTGCAGGATCCACTTGAATACCTTTTTCGCTTACGATGAAACCCAGTAGTTTACCAGATCTTACCCCAAAGGTGCACTTGTTCGGGTTTAATCTCAGCTTGTACAACTTCAGCCTGTCAAACAGCTTCTGCAGATGATCAAGGTGTTCCTCCTCAGTCTGGGACCTTGCAATCATATCGTCGACATATACTTCAATCTCATGATGGATCATGTCATTAAACAAAGCAACCATGGCACGCTGATACGTTGCCCCAACATTCTTTAGTCCAAAAGGCATGACCTTGTAGCAAAAGGTACCCCACTGAGTAACAAAAGTTGTCTTCTCCATGTCTTCGGGAGCTATCTTAATCTGATTATAACCGGAGAAACCATCCATAAAGGAGAATACCTTGTGCTGAGCGGTGTTGTCAACCAGAACGTCGATATGCGGCAGAGGGAAATCATCCTTGGGGCTCGACCTGTTCAAATCCCTGTAGTCAACACACATTCAAACCTTACCATCCTTCTTCGGCACTGGAACCACGTTGGCAACCCACTGAGGGTAAGAAGTAACTACTAGAAAACCAGCGTCAAACTGTTTCATTACTTCAACCTTGATTTTCTCAGACATCTCTGGGCGCATTCGGCGGACCTTTTGTTTCACGGGAGGACAATCTTCCTTGGTAGGCAGGCGATGAACCACAATATCAGTATCCAAACCAGGCATGTCTTCATAAGACCAGGAAAAGATCTCAACGTAGTCATGCAGCATCTGAACCAACCGTTGCTTCACACTAAGCTCCAGATTTACACCAATCTTGACCTCTTTCTTATCTGTCTCTGTACCCAGATTCACCGATTCTACCGGCTCTTCATGTGGCTGTATAGCCCTCTCTTCTTGGAGTAACAGTTTTGCAAGTTCACCAGGCACTTCACAATCATCTTCACCTTCGTCTTCGGCTAAGTTGATCGGACTTTCGAAGTCATAACTGGCAGTAGCAGAGTCGTTACCAGTGAGATCCAGAGTGGATGTAGACCTGTGTACATGAGTGTGTGTAAAATAGTTGTTTTGCAATATATAATAAAAGAAAAACAAGGAGCACACGATTTGAAATGCAAGAACCTCCAATGCTTTTATTAATGATATATGAAAATGACACACATAGAGCCCTCACAAATGAAGCCACAGTGCCCCGGGTAAGACACCGGGCCATATAGTTTTAAACATTGTCTGTTTACAAATTCAAAACAAAAAGTTTCATTACTGGGTGATAACAGAAACTGGCATGGAATCCTTCGCTGTCCAGTTGCTTAATCCACCATCGGCAGTTGGGTAGATCCAGCTGTCAATGTCAAACTCTTCATCATTGTCATCCCCAATAGCATTCACCCCTGCATCTTGTTTAGGCTTTTCTGGTGCTCCGAACTCAATCTCCTTCGCATCAATCAAGTCTTGTACCTTGTTCTTCAAAACCCAACAATCATTCGTATCATGCCCCAGGCTATCAGAGTGATAAGCACAACGGGTATTAGGGTTATACTTCGGTGATGTTGTATTTGGATTCTTTGGGGCTTCCCTTGGAATCACCATATTAGTTTTCAGTAACTGTGGCAGAATCTGAGACAAAGTCATGCTGAGATGGGTGAATTGTCTTCAAGGTCTCTCGTCCTTTTGTTGATTATTGTGCTAAGGAGCACCAGCAGGTTTTGAAATAACAACCGCATTGACAGCTTGGTGGTGTTCAGGTCTATTATGTATTTTCGAACTGTGGACAACACTGGACTCTTTCTTAAAGGGCTTCTTCTTGGTGCTTGATGAAGCACCCTTATGTATCTTACCAGCCTCAATACCAGCCTCAATCCTCTCACTGGTCATAATTAGCTCTGTAAACCCAGACGAAGAGCTTCCAATCAGATGGTTGAAAAATGGACCAGACAGGGTCCCTAGAAACATATCAACAAGCTCCCGATCAGCCAAGGGCGGTTGTAATCTTCCGGCGAGGTCCCTCCACTTCTGAGCATAATCTTTGAATCCTTCACCCGTTCCCATTGACATACCCTGGAGCTGGGTACGCATGGGAGCGAGGCCGAGGTTGTACTGGTACTGCCTGTAGAAAGCAGTAGCCAAATCTTCCCAACTGCGAATACTGGCTCCGTCCAACTGGTAGAACCATTCAAGCTGAGTCCCTGAGAGACTGTCTTGAAAGAAGTGGATCCATAAGTTTTTATCAGCGGTGTACGGCTGAATCTTCCTCACATATGACTGGAGGTGCAACTTCGGACAAGAAACTCCGTCATACTTAGCAAAGGCTGGTGCCTTTAACTTGTAGTGAATCACTACCCCAGATGATAGACCTAGATCACCAAAGTCCAGACCAGGCACTTTCTGAACTTCCATAGCATTCAACCGGTCTTCCAGTTGTTTGTATCTATCCTCAGCAGGAGGATATTGGTCTTCATCGAAGTCCGTCTCGTTGTCGGAGACCACAGGGCTAGGAGCCCTCCTTTCCTCTTGATTGTCTTTCCCTCTAGATGAGGTGGTCAGATCAACTTCATTCTGTAGCCTGTTTCCAAACCCGTGCCCTGTGTTAAACAAGATTGTCCTCTTCTTCTTCTTCTTCTATTTCAGAATCAGGGTCTTCAAATCTTGCTGACCCTTAGCTAGATTCATGAACAGCTCTTGGAATTGGGCATTCTGGGCTTGGAGGGCCTTGATTGCTTTCTCAGTTGTTTGTTCAGCAGACATGATGAGTGCTGAAATAAACAGCGAAGAAGATAAGAGCCCTGTAATCGGTACCTGTTTATGAAGTGCATGGGATGGAATGCGTATGACATGATTTCAAAGACAATCGGGAGATTCAAATTTGTAAATAAGAAATGAAACACACTTTATTAGATAAACTTTGGAATTCAAATTGTTCAACTGATTCCCTCAGGGTGTTACAAGAATGGAAATGCTAAAAAGTAAATAAAAACTGGAAAAGAAACCATCAAAGGTCAATCAGTGCTCCCATGGTCTCTTCTTGTCGGTGCGGACATAGTCATTGAGAATCCGCTCGTTCTCCAACTGCCTAGTCAACCTCTGGATCTTCTGCTCTTGCTCGTTAAACTTTTCTCGGTAAGCATCCCGTTCTTCTCTCAACTGCATCCAAGATCTCTTCAGTGCCCCAATGTCAGTGGGCATGTAAGGATGGAGGATGGTCGGAAGAACCCCTTCTTCATTAACAACTTCAACAATGATAGGCCGGACGACTTCATATGGCATACCCAGCTTTTGGGCATGGACACCGACCCATCTGAGATATGGCTCCATCGGAAGAGAAGTCTTTGGACCCAGCTCACGTGGATCAGATCTGTGAACTCTATCCCAAGCCCTTATGAATCTGCGATGTTGCTCGTCGCTGTCCCCTTGAAAATCAAAGATGATACTAGGCATTAACAGCTCATGAGGCCCTTCTCTTCTGGCTCTCCAAAACTGACGTAGGGCCAAGCACGGGTTGTAAGAAATTCCTCCATGGGTCCCTATCAATGGAACATTGGGGTACTCCCCACAACGATCAATAACGGCCACCTCATCCATACCCTTGAGAGTCCAAATGATATCATTATGAGAGAGAGACATAACCTTATATGCCCATCCCATGCCTTCTTTGTTCTTCAGCACTGATTTAGGGAGGTGCGAAATAAACCACCTCGCCAATAACGGAGCACAACACATCAAGGTCCCCCGCTTTCGGGCAGTACAGGCATAAAGCTGATGAAGAATGTCACCCAAGAGAGTGGGTACAGGATTGTGAGAGATGAAGATTTTCACCGCATTCACATCAACAAAGGAGTATGAGTTCGGAAACAATACCAAGCCATATATCAGAAGAGCCAGAATATCCGAATGCCTTGAAGTCCAGACTATCCCAGAAATAATTAGCCTTTCCAACCAAAAACTTAGTCAGAAAGCCCTTTGCTCCACTTCTAGTTTCCCAATTAGCCATTACCTCATCCTTGGTCAAATGAAGGGCTGAAGCAATATCTTCGGGCCTAAGAATCTTCTCCCAACCAGTAAACGGGGTCTGCTCCAGAATAGAGATACCGAGCAGATCAGAGAACTCTTCTAAGGTGGGAACCAACTGGTAGTCCTGGAAAGTAAATCAATGGTACAACGGATCATAGAATTGTACCAAAACACTCATCATCTGTTCGTCCAATTTGGAGGTGACCAAACTGAGAAGGTAACCATGTATCCTGATGAAGGAGGTAGTATCAGGCATCTTTGCAATCAACTCTTTAAGCATGGTGGGAACATGGACAAAGTTGATCCGGATGGTATTCTTACGCATGGGTATCATGACCTACAAAACAGAACAAAGATGAATCCCTCCTGTCTTTGAAATAGGTTAGTCCAATGCAAAATGTATTCAATGTTATGATGTCATGATAGAAAGCACATCACAAGTATCCACAAATAGCAAACATGGTAAAGGCACACAAGTCACACAGAGAGCCCTTATATTTCAGGCTGGCAAGGAGCTTAGGTACTACCCTCTTTCAGTTCAGTTGGTTTAAACTTGTCCTAAAAATAGTAACCGGGTTCTAGAGGATCTCAATATCACTGACTACCCTCGATCGGTCATAATTCCAGTTTAGCAACCTTTTCTTGTGGCCGGAATCATCGCGAGAGTTTAGTCTCAAGGAGTGTAGCATACTGCTACTGTTCTATGGCCAAGTTGGTCAATTTAAAGGTTCTAAGGTCAGTTGGTGCTTAATGACCCCTTAGATGACCCATATTCTCCTCGTTCCAACACAAGGGATATCGGTACAATCTAAAGTGCCACACCAACGTAGCTACTGCTTCAACCGTATCGGTCTATGCCGTACAGTTCCCTCACAGTTTATTGCTACTTACCTAAAGGGTATCCCCCAGATCCGGGTTAGGATCTATAGTAACTGCGATACAAGCCCACAAATATAAATCATACAAAGCATACAATTGAAAACACAATGAACTATTCCTAAGGTACACCCCACTTATAAGTCCCCAGCAGAGTCGCCAGTTCTGTGATACGGTGGGAGAGAACTGACTGTTTTTGGAATGCTGGTTTGCGTTTTGTGTTTTTTTTTTGCAAAATGTCGCGGTAAGCAAGAGTCACCATCGTCTTTTATTTCATCTAACAAGGAAAGGAAAAAAGCACATAAAAATTCCTTTTTCGAGATGTTTTTCGGGTCCGGGGGGTAGATTATAGAAAGGGAAGGTGTTAGCACCCTTTCTATCCGTGGTTATCCATGGGCTCTTAGGTACTTCCTCAAAGTGTTTTCAAAAAATTTTCTTTTCTTTGTGTTTGTGGGTTTGAAAGAAGTTTTTGTTTGAAAGGAGTGTAAGTGCGAAAAGTTTTGTTTTGTTTTAAAAGGAGCAAGTACTTAAGAACCATCTACCTACTCGAAAAAGGAATGAATCTGTGCTAATGTCCTTTAGACAATACTATCCCACTATTGACAAGTAGGTAGCACCGTCGTTGGAGTTTTAAGGGTCAATTTGATTAAGGGACGTGTGGTCACTAAAGCAATGTTAGGATGCCTTAGCGGTAACCCTAATGTCTTAGATCATTTTTCCGAGGCAACCGTTTCGAGGCAACTATGATCTTTGGACAAGAGGGCGACCTCTAAAACTTCCTATACTCAATGACCACGTTCGAAGGCAACCAAGAGAGGTGTACCCTAAGAGTGTGCATGTGCGAGTGTGTTGTTTTCAGTTAATTTATCTTTGTACATGTCAATGGTTATCTACGTTGATTTTAGGTTTAAACATTTGATCTTGTCATGCATTCCCTATTATCAAACATCTAACAGTTTATAAGTTGCGGAAATTAAATTTGCAGAAATTAAATCTAATTATTACAAGGCGTCGGGTATTTACATCGCCAAAAGCAACCCTTGAAATTAAATGCGGAAAATAAATAAAGCGATAAATAAATTGAATAGTCATAATTAAAGCTATTACATTCTGGGAAACAATTACATCAATATGGTAAAATGGATCGCGCGCGAAAAATTAAATTGAATGCGAGTTTTTTAGGGTTTTGACCCTTTTTTGAAAGAAAGTGATTTTTTGGTTTATTTTTGAATTAAATGGAATTAAACTAAGTTAATAAAATAAATAAATTAATTAATTAAAAAAGATATTTTTGGATTTTTTTTGGATATTTAAAGAAATAAAATAAATTTGATTAAAAGTTAGTAAAACCTAATTATCTACATTAATTTTAATTATTGCAAAAATATTAAAAGTTATTCCCTAATTAAAACTAAATTAATTGAATTAATATTTATTTACAAAAATAAAATACTGAGTTTAATTTTAATAAATAAAATATATTTTTTTGATTTTTGATTTTATGAGGAAAAAGTTTAATTGGTTAATTAAATAATAAATAATAAAATAAAACAATTAAATAAATAGATTAAAAAGAAAGAAATAGAAATAACCCAGGGGGGTTCAGGCCCAAGTTGGAGGTGGAATCAGCAAATTCAAGGCCCATTAACGTTGGCCTGTATTGACATTCTGGAATTCCATGCACACGCGTTGACTAGGGCACATGGTGCACGTTCAATCTTGGCCACCAGATCTGGCCTGGGGCCATCTGGCGTTTGGATATTTGAGGGAGTATGGTGCATTGCAAGGCATGAGATACGCTGGAACACCTGAAATAAAATGATAACAAATATGTGGGGGGGCCTGGGATTCGAACCCAGGTCATATGAATCATTGAACTAGCGCCCTTACCAACTCAACCAGCGTGCTTAATTGTTAGTGGGATAAGAATCAAATATAATATTGGAAAACAAATAAATGCCAGAAAATATAAAAAAATAAGCGCGAAATTATGAATGGACGAATTGGATGGGGACACATCTTCGTCTTCTCCACTGAACCCTGGATATTTACCTGCGGATTTGTATCCGCAGCTAAATCCATAGGTGTCTCCTAAAATCAATTTCAGGCCATGGAAATTAATTCTAAGACCATAGTCTTGCTCGTCTCTCCCTCCTGAACACGCCTATGTCCATTACTTGCATTGATTTTGCTTGAAACTAAAACGCCCAAAAACAAGAAACAAGAACCCTAGATTCGGGTATGGCATTACAGGTCATATAAAAATTAAATAATGTAGAAAGCTTCTAAATGGAACGATAAGCATGTTTGTGTAAAGATTTTGCCAAAAAGTGCAAGAATAATGATATGCGATTTCAAATGTCAAGCGGTTTTTAGAGAGACTTACAGCGCGATTGAGGAGAGGAGAGAGCTTGGTTTTGATTGCTTCTCACTCAGGGGATGTCCAGCAAGAGAATAGTGTTGAGATTTTGTGTTGAAAGCACCTCTAAGACGGATTTCAGTTTCAAGCTTTTTTGCAATTTTTTCAAGTTTGGTTCTTGTGATTTTGCAGCCTTCAACCTCTTATTCGTGTGCCTCTAGCTTGTATATGTAATGAGCATTGGATTAGGTTAACATTTGTGGACTCAATCTTTGTGCATTGATGTTTTAGGATTTGATTTGATCCTCCATGAAAAACCTTCCAAAATTGTCCAAATTCCATCTTTTTATTCATGATATGGCTTGATACGGATTTGATCATGTCCATGATGACAATTAAGACCTATATCAATCAAAAAGATCCTAAGTTATAAATATTTAGATTTTATTTGGATTTAAATTGATTTAAAATGAATTAATTCAATAAAAATAAAATAAAATAGAAAAATTAATAAATGGACACAAGGCTGAAGCTAGGACACGTGTGTAGTGTGACAAGACCAAATCAAGTGGAAAAGAATGGGCCCATTTGACAAAATTTGAAGTTTTGGGGATAGTTGACTTTTGGCAATTTTGCAAAAATTCCCAACTTCAACAATACATAACTTCTTCAATTTTTAACTTTTGGAAATGTTCTTGGACGTTTTAGAAACCTTGAGATGTCCTCTAACCAAATCTTTTGGTATCATCTCATTTTGTTATTCCATTCTCAAGTTATAAGCTTTGTAAAAAAAAGGTGTTTTTGTTGACTTTCAAAAATGACCTATAATGTCCAAATTTGTAACTTCTTGTGAGTGCATTTCTTGATCTTGGGGTGTGAAGATGGATTGTAGGAAATTTCATCCTCTTAAAAATGAGCTTTTGATGGGTCATTTCTCATAAAGTATGAGAAAGTTATGCTTGGTCAAAGTTGAGTTGACTTTTCCTACAAAATCCTAATTTAGCAACTTTTGAGTCTTGATGAATTTTGAGCAATCCTTGATGAATCATGATCAACCCTTGATCAAATGATGAAATATCCTTCAAAATGAGAATGTTGACAAAAAATCTTGAAGTTTGACTGTATTTGGGTCACAGTTGACTTTTTCCCTAACACAGTCAATTTTTGGACCCCTTGAGCAATTGACTAACCAAACTTCCTCTGCAAGGCTTGAAATTTGACATGGATGAACTTGAGAACATATTAGGACATTTGGGAGAACTTGAGGTCATTTGGATGTAAGGACCTTGATGCAACACCAAACCCTAATTTGAGATTGACTGCCTTAGGATGTGACTTGATTGTCCAACTCTTGAGCAATCTTGAGCCATTGGAGATTATTCTTGCAATGTCTTGAGAAATATGGGAGGGAAAATTTTGGGGTACAACACCTGCGTATTTCCAAAATCTCACACAAGCATCATAAATGAAAACTAAAAGTACAGATCAATTCGTCTTGACCTTGTGAGCACCATGGCATCCCTCTTTTGGGCCAATTTTACCTGTATGAGAAAACCCTAAAACGAGCAAGAAAACCCTAACAATGGTGGATCTCAGTACGTGTGTCAAAAATTCAGTTGATTATTACCAAAACATTGCAAATACATTAACCAACATATATATGTCATTGAAACATGCTAATGCTTTATAAATTATAAGAATGGATTTTGAGTTTGAAGGGCAAACCGTGGGTCTGTGGTTCGAGTTTCTGGCCTTATGGATGCTTACAAATGATCGTATCTGCTTCAGAGAAGGCCCATGATGCGAATGGTGCTCTTGGAATGGCCTCAATCTCCCTCTAACTACAAGAACACTTTCACACTTTTTAATGAATTTTTGAATCTGACTATGCTCTTTCACGCCTCCAATTCTTGATTTTGGTCTGGATTTGTTCTATATGTAGCCTTGAGTGAATTAGGTTTACAAATTTGTTTCAAATCTTCTTCAAATAAGTCGATTGAATCATGATTTGATTCTTATTCAAATCTTTCTAAATCAAGCAAAACTCAATCTTTTTATGTACAAACAAGCCTTACACAATTTTATCTCATTACCAGCTATTCATGGACCTGAAATATGCACAAAATCTCAAGGTTTAAATCATTTTAATATTTTCATGATTTTATTTTGATTTAATTTGATTTAATTGAAATAAAAATCAAAATAAATGACAAAAATAAAATAAAGGCAAGTGGGAAGGATCATGGGTAGTGGACCATGTTACAAACTCAATACAAGCACAAAAAGTTGGGCCCATTTGACCAAAATTGCAATTTGAGGCATATTTGACTTTTGGCAATTTTGCAAAAAAGGTCAACTTCACCCATGCATAACTCCTTCAATTTTGACCCTAGAGATGTGTTCTTGGACTTTTTAGAAAGCTCAAGTTGTCCTCTATGCAACCGTTTTGGTCTCACCTCAATTGAGTCTTCCATGTTCATGTATGAAGCTTTGACAAAAAAGGTGTTTTTGTTGACTTTTCAAAATGACCTATAATGTCCAAATTCATAACTTCTTGTGATTTCATATTTTGAACTTGGGAGGTGAAGATGAATTTTAGGTAATTGCATCCTATTCAAAATTATATTTGTATGGGTCATTTCTAATAAAGCATGAGAAAGTTATGCTTGGTCAAAGTTGAGTTGACTTTTCCTCTAAAACCCTAGTTTAGCAACTTTTGGGTTTTGATGAATTGTGAGCAATCCTTGAGGAATAATGATAAATCCTTGATCAAATGATGAATTATACTTCAAAATTAGGATGTTGACCAAAAATCTTGAAGTTTGACTGCATGTGGGCCACAGTTGACTTTTGCCCTAGCATAGTCGATTTTCAGGCCTTTGAGCAATTGACTAAGCAAACTTCCTCTGTAGGGCTTGAATCTTGACATGGATGATCTTGAGAACATATTAGGACAATAATTAGCATTTGGAACCTTTTTGATTCAAACATCTTGATGCAAACTGAAACCCTAATTTGAGGTAGACTGCCTTATGAGAGAGTTTGTCTGGTCAACCCTTGGACTTCCTTGAGCAATTTGAGAATCTCACTTGAAATGTATTGAGAAATATGGGAGGGAAAATTTTGGGGTACAAAACCATGCAACAATGACATAAGAATATGATTTTGGAATGTTCATAACACGAATTACTGATCTTTCTAAACCAAGAGATTATTGTCTCTTTATAGCCGTTACTTTTGATATGCGTTGATAAACTGTAATGCTTCAGAACTTCTCACATCAGAAGATGAATGTTACCGTTGAGAGTCCCTTACTACTTGTATTAGAACTTTACAGATCAGGGTATCAGAGATCATGTTTCACGGTGTTGGTGCATTCAGAAGTTGTTACAGAACTTCTTCATATAAGCGTGTCACGTAGATTTGCTTCTAAGAAGGATGTGTCTAATTATGTTATAATACTCTCATCTTCTATGCTTGCATAAACATAACTTCTAGTGATGTTCTAGCAGATCTTTTATGCTCCTTACATCAGAACATCTTTTTCACATCAGAACTTCCCTGCATATAAATATACTTTTATTAGTGAGCATATTTGTTCTTTTATATATATCATGTGTTTGTTATCACCAAAACTCTTGCATGGATGTAGAACCAAATTATGTTCTAACAATCTCCCCCTTTTTGATGATGACAAAAACTTGTATATTTTGATGGAATAAAAAGAACAAAGAACAGAGAATAAAAAAAGCACTCCCCCTGAGTAGAATACTTAGATAACGAGAAAATAAAATACTTCCCTGAAGATCTTCTGATATAGCTTCTGATAGGAGTCAAAATATATTTCCTTCTCCCCCTTTTTTTCAATAATCAAAAAGTAGGAAAAACTCTATTTGTCTTGCTTTGATATAAGTTTCTTGAGAAGGTGTGACATCCTCTTATGGATTCAATTTGAGATTCTTTAGAGAGCTTCTGATGCTGTATTCTCATTATTATTCCCAATAGTTCTAGAGCCAATAACTTTTTCTTTCTGATTGCCTCTGAAACCTGCGAATCCTCCAGATTTAAATTCTAGGCTTTAGAACATATGTTTTCTTCCTGTCATGTGTAGAGAGCATCTAGAATCTAGGTGTTAAGACTGGTGTTTCAACCTTGCTATTAAAAATATCTGCAACATAGATTATTTTATCCTTTGGTACCCATATCTTTCTGGGTCCATGGTTGTCAGAATTTCCAAAATTCTGTTTGAATTTTGGTTTAGTATAAAATTCCTTACTAGTATATTTTATATCATGTGTTTGCCCAGAAGTGAAATGAGAATAAAGAGGAGTGAGTTTAATAACCAAATCCTTATCTTTCTTAGGTTGGGATACTTTACCTTTGTATTTTATTCCTTTTCTTCCATTTCTGCTAACTCCATAGATCATTGAAGCCATCTTGCTTCTATCTATGTTTTTAGTAAGGAATTTTTGAAAGCTATGATCATATTCATTTATGATCTTATCATGGTTACTAGGAAATTATGAGATGGTTTCCTTCTGAGTATTTTGTAAATCATTTTCAAGTTTTGAAATTTTTTCTTTCAGCTCAGAGTTTTCCAGTCTCAGATTCTTAGTTTCTTCAGAGTCAGAAACTAGATCCTTTTTCAGGTTCTTGTTTATGACTCGAAGCTTCTGATACCTTTCTATAATTTCTTACAAACTCTCTTCTAATTGAGATCTAGAAAAGTTAGAAAATACCTCTTCTGCCTCTGAATCTGATTCTGATCCAGATGATTCAGTATCTTCTGATATGCTGGCCATCAGGGCAATGTTGGCTCTTTCATCTTCTGATTTAGTGTCTGCTTCTGAAGAGTCCGAGTCATCCCACGTTTCTATGAGACTTTTCTTCTTCTCCTTAACGAACTTCTTTTTAGGATTCTACTTCTGAAGCATTGGACAGTCGCTTTTGTAGTGCCCTTGCTCATTGCACTCGTAGCAGACAATGTATCTGTTTCTTGACTTTCTGTATTCAGAAGATGGTTCAGACTTTCTGTATCTAGACGATGATTCAGACTGATTCCTTGTTCTTTTGGAATTTATGAACTTCCTTTGCATGTGCTTCCATATCTAATTTACTCTTCTGGAGAGAAGGGATAATTCATTTTCTTCTGATAAGAAACCACCAGAGTTTTCTTCTATTGCATGCAAAACTTTAGAATCATATTTTTTGTTATATTTAAGGGCTAAAGGCTTACCTTGCTTCTGGGGATCATCATCTTCTAACTCTATCTCATGACTTCTGAGAGAGCTGACAAGTTCTTCTAAAGATATTTTGTTCAAATATTTTGCCAGTTTGAGAGCAGTGACCATGAGTCTTCATTTCTTTCGTAAACTTCTGATGATGTTCTTTACATGATCCGTAGTTGAGTACCCTTTATCCAGAACTTTTATCCCAACAACTAGAATTTGAAATCTTCAGAACATTGTTTCAATGGTTTCATCTTCTTCCATTTTGAAGGCTTCATACTTCTGAATGAGCGCAAGGGATTTGGTTTCTTTTAGTTGCGTGTTGCCTTCATGCGTCATTCTCAAGGAATCAGACATGTGCTTTGTTGTCTCCCTGTTTATGATCTTCTCATACTATGAGTATGAGATGGAACTCAAGAGAATAGTTTTGGCCTTGTGATGATTTATGAAGTCTCGCTTTTGATGATCTGACATTCTTTTTCTGTCAATCTTTTGGCCACTTTCATCAACAGGATGTATGTACCCATTAATCACCATATCCCATAAATCAACATCATGAGCCAGAAAGATCCTTTCAATTCTGTCTTTCCAATAATAAAAGTTCTCTCCATCAAATATTGGAGGTTTGCCGCCGATTCTGTCTTTCTCATCATGGTAGTCATTGATGATGTTCTGACTTGGTCCCACCATATTGTTTTTCTTAGCTTGGATCTTTTACTCACACGATTAAGTGCTTGAACTCAGAACCAGGCGCTCTGATGCCAATTGAAGAATGGAAAACACAAGAAGGGGGTTGAATTGGGATCTTAAAGCTTAATGAAAACAACACGTGATTTTTATTTTGGTTCGTTTGAACTCAAATTACTCTAGTCCACCCGCCAAGGTGATTTCACCTCTCTCCAACGAGGTCTTAATCCACTAATCAATCTTGATTACAAAACTACTTTGACAATTTCCAAAGTCTTCTTGAGTCTAAAACCATAACCCGGTTTTCTCATGGAATTACAAAATAATATAATTGAGTGTGTACAAATATGTTTTCTAAAATAAAACAATATCACAATCATGATGTATTACACAATTTAAGAATGCTAGGTAGAACTGAGTAAATATGCTTTTCTTTTTCGTGCGCAGTAGTTCATCACTTGATTTCTTCTTTTCGTCTTCTTTCTATAGGCCATGCAACAATTACATAAGAAGATGCTTTTGGAATGTTCATAACACGAATTAATGATCTTTCTAAACCAGGATATTCTTGTCTCTTTTTAGCCGTTACTTTTGATATGCATTGATAAATTGTAACACTTCAGAACTTCTAACATCAGAAGATGAATGTTACTGTTGAGAGTCCCTTACTTCCTGTATCAGAACTTTACAGATCAAAGTATTAGAGATCCTGTTTCACAGCGTTGGTGCATTTAGAAGTTGTTATAGAACTTCTTCATATAAGCGTGTCACGCAAATTTGCTTCTAAGAAGGATGTGTCTGATTATGTTATAATACTCTTATCTTCTATGCTTGCATAAACAAAACTTCTAGCGATGTTCTAGCAGATCTTCTATGCTCCTTACATCAGAACATCTTTTTCACATCAGAACTTCCCTGCATATAAAGATACTTTTATTAGCGAGCATATTTGTTCTTTATATATATCATGTGTTTGTTATCATCAAAACTCTTGCAGTGATGTAGAACCAAATTATGTTCTAACAGTGAATACCATGCTAACTCTCTGGGGCACACCATAGAGCAATGTTGGGCATTCAAGCATAAGGTCCAAGATTTGTTAGAATCTCAAGACATCACATTTGAGAAACCTAACATCAAATCAAATCCTATGCCTCCGCATGGTGGGCCGACAATAAATGCAATGGAAGTGGCCAATGATTGTGGGGAAACCAGACAAGCAAAAACCCAGATAAGCTTATTGAAGGAATGTGGGTTCCTATTGGAGCATAATGAAGCCTTCGAGAAAACTCCGCAAAAGTTAGTTGACCAGGGGGTAGTCCAATTTGAATCATACCCTGAAGAAAAATATGTATCTATTATGAAGGGTAAAGCACAATTTCCTCTAATCCAAGAGACCTTCGTCCATAAGGGAATAGAGCATGGCAGACATGTGGCAATGATATCCAACAAAGTCAACACCAAAAAGGAAACTGACTTCATCTGAGAATGCGCTCCAGGAGAAGAACTCAAAAGATGGACTACCGTGGAGATTCCTGATATATTTTTCTTTCCTAAGTAATTTTTCTTGTTTTTAAAAGAACCTATGTCAAGCCCGAGACATAAAGGTTGCTTGTAAGGGTTCCCCCATTTGGTTTCAGACAATATTTATAATTAATAAAAGTTATATTTTGTTTTCAATTGAGATCCTTATCTTTCTCTTTCATTTATATCTTAAATTTAAAAATGGAAATACTTTCTCTGCATATGCATTTTCAAAACTCATATACTAAAATCTGCACTAAAACATGATAACGGTGCAAATCCATGCCCAAAACCACCGATAATGCTACTGCTGCGACCCGATATAATTTTGATACTCCTATAAAGCAATCCAAAGAGGAAGATGATGAAGATCTTGAGCTTTCTGAGGAAATTGCGAGGGAAATAGAACGAAAGGCTGACAATATACAAATGTACCAAGAGGCTATTAAGACCATTAATCTGGGCACAAGGGAAGATCTGAAAGAAACCAAGCTAGGGGGCAATGTTAGAGCAAGAGCAACAAAGAAAAGCTAATCAAGTTATGGATATATCTGCCTGGTCCCACGGAAACATGCTAAGGTTAGATACAGACATCGTGGGGTACAAACCAACTTTCAGAGAAGGTTGTTCGCCAGCTAGGCAAAAATAAGCAACTATGAAATACCAGGACCTGACGAAGGACCCGAGCCAGGGGCACGTTGGACACTCACGTTCGACGGGGATTCAAATACTCTGGGGCACGGTATATGGACAGTTTTGACTTCTCCAAAGAGTTATCACAAGCCCTATACTGTAAGATTGTGTTATGAAGCTTGCATACTAGGACTGGAAGCTGCCATTGATCTGAGAATAAATCACCTCAAAGCATTTGGGTACTTTGCATTAGTCATATACCAAGTCAATGGCGAATGGGATACTAAACACCCAAAATTGATTCCATATCAAGATCATGTTTTAAAGTTGGCTGCAGAATTTACAGAGATCACTTTCAGGCACATCCCACGAGAAAAAAATCAAATGGCAGCCGCCCTGGCAACTCTCTCAACTATGTTCAAAGTAACCTGGCCGAACCATGAACCACACATTATAATCATACACTTTAAAGAGCCTGCATATTTCCTTGCTATTGAAGAAGGACCAGATAACAAGCCCTGGTTCTACGATATCAATTCAGATACTGCTCGATCAACTCAACCTTATTGAAGAAAAATGCTTGACAGCTCTGTGCCATAGTCAGCTACATCAGAAGCGGATGAAGAGAGCCTTCGACAAGAAAGTTCTCCCTCAAATATTAAAAGAAGGGGATCTAGTGCTCAAGAACATTCTGCTACCTCGCCTCGATTCACCTGGTAAATGGACACCCAACTACGAAGGTCCATACATAGTCAAAATAACATTCTCCGGTTGTCGTTTCATCCTCAAAATAATGGATGAGGAAGAACTACCGCATCCGGAAAATTTAGATGCAGTCAAAAAATACTATGTATAAGACTCTCGCTAAGCTCGGACCCTAAACGAGCAAATTAGGAAAAAAGGAGTGTCTCGATGGATCGAAAACCCTAATGGGAGATCCAAGAAAAAGTTAGGGGCATATAAAAAAAAACTATTCCGGTGGATTGAAAACCCGAAAGGGCAATCCAGGCAAAAATTGGGGATTTCATACAAAGAAATAAAGAACAAAAAGACTGTGATCTAAGAACTGCGACTATGAACCATGAAGGGGGAGATGGATCTAAATCATACGACTTAGAAGCAAAGGAGACAGGAGCTATTAAAAGGATATTGGGGAAACAACAGTAACAATTATCATTTTCATTGCCATTTACAGTTTTAAACTTTTTGTAATTACCTATTTCAAGGAATTGCATCCTGTACTCTCGCCTATTCATAGGCATAATCAATAAAACATTCACTTTTATTTTCATCTTTCAAATTGTGTTTTTTCTTTTCTCATACTTATTTACGAAACACTACGATTATTGCTTGTGAATATTATCTTGAAATCACTTCGGGGGAAGTAATATATAAAAGCTTTTGATAAAACATCGAAAAACATTTTTGGTTAGAAAAAACATTAAAAGAAAATCCACGACCGCGTCCATGCACACATGTCTACTCCTATGTCTACAATACAAAGTCTATACACATGCCCACGCCTATGTCTACGCTCACAACACAAAAAGTTTGTGTTCGATACATACGTCTATGCCTACGCCTGCACTTACAACATAAAAATCTACACATATGCCAATACATACGATTATGTCTACACCTGCGCTTACAATATAGAAAATCAATGTTCAAAATTTTGCTAAAAACTTTTCACCGCATTCAAATCAAATTCAATGATGCTACAACAATGCAACATACAACGCCAGGGAATTGGTAATTCAAAACCAATGGCTAAAAGGAGAAAATGTCAGAAACAATCTTCATAACATTTCAAGGCATACACGCATTTCACACACACATTTTGCATATCCAAAGCATACATACCCTATACATTTTGCATACATACAGACATTCAACACGCACACGCCTAGGGTTCCATATCAAATATCAAACATCATACATATACAAACATTCAATACACATACATTTAGGGTTCTATCTCGATATCAGACATCATATGCATGTATCAATAAGCAAACAAACAATCTCGCCCTCAATTTAGCTATCTAAGGTTCAATCATCAAAATACTTCTCCTACGATTCAACCCGTCACCTAAGTCTCCATGTTGTGACGCGTTCAACCCATCAACTAAGTCTCCATGCAGTGATGTGTTCAGTTTGTTACCTATGTCTCCATGCAGTAATGTGCGAAGCTCGGTACATTGCCTAGGACTCCACTAAGTAATGTATTCTCCTCATCTAACCCACTGCCTAAGACATCGTGCAACAGTGTGGTTCCTTGTTTGGTAATATAGACCAATGCATAAGACTTCGTGCAACAATGTGCTTCTTTATTCCTTAATGTAGACCATCGCCTAAGATGACATGCACCAATGTTCAAAAAACTAAAACCTAGTTAATTTCCTAAGACCTCTGGCAGCAATGCAACTTAACCCACTGCCTAAGACATCGTTCAATAGTGCGGTTCCTTGTTCGGTAATATAGACCATTTCCTAAGACGTCGTGCAACAATGTGCTTCGTTATTCCGCAACACCGACCATCGCCTAAGACAATATGCAGCAATGTTCGGAACCAAAACCCAATTCATTTCCTAAGACCTCGGGAAATAATGCAACATAACCCATTGCCTAAGACATCGTGTAATAATGTGGTTCCTTGTTCGGTGATATAGACCACTTCCTAAGACGTCGTGCAGCAATGTGCTTCTTTATTCCGCAACCCAGACCATCGCCTAAGACGACATGCAACGATGCTCGAAACCAAAACCTGGTTCATTGCCTAAGACCTCGGGAAACAATGCAACCTAACCCACTGCCTAAGACGTCGTGCAGCAATGCGATTCCTTGTTATGTAATAAATACCATTGCCTAAGACATCATGCAACAATGTGTTTCTTTATTCTGTAACACCGACCATCGCCTAAGATGGCATGCAGTGATGTTCGAAAACCAAAATCTGGCTTATCGCCTAAAACATCATGTAGAGGTCCGCGAACATAACCCATGGCCTCAGTCTCCAAGCAGCCATGCACCATCAAGTGTTATATTATTCATCTTCCTAAATGGATGAATAAGCAAAAGCAAACCAAAACATATAAGATGACTTTCTCAAAGCTCAAGACCATCTGCCCCGTCACCAAATCCTGGTAAGTGATTGTTGTACCCCAAAATTTTCCCTCTCATTTTATCAAGATTTTCCTTACAAGACTCTTTGGACTCAAGACCAGATTAGGGTTTGCTCAGCTCAAAACATCTCCTTCCACTGTTGACCTGAAATTAGGGTTTGAGTTTGCACAGGATTTTTTGGACTTTCAATTCCTCATGTGACTTTCATACTTCATGTTGGACCTCTAAGTTTGCTCATAACAAGTTTCAAGCCTTGAATCAAATTTTTGCCCAGTCAATTGGACAATTGACCTAAAAATCAGCTGTATTGGGGAAAAAGTCAACTGTGGCCAATTTACAGTCAAACCTCATAATTTTTATCCACAACAATATTATAGACTCATATGAACCATTTTATCAAGTTTGGACCACAACTCCTCAAGAAATTTGATCAGATCACCAAAAGGGCTAAATGGTTATTTTTAGGGTTTTGACTACAAAAGGGCAATTTCTGATTTTTCACCTAGCCAATGGAAAATTGGGTTCAAGCATGGTTTCAAGGACTCAATGGCATCATCTTGATCTAATCACAAGGTTCAAAATATCTCAAAAGCATTGGCTTGACAGATGAATTTTCCAATCAACTGATCAAAAATCAACTCTACACTGAAAAGTCAAACTTTGACTTTTTAGTCAAAATCAAGTGCCAAGGGTCATTTTTTATCAAGATGTGTCAAAACATGAAACTTGTTCACCAAGAAACCTAATTTTGGAAATTAGGGTTTAAAATGGAAAATTTTCATAACTTAGAAATTTTCTAAGTTATGAAAATTTCTTATTTTTTTCCAACTTTTCCCAACTTTTTCACCATGATGCAATTGGATTCAAACAAAACTTCAAACATGAAAGTTGTAGTCCTCCACAAAATCTACAACTTTTATTCACAAAGTTTTCCCAAAAGATGCTTGGATCTCAAGTTATGATTTTGTGAATAAGGGTCCAAAAACTTTCTAACTTAGTGAAATTTTGCCCTAGTTTAGGCAGGACATTTGACCTATCTTCATGGCAATTTTTCACATAGTTCCAAGTGTAATATCAAAATGAATTTCAAAGATGTATTGTATATCATGTTACAATATTTCCAAAATGTCCAAGAACTCTCCAAGATCATTCATGGTTAGGGAGAATCGAAAGTTTGAAATTGGCAAATCATCACTTTTATCCAAGGCATTTTGCACATTGCTACAACTTGCAAATCTGTCCAAAGCATGCTTGTACTTGGTTTAAAGGTTCTAATCCTTTCTACACTCATAAATTAAATGCAAATATATTGGTTAGAGGCTTTGTTCTGAGCTTTAGAACATTACACATTGAATTAATCCATTTTTGGCAAAAAGATAACATTGCTACTTTGATAAAGCATGCTTTATGTCAAATTGTTTATCTTGAGCCATGGACCAAGCCTTTTGCTGCAAACAAATTTCACTAATATCAGGCAAAGTTCACCAACTATGTGCAGCTATAATACAGGCCTGTACAGGCCTTGGCATTGTCAACTTCAACCTTTTCTTCAAAAACAACCAATTGTGAAAAAAGTCCACAACTTGGAAATCTGATAAGAGCAAGTCTAAGTCTCATTTCAAACAATATCAACACATTGTAAGAAGCCAGAAACACGATTCCATAAGCTCTCAAATACCCCAATACACAAAAACACCAAGTTCTTGTCAAAACAGGGCAAGCCCTGCAGAACTCAAGCCATCTTCACATTGCCTCGTGCGTTTTGCTTGAAACCACTTCTAACACACTCCATACAACATACCTAAACTTTCCAAGTCCCTGTCCAGCCACTGTAACTCCATTTCCACACTTCACCATTTTTACTTTGAAGCTTTGCAGGTTGAGTTCTACAAGCACATTCAGGCAAGTTCAAAGCAAGCCAAGCATTGGGGAAGGTTGAGTGAACTTCAAGCAAGCTAACACGACCTTCAGGACTCATCCAAATATCCTACATTGCCATATCCAAGCTTGGCTGAAACAGGTAAATTTCAAACTTCTATCTCCTTCTTTAGGAATCATTAGATTTAGGTTTATGAAGCAAAAATGTAGTCCTCATTGTCCTTGAGCTGTACATATGCATAGAATTCATTTATGTTAACTGAGTTAGGAGAATTTGGATGTTGAAGTTGCTGAAAAAATTAGGTCATAAATTAGGGGCACTGAAATTCTCCCTGGTTTCTTAGAGTTAGATTAAGTTTTTTACATGGTTGAAATCGTGGTTTAAAGCTCTATAATTTTCATGTTATGAGTTTTTGATTTCAAGCAAAGAACAGAGAGAACAGGATTCAAGTGTAAGACCATGGCGCGCGCGCGTTCTGAGGACATGGATGAAGTGTATTTGGTCCAGGCGCCTTGGGCCTCTCACTATTGACACCCCCTGCTTGCTTTTTGCACCCCCTTAGCCCATTTTTTTATTTTTGTATATTTTTCATTTCTTTTTTTATTTTCTGACTTTATTATTTTTTCTTGAACATTTAAAAATCTCAAAAATTATTTCCTTTATTTTTGGAATTTTATTATATTTTTTATTTTATTGTTATTTGCATAATAAATAATTATTAGGTTAATATTACTTTATTTTCTTAATTAAAACTTGTAAATAATATTAAAATACTTGCATATTTTATTTTATTTTATTATACATATAAAAATAATATTTTCTCACATGTTTTATTTTTTAACATTTTTGTATATATTTTTATTTATTATCTTGTACATAAATAATAATTAGAATATATATTTTCTTTTAAACAAAAAATTAGGGTTTTCTACCCTTTCCAAAAAAATAATCATTTTTATTTTCTTATTTTTGAGACATAAATAAGTTTATTTTACATACATAAAAACAAATACAAAAAACATTTTGCATATTTACATTTAATTGCATATTTAATTATTATTCATTTATTTATTTGTACAAATAAATTCAATATGGTTGTAATAGTTTTAGGGCTTTATTTTGTGCAAATACCCTTATTCAAACTTGTATCCCCCTCTCCATAATAATATTGTAATAGTCTTAGATTTACTTTTACGCATTTTTTTGCTTTATATGCATGATAGTAAGATTAGGGTTTGTATGCAAAGAACCAAAATCAAACAAATAGCTTGACCTAATACAAGACAAAAATGCATAAAAATGACAACACAATGCACACAAGCACCCCTAGGGTTTCATCCACTTGTTGCCTTAAAAATGGCCATGGTATGCATGCTAGGTATCTTGGCAAAACAAAACAAAAACAAAAAGATCATAGTCCCTCGATGACGCTATCTTGGTTGCCTAAAAAAAATGATCTAGTCCCTCAAAAAACTTGCTAAGATACTTGGCAACATTGTTATCATGGTCATACGATGACCCACGCCTGTCCCGTTTAACATCCAAAGATAGGGTTGTTTACCAAATGCAATGGTAAAACAACAATGTCAAAGGAATAAAAATGTGTAGGAAAGATCTTTGAGTAGGGTAGACAACTCCTAGTTACTTGATCAAATTTGCAAATATCCTTGCTATTTTCAAAAACACACAACACAATTTCAAAACATTTCCCAACAAACTTTCAAACATTGAAACATTTTTTAAAAGACAAACACCTTTGTATATATTCAAACAAGAATCATTACAAATGTTGCCTAAACAATGGCCTCTTTTCAAAATACTTTCAAAGCCATACACAAAAGCACCATTTCAAACAATTGAAAAGCAAAAGCAAGTGATCTAAAATAAGTAACTAAGAGCCCATGGAAAACCATGGATGAAAAGGGTGCTATCACCTTCCCTTTTCATAATCTACCCCCCGAACTCAAAAACAATCTCAAAGGTCTTTCCTGTGCTTTTTTACCTTTCCTTTTGGATAAAATAAAAGTCGGTGGTGACTCTTGCTAAACCGAAACATTTGCGAACACAAACGCAAAACCTCAAGTCAGTTCTCCCACTACATCACAGAACTGGCGACTCTGCCGGGGAAATTGAATAAAAGTGGGGTTACCTTAGGGTTTAGATCACCTTTACATGCTTATCTTGCTTGACTTGATTGCTTTACATTTGGTTCTATTGTTTGGGTTTGAATCCTCTGCCCAAATTTGGGAAACATTCATAGGTAAATAGCAATACATTGTGGAAACTGTCCGGGGTATACCGACATGGTTGAAGCAATAGCTATATTAGTGCGACATATTTGTGGGTACCGGTAGCCTTTGAGTTAATCAAAGAGAATACGGGGCCGATGAGTGATGTCATAAAACACTAATGGACTTTTAGAACCTTTACTTGACCAACTTGGCCTTTTTAGGGGTAGTGAGATGACCAGCTTTGGTGCAGTCCGAAGTTGGTAGATACTCGATACTACACTCATTGAGGGTTATTTTCTTGGAATATTTCGGTCGCCAGTAAAGTGGCTAAACTGAAACAATGAACACAGAAAATAATCCAGTGATATTGAGCTCCTTAGAACCCGGTTACTATTTATAGGATAGGTTGAGCCCACTAAACTTCAAGAGGGTACTTACCTATGAAACCCCATGCAATCCTGAAACTAGGAACTTGTATGATTTGTTTGTACATATATACTTGTGCATAACATCATGGACATCATGAAGCATCATATGCATCCACTAACCATTTCAAGGATTTGGATTTTCATCTTTGTTCCTGTTTTGTAGGTAATGGATTCACTTCATAGGAAAACTATCTAAGTCAACCTTGTGAGAAATCCTCCTCAACTAAAGGAGCTAGCTTCAAGGATTCCTGAGAATTCTCCATTCACCGAGAGGCATGGTCGTCTTCTCAACTTAGTCAACACCAACATTGAGGAGGACATGGTGAAAGTTCTCTTCCAGTTATTTGACCCCCTACACCACTGCTTCACATTTCCTGATTACCAGCTTGTGCCTACTTTGGAGGAATTTTATCAACTCTTGAGGATTCCTATTCTCCATCAACTACCCTACAATGGTACGAAAAGAGATCCAAAGCCTGAAGATGTTGCTCAAGCCCTACACTTGCAACCATCTGATATCATAGGCCATTGGGAAACTAGAAGTGGTGTCATAGGTTTCTTGTCAAAGTTTCTGTTTGAGAAGGCCCAAAGCTGCTGGAATTCTTTGGACTTGCAAGCTTTTGAGGAGATTGTGGATCTTCTCATCTATGGGTTGGTCTTGTTCCCAAACCCTGACCAGCTTATAGATGTCAATGTTGTCAAAATCTTCATGGCTCGCAACCTGATGCCTACATTGCTCGGGGATATCCTCCACTCATTTCACACTCGAACAATGAGGAAAAGAGGTGTTCTCATGTGCTGTACTCCCCTACTGGAAAGATGGTTTATTTCTCATCTTCCCCAATCAGTCTTGAAGAATGAGCAAGGTTTGAGGTGGTCACAACGATTGATGACTCTTACACATTCAGATGTTCATTGGTGTTCTCGGTGCAGAGAAAATGTTATCATCATTGATCATTGTAGGGAATTCCCTAATGTCCCACTACTTTGCATTAGGGGAGGCATGACCTATAACCCCTGCTTGGCTCTGAGACAGTTTGGGTATGCCCGAAGGGATGGCCCACATGACATGCTGATTCCAGACTTGGTTTTCGACTTCGACAACGACGATCAAGGACTTCGACAAAGGTTTATCCGAGATTAGAGGATGCCCAACAAGGTGGACAGTAAGACCTTGGGACACAAGAATTCCATCCCCCTTGAGCCTTACCTCAAATGGGTATGAACCCGCACCCAGAGTCTTATGATGCCTTACCCCTACATTCTTCCTGTGATCAAAGAGCCTGTTATGGAAGGAGAGGTTCCATACACCCTCCTACATCCTGACATGCCAATATCACTTAAAGATTTTCAAAGGAGTTGGATACAGCTCAAGGGAGAACGCGAAACTTTTGAAGCCCAATTCTACGCCAGTGAGAAGAAGGTTTTATAACTTCTTCATCAACTTCACGAAGAGCAGACTCTCAACACCTACATTGCACCAAAGAGGATGCACAACGTCTTTTTACATTAGAATTTTGTATTATTTTGCCCATGGGGAATTGATGTACTAACAAATTCTATCTTATTAATATGACGTGTGTTCCTTTTTGTTTAAAACACATTTGAATTTCTGAATCCTTGAATGTATTACATGAATACATATCATTCATCATATGCATAAGCAGGTTTTCACACTAGGTTTCCTTATCTCTCTGTTGTTTATTTCAGCAAGATGGATATAGAGCAGATGGTCAAAGACTTACAAGCGCAGAATTCACAGTTCCAACAACTACTCATGACCTTGGCTAAGGGTCAGGAGGAGCTTAGAACTCTACTGGAAAAGGAAAAGGAGAAAAATAAAAAGAAGAGGGTTGGTATGGCTACCATGGGTAGAAGATTTGAAGGTTAAGCTAGAAGGGTCCTGGATTTCCCC
Organism: Vicia faba; assembly: GCA_948472305.1. Lineage (NCBI taxonomy): Eukaryota > Viridiplantae > Streptophyta > Magnoliopsida > Fabales > Fabaceae > Vicia > Vicia faba. The sequence continues at coordinate 1,039,495,108 of OX451740.1, forward strand.
TCAACATCTGATGAAGGGGTAGGAAAAGGAAAGGGAGTTGTAATGCCATCTGAGTCTGAGGAAGAAGAAGATGAAGAGGATGAAGACTATTCTGAGCAGCAGTACCTTCCTGCAGATGACAAGTACAAGAATATGGAAGAGCATCTGGCAGCCATGGAGGTACAAAGAGTGCCTGGGCTGGACTTTGAAGAGCTAGGGTTGGTTGCTGGGATTGTGAATCCCCCTAAGTTTAAGGTGACTCTTTTTGCTAAATACGATGGGTTGTCTTGTCCCAAGATGCACCTACGGTCTTACGTCAGAAAAATTCAACCGCATTCTTCTGACAAGGATCTGTGGGTCCATTTCTTCCAGGACAGTCTTTTGGGGACGCAATTAGATTGGTTCTACCAGCTAGAGAGGTCTGATGTGCACAATTGGGAGGATTTGGCGGCCGCCTTCTACAGAAAATATCAATATAATGCGGATTTAGCACCAACCCGTACTCAATTAGAGTATGGGCATGGTCTCAAATGAAGGTTTCAAAGAGTATGCCCAGAAATGGAGAGACTCGGCGGGACGAGTACAACCACCTCTGTCTGAGAGGGAGCTGGTCGATATGTTCTTGGGTACACTGTCAGGCCCCTTTTTCAATCACCTGATTGGAAGTTCATCTGCGGGGTTCACTGAGTTGTTTCTAACTGGTGAGAGAGTTGAAGCCGGAATCAAGAGCGGAAAAATTCAAAAGGATGCATCTGCTTCTGCTGCCATCAAAAAGACTTTTCCAGCAAAGAAAGAAGTCTCATCTATCTACTCCCAGAGAGGTCGAGGAAGAGTTGAGCGCCGACCAGTGGTGGGGGCTGTAATGATTCAGAAGTCTGTGGCTGATCAGCCTAGAAACAATCAACCCAGAACCAACCAAGCAAGGGTGGAAAGGCTTGCACGGCAATTCACCCGGATCAACATGACACCTGCTCAGGTTCTCCCTCATCTCTTGAAGTTAAACCTTGCAAGTTTGAATGAGGCACCGAAGAATCCGAATACATCTTCTCCTTACAACCATTCAAACGCCAAGTGTGCTTATCATTCAGACAACCTGGGGCACGACACCAACAATTGTTGGGCCCTCAAAAATAAGATTCATGATTTAATAGACGCTAAAGAAGTTGAATTCGACGCCCCTAAAAAGTCGAACGTGATCTCTGCTCCAATGCCAAAACATGGCCACAATGCCCATGCTATTGAAGAAGATCTTTTTGTAACTACTGTTGATAATTTAATGACTCCGCTACCGATAATCAAGTTGAATTTTCTGAAGGATGGGATTTTCCCAGGATGTGAAGAAGATTGCTACCTTTGTTCATCCTTACCAACCGACTGTCCGTTGTTGAAGTTAGGCATCCAACGCCTAATGGATAACCAAGAAATCCTTTTTGAAAAGACTCTTGTTACACCGACTCCTATCAATGGTATTTCAATAATTACCATATCCGCCAATCTTTCCAAGGTCTCCAAAAGACCTGTTAAGATTACATCTGATCCAAAGATTGTACCTTTGAAGATAACCATGTCGGGGCCTATCCCGTACAAGTCCAACAAATCAATACCGTGGAACTATGGGGGAGAGATCTTTTACCACGGTGTTAAACAAATTGAATCAACTGAAGAGTGTTCTGATGAAGAGACTTCCGACATTGGAAACATTGCCGGAACGAGTAAAATCACCCGCAATGGAAGAATTTTCTCTCTGGAGATTGCCCCTCCAAAGGCAATCTTCGGACCCTCAGCTGCTCCTAAGGTTACCCCTGTACCAGTCAACATATCTGCGAGAACCCCAATTATTGAAGAAGTTGTGACTCCTGTGGTTGTCCCCTCTGCTGCTGCTGATGATAGAGGGAAAGGGATCCAAGAAGAGCCCGTCAGGACGAGGGCTCAGCCGTTGATCATCCCTGAGACCTCTCAAAAATAAATTGAAGAGATTTTGAAAATAATCAAGAAAAGCGATTATAATGTTGTGGAGCAACTGGGGCAAACCCCCTCAAAGATCTCGATGTTGGCTCTGCTGCTTTATTCAGAAGCTCATGCCAAAGCTTTGATCAGATTTTTGAAAACGGCCCACGTGCCACAGGAAACCTCCGCGGACCAGTTCCAGGAATGTGTAGCTAGCCTAACAGCAGACAATGGTCTAGGATTCTCCGATGCTGATCTAACAATCAAAGGGAGAAAACATAATGACGCTTTGAATGTCTCGGTGGAATACAGAGGGACTACTCTAGCACACGTTCTGGTAGACACTGGTTCATCACTGAACGTGTTACCAAAGAAAGCATTGGATAGGCTAGATTGTGAAGGTTTAACCTTGAAAACTAGCAACATCATTGTCAGAGCCTTTGATGGTTCTAAAAGGATGGTCCACGGGGAGGTGGACATCCCGATCAAAGTGGGAACTAAAACCTTCAACTCCATATTCTATGTCATGGACATCCGTCCTTCCTATTCTTGCTTGTTGGGAAGACCCTGGATTCATCATGCTGGAGCCATTACTTCTACTTTGCATCAGAAGCTCAAGTACCCTGTCCAGGGGAAAATTGTGACTGTTCACGGCGAAGAGGAATACATGATAAGTCATCTTAATTCTTTCCGCTATGTGGAATTGGATGGTGAATTCATCGAAACCCCCTTTCAGCATTTTGAAGAGGTAGCTCAGGAGATTACGGCGACCAAGACAGTGTCTTCTGTATCCATGATTACCAGACCTCCGCCTCCGATGTCTTCTTTGAAAGATGCAAAGGCTGTGATTGAAGAAGGAGGAAGCACAATCTGGGGGCAACTGCCCAATTTTCCTTTCAAATCTGATAAATTCGGCTTGGGTTTCACTGCTTCTGCTCAAAAGGCTGTGCGCCACTCCCGAGTTGGAGGGCCACCAGTGAAGATCACCCATCATGGAGTCAACGCTTTTGAGGATAGTGAAGAGGAGAGCAATCTGGAAGACTAGATTTTCCCTACTGTGGACGGAGGACTATGCAATTGGGAGGCAAAGGACTTTATTCCCATTACCTTCATCAATAAGTAATTTATCTTTCAAACATTTCTGTTGGTTTGTAATAATTCTTAAACAATTCGTACACTTTTAACCTTGTGCCTTACCCGAGGCACATAGGTCCATTTGTAAGGGCTTGATTTTTCATCTTCATATGCCATTTTAATGAATCATGGACGTTTTCACATATAAACTTTTGTGTTCATTTTCTTTCTTTTTACATTTTATTTGTTTAAAGATGGATATCCTTTACACACACCCACACTCACAAATTCAGGTACCCTTCCATTCCGGATTCTATGGGTAACAATTCTGCTATGACCTTCAGTGACTCTGAAGATCTGGTCTACCATGCCGAATACGAAGGTGATGAAGACTGTGAAGTGCCAGGAGAATTGGCTAGACTGCTACAACAGGAAGAAAGGGCTATTCTACCTTACGAGGAATTGTTAGAGACAATCAACTTGGGAACTGAGGAAGATAGAAAATAAGTCAGAGTGGGTGCCAACCTAGAGCCAAGTGTCAAGGAGCGCTTAGTTCAACTGTTGAATGAATATGTTGAGATCTTCGCATGGTCATACGAAGACATTCCGGGACTCGATACAGATATTATGGTTCACCGTCTACCCACGAGAGAAGACTGTCCACCAGTTAAACAGAAAGTTCACCGCATGAGGCCCGACATGTCTGAAAAGATCAAAACAGAAGTTATGAAGCAGTTCAATGCTGGATTTCTTGTTGTTACTTCCTATCTATAATGGGTTGCTAACATTGTGCCCGTGCCTAAGAAGGATGGGAAAGTCAGACTGTGCATGGATTACAGAGACTTAAACAGGGCTAGCCCTAAAGATGACTTTCCACTGCCGCACATTGACATCTTGGTTGACAATACAGCTCAACACAAGGTATTTTCTTTCATGGATGGATTTTCGGGTTACAACCCGATCAAAATGGCACCCGAAGACATGGAGAAAACTACTTTTGTTACACAGTGGGGTACGTTCTGCTACAAAGTGATGCCATTCGGACTGAAGAATGTCGGGGCAACCTATTAACGCGCCATGGTGGCTTTGTTTCATGATATGATACATCATGATATAGAGGTTTACGTAGACGACATGATAGCCCATTCCCAAACTGAGGAAGAACACCTCGACCATCTGCAAAAGCTATTTTTCAGGTTGAAAGAGTATAAGCTCAGACTAAACCCTAACAAGAGCACTTTCGGAGTCAGGTCCAGTAAACTCTTGGGATTCATTGTCAGCAACAAAGGCATCGAGGTTGATCCATCCAAAGTCAAAGCTATACAAGAAATGCCTGCCCCTTGCACTGAGAAGGAGGTCAGAGGTTTCTTGGGACGCCTAAACTACATTGCAAGGTTCATTTCTCACCTAACATCTACCTGTGAACCAATCTTCAAGCTGTTGAAGAAAGATCAGGTGGTTAAATGGAATGATGACTGTCAAGTTTCTTTAGATAAAATCAAGGAGTATCTACTAGAACCTCTTATCTTGATGCCACCCGTCAAAGGAAGGCCGCTAATCATGTATCTGACTGTCTTAGAAAACTCAATGGGGTGCGTACTGGGCCAACATGACGAGTCTGGCCAAAAAGAGCATGCCATTTATTACCTTAGCAAAAAGTTTACCGACTGTGAGACTCGATACTCACTGCTCGAGAAAACTTGATGCGCTTTGGTATGGGCTGCTCGCTGGCTAAGGAAGTATATGTTGACTCATACCACTTTGCTGATCTCTAAGATGGATCCGATCAAGTACATCTTTGAGAATCCTGCTTTATCCAGAAGAATAGCTAGATGGCAGATGATCCTAACGGAATGCGACATACAGTACACGACCCAAAAAGCTATAAAGGGGAGTGTGCTAGCTGATCATCTGACCCATCAAGCTGTCGAAGATTACAAATCCACGAGGTTCGACTTTCCCGACGAGGATATCATGACTTTGGATAACATTGAAGAGAACAGACCGTATGACGGACCTGAACAAGGATCCCGATGGACCCTGTACTTTGATGGTGCCTCCAACGCACTTGGCAACAACTTGAATCAGGGGCTATGACCCACTTGACATGGTGAGCTTGATTCTCGTGGAAAGACATCCACCGTTACAAAGTTCTCCAATCAAAGATGTTGATCGAAGTTCAACCTCTAACATTTTCTTGTGTTTACCCCGAGAGATCCTTGAAAACATCGCATACATATATCATACATATCATTGCATAACATGTTTCTCCTTATCCTCCTACTGTTTATTTCAGTAAGATGGATATGGAACAAACAGTGAAAGATCTCCAAGCTCAAAACACTCAATTCCAACAAATGTTTCTGGCTATGGGTAAAGGGCAAGAGGATCTGAAAGCTCTCCTTCTCAAAGACAAGAAGAAGAAGTCCAAGAAGGCAGCGAGCATCCTGAACTTGAGAAGAAGACCTAAAACCCTAGACCTTTCAACTCCATCCAACATAGGGGACAGTCTTGAAGAGGACCACAATTTAGAGATTGATGAAGTTGAAGCTGACTACTCCGAGGAACAATATCCTCCCGCTGATGACAAGTACAAACAGTTGGAGGATCGCCTCAGTGCTATGGAGATTCAACAGATACCTGGCTTGGATTTAGGAGACATGGGTTTAGTTTCTGGATTGGTCATCCCACCAAAGTTCAAAGTCCCTACCTTTGCCCTGTACGATGGAGCTTCTTGCCCTAAGATGCACCTGAAGTCTTATGCCCGCAAGATTCAACCATACACAACTGATCCAAAGCTTTGGATCCATTTCTTCCAAGAAAGCCTGGTAGGGACTCAACTCGAGTGGTTTTATCAATTGGAGAGTTCTCGCATCCACACCTGGGAGAACTTAGCTGCTGATTTTTACAAACAGTATCAGTACAATGCTGATCTTGCACCAACTCGTGTGCAATTGCAGAACATGACCATGGATCCTGACGAGAACTTCAAAGGATACGCTCAAAAGTGGAGAGATCTGGCTGGTAGGGTGCAACCCCCTTTAACTGATAGAGAGATGATTGACATCTTCATGGGAACTTTGACAGGGCCTCTCTTCAATCACTTAATTGGAAGCTCCTCAGCCGGGTTCACCGAGCTAATACTGACCGACGAAAGGGTCGAAGCTGGCATAAAAAATGGAAAGATCCAAGGAGCTACACCCTCTGATGCTCAGAATATTCCCTACAATGGAAACAAAGAGTACAATGCTGTGAACAGTCAGAAGAGTCACCGTGACCAACACGTAGGGGCAGTTCTGATCTCTGGTTCTGCGTCACACCGACAACAACAAAAGGGAAATCAACAAAGGCTAGACGGGCCTAAAAGACAGTTCACCAACATCAACATGCCGTTGTCTCAAGCGCTGCAACACTTGTTGAGGATGAATTTGATTGCATTGATAGGGCCTCATCCAAACCCCAAGACTTCTTCTCCTAACTACAATCCCAAGCCCACATGTGCTTATCATTCTGACAGTCCTGGGCATGATACTAACGATTGTTGGGCATTGAAGTACAAGATTCAGAATTTGATTGATGCCAAGGAGATTGAGTTTGGTCCTCCGGAGACTCCAGAATAATCAATGCTCCTTTGGCAAATCATTGAGAGCGTCTTTGTTCCATTTGAATTTTCAAGTTGTAATCTCTTTTGTTATTCAAACAATTATCTATTAATGTCAAACTCTGTTTCATTAATGCATTGCATATGTTTGTCTTGAATTCATCCATTCGTTTTCACTATTCTTATGCTTTCTTTATGATGTTTAACTCTTGATAAAAAGCTACAAGCCTTTAGAGGGAGGATGACAAAACAATGCTGTAATCTCATACAGTATGCTTTTGAACAGACCTTGCTGACGATGTACATGCGTTTCTTTCAAATCCTAAACATTGGAGTTATAAGGAAGATAATCCCTAGTCAACCCCTTCGAGCCAAAGAAGTAGGAGTTTTCTGTTCTAAACAAATTGAAACCTTTGATTTAAACCTGGGGCAGGGTAGTTTCTCAGTTAATTCAAAAAGATGCGCATTGAAGTCGCAAAACTCTCAGTTTGTAATACAACGAACGACATCAAAAGCATTCCTCTGGAATAAAAAAAAATGGTGATGGTTCCCTATCACATAGGCAGTCAATCTCTTAAAAGAGAAAAGCCCACTGAGCCAAAACCTATAAAGGAGGCTTAAGAAAGCTGGGGCATCCCGCTAACTGTAATCTCGAAAACAGGAACAGTCAGGCAAATGTTAGGGATAACAAATCAAAAGAACGAGGTCATTACAAATCCTCAACAACATGAAAAATGTTGCAAAAAAAAGGAGATGATGACTGCCTTCCAAAATCCAACTTGTGTGAACCATCACCAAAACGTCGTTCCAAATTCGGATAAAGTTTGACGACAATAACTTTGTGTATCATACATTTCATGCAACATAACTTTGTGTTTCAACTAACAATTTACCTTTTTCAGCAAAAGGACGACAATAACTTTTTTAAATTCCAGATGTAGTTTTACACGGACTCATCATAAAGCAACCCTACACCGGTTCCTTCTCAAATTCAAATGCAGTTTTACACGGACTCATCATGAAGTAACCCTACACCGGTTCCTTCTCAAACTCAGATGCAGTTTTACACTGACTCATCATGAAGCAACCCTACACCGGTTCCTTCTCAAATTCAGATTTAGTTTTACACGGACTCATCATGAAGCAACCCTACACCGGTTCCTTCTCAAATTCAGATGCAGTTTTACACGGACTCATCATGAAGCAACCTGTGATCGGTGGATTTAGAACCGACTGTTTAACACTGGTTCGCGAAATGTCGCGGAAGCAAGAGTCGCCACCGTCTTTTATTTTCTCCAACATGGACAGGACAAAAGCACAGCAAAATTCCTTATGAGATAGTTTCTCGGTTCAGGAGGTAGATTTATAGAAAGGGAAGGTGTTAGCACCCTTTCTATCCATGGTTATCCACGGGCTCTTAGATACTTGCTCTTATGTCTTCAAAGTGTTTGCTTTTCAAAATGTGAGTGGGTTTGAAAAAGTTTCGTTTAAAGATTTCTGAATAACTCTTGTATCTGTCCTCAAGAGTGTTTGAAAAATTGTTTTGAAAGCTTTTTGAAAATGTCTGTGTGAAAAGATTTTGTTTTGTTTTTTAGAGAGAGCAAGTATCTATGAGTCATCTACCTACCCTAAGGAATTAAGCTGTGTAGAAGTCCTTTAGGTAGTGCCACCCCACCATTGAGAGGTAGGTAGCACCACCGTTGGAGGTGTTCGGGTCAATTTGATTGTAAGGACAGTGTGGTCACCGAAGCAACAGTAGGACACCTTAGAAGCTACCCTTACATCCTAGATCCTTTTTTTTATCCGAGGCAACCGTTTCGAGGCAACTGTTTCGAGGCGACTGGATCTTGGATATAAGAGCGACCGCTAAAACGTCCTATACTTGACGACCACGTTTCGAAGGCAACAGGTGAGGCGTACCCTAGAAGTGGTGTGTGAATTTTGTGTGTTGTTTTCAGTTTAACAATTATCTTCGATCAAGGCATTGTGAGCTACGCTTGTTTTTAATTAGCCATACATTCTTTCATGCAATTTAGAATTTAAGAGTGCGGAAATTAAAAGACGGAAATATAAAGCTACGCTATTACAAGGCGCGGGTCTATACATCACCAAAGTACAAAGACCCGTTTGAATAAAAGATGCGGAAAGTAAAAAGACCTAATTACTATTACAATCCTTGAGCAGTTACATAAAATTCAAAAGAAAATAATGCGCGAAAAGAAATCGAACGTCCGAGGGTTTTGACCCTTTTGAGAAATTAACTGAAATTAAAGTCTATTTAATTATTTAAAGAAAAAAAAAGAATTGTTTTTTTATGTTTTTTGTATTTATGAAAATAAAGAAAATTAAAATTAAAGTTAATGAAACCCTAGTTCTAAATTATTTTAATTTGTTAAAGAAAATGTCAAAATTAGGCTAATTAACTAATTAATTAATTTACATGTTTATTTACAAAAATAAATAGTAGTTAACAATAATAATAAATAATGAGAAAAATGATTTAATTAAAAAAAGAATGAAATGTCAGAAAACCCTAATTCTATGCATTTTTATTTATTAAAAATAAGTGTTAAAATTAAAACCTAAATTAACTAAGTTAATTGTTATTGAAATTTATTTACAAAAATATTTAAATGGTGAAATTAATAATAATTAAACATATTTTACATTTTTCTATTTTTTTTTTTTATATTATGAAAAGAAAATTATTTTTATGGTGAATTAATGAAAACAATTAAAAACAATTAAAAGAATTATAAATAAAATTGAAAAAATAATGGAAACCAGGGGGGGTTTTCAGGCCCAGATGGAGGTTTGTTTGAAGCAAATTTGGCCCATGAACACAAAGCCTGGTTTGACTTTCCTGATCATGCGTGTGAAGCTTGACTGAGGTACACCCTGGAATTCACGTTCTAGCCATTGGATGGGATCTCCTGGCCACTTGGCAGGCACAAGCATGAGCGTGCATGGTGGAACGTTGGGAATACGCTGCATGTGAACGCGTTAAGACAAAAATTATTAAACATATGGGGGGACCTGAGAATCGAACCCAGGTCCCAATGCCTGCAGGACACCTCATCAACCAACTGAGCTATTGCGTTTGTTTGTTAACATAATGGAGAATAATTATTATATAAAAAAACAAGTGTTAGTGGTATGAACAAAAAATCACGCGCCAAATTTGAATGCTCCTATCATATGATGACACGCTAGCTTTCTTCTTCGTTTATCTGCAAATAGAAAACAAGTAGCGGGGGTTTTAAACCCCCACTAAATGAAACCTGTGAAAATAGCGATTAAAAGCTGAGTTAATATAAAAAGGGCGCGAGGGCATTATTGGATTCGTCTTACTGCAACGATTCTGTCCATATAGGTTTGGTGGTCTAATTTTACCATATATGAGAACCCCTAATTTTGAAGTTCTGAAACCCTAGGTTTCATCAATGGTGGATTTTGCTTTAGGCAATATTATCACAATTAAGTTGTACCAATCGCTTCAGAAGGTTAATATTAGTATAAATCACTCAAGAAAAATGATTAAAAGTGCATGAATCATGATATGGAATTCAAGGAATTTTGGCAAACCGTATAGCCTGTGTTCTTCAATTCTTTACACGTTTTGACTCATTCTTGATTGCAAATGCTTCCTGGATGTTTAGGCAACGTATTGGAATCCTTCAGAAGCTTTGAATTGCGCTCTAACTATGAAATCAGTTTTCAAGTTTTTGGCCAAAAGTTGCAAATTGGTTATGCAGCTTCAGCAGCCTTTTTGTGTATCTTTGCATTAGGTTTCCTTGTGCATATGTATGTGAAGCATTCTAGGTCAAAAACAAGCCCAAAGATCCATGAATTTATGTTTTGAATATTTGATTTCCAATCATGCAATTTCAATCTTTTTTCAATGAAACTTTGCCAATTTTGGAAGATTTTGTCCCCTTGAGATGATGCACGAAATCTTTAGCATATTTGGAGTATATTTGCTGCATAAAAAGATTTGAAAAAGTATTATTTGATATTTTCTCATAATTAAATCTAATTAAATGAATTAATATGAATAAAAATTCAATTAATTAATTAAAAATAAGAAAATAAATCCCTTTGAGCTTAATGGGTTGTGCATAGGCTTTGGGTAATGATTCAAGGAAGAATTTGAGGCCCATTAGCAAATTTGAAGTGTTTTAGGCAAAGTTGACTTTTCAAAGTTCCCAAATATTTCCCAACTTCTCCAATGCATATCTTGCTCAATTTTGAAGCTATGATCATGTTCTTGGACATTTTGGAAAGGTCTTGAAGTCCTCTAACCAATGCCTTTGGTCCCATGTCATTTTGATTTACCAATATCAAGTTATGAACTTTGAATTAAAGTGCCTTTTTGTTGACTTTTGAAAATGACCTATAATGTTGAAATTGATAACTTTTTGTGAGAGCATTTCTTGGACTTGGAGTGTGAAGATGAGTTGTAGGAAATGTCATTCTCTTCAAAATGAGAATTGGATGGGATTTTCATGATAAACCATGAGGAAGTTATGCCTTGGTCAATTTGCAGTTGACTTTTCAACTGTCCAAAAATAGAAACTTTTGCATCTTGAGACTTTTTGAGCCATGCTTTGAGAATCATGATCAAGAATTGATCCAATGATGATTGTGGCTTCAAAATGAGATGTTGACCAAAATTTTTGACTTTTGACTGTCAAATGACCATTTTGCCCCTACAGTTGACTGTGGAGCATTTAGGGTTTTTGACTGTGTAATTTGATGCTGTGAGTCTTGAAACTTGACATATGAATGCTTGACAATGTGTGTGGGCATGTGGGACTTGATTGGGCCCTTGAAAACCTCAATTTCTTTTGCAAGAACCAAAACCCTAATTTTGACTGTGTTAGGAGGCAATTGGACTGTGCAATCCTTGAGAGATTTTGAATCATCTGGAGATTGATCTTGGCCAATATTGAAGAATATGGGAGGGAAAATTTTGGGGTACAACAGTTGCCCCTGTTCAATCTTCTTAGACCTGAGGATGTAGATTGGCTGGCGTGCCTTTCGTAATCCGAAGGTGGAAGATGATTGAACACTAGAGTGCCCAGAAATTTGCACTCACATAGCAGAGTATCAGCAGTGTGATAGCGGGAATGGGCTTACAGATGCCATTTGGAGGGATGGTGGATAAGAGGATGGGCTTATAGATGCCATCTGGAGATGTGACAGAACCTTGTCGGGAATGGGCTTATAGATGCCATTTAGAACTGTAACGGTAGTTGTGGAGATGGGCTTATAGATGCCATCTGAAGATTGTCTGTTTAATTGTAATCTTGTAAGTTGAACGAGGGAACCTGTGTAGGGTTGCCCGATGATGAGCTCGTGTGAAACTGCATCTTTGAAAGAAGGAAACCTGTGTAGGGTTTTTTGATGATAAGTCCGTGTAAAACTGCATCTTTGAAGGAAGGAAACCTATGTAGGGTTTACTGATAATGAGTTCGTATAAGACTGCACCTGAAAGGGAGAAGGAACCTGTGTAGGGTTACTTTGATGACGAGTCCGTGTAAAACTACATCCTGGAAGAAAGAAAACCTGTGTAGGGTTGACTGATGACGAGTCCGTGTAAAACTGCATCCCTGGAAATGGAAAGGGAACCTGTGTAGGGTCGCCTCATGATGAGTCCGTGTAAAACTGCATCCTGGAAGAAATAAAACCTGGGTAGGGTTTCTGATGATGAGTCCGTGTAAAACTGCGTCTTTGGGAAGAGAGAACCTGTGTAGGGTTTCTTCGGGATAAGTTCGTATAAAACTTCTGGAGGAACCGGGGTAAGGTTACTGCAAGATAAGTTCGTGTAAAACTTCTGGATGAACCGTGGTAAGGTCATCTTGAGATAAGTCCGTGTAAGACTTTTGGAGAAACCGGTGTAAGGTTACCGCAGGATAAGTTCGTGTAAAACTTCTGGATGAACCGGGGTAAGGTCATCTTGAGATAAGTCCGTGTAAGACTTTTGGAGGAACCGGGGTAAGGTTACTGCAGGATAAGTTCGTGTAAAACTTCTGGATGAACCGGGGTAAGGTCATCTTGAGATAAGTCCGTGTAAGACTTCTGGAGGAACCGGGGTAAGGTTACTGCAGGATAAGTTCGTGTAAAACTTCTTGATGAACCGGGGTAAGGTCATCTTGAGATAAGTCCATGTAAGACTTCTTCTGAAAGAAAAGGAACCGGTGTAGGGTTGCCTGATGATGAGTTCGTGTAAAATTACATCTGAGGTTGAGGAGGAACCGGTGTAGGGTTGCCTGTTGATGAGCCCATGTAAGACTTCTTTTGAAAGAAAAGGAACCGGTGTAGGGTTGCCCGAGGATGATCAGGTAGATAATTGTCCTGTTTGGTTTCGGATATTAACCCACGATCAGTCGTCTACAAAATTTTCCTGGCTTATTACCGGTGTTGATCTGGAACTGTAAAAGTAGATGGTAATCATCTTTTGATTGACTTTTTCCTGAAAAGGCAAAGTATTAGTTGTATGCAATTTCATGATACATGAACTGCATGATTTTAAGATGTTCTCAAAAATAAATGAGATTTGTGTTGTATGATGCGTATGCATGCCATAATGTATGACGATGTGATGTTTATGAATGTATTCTCGTCTGGGAAAATAAATCCTTGACGAATGCTGGGAGCTTGTTGAATCCTGGGCTGATGTTGCAGAGTAGAGCTCTTTTGTTTCCGCTGGGGATGATTGTTGCAAGAATGCCGGTAGGAGAAGATGACTCCGTTGGGGAATAAACTTGGCGAATAGATTACTCTGCGGGGAATGCTCTGTGGGGAGAGGAATACTTTGCCGAGATTTGATGATAACTCTGCTGGGGATTCCGTTGATAAGTTATGTTGAGGGAATTGATGAACTCCGCTGGGGGATAGGAAGACTTCGCCGAGGACGATCTTTCCGTGGCAACTGGCTGAGGATAACCCAGTTATATCCTGGTGGGGGAATAACCTTTGAATAAAAAGTCCGGGGGACGCGTTCGTGTTATGCGGGTGACAAGCTTCCAGAATCTACTGGGGATAAGCTTCAAGACCTGCTGGGGATATGGATTCCACTTTCCTGGGGAAACTTTTGAGATTTGACCGGGGAATGGCTCCCCTGGATGTCCGGTATATCACCGGGGAACAATCTTAGATCAAGACTGCCGGGGATGCTTGTTAGGAATGTTTGTAGACTCCGTTGGGGAATGTTGAGATCTGCTGGGGATATCCAACTTCCATAAGGCTGACTGTAGGCTAACTCTGCTTGGGGAGAGTGTTGACTTGCTGGAGATCTTGTGCCTTTTCAGGGCTGATGGGAGTATGGCTGAACCTTGGCTCACTCTCTGGGGAATTGAGGCATCTTAGTTACATTCTTCAGCCGAACTTACCTTGGTACTTTGGTGGACCGAGCTATTAGATTGCTTAGACAACTCATATTGCCCCTGTTTCTGCGGGAGAAGGTATCTGTGGAGGCGCTTGATGACTGCCGATTGACAAATCTTCTTCTGGTAGGCCAGTGACGAGATGACGGGACATAGTCGTACGCTTTGATCCCTAATTTTTGCCTGGACCGCCCTTTCGGGTTTTCAGTCCACCGGGATACCCATTTTTGCCCAAGCCGCCTTTTCAGGTTTTCGACTTGTCGGGTGTACAGATTTTTTTTATTTCATCCCTTATTTTTCCCGAACCCTTTTGGTTCACCGGGAAGCCCTTATTTTTGCCTAGGTGTGTCAACCTAGCGGGTCTTTGATTATGCGTAGTATTTTTTCGACTATGTCCACGCTCTCAGGATGTAGGGAGGTGCCCTTGTGGTTGTGTTGCCATGTGACCAGAAGATCTTTGTTTGATCGTCCAATGCCCCAAGTGATCTAGATTGGAGATTTGCCCCAAGCTGGTTGGCCTTTTGAGAGATTCTCCGAATCTTGACCTAACTGCCCCAGAGGATGGACAATGATCACGTCTGCTCCTTTGTTGGAAGTACTTTTGTTCACTAGATATTCTTCGTGCGAATTTCTTTGCTGTTCCAACAAAAAGTCATATGCAAACAATGTTATTTTAAAAATGCAAAGCCTATGTCTGTCTTGAAGTTTTTGAAAATGCAGTTTTTTAACAAAACAAGTGAGTTTTTTGTAAAACGTGATGTCAACTCGTTATTTTACCACAAGCCTTAAGGAGTCAGGATACCTTTTGTGACAATATGCTTTCGAACTAACCCATGCTTCAGCTAGGACTTTTAAGGGTTGTAACGTGGCCTGGTTCACGGTTTAAGAAACAAAGGATAAAAGCTCAAATTATATTTGTACCCACCCGCTCTTCGTGATGTTCTTCAAACCTAAACTCATCTAATCGTGCGTTAGACCTTGTTTGAGTCTTTGCTTTGATATATCAGTGATGGTTCGGATATTGACAGTTTATTTTGCGTAGGCAGTCATTTCTTTTTTGTTGTTGTTGAGGGTTTGTAGAACCTCTCTCTTTTTTTTGATTTTGTTATCCCTGTTTTTTTGCCTGAACTGTTCCTTTTGTGATTACAGTCAGCGGGATGCCCCAGTTTTGTAAGTCTCCTTCATAGGTTTTGACTTATTGGGCTTTTGTTTTTTTTTTGAAAAGTAATGACTGCCTGTCTTTATGATTATTCGGAACCATCACTGTCTTTTGTTTTGAAAGGACTTCTTTTGATGTCATTCGTTATGCACTTGGATCAACTGAGAGAACTACCCTGCCCCAGGTTATGATTAAGGGTTTTAATTTTCGAAATGAAAAACTCCTACTTCTTTGGCTCGAAGGGGTTGACGAGGGATTATCTTCCTTATAACTCCACTGTTTAGGATTTGAAACAATGCCTGTACCTCATCAGCGGGGTCTGTTCAAAAGCATACTGTAAAGATCGTGGTATCGTTTTCGTCATCCTCCCTCAAGAGGCTTATAATTTTAAAATCGAGAGTTGAACATCAAAAATAAAAGCAATTTTGAATATAGTGAACACAATTACTTCAAAACAGACACGTGTAATGCATTAATGAAATAACCAAGTTTGACATGAAATAAAATGTTTGAACAATCAAAGAAAATTACAACTTGAACATTCGAATGAACAAAAAATTTCCAATCCTAGCCATGTTTTGGCAAGGGAGCAGTGGTCACATTGGGAGTCTCAGCAGGCTCGAATTCGATCTCCTTAGCGTCAATCATATTCTGGATCTTGTATTTTAACGCCCAATAATCCTCAGTATCGTGCCCCGGACTATTGGAATGATAAGCACACCTCGCTTCTGGGTTGTAGTTTGGAGAGGAGGTCTTGGGATTTGCAGGAGGGTTGATCACCGCAATCAGATTCATCTTCAACATGTGCTGCAATGCTTGTGACAATGGCATGTTGATGTTGGTGAACTGTCTTTTAGGCTCGTCCGACCTTCACTGATTTCCCTTTTGTGGTTGGCGGCGTGGTGCAGAACCAGAGATCATGACTGCCCCTGCATGTTGGTCACGATGACTCTTTTGACTGTATGCAGCATTAGACTCTTTCTTCCCTATGTAAGGCTTTTTGTGAGTATCAGAAGGTGCGGCCTCTTGAATCTTCCCACTCTTGATGCTCGCTTCAATTCTCTCCCCCGTCAAGATAAGGTCTGTAAACCCGGCCGAAGAGTTGCCAATCAGATGGTTGAAGAACGGCCCAGACAGGGTCCCCAAGAACATATCGACAAGTTCCCGATCAGTCAGAGGTGGTTGTACCCTTCCAGCAAGGTCCCTCCATTTTTGAGCATATTCTTTAAAGCCCTCGCCTGCACCCATAGACATCCCTTGAAGCTGAGTGCGCGTGGGAGCAAGGTCGGCATTGTACTGGTATTGCTTGTAGAATGCAGTGGCCAAGTCCTCCCAGCTGCGGATGTTGGCTCCATTCAATTGATAGAACCAGTCGAGTTGAGTTCCCGACAGACTATCCTGGAAGAAGTGAATCCACAAATTCTTGTCAGTCGTGTAGGGCTGGATCCTCCTTATGTATGACCTGAGATGCAGCTTAGGGCAGGAGGCCCCGTCGTATTTTGCAAAGGCAGGTGCCTTGAACTTGTGCGGGATCACTACCCCAGAAGACAGACCTAGATCTTCGAAGTCCAGGCCGGGCACTTTTTGTATCTCCATAGCACTCAACCGGTCTTCTAGCTGTTTGTACCTGTCCTCAGCTGGAGGGTACTGTTCATCATCGTAATCGGTCTCGTTGTCGGAGGCTACTGGACTAGGCACCTCTCTCTCATGGGGACTGTCTTTCCCAACAGATGGGGTAGTCTGCTCAACTTCATTTAGTGATCCATGCCCAGATTTGCGTCTCGGGTTGAACAACACTGTTCTCTTCTTCTTCTTCTTCAAAAGCAGAGTCTTCAATTCCTGTTGACCCTGGGCTAGGCTCATAACCAACTCTTGGAACTGGGCATTCTGGGCCTGGAGGGCCTTGATAGCTTGTTCATTGGATGATTCAGGATTCATGATGATTGCTGAAATAAACAGCGAAGAAGGTAAGTGACCTGTAAGGAGTGTACCTGTAGTGCAATGATATGTATGTATGCATGCAATGTTTTCAAGGATCTCGCGGGGTAAACCATAGAAACTGTTAGAATTTGAATCCGGTTAGCTTGATTGAAGGAACTTTATGTTGTTAAGAGTCCTTCTTCAAGAGTCAAGGCTCACCATATCGAGTGGGTCATAGCCCCTGACTCAAGTCCTCGACCTTGTTTTGATTTCCAAACAACCTTGGCTAGGGGAACCTTCTTCAAGAGTCAAAGCTCACCATGTCAAGTGGGTCATAGCCCCTGACTCAAGTCATCAACCTGGCTAGAGGAAAATAAATCCCCTTTGCCCTTTGCTAGACATTCTGGTTCCTCATGACCTGCATCACAAGCCTTTGGGATCCTTGAAATGGATTAGTCTTTATGTAGTATGCATGCAATGGTATGATGTTATGCTATGCATGGAGTGATGTAAGTAGGCCCAGTAATGAGTCCCAATTAAGGACTGTAAACAAAACCTGCAAGGAACCCGTGTTGTTAGATAACAAGCATGCAAGTAGTCAAGTTTGAAAGCACACAAGTCACACAAGACAGCCCTTAGAGTTTAGGCCAGCATGAAGTTTGGGGTACTACCCTCTTGAAGTTGGTGGGCTCAAACCTGTCCTATCAAAAGTAACCGGGTTCTAAGGAGCTCAATATCATTGGGTTGTTTTCTGTGTTCATTGTTTCGATTTAGCCACTGAACTGGCGATCAAAATATTCCAAGAAAATAACCCTCAATGAGTGTAGTATCGACTATCAACCAACTTCGGACTGCACCAAAGTCAGTTATCTCACTACCCTAAAGAGGCCAGGATGGTCAAGTAAGGTTCCTAAGGTCAGTTGATGCTTCACGACACCACGCGGCGGCCCCGTACTCTCCTTGACTTGACTCAAGGGTTACCGGTACTCACCAAAATGCCACATCAACGTAGAAACTACTTCAACCATGTCGGTATACCCCGCACAGTTCCCTCACAGTTTGTTGCTACCTAAAAGGTATCCCCCAGATCTGGGTTAGGATCTATGAAACTCCCAAAACAGGCCCATAATATTAAAGCAATCAAAACAGGCAATTGAAAACATAAGAGTGGTATAATCCTAAGGTACACCTCACTTTTATAGATATCCCCAGCAGAGTCGCCAGTTCTATGATCAGTGGATTTAGAACTGACTGTTTAACACTGGTTCGCGAAATGTCGCAGAAGCAAGAGTCGCCACCGTCTTTTATTTTCTCCAACATGGACAGGACAAAAGCACAGCAAAATTCCTTATGAGATAGTTTCTCGGTTCGGGAGGTAGATTTATAGAAAGGGAAGGTGTTATCACCCTTTCTATCCATGGTTATCCATGGGCTCTTAGATACTTGCTCTTATGTTTTCAAAGTGTTTGCTTTTCAAAATGTGAGTGGGTTTGAAAAAGTTTCGTTTAAAGATTTCTGAATAACTCTTGTATTTGTCCTCAAGAGTGTTTGAAAAATTGTTTTGAAAGCTTTTTGAAAATGTCTGTGTGAAAAGATTTTGTTTTGTTTTTTAGAGAGAGCAAGTATCTATGAGTCATCTACCTACCCTAAGGAATTAAGCTGTGTAGAAGTCCTTTAGGTAGTGCCACCCCACCATTGAGAGGTAGGTAGCACCACCGTTGGAGATGTTCGGGTCAATTCGATTGTAGGGACAGTGTGGTCACCGAAGCAACAGTAGGACACCTTAGAAGCTACCCTTACATCCTAGATCCTTTTTTTTATCCGAGGCAGCCGTTTCGAGGCAACTGTTTCGAGGCGACTGGATCTTGGATATAAGAGCGACCGCTAAAACGTCCTATACTTGATGACCACATTTCGAAGGCAACAGGTGAGGCGTACCCTAGAAGTGGTGTGTGAATTTTGTGTGTTGTTTTCAGTTTAACAATTATCTTCGATCAGGGCATTGTGAGCTACGCTTGTTTTTAATTAGCCATACATTCTTTCATGCAATTTAGAATTTAAGAGTGCGGAAATTAAAAGACGGAAATATAAAGCTACGCTATTACAAGGCGCGGGTCTATACATCGCCAAAGTACAAAGACCCGTTTGAATAAAAGATGCGGAAAGTAAAAAGACCTAATTACTATTACAATCCTTGAGCAGTTACATAATATTCAAAAGAAAATAATGCGCGAAAAGAAATCGAACGTCCGAGGGTTTTGACCCTTTTGAGAAATTAACTGAAATTAAAGTCTATTTAATTATTTAAAGAAAAAAAAGAATTGTTTTTTTATGTTTTTTGTATTTATGAAAATAAAGAAAATTAAAATTAAAGTTAATGAAACCCTAGTTCTAAATTATTTTAATTTGTTAAAGAAAATGTCAAAATTAGGCTAATTAACTAATTAATTAATTTACATATTTATTTACAAAAATAAATAGTAGTTAACAATAATAATAAATAATGAGAAAAATGATTTAATTAAAAAAAGAATGAAATGTCAGAAAACCCTAATTCTATGCATTTTTATTTATTAAAAAAAAGTGTTAAAATTAAAAACTAAATTAACTAAGTTAATTGTTATTGAAATTTATTTACAAAAATATTTAAATGGTGAAATTAATAATAATTAAACATATTTTACATTTTTCTGTTTTTTTATATTATGAAAAGAAAATTATTTTTATGGTGAATTAATGAAAACAATTAAAAACAATTAAAAGAATTATAAATAAAATTGAAAAAATAATGCAAACCAGGGGGGGTTTTCAGGCCCAGATGGAGGTTTGTTTGAAGCAAATTTGGCCCATGAACACAAAGCCTGGTTTGACTTTCCTGATCATGCGTGTGAAGCTTGACTGAGGTACACCCTGGAATTCACGTTCTGGCCATTGGATGGGATCTCCTGGCCACTTGGCAGGCACAGGCATGAGCGTGCATGGTGGAACGTTGGGAATACGCTGCATGTGAACGCGTTAAGACAAAAATTATTAAACATATGGGGGGACCTGGGAATCGAACCCAGGTCCCAATGCCTGCAGGACACCTCATCAACCAACTGAGCTATTGCGTTTGTTTGTTAACATAATGGAGAATAATTATTATATAAAAAAACAAGTGTTAGTGGTATGAACAAAAAATCACGCGCCAAATTTGAATGCTCCTATCATATGATGACACGCTAGCTTTCTTCTTCGTTTATCTGCAAATAGAAAACAAGTAGCGGGGGTTTTAAACCCCCACTAAATGAAACCTGTGAAAATAGCGATTAGAAGCTGAGTTAATATAAAAAGGGCGCGAGGGCATTATTGGATTCGTCTTGTTGCAACGATTCTGTCCATATAGGTTTGGTGGTCTAATTTTACCATATATGAGAACCCCTAATTTTGAAGTTCTGAAACCCTAGGTTTCATCAATGGTGGATTTTGCTTTAGGCAATATTATCACAATTAAGTTGTACCAATCGCTTCAGAAGGTTAATATTAGTATAAATCACTCAAGAAAAATGATTAAAAGTGCATGAATCATGATATGGAATTCAAGGAATTTTGGTAAACCGTATAGCCTGTGTTCTTCAATTCTTTACACGTTTTGACTCGTTCTTGATTGCAAATGCTTCCTGGATGTTTAGGCAACGTATTGGAATCATTCAGAAGCTTTGAATTGCGCTCTAACTATGAAATCAGTTTTCAAGTTTTTGGCCAAAAGTTGCAAATTGGTTATGCAGCTTCAGCAGCCTTTTTGTGTATCTTTGCATTAGGTTTCCTTGTGCATATGTATGTGAAGCATTCTAGGTCAAAAACAAGCCCAAAGATCCATGAATTTATGTTTTGAATATTTGATTTCCAATCATGCAATTTCAATCTTTTTTCAATGAAACTTTGCCAATTTTGGAAGATTTTGTCCCCTTGAGATGATGCACGAAATCTTTAGCATATTTGGAGTATATTTGCTGCATAAAAAGATTTGAAAAAGTATTATTTGATATTTTCTCATAATTAAATCTAATTAAATGAATTAATATGAATAAAAATTCAATTAATTAATTAAAAATAAGAAAATAAATCCCTTTGAGCTTAATGGGTCGTGCATAGGCTTTGGGTAATGATTCAAGGAAGAATTTGAGGCCCATTAGCAAATTTGAAGTGTTTTAGGCAATGTTGACTTTTCAAAGTTCCCAAAAATTTCCCAACTTCTCCAATGCATATCTTGCTCAATTTTGAAGCTATGATCATGTTCTTGGACATTTTGGAAAGGTCTTGAAGTCCTCTAACCAATGCCTTTGGTCCCATGTCATTTTGATTTACCAATATCAAGTTATGGTCTTTGACTTAAAGTGCCTTTTTGTTGACTTTTGAAAATTACCTATAATGTTGAAATTGATAACTTTTTGTGAGAGCATTTCTTGGACTTGGAGTGTGAAGATGAGTTGTAGGAAATGTCGTTCTCTTCAAAATGAGCATTGGATAGGATTTTTCTGATAAAACATGAGGAAGTTATGCCTTGGTCAATTTGCAGTTGACTTTTTCAGCTGTCCAAAAATAGAAACTTTTGCATCTTGAGACTTTTTGAGCCATGCTTTGAGAATCATGATCAAGAATTGATCCAATGATGATTGTGGCTTCAAAATGAGATGTTGACCAAAATTTTTGACTTTTGACTGTCAAATGACCATTTTGCCCCTGTAGTTGACTGTGGAGCATTTAGGGTTTTTGACTATGCAATTTGATGCTATGAGTCTTGAAACTTGACATATGAATGCTTGACAATGTGTGTGGGAATGTGGGACTTGATTGGGCCCTTGAAAACCTCAATTTCTATTGCAAGAACCAAAACCCTAATTTTGACTGTGTTAGGAGGCAATTGGACTGTGCAATCCTTGAGAAATTTTGAATCATCTGGAGATTGATCTTG
The DNA here is from genome assembly GCA_948472305.1 of Vicia faba. Taxonomy (NCBI): domain Eukaryota; kingdom Viridiplantae; phylum Streptophyta; class Magnoliopsida; order Fabales; family Fabaceae; genus Vicia; species Vicia faba. The sequence continues at coordinate 1,039,517,130 of OX451740.1, forward strand.
GCCAATCTTGAAGAATATGGGAGGGCAAATTTTAGGGTACAACACAACCCTACACCGGTTCCTTCTCAAATTCAGATGTAGTTTTACACGGACTCATCATGAAGCAACCCTACACGGGTTCCTTCTCTTTCAGGTGCAATTTTACACGGACTCATCATGAAGCAACCCTACACTGGTTCCTTCTCAAAATTTCAGAAGCAACCCTACACCGGTTCCTTCTCAAAATTCAGATGCAGTTTTACACGGACTCATCATGAAGCAACCCTACACACGTTCCTTCTCAAATTTCAGATGCAGTTTTACACGGACTCATCATGAAGCAACCCTGCACCGGTTCCCTCTCAAATTTCAGATGCAGTTTTACACGGACTCATCATGAAGCAATCCTACACCGGTTCCTTCTCAAAATTTCAGATGCAGTTTTACACGGACTCATCATCAGGCAACCCTACACCGGTTCCTTCTCAAATTTCAGAAGCAACCCTACACCGGTTCCTTCTCAAATTCAGATGCAGTTTTACACGGACTCATCATGAAGCAACCCTACACTGGTTCCTTCTCAAATTCATATGTATGTTAATCTATCGCTTGTTCAGACTCAACTTCTGAAAACAGTTTACGGATGATTCCAAACATGGATGTCAATTCATTGCTTATTCAGATCCCCAGTTCAGAGATGTTCCAAACATGGATACCTTTCTGATACTCACCCACTCACCAACGACATACAGTTCAACAAACATTCTTGGATGGCATCTACAAGCCCATCTCCAACAAGATACAATCACCATCAGATGGCATCTATAAGCCCATCCTCCTACCAACAATTTCCAGATGGCATCTCTAAGCCCATCCCCCGACAAGATTCTGTCACATCTCCAGATGGCATCTTTAAGCCCATCTCCAAATAGCATCTTTAAGCCCATTCCCTCAAACTACGCTTTGACGAGTGCAAATTTTTTGGGCACTCTAGTGTCCAATCTCCTTTTACCTTCGAGTCGCAAATGGCAAAACTGCAAATCTAGCTCTTCAGGTTCAAGAAGATTGAACAGGAGCAACTGTTGTACCCCAAAATTTGTCCTCCTTTTTTTCACAAGAAATCACATCGCCGAGCTTTCCCTGATTTTTCAAATTGACTCAAGAATCGGTCAAACAGACTTTTCTTATGAGTAAATCCAAAATTAGGGTTTCTATTGATTTTGAATCAGTTCAAGCAGATTGTTAGGGTTTGGTTGAGTTTGGCTCAGGGTTTGATCAGGCGGGAGTTTCTTTGACAGTAAATCCAACATAAGGGTTTGCACGCGCATTTTCAGAAGAATTTGAATCCAGTGTCTTAATTGGCTGTCACACTGCTTTGACGCCTGTTCAAGATTTTAGTTTGTTTCTCAAAACCTGAACCTATGGGATAGCAGCTGAGGCTTCTGATTGAAAATTTGCAGTTTTAGTTTAATCAAGTGAAGTGAAAGGCGTATGGACGTTTGTTTGTTTAGCTGTGCAATTGGTTAATTGACATGCCGGGCTTATTGCTGGTTAAAGAAGGGTTTGTGAGACTACAACGTTATTAATTATTTATCTTATCTAAGTTAGAATAATTGGGATGTACTTCCAGCTATTTTAATTCAAGAAACTTAAATAATTAAATAGACAGTGAAATAGAGAATTATCTGACAAAAGGACTTTTATTTATTTTTAATTATTGGTACAAGTGTTATTTAAATACAGTAATTTTATTTACAGTATTTATAATAATGTTTATTACAAATGATTAAAATAAAATAAAACTATATCCTAAGTTTCTTGAAATCTTCATCTGCTACTGCTGCTTCCCTTGCCCCAATTGGCGTTTACCTGCAAAGCCAGAAAAGGAGAAGTCAACACAATTAATTTGGAAAAGTATTTTTCAGACAGTTAGTCAAAAACTCATCATTAGAGGTTTTGGCCGGAATCAGTTTGTTCGTCCTCTCTGCAAATCGCAAGAAGATGTCTCTTCTTGGTTCACAAAGAGAGAAGTAAAATGTTTGCAAGCATACAAATCATTTAAGCAAAATACACAAAGCTGCATAAATCCAAACTGAATTGCATTATCAAACTAGGCAAACCAAATTGTCAAAGGGGCAAACTAAGTCACATGTTCCAAACTGTCAAAAAGAGCAGTCAACAAAACTGTCCAAGAGCTGTCAACAAAGCTGCATACAAGTACACAAAAAGCAAATGCAGAAAATCTGGAAGTATGCAGAAGCAAAACCAAGATGCAAGCAAGCTTGTAAAAGTACATTTTTCATTATTTTCTGGCCAAAACCTTTTCAGAAAAGAAAGATATTCTAAGCAAAGATATGCTTTCTGGAGAGAGAGAAAGAGAGTAAAAAAGTAGCAGGCTTACATATTTTTAGGCAGGCTTAGAGTTAGATAAATATAACAAATCAACACTGTTAAGGGGGCAGAACACAAAAGAAAAAAAGGCCACAAACTGTAAACACTCTTCAACAGGCCTAAAAACCTGTTACAGCCTTCCAAGCTTGTATCCTAAGCAAGCAAACAAATAGCCTGCTTGTTACCAACAAAGTTACAAACTGCACCCAACCTGCATAAAACACAAGCCTTTCAAACCTGCATAAATCAGAAGCCTTGAAGCCTGTAACCAAAAAACACAAGCAAACCAAACTGCAACCAGAAGCAAGCCTAAGGCAACAAGCCTTGAGGCCTGTAACTAGCAAATTTGCTTGCCTGCATACAACCTGCTCAAACCAAGCGAGCAAGCATAAGAAGCAAGCCTTTCAAGCCTGTATCCTAAACAAGCCTGTCAAACTGCCAGTTTCAAACAAACAAGCTTGCCTCAAAGAAGCAAGCCTCCAAGCCTAAAAACCTGTTACAGCATGGAAGCCTGCCTTTAAACCTGTTAAAGCCTTCAGCTTGCCTAAATCAAATAACCAAACTCAAGCAAGTCTAAATATCAAAACAACAACTGGATCACCAACTCAGAATCATCATCATCATTGAAAAGGCCAAGCCCAAAAGAGAGGAAAAGAAAAGTCAGAAGCAAAAACAACACTGAAGCAGGCAACTCAGAAGCACAAACATCTCAGAAAGCTATCATCATTGACAAGAAAGAGAGGAAGAAAGCCAACAATAAAAAATCTTCAGAGATAAGCTCATCATCAGAACAAAGCATGTATTCAGAGAGGAAAAGAGTCAGAAACGTACTCTAGGATTTTCAGATTATAGCATTCATCACAAAACCATTCAAAAGAAAGATACGAGGTTACCAGAAAAGCCAACATCACAAGCTCCCACACCTTGGCCGCCTAAGAAGCCTCCTGTCCAAACTCTACTTCTCCTTTCCAAAAAGAAGAACCAAGGTATAAATTCCTCTTCCTTTTTTTTTTCTACACCTCACACAAACACAAATAACACATAAAGATCAGAATATGTAAAAGTTCAAAAACATGCATGAATCCAAAAACCTAAAACGCATTTGAAGAGAAAATCGTTACCCTTTTTGAATCATCGCCTTGAGCAACCGTGAGGAGGGGAGAGATTGGAGGTGGCGTCCAGTAGCCAGGCATGGAAGGCGTCAGAGGCTCTGATTGAGAAAGACGGAGAAGACAAGATGGAGAGCGGCACCGTTCAAAACTGTGTAGCCCTATTCTGAGCGAAACAACAACAAACCCTAACAACAAAAATTGTCAACATCCGTTTGGGCCTGCCCCCTTGAACAAACCCCTTAGGCCCAACAAAACTGGCGCTTGCACCCCCCTTTGTGAATCTGTTTCATTTTGTTCTTTGGGCCAAACATCTCCTAAGGCCCATTTAACTCTTTTTTTATTATATTTACAAATCAATCTTTTTTATCACATTATTTCCTTTTATAACTTATTTTGTTAAGAAAAATAATATATTAACTTTTGTATAAAATTTTCTTAATGTTTATTGCATTGTAAAAAATATGTAAACAATAGATTTTTTTGTTTTAAAGACTTTTTTTTTTTAATTAAATCTTGTATATAAAACATTAACAAAAAAACCTAAAAAATAGATTTTCTTAAGATTAAATATTTCTTTCTTTAAGAACTTTTTGTTTATATATAATTAACAAAAACACAAAAATAATAATAAAATACTTAATACATTAGGTTAACAATTTATATCATTTGTAAGTAATCATATGCATTTCACAATACTTTTGTTTCTCTTTATTCTTATACCTTGATTATATTTTTATATTGAGAATGCGACGATTCGATTTGGTTGTAAATAATACTTGGGCACTACTATTCTGATGAGACTCATCCCCATTTGTAAATATTTGTACCCCCATCCCCGGATACTTATTTGTAATAGCTTAGACTTTAAATTCCCGCAATTTATCACTTTCCATATACTGTATAGTAATTAGGGTTTGTATGCGAAGATTCAAAATCAACCGCTAGATAACCTAACACAAAGATAAATGCATGAAAATCAATACACCATTCACACTTGCACCTCTAGGGTAACCTCGCTTGTTGCCTCGGAAAATGCAATCATGTCCCTCGAGTATGAGACACTCTAGCAAATGTCCCTTCGATAAACAAAGATCGTTAGTCCCTCGATGACCCTCGATGTTGCCTTCGATAAAACGATCTTGTCCCCCATAAAATTGCTAGAGCGTCTCACAAGTTGCCTTCAATGATTGTATACGATGACCCGCGCCCGTCCCGTTAACATCTTAACGCAAGGTTGTTCACCAAATACAATGGTGAAACAACACTGTTAAAAGGGTTAAAACATGAGAAAGATCTTTGAGTAAATTAGGGTAGATAGCTCTTAGTTACTTGATCAAACTTGCAAAACACACTTGCCATTTTCAAACAAACTTCACAAACACACATCTCCACACAATTTCAAAACAAACTTCCAAAAAACATTGAAACATCTTTTCAAAAAGACAAACACCTTTGTAAAACATTCGAGTAAAGAATTGTTACAATGGTTGCCTAGACAAGGCATCTTTTTCAAAACATTTTCAAAACCACACACAAAGCACCATTTCAAACAATTGAAAAGCAAAGGCAAGTGATCTAAAACAAGTAACTAAGAGCCCATGGATAACCATGGATGAAAAGGGTGCTAGCACCTTCCCTTTTCATAATCTACCCCCCGAACCCACGAAAACATCTCAAAGGTCTTTCCTGTGCTTTTTAACCTTTCCTTAGGATAAAATAAAAAGTCGGTGGCGACTCTTGCTAAACCGAACAAGTGCGAATACAAACGCAAAACCTCAATTCAGTTCTCCCACCGTATCACAGAACTGGTGACTCTGCTGGGGAGTCCATTAAAAGTGGGGTTACCTTAGGGTTTTAGATCACCTTTACATACTTGCTTTGATTGCTTTGATTGCTTTACTTTTTGGGTTCCTTGTTTGGGTTTGCTATAAATCCTATACCCGGATTTGGGGGCACCTTTTTAGGTAAATAGCAATAAACTGTGAGGGAACTGTGCGGGGTATACCGACATGGTTGAAGCAGTAGCTATGTTAGTGTGACATATTTGTGAGTACCGGTAGCCCTTGAGTAGTCAAGGAGAATACGGGGCCGCTGAGCGATGTCACGAAGCACTAACGAACTCTAGAACCTTACTTGACCATCTTGGCCTTTTTAGGGGTAGTGAGATGACCGACTTTGGTGCAGTCCGAAGTTGGTAGATACTCGATACTACACTCATTGAGGATTGTTTTCTTGGAATATTTTGGTCGCCAGTTAAGTGGCTAAACCAAAACAATGAACACAGAAAATAATCCAGTGATATTGAGCTCCTCAGAACCCGATTTCTATTTTAGGACAGGATGAGCCAACTAACTTCAAGAGGGTATTTACCTACGAACCCCATGCAAGCCTAAACCTAAGGACTTGTTTGCTTTGTGTGAATATGATTACCTATATATACACTTACTTGCTCTCGCATACATGTACATAACATCATAACATCATACCATAGCATTTTCAATAACCATTTCAAGGATCTCGAGGGTTCTTTTGATGCAGGGTCACATTGAACCAGACATCTACTAAGGGCAAGAGGTTTTCTCCTCTAAACAAATGCCATCAAAGATCAAGTGCAACAACTTGAATCAGGGGCTATGACCCACTTGACATGGTGAGCTTGATTCTCGTGGAAAGACATCCACCGTTACAAAGTTCTCCAATCAAAGATGTTGATCGAAGTTCAACCTCTAACATTTTCTTGTGTTTACCCCGAGAGATCCTTGAAAACATCGCATACATATATCATACATATCATTGCATAACATGTTTCTCCTTATCCTCCTACTGTTTATTTCAGTAAGATGGATATGGAACAAACAGTGAAAGATCTCCAAGCTCAAAACACTCAATTCCAACAAATGTTTCTGGCTATGGGTAAAGGGCAAGAGGATCTGAAAGCTCTCCTTCTCAAAGACAAGAAGAAGAAGTCCAAGAAGGCAGCGAGCATCCTGAACTTGAGAAGAAGACCTAAAACCCTAGACCTTTCAACTCCATCCAACATAGGGGACAGTCTTGAAGAGGACCACAATTTAGAGATTGATGAAGTTGAAGCTGACTACTCCGAGGAACAATATCCTCCCACTGATGACAAGTACAAACAGTTGGAGGATCGCCTCAGTGCTATGGAGATTCAACAGATACCTGGCTTGGATTTAGGAGACATGGGTTTAGTTTCTGGATTGGTCATCCCACCAAAGTTCAAAGTCCCTACCTTTGCCCTGTACGATGGAGCTTCTTGCCCTAAGATGCACCTGAAGTCTTATGCCCGCAAGATTCAACCATACACAACTGATCCAAAGCTTTGGATCCATTTCTTCCAAGAAAGCCTGGTAGGGACTCAACTCGAGTGGTTTTATCAATTGTAGAGTTATCGCATCCACACCTGGGAGGACTTAGCTGCTGCTTTTTACAAACAGTATCAGTACAATGCTGATCTTGCACCAACTCGTGTGCAATTGCAGAACATGACCATGGGTCCTGACGAGAACTTTAAAGGATACACTCAAAAGTGGAGAGATCTGGCTGGTAGGGTGCAACCCCCTTTAACTGACAGAGAGATGATTGACATCTTCATGGGAACTTTGACAGGGCCTCTCTTTAATCACTTAATTGGAAGCTCCTCAGCCGGGTTCACCGAGCTAATACTGACCGACGAAAGGGTCGAAGCTGGCATCAAAAATGGAAAGATCCAAGGAGCTACACCCTCTGATGCTCAGAAAATTCCCTACAATGGAAAGAAAGAGTCCAATGCTGTGAATAGTCAGAAGAGTCACCGTGACCAACATGTAGGGGCAGTCCTGATCTCTGGTTCTGCGTCACACCGACAACAGCAAAAGGGAAATCAACGAAGGCCAGACGAGCCTAAAAGACAGTTCACCAACATCAACATGTAGTTGTCTCAAGCGCTGCAACACTTGTTGAGGATGAATTTGATTGCATTGATAGGGCCTCATCCAAACCCCAAGACTTCTTCTCCTAACTACGATCCCAAGGCCACATGTGCTTATCATTCTGACAGTCCCGGGCTTGATACTAACGATTGTTGGGCATTGAAGTATAAGATTCAGAATTTGATTGATGCCAAGGAGATTGAGTTTGGTCCTCCGGAGACTCCAGCATAATCAATGCTCCTTTGGCAAATCATTGAGAGCGTCTTTGTTCCATTTGAATTTTCAAGTTGTAATCTCTTTTGTTATTCAAACAATTATCTATTAATGTCAAACTCTGTTTCATTAATGCATTGCATATGTTTGTCTTGAATTCATCCATTCGTTTTCACTATTCTTATGCTTTCTTTATGATGTTTAACTCTTGATAAAAAGCTACAAGCCTTTAGAGGGAGGATGACGAAACAATGCCGTAATCTCATACAGTATGCTTTTGAGCAGACCTTGTTGACGATGTACATGCGTTTATTTCAAATCCTAAACACTGGAGTTATAAGGAAGATAATCCCTAGTCAACCCCTTCGAGCCAAAGAAGTAGGAGTTTTCTGTTCTAAACAAATTGAAACCTTTGATTTAAACCTGGGGCAGGGTAGTTTCTCAGTTAATTCAAAAATATGCGCATTGAAGTCGCAAAACTCTCAGTTTGTAATACAACGAACGACATCAAAAGCATTCCTCTGGAATAAAAAAAAACGGTGATGGTTCCCTATCACATAGGCAGTCAATCTCTCAAAAGAGAAAAGCCCACTGAGCCAAAACCTATAAAGGAGGCTTAAGAAAGCTGGGGCATCCCGCTGACTGTAATCTCGAAAACAGGAACAGTCAGGCAAAAGTTAGGGATAACAAATCAAAAGAACGAGGTCATTACAAATCCTCAACAACATGAAAAATGTTGCAAAAAAAAAAGGAGATGATGACTGCCTTCCAAAATCCAACTTGTGTGAACCATCACCAAAACGTCGTTCCAAATTCGGATAAAGTTTGACGCACAATTAACTGAGTTTAGGATTGAAGAACATCATGAAGAGCGGGTGGGTACAAATATACTTTGAGCCTTTATCCTTTGTTTCTTAAACCGTGAATCAAACCACGTTACAACCCTGCAAAAGTCCTAATTGAAGCATGGGTTAGTTCGAAAGCATACTGTTACAAAAGGTATCCTGACTCCTGTAAGGCTTTGCCCTAAATCTTATGTTGAATTTGTCTTATAAAAAGTTTTCTGCTAAAAAACGCATTTTTCAAAACTTCGAGACAAGCATAAACTTTGCATTATTTGAATATCGTTGTTTGCACATGGTTATTTGTTTGACAGCAAAGAAATTCATACAATGAATGACCAGTGAACAAAAGCCCTCTCAGTGAGCAAAATCATTTCAAAAAAAGGATGACACTTCCATTGACAAATCTCCTATCAACAAGAGGGCATGACATGTCACTATCCAGCACACCTGGGGCAGTCCAATCAAGGTTTCAACAGATCTTTCAAAGTTCAGTTAACCTGGGACAGTCCAGTCAAGATTTCAACAGATCTTTCAAAGTTCAGTTAACCTGGGGAAGTCCAGTCAAGATTTCAACAGATCTTTCAAAGTTCAGTTAACCTGGGGCAGTCCAGTCAAGATTTCAAGAAATCACTCAAGTGCAGGATAACAAGGGGAAAGTCTCCATCTCCGACACTTGGGGCATTGAACGTCAATCCCGACAAAGGGTTACATACAATCAAACATTTCCAGGAAGTGTCACAAACACTCACCACTAGGGGCAGTGATAAATCTCCCCAAAACCCTTCTCATAGGATGATTCCCCAACTTGAGTTTGCCTCTCCGACTACTACAAATCAAAGGACCACAATTCCTCTTCTCTAGTAGACTACTCTACAATCCCCAGCAAGTCACTGCGAAATATGGACCCGATCAGATATCAGTTCAACTTCGACTCCCCCAGCAGCAGTCAAGGATTTACTTTCCCCGACAGCAGTCAAAGATTGCATTATCCAAGATTCGTCTTCCTCAGCAAGACAACTACTCAGCTTACATGCACATCCATTACATTCATATATCATAAACATTGATGAAACACAATTCATTGCATCATACATTTCATGCAACATGACTTTGTGTTTCAACTAACAATTTACCTTTTTCAGCAAAAGGTCGACAACAGCTTTTTTAAATTCCAGATGTAGTTTTACACGGACTCATCATGAAGCAACCATACACCGGTTCCTTCTCAAATTCAGATGCAGTTTTACACGGACTCATCATGAAGCAACCCTACACCAGTTCCTTCTCAAATTCAGATGTAGTTTTACACAGACTCATCATGAAGCAACCCTACACCGGTTCCTTCTTAAATTCAGATGCAGTTTTACACGGACTCATCATGAAGCAACCCTACACCGGTTCCTTGTCAAATTCAGATGTAGTTTTACACGGACTCATCATGAAGCAACCCTACAGAGGTTCCTTCTCTTTCAGGTTCAGTTTTACATGGACTCATCATGAAGCAACCCTACACCGGTTCCTTCTCAAAATTTCAGAAGCAACCCTACACCGGTTCCTTCTCAAAATTCAGATGCAATTTTACACGGACTCATCATGAAGCAACCCTACACCGGTTCCTTCTCAAATTTCAAATGCAGTTTTACACGGACTCATCATGAAGCAACCCTACACCGGTTCCTTCTCAAATTTCAGATGCAGTTTTACACAGACTCATCATGAAGCAACCCTGCACCGGTTCCTTCTCAAATTTCAGATGCAGTTTTACACAGACTCATCATGAAGCAATCCTACACCGGTTCCTTCTCAAAATTTCAGATGCAGTTTTACACAGACTCATCATCAGGCAAACCTACACCGGTTCCTTCTCAAATTTCAGAAGCAACCCTACACCGGTTCCTTCTCAAATTCAGATGCAGTTTTACACGGACTCATCATGAAGCAACCCTACACTGGTTCCTTCTCAAATTCAGATGTAGTTTTACACGGACTCATCATGAAGCAACCCTACACCGGTTCCTTCTCTTTCCAAAATCCAGTTTTACACGGACTCATCATCAGGCAACCCTACACCGGTTCCTTCTCAAATTCAGATGTAGTTTTACACAGACTCATCATCAGGCAACCCTACACCGGTTCCTTCTCAATTCAGATGCAGTTTTACACTGACTCATCATCAGGCAACCCTACACCGGTTCCTTCTCAATTCAGATGCAGTTTTACACGGACTCATCATCAGGCAACCCTACACCGATTCCTTCTCAAATCCAGATGCAGTTTTATACGGACTCATCATCAGAAAACCCTACACAGGTTCCTTCTTTCAACTTACCAAATTACAATTCAACAAGAATTCTTGGATGGCATCTTTAAGCCCATCTCCAACAACTATCCATCATATCTCCAAATGGCATCTTTAATCCCATTCCCGACATCACAATACCTGTAGAGATTGAAGATCAATACATGTAACAAGCCAGAAAAACTATCTTTCTTTCTCAGGTCAGAGATTAATACCTGAAGCCAGATAGGACAAATATCTACTCGACCAACTCATGCTTATTCAACTCCAAGACTTCTGAAAACAGTTTACGGATTATCCAAATATGGATGTTAATCTATCGCTTGTTCGGACTCAACTTCTAAAAACAGTTTACGGATGATTCCAAACATGGATGTCAATTCATTGCTTATTCAGATCCCCAGTTTAGAGATGTTCCAAACATGGATACCTTTCTGATACTCACCCACTCACCAACGACATACAGTTCAACAAACATTCTTGGATGGCATCTACAAGCCCATCTCCAACAAGATACAATCACCTTCAGATGGCATCTATAAGCCCATCCTCCTACCAACAATTTCCAGATGGCATCTCTAAGCCCATCCCCCGACAAGATTCTGTCACATCTCCAGATGGCATCTTTAAGCCCATCTCCAAATAGCATCTTTAAGCCCATTCCCTCAAACTACGCTTTGACGAGTGCAAATTTTTTGGGCACTCTAGTGTCCAATCTCCTTTTACCTTCGAGTCGCAAATGGCAAAACTGTAAATCTAGCTCTTCAGGTTCAAGAAGATTGAACAGGGGCAACTGTTGTACCCCAAAATTTGTCCTCCCTTTTTTCACAAGAAATCACAGCTCCGAGCTTTCCCTGATTTTTCAAATTGACTCAAGAATCGGTCAAACAGACTTTTCTTATCAGTAAATCCAAAATTAGGGTTTCTATTGATTTTGAATCAGTTCAAGCAGATTGTTAGGGTTTGGTTGAGTTTGGCTTAGGGTTTGATCAGGCGGACGTTTCTTTGATAGTAAATCCAACATTAGGGTTTGCACGCGCATTTTCAGAAGAATTTGAATCCACAGTGTCTTAATTGGCTGTCACACTGCTTTGACGCCTGTTCAAGATTTCAGTTTGTTTCTCAAGACCTGAACCTATGGGATAGCAGCTGAGGCTTCTGATTGAAAATTTGCAGTTTTAGTTTAATCAAGTGAAGTGAAAGGCGTATGGACGTTTGTTTGTTTAGCTGTGCAATTGGTTAATTGACATGCCGGGCTTATTGCTGGTTAAAGAAGGGTTTGTGAGACTACAACGTTATTAATTATTTATCTTATCTAAGTTAGAATAATTGGGATGTACTTCCAGCTATTTTAATTCAAGAAACTTAAATAATTAAATAGACAGTGAAATAGAGAATTATCTGACAAAAGGACTTTTATTTATTTTTAATTATTGGTACAAGTGTTATTTAAATACAGTAATTTTATTTACATTATTTATAATAATGTTTATTACAAATGATTAAAATAAAATAAAACTATATCCTAAGTTTCTTGAAATCTTCATCTGCTACTGCTGCTTCCCTTGCCCCAATTGGCGTTTACCTGCAAAGCCAGAAAAGGAGAAGTCAACACAATTAATTTGGAAAAGTATTTTTCAGACAGTTAATCAAAAACTCATCATTAAAGGTTTTGGCCGGAATCAGTTTGTTCGTCCTCTCTGCAAATTGCAAGAAGATGTCTCTTCTTGGTTCACAAAGAGGGAAGTAAAATGTTTGCAAGCATACAAATCATTTAAGCAAAATACACAAAGCTGCATAAATCCAAACTGAATTGCATTATCAAACTAGGCAAACCAAATTGTCAAAGGGGCAAACTAAGTCACAAGTTCCAAACTGTCAAAAAGAGCTGTCAACAAAACTGTCCAAGAGCTGTCAATAAAGCTGCATACAAGTACACAAAAAGCAAATGCAGAAAATCTGGAAGTATGCAGAAGCAAAACCAAGATGCAAGCAAGCTTGTAACAGTACATTTTTCATCATTTTCTGGCCAAAACCTTTTCAGAAAAGAAAGATATTCTAAGCAAAGATATGCTTTCTGGAGAGAGAGAAAGAGAGTAAAAAAGTAGCAGGCTTACAGTTTATTAGGCAGGCTTAGAGTTAGATAAATATAACAAATCAACACTGTTAAGGGGGCAGAACACAAAAGAAAAAAAGGCCACAAACTGTAAACACTCTTCAACAGGCCTAAAAACCTTTTACAGCCTTCCAAGCTTGTATCCTAAGCAAGCAAACAAACAACCTGCTTGTTACCAACAAAGTTACAAACTGCACCCAACCTGCATAAAACACAAGCCTTTCAAACCTGCATAAAACAGAAGCCTTGAAGCCTGTAACCAAAAAACACAAGCAAAACAAACTGCAACCAGAAGCAAGCCTAAGGCAACAAGCCTTGAGGCCTGTAACTAGCAAACCTGCTTGCCTGCAATCAACCTGCTCAAACTAAGCGAGCAAGCATAAGAAGCAAGCCTTTCAAGCCTGTATCCTAAACAAGCCTGTCAAACTGCCACTTTCAAACAAACAAGCTTGCCTCAAAGAAGCAAGCCTCCAATCCTAAGAACCTGTTACAGCATGGAAGCCTGCCTTTAAACCTGTTAAAGCCTTCAACTTGCCTAAATCAAATACCCAAACTCAAGCAAGTACAAATATCAAAACAACAACTGAAACACCAACTCAGAATCATCATCATCATTGAAAAGGCCAAGCCCAAAAGAGAGGAAAAGAAAAGTCAGAAGCAAAAACAACACTGAAGCAAGCAACTCAGAAGCACAAACATCTCAGAAAGCTATCATCATTCACAAGAAAGAGAGGAAGAAAGCCAACAATAAACAATCTTCAGAGATAAGCTCATCATCAGGACAAAGCATGTATTCAGAGAGGAAAAGAGTCAGAAACGTACTCTAGGGTTTTCAGATTATAGCATTCATCACAAAACCATTTAAAAGAAAGATACAAGGTTACTAGAAAAGCCAACATCACAAGCTCCCACACCTTGGCCGCCTAAGAAGCCTCCTGTCCAAACTCTCATTCTCCTTTCCAAAAAGCAGAACCAAGGTATAAATTCCTCTTCCTTTTTTTTCTACACCTCACACAAACACAAATAACACATAAAGATCAGAATATGTAAAAGTTCAAAAACATGCATGAATCCAAAAACCTAAAACGCATTTGAAGAGAAAATCGTTACCCTTTTTGAATCATCGCCTTGAGAAACCGCGAGGAGGGGAGAGATTGGAGGTGGCGTCTAGTAGCCAGGCATGGAAGGCGTCAGAGGCTCTGATTGAGAAAGATGAAGAAGACAAGATGGAGAGCGGCGCCGTTCAAAACTGTGTAACCCTATTCTGAGCGAAACAGCAACGAACCCTAACAACAAAAATTGTCAACATCCGTTTGGGCCTGCCCCCTTGGACAAACCCCTTAGGCCCAACAAAACTGGCGCCTGCACCCCCCTTTGTGAATCTGTTTCATTTTGTTCTTTGGGCCAAACATCTCCTAAGGCCCATTTAACTCTTTTTTTTATTATATTTACAAATCAATCTTTTTTATCACATTATTTCCTTTTATAACTTATTTTGTTAAGAAAAATAATATATTAACTTTTGTATAAAATTTTCTTAATATTTATTACATTGTAAAAAATATGTAAACAATAGATTTTTTTGTTTTAAAGACTTTTTTTTTAATTAAATCTTGTATATAAAACATTAACAAAAAAACCTAAAAAATAGATTTTCTTAAGATTAAATATTTCTTTCTTTAAGAACTTTTTGTTTATATATAATTAACAAAAACACAAAAATAATAATAAAATACTTAATACATTAGGTTAACAATTTATATCATTTGTAAATAATCATATGCATTTCACAATACTTTTGTTTCTCTTTATTCTTATACCTTGATTATATTTTTATATTGAGAATGCGACGATTCGATTTGGTTGTAAATAGTACTTGGGCACTACTATTCTGATGAGACTCATCCCCATTTGTAAACATTTGTACCCCCATCCCCAGATACTTATTTGTAATAGCTTAGACTTTAAATTCCCGCAATTTATCGCTTTCCATATACTGTATAGTAATTAGGGTTTGTATGCGAAGATTCAAAATCAACCGCTAGATAACCTAACACAAAGATAAATGCATGAAAATCAATACACCATTCACACTTGCACCTCTAGGGTAACCTCGCTTGTTGCCTCAGAAAATGCAATCATGTCCCTCGAGTATGAGACACTCTAGCAAATGTCCCTTCGATAAACAAAGATCATTAGTCCCTCGATGACCCTCGATGTTGCCTTCGATAAAACGATCTTGTCCCCCACAAAATTGCTAGAGCGTCTCACAAGTTGCCTTCAATGATTGTATACGATGACCCGCGCCCGTCCCGTTAACATCCTAACGCAAGGTTGTTCACCAAATACAATGGTGAAACAACACTGTTAAAAGGGTTAAAACATGAGAAAGATCTTTGAGTAAATTAGGATAGATAGCTCTTAGTTACTTGATCAAACTTGCAAAACACACTTGCCATTTTCAAACACACTTCACAAACACACTTCACAAACACACATCTCCACACAATTTCAAAACAAACTTCCAAAAAACATTGAAACATCTTTTCAAAAAGAAAAACACCTTTGTAAAACATTCGAGTAAAGAATTGTTACAATGGTTGCCTAGACAAGGCATCTTTTTCAAAACATTTTCAAAACCACACAAAAAGCACCATTTCAAACAATTGAAAAGCAAAGGCAAGTGATCTAAAACAAGTAACTAAGAGCCCATGGATAACCATGGATGAAAAGGGTGCTAGCACCTTCCCTTTTCAAAAGGTCTTTCCTGTGCTTTTTGACCTTTCCTTAGGATAAAATAAAAAGTCGGTGGCGACTCTTGCTAAACCGAACAAGTGCGAATACAAACGTAAAACCTCAAGTCAGTTCTCCCACCGTATTACAACTGGCATGAGATGTTACCGTTTGCTCTACACGGGTACCGTAGCACAGCGCGAACATCAACTGGGGCAACACCCTATTCTTTAGTATACGGCATGGAGGTTGTTCTACCTATCGAGGTTCAGATTCCCTCCTTGAGAATCATGAAAGATGCTGGTTTGAGTGAAGACGATTGGATTCAGACCTGACTTGATCAACTTAACTTGATTGATGAAAAATGACTTACTGCTGTTTGCCACGGTCAGACGTATCAAAAACGGATGATTAAGGATTTCAACAAGAAAGTCAGACGCCAGGTATATCAAGTCGGGGACCTTGTAATCAAGCAGATCATCTTGTTGCAAAGTGATCCCAGGGGAAAATGGACTCCTACTTACGAAGGACCATTTGTGATCAAAAATATATTTTCCAGTGGGGCAATGATCTTAACCACCATGGACGGTAACGACCTACCGCACCCTGCGAATGCAGACATAGTCAAAAGATACTACGCATAAAGGACCCGACAAGTTTAAAACCCGAAAGGGCGACTTGGGCAAAAATGGGCACCCCGGTGAATCGAAAACCCGAAAGGGCGGTTCAGGCAAAAATTAGGGATAAACAAAAAAATCTGTACACCCGGCAAGTTGAAAACCCAAAAGGGCGACTTGGGCAAAAAAGGGTTTCCCGGTGGACTGAAAACCCAAAAGGGCGGTCCAGGCAAAAGTTAGGGAATTAAAGCGTATGACTATGTCTCGTCGGATCACTTTAAGGACAATCTCTTCACAGACAAGCTCCGGGCTTCTGATCAACTCAATCATCTTCGGACGAAGTAACGAATGGACAAGATATCCAGAGTTACGAAGGCTATAGCAGAATGGGAACCCCATGGAATTTTTTACACATAGCCATCTTTCTTTGTATAAATTTTTTCTCATTTTTTATGACAACGCTCTCTTACTAGGACGTCTGTCTCCTTTGTACAAAATACTTACACAAAGTTAATACAAAGATACTTCAAAATGCAAAAAACTATTTTCCTTTTCTTCTTTTTACACTTGTGTTTTATTTGAAAACGTCCAATGATTTATTAAATGAGCATATGCATTTGAATATAATCACTGTTTACAAATAAACGAAATGTGAAAGAATAATTACTGACAGGTTGAAAGGATAGGAAAACGTCTTTAGGCTATTCCAAGAGAAATCCCCTGCAATACATCATCCATATGCCTAGCGGAGCTAAAACCTTGAAATACATATCCCAGGAGGAATTAAAATTCAAAATCCCCGCCAGACTTAAACTTCAAACTCCCAATCCCCGGCGGAGTTATATTTCAAACCCTTGATCCACCATCAGAGTTAAACCTCCAAACTTCCAATCCTCAGCGAAGCAAAACTTTGAACTACAGACCCTCAGCGGAGATGAAACCTTCTTCCCCAGTCAAGTTAAATTTC
Source organism: Vicia faba (assembly GCA_948472305.1). Taxonomy (NCBI): domain Eukaryota; kingdom Viridiplantae; phylum Streptophyta; class Magnoliopsida; order Fabales; family Fabaceae; genus Vicia; species Vicia faba. Next base: position 1,039,534,331 of record OX451740.1, read on the forward strand.
CAACTACCAATCCACAACGGAAACCATTTAGTTTTCCCCAGATTCCCCAGCAATTTGTCTTGAAGTCTGAGAATCAACCAGATCACAGTTAACTTTTATCCCCAATCTAGGATAATTCCCCAGTAGATTGGCACACAACCCAAGCTCCTGATCTCCCTAGAAGGATAGCTACTCCCCAGCAGTATAGCTATTCCCCACGGAGTTTTTACTCCCCAATAGAATGAAGATTCTCATTCTTAACTCCACAGTTTGAAGTCCCCAAGGATTCAAATTCCCCTAGCAGATTGAAGATTCTCATTCCTGATTCCCCAATGGATTTACCCGAGTCTTCATAACTCCCCAGCACGAATTTGTCAGAATTTTTAATCCCCTGCAGATTGAAGATTCTCATTCTCACTTCTCCAGTGAAGCCCCCAAGGGTTCAATTTCCCCAGGAGATCGAAGTTTCTCATTCTTAGTTCCCCGCAGAAGCCATCAAAGCCTTCCTTATTCTCCAGCAGATCAAAGTTTTCCTTTGTTTGATCCCCGGTAGAGATCACCGGAGTTTTCCCTATGCCCCAGACGAGTAAGGATTCCCATGGTGTAATCCCCAGCCATAGTCATCAAAGTTCTCTGGATTCCCCAAGAAGGTTTCTCAAGCAGACTCGAAGGATCCCTATATCCCCAGGAAAGTCATGAAGGATTCTCACATCCCCATAGAAGTTGTCAAAGTTTTTGATAATCCCCGCGAGTTGTCAAGCATTTTCTATCCCCAACAGCAGTCAGCAAGTGTTATACCCCAAAATTTGCCCTCCCTTTTTTCACAAGAAATCACAACCCCAGGGTTTTCTCTGATTTTTGAGATTGGCTCAAGAATCGGTCAAACAGACTTTTCTTTATCAGTCAATCCAGAATTAGGGTTTTTTCGCTCGCATTTCTCAGAAAGAACTAAATCCCCAGATATTCAGTTAATTGTTACATTGTTTTCACGTTTGTTCAAGATTACCGGTTGTTTCTCAAAATCCAATTATCTTAGATAAGAGCTGAGATTTTTGTTTGGAGCATTAAGGCATCTGCTTGATTATTTGGAGTAAAAGGTTTATCGTTTATTGGAATGCTTTGTTTGTTTAACTGTACAATGCATGTGGTAACTGGAACACCATGCGTATTGTGAGTAATGCAAGGTTACGAGACTGCAAAAGTTTGTTGATTATTTATTTTATCTGAATTAAAATTATTGGGATATAGTTCCAATTATTTTGATTTAAGAGTTTTAAATAATTAAATAAACAATGCAAGAAAAGATCGGAAGATATTTGGATAAAGGCTTTTTTATTATTTTCAAATATTGTTACAAAATTTATTGGAATATTGTAAATTTACAACTTACGGTATTTACAACAATATTTGTTTACAATAAATGAAAAAATAATAAACCTAAGCCTAATCTCCTAAAATCTCTGGCTTCTACTGCTTCTGCTATTATCCAAGATGAATCCACCTGAAAAGAGAAGAAAAGAAAATCAGCACAAGATCTTTTTTAAATGAAAAGAAGAAACAAATCATCATTAAAATTGGCCGTCTAGAATCAGATTGCCTATTTTTCGTCACACTTTATTTTTCTCTATGCAAATCACAAGAAGATCGCTCTTCTCGGTTCACAGAGAGAAAAATAAAATGAAAATGCAAGCATGTCAAACTAAATGCAAAAACATGGGTCAAGTACAAAAAGTTCCAAGCTGCATTAACCAAGCAAAACTGAATTACAAACTAAGTGCCAAGCTACATTAATCAAGCAAACTGCATTACAAATTCAAAGAGACAAACAGGCGCCAAAAATGCCAGGGTAAGTCAAGCAAAGGAATAAACTCAGCAGTAAGTAAAGTCCCATATTCAGCTACAGTACAAAATTGCCCAAAACCAAGTTACAAGACAGATTTGATAAAAATGGTAATGCAGCATGAAAACAGCAATGCAACAGACAAAAGGCAAGACAGCAGGAAGTATTTTGTTTGACAAGTCAAAACTTGTCAAAGATGCTTTTCATCATTTTCTAGACAGCCCAATCTTTCAGAAATAAAAAGATAATAAGCAATTGAAAATGCTTATGGAGAGAGAGGAAAGAGAGATCCTAGTGAATAGGTTTTGCAGTTTGCAATTTTGGCAGGCTGTAAAAGGCAGATAAGAGGAACAAAAGAAAATATATAACAATATAACAGTCTAACAGTCCAACACCAGAACAAGAGAGCAAAAAACAACTCAAGCCAGTTTTCCAAAACCTGAAAGCCTTCCTTCTCATCACAACCAAACAGCAAGCTAAAACTTTGAAACCTGAAGCCTGCCTAAAAACTCATTCAGCCTGCTTACCAAAAGCCAAAAACTACAGCAAGCTCAAAACCTGTTGCCTGCCTTCCAAAACTAACAACAAACCTGATTAAACAGCATAACCTGCTAGCAAACACTCAAGCCAAAGCCAGCTCAAACAAAAACCTGTTCTCAAACCAAGAAAACCTGTTCACAGGCCAAACAAACAGCCTGCAACATTTTCCAAACTACAGTCAACAAACCTGTAAGACCAAAATCCAAACAAGTCCAAACTGCCTCATAAAAACAACAAGCCTGCCTTCTCCACACAAAAAACTTCCCAACCTGTAAACAACAAACTTGCCTGAACATCAAGCAAGCCAAAGCTTGCAGACCTGCATTACCAGTTTGCAAAACTATTCAAGCTTGCATTACAAGTACTCAGGCCCAACTACAAGCTAAAACAAAAAAAAACCTGCAAGTAAAACTTACAAACCCAAAGCAAATCTGCAAATTTCCAAAACATGAAACAAACACTCAAGCTTACTTCCAAAACTGCAAACACAGTCTAGTTTCACCGAATCAACAAAAAATAAGCAAAAGTTCAGAAGCAAAGCTCATTATCATCAAACTAGTTTCAGAAGCCATTTTTCAGAACAAGCTCATCATCACCAAACATCACCAACAAAAAATCTCAGAGGTATTGTTTATCATTGACAAAACCAGAAAGAGGAAGAGTTTAAAAGCGACCACAATGGTCTCAGAAAATCATCATCATTGACAAAACCAAAGAGAGGAAAAGTGTAGAAGCAAAAGAACAAACAAGTTCATCATTATCAAGCATCATCAGCTCAAATCAGAACAACAAGCAAGAATAGTCTTAGAAAACATTCATCATCAACGAATCATCAATCATTCAAAGAGAAGTCAAAAGATACGAAATACCAAAAGAGCCAACGCAATCGTCACGCTCCTCTTTCGCCTAGCCTCCTGGAAGCACCGTCGGCCAACTCACCCTCCTTCTCCTTCAAATTACAGAACAAAATGCCAAGGTACATCTCTCAAAACTCCTACTACATGCAAATATCAAAAGAAACATGGATTAAAACTCGCATGTAGTGATCAAGCAAGATGAAAGCATAATATCACAAAACCCTAAAACAAAGGTTAAACAAATCGTACCGTCACGAAGCGAGAACCCTAGACCACTGCGAAGGGAAGGCAGAAGGTGGATGGAGGCGATGCTCCGGTGGCTAAGGCGAGGGGAGAGGATATTTGTTTGTCTATGGCAGAGAACGAGGAAGAGAGAACGAAGAAGAGGAAAGGAGGCGCCGCTGTACCAAAGCCAAACCCTAACTTCTGAACCCACAAAATACCAACCCTAACAAATTTGTTCAAACCATTCATCATGGGCCTTCACCCAAACAAAACATAAAGCCCAACGCTGACTGGCGCCTGCACCCCCCCTTTAATCTAATTTTTGTTTTTTTTCTTTGGGCCAAATGCTAACCCTAGGCCCATCACCCTTCTTTTTGATTTCCAAAATAATACTCCTTTCTTTTCTTTACTAATTAATTTACTTTCTTTATAAAAAAATAATACTTTTATTTTTGTTTTTTATTCTAAAAAAGTTGTTGTTTTGTTAATAATAAAGAGATCTAATAATAGATTAAAGTTTTGTTTTGATATAATTTCTTTAAATCTTTGTATATCTAATTAAATATAAAAAATACTATGTTTAATTAATCTTTTATATAAGTTCCTAAAAAACATAAAATACAAAAAACAATAAATAAATACTTAATCTTTCCTAGGTTAATATTTTATTTGATCATTTGTAAATAAATACATACATCTAATATTTCTCTGATTTTCTTTATCTTATAATTTGTTAATATTTGAATTGCGTCGATTCGATTTGGTTGTAACCCATAATATTTGGGACATTATTCTGATAAGACTCATCCCCATTTGTAAATAATTTGTACCCCCTATCCCCGGATACTCTTTTGTAATAGCTTAGAATTTAATTCTCGCACTTTATGCTTTTTAAATATGCCATGATTTGAGATTAGGGTTTGTATGTGAAAATCTAAAATCGACCGCTAGATGACCTAATACAAAGACAAATGCATGAATATGATAAACACCATTCACACTTGCACCTCTAAGGGTAACCTCGCTTGTTGCCTCGGAAAATACAATCATGTCCCTCGAGTATGAGACACTCTAGCAAATGCCCCTTCAATAAACAAAGATCGTAGTCCCTCGATGACCCTCGATGTTGCCTTCGATAAAATGATCCCGTCCCTTACAAAATTGCTAGAGCGTCTCACAAGTTGCTTTCAATGGTTGTATACGATGACCCGCGCCTGTCCCGCAAAACATCCTAACACAAGGTTGTCCACCAAATACAATGGTGAAATAACACTGTTAAAAGGGTTAAAAAAACATAAGAAAAAATCTTTGAGTAAAATAGGGTAGACAACTCTTAGTTACTTGATCAAAAATCTTGCAAAACATCCTTGCCATTTTTCAAACACACTTCACAACACAACTTCAAAACAGTTTCAAAATCAACTTTCAAAACATTGAATTATCTTTTCAAAAAGACACACACCTTTGTATATATTCAAACAAGAATCATTACAAAGGTTACCTAGACAAGGCATCTTTTTCGAAACATTTTCAAAACCACACACACAAAGCACCATTTCAAACAATTGAAAAGCAAAGGCAAGTGATCTAAAATAAGTAACTAAGAGCCCATGGATAACCATGGATGAAAAGGGTGCTAGCACCTTCCCTTTTCATAATCTACCCCCCGAACCCAAGAAAACATCTCAAAGGTATTTCCTGTGCTTTTTGACCTTTCCTTAGGATAAAATAAAAAGTCGGTGGCGGCTCTTGCTAAACCGAACAAGTGCGAAAACAAACGCAAAATCCCAAGTCAGTTCTCCCACCGTATCACAGAACTGGTGACTCTGCTGGGGAACGATTCTAAAAGTGGGGTTACCTTAGGGTTTTTAGATCACCTTTTGCATAATTATCTTGTTTGCCTTGATTACTTTACATTTGATCCTTTTGTTTGGGTTTGAAATCCTCTACCCGGATTTGGGAAACATTCATAGGTAAATAGCAATACGTTGTGGAAACTGTGCGGGGTATACCGACACGGTTGAAGCAATAGCTATATTAGTGCGACATATTTGTGGGTACCGGTAGCCTTTGAGTCAATCAAAGAGAATACGGGGCCGCTGAGTGATGTCATGAAGCACTAATGAACTCTTAGAACCTTACTTGACCATCTTGGCCTTTTTTAGGGGTAGTGAGATGACCGACTTTGGTACAGTCCGAAGTTGGTAGATACTCGATACTACACTCATTGAGGGTTGTTTTCTTGGAATATTTCGGTCGCCAGTTAAGTGGCTCAACCGAAACAATGAACACAGAAAATAATCCAATGATATTGAGCTCCTTAGAACCCGGTTACTATTTATAGGACAGGTTGAGCCAACGAACTTCAAGAGGGTACTTACCTATGAAACCCCATGCAAGCCTGAAACTAGGATCTTGTGTGATTTGATTGTACATATGCTTGTGCATACATCATGAACATCATGAAGCATCATTCGCATCCACTAACTATTTCAAGGGTTTGGATCTTCATCATTGTTCCTGTTTTGTAGGTCATGGAATCTCTTCGCAGGAAAACAATTCAAGTCAACCTTGTGAGAATCCCTCCTCAAATCAAGGAGCTTACTTCCAGGATCCCGGAGAATTCTCTCTTCAGTGAAAGACATGGTAGACTTCTCAACTTGGTCAACTCCAACATTGAAGAAGACATGGTGAAAGTCCTCTTCCAGTTCTTTGACCCCCTACACCAATGTTTCACATTCCCCGATTACCAACTAGTACCTACTTTGGAGGGATTTTATCAACTATTGAGGATTCCTATTCTTCATCAACTACCCTACAACGGTACGAAAAAAGAACCAAAGCCTGAAGATGTTGCTCAAGCCTTACACTTGCAACCATCTGATATCAAAGGACATTGGGAAACCAGAAGTGGTGTCAAGGTTTTTTTGGCAAAGTTTCTATTTGAGAAGGCACAAGACTGCTGGAATTCTATAGATCTACAAGCCTTTAAGGAGATTGTATCACTACTCATCTATGGGTTGGTCTTGTTCCTAAACCCTGATCAGCTTATAGACGTGAATGCTGTCAAGATTTCCATGTCTCGGAATCCTGTGCCTACATTACTTGGGGACATCCTACACTCATTTTACACACGTACAATGAGGAAAAGAGGTGTTCTCGTGTGCTGTACTCCTCTCCTAGAAAGGTTGTTTATTTCTCACCTCCCACAATCAGTTTTGAAGAACGAGCAAGGTTTAAGGTGGTCACAACGGTTAATGACTCTCACACACTCTGGTGTCCATTGGTGTTCTTGGTCCAGAGAAAATGTCATCATCATTGATCGTTGTGGGGAATTCCCTAATGTCCTGCTACTTGGCATTAGGGGAGGCATTACCTACAACCCTTGCTTAGCTCTGAGGCAGTTTGGATATGCTAGGAGGGATGGCCCTCATGATATGCTGATTCCTAACCTAGTTTTTGACTTCGACAACGATGCGCAAGGACTTCGACAAAGGTTCATCAGAGCTTGGAGGATGCCCAATAAGGTGGATAGTAAGACACTGGGGCACAAGAATTCCATCCCTCTTGAGCCTTACCTCAAGTGGGTACGAACATACGCCCAGAGTCTTATGATGCCTTACCCCCGCATTCTCCCCGTGATTAAAGAGCCTGTTAGGGAAGGAGAGGTTCCATGCACCCTCCTACATCCAGACATGCCAACATCATTGGAATAATTGCAAAAGAGTTGGATCCAACTCAAAGAAGAATGGAACACTTTTGAAGCCAGCTTCTATGCCAGTGAGAAGAAGGTTCTGGAGCTTACCCGCCGACTTCATGAAGAGGAGACTCTTAACACTTACATCGCACCAAAGAGGATGCGCAATGTCTTTTTACCTTAAGAAGCTTTGTAATATTTGGCCCATGGGGCATTTATGTACTGACAAATTTCTTCTTATTAATATGACGTGTGTTCTTTTGTCTGCAACAACTTTGAATTTCTAAATCCTTGGATGCATTACATGAATAAACATATCATTCATCATATGCATAAATAGGTCTTCACACCAGGTTTCCTTATCTTTCTGCTGTTTATTTCAGCAAGATGGATATTGAGCAGACGGTCAAAGATCTGCAAGCACAAAATTCACAATTCCAACAACTCCTCATGACCTTGGAAAAGGGTCAAGAGGATCTTAAAGCACTGTTAGAGAAGAAAGAGCAGGAAAAAGGAAAAAAGAAAAAGAAAAGAGCCAGGGTAGCTACACTGGGAAGAAGATTTGAGAATGAAGCTAGGAGAGTTCTGGAGTTCCCCTCGACGTCTGATGAAGGGACCGACAAAAGAAAAGGAGCTGCAGTAGCCTCTGAGTCTGAGGTTGAAGAGGATGCAGATTACTCTGAGCAACAGTACCCTCCTGCAGACGACAGGTATAAAAATCTAGAAGAGCGATTAGTAGCCATGGAAGTGAAAAGGGTTCCTGGACTAGATTTTGAAGAGCTGGGATTGATTGTTGGGATCGTCATTCCTCCCAAATTCAAAGTACCCACATTTGCTAAGTACGATGGTCTGTCGTGTCCGAAGATGCACATGAGATCGTATGTCAGAAAGATCCAACCGCACTCATCTGATAAAAACCGCTGGGTACACTTTTTCCAAGATAGTTTGTCTGGCACACAGTTGGATTGGTTCTATCAACTCGAGAGATCAGAGGTTCACAATTGGGAAGACTTAGCTGCTGCTTTTTATCATCAATACCAATACAATGCTGATTTGGCACCCACTCGTACTCAGCTACAAAGTATGGGGATAACTTCCAATGAAGGATTTAAAGAGTATGCCCAGAAGTGGTGTGATCTGGCTGGAAGGGTGCAGCCACCTTTGTCAGATAGGGAGTTAGTTGACATGTTTCTGAGGACCCTGTCTGGTCCTTTCTTCAATCATTTAATAGGGAGTTCCTCCGCAGGATTCACTGAACTAATTTTGACCGGCGAAAGGGTCGAGGCCGGTATTAAAAGTGGAAAGATTCAGAAAGATGCCTCCGCGTCCACCGCTATGAAGAAGACCTTCTTGGCTAAGAAGGAGAGCTCTGCTGTTTACACCCAGAGAAATCGGGAAAGAGAGGAACGTCGACCAACAGTGGGGGCCGTATTAATTTAGAAGCCCGCATCAGACTGGCCTTGAAAAAGTCAACTGAGGAATGATCAGCCCAGAACCTATCAACAAAGGCCACCATGACAATATACCCCGATAAATATGACACCCTCTCAGATCCTTCCGCATCTCCTGAAATTAAACCTTGCTAATTTGAGAGAGGCACCTAAGAATGCAAACACCACTTCCCCACATTATCATCCCAATGCAAAATGTGCCTACCATTCAGACAGTGCAGGGCATGACACCAACGACTGTTGGGCCCTTAAAAACAAAATCCAGGACTTAATCGACGCCAAGGAAGTAGAATTTCAGGCTCCTGAGAAGCCCAATGTGATTCCGGCTCCGATGCCCAAGCACGGTAATAATGTTCATGCTGTTATGGAGGACCTCCATGTTACTGATGTTGTTGACCTGTTGACGCTGTTACTTGTAATTAAAGAGAATTTGTTGAGAGCCGAGATCTTTCCTGGTTGTGGTAAAGACTGCTATTTTTGTTTGAACATACGAGGTGATTACCCAATGTTGAAGTCAGGTGTCCAACGCCTGATGGATACCCAAGAGATACTTTTCCAGAAAACCCCTGTTGATACCTTCTATCCTGTTACTCCTGATACTTTTGCTACTTCAACCAACTATATCGCAATCATAACCATTTCCGACAATCCTCCCAAGGCTTGCAAAAGGCCTGTCAGGATTACACCCAACTCTGAATGTGTACCTTTAAAGATCACCATGCCGGGACCTGTCCCGTACCAATCCAGCAAAATGATACCATGGAACTATGGAGGAGAAATCTTCTATCATGGTATCAAACAAATTGAAGCAGTCCAAGAGAATTCTGAAGAAGAAAACCCTGATATTGGAAACATTGCGGGAACAAGCAAGATAACCCGCAACGGACAGATTTTTTCTCCAGAGATTGCTCATCCTCGAGCAGTCTTCGGACCCTTGAAAGCTTCTGTACCTGTTAGGCCATCCGTGCAAGGCCCGATGATTGAAGAATTGGATACTCCTGAAGTAAGACCATCTGCTGATACTACCAATAAGGGTAAGGGGATACTAGAAGCGCCTGTCAGGATGAAGGCTCATGCTGTGGTTACCCCCGAAACCACTCAGAAAGAAATGGATGAAATCTTGAAAATAATCAGAAAGAGTGACTACGACATCGTGGAACAGCTGGGGCAGACCCCTTCTAAAATTTCAATGTTGGCTCTTCTACTCTGCTCTGAGGCCTATTCTAAGGCCCTGATCAAATTCTTAAATATGGCACATGTGCCTCAAGAAACTTCGGCTGACCAGTTTCAAGAGTGCGTGGCCAACCTAACTGCTGATAATGGCCTGGGTTTTTCCGATACTGACTTGACTCCCAAAGGAAGGAAACACAACGACGCGCTACATGTCTCAGTGGAATGTAGGGGAACCACCCTTTCCCATGTCTTAGTTGATACTGGTTCTTCCTTGAATGTGCTGCCGAAGAAAGCCTTAGACCGTTTGGACTGCGAAGGATTGACCATCAAACCTAGTAACATCGTTGTTAGGGCCTTTGATGGGTCCAAAAGAATGGTTCACGGAGAGGTTGACATTCCTATCAAAGTAGGCACATAAGTTTTCAATTCCACCTTTTATGTGATGGACATCTGTCCTTCATACTCGTGTTTGTTGGGAAGACCGTGGATCCATTATGCTGGGGCAGTTACCTCCTCTTTGCACCAAATGTTGAAATATCCTGTTAAGGGTAAGATTATAACGGTGCACGACGAGGAAGAGTACATGATAAGTCATCTCAATTCCTTCCGCTATGTGGAGGTGGATGGCGAGTTCATCAAAACGCCTTTCCAACATTTTGAGGAAGTTTCTCCTGAGGTAGCAGTTGCGAAGACAATGGTTGAGGTGCCTACCGTTCCCAAGCATGTATCTAGGATGGCATCTCTCAAGGACGCAGAGGCTGCAGTCAAAGAAGGAAAGAGTGCAATATGGGGGCAACTGCCTGATTTTGCCCATAAGACGAACAAGTTTGGGTTAGGGTTTACTACTGCAGGACAAAAGGCTATGCGTCGCTCCAAGGCTGGAGGACCACCCGTCAAGATCACTCACCATGGAATCAATGCTGTAGAAGATGAAAATGAAGAGGGCCACTTTGAGGATTGGATCTTTCCGACCGTTGAAGGGGGTTTAAGCAACTGGGAAGCAAAGGATTTTATTCCCATCACCTTCATCAACCAGTAATTTTTATCTTTGAACAATTTCTTATTTTGGTTTGTAATAACTAAAACAATTCGTACACTATTTTCACCTTACGCCTTTCCCGGGGAATATAGATCCATTTGTAAGGGCTTGATTTTCTTCATTATCATATGCCATGTTTTAATGAATCATTGGATGCTTTCATCTACAAACTATTGTGTTCATTTTCTTTCCTTTTGCATTTTTGTTTAGTTTAAGGATGGCTATCCTTTGCACACACTCACACTCACAAATGCAGGTACCCATCCACTCCGGATTCCATGGGTGACCATTCTGCTTTAGCCTTCGATAACTCTGAAGATTTGGTCAATCACGCTGTGTACGAAGTTGACGAAGACTGTGAAGTACCAGGAGAGTTAGCCAGACTTCTACAACAAGAAGAGAGGGTTATTCTGCCCCATGAAGAGTTGCTAGAAACCATCAACTTGGGGACAGAGGAAGACAGGAAAGAAGTAAAAGTGGGTGCCAACCTGGAACCAAATGCCAAAGAGCGCTTAGTGCAGTTGTTGAACGAGTATGTTGAAATCTTCGCCAGGTCTTATGAAGACATGCCAGGATTGGACACAGATATCGTGGTTCATCGTCTCCCTACAAGAGAAGACTGTCCACCGATCAAGCAAAAGGTTCGCCGAATGAGGCCCGACATGTCTGAGAAGATCAAAGCTGAGGTAATAAAGCAATTCAACGATGGCTGTTACTTCCTATCCACAATGGGTTGCTAACATTGTGCCCGTGCCCAAAAAGGACGGCAAAGTCAGAATGTGCGTGGATTATCGAGACTTAAACAGGGCTAGCCCTAAAGATGATTTTCCACTGCCACACATCGACATCTTGGTTGACAACACAACTCAACACAAGGTATTTTCCTTCATGGACGGATTCTCGGGATACAACCAAATCAAAATGGCCCCCGAGGACATGGAGAAAACTACTTTTGTCACGCAATGGGGTACCTTCTGCTACAAAGTGATGCCATTCGAACTAAAGAATGCAGGGGCAACCTATCAACGCGCCATGGTAGCTTTGTTTCATGATATGATACACCATGAGATTGAAGTCTACGTAGACGACATGATAGCTCGATCACAGACAGAAGAAGAACACCTTGATCATCTGCAAAAGTTGTTTGTCAGATTGAAGGAGTATAAGCTCAGACTGAACTTAAGCAAGTGCACTTTTGGAGTCAGGTCTGGTAAACTTTTGGGATTTATTGTCAGCAACAAAGGGATAGAGGTTGATCTTTCTAAAGTCAAGGCTATACAAGAAATGCCTGCCCCCCGCACTGAAAAGGAGGTTAGAGGTTTCTTGGGACGCTTAAACTATATTGCGAGGTTCATATCTCACCTAACATCTACCTGTGAGCAAATCTTCAAGCTATTGAAGAAAGATCAGGTGGTTGAATGGAACGATGATTGTCAAGTTGCTTTTGATAAGATCAAGGAGTATTTGCTGGAACCTCCTATTCTGATGCCACCCGTCGAAGGGAGACCATTAATCATGTATCTGATTGTTTTGGATAATTCAATGGGTGCGTACTGGGCCAACATGACGAGTCTGGCCGAAAAGAGGATGCCATTTATTACCTTAGCAAAAAGTTTACCGACTGTGAGACTCGCTACTCACTGCTCGAGAAAACTTACTGCGCTTTGGTATGGGCTGCTCGCCGGCTAAGGCAGTATATGTTGACACATACCACTTTGCTGATTTCTAAAATGGATCCGATTAAGTATATCTTCGAGAAGCCTGCTTTATCTGGAAGAATTACTAGATGGCAAATGATCCTGACTGAGTATGATATCCAGTATACTACGCAAAAAGCTATAAAAGGGAGTGTACTAGCTGACCATCTAGCTCATCAAGCCGTCGAAGATTACCAATCTATGAGATTCGATTTCCCTGACGAGGACATTATGACATTGAACGACATTGAAGTTAACGGACTGTATGACGGACCTGAACAAGGATCCCGATGGACCCTGTACTTTGATGGCTCTTCAAATTCACTTGGCAACGGTATCGGCGCAGTACTTATCTCTCCAGAAGGTTGCCATACACCCTTCACTGCTAGACTCAGTTTCAGTTGCACCAACAACATGGCTGAGTATGAAGCTTGCATCTTTGGTCTTAAAGCCGCAATTGACTTGGGAATCAAATCTTTGGTGGTATTTGGAGACTCAGCTTTGGTTATCAGTCAAATAAAAGGAGAGTGGGACACTAAACATCCTAACCTCATCCCATACAAAGAACATGTCCTGACATTGTTACCTCATTTCGAGCAAATTATCTTCGAACACTTCCCGCGAGAAGAAAATCAGCTAGCAGATGCTTTGGATACAATGTCTTCCATGTTTAAACTCAACGGGGATAATGAGGCTCCCCAAATCACCATCGAGCGAATGGACGAACCTGCACACTGTCATGAGATTAATACCGAAGAAGTAGTGGAACAACCCTGGTTCCATGAAATCAAAAGGTATCTCCAGACTCGAGAGTACCCTGAAGGAGCTTCCGTCAATGACAAAAAGTTCCTAAGGAAATTTGCTGCCAAGTTCTTCCTAAGCAATGGTATCCTTTATAAGCGCAACCATGATTGTGTTCTACTTTGTTATGTGTACAAGGTTAAAGCAGAGTTGATCATGACCGAAATACATAGTGGCATCTTTGGCACCCACTTAAGCGGACATACGATGGCTAAGAAGATTCTAAGGGCAGGCTACTACTGGTCAACCATGGAAGCTGATTGTCATCAACATTCCCGTACTTGTCACAAATGCCAAGTTTATGCTGACAAGGTGCATATCCCTCCGGTTCCTCTCAACGTCCTAACAGCTCCATGGCCATTCGCAATGTGGGGCATTGACATGATTGGAGAGATCAAGCCTACAACATCCAATGGGCATCGCTTCATCCTGGTGGCTATTAATTACTTTACCAAATGGGTCGAAGCAGCTTCCTTCACCTCTGTTACAAAGAATGTGGTTGCCCGTTTCATCAAACAGAACCTCATTTGCCGGTACGGTATTCCTGACCGAATCATTACGGACAACAGTATAAACCTGAACAACACTATGATCACCACTCTGTGCGAGCAGTTCAAGATTTATCATCATAATTCATCTCCCTATCGGCCGAAGATGAACGGTGTTGTTGAAGCCGCAAACAAAAATATCAAGAAGATCATTCAAAAGATGACAGTCACTTACATGGACTGGCATGAGATGTTACCGTTTGCTCTACATGGGTACCGTACCACGACACGAACATCAACTAGGGCAACACCTTTCTCTTTGGTATACGGCATGGAAGCTGTTTTACCTATAGAAGTTCAGATTCCTTCTTTAAGAATCATGAAGGACACTGGTTTGAACGAAGACGATTGGATTCAGACCCGGCTTGATCAACTTAATTTGATTGACGAAAAGCGACTTACTGCTGTTTGTCATGGTCAGACGTATCAAAAATGGATGATCAAGGCTTTCAACAAGAAAGTCAGGAGACAAGTATATCAAGTTGGGGATCTTGTAATCAAGCGGATTATCTTACCGCAAAGTGATCCCAGGGGCAAGTGGACTCCTACTTACAAAGGACCATTTGTGATCAAAAACATCTTTTCTGGCGGGGCAATGATCCTGACCACCATGGACGGTGACGACCTGCCACACCCTGCGAACACAGACATAGTCAAAAGATACTACGCATAAACGACTCGACAAGTCGAAAACCCGAAAGGGAGACTTGGGAAAAAATGGGCATCCCGGTGAATCGAAAACCCGAAAGGGCGGTTCAGGCAAAAATTAGGGATAAACAAAAAAAAATCTGTACACCCGGGAAGTTGAAAACCCGAAAGGGCGACTTGGGCAAAAAAGGGTTTCCTGGTGGATCGAAAACCTGAAAGGGCGATCCAGGAAAAAGTTAGGGAATCAAAGCGTATGACTATGTCTCGTCGAATCACTTTAAGGATAATCTCTTCTCGGAGAAACTCCAAAGCTTCTGATCAATCCAATCATCTGTGGACGAAGAAACGAATGGACAAGATATTCAAAGTCGTGAAGGCTATAGCAGAATTGGAACCCCATGGAATTGATACACATAGCCATCTTTCTTTGTATAAGATTTTTCTCAGCTTTTTGGCAACATTCTCTTACTAGGGTGTTTGTCTCCTTTGTAAAAATACTTACACAAAGTTAATACAAAGTTACTTCAAAATACAGAAAATTGTCTGCCTTTTCTTTCTTTTTTACAGTTGTGCTTTATTTGAAAACGTTCAATGATTTATTAAAAGAGCATATGCATTTGAATGAAATCACCGCTTACAAATAAAACAAAATGAGAAAGAATAATTACTGATAGGATGGAAGGGTAGGAAAGTGTCTTTAGGCTATTCCAGAAGAAAACCCCTGCAAACGCCTCCTCTGGTTTCTAAACAGGACTAAAGCTTTGAAAGGCACATCCCCAGTAGAGTTAAATTTCAAGGATCCCCATCGGAGTTGAATATTCAAATTCTCAGCCAATAGCAGAGCATAACTTTGAACTACAAACCATCGGTAAGAATGAAACTTTCTTCCCCAAGCAGAGACAAAACTCCAACCTGTGAACACCAGTGAAGATCATCCAGTTTCTTCCCTTCTCCCAAAAAGTTGCTTTCAAACCAGATAATTCATCAGAAATTTATTTTTTAGAACTTTTTCCCAGCGAAGTCGCTAATCAAATCAGCACACCACTAGGACCCCCAACAGAGAGGAAAACTTTGAGCTATCAATCCCCAGCGGAAACCATTCAGTTTTTTCCTGATATCCTTAACAAAACGGAGTTCCTCCTTCTCGCTTCCCCAGTAAAGTGGCATACAACCTAAGCTACTGAGGTTCTTCCAAACAAGAATAAGCTTTTCCTAGGATCCCGAGCTTGCTCTCCAGCAGTATGGTTATTCCCCACAGAATTTCAGATCCCCGACAGAGTTTTCAGATATTCCCCAACGGAGTTCTCCTCAAACAGCAAAATAGGAATCCCCCGGTAGAATTGGCATACAAACCAAACTCCTGATTTCTCCCAGCAGTATAATTTCTCCCCACGGAGGTTGTCAAAGAGCTGGAAGACATACATACTCTTCAACAGTGTTCCTAGGACTTCTCATTTTCAACGATCAAAAGATTCTCAATCCCCAACAGTAATCAAGGATTTATTTCCCCCGACAGCGGTCAGGATTTTATTATCCCCAGCTATCCAGGATTTATTTTCCTCAGCAAGACAGCTCATCGGCTTACATACGTATACATTACATTCATATATCATAAACATTGATATAACACATATATTTCATCATACATTTCATGCAACATAACTTTGGGTTTCAGCTAATTTTTACCCTTTCCAAGGATAAGGTTAGCAAGCTTCGATCAAGACTTCTGAAAACAGTTTACGGATTCTCCAAAAACGGATGTTAATCTATAGCTTATTCAGATTCAACTTTTGAAAACAGTTTACGGATGCTTCCCAACATGGATGCTGATCTATTGCTTATTCAACTTCAAGACTTCTGAAAACAGTTTACGGATTCTCCAAACACGGATGTTAATCTATCGCTTGTTCAGATTCAACTTTTGAAAACAGTTTACAGATGCTTCCCAACATGGATGCTGATCTATTGCTTATTCAACTTCAAGACTTCTGAAAACAGTTTACGGATTCTCCAAACACGGATGTTAATCTATCACTTGTTCAAATTCAACTTTTGAAAACAGTTTACGGATTCTTCCCAACATGGATGCTGATCTATTGCTTATTCAACTTCAAGACTTCTAAAAACAGTTTACGGATTCTCCAAACATGGATGTTAATCTATCACTTGTTCAGATTCAACTTTTGAAAACAGTTTACGGATGCTTCCCAACATGGATGCTGATCTATTGCTTATTCAACTTCAAGACTTCTGAAAACTGTTTACGGATTCTCCAAACACGGATGTTAATATATCGCTTGTTCATATTCAACTTTTGAAAATAGTTTACGGATGCTTCCCAACATGGATGCTGATCTATTGCTTATTCAACTTCAGTTTGCTGAAAACAGTTTACAGAAGCTCCAAACGCGGATGCTAATCTATTGCTTATTCAGACCCCGGTTCAGAGATGCTCCAAACACGGATACCTTTTTTATCCTCATCCTTTCACCTACAACATACAGTTCAACAAACATTCCCCGATGGCATCTTTAAGCCCATCCCCGACAAGACTCTGTCATATCTCAAAATGGCATCTTTAAGCCCATTCCCTCAACTATGCTTTGACGAGTGCAAATTTATGGGCACTCTAGTGTCCAATCATCTTTTACCTTCGAGTCGCGAAAGGCAAACTCGCCAATCTAACTCTTCAGGTTCAAGAAGATTGAACAGGGGCAACTGTTATACCCCAAAATTTGCCCTCCCTTTTTTCACAAGAAATCACAACCCCAGGGTTTTCTCTGATTTTTGAGATTGGCTCAAGAATCGGTCAAACAAACTTTTCTTTATCAGTCAATCCAGAATTAGGGTTTTTTCGCTCGCATTTCTCAGAAAGAACTGAATCCTCAGATATTCAGTTAATTGTTACATTATTTTCACGTTTGTTCAAGATTACCAGTTGTTTCTCAAAATCCAATTATCTTGGATAAGAGATGAGATTTTTGTTTGGAGCATCAAGGCATCTGCTTGATTATTTGGAGTAAAAGGTTTATCGTTTATTGGAACGCTTTATTTGTTTAACTGTACAATGCGTGTGGTAACTGGAACACCATGCGCATTGTGAGTAATGCAAGGTTACGAGACTGCAAAAGTTTGTTGATTATTTATTTTATCTGAATTAAAATTATTGGGATATAGTTCCAATTATTTTGATTTAAGAGTTTTAAATAATTAAATAAACAATGCAAGAAAAGATTGGAAGATATTTGGATAAAGGCTTTTTTATTATTTTCAGATATTGTTATAAAATTTATTGGAATATTGTAAATTTACAACTTACGGTATTTACAACAATATTTGTTTACAATAAATGAAAAAATAATAAACCTAAGCCTAATCTCCTAAAATCTCTGGCTTCTACTGCTTCTTCTATTATCCAAGATGCATCCACCTGAAAAGAGAAGAAAAGAAAATCAGCACAAGATCTTTTTTAAATGAAAAGAAGAAAAAAATCATCATTAAAATTGGTCGTCTAGAATCAGATTGCCTATTTTTCGTCACGCTTTATTTTTCTCTCTGCAAATCACAAGAAGATCGCTCTTCTCAGTTCAAAGAGAAAAATAAAATGTAAATGCAAGCATGTCAAACTAAACGCAAAAACATGGGTCAAGTACAAAAAGTTCCAAGCTGCATTAACCAAGCAAAACTGAATTACAAACTAAGTGCCAAGCTACATTAATCAAGCAAACTGCATTACAAATTCAAAGAGACAAACAGGCGCCAAAACTGCCAGGGTAAGTCAAGCAAAGGAATAAACTCAGCAGCAAGTAAAGTCCCATATTCAGCTACAGTACAAAATTGCCCAAAACCAAGTTACAAGACAAATTTGATAAAAATGGTAATGCAGCATGAAAACAGCAATGCAGCAGACAAAAGGCAAGACATCAGGAAGTATTTTGTTTGACAAGTCAAAACTTGTGAAAGATGCTTTTCATCATTTTCTAGACATCCCATTTTTTCAGAAATAAAAAGATAATAAGCAATTGAAAATGCTTATGGAGAGAGAGGAAAGAGAGAACCTAGTGAATAGGTTTTGCAGTTTATAGTTTTGGCGGGCTGTAAAAGGCAGATAAGAGGAACAAAAGAAAATATATAACAATATAACAGTCTAACAGTCCAACACCAGAACAAGAGAGCAAAAAACAACTCAAGCCAGTTTTCCAAAACCTGAAAGCCTGCCTTCTCAACACAACCAAACAGCAAGCTAAAACTTTGAAACCTGAAACCTGCCTAAAAACTCATTCAACCTGCTTACCAAAAGCCAAAAACTACAGCAAGCTCAAAACCTGTAGTCTGCCTTCCAAAACTAACAACAAACTTGATTAAACAACATAACCTGCTAGCAAACACTCAAGCCAAAGCCAGCTCAAACTAAAACCTGTTCTCAAAACAAGAAAACCTGTTCACAGGCCAAACAAACAGCCTGTAACATTTTCCAAACTACAGTCAACAAACCTGTAAGAACAAAATCCAAACAAGTCCAAACTGCCTCATAAAAACAGCAAGCCTGCCTTCTCCACACAAAAAACTTCCCAACCTGTAAACAACAAACTTGCCTGAACATCAAGCAAGCCAAAGCTTGCAGACCTGCATTACCAGTTTGCAAAACTATTCAAGCTTGCATTACAAGTACTCAGGCCCAAATACAAGCTAAAACAACAAAAAACCTACAAGTAAAACTTACAAACCCAAAGCAAATCTTCAAATTTCCAAAACATGAAACAAACACTCAAGCTTGCTTCCAAAACTGCAAACACAGTCTAGTTTCACCGAATCAACAAAAAATAAGAAAAAGTTCAGAAGTAAAGCTCATTATCATGAAACTAGGTTCAGAAGCCATTTTTCAGAACAAGCTCATCATCACCAAACATCACCAACAAAAAATCTCAGAGGTATTGTTTATCATTGAAAAATCATAAAGAGGAAGAGTTTAAAAGCGACCACAATGGTCTCAGAAAATCATCATCATTGACAAAACCAAAGAGAAGAAAAGTGTAGAAGCAAAAGAACAAACAAGTTCATCATTATCAAGCATCATCAGCTCAAATCAGAATAACAAGCAAGAATAGTCTCAGAAAACATTCATCATCAACGAATCATCAATCATTCAAAGAGAAGTCAAAAGATACGAAATACCAGAAGAGCCAACGCAATCGTCACGCTCCTCTTTCTCCTAGCCTCCTGGAAGCACCACCGGCCAACTCACCCTCCTTCTCCTTCAAATTACAAAACAAAACGCCAAGGTACATCTCTCAAAACTCCTACTACATGTAAATATCAAAAGAAACATGGATTAAAACTCGCATGTAGTGATCAAGCAAGATGAAAGCATAATATCACAAAACCCTAAAACAAAGGTTAAAAAAATCGTACAGTCACGAAGCGAGAACCCTAGACCACTGCGAAGGGAAGGCAGAAGGTGGATGGAGGCGATGCTCCGGTGGCTAAGGCGAGGGGAGAGGATATCCGTTTGTCCATGGCAGAGAATGAGGAAGAGAGAACGAAGAAGAGGAAAGGAGGCGCCGCTGTACCAAAGCCAAACCCTAACTTCCGAACCCACAAAACACCAACCCTAACAAATTTGTTCAAACCATTCATCATGGGCCTTCGCCCAAACAAAACATAAAGCCCAACGCTGACTGGCGCCTGCACCCCCCCCCCCCCCCCCCCCCCCCCTTTAATCTAATTTTTGTTTTTTTTCTTTGGGCCAAATGCTAACCCTAGGCCCATCACCCTTCTTTTTGATTTCCAAAATAATACTCCTTTCTTTTCTTTACTAATTAATTTACTTTCTTTAGAAAAAAATAATACTTTTCTTTTTGTTTTTTTATTCTAAAAAAGTTGTTGTTTTGTTAATAATAAAGAGATCTAATAATAGATTAAAGTTTTGTTTTTATATAATTTCTTTAAATATTTGTATATCTAATTAAATATAAAAAATACTATGTTTAATTAATCTTTTATATAAGTTCCTAAAAAACATAAAATACAAAAAACAATAAATAAATACTTAATCTTTCCTAGGTTAATATTTTATTTAATCATTTGTAAATAAATACATACATCTCATATTTCTCTGATTTTCTTTATCTTATAATTTGTTAATATTTGAATTGCGTCGATTCGATTTGGTTGTAACCCATAATATTTGGGACATTATTCTGATAAGACTCATCCCCATTTGTAAATAATTTGTACCCCCATCCCCGGATACTCTTTTGTAATAGCTTAGAATTTAATTCTCGCACTTTATGCTTTTTAAATATGCCATGATTAGAGATTAGGGTTTGTATGTGAAAATCTAAAATCGATCGCTAGATGACCTAATACAAAGACAAATGCATGAATATGACAAACACCATTCACACTTGCACCTCTAAGGGTAACCTCGCTTGTTGCCTCGGAAAATACAATCATGTCCCTCAAGTATGAGACACTCTAGCAAATGCCCCTTCAATAAATAAAGATCGTAGTCCCTCGATGACCCTTGATGTTGCCTTCGATAAAACGATCTCGTCCCTTACAAAATTGCTAGAGCGTCTCACAAGTTGCTTTTAATGGTTGTATACGATGACCCGTGCCTGTCCCACAAAACATCCTAACACAAGGTTGTCCACCAAATACAATGGTGAAATAACACTGTTAAAAGGGTTAAAAAAACATAAGAAAAAATCTTTGAGTAAAATAGGGTAGAAAACTCTTAGTTACTTGATCAAAAATCTTACAAAACATCCTTGCCATTTTTCAAACACATTTCACAACACAACTTCAAAATAGTTTCAAAAACAACTTTCAAAACATTGAATTATCTTTTCAAAAAGACACACGCCTTTGTATATATTCAAACAAGAATCGTTACAAAGGTTTCCTAGACAAGGCATCTTTTTCAAAACATTTTCAAAACCACACACACAAAGCACCATTTCAAACAATTGAAAAGCAAAGGCAAGTGATCTAAAACAAGTAACTAAGAGCCTATGGATAACCATGGATGAAAAGGGTGCTAGCACCTTCCCTTTTCATAATCTACCCCCGAACCCAAGAAAACATCTCAAAGCTATTTCCTGTGCTTTTTGACCTTTCCTTAGGATAAAATAAAAATTCGGTGGTGACTCTTGCTAAACCGAACAAGTACGAAAACAAACGCAAAATCCCAAGTCAGTTCTCCCATCGTATCACAGAACTGGCGACTCTGCTGGGGAACGATTCTAAAAGTGGGGTTACCTTAGGGTTTTTAGATCACCTTTTGCATAATTATCTTGTTTGCCTTGATTACTTTACATTTGATCCTTTTGTTTGGGTTTGAAATCCTCTACCCGGATTTGGGAAACATTCATAGGTAAATAGAAATACGTTGTGGAAACTGTGCGGGGTATACCGACACGGTTGAAGAAATAGCTATATTAGTGCGACTTATTTATGGGTACCGGTAGCCTTTGAGTCAATCAAAGAGAATACGGGGCCGCTGAGTGATGTCATGAAGCACTAATGAACTCTTAGAACCTTACTTGACCATCTTGGCCTTTTTTACGGGTAGTGAGATGACCGACTTTGGTACAGTCCGAAGTTGGTAGATACTCGATACTACACTCATTGAGGGTTGTTTTCTTGGAATATTTCGGTCGCCAGTTAAGTGGCTAAACTGAAACAATGAACACAGAAAATAATCCAGTGATATTGAGCTCCTTAGAACCCGATTACTATTTATAGGACAGGTTAAGGCAACGAACTTCAAGAGGGTACTTACCTATGAAACCCCATGCAAGCCTGAAACTAGGAACTTGTGTGATTTGATTGTACATATGCTTGTGCATACATCATGAACATCATGAAGCATCATTCACATCCACTAACTATTTCAAGGGTTTGGATCTTCATCTTTGTTCCTGTTTTATAGGTCATTGAATCTCTTCGCAGGAAAACAATTCAAGTCAACCTTGTGAGAATCCCTCCTCAACTCAAGGAGCTTACTTCCAGGATCCCAGAGAATTCTCTCTTCAGTGAAAGACATGGTAGATTCTCAACTTGGTCAACTCCAACATTGAAGAAGACATGGTGAAAGTCCTATTCCAGTTCTTTGACCCCCTACACCACTGTTTCACATTCCATGATTACCAACTAGTACCTACTTTGGAGGAATTTTCTCAACTATTGAGGATTCCTATTCTTCATCAACTACCCTACAACGGTACGGAAAAAGAACCAAAGCTTGAAGATGTTGCTCAAGTCTTACACTTGCAACCATCTGATATCAAAGGACCTTGGAAAACCAGAAGTGGTGTCAAGGGTTTCTTGGCAAAGTTTCTATTTGAGAAGGCACAAGACTGCTAGAATTCTCTAGATCTACAATCCTTTGAGGAGATTGTAGCACTACTCATCTATGGGTTGGTCTTGTTCCAAACCCTGATCAGCTTATAGACGTGAATGCTGTAAAATTTTCATGTCTCGGAATCCTGTGCCTACATTACTTGGGGACATCCTACACTCATTTTACACACGTACAATGAGGGAAAGAGGTGTTCTCATGTGCTGTACTCCTCTCCTAGCAAGGTGGTTTATTTCTCACCTCCCACAATCAGTTTTGAAGAACGAGCAAGGTTTAAGGTGGTTACAACGGTTAATGACTCTCACACACTCTGATGTCCATTGGTGTTCTCGGTCCAGAGAAAATGTCATCATCATTGATCATTATGGGGAATTCCCTAATGTCCCGCTACTTGGCATTAGGGAAGGCATTACCTACAACCCTTGCTTAGCTCTGAGGCAGTTTGGATATGCTAGGAGGGATGGCCCTCATGATATGCTGATTCTTAACCTAGTTTTTGACTTCCAAAACGATGCACAAGGACTTCGACAAAGGTTCATCAGAGTTTGGAGGATGCCCAATAAGGTGGATAGTAAGACACTGGGGCACAAGAATTCCATCCCTCTTGAGGCTTAACTCAAGTGGGTACGAACACGCGCCCAGAGTCTTCTGATGCCTTACCCCCATATTCTCCCCGTGATTAAAGAGCCTGTTAGGGAAGGAGAGGTTCCATACACCCTCATACATCCAGACATGCCAACATCATTGGAAGAATTGCAAAAGAGTTGGATCCAACTCAAAGAAGAACGAAACACTTTTGAAGCCAAGCCTATGCCAGTGAGAAGAAGGTTATGGAGCTTACCCGCTGACTTCATGAAGAGGAGACTCTTAACACTTACATCGCACCAAAGAGGATGCGCAACGTCTTTTTATCTTAAGAAGCTTTGTAATATTTGGCCCATGGGGCATTTATGTACTGATAAATTTCTTCTTATTAATATGACGTGTGTTACATATACACTCTAGACATGGAAGTCATTCTGCTATTCATTCAGAATCAAAGATAGTTACAGCTCGGATACGCTCCCGACACGGACGTCATTCCATTGCTCATACAAATCCAATCTCCAGATACAACTCAAATACGTTCCAGATACAGATACCATTCTGATGTTCATTCTCCTGCAATTCAACAAACATTCTGGGATGGCATCCTTAAGCCCATCTCCAACAAGATTCTACCATCTCCAAATGGCATCTTTAAGCCCATTCCCTCAACCACATTTTGACGAGTGCAAATTTACGGGCACTCTAGTGTCCAATCATCTTTTACCTTCGAGTCACGAACGACAAACTCGCCAATCTAACTCTTCAGGTTCAAGAAGATTGAACAGGGGCAACTGTTGTACCCGAAAATTTTCCCTCTCATTTTATCAAGATTCTCCTTACAAGACTCTTTGGACTCAAGACCAAATTAGGGTTTGCTCAGCTCAAGACATCTCCTTGCACTATTGACCTGAAATTAGGGTTTGAGTTTGCACAAGATTTTTTGGACTTTCAATGCCTCATGTGACTTTCATAATTCATGTTGGACCTCTAAGTTTTCTCATACCAAGTTTCAAGCCTTGAATCAAATTTTTGCCCAGTCAATTGGACAGTTGACCTAAAAATCAGTTGTATTGGGGAAAAAGTCAACTGTGGCCAATTTACTGTCAAACCTCATAATTTTTTATCCATAACAACATTATAGACTCATATTAACCATTTGATCAAGTTTGGACCACAACTCCTCAAGAAATTTGATCAGATCACCAAAAGGGCAAAATGGTCATTTTCAGGGTTTTGACTACAGAAGGGCAATTTCTGTTTTTTCACATAGCCAATAGCAAATTGGGTTCAAGAATGGTTTCAAGGACTCAATGGCATCATCTTGATCTAATCACAAGGTTCAAAAGATCTCAAAAGCATTGGATTGACAGATGAATTTTCCAGTCAACTGATCAAAAATCAACTGTACACTGAAAAGTCAAACTTTGACTTTTTAGTCAAAATCAAGTGCCAAGGGTCATTTTTCATCAAGATGTGTCAAAACATGAAACTTGTTCACCAAGAAACCTAATTTTGGAAATTAGGGTTTAAAATGGAAAATTTTCATAACTTAGAAATTTTCTAAGTTATAATAATTTCTTATTTTTTTCCAACTTTTCCCAACTTTTTCACCATGATGCAATTGGATTCAAACAAAACTTACAACATGAAAGTTGTATTCCTCCACAAAATCTACAACTTTGATTCACAAAGTTTTCCCAAAAGATGCTTGGATCTCAAGTTATGATTTTGTGAATAAGGGTCCAAAAACTTTCTAACTTAGTGAAATTTTGCCCTAGTTTAGGCAGGATTTTGACCTATCTTCATGGAAAATTTTCACATAGTTACAAGTGGAATCTCAAAATTCATTTCAAATATGGATTGTATAGCATGTTACAAGCTTTCCAAAATGTCCAAGAACTCTTCAAGACCATTCATGGTTAGGGAGAATCAAAAGTTTGAAATTGGCAAGTCATCACTTTTGTCCAAGGCATTTTGCACATTGCTACAACTTGCAAATCTGTCCAAAGCATGCTTGTACTTGGTTTACAGGTTCTAATCCTTTCTACACTCATAAATTAAATGCAAATACATTGGTTAGTGGCTTTGTTCTGAGCTTTAGAATATTACACATTGAATTAATCCATTTTTGGCAAAAAGATAACATTGCTACTTTGATAAAGCATGCTTTATGTCAAATTGTTTATCTTGAGCCATGGACCAAGCCTTTTGCTACAAACAAAGTTTGCTAATATCAGGCAAAGTTCACCAACTATGTGCAGCTAGAATACAGGCCTGTACAGGCCTTGGCATTGTCAACTTCAACCTTTTCTTAAAAAATAAGCAATTGTGCAAAAAGTCCACAACTTGGAAATCTGATAAGAGCAAGTCTAAGTCTCATTTCAAATAGTCTCAACACATTGTAAGAAGCCAGAACACGATTCCATAAGCTCTCAAACACCCCAATACACAAAAACACAAAGATCTTGTCAAAACAGGGCAAGCCCTGCAGAACTTAAGCCATCTTCACATTGCCTCGTGCGATTTGCTTGAAACCACTTCTAACACACTCCATACAACATACCTAAACTGTCCAAGTCCCTGTCCAGCCACTGTAACTCCATTTCCACACTTCACCATTTTTACTTTGAAGCTTTGCAGGTTGAGTTCTACAAGCACATTCAAGCAAGTTCAAAGCAAGCCAAGCATTGGGGAAGGTTTAGTGAACTTCAGGAAAGCTAACATGACCTTCAGGCCTCATCCAAATATCCTACATTTCCATATCCAAGCTTGGATGAAACAGGTAAATTTCAAACTTCTATCTCCTTATTTAGGAATCATTAGGTTTAGGTTTGTGAAGCAAAAATGTAGTCCTCATTGTCCTTGAGCTGTACATATGCATAAAATTAATTTATGTTAACTGAGTTAGGAGAATTTGGATGTTGAAGTTGCTGAAAAAATTTGGTCATAAATTAGGAGCACTGAAATTCTCCCTGGTTTCTTAGAGTTAGATTAAGTTTTTTACATGGTTGAAATCGTGGTTTAAAGCTTTATAATTTTCATGTTATGAGTTTTTGATTTCAAGCAAAGAACAGAGAGAACAGGATTCAAGTGCAGGACCATGGCGCGCGCGCGTTCTAAGGACAGGGATGAAGTGTATTTGGGCCAGGAGCCTTGGGCCTCTAACTATTGACACCCCCTGCTTGCGTTTTGCACCCCATTAGCCCTTTTTTTTTGTATATTTTTCATTTCTTTTTTTATTTTCTGACTTTATTATTTTTTCTTGAACATTTAAAAATCTCAAAAATTATTTTCTTTATTTTTGGCATTTTATTATATTTTTTATTTTATTTTTATTTGCATAATAAATAATTATTAGGTTAATATTACTTTATTTTCTTAATTAAAACTTGTAAATAATATTAAAATACTTGCATATTTTATTTTATTTTATTATACATATAAAAATAATATTTTCTCACATGTTTTATTTTTTAACATTTGTGTATATATTTTTATTTATTATCTTGTACATAAATAATAATTAGAATATATATTTTCTTTTAAACAAAAAATTAGGGTTTTCTACCCTTTCCAAAAAAATAATCATTTTTATTTTATTATTTTTGAGACATAAATAAGTTTATTTTACATACATAAAAACAAATACAAAAAACATTTTGCATATTTACATTTAATTGCATATTTAATTATTATTCATTTATTTATTTGTACAAATAAATTCAATATGGTTGTAATAGTTTTAGGGCTTTATTTTGTGAAAATACCCCCTATTCAAACTTGTATCCCTCTCCTCATAATAATGTTGTAATAGTCTTAGATTTACTTTTACACATTTTATTGCTTTATATGTGAAATTCTGGCAGCAGATACTCAATGTCACAGTGAATGTTATGACACCGTATCTGACTTCCTACAAGACAGTAAGTCTAAAAGCAGTAAAGAACACAGTCAATTGTTTACCCAGTTCAGTGTGTAACAACACCTACTCTGAGGGCTACCAAGCCAGGGAGGAAATTCACTATAAGAGATATTAATTCAGGAATAAACCAACCAGTTTATCTCCTTCACTTAAGACCTACCCAATGCAACTTCAATCTAAGATCAACTTAAACCTGAGTTCCTACTCACTCCCCCTCAATCACAGCAGTGATACTAAACAATTGACTAACGAAATTATGAAGACACTCTTCAGAACATACACTTGATTATGCTTCACAGCTTTTAATCAACTAACACAAACACTCGTGCTTCAAAGCTTTGAGTGATACATAACCTAACTTGACTTTGCTTCAAAGCTTTAATCAAGTGACACAAACACTCGTGCTTCAAAGCTTTGAGTGATACACAACCCTTACAATTAAAACCTACTCCAAGTCACTTATCACAATGATAATTGCTTGGATTACAGTAGTTAAAACTATACGGCCCCTTATTGATCTTTTGTCAAAAGTTGTCTTCACCAACAGTCGTCCTGTTGAATATATAGGCCGCTGTTCTTCAGTTAGGGCTTCCACGAAAATAGCTAGGGTTAATTAACCTCAAGACTTGGTCACAGGACTTTATCAACCAGATTAGGGTTAAACCAAGTTAACCTAAAGTCCACGTGAGACTTTGTACTGGACTGTGTAAACCAGTTTTTTGAAAAATCTCAGAATTAACAAAACTGTACAACTGTTGGATCAGTACAGGATGTCTTAACATTGGTTATGACAACAAGAATCCTGTTTACTGATTTTGGTAGAATGTAATAAATATGATTATTGCATGATGATCAGCTAAACACTCAATTTAAGCAGCTTCTGTATGACATCCTTTTTCTGCAGAATGTACCTAGTAACCCAGAATGTTATGACATCAGTCATGACATTCACACACCTGGTTTTACCAAAAAACATGCCAACAATCAAACACTTACAAACTCCCCCTTTTGGCAAATTTTTGGCTAAAACCCCTAAACAATCAGAGATTAGAAAGCAGCAGAATTAATATATCTGCAGAAAGAAATAATGTCTACCAAGTCTAATTAACAAAAACTTCTCCCCCTCTTTAGCCATAAATAGGCCAAAGATACATGTACTTTTAGGATATACAGTCATCCAAAAATAAAAACACAGATAAAAATTCTAAAAACACTTGCAGCAACAGGTACCAGCAGCAAGGTTGTCATCTACTTTAAGCACTGTCATCTTCAGATGAGGTACTATCTTCAGCATTAAGCTAATCTTCAGCAGCATCCTCTTCCCTTCTTCGTCCTTCAGTCTCCTCATGTTCTAGTCTAGCAATCAGGTCCTCAAGAGTCCTTTTCCTTGTATCCAGCTCTTTGCAGGTTTCCTTCAGCACACCTATAACATCAGTTCTCTTGGACTGAGTTTTGACAGTTGATGTCTCAGCTGATGTCATGACAATGTCAGGAACATGAGTTCCCTGAAATAGCTTGTAGTGCAACCCAAGAGCAGGGGCTCTTTTGCATACAGTATCTTTTTCAACTAGAATGTCAGGATACTGAGCAAGGACTATACCACATAAGAGGGAGGGAAAGGCAATAGGGCCTTTAACAGCATAGCTTCCAACATGTTTTAAAGTTTGATCAAAGATATACTTGCCATAGTCAAATTTTGTCCTGCTTCCAACAGCATAAATGAATCTTCCCAGTCCTGTGGAGATGGTTGATTTATGGTTGGTGGGAACCCAGTTGGCTGCACCAATTTTGTGCAGAATGGCAAATTTCATGCTCAGCTTGCTTGCATTCAGCTTCCCTTTTAAGGGCTAGCTCTTGACTTGATTTGCAGTGATGGTTTGGCATACTTGGTTGTCAGTAACCTCTAGCTCAGGGCAAGCATCATCTGGTCTTCCTAGGAATTTGTTTATTTCAGAGGGAGAGAAGTTTACCTTTCTTCCTCTCACATAGACACATTTAAAGTCAGCTGATCTTCCATCAGCACACCCATCAGATAAATTCACTATGAATTCTTTGACAAGAACTTCATAGCAGTTGGTAAGCTTTACCACAGTATTTAGTAGACCAGCAGTTTTGATTAGGTCCATGATCTCCTTACATTCCATGGAACCCTTGTTCAGTTCTCTTTCCAAGGCTATCCTTTTCAAACAAACATACTTCCACCTATTTTCATTCTCAGGAAGGTGAAAGGAAATGTTGTCAGTGGGGACTTCAGGGACTTTAGACATTTTTCTTGATGGGAGTTTCCTTTTGAGAGGTATGTCTTCAGCATCAAATTCAAATTCTGATTCCTCATCAAAATCAGAGGGTTCAGGCTCTTTCCTTTTCTTATCTATTGGTTGTCTCACAGGCTTTGAGAGACTACCATCAGGTACTCGAGTTTTCACCTTCCCTTTTGACAATCCAGCCTTCACAGTTTCTGCTCCAACATCAACAGTCTTCTCTTTGGGCATACATTTGGTAGCATCCTGCTTTCCCTTTCTGTTCATCATTCTTCTAGCTATGCTAGGGTTGATATTTTCAATTAGGTCATTGTCAGGGTATTCTTCATCAACATCAATAATCGGGGTTTCAACATCCTTCTCAGAAGGGTTCTGGTGATCATCAAGATTTTCAGATGATTTCCTAATGTTGTCATCCAGTGTCTCAACATTCTGAGTGACATCTGGATTCATTTCAACATTTGGACTAGCAGCTTCTTGATTCAAAGGTACAGAAATGCCAGGTACCGAGTGATTCTCATTTAGAATCTTTGTAACAAGTCTAGATATTGCTTAATGAACATAAGCTGAGCCTTCCCTATTTGATATTTCTGAGGGAACAGAGGATGTTTGAGAGGGATTACCAGATGTAGAAGCTTGAGACCTTCTTGCATGTCTTGTTCTCATCTTTTTAACCTTAGAGGGGTCAGCTGCCAGTTCACGAAGAGGAGTTATCTCCAGAACATCAGAATCCATGCAGTTTGTGATTGCCCTAGGTTCTCGATCAGAGGATGCGGAAGAAGCAGTCGTCTTTGAAGAGGATGATGTCATGGATAGTTGAGACATGTTGAGCGTCTTAGAAAACCAGTAACAGCGAGAGTAAAATCTTTGATTGAGAGAATGAAGATTATTGTAGAGCCGAGAGAGGAAGGAGATAAATGAGAGTCTATTCAACTTCTTAATAGTTGTGAAAGAAATAGGGAAACAGATGATTAACCCAATCAAAATAGACTTAACAAAAAAATCTCCTTCATCCCTTGTCTTAAGCAAAATTAATTGCTACATTTCCTCATGTTGGCAAATACCCAACTTGCCCCTCAAATTTTCAAATTGATTTGCATCAAGTGCCTTGGTAAATATGTCATCCAGTTGTAGTTCAGTGGCAACATGTTCCAGTTTAATCGTCTTCTCCTCTACAAGATCTCTGATAAAGTGATGTCTAATGTCAATGTGCTTGGTCCTGCTATGTTTAATAAGATTCTTGGAAATGTTGATAGTGCTCAGATTGTCACAGTACAATGTCATAACATCTTGTGTGACATTATACTCAGTAAGCATTTGTTTCATCCAGATCATTTGAGAACAGCTACTACCAGCTGCTATGTATTCAGCTTCAGCAGTAGAGAGAGACACACAATTCTGTTTCTTGCTGAACCAGAAGACAAGATTATTTCCTAAGAAGAAACATCCTCCAGAGGTGATCTTTCTATCATCAGCACTTCCAGCCCAATCAGCATCACAATAACCAGTTAGAGTTGGTTCACATCCATGAGAGTACATCAAGCCATAGTTGTAGGTTCCACTTACATACTTCAAAATTCTCTTCACTTGGTTGATATGACTTACTTTGGGATCAACTTGGTATCTTGCACATACTCCAACTGCAAAAGCAATGTCAGGTCTGCTGGCTGTTAAGTATAGCAGACTTCCTATCATGCTTCTGTACAGGCTTTGGTCCACCTTAACCCCACTTGAATCTTTGGATAGCTTTAAATGAGTAGGTGCAGAAGTCCTTTTGTGACTGGCATTCTCCATTCCAAACTTCTTGACAATGTTATTTGCATACTTGCTTTGAGACCGAAAAATTGAGTCTTCCATCTGTGTGACTTGCAGTCCAAGAAAGTAGGTCAATTCTCCCATGAGGCTCATTTCGAATTCAGCCTGCATCTGGTCAGCAAAATGTTTAACCATTTTATCTGACATTCCCCCAAACACTATGTCATCAACATAGATTTGAGCTACCATCATCTTTCCTCCTTCATTTTTGACAAAAAGGGTTTTATCCAAGCCTCCTTTTTTGTATCCTTTGTCAGAGAGAAATTTTGTCAGCCTGTCATACCATGCTCTAGGAGCTTGTCTCAGGCCATACAAAGCTTTCCTCAATTTGTAGACATGATCAGGGTAGTTTGGATCCACAAATCCTTTAGGCTGTTCCACATAAACTTCCTCATTTAAGTACCCATTTAGGAAGGCATTTTTTACATCCATCTGAAATAACTTGAACTTAAGGAGACAAGCAATTCCCAACAGGAGTCCGATTGATTCCAGTCTGGCTACAGGAGCAAGAGTCTCATCAAAATCAACCCCTTCAACTTGAGTGTATCCTTGAGCAACAAGTCTTGCCTTATTCCTGGTGACAACTCCTTCAGCATCTGATTTGTTCTTGTAGATCCATTTTGTGCCAATGATGTTTGTTCCTTCTGGTCTAGGAACTAACTCCCATACTTCATGTTGCTTGAATTGGTTCAATTCATCTTCCATTGCTCCAATCCAGTATTCATCAGTTAAAGCCTCCTTAACATTTCTTGGTTCAATTTTAGATACAAAGCAGGAGTTTGAGATGATTTCTCTAGATCTTGTAATGACTCCACTATTAGGATCTCCTATGATGAGTTCCTTAGGATGATCTTTCTGAATTCTGATGGAAGGATCTTTGTTAGCTTCCTTTGATTCAGAATCTGAAGCAGTAGTGTTAGGTAGATCATCCTGTTGAGTTAAAGTCTCAAAGAATGTCTCAACATCACAAGGGACATATGTTTCCTCATGATAATCATCAACTATGACATTTATTGATTCCATCATAACTTTGGTCCTGGAATTGAATACCCTATAAGCTCTGCTGTTGGTAGAGTATCCTAGGAATAATCCTTCATCACTTTTAGGGTCCATCTTTCTCCTTTGTTCACGATCTGTCAGAATATAGCATTTGCTTCCAAATACATGGAAGTACTTCACTGTAGGCTTTCTTCCTTTCCAGAGTTCATAAATGGTGGATGATATTCCCTTTCTCAAGGTGACCCTGTTATGGACATAACAGGCTGTATTCATAGCTTCAACCCAAAAATGAATAGGAAGTCTTTTGGAATGTATCATTGCTCTTGCAGATTCCTGTATGGTCCTGTTTTTCCTTTCTACAACTCCATTTTGCCGAGGAGTTATAGGTGAAGAGAATTCATGATTAATTCCTTCTGAGGAACATAACTCATCAAACTTACTGTTTTCAAATTCCTTGCCATGATCACTTCTGATTCTGACAATGCACCCTTCTTTTTCTCTTTGAATTCTTTTGCACAGTTCTTTAAACACTTCAAATACATCAGATTTTTCCCTAATGAAGTTAATCCAGGTGAATCTGGAAAAATCATCCACAATAACATAGGAATATCTTTTTCCACCAAGACTTTCCACCTGCATTGGTCCCATCAGATCCATATGTAGAAGTTCTAGTACCTTAGAGGTGGTCAAATGTCTTGACTTTGGATGTGACATCCTAGTCTGCTTCCCAACCTGACATTCACCATAGACTCTCCCTTCATCAATTTGCAGTCTTGGAATCCCTCTGACTGCCTCCATGGATATAATCCTTTTCATTCCTCTTAGATGTAGATGTCCAAGTTTTTGGTGCCACGGTTTCACTTCTTTTTCTTATTTGGCAATAGAACACACAGAAGAGTAATTAGTGTTCTCAGGCTCCCACAAGTAGCAGTTGTCTTTAGATCTGACTCCTCTCATTACAACTTCTTGTTTCTCATTAGTTACAAGACATTCAGACTTGGTGAAGTTGACTTTGAATCCTAGGTCACATAATTGGCTTATACTTATGAGATTAGCAGTCAACCCTTTTACCAGCAATACTTCGTTTAGGTTTGGAACTCTATGATAGTCCAAGTTTCCAACTCCTTTGATTTCTCCTCTAGCACCATCTCCAAAGGTCACATAACTAGTAGTGTGAGGTTTAACATTATTGAGAAGATTCTTGATTCCAGTCATGTGTTTAGAGCATCCACTGTCAAAGTACCAGTCTTCCTTTGCAGAGACTCTAAGGGAGGTGTGAGCTATCAGGGCAGTAGCCTTTTTCTTCCACTGTTGAGTATGTGGTACCTTGTTAGACTTAGGTTTGACAACTGGGGTCTGATTAGGATATCCATATAATCTGAAGCAGAATGGCTTTATGTGACCAAACCTCCCACAATGATGACATCTCCATCTTTGATACTTTTTCTTCATATTTCTCTGTTCTCGATGTTGAGTTCTATGTTATGAAATCTGCTTTGACATTTGTTTTTCAGACCTGATCTTCTTCTTGTCCATAACAGATTTCTTTGCTGCCACAAATCCTAGACCAGACTTGTTTCCCACATTTTGTCCAATCTGAAGGATTTCTTCTAATTTGTCAATTCCATTTGTCAGCATCTTGACAGATTTGGTCATCTGGTCCAGTTTTGAGTTTAGCATTTGAACTTCCCCTTCTAGATGAATTAGTATCAATGCCTGCCTTTTTCTCAGCCTCCAACTTTATTATGAGTTTTGTTTGTCTCTCATTTTGCTGACAGACTTCAGCACTTCTGATACATAACTTCTTGTAGGAATCAGCCAGTTCTTCAAATGTCACTTCCTCATCACTAGAGTCAATATCAGAGTTACAAATACCAGTTAGTGCAATAACTAGTTTGGCAGATTCTTCTTCAGAATTACTTTCTGAATCACAGTCAGACCAAGTAACAGACATTCCTTTCTTTTGTTTCTTAAGAAAGGTAGGACATTCAGCACGAATGTGCCCATATCCTTCACATCCATGGCATTGAATTCCTTTGCTTTGATTTCCCTTCTCTTCAGACTTTGGTCTTCTGCTGGAGTCATAGGATCTGTTAATGTCAGAAGGAATGTTCTTAACATTTTACCTTGACTTTGGATCCATTCTCTTGATGAGTTTGTTGAATTGTCTTCCAAGCATGGCTATAGCTTCTGAAATATTTTCCTCTTCATCCTCCTTGTTTACATCTTCAGTATTAGATGCAAGTGCTATGCTCTTGTTTTTCTTGTCGACATTTTCACTGATCCCCATCTCAAAGGTCTGAAGTGACCCAATGAGTTCATCCACCTTCAAATTGCAGATATCCTGAGCTTCCTCTATAGCAGTCACCTTCATTGCAAATCTTTTTGGCAAGGATCTGAGAATCTTTCTCACCAGCTTTTCTTCTGACATTTTTTCTCCCAATGCTCCTGAGGTGTTGGAAATCTCAAAGATGTTCATGTGAAACTCATGAATGGTCTCATCTTCCATCATCCTTAGGTTCTCAAATTTGGTAGTCATCATTTGAAGCCTTGACATTTTTACTTTGGATGTGCCCTCATGAGTAGTTTTGAGAGTGTCCCAAACTTCCTTGGCTAGTTCACATTGATGTACTAGTCTGAATATGTTCCTATCAATTCCATTGAACAAAGCATTTAAGGCTTTGGAATTACCCAGGGCTAAATCATCTTCTTCTTTGCTCCATTCTTCCTCAGGTTTCAGATTGATTGTCCCATCTTTCTCAGTTATGGTGGGATGGTTCCATCCTTTGTCAGCATCTCTCCAAGCCTTTTTGTCCAGTGATTTTAAGAAGGCAATCATACGAGGTTTCCAGTAGTCATAATTTGATCCATCCAGAATGGGTGGTCTGTTTCCAAAAACTCCTTCTTTGTCCATAGCGCCAAAAAATAATATCCCTAGATCTCACCCAGTAAGACAGGCAGGGTGCCTGCTCTGATACCAATTGAAATTCTGGCAGAAGATACTCAATGTCACAGTGAATGTTATGACACCGTATCTGACTTCCTACAAGACAGTAAGTCTAAAAGCAGTAAAGAACACAGTCAATTGTTTACCCAGTTCAGTGTGTAACAACACCTACTCTGGGGGCTACCAAGCCAGGGAGGAAATTCACTATAAGAGATATTAATTCAGGAATAAACCAACCAATTTATCTCCTTCACTTAAGACCTACCCAATGCAACTTCAATCTAAGATCAACTTAAACCTCAGTTCCTACTCACTCCCCCTCAATCACAGCAGTGATACTAAACAATTGACTAACGAAATTATGAAGACACTCTTCAGAACATACACTTGATTATGCTTCACAGCTTTTAATCAACTAACACAAACACTCGTGCTTCAAAGCTTTGAGTGATACATAACCTAACTTGACTTTGCTTCAAAGCTTTAATCAAGTGACACAAACACTCGTGCTTCAAAGCTTTGAGTGATACACAACCCTTACAATCAAAACCTACTCCAAGTCACTTATCACAATGATAATTGCTTGGATTACAGTAGTTAAAACTATACAGCCCCTTATTGATCTTCTGTCAAAAGTTGTCTTCACCAACAGTCGTCCTGTTGAATATATAGGCCGCTGTTCTTCAGTTAGGGCTTCCATGAAAATAGATAGGGTTAATTAACCTCGAGACTTGGTCACAGGACTTTATCAACCAGATTAGGGTTAAACCAAGTTAACCTAAAGTCCACGTGAGACTTTGTATTGGACTGTGTAAACCAGTTTCCTGAAAAATCTCAGAATTAACAAAACTGTACAACTGTTGGATCAATACAGGATGTCTTAACATTGGTTATGAC
This sequence comes from Vicia faba, assembly GCA_948472305.1. Lineage (NCBI taxonomy): Eukaryota > Viridiplantae > Streptophyta > Magnoliopsida > Fabales > Fabaceae > Vicia > Vicia faba. Next base: position 1,039,570,620 of record OX451740.1, read on the forward strand.
AACAAGAATCCTGTTTACTGATTTTGGTAGAATGTAATAAATATGATCATTGCATGATGATTAACTAAACACTCAATTTAAGTAGCTTCTGTATGACATCCTTTTTCTGCAGAATGTACCTAGTAACCCAGAATGTTATGACATCAGTCATGACATTCACACACCTGGTTTTACCAAAAAAACATGCCAACAATCAAACACTTACAATATGCATGATAGTAAGATTATGGTTTGTATGCAAAGAACCAAAATCAAACAAATAGCTTGACCTAATACAAGACAAAAATGCATGAAAATGACAACACAATGCACACAAGCACCCCTAGGGTTTCATCCACTTGTTGCCTTAAAAAATGGACATGGTATGCATGCTAGGTATCTTGGAAAAACAAAATAAAAACAAAAAGATCATAGTCCCTCGATGATGCTATCTTGGTTTCCTAAACAAAAATGATCTAGTCCCTCAAAAAACTTGCTAAGATACTTGGCAACATCATTATCATGGTCATACGATGACCCACGCCTGTCCCGTTTAACATCCAAAGATAGGGTTGTTTACCAAATGCAATGGTAAAACAACAATGTCAAAGGAATAAAAATGTGTAGGAAAGATCTTTGAGTAGGGTAGACAACTCCTAGTTACTTGATTAAATTTGCAAACATCTTTGCTATTTTCAAAAACACACAACACAATTTCAAAACATCTCCCAACAAACTTTCAAACGTTGAAACATTTTTTAAAAGACAAACACCTTTGTATACATTCAAACAAGAATCATTATAAAGGTTGCCTAAACAATGGCCTCTTTTCAAAATACTTTCAAAACCACACACAAAAGCACCATTTCAAACAATTGAAAAGGAAAAGCAAGTGATCTAAAACAAGTAACTAAGAGCCCAGGGAAAACCATGGATGAAAAGGGCGCTAGCACCTTCCCTTTTCATAATCTACCCTCCGAACCCAAAAACAATCTCAAAGGTCTTTCCTGTGCTTTTTTACCTTTCCTTTTGGATAAAATAAAAGTCGGTGGCGACTCTTGCTAAACCGAAACATTTGTGAACACAAACGCAAAACCTCAAGTCAGTCCTCCCACCGCATCAGTGATATATCATCAGCTTCGCCTATTTTCTCAAGACTCGTAAGGGTATGTGTGATCGGTGGATCTGAAACTGACTGTTTAACGCTAGTTCGCGAAATGTCGCGGAAGTAAGAGACGCCACCGTCTTTTATTTTCTCCAATATGGAAAGGACAAAAGCACAGAAAAATTCCTTATTGAGATTAGCTCTCGGTTCGGGAGGTAGATTTATAGAAAGGGAAGGTGTTAGCACCCTTTCTATCCATGGTTATCCATGGGCTCTTAGATACTTGCTCATTTGTGTTTTCAAAAATGTTTGTTTGCTTTTCAAGTATGAGTGAGTTTGAAAAAGTTTCGTTTAAAATTTCAGTTCGACTCTTGTATCAGTCCTCAAGAGTGTTTAAAAAGTTGTTTTTGAAAGCTTTTTGCAAAGTGTCGGTGTGAAAAGAAGTTTTTGATTTGTTTTGAATTAGAGAAAGCATCTACGAGTCATCTACCTACCCTAAGGAATTAGTCTATGTAAATGTCCTTAAGGTAGTGCCATCCCACCATTGAGAGGTAGGTAGCACCACCGTTGGAGGTGTTCGGGTCAATTCGATTGTTAGGGACAGTGTGGTCACCAGAGCAACAGTAGGACACCTTAGAAGCTACCCCCATTCCATGTTCATGGACATGAGGACTTACTAAAACGTCCTATACTCGACGACCACGTTTCGAGGGGCAAGGCAACAGTGAGGCGTACCCTAAGAGTGGTGTGTGAATTGTGTGTCATTTTCAGTTATTATTTGTCTTGTCATGCATTGGTGATCTACGCTTTGATTTTATTTGGGCATACATTCTTTCATGTGATAGTTAGCAATTAAGGGGTGCGGAAATTAAAGTGCGGAAAAGAAAGTCCTACGCTATTACAAGGCGCGGGTCTATACATCGCCAAATTAACAAAGACCCGATTTTGAATAAAAGTGCGGAAAGTAAATGTCCTAATTATCTATTACAAAGCTTTGGGGCAAATACATTATATTTAAAAAGGAAATAAAAATAAGCGCGCGAAAAGAAATTAGAATCGAGTGCGAGGGCGTTGGACCATTTAAAGAAATTAAATTGAAATTAAAAAATTAATTAATGATTAAATAAAGAAAAGAACTTATTTTTTTGATGTTTTTGTATTTAATGGAAATAAAGAAAATTAATTAAATTAAAAGTTGAATAAAACCCTAATTCTAAATTGTTTTTAATTATTAAAGAAAAATGTTTAAGTTTTAACCTAATTTTACCCTAATTAATTAAATGTCATATTTATTTACAAAAATAATTAATAATTAAGAATGATAAGAATAAAAAGTTATTTAATGAGAAAAAGGATAAAAATACTTAAAACCCTAATTTCTACATTTTTTAGTTATTTAAAATAAAACATTAAAGTTGAAGACCTACATTTTAAACTAATTGGATTATTGAGATTTATTTACAAAACTATTGATGAATTAAAAATTAAATAAAACATATTTTTATTTTTATGATTTTCTGTTTTTTTATATTGTAAAAATTATTTTGTGGAATTAATTAAAACAAAAGAAAAAAACAATAAAAAGAAGAAAGAAAAAGGAAAAAGAAAATGCAAACCATGGGGGTGCTGGCCTTTTTTGGGAGGTTAATTTACAGTAATCTTGGCCCAATAACTCCAGGCCTTTTTGACTTTTCAGACTTGTGTATGGAGTTGTTGACCAATGCATATGGTGATCTGCAAGTTCTGACCTTTGGATTGGAGTTGTTGGGCGCGTGGCAAGTTAGATAGTGAGGACGCATGATGGTCCTTGGATGGCATGCTGCACAGAATTACATTAGAAGAAAAATTATGAAAAGGGTGGGGGACCTGGGAATCGAACCCAGGTCCCAATACCTGTAGGACAACGCATATGCCAACTGAGCCATTGAGTCTCTTTGTTCATTTAGTGGACCATGATTATTATGAGAGAGAAAACAATATTATGCTGGATTAAAATAAAACACGCCAAATGTTTGAACTAACCAACCACAAGCCAACAACTCATCTTCTTCTCCCTGACTTCTTCGTTTTTGCCTGAAACTAATATCAAATAGTGGGGGTTTTAAACCCCCACTAACTCAAACCTGCAAAAATAACGATTAGGTCATAGCGTAATATAAATTAGGCGCGATGTGATCAAAAGTTTCGTCTGAATGTCCTGAGTCCAATGGTCCTGCTTTGAGTGGCCAATTGTTCCTTATTTGTGAAACCCCAAATCAAAGCTTCAGAAACCATAAGAAGCTTTCATGGCAATTTTGCATACAGGCAATATTAATTCAATTGGATAACACCATTAGCTTTAGAATGATCAGGTTAGTATAAATCAAGCATTAAAATGTATGGAAAATGCATGTAAATTCAAATACGATTAAGAAAAGTTTCATGAACAGGGCGACTGTGTTCTACCCCTTCTTCGAGTATGGAGACTTGGCTTTGGTTGGAAAAGATTCCTGGTAGTGTCAGGAGTCTATTGGAATGCTTTTGAGACCTTGAATCACACTGCAACTATGAAAACAGATTTGAGATTTTTATGAAAAAATGCAAGTTTTATCTTGATGCTTCTGCGCAGCTTTTTTTTTATCATTAGGTTTGTAATGTGCATATATAGGTGAATGATCTAGGTCAGAAAAATCAAGCCCAAAGCTTTGTATTCAATGCTTTTGAATTTGTGATTTTCAAGCATCTTTTTCTATCTTTTTCATACCTTTCTTATGCCAATCATTGAAGATTCTTTCCTTTTGAGGGATGCACGAAATATTGAGGCCTTAATGAGAGAATATGCTGCACAAAAGGATTTGGAAAACATGATTTGCTATTTTTGTCATATTTAATTTTAATTAAATGAATTAATAATAATAATAATTCAAATAATTAATCAAAAATGATAAAATAATTCCCTTTAAAGTCAATGGGTCGTGCATAGCTTTTGGGTGATGATTCTTGGAAGAAATTGTGGCCCATTAGCAATTTTGAGGCATTTGAAGCAAAGTTGACTTTTCAAAATTCCCAAAAATTTCCCAACTTCCACAAGGCATATCTTGCTCAATTCTTAAGCTTTGATCATGTTCTTGGACATTTTGGAAAGGTATTGAAGTCCTCTAACCAATGTATTTGGTCCCATGTCATTTTGATTTACCAATCGCAAGTTATGATCTTTGACTTAAAGTGCCTTTTTGTTGACTTTTGAAAATGACCTATAATGTTGAGATTGATATCTTTTTGTGAGAGCATTTCTTGGACTTGAAGTGTGAAGATGAGTTGTAGGAAATTTCATTCTCTTCAAAATGAGCTTTGGATGGAATTTTTCTGATAAACCATGTGGAAGTTATGCCCTGGTCAATTTGCAGTTGACTTTTTCAACTTTCCAAAAATAGAAACTTTTGCATCTTGAGACTTTTTGAGCCATGCTTTGAGAATCATGATCAAGAATTGATCAAATGATGTTTGTGGCTTAAAAATAAGATGTTGACCAAAAATTTTGACTTTTGGCTGTCAAATGACCATTTTGCCCCTGCAGTTGACTGTGAAGCAATTAGGTTTTTTTTTACTGTGCAATTTTGTGCTGTGAGTCTTGAAACTTGGCATGTGAATGCTTGACAATGTTTATAGGCATGTGGGACTTGTTTGGACCCTTAGAAACTTCAATTTCTTTGCCAGAACCAAAACCCTAATTTTTGACTGTTAGGAGGCCATTGGACTGTGCAACTTTTGGGAGATTTTGAAGCATGATCTTAGCAAACCTTGAAGAATATGGGAGGGAAAATTTTGGGGTACAACAGTTGCCCCTGTTCAATCTTCTTAAACCCGAGGGTGTAGATTGGCTAGCGTGCCTTTCGTAATCCGAAGGTGGAAGATGATTGAACACTAGAGTGCCCAGAAATTTGCGCTCACATAGTAGTGTGATGGTGGGAATGGGCTTACAGATGCCATTTGGAGATTGATGGATAGGAAGATGGGCTTACAGATGCCATGTTGAGAGGTGATGGATAGGTGGATGGGCTTATAGATGCCATCTGGGTGTCGATCGCGTAAGAGAGTCCTTAGCGAGAACTTGCGTACCTGAAAAAAGAAAGATGATTACCTGACCTGTTACAGGGGTTGGTCTTCAAACTCTTTGTGTAGATATGCCCTGACTGGTTACAGGAATTGAATCCTTAAACCCCTTCAGACGTGCCCTGGCGAGATACAGGAATCGAGTTTGGAGCTTCAAAAGGTGATGAATGAATCAGGTATGGTTACTACCTCAACAGTAACGATGAGAGAACCTTGGGCGATTACTACCTCAACAGTAACGATGAGAGAACCTTGGGCGATTACTACCTCAACAGTAATGATGAGAGAACCTTGGGCGATTACTACCTCAACAGTAACGATGAGAGAACCTTGGGCGATTACTACCTCAACAGTAACGATGAGAGAACCTGGGGCGATTACTACCTCAACAGTAACGATAAGAGAATCTGGGGCGATTACTACCTCAACAGTAACGATAAGAGAATCTGGGGCGATTACTACCTCAACAGTAACGATGAGAGAATCTTGGATGTCTTCTACTGAGTCTTCATCAGGAAAATCTTTAGGAATCGATTTAACTGGACCAGAGAAGGCCTTTGACTGGATCGGCATCAGAAAAATCTTTAGGAGTCGATTTAACTGAACCAGGCAAGGTCTTGGAATCTTCAACTGGAATAAGAATCAGGGAGATCTTAGGGTCGATCTGACTGAACCAGAGAAGGCCTTTGACTGGATCGGCATCAGAAAAATCTTTAAGAGTCGATTTGACTGAACCAGGTAAGGTCTTGGAATCTTCAACTGGAATAAGAATCAGGGAGATCTTAGGGTCGATCTGACTGAACCAGAGAAGGCCTTTGACTGGATCGGCATCAGAAAAATCTTTAGGAGTCGATTTGACTGAACCAGGTAAGGTCTTGGAATCTTCAACTGGAATAAGAATCAGGGAGATCTTAGGGTCGATCTGACTGAACCAGAGAAGGCCTTTGACTGGATCGGCATCAGAAAAATCTTTAGGAGTCGATTTAACTGAACCAGGTAAGGTCTTGGAATCTTCAACTGGAATAAGAATCAGGGAGATCTTAGGGTCGATCTAACTGAACCAGAGAAGGCCTTTGACTGGATCGGCATCAGAAAAATCTTTAGGAGTCGATTTAACTGAACCAGGCAAGGTCTTGGATTAACTTCAGCTGGATAAGAATCAGAAAAATCTTAGGGTCGATTTAACTGAACCAGACGAAAGTCTTGGATATAGCTGAGAACTTAACTGGATCTTTCCTGAAAGGTAAAGGTCAGTCATATGCAATGCATGACATGGATCAGGTAATGATGTTCTCAACATAAATGAGATTGTAAGATATGATGCGTTTATGCCTGTATCATGATGTATGTGATGCTTTTGAATGTATTTTCGTCTAGGAAAATAAATCCTTGACGGGCGCCGGGAAGTTAAATCCTGGGCTGATGGTTGAAGAGAGCTCTTCGTTTCCGCTGGGGATGAAGGTTGCAAGAATGAACCGGTAGGAGAAGATGACTCCGTTGGGGAATAAACTTGATGAAGAGATTATTCTGCGGGGAGAAAATTATTCTAGCGATCTTGCTGGGGAACAATACTCTGTGGGGAGAGAGGTACTTTGTTGGGATATTGATGGTAACTCCGCTGGGGATACCGTTGTTATGTTGGAAGCTTTAATAGACTTCGTTGGGGAGTAAGAAGACTTTGTCGAGGACGATCTTCCCGTGGCTTTTGGCTGAGGATAACCCAGTTACATCCTGGTAGGGAAATAACCTTTGAATAAAGCCGGGAGACGCGTTCGTGCTCTGTAGAGGATAAGCTTCCAGAATCTACTGGGGATAAGCTTACTGCTGAGGAGATGATTCAGCTTTCCTGGGGAAATCTTCAGACTTGACTCTCCTGGGGAAATCTTTGAGATATACTGGGGAAGTGGCTCCACTGACGGTCTGATCTACCGCCGGGGAACAGTCTTAGATCGAGACTGCCGGGGATGCTTGTTAAGAATGTTTGTATATTGCGCTGAGGAATGTTGAGATCTGCTGGGGATACCCAACTTCCTTAAGGCTGATAATATAGCTTTGCTTGGGGAGAGTGCATTGACTTACTGGCTCACTCTCTAGGGGATTAAGGTATATTGGTTATGTTCTTCGGCTGAACTTACCTTGGTACCTTGGTGGACAGAACAATTAGATCGCTTAGACCACTCATTATTGCCCCTGTTTCTAATGTTACCTGTAATTAATCCTTTGTTTCGTATGCAAATATTTATGAGTTAGCAATTATTGTCAAATGCATATATCACAAATTGAACCTTGGACGTTCTTCGCAAAATAAAACATAAAAAGGAAAAACAATTGGCAATTGATCTGAAAAGTGAATTTATATTGATTTTTGAATTTGCCTGCAAATAGGCGTTTATATACAAGGGGCTGACGTCCTAGTAAGAGAACGCCGCCGAACAAAAGAGTTTATACAAATTTGTACAAAGGGAAAACAAAATAGCTATGTGAAAAGAATAATCCCACTGGGTTCCAACTCTGCTATTGCCTTTATATCTTCGAGCGTCTCATCACTTGATGACCTAGCTGAAGATGAAGCTGATTGATCGATGTCGTCTGAACTTGATGTTGATACCGGATTCTGGATGCAAAGTGATCCAATGAGACATAGTATTACGCTTTAATCCCTAACTTTTGCCTGGACCGCCCTTTCTGGTTTTCAGTCCACCGGGATACCCATTTTTGCCCAAGCCGCCTTTTCAGGTTTTCGACTTGCCGGGTGTACAGATTTTTTTTCAGTCCACCGGGATACCCATTTTTGCCCAAGCCGCCTTTTCAGGTTTTCGACTTGCCGGGTGTACAGATTTTTTTTCATTTCATCCCTTCATTTTTCCCGAACCCTTTTGGTTCGCCGGGAAGCCCTAATTTTTGCCTAGGTATGTCAACCTAGCGGGTCTTTATCATGCGTAGTATCTTTTTACTATGTCTGCATTGGCGGGGTGAGCAAGGTCGTCACCGTCCATGGTGGTCAAGATCATGGCTCCTCCTGAGAACACATGTTTAACCACAAATGGCCCTTCGTACGTAGGGGTCCATTTGCCCCTTGGATCACTCTGAGGAAGGATGATGCGTTTGATTACCAGGTCCCCAACTTGATATTCTTGTGGTCTGACCTTTTTGTTAAATACCCTGATCATCCGCTTTTGATACGTCTGACCATGACAAATAGCAGCAAGTCTCTTTTCGTCAATTAGATTTAGCTGATCAAGTCTTGTCTGGATCCAATCATCTTCGCTCAGATCTGCATCCTTCATTATCCGGAGAGAGGGTATCTGCACTTCAATCGGTAAGACTGCCTCCATGCCGTAGACCAAGGAGAAAGGTGTTGCCCCGGTTGACGTCCTTGCTGAGGTACGGTACCCATGTAGAGCAAACGGTAACATCTCGTGCCAATCTTTATAGGTCACTGTCATCTTCTGCACAATTTTCTTGATATTTTTATTCGCTGCTTCTACAGCCCCATTCATCTTCGGCCGGTAAGGAGAAGAGTTGTGGTGCTGTATCTTGAACTACTCGCAGAGCTCAGTGATCATCTTGTTATTAAGATTGGTACCGTTGTCTGTAATGATTCTTTCAGGGTTGCCGTATCGACAGATCAGATTGTGCCGAATGAACCGTGCCACAACGTTCTTGGTTACTGTAGCGTAGGAAGCTGCTTCAACCCACTTCGTGAAGTAATCAATCGCTACCAGGATGAAGCGATGCCCGTTGGATGCCGTAGGTTTAATCTCGCCGATCATGTCAATGCCCCACATTGAAAACGGCCAAGGTGCAGTCAGGACGTTCAGAGGAACTGGAGGAACGTGCACCTTGTCTGCGTAAATCTGGCATTTATGACACGTCTGAGAATGTTGGTAACAGTCGGCTTCCATAGTGGACCAGAAGTATCCTGCCCGAAGGATTTTATTTGCCATAGTATGTCCACTGGAGTGTGTTCCGAAGGTACCTTCATGTAGATCCGCCATGATCCTCTCTGCTTCAGTCTTATCCACACAACGCAGTAAGGTCGAATCATGGTTTCGTTTGTACAGAATGCCATTGCTAAGGAAGAACTTTGCTGCGAACCTTCTCAGAAACTTCTTATCGTTGACAGATGCACCTTCCGGATACTCTTGAGCTTCCAAATACCTCTTCACCTCATGGTACCAAGGCTTCTCAGTCACCAACTCAGTCTCAAGATCACAACAGTATGCCGGTTCTTCTAGTTTCCAGATGATGACCCGGGGAGCCTCATTATCCCATTTGACTTTGAACATAGAAGACATCGTAGCTAACGCGTCCGCCAACTGATTCTCCTCTCTTGGGAAATGTTCAAAGGTTATCTCTGTGAAGTGGGGGATCAATGTCAACACACATTCTCTGTAAGGAATAAGATTCAGATGTTTCGTATCCCACTCCCCTTTGATCTGATTGATCACGAGAGCGGAATCTCCGAAGACACTCAGAAACTTGATCCTTAAGTCAATCGCAACTTGGAGACCCATGATGCATGCCTCATACTCCGCCATGTTGTTGGTGCCGTTGAAACATAGCCGGGCAGTGAGTGGAGTATGAGTGCCTTGAGGAGATATGATCACAGCGCCGATACCGTTACCCAAAGCGTTGGAGGCTCCGTCAAAGTGCATAGACCATCGGGATCCTTCCTCAGGTCCTTCATCCGGTCCAGGTACTTCACAATCAGTCACTATCATGATACTCTCGTCTGGAAACTCGAAGTTCATTGACTGATAGTCGTCTACTGCCTGATGTGACAAGTGGTCTGCCAATACACTTCCTTTGATGGCTTTCTGGGTCGTGTACTGGATGTCGTATTCCGTCAAGATCATTTGCCATCTTGCTATTCTCCCAGACAGAGTAGGCTTTTCAAATATGTACTTTATCGGATCCATCTTTGAAATCAACAAGGTAGTGTGAGTCAGCATATACTGTCTCAGCCGGCGAGCAGCCCATACCAAAGCGCAGCAAGTTTTCTTGAGCAGTGAGTATCGGGTCTCACAGTCGGTAAACTTTTTGCTAAGGTAATAAATGGCATGCTCTTTTCGGCCAGACTCGTCATGCTGCCCCAACAGACACCCCATTGAGCTGTCAAGTACTGTCAGGTATAGTATCAGAGGTCTCCCTTCAACCGGTGGCATAAGAAAGGGTGGTTCTTGGAGATACTCTTTGATTCTGTCAAAAGCGGCCTGACATTCATCATTCCAACGTACTACCTGATCTTTCTTCAGCAGCTTGAAGATTGGCTCACAGGTAGCAGTTAGGTGCGAGATGAACCGAGCAATGTAATTCAGGCGTCCTAAAAAGCCTCTGACCTCTTTCTCTGTCTTAGGAACTGGCATCTCTTGAATGGCTTTAACTTTGGCAGGGTCCACTTGAATACCCTTGTCACTTACGATGAAGCCTAGCAATTTTCCAGATCTAACCCCGAAGGTGCACTTGTTTGGGTTCAACCTCAGCTTATACAGTTTCAAACGGTCAAACAGTTTCTGCAGATGGTCAAGGTGTTCCTCCTCAGTTTGGGACCTTGCAATCATGTCATCGACATACACTTCTATCTCATGATGGATCATGTCATGAAATAAAGCAACCATGGCACATTGGTAGGTTGCCCCAGCGTTTTTCAGTCCGAATGGCATGACCTTGTAGCAGAAGGTGCCCCACTGAGTAACAAAGGTAGTCTTTTCCATGTCTTCAGGAGCCATCTTGATCTGATTATAACCTGAAAAACCATCCATGAAAGAGAACACCTTGTGCTGAGCGGTATTGTCAACAAGAACATCAATATGAGGTAGAGGGAAGTCATCCTTGGGGCTGGCCCTGTTCAGATCCCTGTAATCGACACACATTCTGACCTTACCATCTTTCTTTGGTACCGGCACCACATTAGCAACCCACTGAGGGTAAGAAGTCACCGCAAGAAACCCGACATCGAATTGCTTCATAACCTCAGCTTTGATCTTCTCAGACATCTCTGGACGCATACGGCAGACCTTTTGCTTAATCGGAGGGCAGTCTTCCTTGGTAGGAAAATGATGGACCACAATGTCGGTATCCAACCCGGGCATGTCTTCGTAGGACCAGGCAAAGATTTCCATGTAGTCATGCAGCATCTGAGTCAACCGTTGTTTTATGCTGAGCTCCAGATTGGCACCAATCTTGACTTCCTTCCTATTTGTCTCAGTACCCAGATTTATCGTTTCCACTGGCTCTTCATGTGGTTGAATTGCCCTCTCTTCCTGGAGTAACAGTCTTGCAAGCTCGCCTGGCACTTCGCAATCATCTTCACCTTCGTCTTCGGCTAAGTTGATCGGATTTTCGAAGTCATAACTGGCAGTAGCAGAGTCGTTACCAATGAGATCCAGAGTGGATTGAAACCTGTGTAGGTGAGTGTGTGTAAATACAGCTGTTTTGCAATATGTAAAGAAAGAAAGAAAGAAAGGGAGCACAAGATTTGAAATGTAAAAAAATGTCCAAGATCTTTATTCATGATATATGTAAATGACAGTTATAAGCCCTCATAAATGAAGCCACGGTGCCCCGGGTACGACACCGGGCCATAAAGTTTCAATTCATTGTTTATTACAAATAACAAAAACAAAGGAATTCATTACTGCGTAACAAAAGTAACAGGTAGGTTGTCTTTTGCAATCCAATTGCTAGGTCCATTGTCGGCCGTTGGATAAATCCAGCTATCGAACTCTGATTCCTCCACTTCATCATCATCCCTGATAACATTCACTCCATGAGCAGGAAGGGGAGCTGTCACCACATTTGGCATCTCAGGTGCCTCAAACTGTACCTCCTTTGCATCAATAAGGTCTTGCACCTTGTTCCTTAGGGCCCAACAATCATCAGTAGAATGCCCCGGGCTATCGGAGTGATAAGCACAACGGGCATTTGGATTATACTTAGGGGATGCAGTATTCACAACCTTTGGAGCCTCTCGGACGGTCACCAAGTTGGTTGATAACAGTTGCGGCAAGATTTGTGACAAGGTCATACTCAGCCGGGTAAACTCTCTTCTGGGTCTTTCAGCCCTTTGTTGATTGGTTTGCCGAGGAGCGGCAACAGGTTTAGCAATCATTATCGCGTTGACAGATTGGCGGCGCTCTGGTTTATCTTGCCTTCTAGGCCCATACACAGCACCGGCCTCCTTCTTAAAATGTTTCTTCTCAGCACTTGAAGACGCACCTTTCTGAATCTTTCCTGACTTCATACCGGCCTCTATCCTTTCCCCAGTCAGAATGAGGTCAGTAAACCCTGCAGACAAATTACCGATAAGATGATTGAAAAATGGCCCGGAGAGGGTCCCCAAGAACATATCCACTAGCTCGCGGTCTGTTAACGGAGGCTGCACCCTGCCAGCCAGGTCCCTCCACTTCTGCGCATACTCTTTAAAACCTTCGCCTGATCCTAGCGACATACCCTGGAGTTGGGTACGTGTAGGAGCAAGGTCGGCATTATATTGATACTGCTTGTAAAAAGCAGTAGCCAACTCCTCCCAGTTACGAACTTTGGTTCCATCCAGCTGATAGAACCATTCGAGATGAGTCCCTGAAAGACTCTCCTAGAAGAAGTGGATCCACAAGTTCTTATCCACTGTGTACGGCTGAATCTTCCGCACATAAGATCTGGGGTGTAACTTAGGGTAAGATGCCCCGTCATACTTGGTGAAAGATGGTGCTTTAAACTTGTGAGGGATGATCACACCAGTAGATAAACCCAAGTCTCCGAAATCCAAACCAGGCACTTGTTGGATCTCCATGGCGTTCAGACGATCTTCCAACTGCTTGTACCGGTCTTCAGCTGGAGGATACTGTTCCTCATTAAAATCAGTCTCATTGTCAGAGACCACCGGACTTGGAGCCCTTCCCCCCTGGGGACTGTCTTTGCCTACAGAAGAACCAGCTTCCTCATTCTGCAGAGTGTTACCAAACCTCCGGCCCGTGTTGAAAAGAACAGTTCTCTTCTTCTTCTTCTCCTTCTTCAGGAGCAAAGCTTTCAGCTCTTCTTGGCCTTGAGCCAAACCCATGATCAACTCCTGAAATTGTGCGTTCTGCGCCTGAAGGGCCTTGATAGACATCTCAGTTGATGATTCAGGGTTCATGATGCTGAAATAAACAGCGAAGAACAGTAAGCAACCTGAAAAGAAGAGTACCTGCTATGCACATGATGAATGGAATGCATATGATTTATGTTTTAAAAGACAATCGGGAATCAATTTTGTAAACAAAAAGGAACACACTTCATTAGAGTCAACTTTGCAATTTAATTGTTCAACAGATTGCCCTTAGGCGTTACATAAAATGGAAATACTGAAAAGGGAAATAAAACTGTAAAAGAACATCCAAAGCTCATCATTGATCCCAGGGTCTCCTCTTCTCATTACGGATGTAGTCATTCAGAGCTCGCTCATTCTCCAACTGCTTTGTCAGCTTCTGGATCTTCAATTCCTGCTCGTTGAACTTTTCCCGATAAGAATCCCGTTCTTCTCGCAGTTGCGACCAAGACCTCTTTAATGTCTCATAATCAGTAGGTATCTGAGGAGGGAGGACAGTTGGAGGAGCCCCATCTTTGTCAGGATACTCAAGAATGACGGGTCTGACAGCTTCGTATGGCATACCTAACTTCTGAGCACGGATGCGAACCCATTTATAGTAGGCTTCCATAGGTAGAGAAGTCTTTGGCCCCAACTCTTGTGGGTCAGCTTTATGAACTCTGTCCCAAGCCTTGATGAACCTACGACGCAGCTCGTCACTATCCACCTGAAACTCAAAACTGATATGAGGCACTAACATCTCATGAGGCCCTGCTCTTCTGGCCCTTCCAAACTGACGGAGCGCTAGACATGGATTGTAAGAGATTCCTACTTGAGTACCAATCAAAGGAACATTAGGATATTCTCCGCAACGATCAATAACAGATGTCTCATCCAAACCCCTGAGAGTCCAAATGATGTCCTTATCAGTGAGAGACATTAACCTATGAGCCCAACCTCTTCCTTCTTGGTTCTTCAACACGAACTTAGGGAGGTGCGAAATAAACCACCTCACCAACAAAGGGATGCAACACCACAGAGTACCTCGTCTTCGGGCAGTACGAGCATAGAGTTGTTGCAGGATGTCACCCAAGAGAGTGGGCACAGGGTTCCGAGACATGAAGATCCTTATGGTAGTGACGTTAATGAAGTTATCAGGATTAGGGAACAAGACTAGACCATAGATTAAGAGAGCCAGGATGTCTTCATATGCCCTAAAGTCCAGGTCATTCCAGAAACTGTTAGCTTTACTAACCAGGAACTTGGCCAAGAAACCCTTAACTCCGCTTCTAGTCACCCAGTTGTCCATTACTTCTTGGTGGGTCAAGGGGAGAGCTGCAGCAACCTCCTCAAGCCTGAGGGTCTTTTCCCAACCAGTGTAGGGGGTCTGATCCAAGATAGGGATACCAAGCAAATCAGAGAACTCTTCCAGGGTAGGGACCAGCTGGAAGTCTTGAAAGGTGAAGCACTGGTACTGAGGGTCATAGAACTGGGTCAGGACACTCATCAACTGTTGGTCCCACTTTGCCGTGACTAAACTGAGAAGAGAACCATGCCTCTGGATGAAGGAAGTAGTATTTAGAATTCTACTAACCAAGTCTTCAAGCAACTCAGGTGGGTGAACAAAGTTGAACCGGATAGTATTCCTTCGCATAGGCATCATGATGTCCTACAAAACAGAGCAAAGGTGAAACCCTCTTGTCTTTGAAATGGTCAGTCCTTATGCAGGATGCATGCAATGCTCATGATGGCATGATGTTATGATAAAGCACACCACAAATATTTACAAAGGCAAACATGATAAGGCACACAAGTCACACAAGACAAGCCCTTAAAGTTTAGGCCAACATGGGGTCTAGGTATTACCCTCTTTCAGTTTGTTGGTTCAGACCTGTCCTATCAGAAGTAACCGGGTTCTAGAGGATCCCAATATCACTGACTATCCTCAATCGGTCATAACTCCAGCATCGCAATCTTTTCTTGCAGCCAGAACCATCACGAGAGTTTAGCCTCATTGGGCGTAGCATACTGCTACTGTTCTATTGGACAAGTTGGGTCATTTAAGGTTCTAAGGTCGGTTGGTGCTTAATGACTCCTCAGAAGACCCATATTCTCCTCGTTGCGACACAAGGGATATCGGTACAGACCAAGGTGCCACACCAACATAGCCACTGCTTCACCCGTGTAGGTCTATGCCGGACAGGTCTCTCACAGCTTATGCTACCTAAACAGGGTATCCCCAGATCCGGGTTAGGATCTATGTAACTCCGATGCAACCCACAATTTAAAGCAAACAAGTCAAAACAATTGAAAACACAGTTATGAACTATCCTAAGGTACACCTCACTTTAATCTCTCCCCAGCAGAGTCGCCAGTTCTGTGATCGGTGGATCTGGAACTGACTGTTTAACGCTGGTTCGCGAAATGTCGCGGAAGCAAGAGTCGCCACCGTCTTTTATTTTCTCCAATATGGAAAGGACAAAAGCATAAAAAAATTCCTTATTGAGATTAGCTCTCGGTTCGGGAGGTAGATTTATAGAAAGGGAAGGTGTTAGCACCTTTTCTATCCATGGTTATCCATGGGCTCTTAGATACTTGCTCATTTTTGTTTTCAAAAATGTTTGTTTGCTTTTCAAGTATGAGTGAGTTTGAAAAAGTTTCGTTTAAAATTTTAGTTCGACTCTTGTATCAGTCCTCAAGAGTGTTTGAAAAGTTGTTTTTGAAAGCTTTTTGCAAAGTGTCAGTGTGAAAAGAAGTTTTTGATTTGTTTTGAATTAGAGCAAGCATCTACGAGTCATCTACCTACCCTAAGGAATTAGTCTGTGTAAATGTCCTTAAGGTAGTGCCATCCCACCATTGAGAGGTAGGTAGCACCACCGTTGGAGGTGTTCGGGTCAATTCGATTGTTAGGGACAGTGTGGTCACCAGAGCAACAGTAGGACACCTTAGAAGCTACCCCCATGCCATGTTCATGGACATGAGGACTTACTAAAACGTCCTATACTCGACGACCACGTTTCGAGGGGCAAGGCAACAGTGAGGCGTACCCTAAGAGTGGTGTATGAATTGTGTGTCATTTTCAGTTATTATTTGTCTTGTCATGCATTGGTGATCTATGCTTTGATTTTATTTGGGCATACATTCTTTCATGTGATAGTTAGCAATTAAGGGGTGCGGAAATTAAAGTGCGGAAAAGAAAGTCCTACGCTATTACAAGGCGCGGGTCTATACATCGCCAAATTAACAAAGTCCCGATTTTGAATAAAAGTGCGGAAAGTAAATGTCCTAATTATCTATTACAAAGCTTTGGGGCAAATACATTATATTTAAAAAGGAAATAAAAATAAGTGCGCGAAAAGAAATTAGAATCGAGTGCGAGGGCGTTGGACCCTTTAAAGAAATTAAATTGAAATTAAAAAATTAATTAATGATTAAATAAAGAAAAGAACTTATTTTTTTGATGTTTTTGTATTTAATGGAAATAAAGAAAATTAATTAAATTAAAATTTGAATAAAACCCTAATTCTAAATTGTTTTTAATTATTAAAGAAAAATGTTTAAGTTTTAACCTAATTTTACCCTAATTAATTAAATGTCATATTTATTTACAAAAATAATTAATAATTAAGAATGATAAGAATAAAAAGTTATTTATTGAGAAAAAGGATAAAAATACTTAAAACTCTAATTTCTACATTTTTTTAGTTATTTAAAATAAAACATTAAAGTTGAAGACCTAAAATTAAACTAATTGGATTATTGAGATTTATTTACAAAACTATTGATGAATTAAAAATTAAATAAAACATATTTTTATTTTTATGATTTTCTGTTTTTTTATATTGTAAAAATTATTTTGTGGAATTAATTAAAACAAAAGAAAAAAACAATAAAAAGAAGAAAGAAAAAGGAAAAAGAAAATGCAAACCATGGGGGTGCTGGCCTTTTTTGGGAGGTTAATTTGCAGTAATCTTGGCCCAATAACTCCGGGCCTTTTTGACTTTTCAGACTTGTGTATGGAGTTGTTGACCAATGCATATGGTGATCTGCAAGTTCTGACCTTTGGATTGGAGTTGTTGGGCGCGTGGCAAGTTAGATAGTGAGGACGCATGATGGTCCTTGGATGGCATGCTGCACAGAATTACATTAGAAGAAAAATTATGAAAAGGGTGGGGGACCTGGGAATCGAACCCAGGTCCCAATACCTGTAGGACAACGCATATGCCAGCTGAGCCATTGAGTCTCTTTGTTCATTTAGTGGACCATGATTATTATGAGAGAGAAAACAATATTATGCTGGATTAAAATAAAACGCGCCAAATGTTTGAACTAACCAACCACAAGCCAACATCTCATCTTCTTCTCCCTGGCTTCTTCGTTTTTGCCTGAAACTAATATCAAATAGCGGGGGTTTTAAACCCCCACTAACTCAAACCTGCAAAAATAACGATTAGGTCATAGCGTAATATAAATTAGACGCGATGTGATCAAAAGTTTCGTCTGAATGTCCTGAGTCCAATGGTCCTGGTTTGAGTGGCCAATTGTTCCTTATTTGTGAAACCCCAAATCAAAGCTTCAGAAACCCTAAGAAGCTTTCATGGCAATTTTGCATACAGGCAATATTAATTCAATTGGATAACACCATTTGCTTTAGAATGATCAGGTTAGTATAAATCAAGCATTAAAATGTATGGAAAATGCATGTAAATTCAAATACGATTAAGAAAAATTTCATGAACAGGGCGACTGTGTTCTACCCCTTCTTCGAGTATGGAGACTTGGCTTTGGTTGGAAAAGATTCCTGATAGTGTCAGGAGTCTATTGGAATGCTTTTGAGACCTTGAATCACACTGCAACTATGAAAACAGATTTGAGATTTTTCTGAAAAAATGCAAGTTTTATCTTGATGCTTCTGCGCAGCTTTTTTTTTTATCATTAGGTTTGTAATGTGCACATATAGGTGAATGATTTAGGTCAGAAAAATCAAGCCCAAAGCTTTGTATTCAATGCTTTTGAATTTGTGATTTTCAAGCATCTTTTTCAATCTTTTTCATACCTTTCTTATGCCAATCATTGAAGATTCTTTCCTTTTGAGGGATGCACGAAATATTGAGGCCTTAATGAGAGAATATGCTGCACAAAAGGATTTGGAAAACATGATTTGCTATTTTTGTCATATTTAATTTTAATTAAATGAATTAATAATAATAATAATTCAAATAATTAATCAAAAATTATAAAATAATTCCCTTTAAAGTCAATGGGTCTTGCATAGCTTTTGGGTGATGATTCTTGGAAGAAATTGTGGCCCATTAGCAATTTTGAGGTATTTGAAGCAAAGTTGACTTTTCAAAATTCCCAAAAATTTCCCAACTTCCACAAGGCATATCTTGCTCAATTCTTAAGCTTTGATCATGTTCTTGGACATTTTGGAAAGGTCTTGAAGTCCTTTAACCAATGTTATTGGTCCCATGTCATTTTGATTTACCAATCTCAAGTTATGGTCTTTGACTTAAAGTGCCTTTTTGTTGACTTTTGAAAATGACCTATAATGTTGAGATTGATATCTTTTTGTGAGAGCATTTCTTGGACTTGAAGTGTGAAGATGAGTTGTAGGAAATGTCATTCTATTCAAAATGAGCTTTGGATGGAATTTTTCTGATAAACCATGTGGAAGTTATGCCCTGGTCAATTTGCAGTTGACTTTTTCAACTGTCCAAAAATAGAAACTTTTGCATCTTGAGACTTTTTGAGCCATGCTTTGAGAATCATGATCAAGAATTGATCAAATGATGTTTGTGGCTTCAAAATAAGATGTTGACCAAAAATTTTGACTTTTGGATGTCAAATGACCATTTTGCCCCTGCAGTTGACTGTGAAGCAATTAGGGTTTTTTTGACTGTGCAATTTTGTGCTGTGAGTCTTGAAACTTGGCATGTGGATGCTTGACAATGTTTATAGGCATGTGGGACTTGTTTGGACCCTTAGAAACTTCAATTTCTTTGCCAGAACCAAAACCCTAATTTTTTACTGTTAGGAGGCCATTGGACTGTGCAACTTTTGGGAGATTTTGAAGCATGATCTTAGCAAACCTTGAAGAATATGGGAGGGCAAATTTTGGGGTACAACAGTATGCTATATCAGCGTAACCTTATGATTGGTCAGACAAATTTTGGGAATTCCAAGTATTCAATAAACTCACAATCAGAATTTGCAAGACTCATGTATTCTCACGCTATTCGATTGGAAGATAATTGAATATGGGCAGCTGTCGTACCCCAAATTTTCCCTACCTCGATAATAATTTTTTTAGATTTAAAGTTAGAAGAAATATTTAATTAAAGATGCTACAACGGTATCTGATGGCCCATATTTATCCAAGACTAGGGGTGTACTTAAATTCAGGAAAATGAGGCTTTCTAAATCGAAAAGACTCATAAACCCAGTCACGAGGCATGTTGGCCAATGACCCATGTGATTCAAAAATAAAAATTATTCGAGTAATTATTAAGTTCTTAGTTATTAAATAGTTGTTATCAGTGAAGGAGAGGTGGAAATTAAATTTAAGAATGTATGTTTGTTAATAAAAGAAGAGGTGAAGAATCAATGTTGGCCCATTTCTTTTAAATTGCAAACAACAAAAGGGGGGCGTGTTTATCAATATAAGGCCCATTAAGATGGCTCATCTGATGTTTAGAATAAGAAGAGAAATATTATTATTATAATTTCCGTTTTTTGTTTTAATGAAAAAAAGGATATATAAAAGAAATATTAATATTAAAAAACTATTTATTATTATTATTTTGAATAAATAAATAATATTATTATTAAATAAAACATAATGTTTTTTATTTAGAAGTTGTTTTAAAAGTTTTTTGTTTTATTTATCAAAGTTTGGTGTTTTGGGAGAAAAGGTCAATTGGGCCTGGTTGTATTGAAAATATAATAATTTTTTTTTGCTGTAAATACGAGTTGGGCTGATAAAAGATGTTGGCCCAATCTTTTACAAAAAACATTATTATTCATTAATCATGATTGATAATTTATTAAAGAATGTTATTGGGCTAAATAATTAAATTAACGCACAAGCCCAATGTAAAGAAATACAGTTGTTGTCCCAATTCCTGATAACACACACCAATTCAAACCAAAATTCATGCACATTTTGTTCATTTACGCATACTGTTAAAATTAAAAATAAGTCACATCTTTTTACAATCAAATCCAGAAACATCAAATACAATACAGTCTATGGTAAATCAAATCTCCAGAAAACAAATCTCTATTCAATCTAAAATCCGGGAATTGCAGCAAATCCGGAAATCTCAATACAAATTGTATTCAATGAAACAACCAATCTAATCCCTAATTTCTGCAAATCCTTCCTAAATCTATGCTAATTGTAACAACAAATTAAGCTAACCCCAATCCTTAAATCAACCTATAAATACATAACAAAATTAATAGTACAGGGGGGAGCCGGATTTGACAAGAACATAGAAGAAGAGGACAAAATTTTTACAGAGGCTTGAAATCGAGAAGTCCCGAAGACAGTAGAAGAGGACAGTGAAGGTTGAAGAAAATTGTTATTGAAGCCGCCGCAATTGGGGTTCCAATATCTGGAACCCTAATTGCACTTCTAGCCATCGCTCCGCCTCTAGACACCACCATCAATCTTTAAAGCCACTACCTGTAACAAAAAGAAGAAGGATGATTAGCCCCAAATTGAAACACCTTAAGAATCAGAAGAAGAAGATGATAGCGCAAAGGGGTAATGGTATTTTAGCTTTATCTGTAGATTTATTTTTTTGTATTTGGGGTTTTGTTCAAGGTGGCGATTTGGGGTGGAGAAGGTTGTTTGAGCCGTCGTGGTGAAGGGTGAGAGTTAGGCTTAGGGTTTACAAGGAGAAGGGTTGGCGTCACCATGAGGAAGAGAGAAAGAAGTTGTAACTGTAAATAAAAAGAAAGAAAATGAAGAAAGTGAATATTAAGAAAACATGTTGTACCTTAACGATCTGGTATACACGCGCTCACGACAATAGTCATAGTCCCTCAGTTTCATCCGTATGATCTTGATTTGACGGCCATCAGGCCAAGTCACACGTTAATCTCATACTCCCTCCCACACATAATCACACGGACCCCTCTTCATAACCTTTAGGTCTAAGCCTAGCTACTTCCTACACCCTCACTCGTCTGTCTTACTAAGCTATCAAACAAGCTACACCTCCCCTGTTCGGGACTATTTTTGGGCCTAGCCCAGTTCTACTTTAGGCACCCCCCTAGTTTTACTATACAACTAATAATACACCCCCTGGTAATTATTTATATTTTACATTTTTTATAATTATTATATTTTAATCATATTTTCTTCTTCTTATTATTATATTATTTTTTTATAATAATAATTATTTTTATTATTATTAGTTATAATTATTATCATTATTAATATAAATTTTTATATTATTATTATTATCATATTTTATTATTTATTTATCATATATAATAAATTATTTTTATTCAAGATTGCATATATTATTTTCTTATATATTTGCATTAAATATTTTTTAATCATGCATTAATTAAGATTTTTGCAATTTATACGATTAAAAAAATACTAACAAACATCAAACTATTTTTCGCAATCAATTAATCTAAGCAAATTTTTTTGCAAAAGTGTTTCAAACGGATTTTGACTAATCGCGCATTTAGCCAAAATCTCTGCAATCACTACAACCGGTCAAAATGTGAGGTGATTCAAAATACATTTGCAACCCTTAAAAAACACCAACCCCATACGAACTACGAATTGGGACTCTGACTCCTCATAAGAGGATACATATGCATATGATCAAAAATCGCGACGAGTTTCCCTATTAAAACTAAGAACCGTGTTTTACCCAAACCTAAACCTAAACCTAGTATCCTTGTGAACAAGGTAGATGAAAGGTGCCTAACACCTTCCTTTCGTCTAATGAAGTCCAAAACCTAGAATCTCTATCTACGAATTAGGGTTTCCTATTAGATTCTATTCCTTAGGATAAAAACTAGTAGTGGCGACTCTTGATTCAAAAACCAGTCGTAACACCCGTTGCTGTGTTATTCTGAGTGGTTAGTCAGAAATTATGAATTGTAGTGGCGTGGTCGTTAAGATGTTGTATTGTGTCTATGCTGTTGGCTGAACTAGTGGTCGAGAAGGATGCTGATGGTGTTAGGTACCGAGCGACATTTAGGCTGCGAGGTGTGTCGGGGGGTTATGTGTTGGATTGTCGAGCAGTATTAGGTTGCAGGATGTGCCGAGGAGCATAAGTTATTTGTTATTATGTTTCTCTGTGTGTGTCGGGGAGTATGAATTAATTATTATGTTGTCCTAGTTGCTATGCATGTCGAGGGGCACGTAGTTCCCTATCCCTTTTTGCCCGTACATGCTATGTTTTGGTCGTTACCAGTGTTGTGTGAATTATTGTTAAGTTACTGTTTGATTATGCTAATGATTGAATAGTTGATTAATGTTGTAGGCTTATGGCCAATGTTGATTTATGTTGAGTTGTTGTGTTGTTGTGATTGTCGTTGTGAATTCTTATTGATAATACGAAGTTGCAGGGAATTTTAAATGATGATAAATTACCTCTATTTACTGGTAATAATGGTGATATAGGCTTATGACTTGCGATGAATGATGATTGTTGTGAGTATGTCATAGTGCATTCATTGAGTCATATACATTTGCATACTCTACGACGACCTGGATTGGCAAACTGCGAAGATGGCTTATGCCTTGTTGATGCCTCTATTTATTGACAGAATTTTTAAGACGAGAGTTCTGCTCCATTGGTACCACATGCATTTGCATAAAGACGAGTTGCATTTTGTGTTGAATTCTTAGTCGTTGTGTGGTTGATCTAATTATGCTTATGTTGTTAAAAATATGAGAAGTGATGAATATGTATGAACCGATTCTAATGTTTTATTTATCATGCGTTCTATTATAATGTTTGATATCTCACCCCTTCTGTTGGAATGTTACCCCGATGTTCGTAATGTGCAGGTAATCCAGAGTGAAGGCGGTTCACCTTTAGTAGTTCAAGTCGGTGTCATTGCTCTGATACGTAACACTCGGGGGGATGAACGCTTGTTGTTTTATTGTTGTTATTATTTCAGTTGATTGAACCTTAAGTTTTTGTTCTTTAAATGATTGTTATTTGAAGTTGTCTTAGTTGGACAAAGATGTTACATTCCTTTAAGTTGAATATTATGACTCCACTGTGTAGTTATGAAAGTTGATGTTTCTTTTTAAGATTCAATTATGTTTGTTGTTGGTTCATCCAAGTTAATGTGTTATGTATCTGTAATGAATGTTTTTGTTTTAAAGTTGAATTTGTTGCATCCTGATTGAGTTGTAGAATTTTTATAACTTTGATTTATATATATTGTCGGGTAGAATTGGGGTGTTACAAGAATCGGTAACAATTCCATAATTGATCCATATTGTTGGTTTTGATCAAGCAAGTATGAACCTCTATAAAAAATTGTTAAATTTCCTTCTACTTAAGATGATTTGGCAATTCATAAAGAACAAACTCAAAATCCTCAAGAGTAAGAGTTACAAGAAACAATACTTATGCGGAGATCCACTAGAGAAAGGATAAATTATATTTCGGATTATTACATAGTCTTTTTCCAAGAAGAAGAGGAAAATAAACTTTCGCCAAGTCATGCAGGATTCCAACTGGGAAAAGTAGATTGAAGCAATGAAGAAGGAGTATAAGTTCATGAAAGACAATAAGGTTTGGGAACTTGTCATGTTACTAGAAGGTGTGAAACCCATTGGTTGCAAATGGATTTTTAAGACCAAGCAGAATTTTAACGGTTATATGGATAGGTATAAGGCTCATCTTATGGCTAAGGGTTACACCTAAAATGAGGAGATTGAATTTAAAGAGACTTTATCTATAGTTTCATTGAAATTCTCTTTTAGGAAAATCATGGCTCTTGTTGCATATTATGAATTGGAACTCCATCAAATGTATGCCAACACGACATTCCTCAAAGGAAACATTGATGAAACCATTTGTACGGTGCAACTAGAAAACTTTGAGTCAAAAGACTCAAAGAATATGGTTTGTAATTTGACAAAATCCATTTGTGGACAAAAACAGACATATCGTTAGTGGTACCATAAGTTTCATGAATTAATTCTCTCATTTAATTTTAAGGTGAATGTTATTGAAGTACGTGTGTATCAAGAGTTCAGTGGGAGCAAGTACATTTTCATGGTCTTGTATGTCAATGATAAGTTCAGATATGCATTAAATCATAGTTATATGCGATGATAATGATAAGTAATAGAGACAATATATTTCCACATACAACACGTTTGAATATAATCATAATAGTAACATGTTTCCAATAAAATCAATAACAAAGACACTGCTAAGCAAATTATCGAACACTTGGTGTGCAATCGATTTTCCAAATTTTCCTTTTTGGTTTTGTTGATATGAAAAATAAATTACAATCTTAAGGATTATAATCTAATCAACAAAGAAATATCAAGTTTAATAACAAAGATTTTTCTATACGTATCGATTGCACAATCAACAGATTTAATAATTTGTAATTGAAAGTAAATTAGAGTGAGAGAGATAGGACACAACAATTTCTTTAGGCAGTTCCCCAATCAGCCTCGCTATGGGTATGTTTGCCCCCAATTCAGTTCAGAATTGAGATGATAAAAATTAACCTTGACAAAAATATTGTTTACAAGAAAACAAGTAGCAATCCAACAATCCAAACCCTAGGTATGATGTTGATCATTTATTCTTCTCTTACCTTGATCTTGATCTCGATCAAGTGAACCCAATACTTCCAATTTGATCCTTCGTCTCATGCCACTCCTTTGTAAAACCCTCATTCTTTAAAGACTTCACTCGGTTGAATCCAAATTGTGAATGTATCGTGACCCAAGATTTACCAAATTAATCCTCCATATCACGCTACTCCTTCGATTGAACCCACTGTTCTTCGAAGCTTTCACTCGGATTAATCCAATTTACGTAATCTTGTCCAAAACCTTTAAATCTCAATGATCTTGAATGAAAACCCAAACTTGTTTTTCTTATTTGATACCCCCAAAGAATCTCAACCCAATTTAAAACTCAACAACCTAAATTGGATGTTATCAACTGTAAACCTAGATGGCACCTGTTGTACCCCAAAATTTTCCCTCCCATATTTTGCAACACATGGCAAGCGAGGTCCCCAAATTGCTCAAGGAAGTTCAAGAGTTGACCAGACAAACTCTCTCCTAAGGCAGTCTATCTCAAATTAGGGTTTCTATTTTCATCAAGATGTGTGGACCACAAAGGACTCAAATGCTCACCATTGTCCTAATATATTCTCAAGATCATCCATGACAAGTTTCAAGCCTTGTAGAAGAAGTTTGCTCAATCAATTGCTCAAATGCCTGAAAATCGACCGTGTTAGGTCAAAAGTCAACTGTGGCCCATATACAGTCAAACTTCAAGATTTTTGGTCAACATCCTCATTTTGAAGTGATATTCATCATTTGATAAAGGGTTGATCATGATTCATCAAGGATTTCTCACAATTCATCAAAATCCAAAAGTTATAAATTAGGTTTTTGCAAGAAAAGTCAACTCAACTTTGACCAAGCATAACTTTCTCATACTTTATCAGAAATAACCCATCCAAAGCTCATTTTGAAGAGGATGAAATTCCATACAATTCATATTCAGCTCCTAAGTTCATAATATGCACTCACAAAAAGATATGAATTTTGACATTATAGGTCATCTTGAAAAGTCAGCAAAAACACCTTTTGGGTCAAAGCTTCATACCTGAACATGGAAGACTCAAATGAGATGAGACCAAAATGGTTGCTTAGGGTACATCCTAAGATTTCTAAAAAGTCAAAGAACACCCTCCTAGGGTCAAAATTGGCGGAGATATGCCTTGTCAAAGTTGGCCATTTTTGGAAATTTGCACAAAGTCAACAATGCTCAAAATTTCTGTTTTTCCACATGGGCCCATCTTTTCAAGATTGAATCTCACTCCTAGCATAGTCCACGACCTATGGGACCCTCCATGCTTTATTTATTTTTTTATTTAATTTATTTTGATTTTTATTCATTTAAAATTCAAATAAAATCAAATAAATCCAAATAAATCATATAATGTGTTTTATGGATGATTTTTGCATTGAAGGAAGATCTTATGTGCTGACAAATGAGAAGAAAATTGTGCAAGCCAAGAATAGACACAAAATATCCATATTTGGGACATTGTTTAAGATTTGATTTTCTCTTAAAACCATACCATTATTCTTTGGATTCATTCCAATTCTATTACCCTAGATTGATTCACTACTTATGCCAGGATCCTAAAGACCTAGAACACAAGTTTTCAGACGCGCAGCTTTCCTCAAAGTGTCAAACAAAGTTCCAAATTTTCAAAGAAAAGTGCAGATTGGATCTTGCTCTATAGGCCGTTTCAAACTTTTCAAAGGATCAAGTCACATTTCCAGGCACTCACTGAACCTGTAGCAAGCATTCGCACGACCTGAAACCTCAAGAATCGTGTTCTACGCCTCCCACGGTTTGTCCAAAAATTTGATTCTGATTTCATTATCCACATATCTTTAGTGCTTTTGATTGCCATACTCATGTTTATCATCATGTTTGCAAGCTAATCGTTCTATTCAATTGCATTTTTGATGACTATATGCGAAACTGCCATGGCTAGGGTTTTGTGTTCTTGTTTAGGGCTTTGTAGTATAGGTTAAATTGGGCCATGAATGAGGTACCGTGATACTCATGAGACCAAGACGTGTTGATTGGTACCATCACATTTGATTTATCGTGCCTGTAGAGAATTTTTGAGATGAACATGTCTTTAGCTACAGAGTAATGTCTGTAGGTAAAGGTTTCGTTGCCTAAAACGACAGGCCAGGGAAGAAGATGAGGCGTGGCAATCCATGGTTGGCCCGTTTGAATTTTTGCGCATTTTTTGAATATATTTCTTTGTTTTGCTTATATTACTTTATTGTTATCATATGTACAAATAAACAAAGCAGTGCAGATGGCAAGCAGGTACTGGGAATTGGCATGAGGACCTGGGTTCGATCCCCAGGTCCTAACCTTTGTCCATATTATTTTTCCATAGGTGATCAGGTGCACTGCTTATCAGGATGTCCACCATATGCCCTCAACATCTGGCCATCAAACACGTCTCTAGCCTAGATCCAAGGTGTCTCCCTTGAAGGTCCACCATACGTCCTAGGTCAATGTATGCATTGAATCAGGCAAAGTCAAACGGGCTGAGATTGGTTTGAGCCCAAAATTTCAATAGCACACCCTCACAATTGCTAAATGATATCAGGCCCATCTCTAACTTTTTATTTATTTCTTTTCTTTAATTCTTTTTAATTTTCTTTTAATCTTTTTAATTGAAAAATTAATTATTTTTCATAAAAATCATAAAATCAATAATTCAAAAAAATTAGAATTAGACTTTTATTTTTTATTTTTTTATATTTAAATTAATTTAATGTAATTTAGTCTAACTTAGGGAAATTGTAATTCGTTTTCATAAATAAAATCAAATAGAAATTAGGTTAAAACTCTTGATTTAACTTTATTTTCTCTTTTTCTCAAATAAATAAAAATACAAAAAATAGTTTTTTAGATAAATTAATTTATTTTCTTAATTTAAAATTAATTAGAACTAGGATTTTCTTTTTAATTTAATTGTTTCTTTATTTTCTTACATAACAAAAAAAACATTTTTAATCAGTCGTCAATACGTTTAGTCAAGGGTCAAAACCCTAGTTGTCTCGTATTTAATTCATCACGCGCGTGTTAATTATTTTTGCCAATATTTCTGTAACTGTTCATGGCTTGTAATAGTTAATTTAGGGCTTTTACTTATCATTTTTTCCCGGATTTTTGGCTATGTAATTAATCCCCCTCCCCGAAGCCTTGTAATAACGTAGATTTACGTTCTCGCATTTTCAATTCCCACAAATATTTAACTGTCTAGATGTATGCTAATAGGATTGTATGGCAAGAATGCATGACAAATTAATACGGTTAGAAAACCCTAATGTGCAAAGATAAATAACTGAAACAAATCACTCGCACATATCACTCTTAGGGTATACTCTCACTTCGGTTGCCTTCGGTAAATGATCATTAAGTATATGGTGTCTTAGTGGTTGCCCTCCTGTCTAAAAGATCAAATGTCCCGTACGAATGTTGCCTCGGAAATGTTGCCTCGGAAATGTTGCCTCAGAAATGTTGCCTCGAATATGATCTAAAGACTCTAGGGTTATTACTAAGATGTCCTAACATTGCTTTAATGATCGTACGTCCTTTTCGAATTGACCCTTACAACTCCAATGATGGTGCTACCTATTTCTCAATAGTAGGATAGCGCTGTATAAAGGAAACAAGAATAGAAACCATCTTTTTCGAGTAGGTAGATGCTAGTAGGTACTTGCTCAAATCAAAACTTTGCACACTCACACTTTTCAAACGAATTTTCAAAACAATTTCGTCACACCTTCGAGGATTGATACAAGGGTTATCATGAAGTTAAAACTCTTTTCAAAAACAAAGCACATACACAAGCAATTTTAAAAAGATGAGCAAGTACCTAAGAGCCCATGGAAAACCATGGATAGAAAGGGTGCTAACACCTTCCCTTTCTATAATCTACCCCCCATACTCAGAAATATCTCGAAAAAGGTTTTTTATGTTCTTTTTCCTTTTCCTTTGTTGGATAAAATAAAAGTTGGTGGTGACTCTTGCTTACCTCGACATTTTGCAAACACAAAACGCAAAACACAAACCAGCATCAAACAGTCGGTTCTGCCACCGTATCACAGAACTGGCGACTCTGCTGGGGAAGTAAGTGAGGTATACCTTAGGATCTAGTTCATCTTAATTGCTTCTCTTGATTGCTTTGTTTGCTTTACTTTTGAGGGTCTTATTTGGGGTTACTATAGATCCTACACCCGAATCTGGGGATACCTTTTAGGTAAGTAGCAATAGACTATGAGGGAAGTGTACAGCGTAGACCGATACGGTTGAAGCAGTATCTATGTTGGTGTGGCATATTGGTTGGTACCGGTACCCCTTATGGAGAAACGAGGAGAATACGGGGCCGCTGCGTGGTGTCATTAAGCATCAACTGACCTTAGAACCTTTAATCGCTCAACTTGGACATT
This sequence comes from Vicia faba, assembly GCA_948472305.1. Taxonomy (NCBI): domain Eukaryota; kingdom Viridiplantae; phylum Streptophyta; class Magnoliopsida; order Fabales; family Fabaceae; genus Vicia; species Vicia faba. Next base: position 1,039,600,113 of record OX451740.1, read on the forward strand.
AGAAAGTATTGAGATAGTCGGCCTCGGTGTAGAGCTGAGAACTGGTTGATACTCGATGCTACACTCATTGAGACCATACTCTTGGAATAGTTCCAGCCGCAAGAAAATATTGCGTGAGCTAAAACCATGACCGATGGAGGATGGTCAATGATATTGAGATCCTCTAGAACCCGGTTACTTTTCTATGACAGGTTTGAAATCAACTTAACTTCAAGAGGGTATTACCTTTGACCTCATGCAAGCCTTAAACCTAAGGGCTTTGTGTGATTTGACTGTGTTTGCAATATCTGTGTTTGCTATACCTGTGGTTTACCATGACATCATGCATCATAACATGGCATTCATGCTTCATTACACTAACCATTTTAAAGACCAAGCAAAATTATCTTTGTTCTATTTTGCAAATCATGGCTTCCGTGTGTAGAAATACCATACGAGTCAACTTTGTGCAGATACCTGCCCAACTTAAAGAGCTAGCCTCAAGAGTTTCTGAGACTTCTATGTTCATTAAGAGACACGGTCAACTTCTCAGCCTGGTTACTTCAAACCTTGATGAACAGATGATGAGCGTACTATTTCAGTTCTTTGATCCCAAGTATCATTGCTTCACCTTTCCAGATTACCAACTGGTACCCACCTTGGAAGAGTTCTCTCATCTATTGGGCATATCCATTCTTGAATAGGTACCCTTCACAGGTATGGAATAAGTTCCTAGACCAGAAGATATTGCCTCATCTCTGCATTTGAAACGGGCTGATGTAGTATCCAATTGGGAAACACGAAGCGCGGTCGAAGGTTTTCTAGCCAAATTTCTGATGGACCAGGCTCAGCTATTCTGGGATGATTTGGATTTTTCAAGCTTTTGAGCATGTCTTGGCTCTTCTTATCTCTGGTTTAGTTCTCTTCCCTAATCCAGACTCCTTTTTAGATGTGAATGCTGTCAAGATTTTCCTTTCTCGCAACCCTGTGCCTACCTTGCTGGGAGATATCTTGCATGCTCTCTATACTCGTACTATGAGGAGAAGAGGGACTCTTATGTGCTGCATTCCATTGCTGTCGAGGTGGTTTATTTATCACCTCCCTAAGTCTGTACTGAAGAATGAAGAAGGTTTGGGTTGGTCGTACATAATAATGTCACTTGCTCATACATATATTCTTTGGTGTTCCCGGGCTATGGAAGACACCGCTGTTATTGACCGCTGTGGGGGATACCCTAATATCCCATTGCTTGGAATCAGAGGAGGTATAACTTACAATCCTTGTCTAGCGTTGCGATAATTTGGTCGTGCTCGAAGAGATGGTCCCCATGAGTTACTTCTTGAGGACATTATATTTTACTATAAGGAGGATGTCAAGGAGCATCTCCGGAGGTTCATACGAGCTTGGGGCATGGTGAACAGATCTGACCCCGAAGAGTTAGGACCGAAGACTTCCCTTCCTATGCAGCCTTACCTCCAGTGGGTCCGAGCTCGTGCCCAGAAGCTTATGATGCCTCATGAGGCCGTATTACCAGTGATTGTGGAGCCCACTAACGAAGAAGGTATCCCTTACACGGTTCTCTATCCTTACATGCCCACTGATCCTGGGGAGTTACAGAGGTCTTGGATTCAGATGAAGAATGAGTGGGACACTTACCAGGAGCAGTTCCATGAGCAAGAAAGGAAGGTTTTAAAAAGATCACCAGGCAGCTCAAGCAAGAAAGAGTGATCAATGACTACATCAGCACAAAGAGGAAGCGTCCATGGGACTTTTGATTTTGCTTTTTCTAGTTTTAGATTTTGTTTTATTTACTTCTTTATAACTCCTTAAAGGCATTGTTAAACCTTTTAATGTTAGGCTAATAAAGTTTTGTTTATTTTTGGTTTGAAAATTTAAATCTCCCAAAGTCTTTGAGATCATTTACATGCACATCCCATTATCATGCACACCATTACAGGTGCCATTATAGGTTTCTCATCTTCTTCGCTGTTTATTTCAGCAGAAATGTCTTTCGATCAAGCCATCAAAGATCTTCAGGCACAGAACGCCCAATTCCAACAGATGTTCATAAGTCTGGCTAAAGGGCAAGAGGATCTGAAGACACTTATTCTGAAAGAGAAGAAGAAGAAGAAGAAGAAGGTCGGTATTCTGAACATGGGTAGAAGATTCGGAGAAAGGTTGAAGCATCAAACGAATCTGACTTCTTCATCCAAGGACGGGGAGAACCAAGAAAGGGAAAAAGACCCTAGTCATGCAGTTTCTGACAATGATACTGATTACGATGATGAGCAATATCCTCCTGCTGAGGATAGGTACAAGTAGTTAGAAGACCGTCTGAGCGCTATGGAAATTCAGAAAATACCTGGTTTGGAATTCGGAGAATTGGGAATGGTATCGGGAGTGGTCATCCTATTGTACCCCAAAATTTGACCTCCCATATTTCTCAAGACATTACAAGAAAGATCCTCAAGTTGCTCAAGGAAGTCCAAGGGTTGACCAGACAAACTCTCTCCTAAGGCAGTCTACCTCAAATTAGGGTTTCATGTTGCATCAAGATGCTTGAGTCCAAGAGACCACAAATACTAAACATTGTCCTAATATGTTCTCAAGATCATCCATGTCAAGTTTCAAGCCTTGCAGAGGAAATTTGCTCAGTCAATTTCTCAAAGGCCTGAAAATTGACTGTGTTAGGGCAAAAGTCAACTGTGGCCCACATACAGTCAAACTTAAATATTTTTGGTCAACATCCTTATTTTGAATTATTATTCATCCTTTGATCAAGGGTTGATCATGATTCCTCAAGGATTGCTCACAATTCATCAAAACCCAAAAGTTGCTAAATTAGGGTTTTGTAGGAAAAGTCAACTCAACTTTGACCAAGCATAACTTTCTCATACTTTATGAGAAATTACCCATCCAAAGCTCATTTTTAATAGGATGCAATGACCTACAATTCATCTTCATCTCCCAAGTTCAAAATATGCACTCACAAGAAGTTATGAATTTGGACATTATAGGTCATATTGAAAAGTCAACAAAAACACCTTTTTTGTCAAAGCTTCATACATGAACATGGAAGAATCAATTGATATGAGACCAAAAGGGTTGCTTAGAGTATATATTAATATTTCTAAAAAGTCTAAGAACACTTTCAAATAGTCAAAATTGTGGAAGTTATGCATTGGTGAAGTTGACCTTTTTTGCAAAATTGTCAAAAGTCAAAAGTGCCTCAAATTGCAATTTTTGCCAAATGGGCACAACTTTTTGTACTTGGCTTAAGTTTGTAACATGGTCCACGAGCCCTAACTCTTCCCACTTAACTTTATTTTATTTTTACCATTTATTTTGATTTTTTTATTTCAATTAAATCAATTTAAATCAAAATAAATCATGAAAATATCCAAAGCATTTAAGTCTTAAGATTTGATGCATGTTTCAGGTCCCTTATACAGCTAGCAAGTGAATCAAATCGTGTAAGGCATGGTTGTGCATAAAAAGATTGGTTTTGGCCTATTTTTGGAAAGATTTTCATGAAGATCAAATCATGATCAAAGACCATAATTGCCAAAGATTGAGAACACATTTGCAACCCTAATTCATTCCTTGGTATATAGTGGACAAAGGCAGATAAAAAGGGGAAGTTTTTGAGGCGTGTGGAGGAAGAACAAAACTTGAAAAAACTCAAAGAAAGTGGTGATCTGACTTAATACTTCCAAGCATTTTCAAGACTCCCAAGCCATCTCATTCGCTTCCTGGGAGTGCAAGGAACCTATACCAATCAGAAACAAGCGTTCTAGTGCCCAAAATCCGGTTCCACGACCCCCACGGTTTGCCATTATTTTCAAAATCGAATCTTGTTATTCTTGCATCTTTATCATATTTCAATAACATATTTATAATCCCTAACATGTTTGCAAGCTCATGGTGACAATTAATTGCATTTTCATTGGCTATATTAGAATCCACCATTGTTAGGTTTTGTTGTCTCGTTTTAGGATCTTTTTATACAGGCAAAATTGGTCCGCAAGAAGGGCACCGTGATGCTCAGCAGGCCAAGGCAATTTGATCTATAGCATTGGATTCCATTTATCGTGATTGTGGATGATTTTGGAAAATCATTGGCTTATACCTACGCTTCTGGTCCGTAGGTAAAAGTCATGTGACCTTTAGCAACGGAGAGAGGTTGGGGACGATGGCGTGGCAACCCCTGATTGCTTCGTTTGAATTTGCGTGCGGATAATGTTTGCTTTGATTGTTTTCTATATTATTAATTATTATTATTTCACATACAACAAATCTTGCCAGCTCAGTTGGTATGAAGGTAGATGGAAAAGGCCATAGGACCTGGGTTCGAATCCCAGGTCCCCCGTGTACTTCATATTATTTTTATTTGAATGATCAGGCGTGCATACAGGCATGAGGTCCACCATGTGCCATCAAGGCTCAACCATTAAGATCTCCAGGAGGCCAGATATGAAGGTCATTACATGAGGGTCTACCAAAAGCGTTGGTCAATGCACAACATGGAATCATGGAAGTCAACGTGGGTCAGATTTTTGGGCCCAAAAGCTTTCTATTAACACCCCTCCAAATTGCTAACAAACAGGCGCTTTTTATTTTTCTTTTCTTTTATATTTTCTTTATTTGATTTATTTAATTATTTTACTAACACAAAAATTAATTATTTTTTATACAAACTCTTAAAATCAATTTTCATCAAATTAGATTTAGGTTTTTTTAATGAAAAATTAATTTAATTAGTTTATTTAATTTACTAGGTAACTTTAATTTGCTTTGTAAATAAATTAAGATCAAGTAGAAAATTAGGGTTTTTGATTTAATTTAATTCTTATTTTCTCTTTTCTTAAAAAATCACAAAAATACAAAAATAGGTCAAAATTAATTATTTAATTTAATTTAATTTATTTTAATTAGTAATTAGGTTTATGCATATTTAATTTAAACCCTTATTTTCTTAAAATAATAAAAAACAACAAAAAATAAGTTTTCCTTTAATTAGGTTAGACGGGGTCAAAACCCTAATTGCCTTTCGTTCTCCATTCGTCACACATTTATTTATTTTTTACAATATTGATGTAATTGCTCATGGGATGTAATAGATTAATTAGGACTTTTTCGTTTATTTATCGTTTTTACGGGTTTTTTTGGGTATGTAATTAATACCTGGAGCCTTGTAATAGCGTAGCCTTATTTTCCGCATTTTTATTCTCACAAATATTAACTGTTAGATGTATGATATTAGGGTTGCATGACAAGAATGTATGTTAAATTTAAAACGGTTAGCAAACCCTAAATGTGCAAAGATAATAACTTGAAATTGAATCACTCGCACATGCGCACTCCTAGGGTATACTCTCACTTCGGTTGCCTTCGGTAAACGATCATTAAGTATAGGGTATTTTAGTGGTCGCTCTCTTGTCTAAACAAAGATCAAAAGTCCCGTTCGGAAATGTTGCCTCGGAAAGATTGCCTCGGAAATGTTGCCTCGAATATTGATCTTAAGACATTAGGGTTATTACTAAGACGTCCTAACATTGCTTTAGTGATCGTACGTCCCTTTCAAATTGACCCTTAAAATTCCAACGACGGTGCTACCTACTCACTAATAGTGGGATATCACTGTTTAAAGGAAATAAGAACAGAAACATTCTCTTTTTTGAGTAGGTACTTGCTCAAATCAAACTTTTTTACACCAAACACTTTTCAAACAAAGTTTTCAAAATGACTTCGTAACACTCTTGAAGATAGAAGCAAGGGTTAAATCGAAGTAAAAACAAAAAAAATTCAAATCAAACACACACAAGCAATTTTGAAAATGATGAGAAAGTACCTAAGAGCCCGTGGAAAACCACGGACAGAAAGGGTGCTAATACCTTCCCTTTCTATAATCTACCCCCCGTACTCAAAATCTCGAAAAAAGGAATTTTTCTGTGCTTTTTCCTTTCCAGTTAGATAAAATAAAAGTCGGTGGTGACTCTTGCTTACTGAACATTTGCAAATACAAAATGCAAACCAGCATTTAAACAGTCCTGTTCTGCCACCGTATCACACATCCCTCATAAGTTCAAAGCTTCGGTTTTTGCCAAGTACGATGGAGTATCCTGTCCAAAACTCCATCTCCGCTCGTATGTAAGGAAAATCCAACCCCACACTGCTGATAGAAATTTGTGGGTGCATTTCTTTCAAGATAGTCTGTCAGGGACTCAGCTTGAATGGTTCTACCAGTTGGAAGGAGCCAGTGTCCAAAACTGGGAAGATCTTGCCGCTGCTTTCTACAAGCAATATCAGTATAACGCCGACCTTGCTCCCACTCGTACTCAGCTCCAGGGTATGTCCATGGGTGCAGGTGAAGGTTTTAAGGACTATGCTAAAAAATGGAGAGATTTGGATGGCAGAGTTCAACCCCCTTTGTCTGATAGGGAGTTGGTTGATATGTTCCTGGGGACGCTGTCCGGTCCATTTTTCAACCACTTGATTGAAAGCTCATCGTCTGGTTTCATCGAGTTGATTTTAACTGGTGAAAGAGTGGAGGATGGAATTCGAAGTGGTAAAATACAGAAATATGCCTTTTCGAGTTCGATAAAGAAACCTTTTACTGGTAAGAAGGAAGCCAGTGCAGTTTATAGCCCAAGGGGCCAAAACAGATTCTAACACCGTCCAACGGTAAATGCTGTAGTGATACCAAGACCCGTTGTTACTCTATAACGCAACAATCAACAGAGGGTGGAAAGACCACCATGGCAGTTTACCCACATTAGCATGACATTGGCTGAAGTGCTGCCTCACCTGTTAAAATCTAACTTGGCAACCTTGAGAGAGGCTCCCAAGAATCCAAACACTACTTCTCCTAGATACAATCCCAACGCACGGTGCGCCTACCATTCTGAGAGTCCAGGCCACAATACAAATGATTGCTGGGCTCTGAGGAACAAAGTACAAGACTTGCTTGAAGCCAAGGAGATAGAGTTAGACGCTCCAGAAAAGCCGAATGTTATAACTGCTCCCATGCCCAAACATGGTCGTGGAGTTAATGTTGTGGACACTGATTCGTTTGTGACCTCTGTTGAAGAAATTTCTACTCCTCTGATGACTGTTAAGAAAATTTTGCTGTTGGCCGGTTTATTTCCGGGTTATGGTGAACGTTGCCACATGTGTTCGATTATACCTTCCAATTGCCGTTTGTTGAAGTCAGGTGTTCAGCGCCTGATGGATAATAAAGAAATTTTGTTTGAGAAGACTATGACTCCTGTTGTTCCAAATGAAGATGTTGCCATTATAACCATTTCCGCCAATTCTTCCAAGGTTTCCTCGAGAAGACCTGTTAGGATTACACCCGTTCAAAGAATTGCTCTGTTGATAATCACTGTTCCTGGTCCCATCCCGTACACCTCAGACAAGGCTGTCCCATGGCATTATGGTGCTGATGTGTATTACCATGGTGTTAAGCAAGAGCTGAAGAATGAAGAAGATGATACTGATGTCAGTAATATTGTAGGGACTAGTAAGGTTACCCGAAGTGGAAGGGTCTTCTCTCCCGAGATTTCCCCGAAGACTGTCATCAAGCCTAATGTTACTCCAACTGCTGCTCCAACCAGCACTCTTGACATTTCTCCTGTTCCTACTCCAGTTAGTACACCTGCAATTATTCTTGTTCTTACTCCAGTTATCACCCCTGCTGCTGAGCCATCTAGGACTCAGGGCAAATAAATTATAGGTGAGCCTGCCCGGACGGAGGCACCTAAGGAAATCGTTGTGGAAGCCTCTAAATAAGAAATAAAGGAAATCCTAAAAATTATCAAGAAGAGCGACTACAATGTGGTCGAGCAGCTGGGGAAGACCCCGTCAAAGATCTCCATGATGTCTCTTCTATTATGTTCTGAAGCCCATGCAAAGGCTTTGATTGCATTTCTCAAGACTGCGCATGTGCCGCAGGAAAATTCAGCAGATCAGTTCAAAGATTATGTGGCCAACCTGACTATTGACAATGGGCTAGGTTTTTCAGATGCGGATCTGACACTGAAAGGAAGAAATAATAATGATGCTCTACATGTCTCGATCGAGTGCAGGGGCACCACTATGGCCCATGTGCTGGTAGATACCGGGTCCTCACTGAATGTTCTTCCAATGAAACTGTTGGATCGTTTGGATTGTGAGGGTTTGACCTTAAAGCCGAGTAACATTGTGGTAAGGGCTTTTGACGGGTCAAAGAGAATGGTGCACGGGGAGGTGAACATCCCTATCAAAGTGGGTTCTCATACTTTTGGGTCCACCTTCTACGTAATGGATATCAGACCGTCGTATTCTTGCCTGCTGGGTCGTCCTTGGATCCATGAGGTTGGGGCAGTTACTTCCATGCTCCATCAAATGTTGAAGTACCCGGTGAAGGGAAAGATTGTCACAGTGCAAGGTGAAGAAGAATATATGGTGATTCACCTCAATTCCTTCTGCTACGTAGAGATGGACGGAGAATTCATAGAAACTCCTTGTCAGAATTTCGAAGAGGTCCCTCAGTTCTTGGCATCAACTGAAGTTACTACCAACAAACCTCCATTGAAGATGGCTTCTCTCAAGGACGCCAGGGTTGTGTTTGAAGAAGGTGGGTGTACCAATTGGGGTCAGCTCCCTGATTTCAGTCATAAAACTGACAAATTTGGTTTGGGCTTTACTATAGGGGCTCAAAGGGCTGTTAGGCATGCTCGGGCTGGAAGACCTCCTCTACACATCAGCAATCGGGGAGTTAATGCAATTGAAGACAGTGAAGAAGATTCAGACATCGACAGCTGAATCTACCCAACAACCAACGATGGATCGAATAACTGGACGGTGAAGGACTTCATACATGTTTCTTTTATTCCGCAGTAATTGACTTTTGTTTTAAGATTTGTAATAAACAATTTGAAACTTTTCGACCCGGTGCCTTGCCTGAGGCACCTTGGCTTTGCTTGTGAGGGCTATTATTTGTCATTTCATATATCATTAATAAAGCATTGGACGTTTCTTGCATACAAATTTTGCGCTCCTTGTTTTTCTTTTCTGTTTCTCACTTTATCAAAACATCTACTCTCTTACACACACTCACGTATCATACTGCAGATCCATATCCACTTTGGATCCCATTGATAACAACTCTGCTACTGCCAGTTATGACTTCAAAAATCCGATCAACCAAGCCGAGGACGAAGGTGAGGATGATTGTGAGGTGCCTGGAGAACTTGATAGACTATTACAGTAGGAAGAAAGGGCCATACAGCCTCATGAAGAGCCAGTTGAATCAGTGAATTTGGGTACAGAGGAAGACAGTAAAGAGGTTAAGATAGGTGTGAATCTGGATCCTAGTGTCAAACAACGGTTAATACAGATGCTACACGAATATGTTGAGATCTTCGCCTGGTCCTATGAAGACATGTCGGGTCTGGACACTGATATTGTGGTACATCGCATGCCAACCAAAGAAGATTGCCCTTCGGTAAAGCAGAAGGTCCGCCGTATGCGCCCTGAAATGTCAGAGAAAATCAAAGCAGAAGTCATGAAACAGTTTGACGCATGATTCTTAGCTGTCACTTCTTATCTGCGGTGGGTTGCCAACGTTGTTCCGGTACCTAAGAAGGATGGTAAGGTACGGATGTGTGTAGACTATAGAGATCTGAACAGGGCAAGCCCCAAGGATGACTTCCCACTTCCTCACATTGATGTTCTGGTCGACAACACCGTGCAACATAAGATCTTATCTTTCATGGATTGTTTTTCTGGCTACAACCAGATCAAGATGGTTCATGAGGACATGGAGAAGACAACCTTAGTTACATAGTAGGGCACCTTCTGTTACAAGGTAATGCCTTTTGGGTTGAAGAATACTGGGGCAACTTATCAGCGCGCCATGGTTGCTTTGTTCCACGATATAATTCACCATGAGATCGAGGTTTATGTTGATGACATGATAGCCAGGTCTCAGACTGAGGGAGAGCACCTTGATCATCTCCAGAAACTGTTTGATAGGTTGAAGACTGTTGTACCCCAAAATTTTCCCTCCCATATTCTTCAAGATTTGCCAAGATTATGCTTCAACATCTCCCAAGAGTTGCACAGTCCAATTGCCTCATAACAGTCAAAAATTAGGGTTTTGGTTCTGGAAAAGAAATTGAAGTTTCCAAGGGTCCAAACAAGTCCCACATGCCTACCTACATTGTCAAGCATCCATATGCCAAATTTCAAGACTCACAACACTAGATTGCACAGTCAAAAACCCTAAATGCTTCACAGTCAACTACAGGGGCAAAATGGTCATTTGACAGTCAAAAGTCCAAATTTTTGGTCAACATCTTATTTTGAAGCCACAAACATCATTTGATCAACTCTTGATCATGATTCCCAAAGCATGGCTCAAAAAGTCTCAAGATGCAAAAGTTTCCATTTGTGGACAGTTGAAAAAGTCAACTGCAAATTGACCAGGGTATAACTTCTTCATGGTTTATCAGAAAAATTCCATCCAAAGCTCATTTTGAAGAGGATGACATTTCCTACAACTCATATTCACACTTCAAGTCCAAGAAATGCTCTCACAAAAAGTTATCAATTTCAACATTATAGGTCATTTTCAAAAGTCAACAAAAAGGCACTTTAAGTCAAAGACCATAACTTGAGATTGGTAAATCAAAATGAAATGGGACCAAGGGAATTTATTAGAGGACTTCAAGACCTTTCCAAAATGTCCAAGAACATGATCAAAGCTTAAAAATTGAGCAAGATATGCCTTGTGGAAGTTGGGAAATTTTTGGGAATTTTGAAAAGTCAACTTTGCACAAAAGACTTCAAAAATGCTAATGGGCCTCAATTTCTTCCATGAACCATTACCCAAAAGCTATGCACGACCCATTGACCTCAAAGGGATGCATTTTCTTATTTTTGATTAATTATTTGAATTTTTATAATTATTAATTCACTTAATTAAATTTAAATATGAAAAAATAGCAAATAACACCTATCAAATCTTTTTGTGCAGCAAGTTCACCCATTATGAGCTCAATATCTCGTGTATCAATCACCAAGGACAAAATCATCCAAATTTGGCATAATTGGCATGAAAAAGATTGAAAAAAGATATGGAAAATCAAATATTCAAAATCATAAATGGATGGATTTTGGGCTGGCTTTTTGACCTAATTCTACTCACATACATATGCAAGACTGAAACCTAATGCAAGGGACACAGAAGCTGCGCTGAAAACAAGAGAACAAACTTGCAATTTTGGCCAAAAAATCTTGAAACTGTTTTCATACCTAGAAGGCGTTTCAAAGCTTCAAAAGCATTTCAATACGTTGCCAAGACATCCAAGAGGCGATCACAATCAAAACCAGCTCTCCATACCTCAAGAATCGGTAGAACGACATCATACTTTTCATGAAATTATCCATTGTCGTGTTTTGATTTTTAAGCATTGTTCATATGTTTTGTTGATTGATTCTTACTCACAATGATGTTCTGAGACTAATAGCACCATTTAATTGAACTAATGACGCCTATATCAAAATATGCCATTAACATCTTCTAGGGTTTCAAAAGCTTGGAATTAGGGGTTTACATATATGAAAAAATCAGGCCATGAAACCTATGCCAATGGACTCGTGACCTCCAAACGAAGCTAACTCACCCATCGCGCCCTTTTTATGCTTGCCTATATCCTATTCGCTATTTTTTCAGGTTGGGTTTAGTGGGGGTTTAAAACCCCCGCTATTTGCTTCTATTTACAGATACAAAAGGAAGAAGAAGGTGGCGTGTCTGAGTATGATTGGACCATTCAAAAGTTTAGCGCGTTTTTTTTGTTTCAGCGTGATTATCTTTGTTTTCATATATTATGTTCTTTGTTCATTCCATATACAACGCGCGTGCATGGCTCAGATGGTTGAACGTTCACTTGGTAAACGCTGGGACCTGGGTTCGATTCCCAGGTCCCCTCACTTATTCAATAATTTTTCCTCTAACGTGTTTCCATGCAGTATGCCCTCAAAGGTCCATCCTACGCCTCCACAGATAGGCTTGCCACATGTCCATGAGATTCAATTTGAAGGCTACCTAAAGACGTCCACCATATACCTCAGTCCATGGATGAGCATTCAAACTGGAAAAGTCAACGTGGCCAGATTTCTAATGGGCCTGAATTCCTTGCAAAAACCTCCAAAAAGGGCCTGATACCCCCCCCCCCCCCCATGGTTTGCATTAGTTTTGATTTCTATTTGATTTCTTTTAATTCTTTTTTAATGTTTAATTATTTCTTTTAATTCCCTAAAATAATTTTTATAATAGAAATAAAATACAAAAAAATCAAAAAAATGTTTTATTGTTATTAATATTAATTCCACCATTATTTTTGTAAATAAACTTTAATAGTTAATTTAGATTAATTTAGGTTTTCAATTTTAATCTTTTCTTAAATAACTAAAATATGTAGAAATTAGGTTTTTTAGCATTTTCATCCTTTTCCTTAATAAATAATTTTCTTATTATCATTATTATTAATTACTAATTTATTTTGTAAATACCCATGTAATTAATTAACTAGAGTAAATTAGGTTAAAACTTTAATCTTTTTCATTAATAATTAAAAATATTTAGAATTAGGGTTTCTCTTAATTAATTTTCTTTATTTCATAAATACCAAAAACCATAAAAAATAACTTCTTTTCTTTATTAAATAATTAATTAATTTTAATTTCATTTAATTTCTTTAAAGGGTCCAACGCCCTCGAGCACTCGATTCTAATTTCTTTTCGCGCACTTATTCTTATTTATTTTCTTCCAAATATTATGTAATTGCTCAAGCCTTGTAATAGTAATTAGGAAATTTATTTACTTTCCGCATTTTATTCAAAACGGGTCTTTGTTAATTTGGCGATGTATAGACCCGCGCCTTGTAATAGCGTAGGACTTTATTTTCCGCACTTTAATTTCCGCACCCTTAAAACTGCTAAACTTTGCATGAAAGAATGAATGGCCTAAATTAAAAGCAAGCGTAGATCACCATAATGCATGACAAGATAAAACATAACTGAAAACAATACACAAATTCACACACCACTCTTAGGGTACGCCTCACTGTTGCCTTGCCCCTCGAAACGTGGTCGTCGAGTATAGGACGTTTTAGTAAGTCCTCATGTCCATGATCTATGGCATGGGGGTAGCTTCTAAGGTGTCCTACTGTTGCTCTGGTGACCACACTGTCCCTAAACTCGAATTGACCCGAACACCTCCAACGGTGGTGCTACCTATCTCTCAATGGTGGGATGGCACTACCTTAAGGACATTTACACAGCCTAATTCCTTAGGGTAGGTAGATGACTCATAGATACTTGCTCTAATTCAAAACAAATCAAAAACTCTTTTCACACTGACACTTTTCAAAAAGCTTTCAAAGCAATTTTTCAAACACTCTTGAGGACTGATACAAGAGTCGATCTGAAACTTTCAAAGAAACTTTTTTCAAACCCACTCACACTTTGAAAAGCAAACACATTTTGAAAACACAAATGAGCAAGTATCTAAGAGCCCATGGATAACCATGGATAGAAAGGGTTCTAACACCTTCCCTTTCTATAAATCTACCTCCCGAACCGAGAAACTATCTCATAAGGAATTTTGTTGTGCTTTTGTCCTTTCCTTGTTGGAGAACATAAAAGACGGTGGCGACTCTTGCTTACCGCGACATTTCGCGAACCAGCGTTAAACAGTCAGTTCCAGATCCACCAATCACAGAACTGGCGACTCTGCTGGGGACTAATAAAAAGTGAGGTGTACTTTAGGACTAAGATCACTTGTGTTTTCAATTGCTGTGTTTGTTTGCTTTAAATTGTGGGTTGCATCGGAGTTACATAGATCCTAACCCGGATCTGGGGATACTCTGTTAGGTAGCATAAGCTGTGAGGGACCTGTCCAGCGTAGACCGACATGGGTGAAGCAGTGGCTATGTTGGTGTGGCACCTTGGTCTGTACCGATATCCCTTGTGTCACAACGAGGAGAATATGGGTCTTCTGAGGAGTCATTAAGCACCAACCGACCTTAGAACCTTAAATGACCCAACTTAGCCAATAGAACAGTAGCAGTATGCTACGCCCATTGAGGCTAAACTCTCGTGATGGTTCTGGCCGCAAGAAAAGATTGCGATGCTGGAGTTATGACCGATTGAGGGTAGTCAGTGATATTGGGATCCTCTAGAACCCGGTTACTTCTGATAGGACAGGTCTTAACCAACAAACTGAAAGAGGGTAATACCTAGACCCCATGCTGGCCTAAACTCTAAGGGCTTGTCTTGTGTGACTTGTGTGCCTTATCATGTTTGCCTTTGTGAATATTTGTGGTGTGCTTTATCATAACATCATGCCATCATAAACATTGCATGCATCCTGCATAAGGACTGACCATTTCAAAGACAAGAGGGTTTCACCTTTGCTCTATTGTGTAGGACATCATGATTCCTATGCGAAGGAATACTATCCGGTTCAACTTTGTTCACCCACCTGAGTTACTTGAAGAGTTGGTTAGCAGAATTCCAAATACTACTTCCTTCATCCAGAGGCATGGTTCTCTTCTCAGTTTAGTCACGGCAAAGTGGGACCAACAACTGATGAGTGTCCTGACCCAGTTCTATGACCCTCTGTACTAGTGCTTCACCTTTCAAGACTTCCAGCTGGTCCCTACCCTGGAAGAGTTCTCTGATTTGCTTGGCATCCCTATCTTGGATCAGACCCCCTACACTGGTTGGGAAAAGACTCTTAGGCTTGAGGAGATTGCTGCAGCTCTTCCTTTGACCCACAAAGAGGTAATGGATAACTGGGTGACTAGAAGCAAAGTTAAGGGTTTCTTGGACAAGTTTCTGATTGGTAAGGCTAACAGTTTCTGGAATGACCTAGATTTTAGGGCGTATGAAGACATTCTGGCTCTCTTAATCTATGGTCTAGTCTTGTTTCCTAATCCTGATAACTTCATTAATGTCACTGCCATAAGGATCTTTATGTCTCGGAACCCTGTGCCCACTCTCTTGGGTGACATCCTGCAACAACTTTATGCTCGTACTGCCCGAAGACGAGGAACTCTGTGATGTTGTATTCCTTTGCTAGTGAGGTGGTTTATTTCGCACCTCCCTAAGTTCGTGCTGAAGAACAAAGAAGGAAGAAGCTGGGCTCATAGGTTAATGTCTCTCACTGATAAGGACATCATTTGGACTTTCAGGGGTTTGGATGAGGTAGTTGTTATTGATCGTTGCAGAGAATACCCTAATGTTCCTCTGATTGGTACCCAAGAAGGAATCTCTTATAATCCATGCCTAGTTCTCCGTCAGTTTGGAAGGGCCAGAAGAGCAGGGCCTCATGAGATGTTGGTGCCTCACATCAGTTTTGAGTTTCAGGTAGATAATGACGAGCTGCGTCGTAGGTTCATCAAGGCTTGGGACAGAATTCATAAAGATGACCCACAAGAGTTGGGACCAAAGACTTCAATACCTATGGAAGCCTACTCCAAATGGGTCCGCATCCGTGCTCAGAAGTTAGGTATGCCATATGAAGCTGTCAGACCCATCATTCTTGAGTATCCTGATAAAGATGGGGCTCCTTCAACTGTCCCCCCTCCTCAGATACCTACTGATTATGATACACTAAAGAGGTCTTGGGCGCAACTGCGAGAAGAACGGGATTCTTATCGGGAAAAGTTCAACGAGCAGGAACTGAAGATCCAGAGGCTGACAAAGCAGTTGGAGAATGAGCGAGCTTTGAATGACTACATCCGTACTGAGAAGAGGATACCCTGGGATCAATGATGAGCTTTGGATGTTCTTTTACAGTTTTATTTCTCTTTTCAGTATTTCCATTTTATGTAACACCTAAGGGCAATCTGTTGAACAATTTGAATTTCAAAGTTGAATCTAATGAAGTGTGTTCCTTCTTGTTTACAAAGTTGATTCCCGATTGTCTTTGGAAACATAAATCATACGCATTCCATTCATCATGTGCATCACAGGTACTCTTCTTTTCAGGTTGCTTAATGTTCTTCGCTGTTTATTTCAGCATCATGAACCCTGAATCATCTACCGAGCAGTCTATCAAGGCCCTTCAGGCTCAGAATGCACAATTCCAAGAGCTAATTATGGGTTTGGCCCAGGGTCAAGAGGAGCTGAAGGCTCTGCTGGTCAAGAAGAAAAAGAAGAGAACTGTTCTATTCAACACGGGCCGGAGATTTGGTAACACACTGCAGAATGAGGAAGCTGGTTCTTCTGTAGGCAAAGACAGTCCCCAGGGGGGAAGGGCTCCAAGTCCGCTGGTCTCTGACAACGAGACTGATTTTAATGAGGAGCAGTATCCTCCAGCTGAAGACAAATACAAGCAGTTGGAAGACCGTCTAAATGCCATGGAAATTCAACAAGTGCCTGGTTTGGATTTTGGAGACTTGGGTCTATCTTCTGGTGTGGTCATCCCGCACAAGTTCAAAGCACCATCTTTCACCAAGTATGATGGGGCGTCCTGCCCTAAGCTACATCTCAGATCTTATGTGCGGAAGATTCAGCCGTATACTGTGGACAAAAACTTGTGGATCCACTTCTTCCAGGAGAGTCTTTCAGGGACTCATCTCGAATGGTTCTATCAGCTGGATGGAACCAAGGTTCGTAACTGGGAGGAGTTGGCTACTGCTTTTTACAAGCAGTATCAATATAATGCCGACCTCACTCCTACACGTACCCAACTCCAGGGTATGTCGCTAGGATCGGGAGAAGGTTTTAAAGAGTATGCGCAGAAGTGGAGGGATCTGGATGGCAAGGTGCAGCCACCATTAACAGACCGTGAGCTAGTGGATATGTTCTTGGGGACCCTATCCAGGCCGTTCTTTAATCACCTCATCGGTAATTCATCTGCAGGGTTCACAGACCTCATTCTGACTGGGGAAAGGATAGAGGCTGGTATGAAGTCAGGAAATATTCAGAAGAGTGCGTCCTCGAGTTCTGAGAAGAAACCTTTTAAAAAGGAGGCCAGTGCTGTGTATGGGCCTAGGAGGCAAGATAAACCAGAACGCCGCCAAGCTGTCAACGCGGTGGTGATTGCTAAGCCTGCTGCCGCTCCTCGGCAACCCAACCAACCCAGGGCTGAGAGACCCAGAAGAGAATTCACTCGGCTGAGTATGACCTTGTCGCAGATCTTGCCGCAACTGCTATCGACCAACTTGGTGACCGTCAGAGAGGCTCCGAAGGTTGTGAACACTGCATCTCCTAAATATAATCCAAATGCCCGCTGTGCTTATCACTCCGATAGCCCGGGGCATTCTACTGATGATTGCTGGGCCCTGAGAAATAAGGTGCAAGACCTTATTGATACTAAGGAGGTACAATTTGAGGCACTTGAGAAACCCAATATAGTGACAGCTCCCCTGCCTGATCATGGAGTGAATGCTATCAGGGATGATGACGAAGTGGAAGAATCTGAGTTCAACAGCTGGATTTATCCGACGACCGACAGTGGACCTAGCAATTGGACTGCAAAAGACAACCTACCTGTTACTTTTGTTACACAGTAATGAATTCCTTTGTTTTTGTTATTTGTAATAAACAATAAACTGAAACTTTATGGCCCGGTGTCTTACCCGGGGCACCGTTGGTTTCATTTGTGAGGGCTTATTAACTGTCATTTCCATATATCATAAATAAAGACATTCGACGTTTTTCGCATTTCAAATCTTGTGTCCCTTTCTTTCTTTCTTTCTTTATATATTGCAAAACAACTATATTTACACACACTCACCCATACAGGTTTCAATCCACTCTAGATCTCACTGGTAACGACTCTGCTACTGCCAGTTATGACTTTGAAAATCCGATCAACTTAGCCGAAGACGAAGGTGAAGATGATTGTGAAGTGCCTGGTGAGCTTGCGAGACTGTTACTCCAGGAGGAGAGGGCAATTCAACCACATGAAGAGCCAGTGGAAACGATAAATCTGGGTACTGAGGCAGACAGAAAGGAAGTTAAGATTGGTGCAATCTGGAGCTCAGCGTAAAACAACGGTTGATTCAGATGTTGCATGATTATGTGGAGATCTTTGCCTGGTCTTACAAAGACATGTCTGGGTTAGATACTGACATTGTGATCCATCATTTGCCTACCAAGGAAGAATGCCCTCCGGTTAAACAAAAGGTCCTCCGTATGCGTCCAGAGATGTCCGAGAAGATCAAAGCTGAGGTTATGAAGCAATTCGATGCCGGGTTTCTTGCAGTGACTTCTTACCCTCAGTGGGTTACCAATGTGGTGCCGGTACCTAAGAAAGATGGTAAGGTCAGAATGTGTGTCGATTACAGGGATCTGAACAAGGCCAGCCCCAAGGATGACTTTGCCTACCTCACATTAACGTTCTGGTTGACAATACTGTAGTTGTTTAGGTATTGGCTTGCATTTTTGGTAAAACCCAAGTGTATGTGTGAATGTCATGACTGATGTCATAACATTCTAGTTTAGTTTGTACTGACTCATTAGGTACCTTTGCAAAAAAATATTGTAATTCAAGTACTGATGTTTATAAGTGTGTATCTGAGCATTTTGCAAAATGATCACATTTTGCTAAATCAGTAGACAGGTTTTCTCAGATGTCATAACAGATGTTATGACATCCTGTTCTGAACTAACAAGTTTGCAGGTTGGATAAGTCTGAGTTTTTTCAGGAAAATAACTCAGTCTTTCCTGAACAGAATCCTGCGTTTTCTGAGGGGTAACCTAGCTCAACCCTAACCTGGTTAA
Source organism: Vicia faba (assembly GCA_948472305.1). Lineage (NCBI taxonomy): Eukaryota > Viridiplantae > Streptophyta > Magnoliopsida > Fabales > Fabaceae > Vicia > Vicia faba. Next base: position 1,039,618,875 of record OX451740.1, read on the forward strand.
TAAAGTCCTGTGACCTGGTCTTTAGGTCAAACGGAATTAACCCTAGGTTTTTGTGGAAACCCTAACTGAAGTTGCAACTGCTATATATTCAACAGAGCTGCTGTTTTGCAAGGCATCCCTTTTATTGATCAGAAGATCATTTGTAATCTGTATAGGTTTGATTATTGTACTCCAAGCAATTATCATTGTGATAAGTGACTTGGAATAGGTTTCTAATTGTAAGGGCTGTGTAGCACTCAAAGCTTTGAAGCAAGAGTGTTTGAATGTTCCTTGACTAAAGCTGTGAAGCAGAGTCAAGTTAGCTGTGTGCATCACTCAAAGCTGTGAAGCACGAGTGATTGTGTTGCTTGATTAAAAAGCTGTGAAGCTTAATCAAGTGTTTGTTTTTGAAGAGTGTCTTCATCAATTCTTAAGTCAAATTGGTTTATGTATCACTGCTGTGATTGAGGGGGAGTGAGTAGGATCTCAGGTTTAAGTTGTACTTAGATTGGAATTGCATTGGGTAGGTCTTAAGTGAAGGAGATAAACTGGTTGGTTTATTCCTGAATTAACATCTCTTATAGTGGATTTCCTCCCTGGCTTGGTAGCCCCCAGAGTAGGTGTTGTTGCACACTGAACTGGGTAAACAATTGACTGTGTTCTTTATTGCTTTTGTATTTACTGTCATATAGTAAGTCAGATACGGTGTCATAACATTGAACGTGACATTGAGTATCTGCAGCCAGAATTTCAATTGGCATCAGAGCGGGCACCCTGCCTGTATTACTGGGTGAGATCTAGGGATATCACTTTCTGGCACTATGGACAAAGAAGGAGCTTTTGGAAATAGACCACCCATTCTGGATGGAACTAATTATGACTACTGGAAACCTCGTATGATTGCCTTCCTAAAATCTCTGGACAAAAAGGCTTGGAGAGCTACTGACAAAGGATGGATTCATCCCACCATAACTGAGAAAGATGGGACAATCAGTCTGAAGCCTGAGGAAGATTGGAGTAAAGAAGAAGATGAGTTAGCCCTGGGAAATTCCAAAGCTTTAAATGCCTTGTTCAATGGAATTGATAGAAACATTTTCAGATTAGTACATCAATATGAACTGGCCAAGGAAGTTTGGGACACTCTCAAAATTACTCATGAGGGCACTTCCAAAGTAAAAATGTCAAGGCTTCAGATGTTGACTACCAAATTTGAGAATCTAAAAATGATGGAAGATGAAACCATTCATGAGTTTCACATGAACATCTTGGAGATTGCCAACACCTCAGGAGCACTGGGAGAAAAGATGTCAGAAGAAAAACTGGTGAGGAAGATTCTCAGATCCTTTCCTAAAAGATTTGCAATGAAGGTAACTGCCATAGAGGAAGCCCAGGACATTAGCAAGTTGAAAGTGGATGAACTTATTGGGTCTCTTCAGACTTTTGAGATGGGAATCACTGATAATGGTGTCAAGAAGAACAAGAGCATAGCACTTATGTCCAAAACTGATGTTGAAGAAAACATTTCAGAAGCTGTAGCCATGCTTGGAAGACAGTTCAACAAACTCATCAAAAGAATAGATCCAAAGTCAAGGTCTAATGTTCATAACATTCCCTCTGACATTGACAGTTCCAGCAGAAGACCAAGGTCAGAAGAGAAGGGAATTCAAGGTAGAGGAATTCAATGCCATGGTTGTGAAGGATATGGGCATATTCGAGCTGAATGTCCTACCTTTCTTAAGAAACAAAAAGGAATGACAGTTACTTGGTCTGACTGTGATTCGGAAAGTAATTCTGAAGAAGAATCTGCCAAACGAGTTACTGCTTTAACTGGTGTGTGTACCTCTGAAAGTGACATCAGTGATGAAGAAGTGACTTTTAAAGAACTGGCTGATACTTACAAGAAATTGTGTATCAGAAGTACTGAAGTCTGTGTGCAGAATGAGAAACAATCAAAACTCATCATAAAGCTGGAGGCTGAAAAAAGGGCAAATCTTGAAACTATAAGTCATCTAGAAGGAGAAGTTCAATTGCTGAACTCACAACTGAATCAAATGACCAAATCTGTCAAGATGTTGACCAATGGAACAGACAAATTGGAAGAGATCCTTCAGGTTGGACAAAATGTGGGAAATAAATCTGGACTAGGATTTATGGAAGCAAAGAAATCTGGTACTGGTAAGCAAATGTCAAAACAGATGTCTCAACACAACTCTCAACATCAGGAACAGAGACATATGAAGAAAAGGTACCAAAGATGGAAATGTCATCATTGTGGGAGATATGGCCACATAAAGCCCTTCTGCTTTAGACTACATGGATATCCTAATCAGAACTCAGGTGTCAAACCTAAGTCTTAAAAGGTACCACATGCTCCTAAATGGAAGAAAAAGGCTACTGCACTGATAGCTCACACTTCCCTGAGGGTCTCTGCAAAGGAAGATTGGTACTTTGACAGTGGATGTTCCAGACACATGACTGGAATCAAGAACCTCCTCAATAATGTTAAGCCTCACACTACCAGTTTTGTGACCTTTGGAGATGGGGCTAAAGGTGAAATCAAAGGAGTTGGTGATTTGGACTGCCCTGGAGTTCCAAGTCTGAATGAAGTACTGCTGGTGAAAGGGCTGACCTCTAATCTCATTAGTATCAGTCAATTGTGTGATCTAGGATTCAAGGTCAATTTCTCAAAATCTGAATGCCTTGTAATCAATGACAAACAAGAGATAATAATGAAAGGAGTCAGATCCAAAGACAACTGTTACTTGTGGGAGCCTGAGAACTCTAATTTCTCATCTGTGTGTTCCATTGCAAGAGAAGAAAAAGAGGTGAAACTGTGGCACCAAAAACTTGGCCATCTTCATCTAAGGGGTATAAAGAGGATCATCTCCTTGAAGGCAGTCAGAGGAATTCCAAGACTGCAAATTGATGAAGGAAGAGTTTGTGGTGAATGTCAGGTTGGTAAGCAGACTAGGATGTCACATCCAAAGTCAAGACATCTGACCACCTCTAAGGTTTTAGAACTCCTCCATATGGATCTGATGGGACCAATGCAAGTAGAGAGTCTTGGTGGTAAAAGATATGCCTATGTGGTTGTGGATGATTTTTCCAGATTCACCTGGATTAATTTCATTAGGGAAAAATCAGATGTATTTAAAGTTTTTAAAGAATTGTGCAAAAGAATTCAAAGAGAGAAGGAAGGATGTATTGTCAGAATCAGAAGTGATCATGGCAAGGAATTTGAAAACAGCAAGTTTGGTGATTTCTGCTCTTCAGAAGGAATTAGTCATGAGTTTTCTTCTCCTATAACACCTCAACAAAATGGAGTTGTGGAAAGAAAAAACAGGACCATACAGGAATCTGCCAGAGCAATGTTACATGCCAAAAGACTTCCTATGTACTTTTGGGCTGAAGCTATGAATACAGCCTGCTATGTTCATAACAGGGTCACCTTGAGGAAGGGAACCTCATCCACCATATATGAACTCTGGAAAGGAAGAAAACCAACTGTGAAGTACTTCCATGTGTTTGGCAGCAAATGCTATATTCTGGCTGATCGTGAACAAAGAAGAAAACTGGATCCTAAAAGTGATGAAGGCATATTTCTAGGATACTCCTCAAACAGCAGAGCTTATAGAGTATTCAACTCCAGAACCAAAACCATGATGGAATCAATAAATGTTATAATTGATGACTATCATGAAGAAATAGATGTTCCTTGTACTGTTGAGACATTCTTTGAGACTTCAACCCAACAGAACGACCTACCCAACTCCACCACAACAGAATCTGAATCAAAGGAAGCTAGCAAGATCCCTTCCATCAGAATTCAGAAGGATCATCCAAAAGAGCTCATCATAGGAGATCCCAATAGTGGAGTCATCACAAGATCTAGAGAAATCATCTCAAACTCTTGTTTTGTGTCCAAAATGGAACCAAGAAATGTCAAGGAAGCCTTAACTGATGAATATTGGATTGGTGCAATGCAAGATGAACTGAACCAATTCAAGCAACATGAAGTTTGGGAACTGGTTCCTAGACCTGAAGGAACTAACATCATTGGGACAAAATGGATATTCAAGAACAAGTCAGATGCTGAAGGAGTTGTCACCAGAAATAAGGCAAGACTTGTTGCTCAAGGATACACCCAGGTTGAAGGGGTTGATTTTGATGAAACCTTTGCACCTGTAGCCAGGCTGGAATCAATCAGACTCTTGTTGTCAATTGCTTGTCTTCTGAAGTTCAAGTTATTTCAGATGGATGTGAAAAGTGCCTTTCTAAATGGGTACTTGAATGAGGAAGCTTATGTGGAACAACCTAAAGGCTTTGTGGATCCAACCCACCCTGAGCATGTCTACAAATTGAGAAAAGCCCTATATGGCCTGAAACAAGCTCCTAGAGCATGGTATGACAGGTTAACAAAGTTTCTCTCAGACAAAGGCTACAGAAAAGGAGGCTTGGACAAAACTCTCTTTGTCAAAACTGAAGGAGGAAAGTTGATGGTTGCCCAAATATATGTTGATGACATAGTGTTTGGAGGAATGTCAGAACATATGGTTAAACACTTTGCTGACCAAATGCAGGCTAAATTTGAAATGAGTCTCATGGGAGAACTAACTTATTTTCTTGGACTACAAGTCTCACAAATGGAGGACTCAATCTTCTTATCTCAAAGCAAGTATGCTAAGAACATTGTAAAGAAGTTTGGTATGGAGAATGCAAGTCACAAAAGGACCCCTGCTCCTACTCATCTAAAGCTTTCCAAAGATTCAAGTGGGGTTAAGGTGGATCAAAGTCTGTACAGAAGCATGATAGGAAGCTTGCTGTGCTTAACTGCCAGCAGACCTGATATTGCCTTTGCAGTTGGAGTTTGTGCAAGATACCAAGCTGATCCCAAAGTCAGTCATATCAATCAAGTGAAGAGAATTTTGAAGTATGTAAGTGGCACTTACAACTATGGATTGATGTATACTCATGGATGTGAACCAGCTCTGACTGGCTACTGTGATGCTGATTGGGCTGGTAGTGCTGATGATAGAAAAAGCACCTATGGAGGATGTTTCTTCTTGGGAAGTAATCTGGTTTCCTGGTTCAGCAAGAAACAGAATTGTGTGTCTCTTTCCACTGCTGAAGCTGAATACATTGCAGCTGGTAGTAGCTGCTCTCAAATGATATGGATGAAACAGATGCTCACCGAGTATAATGTCACACAAGATGTTATGACATTGTACTGTGACAATCTGAGTACAATCAACATATCCAAGAATCCCATTCAGCATAGCAGGACCAAACATATTGACATACGACATCACTTTATCAGAGACCTTGTAGAAGAGAAGACAATCAAATTGGAACATGTTGCCACTGAGCTACAGCTGGCTGACATTTTTACCAAGGCTCTGGATGCAAATCAATTTGAAAACTTAAGGGGTAAGTTGGGTATTTGCCAACATGAGGAATTGTAGCAATTAATTTTGCTTAAAACAAGGATCAAAGGAGTTATGCCTGTTCTGATTGGTTTAAAATTGTATTTTCTCATTTCCTACAATTCTTTTAAGAAGTTGAATAGACACTCCCTTGCTTCCTTCCCCTCTCGTCTCCTCATCAAAACCCAGTCTCTCAATCAGAATTTTCTCCTCAGTTGCTGTTGGTCCTCTAGGACTGTCAAAATGTCTCAAACACCATCATCATCCAATACGACTATTTCAACCTCTTCCTCTGATCAAGATTCTAGGACAATCTCTTCTTGTCTGGACTCTGAAGTTCTGGAGATCTCTTCTCGTAGAAAAGTGGGAACTAACCCTACCAAGGTCAAAGAGTTGAGAACAAGACATGCAGGAAAGCCCCAAGCTTCTGCCTCTGGTAATCCATCTCATCCTTCTTCTTCAGTTCCCCCTGAAATTGCAAATAGGGAAGGGACAGCCTATGTTAATCAAGCAATAGCAAAAATTGTTTCAAGAATTCTGAACAAGAACCACTCAGTTCCTGGCATTTCTGTTCCTCTGAACCAAGAAAGTTCAAATGCTGAAACAAATCCAGATGTCTCTAAGAATGTTGAGACATCAAACAAAGAGAAGAATGATGACATTGCTCACAAGAAAAGAAAGAAGCCCGAATCCTCTGGATCTGATGACAGTGCTTGAAGGTTGGTTGCAGTTTGGTGGTGTTGCTGGTCAGTGCTGATATCTGGTGGAGTTTGGAAGTGTGTTCAGTTCTATTTTTCTGCTGCTGCTCTTATTACTTGTTTTTGGATAACTGTATAATCATTATTAACATGTATCTTTGGCCCATTTGTGGCTAAAGAGGGGGAGAATATTTTGGTACTTAATATGTTCTTGCTCAATTAGACATTCTATTTTTCTGCAGTCATTTATTTCTGCTGCTATCTATCTCTGATTGCTTAGGGTCTTTAGCCAAAAATCTGCCAAAGGGGGAGTTTGTAGTTGTTTAGGTATTGGCTTGCATTTTTGGTAAAACCCAAGTGTATGTGTGAATGTCATGACTGATGTCATAACATTCTAGTTTAGTTTGTACTGACTCATTAGGTACCTTTGCAGAAAAATATTGTAATTCAAGTACTGATGTTTATAAGTGTGTATCTAAGCATTTTGCAAAATGATCACATTTTGCTAAATCAGTAGACAGGTTTTCTCAGATGTCATAACAGATGTTATGACATCCTGTTCTGAACTAACAGGTTTGCAGGTTGGATAAGTCTGAGTTTTTTCAGGAAAATAACTCAGTATTTCCTGAACAGAATCCTGCATTTTCTGAGGGGTAACCTAGCTCAACCCTAACCTGGTTAATAAAGTCCTGTGACCTGGTCTTTAGGTCAAACGGAATTAACCCTAGGTTTTTGTGGAAACCCTAACTGAAGTTGCAGCTGCTATATATTCAACAGAGCTGCTGTTTTGTAAGGCATCCCTTTTATTGATCAGAAGATCATTTGTAATCTGTATAGGTTTGATTATTGTACTCCAAGCAATTATCATTGTGATAAGTGACTTGGAATAGGTTTCTAATTGTAAGGGTTGTGTAGCACTCAAAGCTTTGAAGCAAGAGTGTTTGAATGTTCCTTGACTAAAGCTGTGAAGCAGAGTCAAGTTAGTTGTGTGCATCACTCAAAGCTGTGAAGCACGAGTGATTGTGTTGCTTGATTAAAAAGCTGTGAAGCTTAATCAAGTGTTTGTTTTTGAAGAGTGTCTTCATCAATTCTTAAGTCAAATTGGTTTATGTATCACTGCTGTGATTGAGGGGGAGTGAGTAGGATCTCAGGTTTAAGTTGTACTTAGATTGGAATTGCATTGGGTAGGTCTTAAGTGAAGGAGATAAACTGGTTGGTTTATTCCTGAATTAACATCTCTTATAGTGGATTTCTTCCCTGGCTTGGTAGCCCCCAGAGTAGGCGTTGTTGCACACTGAACTGGGTAAACAATTGACTGTGTTCTTTATTGCTTTTGTATTTACTGTCATATAGTAAGTCAGATACGGTGTCATAACATTGAACGTGACATTGAGTATCTGCAGCCAGAATTTCAAATACTGCCCAGCATAAAGTGTTCTCCTTCATGGACGGCTTTTCAGGTTATAATCAGATCAAGATGGCTCCTGAAGATATGGAAAAGACTACCTTTGTTACTCAGTGGGGCACCTTCTGCTACAAGGTCATGCCATTCGGGTTGAAAAATGCTGGGGCAACCTACCAACGTGCCATGGTTGCTTTATTTCATGACATGATCCACCATGAGATTGAAGTGTATGTCGATGATATGATTGCAAGGTCCCAAACTGAGGAGGAACACCTTGACCATCTGCAAAAGTTGTTTGACCGTCTGAAATTGTACAAGCTGAGGTTGAATCCAAACAAGTGCACCTTTGGGGTAAGATCTGGAAAGTTGCTAGGCTTCATCGTGAGCGACAAGGGTATTCAAGTGGACCCTGCCAAGGTTAAAGCCATTCAAGAGATGCCAGTTCCAAAGACAGAGAAAGAAGTCAGAGGCTTCCTAGGACGTCTGAATTACATTGCTCGGTTCATCTCGCATCTAACTGCTACCTGTGAACCAATCTTCAAGCTGCTGAAGAAAGATCAGGTAGTACGTTGGAATGATGAATGTCAGGCCGCTTTTGACAGAATCAAAGAGTATCTCCAAGAACCACCCATCCTTATGCCACCGGTTGAAGGGAGACCTCTGATACTATACTTGACAGTACTTGACAGCTCAATGGGGTGTGTGCTGGGGAAGCATGACGAGTCTGGCCGAAAAGAACATGCCATTTATTACCTTAGCAAAAAGTTTACCGACTGTGAGACCCGATACTCACTGCTCGAGAAAACTTGTTGCGCTTTGGTATGGGCTGCTCGCCGGCTGAGACAGTATATGCTGACTCACACTACTCTGTTGATTTCAAAGATGGATCCAATAAAGTACATATTCGAAAAGCCTGCTCTGTCTGGGAGAATAGCAAGATGGCAGATGATCTTGACGGAATACGACATCCAGTACACGACCCAGAAGGCTATCAAAGGAAGTGTATTAGCAGACCATTTGGCACACCAGGCAGTGGATGACTACCAGTCAATGAACTTCGAGTTTCCAGACGAAGCATCATGATAGTGACTGATTGTGAAGTACCTGGACCGGATGAAGGACCTGAGGAAGGATCTCGATGGTCTATGCACTTTGACGGAGCATCCAACGCTTTGGGTAACGGCATCGGCGCTGTGATCATATCCCCTCAAGGCACTCATACTCCACTTACTGCCTGACTATGTTTCAACTGCACCAACAACATGGCGGAGTATGAGGCGTGTATCATGGGTCTCCAAGCTGCGATTGACTTAAGGATCAAGTTTCTGAGTGTCTTCGGAGATTCCGCTCTCGTGATCAATCAGATCAAAGGCGAGTGGGATACGAAACATCCGAATCTTATTCCTTACAGAGAATGTGTGTTGACATTGATCCCCCACTTCACAGAGATAACTTTTGAACATTTCCCAAGAGAGGAGAATCAGTTGGCGGACGCGTTAGCTACGATGTCTTCCATGTTCAAAGTCAAGTGGGACAATGAGGCTCCCCGGATCATCATCTGGAAACTGGACGAACCGGCATACTGTTATGATCTTGAGGCTGAGGTAGTGACTGAAAAACCCTGGTACCATGAGGTAAAGAGGTACTTGGAAGCTCAAGAATACCCTGAAGGTGCATCTGTCAACGACAAAAAGTTTCTGAGAAGGTTCGCAGCGAAGTTCTTCCTCAGCAACGGCATTCTGTACAAGCGAAACCATGATTCGACCTTACTTCGTTGTGTGGATAAGACCGAAGCAGAAAGGATCATGGCAGAGCTGCATGAAGGTACCTTCGGAACACATTCCAGTGGACACACCATGGCAAAGAAGATCCTTCAGGCAGGATATTTCTGGTCCACTATGGAAGCTGACTGTTACCAACATTCTCGGACATGTCATAAATGCCAGATTTATGCAGATAAGGTGCACGTTCCTCCAGTTCCTCTGAATGTCTTGACAACACCTTGGCCTTTTGCAATGTGGGGCACTGATATGATCGGCGAGATTAAACCTACGGCATCTAACGGGCATCGATTCATCCTAGTGGCGATTGATTACTTTACAAAATGGGTTGAAGCAGCTTCTTATGCCACTGTAACCAAGAATGTAGTGGCACGGTTCATTCGGCACAACCTGATCTGTCGATACGGCATCCCAGAAAGAATCATTACAGACAATGGTACCAATCTTAACAACAATATGATCACTGAGCTCTGCGAGCAATTCAAGATACAGCACCACAACTCTTCTCCTTACCGGCCGAAGATGAATGGGGCTGTAGAAGCAGCTAATAAGAATATCAAGAAGATTGTGCAGAAGATGACGGTGACTTATAAAGATTGGCACGAGATGTTACCGTTCGCTCTTCATGGGTACTGTACCTCAGCAAGAACGTCAACCGGGGCAACGCCCTTCTCCTTGGTCTACGGCATGGAGGCAGTCTTACCGATTGAAGTGCAGATACCCTCTCTCCGGATAATGAAGGATGCAGATCTGAGTGAAGATGATTGGATCCAGACACGGCTTGATCAATTGAACCTAATTGACGAAAAAAGACTCGCTGCTATATGTCATGGTCAAACGTACCAAAAACGGATGATCAGGGCATTTAACAAGAAGGTCAGACCACAAGAGTATCAAGTTGGGGATCTGGTAATCAAGCGCATCATCCTTCCTCAGAGTGATCCCAGGGGAAAATGGACCCCTACGTACGAAGGGCCATTTATGGTTAAACATGTGTTCTCAGGAGGAGCCATGATTCTGACCACCATGGATGGTGACGACCTTCCTCACCCCGCCAATGAAGACATAGTAAAAAGATACTACGCATGATAAAAGACCCGCTAGGTTGACATACCTAGGCAAAAATTAGGGCTTCCCGGCGAACCAAAAGGGTTCGGGCAAAATGAGGGATGAAATGAAAAAATCTGTACACCCGGCAAGTCGAAAACCTGAAAAGGCGGCTTGGGCAAGAAGGGGTATCCCGGTGGACTGAAAACCCGAAAGGGCGGTCCAGGCAAAAGTTAGGGATTAAAGCGTAATACTATGTCTCATTGGATCACTTCGCATCCAGAATCCGGTATCAACACCAAGTTCAGACGGCATCAATCAATCAGCTTCATCGTCAACTGAGCAGCAAAGTGATGAGACGCTCGAAGATATAAAGGCGGTAGCAGAGTTGAAACCCAGTGGGATTATTCTTTCACATAGCTGTTTTGTTTTCCCTTTTTACAAATTGTATAAATTCTTTTGTTCGGCGGAGTTCTCTTACTAGGACATCAGCCTCTTGTACATAAAACGCCTATTTACAAGCAAATGCAAAAATCAATATAAATTCACTTTTCAGCTAAAATTGCCAATTGTTTTTTCCTTTTCTGTTTTGTTTTGCGAAGAACGTCCAAGGTTCAATTTGTGATATATGCATTTGACAATAATTGATAACTCATAAATATTTGCATACGAAACAAAGGATTAATTATAGGTAACATTAGAAACAGGGGGCAATAATGAGTTGTCTAAGCGATCTAATTGCTCTGTCCACCAAGGTACCAAGGTAGGTTCAGCTGAAGAACATAACCAAGATATCTTAAGTCCCCAGAGAGTGAGCCAGCAAGTCAATGCACTCTCCCCAAGCAAAGTTATACTGTCAGCATTAAGGAAATTGGGTATCCCCAACAGGTCTCAACATTCCCCAGCGCAATATACAAACATTCTTAACAAGCATCCCCGACAGTCTTGATCTAAGATTGTTCCCCGGTGGTCTTGATCTAAGATTGTTCCCCGGCGGTATACCGGACATTCAGCGGAGCCACTTCCCCAATATATCTCAAAAATTTCCCCAGGAGAGTCCAGTCTGAAGATTTCCCCAGGAAAGCTGAATCATCTCCCCAGCAGGAAGCTTATCCCCAGTAGATTCTGGAAGCTTCCCCCTGCAGAGCACGAACGCGTCTCCCGGCTTTATTCAAAGGTTATTTCCCTACCAGGATATAACTGGGTTATCCTCAGCCAAAAGCCACGGAAAGATCGTCCTCGGCGAAGTCTTCTTATCCCCAGCGGAGTCTATTAAAACTTCCAACATAACAACGGTATCCCCAGCGAAGTTATCATCAACATCTCAACAGAGTACCTCTCTTCCCACAAAGTATTGTTCCCCAGCAAGATCGCTAGAGTAATCTTCTCCCCGTAGAGTAATCCATTCGCCAAGTTTATTCCCCAACGGAGTTATCTTCTCCTACCGGTATTCTTGCAACCATTATCCCCAGCGGAAACAACAAAGCATCACTCTTCAACATCAGCCCAGGATTTGACTTCCCGGCATCCGTCAAGGATTTACTTTCCTAGACAAAAACATACATTCATAAACATCATATAGCATGCACATACGCATCATGAACATACAATCTCACTTATCACATCTCGCATGTCATACATCATGACATCACATACAACTAACGTTTTGTCTTTTCAGGACAAAGGTTAATACAAAGATAATTATTATCAACGGTCGCAACTAAAGATCCGATTCCTGTATCTCGCCAGGGTGTATCTGTTGACGACTGATTCAAGACCCGATTCCTGTATCTTGCCAGGGTGCGTCTGAAGAGTTTGAGGATCCGATTCCTGTATCTTGCCAGGGTGTATTTGTTGACGACTAACATTACTAGACCCGATTCCTGTATCTTGCCAGGGTGCGTCTGAAGAGTTTGAGGATCCGATTCCTGTATCTTGCCAGGGTGTATCCGTTGACGACTAACATTACCAGACCCGATTCCTGTATCTTGCCAGGGTGCGTCTGAAGAGTTTGAGGATCCGATTCATGTATCTTGCCAGGGTGTATCCGTTGACGACTAACATTACCAGAAGAGTTAGATTGGTGAATCTGCCATTTGCGACTTGAAGGTGAAAGATGATTGAACACTAGAGTGCCCAGAAATTTGCACTCGGTGATGTGATGGTTAGAGGGAATTGGCTTAAAGATGCCATTTGGAGAGGTGACAGGATCTTGTCGGGGGATGGGCTTAAAGATGCCATCTGGAATGTATATTGTAGGTGAAAGAAATGAGTGTCAGAAAGGTGTCCATGTTTTGGAACGTCTCTGAGCTGGGGGTCTGAATAAGCAATAGATTGACATCCGTATTTGGAAGCACCCGTAAACTATTTTTAGAGGTCTTGAAGTTGAATAAGCATGAGTCGGTTGAGTAGATATTTGTCCTATCTGGTTTCAGGTATTAATCTCTGACCTGAGAAAGAAAGATAGTTTCCTGGCTTGTTACAGGTGTTAATCTTCAATCTCTTCATGTAGATAGTTTTCCTGGCTTGCTACAGGTATTGTGATGTCGGGAATGGGCTTACAGATGCCATTTGGAGATATGATGGATAGTTGGAGATGGGCTTAAAGATGCCATCCAAGAGTGTTTGTTGAACTACAATGTTGTAGGTTAGAAGAATGAGGATCAAAATGGTATCCGTATCTGGAATGCATTTGAACTGTATCTGGAGACTGAGTTTGTATGAGCCAAAGAATGGCGTCTGTGTCTGGAGCGTATCTGAAATGTACTTGAATGAGTGATAGAATGACATCCGAATCTGGATCGTATCTGGACTGTATTTTGAATGAGTGATAGAATGACATCCGAATCTGGATCGTATCTGGACTATATTTTGAATGAGTGACAGAATGACATCCGAATCTGGATCGTATCTGGACTATATTTTGAATGAGTGACAGAATGACATCCGAATCTGGATCGTATCTGGACTTTATTTTGAATGAGTGACAGAATGACATCCGAATCTGGATCGTATCTGGACTGTATTTTGAAAGAATGACAGAATGACATCCGAATCTGGATCGTATCTGGACTGTATTTTGAATGAGTGACAGAATGACATCCGAATCTGGAGCGTATCTAGACTGTATTTTCAATGAGTGACAGAATGACATCCGAATCTGGATCGTATCTGGACTGTATTTTGAAGGAATCTGGAATAAGTATTAGAATGTCAGCCATATCTGGATCGCATCTGAACTGTCTCTAGAAGGAAATCTGGAATAAGTATCAGAATGTCAGCCATATCTGGGTCGCATCTGAATTGTCTCTAGAAGGAAATCTGGAATAAGTATCAGAATGTCGCCATATCTGGGTCGCATCTGAACTGTCTCTAGAAGGAATCTGGAATAAGTATCAGAATGTTGCCATATCTGGGTCGCATCTGAACTGTCTCTAGAAGGAAATCTGGAATAAGTATCAGAATGTCGCCATATCTGGGTCGCATCTGAACTGTCTCTAGAAGGAAATCTGGAATAAGTATCAGAATGTCGCCATATCTGGGTCGCATCTGAACTGTCTCTAGAAGGAAATCTGGAATAAGTATCAGAATGTCGCCATATCTGGGTCGCATCTGAACTGTCTCTAGAAGGAAATCTGGAATAAGTATCAGAATGTCGCCATATCTGGGTCGCATCTAAACTGTCTCTAGAAGGAATCTGGAATAGGTATCAGAATGTCGCCATATCTGGGTCGCATCTAAACTGTCTCTAGAAGGAAATCTGGAATAAGTATCGGAATGTCGCCATATCTGGGTCACATCTGAACTGTCTCTAGAAGGAAATCTGGAATAAGTATCGGAATGTCGCCATATCTGGGTCGCATATGAACTATCTCTAGAAGGAAATCTGGAATAAGTATCAGAATGTCGCCATATCTGGGTCGCATCTGAACTGTCTCTAAAAGGAATCTGGAATAAGTATCAGAATGTCGCCATATCTGGGTCGCATCTGAACTATCTCTAGAAGGAATCTGGAATAAGTATCAGAATATCGCCATATCTGGGTCGCATCTGAACTGTCTCTAGAAGGAATCTGGAATAAGTATCAGAATGTCGCCATATCTGGGTCGCATCTGATTTGTCTCTAGAAGGAATCTGGAATAAGTATCAGAATGTCGCCATATCTGGGTCGCATCTGAACTGTCTCTAGAAGGAAATCTGGAATAAGTATCAGAATGTCGCCATATCTGGGTCGCATCTGAACTGTCTCTAGAAGTAAATATGGAATAAGTATCAGAATGTTGCCATATCTGGGTCGCATCTAAACTGTCTCTAGAAGGAATCTGGAATAAGTATCAGAATGTCGCCATATCTGGGTCGCATCTGAACTGTCTCTAGAAGGAATCTGGAATAAGTATCAGAATGTCGCCATATCTGGGTCGCATTTGAACTGTCTCTAGAAGGAAATCTAGAATAAGTATCAGAATGTCGCCATATCTGGGTCGTATCTGAATTGTCTCTAGAAGGAAATCTGGAATAAGTATCAGAATGTCGCCATATCTGGGTCGCATCTGAACTGTCTCTAGAAGGAAATCTGGAATAAGTATCAGAATGTCGCCATATCTGGGTCGCATTTGAACTGTCTCTAGAAGGAAATCTGGAATAAGTATCAGATTGTCGCCATATCTTGGTCGCATCTGAACTGTCTCTAGAAGGAATCTGGAATAAGTATCAGAATGTTGCCATATCTGGGTCGCATCTGAACTGTATCTAGAAGGAATCTGGAATAAGTATCAGAATGTCGCCATATATGGGTCGCATCTGAACTGTCTCTGGAAGGAATCTGGAATAAGTATCAGAATGTCGCCATATCTGGGTCGCATCTGAACTGTCTCTAGAAGGAAATCTGGAATAAGTATCAGAATGTCACCATATCTGGGTCGCATCTGAACTGTCTCTAGAAGGAATCTCGGAAGATGATGATCTTTGCTTGTTGATTGATCTTTCCTGAAATGGTAAAGAGTTAGTTGTATGCAATGTCATGATGTATGCATTGTGTAATAATGTTCTCAAAATAAATGAGATTTGTGTCATATGTATTTTGTATGCATATGTTATGAATGTTGTTGAAGTGTAATTTTGTCTTGGAGAATAAATCCTTGACAAGTGTTTGGGAGTCATTAAATCCTGGACTGCTGTTGAAGAGTATGTGTGTCTTCAATCTTTGCTTAGAATATTTCCAATGGATTCCTGTTTGAGGAGAACTCCGCTGGGGGATATTGAAAACTTTGTGGGGAGTGTTGATTCTTGCTTGGGGGAAAGAGTTTAGGAGTCTTAGTCGTCCGTTGCTCTTATGGGGAGTCGAAGTTGAACTGATATCTGGTCGGGTCCAGGTTTCGCAGTAACTTGTTGGGGATTGTAGAGTAGTCTACTGGAGAAGAGGAGTTGTGGTCCTTTGATTTGTAGTAGTCAGAGAGGCAAACTCAAGCTGGGGAATCCTGGTGTTGTTGGGGAAATAAAGCCTGTCGTCATTCCGCTAGAGAGGTGACATCTTTGTTGGGGGAAGTCCTCGAGGATTCTTGAGGTTGATTCAGCTGGGGAAGGGTTTTCAGAGGTTAAACCCTTGCCGGGGAGTCATCCTATAAGAAGGACTTTGGGGAGATTTGTCATTGCCCCTAGTGGTGAGTGTTTGTGGCACTGCCTGGAAATGTTTGATTGTATGTAACCCCTTGTTGGGATTGACGTTCAATGCCCCAAGTGACGGAGATGGAGACTTGCCCCTGGTTACTCTGCAATTGAGAGATTTCTTGAAATCTTGACTGGACTGCCCCAGGTTAACTGAACTTTTGAAAGATTTGTTGGAATCTTGACTTGACTGCCCCAGGTTTATCGGACAATGCCATGCCAAGTCCCCTTTTATGGATAGGAGATTTTTGCAACGGAAGTGTCATCCCACTTGAAGTGATTTTGTTCATTGAGAGAGCTTTCGTTCATCGGAACATTCACTGTGTGAATTTATTCGCTGTCAAACAAATAGCCATATGCGAACAACGATATTCAAATAATGCAAAGTTTATGCTTGTCTTGAAATTTTGAAAATTTCGTTTTTTAGCAGAAAACTTTTTATAAGACAAATTCAACACAAGATTTAGGGCAAAGCCTTACAGGAGTCAGGATACCTTTTGAACAGTATGCTTTCGAACTAACCCATGCTTCAATTAGGACTTTTGAAGGGTTGTAACGTGGCTTGGTTCACGGTTTAAGAAACAAAGGATAAAGGCTCAAGGTATATTTGTACCCACCCGCTCTTCGTGATGTCCTTCAGTCCTAAACTCAGTTAATTGTGCGTTGAACTCTATTCGAGTTTGGAACGACTTTTTGGTGATGGTTCACATCAGTTGAATTTTATGGAAGGCAGTCATCATTTTTGCAACATTTTTCATGTTGTTGAGGATTTGTAATGACCTCTTTCTTTTGATTTATTATCCCTAACTCTTTCCTGATTGTTCCTGTTTTTCGAGATTACAGTCAGCGGGATGCCCCGGTTTTCTTAAGCCTCCTTTGTAGGTTTTGGCTCAGTGGGCTTTTCTCTTTTGAGAGATTGACTGCCTACGAGATAAAGAACCATCACTGTCTTTTGGTTCCAAAGGAATGCTTTTGATGTCGTTCGTTGTATTACGAACTGAGAGTTTACGACTTCAATGCGCATCTTTTTTGAATTAACTGAGAGACTACCCTGCCCCAGGTTTAAATTAAAGGTTTCAATTTGTGTTTAAAACAGAAAACTCCCACTTCTTTGGCTCGAAGGGGTTGACTAGGGATTATCTTCCTTATAACTCTGGTGTTTAAGATTTGAAAGAAATGCCTGTACATCATCAACAAGGTCTGTTCAAAAGCATACTGTATGAGATTATGGTATTGTTTCGTCATCCTCCCTCTAAAGGCTTGTAGCTTTTTATCAAGAGTTAAATATCATAAAGAAAGCACAAGAATAGTGAAAACGAATGGATGAATTCAAGACAAACATATGCAATGCATTAATGAAACAGAGTTTGACATCAACAGATAATTGTTTGAATGACAAAAGAAATTACAACTTGAAAATTCAAATGAAACGAAAGCCTCTTAGTTCGAACTTTGTCATTTCAGGTGGAGAACCCTCAGCGGAAAATTTTCATCTCGCCATCCGGCATGAATTTCAGCACTCCATTGTCAATCAAATCTTGAATTTTGTTTTTCAAATCCCAACAGTCGTCGGTGTCATGTCCAGGACTATAGGAGTGGTATACACAAAATGCGTCGGGGTGATAGATAGGAGCAGAGGTATCGGGCTTCCGAATAGGATCCTTTAAAGCAGTCAGATTGACCTCTAACAAGCGTTCCAGTATTAGAGATGATGGTATGTCAGTCTCAGAGAAATATCTTCCAGATGTATTTTTCTTACGCCGATTACCCCGTTGATGTTGGCGGGGATGTTGATGGGCTTTTGACCCTGAAGCAAGTTGGGGAGCCTTTCCCTTGTCTTTTTGTCTCAAAGGAGGTTGAATGATGACTTGATCTTCAACCTTAGATGTTTGCCCCACTTGGTTATCCCGAAGCAGTTTGTTGACGAGAACCCTGAGCTCTTCTTGTCTCTGAGCCAAGTCTTGGATGAGAGCTGTCTGGCCCGCCAGTTGTCCCATCATCTAGATCTTCATTATTGCCAGCTCAAACTACAGCTCTTCCAACTGATCATTCCTGACACTGCTTGAATTCCCGAGGACCAACCCCCTTGTGAGGAGAGCTTTCACTTCTTCTTGCCCCTGGGATAGGTTCAAGAACATTTCTTGAAGTTGAGCATTTTGATCCTGGATATCTTTGACAGTCCTTTCTAGAGCCATCTCTATTGAAATAAACAGTAGGAGAATAAGGAAACCTGAAAAGGAAAACCTGTTATGATACAATGCATGATATGTGGATGCATGTTTTCAAGAATCTCTCGGGGTAAACACAAGATAAATGTTAGAGATTGAACTTCGATCAACATCTTTGATTGGAGAGCTTCGTATCGGTGGATGTTTTTCCACGAGAATCAAGCTCACCGTGTCAAGTGGGTCATAGCCCCTGATTCAAGTTGTTGCACTTGATTTTTTAACGGTGTTTTTTTAGAGGAGAATCCTCTTTCCCTTTGGTAGACATCTGGTTCAACGTGACCCTGCATCAAAAGTCCCTCGAGATCCTTGAAATGGTTATTGAAAATGCTATGGTATGATGTTATGATGTTATGTACATGTATGCAAAAGTAAGCAAGTATATATATACAGGCAATCATATTCACACAGAACAAACAAGTCCTTAGGCTTAGGCTTGCATGGGGTTTATAGGTAAGTACCCTCTTGAAGTTAGTTGGCTCAACCTGTCCTAAAATATAAACCGGGTTCTAAGGAGCTCAAAATCATTGGATTGTTTTCTATGTTCATTGTTTTGGTTTAGCCACTTAACTGGCGACCAAAATATTCCAAGAAAACAATCCTCAATGAGTGTAGTATCGAGTATCTACCAACTTCGGACTGCACCAAAGTCGGTCATCTCACTACCCCTAAAAAAGCCAAGATGGTCAAGTAAGGTTCTAAGAGTTCGTTAGTGCTTCATGACATCACTCAGCGGCCCCGTATTCTCCTTGACTACTCAAGGGCTACCGGTACTCACAAATATGTCACACTAACATAGCTACTGCTTCAACCATGTCGGTATACCCTGCACAGTTCCCTCACAGTTTATTGCTATTTACCTAAAAAGGTGCCCCCAAATCCGGGTGTAGGATTTACAACAAACCCAAACAAGGAACCCAAAAAGTAAAGAAATCAAAGCAATCAAAGTAAGCATGTAAAGGTGATCTAATACCCTAAGGTAACCCCACTTTTAGAAAAATTCCCCAGCAGAGTCGCTAGTTCTGTGATACAGTGGGAGAACTGACTTGAGTTTTGCGTTTGTGTTCGCAAATGTTCGGTTTAGCAAGAGTCGCCACCGACTTTTTATTTTATCCTAAGGAAAGTTCAAAAAGCACATGAAAGACCTTTGAGATGTTTTCGTGGGTTCGGGGGTTAGATTATGAAAAGGTAAGGTGCTAGCATCCTTTTCATCCATGGTTATCCATGGGCTCTTAGTTACTTGTTTTAGATCACTTGCCTTTGCTTTTCAATTGTTTGAAATTGTGCTTTGTGTGTGTGGTTTTGAAAATGTTTTGAAAAAGATGCCTTGTCTAGGAAACCTTTGTAATGACTCTTGTTTGAGTATATACAAAGGTGTATGTCTTTTTGAAAAGATGTTTCAATGTTTTTTGAAAGTTTGTTTTGAAATTATGTGGAGATGTGTGTTTGAAAAAATGGCAAGGATGTTTTGCAAGTTTGATCAGGTAACTAAGAGTCGTCTACCCTATTTTACTCAAAGATCTTTCTCATGTTTTTTAACCCTTTTAACAGTGTTGTTTCACCATTGTATTTGGTGAACAACCTTGTGTTAGGATGTAAACGGGACAGGCGCGGGTCATCGTATAGACCATGAAAGGAATAGTGTCAAGTATCTTTGGCAATTTTCTTGAGGGACTTGATCATTTTTTATTTAGGCAACAAGATAGCGTCATCAAGGGACTATGATCTTTTGTTTGTTTTTGTTTTGCCAAAGTACTTGACATGCAACCATGGCCCATTTTTGAAGGCAACAAGTGGGTGAAACCCTAGGGGTGCAAGTGTGAATTGTGTATTGATTTTCATGCATTTATCTTTGTATTAGGTTATCTAACGGTTGATTTTGAATCTTCGCATACAAACCCTAATTACTATACAGTATATGGAAAGCGATAAATTGTGGGAATTTAAAGTATAAGCTATTACAAATAAGTATCCGGGGATGGGGGTACAAATGTTTACAAATGGGGATGAGTCTTATCAGAATAGTAGTGTCCAAATATTATTTACAACCAAATCGAATCGTCGCATTCTCAATGTAAAAAATAGCAAGGTATAAGAATCAAAGAGAATCAAAAGTATTGTGAAATGCATATGATTATTTACAAATGATCAAAATATTAACCTAATGCAAAAATAAGTATTATTATTATTTTTGTGTTTTTGTTAATGTTTTTTAGGAACTCTTATAAAAGATCTATTAAACAAAAGTTTTGAAACAACAAAAAATAGTATTCACATACTTTTAAATGTAATAAAAAAAATCTATTAAGAGCATTTTT
Source organism: Vicia faba (assembly GCA_948472305.1). Lineage (NCBI taxonomy): Eukaryota > Viridiplantae > Streptophyta > Magnoliopsida > Fabales > Fabaceae > Vicia > Vicia faba. The sequence goes on from OX451740.1 coordinate 1,039,639,415, forward strand.
GTATAAAAAAGTTTAACGTATTATTTTTATTTAACAAAAATGCAAATATGGTAGTATAAAAAAGATGTTTTCAAAACATAATAATAAAAAAAAAATGGGAAGTGGGCTTTAAAGGATGTGTTTGGCCAAAAAAAACAACAAAGCAGATTAAAAAAAGGGGGTGTGGCGCCAGGATGTTTGGGCTTTGGTGTTTAGTGGGGGCGTCCAGGCCCAATTGTTTTGACAAGGTTTTGTTGTTAGGGTTCGTTTGTATTTCGTTCAGAACTAGGTTTTACAGTTTGAATGACGCCGCTCCCTTCTTGTCTTCTTCGCCTCTTCATCGTTCTCAATAGAGCCACTGATGCTCCCTCCACTCGCCTTAGGCCACCAGACGCCACCTCCACTCTCCTCTCTCCATGGTTGCTCAGGGCGATGAAAAGAAAAGGGTAATGATTTTCCTCCTAAACATTCTTAGGGTTTTCAGATTTTTATCTTGCATGTTTTAGCTTTTTACATATTTTGATTTTTGATTATTTTTTGTTTATGTGAGGTGTAACAGAAGGAAAGGGAATTGATACCTTTGGGTTTAGTTTTGGAGAGGAGACGGAGGAGTGGATGTCGACGCTCTCAGGTGGCCGGAGATGGAGAAGCACGATGATGCTATCTTTTCTGGTACCTCGTATCTTTTGCTTTGTTTTGGTTTTGTGATGATATTATGTTCTGAAAACCTTGTTGTTGTTGTTTGGATATTTGATTGTTGATGAACTTTTGAAGTTGTTTGTTGCTTCTGATGTTGATGATTTTGCCTATGATGAACTTGGTTCTGAGGCGCTTGTTTATGTGATATTTGTGGATTTGGGTTGTTGGAGTTTTGGCTTTGACAGGCTTGCTGGGCTTTGGCTTGAATGCTTTGTTTTTCTTTTATGACAAGCTTGCTTGAAGTTTGGTACAGGCAGGCTTGTTGGTATTTTGTTGTTTGACAGGTTTTTAGGCTTGTTGGGGGTACAGGCAGGCTTGAGGCAGTTTGAAGCAGGCTTGAGGCATGCTTGAGGTAGTTTGTTTTGAGGTTTTATGCAGGTTAGCTTGGGGTGTTTACAGTTTGAACTGGTTTGAAGTTTATGCAGGCAAGCTTGTATTTGTTTCTGGTTTGGTAACTGGTTCAGGCAGGCTGATGCAGTTTGTTTTGAGGGAGGCTTGCTTGTGTTTTATAAGCAGTTTGTAGGTTTTTTGCTCTTTGTGTTCTGCCCCCTGAACTGTTAGAATAATGTTATATTTATCTATCTTCTAAGTCTACCAAACTGCAAACCTTTCTTACTTTTTTCTCTTTCTCTCTCTCCATAAGCATATTTTATTGCTTAATAGTACTTTTATTCTGAAAAGGTGTTGGCCTGGAAAATAATGAAAGAAAATTGCTTGCTTGCAACTTGGTTTTCCTCTGCATATTTTCTTATCTTCCAGATTTTCTGCATTGCCTTTTTTATAGCTTGTATGCAGCTTTGTTGACAGCTCTTTTGACAGTTTTGTTGACAGCTTCTTTGACAGTTTGGTTTGCCTTTATGCAACTTAGTTTGCTCAGTTTGAATTTGTGCAGTTTGTCCCTTGTATAATATGCAGCCTTGTGCCTTTTTTTTAATTGATTTATATGCTTTGCAAAGTATAATTTTACTTTCCTCTTTGTGAACCAAAGAGAGAAATCTTCTTGCGATTTACAAAGAGGATGAGCAAAATACGATGAAAACCAAAACAAACTGATTCCAGCCAACAATCTTTAATGATGAGTTTTTGATTATCTGTCTGAGAATGCCTTCTTAATTTATCTGTACTGATTTCTTTTTCCGTCTTTGCAGGTAAATACCAGTTGGGGATCCGAGAAGTATGAAGACTTCAAAAGGCTTAGAAGATAGTTTTATTTTATTTTTAATCATTGTAATAAACATTATTGTAAATATCGTAAATAAATTTACTGTATTCAAATAACACTTGTAACAACAATTAAAATAAATAAAAATCTTTTGTCAGATATTTCAACCTTTCTTTTGCACTGTTTATTTATTTATTTAAATCTCTTGAATTAAAATAACTGGAAATGCATCCCAATTATTTTAACTTAGATAAAATAAATAATTAACAAACGTTGTAGTCTCACAACCTCGCATTAACCAACAATACGCCCGACATTCCAAATAACCAAAAGCATTGCACAATTAAACAAACAAACGTCCATACGCCTTTTACCTCACTGATCAAACCAACGCTCCAACCTTTCAAATTAAAAGCCTCAGCTCTTAGCCCAAATGTTTAGGTTTTTTGAGAAACAAACAGAAATCTTGAACAAGCGTCAAAAATATGTGACAGTCAATTGAAATGTTGTGGATTCAAACTCTTCTGAGAATGCGTGTGCAAACCCTAATTTTGGATTTACTGTCAAAGAAACGTCTGCTTGATCAAACCCTGAGCCAAACTCAAAAATCAGGGAAAACCCGAAGCTGTGATTTCTTGTGAAAAAGAGGAGGGCAAATTTTGGGGTACAACACCATGATACTCGTGAGACCAAGACGAGTTGATTGGTACCATCACATTTGACTTATCATGCCTGTAGAGAATTTTTGAGATGAACAGGTCTTTAGCTACGGAGTACTGTCTGTAGGTAAAGGTTTCATTGCCTAAAACGACAGGCCAGGGAAGAAGATGAGGCATGGCAATCCATGGTTGGCCCGTTTGAATTTTCTCGCACATTTTTTGAATATATTTCTTTGTTTTGCTTATATTACTTTATTGTTATTATATGTACAAATAAACAAAGCAGCGCAGATGGAAAGCAGGTACTGGAAATTGCCATGAGGACTTGGGTTCGATCCCCAGGTCCTAACCTTTGTCCATATTATTTTTCCATAGGTGATCAGGTGCACTGCTTATCAAGATGTCCACCATATGCCCTCAACATCTGGCCATCAAACACGTCTCTAGACCAGATCCAAGACGTCTCCCTTGAAGGTCCACCATACGTCCCAGGTCAACGTATGCACTGAATCAGGCAAAGTCAAACGAGCTGAGATTGGTTTGGGCCAAAAAATTCAATAGCACACCCTCACAATTGCTAAATGATATCAGGATCATCTCTAACTTTTTATTTATTTATTTATTTTCTTTAATTCTTTTTAATTTTCTTTTAATCTTTTTAATTGACAAATTAATTATTTTTCATAAAAATCATAAACTCAATAATTCAAAAAAATTAGAATTAGACTTTTTATTTATTTATTTTTATTTAAATTAATTTTATTAATTTAATGTAATTTAGTCTAAATTAGGGAAATTGTAATTTGTTTTCATAAATAAAATCAAATAGAAATTAGGTTAAAACTCTTGATTTAACTTTATTTTCTCTTTTTCTCAAATAAATAAAAATACAAAAAATAGTTTTTTAGATAAATTAATTTATTTTTCTTAATTTAGAATTAATTAGAACTAGGATTTTATTTTTAATTTAATTGTTTCTTTATTTTCTTACATAATAAAAAAACATTTTTAATCAGTCGTCAATAGGTTTAGTCAAGGGTCAAAACCCTAGTTGTCTCGTATTTAATTCATCGTGCGCGTGTTAATTATTTTTGCCAATATTTCTGTAACTGTTCATGGCTTGTAATAGTTAATTTAGGGATTTTACTTATCGCTTTTTCCCGGGTTTTTGGCTATGTAACTAATCTCCCTCCCCGAAGCCTTGTAATAGCGTAGATTTACTTTCTCGCGTTTTCAATTCCCGCAAATATTTAACTGTCTAGATGTATGCTAATAGGATTGTATGGCAAGAATGCATGACAAACTAATACGGTTAGAAAACCCTAATGTTCAAAGATAAATAACTGAAACAAATCACTCGCACATATCACTCTTAGGGTATACTCTCACTTCGGTTTCCTTCGGTAAACGATCATTAAGTATAAGGTGTCTTAATGGTTGCCCTCCTGTCTAAAAGATCAAATGTCCCGTACGAATGTTGCCTCGAAAATGTTGCCTCAGAAATGTTGCCTCGGAAATGTTGCCTCAAATATGATCTAAAGACTCTAGGGTTATTACTAAGATGTCCTAACATTGCTTTAATGATTGTACGTCCCTTTTGAATTGACCCTTACAACTCCAATGACGGTGCTACCTATTTCTCAATAGTAGGATAGCGTTGTCTAAAGGAAACAAGAATAGAAACGATCTTTTTCGAGTAGGTAGATGCTAGTAGGTACTTGCTTAAATCAAAACTTTGCACACTCACACTTTTCAAACGAATTTTCAAAACAATTTCGTCACACCTTTGAGGACTGATACAAGGGTTATCATGAAGTTAAAACTCTTTTCAAAAACAAAGCACATCCACGAGCAATTTTAAAAAGATGAGCAAGTACCTAAGAGCCCATGGAAAACCATGGATAGAAAGGATGCTAACACCTTCCCTTTCTATAATCTACCCCCCGTACTCAGAAACATCTCGAAAAATGTTTTTTCTGTTCTTTTTCCTTTTCCTTTTCCTTTGTTGGATAAAATAAAAGTTGGTGGCGACTCTTGCTTACCGCGACATTTTGCAAACACAAAATGCAAACCAACGTCAAACAGTCGGTTCTGCCACCGTATCACAGCACCCAAACAAAAAATAATTATGTGTAATTTATTTGTGTGTGTTGTACCCCAAAATTTGCCCTCCCATATTCTTCAAGAATTGCAAAGAGCATGCTTCAAAATCTCCCCAAGGGTTGCACAGTTCAAGGGCCTTCTAACAATCAAAAACTAGGGTTTTGGGTCTAGCAAAGTAATTGAAGTTTCCAAGGGTCCAATCAAGTCCCACATGCCTATAAACATGGTCAAGCATCCTCATACCAAGTTTCAAGACTTACAGCAAAAAATTGAACAGTCAGAAACCCTAATTGCTTAACAGTCAACTGTAGGGGTAAAATGGTCATTTGACAGTCAAAAGTCCAAATTTTTGGTCAACATCTTATTTTGAAGCCACAAACATCATTTGATCAATTCTTGATCATGATTTTCAAGGCATGGCTCAAAAAGTCTCAAGATGCAAAAGTTTCCATATTTGGACAGTTGAAAAAGTCAACTGTAACTTGACCAAGGCATAACTTCCACATGGTTCATCAGAAAAATTCCATCCAAAGCTCATTTTGAAGAGAAAGACATTTCCTACAACTCCTCTTCACACTTCAAGTCCAAGAAATGCTCTCACAAAAAGTTATCAATTTCAACATTATAGGTCATTTTCAAAAGTCAACAAAAAGGCACTTTAAGTCAAAGACCATAACTTGAGATTGGTAAATCAAAATGACATGGGACCAAAGGCATTGGTTAGAGGACTTCAAGACCTTTCCAAAATGTCCAAGAACATGATCAAAGCTTAAAATTGAGCAAGATATGCCTTGTGGAAGTTGGGAAATGTTTGGGAATTTTGAAAAGTTAACTTTACTTCAAATGCCTTAAAATTGCTAATGGGCCACAATTTCTTCCAAGACTCGTCATCCAAAGGCTATGCACGACCGTTGGCCCAAAGGAAAGTTATTTCATCATTTTTTATTATTTATTTGAATTTTTAATCACCATTAATTCATTTAATTAAATAAAATATGATAAAAATAGCAAAGCATGTGTTTTGAATCTTGTGATACAGCTAATAGACTCCTTAAAGACTCAAGATTCGTGCACACCCAAAAAAGGAAAGATTTGGCCATGATTAGTACCAAAAACACATGGAAAAGATTGAAAAAATATGCCATTAAAATCAAATATTTGATTTATGATTACAAAGGTTTTTTGGACTCAAATTTCAACCCTAATCCATTGGCATACATATACAGATGCAAAACCTAATGCTAACAAACCTGGAAGCTGCGCTCAAACCATAAACAAACTTTGTATTTTTTGAAGAAAATTTCAAAACTGTTTTCCTAGTTTCAGCAGGTTTCAAAGCAAAACAACAATTCCATTGCACTCCTGGTACATCCAGGAATCTTCCCCAATCGAAATCAGACCTCTGCACCTCAAGAAACGGTAGAACACAGTCACCCTGTACATGAATTTTTCCTTAATCGTATTCGAATCTACACGCCATATCAATGTATTTTCATTATTGTTTCATACTAATGTGTTGATTCTGAAGCTAATAGTATAGTTTAATTGAAGAATGCTTGCATATATGGAGAGTTACCATGAACGATGCCTAGGGTTTCAGGAACCTTGAATTGGGGACTTTTGCATATGGTAAAATCAGACCATGAGACTTGTACCATTGAAATCGTGACGTTCCAAGGAATCTAAAACATCTATCGCGCCCTTTTTATATTTGTTTAATTCCTATTCGCTATTTTTTGTATTCCAGATTGTGGGGGTTTAAAACCCCCGCTATTTAGTTTGTTTTTTCAGGCAAAAATGCAGAACGAGTGGAGAAGAAGATGAGGTGTAAACCAGCGGTTGGTGCGTTTGAATTTTGCGCGAAAAAACACCACTAACCATCGTTTTGCATTATATTGTTTATTTGTTATATTATACACAAAGCGCGTAAATGGTTCAGGTGGCAAGGCGTTGACTTGGTAAACTCTGGGACCTGGGTTCGATTCCCAGGTCCCCTCCTTTCTCCATATTATTTTTCTGTCCATGTTTACATGTAGCGTTCCCCTCAAAAGTCTACCATACGCCCACTATCCAAGCGTGCCACATGTCTCAGAGCATCAATCCAGTGGCCTTGATCTGAAGACCACCATGTGCATAGGTCAAACGTTCCACACGCCAGCATGAAAAGTCAAAAAGGCCAAGGTTCTATTGGGCCTAATTGCTGGCAATATAACCTCCAAATTGGGGTCAACACCCCCATTGGTTTGCTTTCTTTCATTCTTTTTATTTTTCCTATTTTATTTGTTTTATTTAGTTTTAATTTAATTCTTTAAATTAATTTTTTTTCTTTAACATAAAAAATAACAAAAAATCAGAAAGACAAAAATAAAAATATATTTTATTTAATGTTTTCTTTGTAAATAAATTTAACAATTAAGTTAATTCTAGGTTTAAATTTTAATATTTTTGTAATAAACTAAAAAAATGTAGAGTTAGGGTTTTATACTTTTTTTTTCCTTTTTTTCTTTTTTTCACCCTATTTAATTATTAATTATTAATTTGTAAATAAACTTGCCATTAAATAATTAGGATTAATTAACTTTTCTTTTTAATTCCAATTTAAATTTCTTACTAAAATCCATAAGTACAAAAACTCAAAAATAACTTCCTTTCTCATTTAATTTAATTAATTTCGTAATCTCAAGTCAATTTCTTTAAAAGGGTCCAACGCCCTCGCATTCCCGATTTTAATTCTCTTCGCTTTTTTATTTTCTTTTTTTTTTGTGAATATAAATGTAATTGCCCAAAAGCCATGTAATAGATTAATTAGACATTTATCTTTCCGCATTATTTTTTTATTCAAATCGGGTCCGGGATTAATTTGGCGATGTGGACCCGCGCCTTTGTAATAGCGTAGGACTTTTAATTCCGCATCTTTTAACTGTTAATTAATTTGCATGAAAGAATGAATGTCAAAAATAAAAGCAACGCGTAGATCACCAATGCATGACAAGACAAAAATATCTGAAAATGACACACAAATCACACACTACCCCTAGGGTACGCCTCATTGTTGCCTTGCCCCTCGAAAGGTGATCGTCGAGTAGAGGATGTTTTAGTAAGTCCTCATGTCCATGAACATGGCATGAGGGTAGCTTCTAAGGTGTCCTCCCATTGCTCCGGTGATCACCATGTCCCGAACCCTCGAATTGACCCGAACACCTCCAACGGTGGTGCTACCTACCTCTCAATGGTGGGATGGCACTACTTTAAGGACATTTACACAGAAGAATTCCTTAGGGTAGGTAGACGACTCTATATACTTGCTCTAATTTCAAAACAAATCAAAAATACTTTTCACACCGACACTTTTCAAAAGCTTTCGAAAGCAACTTTTCAAACACTCTTGAGGACCGATACAAGAGTCGAACTGGAATTTTCAAAGAAACTTTTTAAAACCCACAGTTGAAAAGCAAACAAACAATTTTGAAAACACAAATGAGCAAGTATCTAAGAGCCTATGGATAACCATGGATAGAAAGGGTGCTAACACCTTCCCTTTCTATAAATCTACCTCCCGAACCGAGAGCAATCTCTATAAGGAATTTTTTTGTGCTTTTGTCCTTTCCATTTGGAGAAAATAAAAGATGGTGGCGACTCTTGCTTCCGTGACATTTCGCGAACCAGCGTTAAACAGTCAGTTCCAGATCCACCGATCACAGAACTGGCGACTCTGCTGGGGACTCTTTATAAAGTGAGGTGTACCTTAGGATTAGTTCATAACTGTGTTTTCAATTGTATTGATTTGCTTGCTTTAAATTGTGGGGCTGTCTTGGGAGTTCTATAGATCCTAACCCGGATCTAGGGATACCTTCTTAGAAAGTAGCAACAAGGCTGTGAGGGAACTGTGCGGGGTATACTGACATGGTTGAAACAGTCTGCTACGTTGATGTGGCACTTTGGTATGTACCGGTAACCCTTGAGTTCAGTCAAGGAGAGTACGGGGCCTCCGCGTGGTGTCGTGAAGCATCAACTGACCTTAGGAACCTTAATTGAACCATCTTGGCCTCTTTAGGGTAGTGAGATAACTGACTTTGGTGCAGTCCGAGGTTGGTTGATACTCGATACTACACTCAATTGAGGGTTGCTTTCCTGGAATATTTCGGTCGTCAGTTCAGTGGCTAAATCGAAACGATGAACAATGAAAGCAATCCGGTGATATTGGGACCCTTAGAACCCGGTTACTTCTAATAGGACAGGTTGACCCACCAATTCAAGAGGGTAATACCCAGACCCCATGCTGGCCTAAACTCTAAGGGCTTGTCTTGTGTGACTTGTGTGCCTTACATGTTTGCCTTTGAAAATATTTGTGGTGTGTTTAATCATAACATCATGACATCATCCAGCATCATATGCATTGACTAACCATTTCAGGGGTTCGAATCTTCATCTTTGTTCTTGTTTTGTAGGACATGGAAACTGTTCGCAGAAAGACAATTCAAATCAGCCTTGTAAGGATCCCTCCTCAGCTTAAGGAGCTTATATCCAGGATTCCCGAGAGCTCTTCATTCAGTGAAAGACATGGAAGACTCATCAGCTTGGTCTATACCAACATTGAGGAAGATATGATAAAGGTCCTGTTCCAGTCCTTTGACCCTCTGCATCACTGTTTCACTTTCCTGGATTATCAGCTGGTACCTACATTGGAGGAGTTCTCCCGGCTTCTGAAGATCCCTATCCTTGATCAACTACCCTACAACGGTACGGAAAAGGAACCCAAGCTTGAAGAGATTGCTAAAGCCTTACACCTACAATCATCTGACCTCAAGGGACATTGGGAAGTTAGAAGTGGTATCAAAGGGTTCTTAGCCAGGTTTCTGTTTGAAAAGGCCCATGAATGTTGGAAATCCCTTGACTTACAAGCTTTTGAAGAAGTTGTGGCCCTCCTTGTCTATGGTTTGGTGTTGTTCCCTAACCCAGATCAGCTTATAGATATCAGTGCTGTCCAGATCTTCATGTCCAGGAATCCTATACCTACGTTGCTGGGGGACATCCTTCACTCATGTTACACTCGAACCATGAGAAAAAGAGGTGTCCTTATGTGCTGCACTCCTCTCCTGGGAAGGTGGTTTATTTCGCACCTTCCACAATCAGCTTTGAAGAACGAGCGGGGTTTGAGATGGTCACAACGGTTGATGACTCTTACACATGCAGATATACATTGGTGCCCTCGGTCCAGAGAGGATGTCACTATCATTGATCATTGCGGGGAGTACCCTAATGTTCCTTTACTTGGAATCAGAGGAGGTATTACTTACAACCCATGCCTGGCTTGGAGACAGTTTGGTTATGCTCGGAGGGATGGCCCTCATGACATGTTAATTCCTGACATAGTTTTTGACTTCGACAACGATGAACAGGGATTTCGCCAGAGATTTATCAGAGCTTGGAGGATGCCCAGTAAGATAAACAGTAAGACACTGGGGCACAGGAATTCCATCCTATTGGAACCTTATCTCAAATGGGTACGAGCCCGCTCCCAGAAGTTAATAATGCCTTATCCTCATGTGCTCCCTGTAATCAAAGAGCCAGTCTTGGAAGGAGAGGTGTCCCATACCATTCAACATCCTGACATGCCCACGTCCTGGGAAGAGATGCAGAAGAGCTGGATCCAGCTTAAAGAAGAACGGAATTCTCTTGAGACCAGTCTACATGCTAGTGAAAAGAAGGTCTTGGAGCTCACCCGCCTATTGCATGAGGAGAGGAATCTCAACACCTACATAGCTCCAAAGAGGATGCGTAGTGTCTTTTGGGATTGATTTGCTTTGTAATATGTGCCCATGAGGCTTCGATGTACTGAACAATTATTTCCTTAATAATAATGTGTGTTCCTTTTTGTCTATAACAAATTTGAACTTTCGAACCCTTGAATGCATTGCATAAATACATATCATTCATCATGTGCATAGCAGGTTTTCTTCTTTTCAGGTTGCTTACTGTCCTTCGCTGTTTATTTCAGCATCATGAACCCTGATTCATCATCAACCGAGATGTCTATCAAGGCTCTTCAGGCGCAGAACGCGCAATTTCAGGAGTTGATCATGGGTTTGGCTCAGGGCCAAGAAGAGCTGAAGGCTTTGCTCCTGAAGAAGGAGAAGAAGAAGAAGAAGAGAACTGTTCTTTTCAACTCGGGCCGAAGGTTTGGCAACACTCTGCAGAATGAAGAAGCTGGTTCTTCTATAGGCAAGAGCAGTCCCCAAGGGGGAAAAGGTCCTAGTCCGGTAGTCTCTGACAACGAGACTGACTTCAATGAGGAACAGTATCCTCCGGCTGAAGACCGGTATAAGCAGTTGGAAGACAGACTGAATGCAATGGAGATCCAACAAGTGCCTGGGCTGGATTTCGGAGACTTGGGCTTATCTACTGGTGTGATTATTCCTCACAAGTTTAAGTCACCATCTTTCACCAAGTATGACGGGGCGTCTTGCCCTAAGCTACACCTCAGATCTTACGTGCGGAAGATTCAACCGTACTCAGTGGACAAGAACTTGTGGATCCACTTCTTCCAGGAGAGTCTTTCAGGGACTCATCTCGAATGGTTCTATCAGCTGGATGGGACCAAGGTTCATAACTGGGAGGAGTTGGCTACTGCTTTTTACAAGCAGTATCAATATAATGCCGACCTTGCCCCTACACGTACCCAACTCCAGGGTATGTCGCTAGGGTCAAGCGAAGGTTTTAAAGAGTATGCACAGAAGTGGAGGGATCTGGATGGTAGGGTGCAGCCTCCGTTAATTGACCGGGAGTTGGTAGACATGTTCTTGGGGACCCTATCTGGGCCATTTTTCAATCATCTTATCGGAAACTCATCTGCAGGGTTTACTGATCTTATTCTGACTGGGGAGAGAATAGAGGCTGGAATGAAGTCCGGAAAAATTCAGAAGGGTGCATCTACAAGCTCTGAAAAGAAACCCTTTAAAAAAGAGGCCAGTGCTGTGTATGGGTCTAGAAGACAAGAGAAACCAGACCGCCGCCAACCTGTCAACACGGTGATGATTGCTAAACCTGCTGCCGCTCCTCGGCAAACCAATCCTCAAAGGGCTGAAAGACCTAGAAGAGAGTTTACTCGGCTGAATATGACTCTATCACAAATCTTGCCGCAGTTGCTATCCACCAATTTGGTGACTGTCAGAGAAGCCCCGAAGGTTGTAAACACTGCTTCTCCCAAGTACAATCCAAATGCCTGTTGTGCTTATCACTCCGATAGCCTGGGGCATTCCACTGATGACTGTTGAGCCTTAAGGAATAAAGTACAGGATCTCATTGACGCCAAGGAGGTACAGTTTGAGGCACCTGAGAAGCCCAATGTGGTAACTGCTCCCATGCCTAACCATGGAGTAAATGCTATCAGGGAGGATGATGAAGTGGATGAAGCTGGGTTCGACAGCTGGATTTACCCGGCAACCGACAGTGAACCTAGCAATTGGATTGCAAAGGACAACCTACTTGTTTCTCTTGTTACTGAGTAATGAATTCTTTTTGTTATTTGTAATAAACAATTAAAACTCTATGGCCCGGTGCCTTACCCAGGGCGCCGTTGGCTTCATTTGTGAGGGTATATTAACTGTCATCTCATATATCATGAATAAAGATCTTGGACGTTTTCTCGCATTTCAAATCTTATGCTCCTTTTCTTTCTTTCCTTCCTTAATATATTGCAAAACAGCTGTATTTACACACACTCACTCATACAGGTTTCAATCCACTCTGGATCTCACTGGTAACGACTCTGCTACTGCCAGTTATGACTTCGAAAATCCGATCAACTTAGCCGAAGACAAAGGTGAAGATGATTGCGAAGTGCCTGGCAAGCTTGCAAGACTGTTACTTCAGGAAGAGAGGGCAATTCAACCACACGAAGAGCCAGTGGAAATAGTAAATTTGGGTACTGAGGCAGACAGAAAGGAGGTAAAGATTGGTGCCAACCTAGAGCTCAGCGTGAAGCAACGGTTGACTCAGATGCTACATGACTATATGGAGATCTTCGCCTGGTCCTACGAAGACATGCCTGGTTTGGATACTGACATTATGGTCCATCACTTGCCTACCAAGGAAGACTGCCCTCCGGTTAAGCAAAAGGTCCGCCGTATGCGTCCAGAGATGTCTGAAAAGATCAAAGCTGAGGTTATGAAACAGTTCGATGCCGGCTTTCTTGCAGTGACTTCTTACCCTCAATGGGTTGCTAATGTGGTGCCGGTACCTAAGAAAGATGGAAAGGTCAGAATGTGTGTCGACTACAGGGATCTGAACAGGGCCAGCCCCAAAGATGACTTCCCTCTACCTCACATTGATGTCCTTGTTGACAATACGGCTCAGCATAAGGTGTTCTCTTTCATGGATGGTTTTTCAGCTTATAATCAAATCAAGATGGCTCCTGAAGACATGGAGAAGACCACCTTTGTCACTCAGTGCGGCACCTTCTGCTACAAGGTCATGCCATTCGGGTTGAAAAATGCTGGGGCAACCTACCAACGTGCCATGGTTGCTTTATTTCATGACATGATCCATCATGAGATAGAAGTGTATGTTGACGACATGATCGCAAGGTCCCAGACTGAGGAAGAGCACCTAGATCATCTGCAGAAATTGTTTGACCGACTGAAGTTGTACAAGCTGAGGTTGAACCCGAACAAGTGCACCTTCGGGGTTAGATCTGGAAAGTTGCTAGGCTTCGTCGTAAGTGACTAGGGTATTCAAGTGGACCCTGCCAAGGTTAAAGCCATTCAAGAGATGCCAGTTCCTAAGATAGAGAAAGAGGTCAGAGGCTTTTTAGGACGCCTGAATTACATTGCTCGCTTCATCTCGCACCTAACTGCTACCTATGAGCCAATCTTCAAGCTGCTGAAGAAAGATCAGGTAGTACGTTGGAATGATGAATGTCAGGCCGCTTTTGACAGAATCGAAGAGTATCTCCAAGAACCACCCATCCTTATGCCACCGGTTGAGGGGAGACCTCTGATATTATACCTGACAGTACTTGACAACTCAATGGGGTGTGTGCTGGGGCAGCATGACGAGTCTGGCCAAAAAGAGCATGCCATTTATTACCTTAGCAAAAAGTTTACCGACTGTGAGACCCGATACTCACTGCTTGAGAAAAATTGATGCGCTTTGGTATGGGATGCTCTCCGGCTGAGGCAGTATATGCTGACTCACACTACCTTGTTGATCTCAAAGATGGATCCTATAAAGTACATATTTGAAAAGCCCGCTCTGTCTGGGAGAATAGCAAGATGGCAGATGATCTTGACGGAATACGACATCCAGTACACGACTCAGAAAGCAATCAAAGGAAGTGTATTGGCAGATCACTTGGCACATCAGGCAGTAGACGACTACCAGTCAATGAACTTCGAGTTTCCAGACGAGAGTATCATGATAGTGACTGATTGTGAAGTACCTGGACCGGATGAAGGACCTGAGGAAGGATCCCGATGGTCTATGCACTTTGACGGAGCCTCCAACGCTTTGGGTAACGGTATCGGCGCTGTGATCATATCCCCTCAAGGCACTCATACTCCACTTACTGCCCGGCTATGTTTCAACTGCACCAACAACATGGCAGAGTATGAGGCGTGCATCATGGGTCTCCAAGCTGTGATCGATTTAAGGATCAAGTTTCTGAGTGTCTTCGGAGATTCCGCTCTCATGATCAATCAGATCAAAGGAGAGTGGGATACGAAACATCTGAATCTTATTCCTTACAGAGAATGTGTGTTGACCTTGATCCCCCACTTCACAGAGATAACCTTTGAACACTTTCCGAGAGAAGAGAATCAGTTAGCGGACGCGTTAGCTACGATGTCTTATATGTTCAAGGTCAAATGGGACAATGAGGCTCTCCAGGTCACCATCTGGAAACTGGATGAACCGGCATACTGTTGTGATCTCGAGACTGAGTTGGTGACTGAGAAGCCTTGGTACCATGAGGTGAAGAGATATTTGGAAGCTCAGGAATACCCTGAAGGTGCGTCTGTCAACGATAAGAAGTTTCTGAGAAGGTTCACATAGAAGTTCTTCCTTAGCAACGACATTCTGTATAAGCGAAACCATGATTCGACCTTACTGCGTTGTGTGGACAAGACAGAAGCAGAAAGGATTATGGAAGAGCTACATGAAGGGACCTTCGGAACACATTCCAGTGGACACACTATGGCAAAGAAGATCCTTCGGGCAGGGTATTTCTGGTCCACAATGGAAGCCGACTGTTACCAACACTCTCGGACATGCCATAAATGCCAGATATATGCAGACAAGGTGCACGTTCCTCCAGTACCTCTGAATGTCTTGACAGCACCTTGGCCGTTTGCAATGTGGGGCATAAATATGATCGGTGAGATTAAACCTACGACATCCAACGGCCATCGCTTCATCCTGGTAGCGATTGATTACTTCACAAAGTGGGTTGAAGCAGCTTCCTACGCTACGGTAACCAAGAATGTTGTGACACGGTTCATTCGGCATAATCTGATCTGTCGATACGGTGTCCCGGAAAGAATCATTACAGTCAACGGTACCAATCTCAATAACAAGATGATCATTGAGCTCTGCGAGCAGTTTAAGATACAGCACCACAACTCTTCTCCTTACAGACCGAAGATGAATGGGGCTGTAGAAGCAGCAAATAAGAATATCAAGAAAATTGTGCAGAAGATGACAGTGACTTATAAAGATTGGCACGAGATGTTACCGTTCGCTCTACACGGATACCGTACCTCAGCAAGGACGTCAACCGGGGCAACTCCTTTCTCCTTGGTCTACGGTATGGAGGCAGTCTTACCGATCGAAGTGCAGATACCCTCTCTCCGGATAATGAAGGATGCAGATCTGAGCGAAGATGATTGGATCCAGACACGACTTGATCAGCTAAACCTTATCGACGAAAAAAGACTTGCTGCTATCTGTCATGGTCAGACGTATCAAAAACGAATGATCAGGGCATTTAACAAAAAGGTCAGACCACAAGAATATCAAGTTGGGGATCTGGTAATCAAGCGAATCATCCTTCCTCAGAGTGATCCAAGGGGCAAATGGACCCCTACGTATGAAGGGCCATTTATGGTTAAGCATGTGTTCTCAGGAGGAGCCATGATTCTAACCAACATGGATGGTGACGACCTTCCTCACCCCGCCAATGCAGACATAGTAAAAAGATACTACGCATGATAAAGACCCGCTAGGTTGACATACCTAGGCAAAAATTAGGGCTTCCCGACGAACCAAAAGGGTTCGGGCAAAATGAAGGGATGAAATGAAAAAAATCTGTACACCCGGCAAGTCGAAAACCTGAAAAGGCGGCTTGGGCAAAAATGGGTATCCCGGTGGACTGAAAACCCGAAAGGGCGGTCCAGGCAAAAGTTAGGGATAAAGCGTAATACTATGTCTCATTGGATCACTTTGCATCCAGAATCCGGTATCTACATCAAGTTCAGACGACATTGATCAATCAGCTTCATCTTCGGTTAGGTCATCAAGTGATGAGACGCTCGGAGATATAAGGGCGATAACAGAGTGGGAACCCAGTGGATCATTCATTTCACACAGCTGTTTTATTTTCTCTTGTACAAATTTGTATAAACTCTTTTGTTCAGCGACGTTCTCTTACTAGGATGTCAGCCTCTTGTACATAAACGCTTATTTACAGGCAAATTTAAAAATCAATACAAATATACTTTTCAGCTCAAATTGCCATTTGTTTTTCCTTTTCTGTTTTGTTTTGCGAAGAACGTCCAAGGTTCAATTTGTGATATATGTATTGACAATAATTTGCTAACTCATGAATATTTGCATACGAAACAAAGGATTAATTACAGGTAACATTAGAAACAGGGGCAATAAAGAATTGTCTAAGCGATCTAATTGCTCTATCCACCAAGGTACCAAGGTAAGTTCGGCTGAAGAACATAACCAGTATATCTTAATTCCCCAGAGAGTGAGTCAGCAAGTCAATACGCTCTCTCCAAGCAAAGATATTATCAGCCATAAGGAAGTTGGGTATCCCCCGCAGATCTCAACATTCCCCAGCACAATATACGAATATTCTTAACAAGCATCCCCGACAATCTTGATCTAAGATTGTTCCCCGGCGGTATATCAAACATTCAGTGGAGTCACTTCCCCGATACAGTTCAAAATATCCCCAGGAGAGTCCAATCCAGTTTCCCCATGAAAGTTGGAATCCATCTCCCCAAGCAGTAAGCTTATCCCCAGTAGATTCTGGAAGCTTGTCATTCGCAGAGCACGAACACGTCTCCTGGCTTTATTCAAAGAGTTATTTCCCTACCAGGATATAACTGGGTTATCCTCAGCCAAAAGCCATGGAAAGATCGTCCTCGGCGAAGTCTTCTTATCCCCAGCAAAGTCTATTAACACTTCCAACATAACAATGGTATCCCCAGCGAAGTTACCATCAACATCTCAACAAAGTAACCTTTTTCCCCACAAAGTATCGTCCCCCGTCAAGACCATTAGAGTAATTTTATCCCTGCAGAGTATTCCATTCGCCAAGTTTATTCCCCATTGGAGTTATCTTCTCCTACCGGTATACTTGCAACTATCATCCCAAGCGGAAGCAAAGATCTATTCTTCAACATCAGCCCAGGAGTGACTTCCCGGCACCCGTCAAGGATTTATTTTCCTAAGACGGAAAGATACATTCATAAACATCACATTTTCATACATTATAGCATGCATATATGCATCATATCTTACAAATCTCATTTATGTTGAGAACATCATCGCTTGATCCATATCATGCCTTGCATATGACTGACCTTTACCTTTCAGGAAAGATCCAGTTAAATTCTCAGTTATATTTCAAGACTTTAGTCTGGTTCAGTTAAATCGACCCTAAGATTTTCCTGATTCTTATCCAGTCAAAGGCCTTCTCTGGTTCAGTTAAATCGACCCTAAGATTTTACTGTTTCTTATCCAGTCAAAGGCCTTCTCTGGTTCAGTCAGATCGACCCTAAGATCTCCCTGATTCTTATCCAGTTGAAGATTTCAAGACCTAGTCTGGTTCAGTTAAATCAAACCTAAGATTTTACTGTTTCTTATCCAGTCAAAGGCCTTCTCTGGTTCAGTCAGATCGACCCTAAGATCTCCCTGTTTCTTATCCAGTTGAAGATTCCAAGACCTTGTCCGGTTCAGTTAAATCGACCCTAAGATTTTCCTGATTCTTATCCAGTCAAAGGCCTTCTCTAGTCCAGTTAAATCGATCCCTAAAAGATTTTCCTGATAAAGACTCAGTAGAAGACATCCAAGATTCTCTCAGCGTTACTGTTGAGGTTGAAGTCGCCCAAGATTCTCTCAGCGTTACTGTTGAGGTTGAAGTCGCCCAAGATTCTCTCAGCGTTACTGTTGAGGTTGAAGTCTTCCCCAGATTCTCTCAGCGTTCCTGTTGAGGTAGTAATCGTCCCCGGATTCTCTCAGCGTTCCTGTTGAGGGGGTAATCATCCAAGGTTCTCTCACTGTTCCTGTTGAGGTAGTAACCATCCCTGGTTCATTCATCACCGTTTGAAGCTCCAGATTCAATTTCTGTAACCAGTCAGGGCGCATCTATAGAAAGAGTTTGAAGACCAGCTCCTGTAACAGGCCAGGTAATCATTTTCTTTTTCGGGTACGCAAGTTCTCGCTAAGGAAGCTCTTACGCGATCGACATCCAGATGGCATCTATAAGCCCATCCACCTATCCATCACCTCTCAGCATGGCATCTATAAGCCCATCATCCTATCCTACAGTCTCCAAATGGCATCTGTAAGCCCATTCCCTGCATCACGCTGCTGACATTCTACTATGTGAGTGCAAATTTCTGGGCACTCTAGTGTTCAATCATCTTCCACCTTCAGATTACGAAAGGCACGCCGACCAATCTACATCCTCAGGTCTAAGAAGATTGAACAGGGGCAACTGTTGTACCCCAAAATTTTCCCTCCCATATTCTTCAAGAATTGCAAAGAGCATGCTTCAAAATCTCCCCAAGGGTTGCACAGTTCAAGGGCCTCCTAACAGTCAAAAACTAGGGTTTTGGGTCTAGCAAAGTAATTGAAGTTTCCAAGGGTCCAATCAAGTCCCACATGCCTATAAACATGGTCAAGCATCCTCATACCAAGTTTCAAGACTTACAGCACAAAATTGTACAGTCATAAACCCTAATTGCTTAGCAGTCAACTGTAGGGGTAAAATGGTCATTTGACAGTCAAAAGTCCAAATTTTTGGTCAACATCTTATTTTGAAGCCACAAACATCATTTGATCAATTCTTGATCATGATTTTCAAGGCATGGCTCAAAAAGTCTCAAGATGCAAAAGTTTCCATATTTGGACAGTTGAAAAAGTCAACTGTAACTTGACCAAGGCATAACTTCCACATGGTTCATCAGAAAAATTCCATCCAAAGCTCATTTTGAAGAGAAAGACATTTCCTACAACTCCTCTTCACACTTCAAGTCCAAGAAATGCTCTCAGAAAAGGGTATCAATTTCAACATTATAGGTCATTTTCAAAAGTCAACAAAAAGGCACTTTAAGTCAAAGACCATAACTTGAGATTGGTAAATCAAAATGACATGGGACCAAAGGCATTGGTTAGAGGACTTCAAGACCTTTCCAAAATGTCCAAGAACAGGATCACAGCTTAAAAATTGAGCAAGATATGCCTTGTGGAAGTTGGGAAATTTTTGGGAATTTTGAAAAGTCAACTTTACTTCAAATGCCTCAAAATTGCTAATGGGCCACAATTTCTTCCAAGACTCGTCATCCAAAGGCTATGCACGACCATTGGCCCAAAGGGAAGTTATTTCATCATTTTTTATTATTTATTTGAATTTTTAATCACCATTAATTCATTTAATTAAATAAAATATGATAAAAATAGCAAAGCATGTGTTTTGAATCTTGTGATACAGCTAATAGACTCCTTAAAGACTCAAGATTCGTACACACCCAAAAAAGGAAAGATTTGACCATGATTAGTACCAAAAACACATGGAAAAGATTGAAAAAATATGCCATTAAAATAAAATATTTGATTCATGATTACAAAGGTTTTTTGGACTCAAATTTCAACCCTAATCCATTGGCATACATATACAGATGCAAAACCTAATGCTAACAAACCTGGAAGCTGCGCTCAAACCATAAACAAACTTTGTATTTTTTGAAGAAAATTTCAAAACTGTTTTCCTAGTTTCAGCAGGTTTCAAAGCAAAACAACAATTCCATTGCACTCCTGATACATCCAAGAATCTTCCCCAATCGAAATCAGACCTCTGCACCTCAAGAAACGGTAGAACACAGTCACCCTGTACATGAATTTTTCCTTAATTGTATTCGAATCTACACTCCATATCAATGCATTTTCATTATTGTTTCATACTAATGTGTTGATTCTGAAGCTAATAGTATAGTTTAATTGAAGAATGCTTGCATATATGGAGAGTTACCATGAACGATGCCTAGGGTTTCAGGAACCTTGAATTGGGGACTTTTGCATATGGTAAAATCAGACCATGAGACTTGTACCATTGAAATCGTGACGTTCCAAGGAATCTAAAACATCTATCGCGCCCTTTTTATATTTGTTTAATTCCTATTCGCTATTTTTTGTATTCCAGATTGTGGGGGTTTAAAACCCCCGCTATTTAGTTTGTTTTTTCAGGCAAAAATGCAGAACGAGTGGAGAAGAAGATGAGGTGTAAACCAGCGGTTGGTGCGTTTGAATTTCGCGCGAAAAAACACCACTAACCATCGTTTTGCATTATATTGTTTATTTGTTATATTATACACAAAGCGCGTAAATGGTTCAGGTGGCAAGGCGTTGACTTGGTAAACTCTGGGACCTGGGTTCGATTCCCAGGTCCCCTCCTTTCTCCATATTATTTTTCTGTCCATGTTTACATGTAGCGTTCCCCTCAGAAGTCTACCATACGCCCACTATCCAAGCGTGCCACGTGTCTCAGAGCATCAATCCAGTGGCCTTGATCTGAAGACCACCATGTGCATAGGTCAAACGTTCCACACGCCAGCATGAAAAGTCAAAAAGGCCAAGGTTCTATTGGGCCTAATTGCTGGCAATATAACCTCCAAATTGGGGTCAATACCCCCATTGGTTTGCTTTCTTTCATTCTTTTTATTTTTCCTATTTTATTTGTTTTATTTAGTTTTAATTTAATTCTTTAAATTAATTTGTTTTCTTTAACATAAAAAATAACAAAAAATCAGAAAGACAAAAATAAAAATATATTTTATTTAATGTTTTCTTTGTAAATAAATTTAACAATTAAGTTAATTCTAGGTTTAAATTTTAATATTTTTGTAATAAACTAAAAAATGTAGAGTTAGGGTTTTATACTTTTTTTTTCCTTTTTTTCTTTTTTTCACCCTATTTAATTATTAATTATTATTTTGTAAATAAACTTGCCATTAAATAATTAGGATTAATTAACTTTTCTTTTTAATTCCAATTTAAATTTCTTACTAAAATCCATAAGTACAAAAACTCAAAAATAACTTCCTTTCTCATTTAATTTAATTAATTTCGTAATCTCAAGTCAATTTCTTTAAAAGGGTCCAACGCCCTCGCATTCCCGATTTTAATTCTCTTCGCACTTTTATTTTCTTTTTCTTTTGTGAATATAAATGTAATTGCCCAAAAGCCATGTAATAGATTAATTAGACATTTATCTTTCCGCATTATTTTTTTATTCAAATCGGGTCCGGGATTAATTTGGCGATGTGGACCCGCGCCTTTGTAATAGCGTAGGACTTTTAATTCCGCATCTTTTAACTGTTAATTAATTTGCATGAAAGAATGAATGTCAAAAATAAAAGCAACGCGTAGATCACCAATGCATGACAAGACAAAAATATCTGAAAACGACACACAAATCACACACTACCCCTAGGGTACGCCTCATTGTTGCCTTGCCCCTCGAAAGGTGATCGTCGAGTAGAGGATGTTTTAGTAAGTCCTCATGTCCATGAACATGGCATGAGGGTAGCTTCTAAGGTGTCCTCCCATTGCTCCGGTGATCACCATGTCCCGAACCCTCGAATTGACCCGAACACCTCCAACGGTGGTGCTACCTACCTCTCAATGGTGGGATGGCACTACTTTAAGGACATTTACACAGAAGAATTCCTTAGGGTAGGTAGACGACTCTAGATACTTGCTCTAATTTCAAAACAAATCAAAAATACTTTTCACACCGACACTTTTCAAACACTCTTGAGGACCGATACAAGAGTCGAACTGGAATTTTCAAAGAAACTTTTTAAAACCCACAGTTGAAAAGCAAACAAACAATTTTGAAAACACAAATGAGAAAGTATCTAAGAGCCCATGGATAACCATGGATAGAAAGGGTGCTAACACCTTCCCTTTCTATAAATCTACCTCCCGAACCGAGAGCAATCTCTATAAGGAATTTTTCTGTGCTTTTTTCCTTCCATTTGGAGAAAATAAAAGACGGTGGTGACTCTTGCTTCCGCGACATTTCGCGAACCAGCGTTAAACAGTCAGTTCCAGATCCACCGATCATAGTGTGTATGCATTGAAAGAGAGGTTGAAGATGAAGATAACTTTCTTTGTATGTTTATGGTTTCATCTAGTTTCAAATGATGCATGTTATATATATATATATATATATATATATATATATATATATATATATATATATATATATATATATATATATATATATATATATATATATATATATATATATATATATATATATATATATATATATATATATATATATATATATATATATATATATATGTGTGTGTGTGTGTGTCAGTGTGTGTGTGTGTGTGTGTGTGTGTGTGTGTGTGTGTGTGTGTGAGTTGGAGGCAAAAAGAGAAACTAGTAGTTTAGAAAAGAATGCAAACTCTCAAAAAATTTCAATGCATGTATCAACACATGTAAGGCATGAGTCTACTCATATTGACACATGTGTCGACCTATACAATATCATGTGTCGACTCATGAGAGACATAGCTACATGATTTAAAATTGAGCAACATGTGTTTACTCATTCATCGTATGTGTCGACCTATAGAAGAAAATTTTCTTTTATGTGTCGACCTGAAAGCCCTCATGTATCGATACATACAAACATAGGCTACATTCTTTAAAAATGATTCACATATGTCGTCTCATAGCACGTATGTGTCGACACATAAATTTGTTTCTCATATCAAACATGATTTTTAATGCATAAAACCTTTCCTAAACACATTCTAAGATCCCTAATATTAAGATGCACATTAAGACTTATAGAATAAAATATAATATACATAAATTCTAAAATGTCCTAGTTTTGACATCATACAAAACATCTCTAATAGGAAGGTGCACTCACATACTCCCCTTTTTTTAACGATGGCAAAACTTGCGACGATGCATTTGATGTCTTCATGAAGGCTCCCTCTGAATGTGTGCATCATAACTTCGTCTTGCATATGCTTCTTCCCCTTTGACAACATCAAAAAAAAAAGCCAATCCATGAGAAGTATCAAAATCACACATATACTATATACCAAAATCACACAAAGGTGTTTGCAAAGAAAAAAATGTGCACTCACATATACTACAAACGTGAAACGACGGAAAATTGAAATGCTTAAACATAAATAAAAGGAAATACAAACAACATTATCATTTTGTCATCGCAAATCACCCCAACAAAAAATACAATAGCATGAAAGATGATGGATACAATGAAATCAAAAACTCTGGAGTCACTTCAAAAAAACTTCATGTTTACGCAACTCTTCATATTGGTGCCCCGGAAGTTGCACACACATGTTCCTAGCTTGGTGAAAATTGTAAATGCATCAGCACTAAAACCAAAAATAAAGATGCTTCCATAAAATTCGACATGACTTGTTCAAAAATTCCATTTGCACTATAACATGCTCAAACTAATTCATGCAAGAATTGATAGATAACAAGCTTACATATATCATGCAAAGAGTAATGATACATAACATTCTCAAGCATACTATCAAAAGATATTTAAAATGCTAAGATATTACCTCATGAAATATAAATGATGGTGAAATAAAAAATGTTAAAACATGAAGTCACTATAAACATATGGATTGAAAACACTCATTGGTTCATAACAAATTTTTTGGAAGTGAACATTCATGAGATTGTATTACACAAAATATATCACATAAACACAAAATTAAATTGCAAGTGATATAGATAAACAATGTTGGAAATAAAAACTTACTATCAAAGAGATAAGTGAAATGATATTATCTCATTGGACGAAAGACGAAGGATGCACTTACAGAACGAGGAACTTTCAAATGAAAATTGAAATAGTTGTAAAGAATGTCATAAAAAATTTGGACTTCAATCTTTCTAACACATTTATCTTTGCCAAAGTTCCCATTTGTGGGCATTGAATTATCAAGACTATGCATCAACCGTTTTTATAGAGTGTTGTTTGTCACATAAATATCCCTTCTTAAGTAGTCTTAGAGAGTGTGGTAACTTATGGTTATGTCTCTAAGAATATTTTCGATTTGATACCATTCTCATATTTAGCATCATCTTACTCCTCCTCAGGTTTCACCACTTTAGGATGATCAATTCCTTATTCGGTTTCTTTGAGTAAGTCTTCTTAAGATATACCTACATCATGAAAAGAAATACCTTTCCTGACTTATCTAGGATAAGATTACAAATGACAAGCACATACTCTTAAACAATATATAAAAATAGAGATAGTAGTATAAGAAGGATTTACCTATAATACCTTTACCAAGTGTGACACCCTTAGGGCACAAAGTGTGTGTGTATGTGTGTCTATCGCTACCGGGAAAAATACCAACGTAAATAAAGTCTCCATTGAACGTTATTTATCCCAAATAGGGGAAAGGAAAACATCGATAAAAACTAAGAATTGAAAAGAACATGGTCTTGCGACTAAGAGAAGGGTACGAAAGTCGATTACGCAAGGGGAAGGTATTAGCACCCCTCATGTACGTTGTACTCAATGGGATCCACTCTGGTTATTATAATCAAAGTGTGTGTTATATCTAAAGCTTAATTACTAAGGAAATGCATGACAAAATTGATAAGGGAAAAAACAAAAAAAAATTATTTTTGTACTCGCTTAGGTTTTGCAATCCAATACATACGTATCCTTGAGGAATCAGAGCACCGTAGTTCTTCTCAAAATTTTGGTTAGTTGTATGTTTTTTAGTGAATGATGTTATGTATCGCGGTGAAAAATCGAGAGACCAAGATATTGACTAATTTGACTCGTAAAATTAAGAAGTCACCACTGAACTTTATTATTTCCAAGGAAAAGGGAAAATATCAAAACCCTAATATTAACATGCAATGCAAGAAGCAAAAACTAAAATCAAAACACAAAGAGATCTAAGATACTAGGGTTGGTTTATACAAAGGGAATGTATTAACACCCTATGTATCTATATAACTCTATAGGAACCTTTTGTAATATCTATTTTGGTTAAAATTATTTTCTTACTAAAAGATTGTGGAGGTGAGAGAAAAAAAATTTTATAATATTTTTTTTGAAAGACATGAAGTCTTATACCTACGTATCAATGAAGGATCAAAACTTCATAGTTCGTGGTAAAAATAACAAAAGGGTTTGTTGATTGATTTTAAGAGAAGAGACATTGTGTCATCTTAAGGAGAATACTCAACTAATCAACCCACAAGTATGAGAAGATGAATATTTGCATCATCATAAAGAGAAGAGCTTCAACTTGGATATAAAAATCAACAAGTATGCCACTAGCTCCCCTAAGTGGAAAAGAATCAACAACATTCAATTATTACGAAGGAGATAGGAGAATTACAACTTAACTATAAATATGACTTATGTTAAATTTCTTTTGAGAAAAGGTTCTAAATTGAAAATTCAAGTGGCAAAAGGATTTGGGTGAGGTTGAATCACTTTTAGTCTTTTAAAATTGTTTAATATGCTTAAGTGTATTGAAGCATTTATTAAAGAAAGTAAGTTTGAAAATGTAATGATATAAAGTCAAGGTTTTTTTATGAAAGGATTTCAAGTTTGAAATTAGGGTTTAGGTATAAGGGTAAACACAAAATAATAATTTAAAAAGGCAATATATAATGGTAAACACATGAATATGAATCCTAAGACAAACATATACACATGACTATCAAGTCAATCATACAATCCCTTTTCCTTTGATTTGAACATAGGTACTAATAAAAATATAAACAATTAATCTCTAATACAAAGAACAATCACACATGTCACAAATATTAAGGTCAAGATCACAAAGTACCATGGCTTTTAAGAGAGTCATTTAAGAAAAATGCTAAATCAAATATGAACAAGTATTAAGAACAAGATCTTATGTCAAGATAAACAAAAGTGAATCATCAAAGATGAAGTGAGTGTCATGGTTCACAAGATCAAATTCAATCAAGGGTCATGAAGTTAGGGTTTTAGGTGTATGTAGGAACACATGATCAAATCAATCTTGACATTAGAGTTAAGGGAAAGTCAACATGTTTATCAAGTAAAAGTTGTGACAAAAGATAGAAACATACTTTGATAAAACATTCAATCATGGATCATAAAAACACATTAGGTACATAGAAAAGCAAGCATTCATATTATTAGTCCATCATGACAAAAATCGATTCTAAACATCAAGAAGATTTTAATCACGATAGACATCAAAGTTTAGAATCAAACAAAGTCATGACATCAAAGTTAGAAGTGTACATAAACATGCGATCAGAGGAAGCTTTAACTCATGGATAACAAATCATCAATATATCATCATGGTATGAAGAAATAACCATGTATATCTATATCATGCATCAAAGGCAAGGGGAAAGCATCATGATCAATTTAGGGTTTCAAGGTATCAAACACAAATTTTATTCATTAGAGCATGCTAAACCCTGGGTAGCAACCAATTTAATCATGTTATCAACATCAAACAAGACACAACCAAAGTATACTATAGCCATATAATCATGTATGATCAATTAGGTCAAAATATCAATCAAAGGAACATCAATAAAGCTTAAAAAACACATAAAAAGAACTAGTTTTCAACTTAATAAAAATAAGTAAAATAAATGTCACTTTTGGTGATTTTATATGGATTAATAAAATGTATAGATAAACAAAGAAACATGAAAAAAATCAAGTCAAAAGGAATTAATATTCGCATAGAAAATCACGTTGAAAGTTGAAAAGAAATCAAGAAAATAACAAAACAAACTAGTGTTAAAAAGATGGAAGGCTCCCTAAAGGACTTGAACTCACGTACTAGCACTTACCATTCTAAACTTTAACCACTGGGCCACACACAATGGCTGGTAATAACACGCCCTCGGTTAAATATGTTATAAAAGAAGTTCAAAATGCTAAAAGAAAAATGAAACAAAACAAAAAGGGTGGGAATGACTCCACTAGGGTTTGAACCAGCACCCTATACACCACATACACAAAGCCTTACCAATTGCACTAACCTTTCATTCTTGAATAATATGCCTTAAACTAAATATATTATAAAATATCATTCAAAATGAAAAATAGCGCCACCACCGTCTTCATCTTCTTCGTGAAACAACAACAACACACATGGTGTAATTTCCAACTTCCTCATTTCTAAACTAAACCAAAAGATGTGTAAATCAAACTTTTTAAAATTTTATGAGGATTTCAAAAATATACATGTCACAAATTAATACCAACTGCAGCTCACAAATTTTACTCCAAACCAAAAACCCTAAGTTTTTTCAAAGTTAAATTAAATGATGAACAAACTCAACCAATGCCTATTTTCATAGGGATTTCATCCATGATATTAAAACACACAAAATAGTATCAAGAAATGTTCAAAATGATGCTTGTATGGATGACTTCAAAATCAAGAAAAATTCACCTAATGGAGCAAGGTCCAATGTCTTGCAAGGTTCATAATGTAACTTTTAGTTTGCTTTGAAAATGTATCAAACTCTCTAACCAAGTTCTCTTATGATGGTGAATGAGCACGGGTTGGATGGAACAATAGAGGTTGTCATATCCCAATTTTGCCCGCCCTTAGTGCTACCATCAAGTTTATTTTTAAACTTTGATTTTTATAAAATTCTTTTGATTTACATTAATATGTTGGGGTTTTATAAATATTCATTTTCGAGTTAATTTAAAAATATAATAATTTTTAAATTATTTATATTTTTAAATAGCAAATAATTGATCATCTTCATATATTTTCAATTGGCTTTTTATTGCAATTGAATAACGTAGCACAATTGATAAGAGAGTAAGGATTACAAGTGGAAGATCCTGAGTTCAAGTCATGTTACACTACTTTTTGGCATTTATATTCTTTTGTGTGTTTTTTCAATAAAAAGGATAAAAAAGTCATTTTCAATTATTTTATTATTATTTTCTATTTCTATTTTAAGGCTATTTTAAAACTATTTTTTTTTTATTTGATTTTACACACTTAATAATCAAGATGTTAAAAATAATTGAAATCTTTCAAAACCAATTTTTATTAATCACAAAATCAATCACAATATTGAGGAAATCACAAAACTGTCTAGGTTCATAATCTAGTCCTCCAAATTTCTATCAAGTCTCAATTTGTGTAAGTCTTTCCAAAAATATCATAAAAAAGGTGTTTTTTATTTATTTAAATAGTATTTTCATTTTCCTATATTTTATATATTTTAAATTTTTTTTTATTAAAATCATTATTTTATGCAAAAAAATAGCCAAAATGTCTAATTATAAATAAAATCTTATTTAGTTTAAATATTTTTCAAATCTATCTTGTATCTGGTCACAAATAAGACCAGATTCTTAGATTTGTTGATCAAGATTGAATTGTAAACTTTTGAGCTTTTTTTTGGTGTGGACTATTTCCTTTTTGGGGTGTCTTTAACCTAATTCCAAATCTATAAATAGACCACTCTTTCACACTATTTTTAATCCACAATTTTATAATCATCCATAATTCACTAGAGTTCTCCTAAAATTGTTGTTCTTCACATCGAAGAACAACAACAAAGAAACCCTGAAGCCTTCATCAACAGTCACTTATTTTAGGATTTTGAACAGAACACCTACAATTTTTCTATCAACAATTTTTTAAAACCTCGTTGTTGTCTCCAACATTTATCTAAGTAGGATCTTGCCCCAAAGGAAAAAAGAGGAGAACGACGAAGGAAAGAAAGAATTTCTATCATTTGCTCACCGGGGAAATCCTCGCTCCCGTAGGTTGGTCTCTCTTAAAAATCTCCATCGTAAAATTTCTTGAATTGTTTACATTTTATTTCTATTGAGTATTTTATTGCTGCGATTCATTGCTTGTTTAAAATCTCCATGTTTGTTGTCTTGATGTTTATTCTTTTTTAATTTAATTAATAAAACAAAAATTTCAATATCTATTATGATTTGTAACATGTATATATGATATGGGTCACGTAGAAACATGTTCACTTTGCAAATAAAACAACAACTTTCATACATGTTCTTTCTTTTAATTATTATTATTAGGTTAATTATTACATTACAATTTTCTAATGATTTTGTTTCTCTTGTTTTTTTTGTGTCGCTTTTTAATTTAATAAAAGAATACAAAAATACGTTAGTTTTATTATTAGGTTAAGTGAAAAGTCGAGAATAACAAAAATATTCCTTATACATAATTATTAGGATTTTTCAATCAATTAAATAATTTAAATCATTGACCTTATACATAAATCCAAACAATTTCATAATCAAATTAATATTTTACAAAGATATTAAAACCTTTAGCCTATTGGGTCCGGTTCAATATCTGAACTTGGGCCCTATTCCTTATACACTTCCTTTTTTATACTGCGTGAATAGAAAAGCACACCTCTCGCCTTTTGAGCTTGAATTCAATATCTGAATTTAGGCCCTTGTGTTAGCACCTCCTATTTTACCACCTCAACCTAATTAACACCCCCCCCCCTTTTGTGTTTTATTTTATTTTTATTTTTATTTTATGATTTTTATATTATATATTTTCTATTTTTTATAATTTCAGTATTATATTAATTATTACTATTAATTATTATCGAATCAAATATCATTTTTTTTAACTTCTTCAAATATATTTTACCTATTGCATTAAAATATCTTTTACCCTGCATTTAAATAAGAATTTTTATAATTAGTATATATAAAACACCAACCAACTACGAACTACGAATTGAGACTCTGATTCCTCCTAAGAGGATACGTAGGCATACGACTAAAATCATGGCGAGTTCACCTATTGAATATTAAAACCCTTTTTCCCTATTAAAACATTAAAACCCTTTTTACCTAAATCTAAACCTAGTATCCTTACGAATAAGGTAGATGAAAGGTGCCTAACACCTTCCTTTCGTCTACAGAAGTCTGGAACTTATAATCTTTGTTTTATGAATTAGAGTTTCCTATTAGATTCCCTTCCTTAGGATAAAAACTAGTAGTGGCGACTCTGATTAAAAAATCAGTCGCAACAGCTGGCCACTCTGCTGGGGACTTCAACCTTAGGTATATGCCTTTCCTTTAGGTTTTTATTTTTTTTACTTTGTTGGGTTTTTATTTTATTTATTAATTTTATTCTTTATTTATTTCCTTGTCTATTTTATCATTATATATTTGTTGTGGGGCGGGATTTCAATTTCAAAATATTTATAAAAAAAACCCTTAGAAAGAAGGTTGGTCTATTAACTTAGGGGATATATCATCCATGTGAGTTTATGTGATGACTTCTTCTAGAGTCGGTGGAATTCTGCAAAAAGAATACTTCTCAAGAGATATCCTCTTGAAAGGTAGGACTTTAGAGTGCCACATATGACTTTTTGTATAATCCTAACCAAAATCTCATGACGAGACCCTTCACGACTTTGAGACGAAAGTCTCAGTCCGTAAAGAGGCTCCACTTAAGGGAGGCCATTGTGCCTTTTCCCTCTGGTGTTATTCATGATACCCTTAAGGAAGCCACCTTATGGGAAGGGTAGACTAACCGTAGGCCAAAACTAGGAGCCTACCTTCTAAGGATATCATTCATATAATCACATTCCTAAACCCGCAAGGGTTACTTCTGGTATACTATGATCCCTAGCCTGTAGGGTTTATCTTTTGTAACTCATAAACACTAGTCTGTAGGGATTCCTCAACCGCTCATTAGTCTATTACAATTCCAAGCTTGTAGGAATTATCCTCCCTCAATTACAATTCCTAGCTTGTAGGGATTCCTCTTCGTCTTCTATGGTCCTTAATCCTTAAGGAATTCATATCTGTCTCAATCTTTGAGTCAGTGTAGGGCATCATCAAATCCATATCTATTATCATCTTCATCCTTAAGGAATTCCTATTTGTCTCAATATCTGAGTCAGTGTTGGGTATCCTAAAATCCATATCTATTATTATCTTCATCTTCAAGGAATTCATATTTGTCTCAATATCTGAGTCAGTGTAGGGTATCCTCAAATCCATATCTATTATCATCTTCATCCTTAAGGAATTCTTATCTGTCTCAATATCCGAGTCACTGTAGGGTATCCTCTAATCCCTATTTATTATCTTCGTCCTTAAGGAATTCTTATATGTCTCAATCTCTGAGTCATTGTAGGGTATCTTCAAATCCATATCTATTATCCTTAGGGAGTTCCTTCCCGTCTGAATCTCTGAGTCAGTGTAGGATATCATCAAATCCATATTTATTATCTTCGTCCTTAAGAAATTCCTATCTGTCTCAATCTCTGAGTCGGTATAAGGTACCCGCGTTTCTATCACTATCTTCATCCTTAAGGAGTTCCTGCCTGTCTCAATATCTGAGACAGTGTAGGATATTACCATTTCCATATTTACCATTAAACCTGTATAGGGTACCCCTACGTCTACCCTCATACTACGTCTGCATCGCATTGCATATCTATGAAACTTTGTTGCATACCCATGCATTTACATACGCCCATACATTTGCATCTCATGCATTTCCACCTTCGTTATTATCCAACTATCATCTTCTAGCAGGTTTCCCGATACTCACAAGTGATCTAAAATAGCTATGGAGAAATTCAAGAGATACAAGTCTTATTGGAGAGAGAAGGCATCCCTTCACAATGTCATCAACAGGCCTACACAACGCCTCAAATATCGCTACCATTGGTGATTCCTTAACATCAAGAGTAATTGCCTTACCAACATAATTGATATGCCCAAGAAGAAGTCAAGGGTCACACCCATGCTTTGACAAGTGCAAAAACTATGAAGCACCCCTTAAATACAGTGGACCAACAAAAAATCTCATCTCAAAGATCATCAGACTTTATCAAATTCAATTTGTAAAATCCAAGTTGCTAGGTTGTATTTGTTGTGAACTTGTATCTTTTGATTAGTAATTCTAATAAAATAAGCATGCATGTTTTTGAAATCAATTCATTCCACAAAATCAATAACTTTTTATTTTCACTCTTATTTTCCATTTTCAAATTAACAAACTTCGAAGGAGAATGATGAAAATTAAATAATAAGAATTTTGCTAAACTATACTTTCAATGGTAAGACCAAGCTGACGATGTAAGGAATTGTTTCACTTCCCAAATAGTGGAGATAGAAGGAGTTAATCCGTAGTTAACCCCCTCGAGCCAGAAGTCGGTGTTCTTTCTATTTTCTCAAAAAAAATACCCTTAATCTTAACCAGGGGTTAATTAGTCTTTAAATTAATTCAATGGTGCATTCTATTCTCAAGAGAATTAAGTCCATCCAAGCAAAGGTTCAAGCATATCTCCTTCCTTGATACATCATTGAGGAAATGATCTAAGCAAAGGTTCAAGCACACCATCTTCCTCGTGTGCATCAACAAAGATTGAGGAAGGAATCAGTAAATACAAAGCTCTCAACATCTTCCTCCTTAATACATCATTCAAAATAGAGGAAAACAATGAAGATGAAGCTCACAACAATCAGCGTGGCAGTCACAAATTTTCAAAGTCAAAAGCAAAAAAAAGAGAAATTAAAAAAAAAGGAAAGCCCGCTAAGTCAAAGCAAAAAAGACTTGACTTAGGAAAAAGTTAGGGCATCCCGATGGACCAGAAATTCAAAAGAATTGGTCCATGCAAAAATAAGGGATTAAAAACAAATAAATTGGAGAACAATCTATTTACTGCCACCTAAAGAAACATCAAGGCTTCTCATCAAAGCTTGGATATTATCAACACTTGGATCTTATTAATTCTTTTTCATCGAGGCTTGAATCTTTATGTACGCTTCTCATCGTCTGCGCGACTACAAAATTTCTCTTGGAGATTGGATGCATCTATTTTATTAATTGAACTTAGGATTGAATATCATCAAGGAGATTGGGGTGGGCTAAATAAATTTTGAGCCTTATATCTTTTTTTTTCTTAAACCACGAACCTTGTCCATGTTACAACCTTCAAAAGTCCTAATTGAAGCGAGGTTAACTATGAAAGCATACTAAGCAAAATTTGTGTTAAACTGACTCCTACATTTGTTAAATTTATTACTAATCACTTCGCTTCTTCTAATCTCCATCTCTAATCATCCATTTATATTTAAACTTCGATTTCAAAACTTACATGTACATCACTAAGAATTACTTTTTCAAAATGTACAATTTTATCTACGAATCAATACTTAGCATCAAGGAAATTTCAAAAAGGTCTGATCAAAGGCAACATTTCCAAGAAGCTTATAACTAGGGGTAAAGAATCTAAGAGGACCCCTATAAGCAAGAGCAAAGACTAATGATTGTAGGGGTATATCACATGAAAATATCATTAACAATGGGCAACCTTCCAAGATTCAAACGTTGGAGCAATACATACCAAGTTCATCCTACTATACGTAGGGTACAAATTCCCCTTCAAGCAACTTCAAGTATAAACTTTTCAAGTTTCGAATACTTGGGGCAATCTATGTCAAGTTTGTGGTGAAGTCTGAGTTCTCTCTGAGGATACTTCCTCCAAATCTAGAAGATTGAGGGGCACCTTTTTCAAAATTCTAATAATGGGGCAGACCACTGCAAGGCTCGATCATAAGAAATTAAAGCCAAGCATTTTCAAGAGTCTTTTAATTAGGGAAATAATACAAAGTAGTGGGGTCATTCACATTATGATCAAACTGTTTCCAAGCTTATATCAAAGATAATATCCTCCAAGACCCTACCAACAAATTAGGGAAGGACAATCCTTATAAAAGCAAGCTCTTCGTGTAATTTCATAATCTCCGATGGATCTTTCTCCTACATCCAGCAATCTTCAAGTTCAAATCGAGTATCGGGAAATCTTGGTAGCATAACGTTCAACCGTCGTGTGACAAAACAACCTTGTTACATAGGCAAACCTCTACGCTTAGTCACCCACGACCTATCACAGGGGGGCCTTATTCAAAAAGGCATTCAAGTCATAATCATAAAGAATAAGGCTGCATAAATCATGCATTAGGGCTCCTTGATCCAAAACCAAGCTACTTATCATCTCATCCATTTGACAAATTCCGAAAGCATGGGTCAAGCATATCTCGAAAAGCCTAATTACGCATTCGCATTTCAAAATCTAACATCCATCTACATATATACAAGTTATTCATCAAATACATCAATCAATCATCACATTTCATATATCAATCAATCATCACATTTCATATATCAATCAATCATCACATTTCATGCACCAATCAAATTTGCACGCATGGCATACAACCTTGTTTTTATGTGAAGACAATCATAATTGTCAAAAAAGCTATCAATTCTACATTGAATCTCAGTAGTAGATTCTCCTGTTTGATCACAACAGTTGATTATCCGGAAGACCTCGGTAGCAGGTAACTCAAATTGAATCTCGGCAGTAGATTCTCCTGGTTGATCATGACATTTGATTATCTGGAAGACCTCGGCAGAAGGTATTTCAAATCGAATCTCAGCAGTAGATTCTCCTGGTTGATCACAGCAGTTGATTATTCGGAAGACCTCGGCAGAAGGTATTTCAAATCGAATCCCGGCAGTAGATTCTCCTAGTTGATCACGACAGTTGATTATCTGGAAGACCTTGGCAGAAGGTATTTCAAATCGAATCTCGGTAGTAGATTCTTCTGGTTGATCACGGCAGTTGATTATTTGGAATACCTCAGTATAAGGTAGTTCATAATTGAATCTCGACAGTAGATTCTCCTGGTCGATCACGGTAGTTGATTTTCTGGAAGACCTCGGCAGAAGGTATTTCAAATTGAATCTCGGCAGTAGATTCCCCTGGTTGATCACATCCGTTGATTATCCAGAAGACCTCGGCAGAAGGTAATTCAAATTGAATCTTGGCAGTAGATTCTATTGGTCGATCATAATAGTTGATTATCCAAAAGACCTCGGCAGAAGGTAATTTAAAACAAATCTTGGCAGTAGATTCCTCTGGTTGATCATGGCAGTTGATTATCCAGAAGACCTCGACAGTAGGTAATTCTCAATTTGAATCTCGACAGTAGATTCCTCAAAAATCTCGACAGTAGATTTCTCGTTAAGAGCGTCACGTTATGCATATACATCATGCATGATATTCCTCAAAACATACGTCGGGAAGAATCGTTATCTCTTGGACCTATCAAATTTTCACCTTAGTTGAAAACAAATAACCAGCAAATGACTAATCTCACCCTCAATTTAGCTATCTAAGGTTTGATCATCAAAACACACTTCCTGTACAATTCAACCCATCACCTAAGACTCCATACAATGATATGTTTAACCCATTACCTAAGACTTCATGCAGTGATGTGTTCTCTACAACGTAGCTCATTACCTAAGACTCCATGCAGTAATGTGTGAAACTCATTGCCTAAGACTCCATGCAACGATGTGTTTTCCTCTCCTTACCCATTACCTAAGACTCCACGTAGTAATATGCGAAACTTAGCTCATTGCCTAAGATTCCATGCAGCAGTGTAACATGACCCATTGCCTAAGACTCCATGTAGCAATGTGTTTTCCTCTCCTTACCCATTACCTAAGACTCCACACAGTAATGTGTGAAACTTAGCTCATTACCTAAGACTCCATGCAACAGTGTGACATGACATATTGCCTAAGACTCCATGCAGTAATGTGTTTTCTCTCTTCACCCATTACCTAAGACTCCATGCAGTAATGTGTGACACTCCCAACATAACCCATTGCCTAAGACTCCATGCAGTAGTGTGTTTTCTTATTTCGTGATATAGAGCATTGCCTAAGACTCCATACAGCGGTGTTTGAAATCCAAATTTAGCTCATCGCCTAAAGACTCCACGCAACAATTTGCAAACATAAACCATTGCCTCAGTCTCCAAGCAGCCATGAATTATCAAGTGTTGTTTTATTCATCCCTCAAGGTGCGATTAATAAGCAAAATCAAACCCAAACGTATCATATTGGTATCCCAAACATTGATTAATATCACTCTCTTTTCTACTCAAGCTCTAGTAGGATGACACATTGTCGTCTTTACCTATCCCTTTATACAAATTCTAAATCATCATCCTCACCTTTATTCAAATCCTGGTAAGCGATACATCATCATCTTTTCCTATTCTCTTCAAAACTCTTAGGGGTATGCTATATTAGTATAACCCAATCTAGCCAACTCTTAGGGGTATATTATATCAGCGTAACCTCATCTAGCCAACTCTTGGGGGTATGCTATATCAGCGTAACCCTATCTAGCCAACTCTTGGGGGGTATGCTATATCACCGTAACCCTATGTAGCCAACCTTTGGTCAAATTTTGAGGTCTTCCATTATTTAATAAATCTCTGATTCGAATGTACGAGACCTATGCATTCTCACACCATTTAAATCTAAGAGTTATTAAATAGGGGCAACTGTCATACTCCAAATTTGCCCGCCCTCAGTGCTATCATCAAGTTTATTTTCAAACTTTGATTTTTATAAAATTCTTTTGATTTACATTAATATGTTGGGATTTTGTAAATATTCGTTTTCGAGTTAATTTAAAAATATAATATTTTTCAAATTATTTGTATTTTTAAATAGCAAATAATTGATCATCATATATTTTCAATTGGCTTTTTATTGCAATTGAATAACATAGTACAGTCGGTAAGAGAGTAA
The DNA here is from genome assembly GCA_948472305.1 of Vicia faba. Taxonomy (NCBI): domain Eukaryota; kingdom Viridiplantae; phylum Streptophyta; class Magnoliopsida; order Fabales; family Fabaceae; genus Vicia; species Vicia faba. Next base: position 1,039,676,194 of record OX451740.1, read on the forward strand.
GGCTTACAAGTGGAAGATCCTGAGTTCAAGTCATGTTACACTACATTTTGGCATTTATATTCTTTTGTGTATTTTTTGAATAAAAAGGATAAAAAAGTCATTTTTCAATTATTTTATTATTATTTTCGTTTTCAATTTTAAGGGTATTTTAAAATAATTTTTTTATTTTTTCTTTGTTTTATACACTTAAAAGTCAAGATATTAAAAAAAAATTGAAATCTTTCAAAACCAATTTTTATTAATCACAAAATCAGTCACAATATTGAAAAAATCACAAAAGTGTCTAGGTTCATAATATAGTCCTCCAAATTTCAATCAAGTCTCAATTTGTGTAAATCCTTCCAAAAATATCATAAAAATGTGTTTTTTTATTTATTTAAATAGAATTTTTGTTTTCCTATATTTTATATATTTTAAAATAGTTTTTTTTATTAAAACCATTATTTAATGCAAAAAAATAGCCAAAAAGTCTAATTATAAATAAAATCTTATTTAGTTTAAATATTTTTCAAATCTATCTTGTCTTTGGTCACAAATAAGACCAGGTTCTTAGACTTGTTGATCAAGATAGAATTATAAACTTTTGAGTTTTTTTTTTGTGTGGATTATTTCCTTTTTGGTGTGCCTTTAACCAAATTCCAAATCTATAAATAGACCATTCTTTCACACTATTTTTCATCCACAATTCACTAGAGTTCTCCTAAAATCATTGTTCTTCACATCGAAGAACAACAACAAAGAAACCCTGAAACCTTCATCAACAGTCTCTTATTTTAGGGTTTTGAACAGAACACCTACAATTTTTCTATCAACAATTTTTTAAAACCTCGTTGTTGTCTTCAACATTTATCTAAGTAGGATCTCGCCCCAAAGAAAAAAAGAGAAGAACGACGAAGGAAATAAAGAATTTCTATCATTTTCTCACCGGGGGAATCCTCGCTCCCGTAGGTTGGTATCTCTTAAAAATCTCCATCGTAAAATTTCTTGAATTGTTTATATTTTATTTCTATTGAGTATTTTATTGTTGCGATTCATTGCTTGTTTAAAATCTTCATGTTTGTTGTCTTGATGTTTATTCTTTTTTAATTTAATTAATAAAACAAAAATTTCAATATCTATTATAATTTGTAACATGTATATATGATTTGCGTCACGTAGAAACATGTTCACTTTGCAAATAAAACAACAACTTCCATACATGTTCTTTCTTTTAATTATTATTATTAGGTTAATTATTGCATTACAATTTTCTAATGGTTTTGTTTATCTTGTTTTATGTTTGTCGCTTTTTAATTTAATAAAAAAAATACAAAAATATGTTAGTTTTATTATTAGGTTAAGTGAAAAGTCGAGAATAACAAAAATATTCCTTATACATAATTATTAGGATTTTTTAATCAATTTAATAATTCAAATCATTGACCTTATACATAAATCCAAACAATTTCATAATCAAATTAATATTTTATAAAGATATTAAAACCTTCAGCCTATTGGGCCCAGTTCAATATCTGAACTTGGGCCCTATTCCTTATACACTCCCTTTTTTATACTGTGTGAACAGAAAAGCACACCTCCCGCCTTTTGGACTTGAATTCAATATCTGAATTTAGGCCCTTGTTGTTAGCACCTCCTGTTTTACCACCTCAACCTAATTAACACCCTCCCCCCTTTGCGTTTTTTTTTTTAATGATTTTTAAATTATATATTTTCTATTTTTTATAATTTCAGTATTATATTAATTATTATCGAATCAAGTATCATTTTTTAACTTATTCAAATATATTTTAGCTATTGCATTAAGATATCTTTTACCCTGCATTTAAATAAGAATTTTTTTAATTAGTATATAAAAAACACCAACCAACTGCGAATTGGGACTCTGATTCCTCCTAAGAGGATACGTAGGCATACGACTAAAATCGTGGCGAGTTCCCCTATTGAAAATTAAAACCCCTTTTTCCCCTATTAAAACATTAAAACCCTTTTTACCTAAACTTAAACCTAGTATCCTTATAAATAAGGTAGATGAAAGGTGCCTAACACCTTCCTTTCGTCTAAAGAGGTCAAAAACTTAGAATCTTTGTTTTACGAATTATGGTTTCCTATTAGATTCCCTTCCTTAGGATAAAATCTAGTAGTGGCGACTCTGATTAAAAAATCAGTCGCAACAGCTGGCGACTCTGTTGGGGACTTTAACCTTAGGTATAGACCTTTCCTTTAGGTTTTTGTTTTTTTTTACTTTGTTGGGTTTTTATTTTATTTATTAATTTTATTCTTTATTTATTTCCTTGTCTATTTTATCATTATATATTTGTAGTGGGGCAGGATTTCAATTTCAAAATATTTATAAAAAAACCCTTAGAAAGAAGGTTCGTCTATTAGCTTAGGGGATATATCATCCCTGCGAGTTTATGTGACGAATTCTCCTAGAGCCGGTGGAATTCCGCAAAAATAATACTTATCAAGAGATATCCTCTTGAAAGGTAGGACTTTAGAGTGCCACATATGACTTTTTGTATAATCCTAACCAAATCTCATGACGATACCCTTCACGACTTTGAGACGAAAGTCTCGGTCCGTAAATAGGATCCACTTAATGGAGGCCCTTGTGCCTTTTCCCTCTGGTGTTATTCATGATACCCTTAAGGAAGTCACCTTATGGGAAGGGTAGACTAATTGTAGGACAAAACTAGGATCCTACTTTCTAAGGATATCATTCATATAATCACATCTCTAACCCGCAAGGGTTACTTCTGGTATACTATGATCCCTAGCCTGTAGGTTTTATCTTTCGTAAGTCATAAACCCTAGCCTGTAGGGATTCCTCAACTGCCCATTAGTCTATTAAAATTCCAAGCTTGTAGGAATTCTCGTCCCTCAGTTACAATTCCTAGCTTGTAGTGATTCCTCTTCGTCTTCTATGGTCCTTAATCCTTAAGGAATTCCTATATGTCTCAATCTTTGAGTCAGTGTAGGGCATCATCAAATCCATATCTATTATCATCTTCATCCTTAAGGAATTCCTATTTGTCTCAATATCCGAGTCAATGTAGGGTATCCTCAAATCCATATCTATTATTATCTTCATCTTCAAGGAATTCATATTTGTCTCAATATCTGAGTCAATGTAGGGTATCCTTAAATCCATATCTAATATCATCTTCATCCTTAAGGAATTCTTATCTGTCTCAATATCCGAGTCACTGTAGGGTATCCTCTAATCCCTATTTATTATCTTCGTCCTTAAGGATTCTTATATGTCTCAATCTCTGAGTCATTGTAGGGTATCTTCAAATCCATATCTATTATCCTTAGGGAGTTCCTTCCCGTCTCAATCTCTGAGTCAATGTAGGATATCATCAAATCCATATTTATTATCTTCGTCCTTAAGAAATTCCTATCTGTCTCAATCTCTGAGTCGGTATAAGGTACCCGCATTTCTATCACTATCTTCATCCTTAAGGAGTTCCTGCCTGTCTCAATCTTTGAGACAGTGTAGGATATTATCATTTCCATATTTACCATTAAACCTGTATAGGGTACCCCTACGTCTACCCTCATACTACGTCTGCATCGCATTGCATATCTATGAATCTTTTTTGCATACCCAAAAGCCAAAAAATATTTTGCATACCCATGCATTTACATACGTCCATACATTTGCATCTCATGCATTTCCACCTTCGCTATTATCCAACTATCATCTGCTAGAAGGTTTCCCAATACTCACAAGTGAACTAAAAGAGCTATGGAGAAATTCAAGAGATACAAGTCTTATTGGACAGAGAAGGCAGCCCTTCACAATGTTATCAACAGGCCTACACAACGCCTCAAATATCGCTACCATTGGTGATTCCTCAACATCAAGAGCAATTGCCCTATCAACAGAATTGGTATGCCCAAGAAGAAGTCAAGGGTCACCCCCATGCTTTGACAAGTGCAAAAACTATGAATCATCCCTTAAATACAGTGGACCAACAAAAAATCTCATCTCAAAGATCATCAGACTTTATCAAATTCAATTTGTAAAATCCAAGTTGCTAGGTTGTATATGTTGTAAAATTGTATCTTTTGATTAGTAATTCTAATAAAATAAGCATGCATGTTTTTGAAATCAATTCATTCCACAAAAATCAATAACTTTTTATTTTCACTTTTCTTTTCCATTTTCAAATTAACAAATTTCGAAGGAGAATGATGAAAATTAAATAACAAGAATTTTACTAAACTATGCTTTCAATGGTCAGACCAATCTGACGATGTAAGGCATTGTTTCACTTCCCAAACAGTGGAGATATAAGGAGTTAATCCGTAGTTAACCCCCTCGAGCCAGAAGTCGGAGTTCTTTCTATTTTCTAAAAAAATACCCTTAATCTTAACCAGGGGCTGGGTAGTCTTTCAATTAATTCAACGGTGCATTCTATTATCAAGAGAATCAAGTCCATCCAAGCAAAGGTTCAAGCATATCTCCTTCCTCGATACATCATTGAGGAAATGATCTAAGCAAATGTTCAAGCACATCATCTTCCTTGTGTGCATCAACAAAGATTTAGGAAGGAATCAGTAAATACAAAGCTCTCAACATCTTCCTCCTTAATACATCATTCAAAATCGAGAAAACAATGAAGATGAAGCTCACAACAATTAGCATGGCAGTCACAAATTTTCAAAGTCAAAAGAAAAAAAAGAGAAATTAAAAAAAAAGGAAAGCCCGCTAAGTCAAAGCAAAGAAGACTTGACTTAGGCAAAAGTTAGGGCATCCCGATGGACCAGAAATTCAAAAGAATTGGTCCATGCAAAAATAAGGGATTAAAAACTAATAAATTGGAGAACAATCTAGTGACTGCCACCTCAAGAAACACTAAGGCTTATCATCAACACTTGGATCTTATCAACACTTGGATCTTATCAATTCTTTTTCATCGAGGCTTGAATCTTTATCTATGCTTCTCATTGTCTGCGCGACTATAAAATTTCTCTTGGAGATTGAATGCATCTATTGTATTAATTTAACTTAGGATTGAAGATCATCAAGGAGATTAGGGTGGGCTAAATAAATTTTGAGCCTTATATCTTTTTTTCTTAAACCACGAACCTTGGCCACGTTACAACCTTTAAAAGTTCTAATTGAAGCGAGGTTAACTATGAAAGCATACTAAGCAAAATTTGTGTTAAACTGACTCATACGTTTGTTAAATTTATTACTAATCACTTATATTATTCTAATCTCCATCTCTAATCATCCATTTATAATCAAACTTAGATTTTAAAACTTGCATGTACATCACTAAGAATTACTTTTTCAAAATGTACAATTTTATCTACAAATCAATACTTAGCATCAAGGAAATTTCAAAAAGGTTTGATCAAAGGCAACATTTCGAAGAAGCTTCTAACTAGGGGTAAAGAATCTAAGAGGACCCCTATAAACAAGAGCAAAGACTAATGATTGTAGGGGTATATCACATGAAGATATCATTAACAAGGGGCAACCTTCCAAGATTCAAACGTTGGAGCAATACATACCAAGTTCATCCTACTATACGTAGGGTCCAAATTCCCCTTCAAGCAACTTCAAGTATAAACTTTTCAAGCTTCGAATACTTGGGGCAATCTATGTCAAGTTTGTGGTGAAGTCTGAGTTCTCTCTGAGGATACTTCCTCCAAATCTAGGAGATTGACGGGCACCTTTTTCAAAATTCGAATAATGGGGCAGACCACTGCAAGGCTCGATCATAAGAAATTGAAGCCAAGCATTTTCAAGAGTATTTTAATCAGGGGCATAATACAAAGTAGTGGGTCATTCACATTATGATCAAATTTTTTTTCCAAGCTCATATCAAATAGAATCTCCTCCAAGACCCTACCAACAAATTAGGGACGGACAATCCGCATAAAAGCAAGCTCTCCGCGTACTTTCATAATCTTCGATGGATCTTTCTCCTACATCCAACAATCTTCAAGTTCAAATCGAGTATCGGGAAATTATGGTAGCATAATGTTCAACCATTGTGTGACAAAACAACCTTGTTACATAGGCAAACCTCTACGCTTAGTCACCCACGACCTATCATAGGGGGCACCATTCAAAAAGGCAGTCAAGTCATAATCATAAAGAATAAGGCTGCATAAATCATTCATTAGGGTTCCTTGATCCAAAACCAAGCTACTTATCATCTCATCCATTTGACAAATTCCGAAAGCATGGGTCAAGCATATCTCGAAAAGCCCAATTACGCATTCGCATTTCAAAATCTAACATCCATCTACATATATCCAAGTCATTCATCACATACATCAATCAATCATCACATTTCATATATCAATCAATCATCACATTTCATGCACCAATAAAATTTTCACACATGGCATACAACCTCGTTTTTATGTGAAGACAATCATAATTGTCAATTAAGCTATCAATTCTACATTGAATCTTGATAGTAGATTCTCCTGTTTGATCACGATAGTTGATTATCATGAAGACCTCGGCAGAAGGTAACTCAAATTGACTCTCGACAGTGGATTATCCTGGTTGATTACGACATTTGATTATCCGGAAGACCTCGGCAGAAGGTATTTCAAATTGAATCTCAACGGTAGATTCTCCTGGTTGATCATGGCAGTTGATTATCCGAAAGTCCTCGGCAAAAGGTATTTCAAATCGAATATCGGCAGTAGATTCTCCTGGTTGATCACGACAGTTGATTATCCGGAAGACCTCGGCAAAAGGTATTTCAAATCGAATCTCGGAAGTAGATTCTCCTGGTCGATCATGATAGTTGATTATGCGGAAGACCTCGGCAGAAGGTAATTCAAATTGAATCTCAGTAGTAGATTCTCCTGGTTGATCATGGTAGTTGATTATCTGGAAGACCTTGGCAGAAGGTAGTTTATAATTGAATCTCGACAGTAGATTCTCTTGGTTGATCACAACAGTTGATTATCCGAAAGACCTCAACAGAAGGTAGTTCGCAATTGAATTTTGGGAGTAGATTCTCCTGGTCGATCACGGGAGTTGATTATTCGGAAGACCTTGGCAGAAGGTATTTAAAATTGAATCTCGGCATTAGATTCCCCTGGTTGATCACATCAGTTGATTATCCAGAAGTCCTCGGCAGAAGGTAATTCAAATTGAATCTCAGTAGTAGATTCTCTTGGTCGATCACAATAGTTTATTATCCGAAAGACCTCGGCAGAAGGTAATTCAAAACAAATCTCGGCAGTAGATTCCTCTGGTTGATCATGGCAGTTGATTATCCCGAAGACCTCGACAGTAGGTAATTCTCAATCGAATCTAGGCAATAGATTCCTCGTAAATCTCGACAGTAGATATCTCGTTAAGAGCCTCGCGTTATGCATATACATCATGCATGACATTCCTCAAAACACACGTCGGGCAAAATCATTATCTCTTGGCCCTATCGAATTTTCACCTTAGTTGAAAACAAATAACCAGCAAATGACTAATCTCACCCTCGATTTAGCTATCTAAGACTTGATCATCAAAACACACTTCCTCTACATTTCAACCAATCACCTAAGACTCCATGCAATGATGTGTTCAACCCATCACCTAAGACTTCATGCAGTGATGTGTTCTCTATGACGTAGATCATTACCTAAGACTTCATGCAGTAATGTGTGAAACTAATTGTCTAAGACTCCATGCAGTGATGTGTTTTCCTCTCTTTACCCATTACCTAAGACTCCACGTAGTAATATGCGAAACTTAGCGCATTTCCTAAGACTCTATGCAGCAGTGTAAAATGACCCATTGCCTAAGACTCCATGCAGCAATGTGTTTTCCTCTCCTTACCCATTACCTAAGACTTCTCATAGTAATGTGTGAAACTTAGCTCATTGCCTAAGACTCCATGCAGCAGTGTGACATGACCTATTTCCTAAGACTCCATGCAGCGATGTGTTTTTCTCTCTTCACCCATTACCTAAGACTCCATGCAGTAATGTGCGACACTCCTAACATAACCCATTGCCTAAGACTCCATGCAGTGGTGTGTTTTCTTATTTCGTGATATAGAGCATTGCCTAAGACTCCATGCAGCAGTGTTCGAAATCCAAATTTATCTTGTCTCCTAAAGACTTCATGCAACGATTCGCAAACATAAACCATTGCCTCAGTCTCCAAGCAGCCATGCGTTATCAAGTGTTGTTTTATTCATCCCCCAAGGTGCGATGAATAATCAAAATTAAACTCAAACGTATCGTATTGGTCTCCCAAGCATTGATTAATCTCACTCTCTTTTCTACTCAAACTCTAGTAGGATGACACATTATCGTCTTTACCTATCCCTTTATACAAATTCTAAATCATCATCCTCACCTTTATTCAAATCCTGGTAAGCGATACATCATCGTCTTTTCCTATTCTCTTCAAAACTCTTGGGGGTATGATATATTAGTGTAACCCCATCTATCCAACTCTTGGGGGTATGATATATCAACGTAACCTCATCTAGCCAACTCTTAGGGGTATGTTATATCAGCGTAACCCTATCTATCCAACTCTTGGGGGTATGCTATATCACCGTAACCCTATCTAGCCAACCTTTGGTCAAATTTTGGGGTCTTCCATTATTAAATAAATCTCCGATTCGAATGTACGAGACCTATGCATTCTCACTCCATTTAAATCGAAGAGTTATTAAATAGGGGCAATTGTCATGCCCCAAATTTGTCCTCCCTCAATGCCACCATCAAGTTTATTTTCAAACTTTGATTTGTATAAAATTCTTTTGATTTACATTAATATGTTGGGGTTTTGTAAATATTTGTTTTCGAGTTAATTTAAAAATATAATAATTTTCAAATTATTTATATTTTTAAATAGAAAATAATTGATCATCTTCATATATTTTCAATTGGCTTTTTATTACAATTAAATAGCGTAGCACAGTTGGTAAGAGAGTAAGGCTTACAAGTGGAAGATCCCGAGTCCAAGTCATGTTACACTACTTTTTGGCATTTATATTCTTTTGTGTGTTTTTTGAATAAAAAGGATAAAAAAGTCATTTTTCAATTATTTTATTATTATTTTTGTTTTCTATTTTAAGGGTATTTTAAAATTATTTTTTTATTTTTTCTTTGATTTTATACACTTAATAATCAAGATGTTAAAAAAAATTGAAATCTTTCAAAACCAATTTTTATTAATCACAAAATCAATCACAATATTGAGAAAACCACAAAAGTGTCTAGGTTCATAATCTAGTCCTCCAAATTTTAATCAAGTCTCAATTTGTGTAAATCTTTCCAAAAATATCATAAAAAAAGTATTTTTTTTATTTATTTAAATAGTATTTTCGTTTTCCTATATTTTATATATTTTAAAATATATTTTTTATTAAAATCATTATTTTATGCAAAAAAATAGCCAAAAAGTCTAATTATAAATAAAATCTTATTTAGTTTAAATATTTTTCAAATCTATCTTGTATCTGGTCACAAATAAGACCAGGTTCTTAGACTTGTTGATCAAGATAGAATTATAAACTTTTGAGCTTTTTTTGTGTGTGAACTATTTCCTTTTTGGGGTGTCTTTAACCTAATTCCAAATCTATAAATAGACCATTCTTTAACACTATTTTTCATTCACAATTTCATAATCGTCCACAATTCACTAGAGTTCTCCTAAAATTATTGTTCTTCACATCGAAGAACAACAACAAAGAAACCCTGAAGCCTTCATCAACAGTCACTTATTTTAGGGTTTTGAACAGAACACTTACAATTTTTCTATCAACAATTTTTTAAAACCTTGTTGTTGTCTCCAACATTTATTTAAGTAGGATCTCGCCCCAAAGGAAAAAAGAGGAGAACGACGAAGGAAAGAAAGAATTTCTATCATTTGCTCACTGGGAGAATCCTCGCTCTCGTAGGTTGGCCTCTCTTAAAAATCTCCATCGTAAAATTTCTTTAATTGTTTATATTTTATTTCTATTGAGTGTTTTATTGTTGCGATTCATTGCTTGTTTAAAATCTCCATGTTTGCTGTCTTGATGTTTATTATTTTTTAATTTAATTAATAAAACAAAAATTTCAATATCTATTATAATTTGTGTGATACGGTGGGAGAACTGACTTGGGTATTTTGTGTTTGATCGCAAATGTTGTGGTTAGCAAGAGTCGCCACCGACTTTTCTTTTATCCAAAAGGAAAGGTGAAAAAGCACATTATACTTTATTGTTTCTAAAGGAATGGGAAAAGAGCGAATAACCCAAAAAGGAGGAAAGATTCAAGGTAAGGGTGTTGGTTATGCAAAGGGAAGGTATTAGCACCCTAAACATCTACGATACTCCGCAAGAACCTCTTTGTAAAATCTGTATATTTTGCCTATAAAAATGTGTTATATGTAAAATGGATGGTGGAGGTGAGAAAAGAAATATTTTTTTTAATGATTTTTGCACCCGCCGCGGTTGTGAACCTTTAGTACCTACGTACCACCTTTCGTGCAATAGGGGATCAGGGTACACGTAGTTCCTCTTTTAAAAATTTGAAACACAAAGTGTATTGGTTAATTTTAAGAGATAAGACATCATCGTCATTGTTTGTGTGGAAAACATACTTACTACCCACAATCATGAGAAAGGAGAATCTGTTTCATCTCAAAGTGGAGGATATGGCTTGGATTTTAAAATCAACAATGCCTCACTCAACACCCAAGTGGAAAATATCTCTCTTCACTATATATTATATAAGTATAGTTGTTTGCATCACTACAAGGATTGACAAGAGCCTAATCTTTTAAGAAAAGTTTAAGGGTAAAAGCCAAAGTGACAAAATGGTTTGAAATGATATTGGTTGACTTTTAGTCTTCTCATAAAAAAATGTCAAAGTATTATTAAATTTATTGAGGTTTATTTATGAAAATTTTTTAAAATGCATGGACATAAGTCCAAGTTTATTATGAAAATACTTCAAGTTTAGAAATGTGAAGAGTTTTCAAAAAAAGAGAGGGAGAAGATTTTTAAAATTAAAGAAGATGGGAGGAGAAGAAGGGGCTATCCTAAAGCATAAGGTAAAAGCTAAAAATAAGAACCATCTAACCACCAAGAAGCCAAAACTTGACATTATGAGTCAAGATAGAATTCTCATTCTTTGGATTGAAACCAAGCAAGCAAAGATACTAGACCTCTTTAAATGTATTAAGTCTTTACAAGAATTGGGCAGAGTAACGGCTGTATACGGGTGAATTCCAGATTACAAACAAAGGATGCAATCATAAAAACCTGCACACAAAAACAAATAAGCAACTCAATGTCTTGAGGTAAACCTCAAGATCTCCAGACAAAATAATCAGATAAGATCACAAGGTCTCCAAGATAGGCCAAGGTTTCTAATCCTAAGTCCAAAAAAAGTCCATTGCTCCATAATTCCAAGGATAGTAACCAAATAGTCCAAGTACCAATTAGAGTTTTTTAGGGTTTAAGTTGATTATTAAGTATCTTAGGAAAAGAAAAAATAAAAGCTCAAGTGAGCAAAGTAAAAATGACAAGAATATAAATGCTCAAATGAGCAAAGATGAAAATGGCATGAAATGTAAAATGCTATAAAATAAATAGTACATAAAGCATAAAAAGAATAAAGCATAAAATAAACAAGTCAATAATTAATGGTTAGTTGGATGACCATCTTGAAACTTACATTTGGAACTCATTAGAGGATTGGTAGAACCAAAGCCTCCACACAACAAGTTGTATTTGCTTTTTGTCAAGTATATCATCCATTTGAAATTCTCACAAGTACCATTTAATGATCAACGATGTTTAAGTGATCCGCGTTGACCAAAGGTGTCGTAGATCCATTAGAGGATTGGTATAACCAAAGCCTCCACACAATGAATCTCAAGGTTATTGGATCACAGAGATCAAATTAACATACTTGGGCTTACAATCATAAGTTTGGGCCACGAATGATCATTTATTCGAATCGGGACAAAATTTATCGCTATGTTAAGCAATCGTAAGTGGACTTATATAGAAGTCGCACCTATTTTGAGGCCGATCAATAGCAATCTATGCACCATTTATTTTGAGACATGATATAGAGATCATGCTCCAACAACATTTAGTACAATGAGAAGGGGATGAGATGAAGAGGAATTAGGGTAAAAAGAAAAATCTCATTTGAATTAATATTTAATCAAACTATTATTAAAATCATTCATCCATCTTTTGTGGAGTCAAACTCAACACCATGGATCCAATGATGTTAATAAAGCCATGATCAAAAAATCAACCCAAGACAGCCAGAAATATACAAAAAATAATAATATATTTAATATATGCATTAAAGGGTTTAAAAATGGTTAAAAAATGGAAAACTAATAAGGAAAATGTCAATTATATTAAAATTTATCAAGAAGTGAAAAATAGGACCATAGAAAAATCAGAAAATAGGTCAAGCAATTATACAAATTTTTTGGGAATTTTTAAAAGTCAGAAACTATTTTTTAAAATTAAAATAAATGGGCAAAATAAAAAAAAAATAGTAAAGTCAGAAACAAAAATAAAATAAGGTCACCAATATTTGTCACAATATCATTGGATCATTCCATAATTTTTTCAGAATTTAAAAATGTGTAAAAGTATTTTTAAACATTTAAAATAGATCAAATAAGTGTAAAATTCATAAAAAATACCAAAACACAAAATTAAATTGTGAAAAAATAAGAATCAGAAAGAGAATAATCAAAAATATTTTCCATAATTTTTTTGGATTTTTTGCACTAAAAATGAATTTTCTATTATTTTTTGAAATTTAAAACAATTAAAATATAAAAATCAGAAAAAGAAAATAAAAGAAAAAGATGTGGACCATTGGATGAGAGTCAAAACGCGTTAGTAATCAAATCCAAAGGATCTGACGCGCTGTGCATATCATGGTCTTTAGTGAATAATGTACAGAATCATTAATAAATCAGATTTTTGAAAAAAAACAAATGGCACACTTTCATTGGTTAAAAGGTGACACGTTGGTCATCTTCAACCTCCAGCCCTCACGAATTACAGGTCTCTCAAACTGTAAAATCAGAAGCTCAGACCTATGACATTCGCTTCGTCTCTTCAAGACAAAGACAACCATACCCTCGTGCCATATTTATATAAACTGTAACTCAAGCAATTTGGAAAGAAATTTTTGAAAAGGGATTTGAAAATTCAAGATCAAAACATGCTTCCAGATAAAAGTAATTGTTGCGACTAGAATCAGGGCAATGAGAGCAACACAATGATACCAAAGTTTTGAAGAATTGATGAAGGAATCTACCTATTGAAGTTGAGTTGCAGAGCTCTGAAACTGGACTTCTATGGAGCAATATAAGGCACGATTCTTGAATGTGATTATATGGTTAGCTTCAGGTAAGATCAAGGAAGGTGAATTAATGAAGAAAATGTATTGAAAAAGGCTTGAGAATAGGATTCGAAGTAGCTGAATTCTGAGTTATGAAGCAAGTTTGGCAGGGTGATTCTGGCTATCTAAGCTTGGGAAATTGAATGGGGGATGACCCTCTATTTATAGGTAATCAAATGGGATGCTCAAGCGTGTGGAATGATGCAAATTGGAGGGAAATCGTGTGAACCTGATGCACGAGCAAAGTGTGATCTGATTTGCATCAAAACTCATCAAATCTTTGCGTTTCAAGGCTCTAATCCACTTTCACAACTTGGTTAAACATGTTTAGATCACAAACGCGTGCTAATTTGATGTTTAAAGGCCAAAACATGGATTTCAAATTCTGACTTATGGAGAAACTTTAGTTCCAAGTTACCAAGTTCAATCCAATGGCATTTCTACCTCAGGGAGTCTTAGGGCAAAAATATTGATGCTTTGGAAAGATGAGGTAACAAGATTTGCAATAGAAAAAGAATGGAATCAAATGGAGACTTGAGCTGAAAATTACATGGAGTCAAAGTTGAAGAAAAAAAGTTGACTTTCCATACTTAGAAATATTTCAAATTCTTCTTTAAAAATGACCTATAATCTCTTGCATCCAAACATGGCCTTCCACTTGGAATTTGCTCTTGACCAAAAACGATGGAATGAAGTAGATCTCTTGAATGAAATTTTTCAATTTGAACCACTCAAAATCTCCAAAAATTGAGCAAGTTATGACTTGTTGAAGTTGGCTAAAAATCATGAAATGACCTATAATCTTTTGCATTCTTAAGGCAACTTACATCAATTTTCTCACTTTGAACATAAAATAAGGCATGAAGTACACATCCTTAAGATCATCATGGAAAAATAATGGGCTCAAGGTGATAAAAATTGACCAAGTTATGACCATTTGAAGTCACATATGGAAAACTAGGGATTCATCTGGATGACTTGTAATCTTTCTTCTTCACCAAGTTCCTTCCACATGAAAACTCCTTGGAACTTTTGAAGTGATTTGTTGGTAACTCATTGAAGAGAAGAATTTTTTTGGAATCACTCAAAAATACCACAAGATGATCAAGATATGCCCCTTTGAAGTCCAAAACCCTAGCCTCTAGATCAAGAGAATGCTTGGTGGAACTTTGCCAAGTTTGAACAAACTTTTTGTGCCAATATTCTTCCTTTGTGAATAAAAATTGTTGAGGATGATGATGAGGATATATGGCCACCAAAACCAATTTCATACCAACTTCAAAACAACTTCAATGGTGAGGTTTGAATCTCTCAAGCTTTTGACTAGGGCATGGAAATAAACTCATGAACTCATGAAGCAACTTGCTAAACCTCATTTCCTTGACCTACATTATCAACAAGTGAGACAAACAAAAATTGCATTTTGTTAATTAGAGATAAAAATCAAAGTACAATATCTATGATCACAAAAGCAAACAAATCAAGGTGCTTGGTAAATCCTCAAAGAGCAAAGCTAAAGATAGAGAGAAGAACCAAAATCCCTAATGTGATTTTGTGGTGATTGAAACAATATGGTATGATGAAGGGATCTTAGGGGGGGAAATTGGGGTACAACAATGCTATCCAAACTTATATACCACTTCAGCGCCGCACCGGTCAAACTATCCTGAAAAAAGTGAATCAGCAGACGCTGATCATCAGTATGGGTAGACATTCTTCTTACATACATCACCAGATGAGCACGGGGGCAAGTGTTGCCCTTGTACTTCTAGAACTTCGGGACTTTAAACTTTGCAGGTATCTTAACATTCAGAACCAAGCATAATTCATTCACATTCTGCCCAAATAACTCTTTTCCCCTGAGGGCCTTTATCTCCCTCTGCATCTTGTCAAACTGCTCTTGAAAATCATCCATTCTGTCATAAATACCCAAGTCTTCACTTGGTGGAGGAAAAGGACGACACACATCATCATTAACAAATGGAACCAAATTCACCGAGGGAGGTGCAGCAAGAGCAGCATGCACCATAGGAGGTGCAGGAGTAACAGTAGTCTGAACAACTAGAGCTTCTTGAGGACCAAGATTGAAACCTTCATGTGCAAAATTCTTTGGCATTCCCCATGGATAACCTTGAGGCAGCGATTCTGAACAACAAATGGGGTAGCAGACACAGGAATAGTTGGAGCTTCAGCAGTAGCCCTTGTCGGTTGAGGTTGAACACTCGGTGGCTGATTCTGAGCAGCCACCAGAGATTCCATTAGAGCAGTAAGATTGGCCATGCCGGCCTTCAAAGCAAAAACCTCCTCGCGCAGCTCGCGTTTCTCTTGTTCTAAGTTGTCCATCTTCCTTCTGAAATTAGCCTGAGTGTTGTAGTGGTGAGTCAGCTTGCTGAACAAAGTAAAGAAGCTTGGTAAGACACATGGATATGCATAACAAATGCAAGAAATATGTGTAATATGATGCATGATATGTGGTGCACATGATTTATTTTTATTATTAATATTTCAAGGGAATTAAAGATTTATAGACATATTGCAAATATCAAAGTAATAACACATTTGAAATACTGAAAATTCTTATTATAATAACTTCAAAATAGGTTACAAGTCTCAACAATCTCAAGTACAAGATGAAAATAAAGTCTAAAACCCTGAGAAGTAAAGTTGTCAGAGATCACTCTATATGCTGGCGCTTCCCTGTAAGCCTGGAAATATGACCCTTCAACCTCTGGTTTTATTCCGCATACCTGGTGGCAACCTCCTTCCAATCTCCTGAATCAGGAAGTGAGTAACTAGCATCTGACTGAGGCTTAGGAGAAAATAAATCCCCTTGTCTCTCCATGATCTCTATCGCTCGACTCTCAAGGATCTCAATCAATTCGTCTTTCTCCTTCAAGTCTACTCTATAGAAAATATCTAAAGTTTGGCACGTATTCTTCCAAGCATCCTTTTCCTGCTGCATCCTGACCAAAGCAAGTTGTAGCTCTTCTATATCATCCAATAAGGGAGGAGTGGTTTTTAGAAACAAATCATGCATGGGTGTTTCCCGGGAATACGGCATCTTCAACTGAATATCTCTCGCTTGGACCCACTGAAGATAAGGTTCCAAAGAAACAGCCCCTCTTGGTCCCAGATCTTTCCTACTATTCTTATGAATGTGACTCATGCCTTCACAATCTGCTCCCTAGCTTCCTTATGGTATTCTCCCTCCTTCAGAAAGAAACTACTCAAATGAATACTATTTGGTTTATCCCTCATCGGATAACCGAGTTGTCGTCGTGCAAGAATAAGGTTATAGTTAATTCCTCCCTTTGTTCCAAGAAGAGGTACATTGGGGAAACTACCACAACTGCCAATAATCTCTACATCCTGGTAAGCTCGATGATACCAATCAATATCTGAGTGAGTAAGTGCCATAATCTTAGGAGCCCAACGGGGTTCCTTCCTGACATCCCAGAAAGCATCAGACTGAGGCATATGAGAGATAAACCATCGGTACAACAAAGGCATGCAATAGATAATCATCCCCCCATGATAAGAATTCCGAAGATGAATAGAGTAATAAGCATCACCCAACAATGTAGGAATTGGGTTTCCAATCATGAAGATCTTGATAGCATTAACGTCAACAAACTTATCCACATTAGGAAATAAAAACAACCTGTAAGCAAGTAGAGCAAAGATGGCCTCGAAAGCGACTGTACTCTTCATCCTGGAAAAGTAACGAGCTTTCTCCAATAAGAACTAGGCTGGTAATCCTCTAATCCCTCCTTTAGTAATCATATGGGCTTCCACCTCGGACTTCCCCAAATGGATCAAAGCAGCAATCTCATGTGCTTTTGGATGACCCTCTAAACCAGTAAAAGGAACACGATCGGTAACAGGTAAATCTAGCAGATAAGAATACTCCTCTAGTGTAGGCATCAATTGATAGTCGAGGAAATTAAAGAAATGATACATCATATCATAGAAGTGGACCAAGGTCGAGAGAATACTCTCCTTCATCCTAAGCTTCATAAGAGGAATGAGGGATCCATACTTCTTCCGAAAATCTGTTGAACACTCAATCTCGGGAATTAGACTGATCAACTCATCTATCTTGGGATCCTTGAAACTGTATTTTCCGGTCTTTCTTTTTCCAAAATCCATGGTCGAAAAGTACCTGAGATATTCACAAATGGTCAACTTTTAAGTCCCTCGAAATAAAATTTCTTCAAAAGATTCTTATGAGTGCATGAATGCATGATGCAACAATCACACACAAAATCATACATATAGGGTTCATAGGTTCGACGTCACGAGCATGAGATCGAAGGTACTACCCATAAGGTGTTGGTCTAAAAGTTATCACCTGCCGAACAAGGTTCTAGAGGTTCCCAGAGTCTACATCCTTCCTTCAGATATTACCAACTTCCCGATTAACTCGGTAATTAGTAATATTCTCAAGAAAAACTCGTCTAAGCATAGTATCGCGTGACAACTATTTATGGATTACTCCATCATATCTTCTGCACTACACCTAAAAGGCCAGGATGGGTTAGGTATTCTATGATCCTCAGCTTCAGCAGGCTCCCAGGTCGAAAGCAGTACGTTTTCCTGATTACTCAGTAAACGACACTACAGTCAAAGAGGCCTCCACTAAGTGGGGGATCTCATACCTACTTTTTTGGGATTACTCCCTCAAAATTAACATGACTATACCGCCCGTACTATCTCAAAGTTTGCCCAAGTCCAGGTATATGACTTATGAGTAATCACCAAGCACCCTGAAAACCAGGAAAATCCAGACAAACATATATACAACATATAACATATAAACAACAATAGCACATATACAAATATAAACAAGGATAGGCTCAACCCACTTAAGGATGGACCAACAAGAGGTCAATTTGTTCCCATTGAAGTCGTCATTTTTTCTGTAGTGGTAGAAATGTTTAAGACTAAGCCATTGGATTGGCTAGACTTATACAAATCAAAATAAAAACTTCCACCGCGCTTTATTGTTTCCAAAGGAATAGGAAAAGAGCGAGTAACCCAAAAAGAGGGGGAAATATTCAAGGTAAGGGGGGTTGGTTATGCAAATGAAAAGTATTAGCACCCTAAACATCTACGGTATTCCGCAGGAACCTCTTTGTAAAATCTGTATATTTTGGCTATAAAATGTTGTATAAAAAAATAGACGGTGGAGGTGAGAAAAGAAATATTTTTATGATTTTTGCACCCGCCGCGGTTTCGAACCTTTAGTGCCTACGTATCACCTTTCATGCAATAGGGGATCAGGGTACACGTAGTTCCTCTTTTAAAAATTAAAAAAAAAACACAAGTGTGTTGGTTAATTTTATGAGATAAGACATCATCGTCATTGTCCGTGTGGAAAACATACTTACTACCCACAATTATGAGAAAGGAGAATTTGCATCATCTCAAAGTGGAGGATATGACTTGGATTTTAAAATCAAAAATGCCTCACTCAACACCTAAGTGGAAAATATCTCTCTTCACTACATATTGTAGAAGTATAGTTGTTTGCATCATTACAAGGATTGACAAGAGTCTAATCTTTTGAGAAAGGTTTTAAGCCAAAATGGCAAAATGGTTTGAAATGAGATTGATTGACTTTTTATCTTCTCACAAAAAAAAAGTCAAGGCATTACTAAATTGATTGAGGTTTATTTATGAAAAAAGATTTTTAAAAATACATGGACCTAAGTCCAAGTTTATTATGAAAGTGGTTCAAGTTTAGAAACAAGAAGAGTTTTCAAAAGGAGGAGGGAGATTTTTGAAATTAAAGAAGATGTGAGGAGAAGAAGGGACTATCCTAAAGCATAAGGTAAAAGCTAGGGATAACAACTATCTAACTAACAAGAAGCCAATACTTGACATTATGAGCCAAAATAGAATTCTCATTCTTTGGATTAAAACCAAGCAAGCAAAAGATACTAGACCTCTTGAGAGAACCAAACTTCAAGTGTATTAAGTCTTCACAAAAATTGGGCAGAGTAACGGCTGTATACGGGTGAATTCTAGATTACAATCAAAGAGTGTAATCACAATAACATGCACACAAAACAAAAAAACAACCCAATGTCTTGAGGTAAACCTCAAGAACTCCAGACAAAATATCTATCAAGGTCACAAGGTCTTCAACATAGGCCAAGGTTTCTAATCCTAGTCCAAGAAGTCCAGTGCTCCATAATGCCAAGGATAATAACCAAATAGTCCAAGTATAATTAAAGGTTTTTATGGTTCATGTTGATTATTAGGTGTCTTAGAAGAGAAAAGAAAAGCTCAAGTGAGCAAAAAAATAAAAAAAAAAGACATGAAATGTAATGCTCAAAGTAAATGGTACATAAAGCATAAAAAATAAAAGACATAAAGTAAAAACAATTTAATAATTAGTGGTTAGTTGGATGACCATCTTTAAACTTGCATTTGGAACTCATTAGAGGATTGGTAGAACCAAAGCCTCCACACAACAAGTTGTATTTTCTTTTTGTCAAGTATATCATCTATTTGGAATCCTCAAAAAGTACCATTTAATGATCAATGATGTTTAAGTGATTTGCATTGACCAAAAGTGTTGTAGATCCATTAGAGGATTGGTAGAACCAAAGTCTTTACATAATAAATCTCAAGGTTATTGGATCAAAGAGATCAAATTAACATACTTGGGCTTGCAAACATAGGTTTGGACCACGAATGATCATTTATTCGAATTGGGACAAAATTTAGCATTGTGTTAAGCAATCGTAAGTGGATTTATGTAGAAGTCGCACATATTTTGAGGCCGGTCAATAGAAGTCTATGCACCATTTGTTTTGAAACATGATATAGAGATCATGCTCCAATAACACTTAGTGCAATAAGAAAGGGATAAGATGAAGAGGGGTGGGAAAGAACATACAAACCACATTTGAATTAAATTTCAATTAAACTATTATTAAAATCATTCATCCATTTTTATGGAGTTAAACTCAACACCATAGATCCAATGATGTTAACAAAGTTCATAATCAAAAATTCAACCCAAGATCAGCTAGAAAATAATCACAAAATAATATTGCATTTAGTATATACATAAAAAAAGGTTTTAAAATGTTTTAAAATAGAAATAAAAGAGAAAATATCAACTATATTCAAATTAATCAAGAAATAAAAAGTAAGACCATAGAAAAATCAGAAATGAACTAAAATAATTTTATAAAATTTTTGGTAATTTTTTAAAGTCAGAAATTATTTTTAAAATTAAAAGAAATGAGTAAAATGAACCAAAAAATGATAAAAAATACTAAAGTCAGAAATAAAAAATGAATGAGGTCACCAATATTTGTCATAATATCATCGAATCATTCCATATTTAGAATTTAAAAAAAATGCATAAAAGTATTTTTAAACATTTAAAACAAATAAAATAAAGTGAAAATTTATAAAAAATATCAAAACATAAAATTAAATTGTGGAAAAATAAAAATCAGAAAGAGAAATTCAAAAATATTTTTCATAATTTTTTCAGATTTTTTGGACTAAAAATAAATTTTCTATGATTTTTTGAAATTTAAAACAATTAAATATAAAAAATCAGAAAATAAAAATAAAGTCAAAAATATGTGGACCATTGGATGAGAGTCAAAACGTGTTAGTAATCAAATCCAATGAATCTGGCGCACTGTGCATATCATGGTCATTAGTGAATAAAGCACTGAATCAAATGTAAATCAGAAATTCAAAAAAATACAAATGGCGTTGTTTCATTGGTTGAAGGATGACACATTGGTCATCTTCAACCTCCAGCCAATCCCAAAATCAGGTTGCTCAATCTGTAAAATTAGAGCACGAGACCTATGACATTCGCTTCGTCTCTTCAAGACGAAGACAACCATACCTTCGCGGTAAATTTATATAAATTGTAGCTCAAGCAATTTGGAAGGAAAGTTTTGAAAAGGGATTTGAAATTTCATGGTCAAAACATGTTTCCAGATAAAAGTAAGTGTTGCGACTAGAACCAGGGAAATGAGAGCATCACAGTGATATCAAAGTTTTGAATAATTGATGAAGAAATCTACCTATTGAAGTTGAGTTGCAAAGCTATGAAACTGGACTTCTATGGAGCAATATAGGGCACGATTCTTGAAGGTAATTATATGGTTAACTTCAGGGAAGATCAAGGAAGGTAAATTAATAGAAAAATTGGATTGAAAAAGGCTTGAACACAAATTTCGAAGTTGCAGAAATTTGAGTTATGGAACAAGTTTGGCAGGGTGATTCTGGCTATCCAAGCTTGAGAAAATGAATGAGGGATGACCCTCTATTTATAGGGAATCAAATGGAATTTCCAAGCGTGTGAAATAATGAAGTTTGGAGGGAAATCGTGCGAAGTTGCAAACAAGAAAAGTGTGACTTCTAATTTGATCAAAACTCATCCAAAACGCGTGTTTTATTATGCTAATCACTTCTGGAAATTCATTAAACATGTTTAAAGGAAAAAACACGCAGAAACAAAGTGTTTAGAAGCTAAATCAATGATTTCAAATTCTGACTTTTGAAGAAACTTCAGTTTCAAGTTACCAAGTTCAAATCAATGGCATTCTTAGCTCAAGGGGTCTTAGGGTATGATTCTTGATGCTTTAGAAAGATGATGTTACATGATTTGCAATGGAAAAAAGATGAAATCAAATGGATTCTTGAGCTGGAAGTTGCATTGAGTCAAAGTTGGAGAAAAAGGGTTGACTTTCCATACTTAGAAATATTTCAAATTTTTCTTCAAAAGTGACCTATAATGTTTTGCATCCAAACATGGCCTTCCACTTGGAATTTGCTCTTGACCAAAAAATGGCATGAAATAGACCGCTTAAATGACACTTTTAAACTTGAACCATTCGAAATCTCCAAAAATTGAGAGAGTTATGAATTGTTGAAGTTGGCAAAAAAATCATGAAATGACCTATAATCTTTTGTATCCTTAGGGCATCTTCCATCCATTTTCTCACTTTGCATATAAAAGAAGGAATAAATTTCACATCCTCAAGATCATTATGGAAAAATAGTGGACTCAAAGATATAAAAATTGACCAAGTTATGATCATTTGAAGTCACACATGAGAAATTGGGGGTTCATCTAGAGGACTTGTAATCTTTCTTCATCATCAAGTTTCTTCCACATGAAAAATCCTTGAAACTTTTGAAGTGATTTGTTAATAAACCTTTAAAGAGAGGGATTTCTTTGTAATCACTCAAAAATACCAAAAAATGAGCAAGATATTCTTTGAAGTTCAAAACCCTAGCTCCTAGATCAAGAAAATGCTTTGAGGAACCTTTACAATTTTGAACCACCTTCTTGTACCAATACTCTTTCTTTGTAAACATAAGTTATTAAGGATGAAAATGAGAATTCATAGCCACAAAAACCACCTCCATATCTTGAGAATTTAAAGAAATATTCACTTGTGACCAATAGGAATAAGGCCTTGTCCAACCATGACAACTTCTTCAATCAACCCCTTGCACTTTTGAATCAATCTTGATAACTTGGAAATATAGTGAACCAAAATAACCTTGCCATGCCATCCATTCCAAAACAACTTCAATGGTGAGGTTTGGACTTCTCAAGCTTTATTGATTAGGGCATTAAAATAAACTCATGAACCCATGGAACAACTTGCTAAGCCTCATTGCCTTTACCTACATTATTAACAAGTAAGACAAACCAACATTGCATTAAGGAAAATCAAGACAAAATATTCATGATCACAAAAGAAAACAAGTCAAGGCTCTTGGTGATTCCTCAAAGATCAAAGCTAAAGATAGGGAGGAGAACCAAAAGCCCTAATGTGATCTTGTTGTGATTGAATCAACATGGTATGATAAGGGTATCTTAGGGGAAAAATTGGGGTACAACACTTGCTCACAACTAAAAAAACATTTTTACACCAACACTTTAAATTGAAACTTTTTCAAAAGACAAAGCACTTTGTATGCATTCTTATAGAGACGAGAATTATTACAAAGGCACTTTTCAAAATCACTTTCAAAAGCATCTTCCACAAACACCTCTTTGAACTATTTTTCAAAACCAACACTTTGTATGCATTCTTATAGACACGAGAATCATTACAAAGACGTTTTTAAAATATTTTCAAACTCACATCACAAGCACATTTTCAAACAAAAACAAGTGATCTAGCAAGCAACTAAGAGCCCGTAGAAAACTACGGATGGAAAGGGTGCTAACACCTTCCCTTTCCATAATCTATCCCCCTTACTCAGAAAATTCTCGAAAAGGTCTTTTCTGTTCTTTTCACCCTTTCCTTTGTTGGATAAATGAAAAGTCCATGACGAATCTTGCTTACCGCAACATTTGCAAACACAAATACAAAACCAGTATAAAAGTCAGTTTTGCCACCATATCACACCTATGTATCCTCTTATGAGGAATCCGAGTCTCAATTCGTAGTTCGTAGTTGGTTGGTGTTTTTTACGAATTACGAAGATATTTGAATTTCCCTTGTACTTAGTCTAGGTGTGTGAATAGTGGAGTTTGTTAGACGAAGTGTGCAGTTAATTAAAATATATCTGTAATCCTTTTTTGAAAATTAATTGTTGAATTAATTTAATTTGAAAAAGAGTTTAATGTTGGTTGAATATTTTTTAATGTATTAATTATAAAAATATCATATTAATGCATGATTTAAAAATGATTTTAATGCAATAAATAAGTAAATATTTGGATGAGTTTAGAAAATACATTTGATTTTATAATAATAATAAATATATTAAAATATAAAATATAAAAGATAATAATTATAAATAATAAAAGGAATTAAATTAAAAAAACGCAGCGGGTGTATATTGTGTTGGGCTAGCAAAATAGGGGGTATAGGTAGTAGGGCCCTAGTTCAGATATTGAATTGGGCCCAAAACACGGGTGCTGGTATGAATTCATTTAGCGTAGTAAACTGTGGAGGTGTAGATAGAGTTAGGAGAAGATTAATTCTTTTGAATTTTCTCTAATGAAACAAACTAGAAAAAGGGTTTGAAATAATCTCTAAAAAATAATTTCTGGAAAAAAAACTTAATATATTATACAAAATATTAATCACTAATTATAACAAAGTTTAATAGATAATTATATAATAATATAAAAAATGTAAACCTATTATAATAAATCCCACAACAAATATTATATCAACGAACCAACGTAATCAGAAAAAAAATTCAAACATATGCAAATATTCAATCATACAATTAAAGGTTCAGTTTTACCAACCTAGAATGCAGTGACTCACTTAAGCTACTTCCTTCCTTTGTTCTTCGTGCTTTTTTTTTTCCTTTCTCCATTGTGATTGCATGGATGAATATCGAATTATGAAGGCTTATAGCTTATTTTTTGTTGTTATTCTTCGATGTGAAGAACAAAAACTTTAGGAGAACTCTAGTGAGTTGTGGATGATTATGAAATTATGGATGAATTGTGTAATTGTGAAATTCTTAATCGTGAAAGTGCGTAGAGAAATTGTAAGAGGTTGTTGATGAAAAAATTAGGATAACAATGAGTCATATATATAGAGTTAAATTAGGTTTAAAAACTTGGAGAGAAAGCTAGCCCAGAAACCAAAAGAAGCCCAAAGCCTGATCTCTAAAAAAGGAAAGAAAATTAGTAACAAAAAATATAGAAGAAAAAAAAAGAAAATGTTGAAAGTGCGACACAAGAGATTTGAACCCGTGACCTCATACTTTCAAGCTTCATTCTTTATCAATTGTGCTACCTTGTTTATTCAAAACAAAAATGCTTTTGAAAGTATACGAAGGTCAAGCAAATATTTATTTATTCAATAATATAAATGATCTGAAATAAATCACTATATTTTTAAATAGATTTGAAAGCGAATATTTATAAAGATCAAAGAATATTATAAAACCAATGTTAAAAATATTTTTAACAGTAGAAATAAAGGACGGACAAATTTGGGGTATGACAACAGATTCTAGCTCCGGGTAACTTAGAACACAAGACACAACTGTGTTCATAACTCAGATCACAAGACACAAAAACATAAAAGAGCGGACTCAGAAACGAGTATCCTACCCAAACAAAAACAACAAACTACAAATCTATAAGAAGAACAAGAATAATGGAAGCAACAAAAACAGAACCTTTATCCTCCTTTTTAGCCAAAAATTGACAAACAAAGCCACCACAAAACCATACTCAAACAGTACTCATCCATACCCGAACAAAAGCCATAAGTACTATTATGAAAGAAACCAAACACGTGATGAAATAGTGGAAGGGATAACTGGAGGTGTGAAAAACACAAGAAAGGGGGGTTTGAATTGGGTTTTTAAAACCTAAAAAATTTTCTTTAAAAATATTCCCCTTTAATTTAAAATCCTTTTTCATTCACTCTTGATAATAACAATAAGTAAGAAAAGAAATAAAATAACAATGTATGTTTATACTAGTTCACTTGAAAATTATTAAGCTAGTCTAGTCCATTCGCCAAGGTGATTTCGCCTCACTCAATCGAGGACTTAATTCACTATAACTAAACTGATTAAAATTTGCACAAGCTACCCGCAAGTGACTAACAACTTCTAAGACTCGTATGTCAGAGACTTCTTAAGAATAAAGACCTACTCGGTCCCTTAAGGAATATCAAACAATAATCAACCTAATTATTACAATGCACAAGCTACATGTAAGTGACTAACAACCTCTAAAACTCGCAAGTCCTATACTTCCTAAGGATACAGACCTACCCAGTCCCTTAAGGAAAATTAAACAACCATTTGAATACAATTTTTGTTTACAAGAGTATTGCATCTACACAAGCTGAATATGTAAACTATTTGAAGAACAATGACTTAAGAATATGAAAGCTATGAACATCATTTGCACGTGATTATTCAGTGAATTGGTAGCTTTATCTCTTAGTCTTCAAGCCTTTATATAGCCAATATAATAATATATCTGTTGAGGGGTACTCTTGGGACTCCAGAAACATTGGTAGCTTTAATAGTAACGTGGGGGACAAGATCGTGTGTCGCATCCGTCCTTTCATGGTAGTGGAATGAAACATTGATTGTACCACATGCTATTTGTACCATGTTATTATTTCCTTCTGCACTTCAGAGGCTTCTGTGAACATGAGTTTAGAAACAAGAACATAATACAAGGTCATCAGAACTTTAAGTCTTCAGAGTCTTCGGAACTGCGTCTTCAGAGTCTTCAACACTTGGTTGTGAGAACCTTTTCTTGGAATCTTGGGTCTTAAGAACTTCAAGTCTTTAGAATCCTTAGAACTTATGTCTTTATAGTCTTCAGCACTTGGTCTTTATAACCATTATCTTTAGAACCTTGGGTCTTTAGAAACTTGAGTCTTTAGCATCTGGACTTAAGTAGAAACTTCTGTCTCTAGATCTTCTGACTGGTTTCTTTAGAACCCGTTGTCTTCAGAAACATGAGTCTTCAGCATCTGGACTTAAGTAGCAACCTCTTTCTTCAGATATTTTGACTGGCTTCTTTAGATAAATATCAGAGCTTACACTTCAGAGCTTTCTAGAGTACCTTGCTGCTATTCAACAGAACATGTGTAGCGCAAAAGCGGAACTAATTCTCTTCAAATGTCTTAGCCACGCCATCCATCATAAGTATAACTTGTTTGTTAAGTGCTCAACAATAACAAACATTAGAGTATCAAAATTGTTCATATAAACATACTCATTTGTTATCATCAAAAATCAGATAATATTGTAGAACCATATCTTGTTCTTACAATCTCTCCATTTTTTATGATGACAAAACTATGTATTTTGATGACAGAATTTTGTTCTTATAATCAGAAAAAGTGAGAATAGAAAGGTAAGGAATACTTATCCTTTTTATGTTACTCCCCTGAGTCGATGACTTGATGAAGATCGAATATCCTGACTCTAAACCATTTGAGTAAAACTCCCCCTAGTTCCAATAGATCAGATATCGAGATCTTGAGAGTCTTGATTTTGGATGCCAATGGAAAAATTAAGATCTTGATACCAATAGAACAATTAAGATCTTGATTTCTTAAAACTTCTTTTTATTGAATCTTGACTTTAGATGCTGTTGTACCCCAAAATTTGCCCTCTCATTTCTCAAGAAATCACCTTGGATTCTCAAAATTTTCTCTTATACAAATCCAAGCCTTGAATTATCATTTCTTTCCAAGCAAGCCATTTACAAGGGCAAAATGGTCATTTACACGCTGAGAAGTCAAACTTCGGATTTTGGATCAAAATCAAATCTCAAAAATCATATTTCATCAAGACATGTTGGAATATGAAATTTGTTTCATCAAGAAGCTCAAAAGTCAAATTTTACCTTGGAAAAGTTAAATTATAAATACTTAGAATTTTTCTAAAGTATTTAAGAAAAATGACACTTCAGAAATTCTGAGCCAACCTCCAAGCAGGAGCAGTCATAAGTTGTAAGCGTGGTTCAACACATAATCTTTAGTCAGAACTTGGCTTTTCAGCATCTACGCAAGTTCAGTCAGAGTTTGCTGAAGTAATGCAAAGAAGTCATTAAAGTGTAGTACGAAGCCTGAAAGCTTCTTCAGAACATGATGGAACCAGAAGGTAAGAGGGTCAGAAGATTGGGTGCTACACTGAAGCAGAATCTCTAAGTTCAGAGTTTTCGGAGGAAAATCAAAGAAATTTAATAGAAAGCCTGAGGATCCTTCAGAGCTTGCTGAGGCAACAGGATACAAAGTAAGAAGATCAGAAGTTGGATGTTTGTCCTAAATGGAATTTTTGACTCAGATTTAAGTAATGATGCAAATCTCATATTACAAGATTTCTGATTTTGATAAATCTCATCACCATTTAATGCTCATTAATGCTCACAACCACTTTTGAGTCTTTGTCCAAAGGATCTCTCCACATGTAGGGTAGAAATACTTTTGTGTAGGATTAGGTAAATGCCCATGCGCTACATTTTGCTTATAGGTTCACTTTTCCTTAATCCTTTCCTGCTACTCCAGCCTAAGCTAAAAACTGTCAGCCATCATACCTTTTTATAGAACTTGCTTCAAGAGCAAGTCAGTATCTAGTGTATAATGTTGGCGCCACTTGACATTTTAAAAACCCACAAAGCTTTGCCTATAAATAGAATGCCATTGGTCACTGAGAAGAGGCCCAGAAAAATTGCTGAAAAGAGACAAAGTTTAAGCAAGAAAAAAAACCTTGAATCTCTGCCCAAAATTCGTAGAGTTTCAAAAACTGTAAACACAGCATACAAACCATTAACTTTGGATCCCTTGCTTTCAAACTCCATTTGTTCTCAAAATATTTCTTGACTAAAAAACACCCATACAGTTTCTGACCCACACGTTGGAAACTGCCATAACTTATGTCTTCATACTACTATATACCCTCCATCCATCCATTCAAAGAAGCTGTTCAGAACATCATCAGAGTTGAGGCTAACTCCAGTTCACAGAAATTCTTCCAGCTGCAAGGTAAGCATCTGCTGACTCTCACCACATTGCTTAAGCATCACCAGATTTGCATGCTCAAAAACACAATGTAGATATCATGCTTCTGATGTTGTACATGTTTTGAGATTTTCACGCATTTGTATGCTTAAGTAGAGAATGAATCAATTCAGAACTTTCCTGAAGAAATTGAAACTCATAGTTAAGATTAGCAAAGGCATGCTTGCCTCTGATTTATGGTTCTAATTCTCCTTATTTCTGAAGCGCTATGACTGTCCTAGGCATGTCTTATGTTTTGAGGAGAAATAACCAAATTGCAGATGTTCTGACTAGCATAGAGAGATACCAAGTTCTGACATTGGTACCGGCGCTTCTGGAGCCTGTTTTGTTATCAGTAATATCATAACTTCTGAAAATTATTGTGTTCCCAGCAGGGTCAGAATCTCTGACTTCATACATTTTCACTAACAGGTTTCTGTTTTGCAGCGTGCCAGGGTCAGAACCTCTGACCTATACATTTTCACTAACAGGTTTTTGTTCTGCAGCACACCAGGGTCAGAACCTCTGACTTCCTTTTAGCAGCACGCTGATCCTCCTTTTTTCTTCCCCTTGTTATTTTCTTTTTCTTTATTTTTATCGCTGGCACTCTCCATTTCATTAATCAGCAAAACACCAAAAATATTTCGTTCACACTTTATTTTATTCCTTAAAACAAAAGACAAAAAATATTTTCTTAAAACAAAACAAGTTCATTTAATATTTTCTTGCATGTATTTCAATATGGTTGTAATAGTAATTTAGGGATTTATTTTCAGTTGCAATCCCCATTCATAAATTCGTACCCCCACCCCCTAAATATTGTAATAGCGTAGGACTTTACATTTCTGCAATTTATCGCTTTCAAATGTAAATGCTAGTAAAAGATCAATCAAATAGAAAACCATAATTCAAGATGAAAATCAAGCATGCAATCAAACACACTTGCACACAAACACCCATAGGTTTTCTCCACTTGGTTGCCTTATACAAAAATAGCCATATTACGCATGCAAAGTATCTTGGTAAAACAAACAAAATCAAAAGATCATAGTCCCTCGATGACGCTATTCTAAGTTTCCTTATAAAATGATCTTAGTCCCTCAAAAATGCTAAGATACTTTGCAACATTTCTAATCATGGTTATACGATGACCCACGCCCGTCTCGTTTACATCCAAAGATAGGGTTGTTTACCAAATCAATGGTAAGACAACCATGTCAAAGGAATAGGAAATACACAAGAAAGACATTTGAGTAGGTAGATTGCTTCTAGTTACTTGCTCTATTTTCAAACAAATATCCTTGCTATTTTCAAAACAAATACACACATTTCCAAATAACTTACAAACATTGAAAACATTTTCAAAAAGACAAACATCTTTGTATACATTCTTAAGAATGAGAATAATTACAAATATTTCCTAAACAATGGCCTCTTTTACAAAATACTTTCAAAACCACACAAAGCATAATTTCAAACAAAATCAAGTGATCTAGCAAGTAACTAAGAGCCCATGGAAAATCATGGATGAAAAAGGTGCTAATACCTTCCCTTTTCATAATATACCCCCCAAACTTAAGAAACACTCTCAAAGGCCTTTCCTGTGCTTTTTCAACTTTCCTTTTGGATAAAAGAAAAGTCAGTGGCGACTCTTGCTAAACTGCAACATTTGCGAACACAAACGCAAACCCTCATGTCAGTTCTCCCACCGTATCACAGAACTGGCGACTCTGCTAGGGATTATTATAAAAGTGGGGTTACCTTAGGTCTAGATCACATTTATTTGCTTACATTGTTTGATTTGTTTGCTTTACATTATGGTTCTTTGTTTGGGTTTGAATCCTCCACCCAGATTTGGGAAACATTATAGGTAAATAGCAATACGTTATGGAAACTGTGTGGGGTATACCGACATGGTCTAAGAAATAGCTATGTTAGTGTGACATATTTGTGGGTACCGGTAGCCTTTGAGTTAATAAAAGAGAATACGGGGCCGCTGAGTGATGTCATGAAGCACTAATGAACTTTTAGAACCTTTACTTGACCAACTTGGCCTTTAGGATGTAGTGAGATGACCGACTTTGGTACAGTCTGAAGTTGGTAGATACTCGATACTACATTCATTGAGGTTTGGTTTCTTGGAATATTTCGGTCGCCATTAAAGAGGCTTATGCTGAAATAATGACCAAGGAAACAATCTGGTGATATTGAGCTCCGTAGAACCCGGTTACTATTACTAGGACAGGTTTAAGCCAACTAAACTTCAAGAGGGTACTTACCTATAAAACCCCATGCAAGCCTAAACTAAGAACTTGTTTCTTTTTCTTGTATATTCATACTTGTACATAACATCATGGACATCATGAGCATCATATGCATCCACTAACCATTTCAAGGATTTTGAAGATTCATTTTTGTTCTTGTTTTGTAGGATATGGATTCACTTCGCAGGAAAACTATCCAAATCAACCTTGTAAGAATTCCTCCACAACTCAAGGAGCTAGATTCAAGGATTCCTGGGAACTCTCCATTCACCGAGAGGCATGGTCGTCTACTCAACTTGGTCACCTCTAACACTGAGGAGGATATGATAAAGGTGCTCTTCCAGTTCTTTGATCCTTTGCACCATTGCTTCACATTTCCCGACTACCAGCTTGTGCCTACTTTGGAAGAATTCTCTCAACTCTTGAGGATTCCAATTCTCAATCAACTACCTTTCAATGGTACGGAAAGATACCCAAATCCAGAAGAGATTGCTCAAGCTCTGCACTTGCACTCATCTGATATCACAACTCATTGGGAAACTAGAAGTGGTGTCAAAGGCTTCTTAGAGAAGTACCTATTTGAGAAAGCCCAAAGTTGTTGGAATTCCTTAGACTTACAAGATTTTTAGGAAATTGTGGCTCTTCTTATCTATGGGATGGTCTTGTTCCCCAATCCTGACCAACTCATAAATGTGAATGCCGTCAAAATCTTCATGTCACGCAATCTGGTGCCTACATTGCTAGGGGATATCCTACACTCTTTTCACACTCGTACAATGAGGAAAAGAGGTGTCCTTATGTGTTGCACTCCCCTCCTGGAAAGATGTTTTATTTCTCATCTTCCTCAATCATTCTTAAAGAATGAGCAAGGATTAAGGTGGTCACAAAGGTTAATGACGCTCAAACATTTGGATGTTCATTGGTGCTCCCGATCCAAGGAGAATGTTATCATTATTGACCATTGTGGGGAATTCCCTAATCTCCCTCTACTTGGCATTAGGGGAGGCATCACCTACAACCCATGTTTAGCTCTAAGACAGTTTGGTTATGCCCGAAGGGATGGCCCATATGAGATGCTGATTCAAGGCTTGGTATTCGACTATGACAACGACGATCAAGTTCTTCTCCAGAGATTCATCCGAGCATGGAGGATGCTAAACAAGGTGGATAGCAAGACTTTGGGACACAAGAAATCCATCCCTCTTGAGCCTTACCTCAAGTGGGTATGAATCTGCGCTCAAAGTCTTATGATGCCTTATCCTTCCATCCTCCCAGTGATCATTGAGCCTATTAAGGAGGGAGAAGTTCCATAAACTATCCTACATCCTGACATGCCCACATCTCTTGAAGACCTACAAAGGGATTGGATACAATTCAAAGGAGAGCGAGATACTTTCGAAGCCCAATTCTACGCAAGCGAGAAGAAGGTTTTGGAACTCACTAGGCTACTTCATGAGGAGCAGACTCTAAATGCCTACATTGCACCAAAGAGGATGCGCACTACTTTTTCATCTTAGAGTGTTGTATTATTTTTCCCAAGGGGAATTGATGTACTCAAACTCTATCTTATTAATATAATGTGTATTTCTTTTTGTCTAAAACAAACTTGAATCTTTAAAAATCCTTGAAAACATTACATATGCACATATCATTCATCATAACATAAACAGGTCTTTTGCAACGAGTTTCCTCATCTCTCTACTGTTTATTTCAGTAAGATGGATCTAGAACAGACAGTCAAAGATCTTCAAGTTCAAAACACGCAGTTTCAACAGTTACTCATGACCCTGGCCAAGGGGCAAGAGGAGTTGAAGACTCTGTTGGCCAAAGAGAAGAAGAAGAAAGAGAAAAAACCAACCGGTGTTGTAATCATGGGGAGAAGGTTTCAAGGATAGACTAGAAGAACCTTGAATTTCGCAACAACCTCTGATGAAGGAAAAGGAAAGGAAATAGCGGTTCCGTCAGAATCCGAAGAGGAGGAAGAAGAGGAAGACTACTCCGAGGAACAGTATCCTCCAGCAGATGATAAGTACAGACATCTTGAAGAGCGTTTGAACGCTATGGAAATACAAAGGGTACCAGGTCTAGACTTTGAAGAATTGGGGTTAGTGTCGGGAATTGTGATCCCACCGAAGTTCAAAGTGATGTTGTTTGCAAAATATGATGGGGTGTCATGTCCTAAGATGCACCTCCAATCATATGTGAGAAAGATCCAGCTGCACTCCACCGATAAAGATCTATGGGTGCATTTTTTCCAAGATAGCCTATCTAGAACACAACTCGATTGGTTTTACCAATTGGAAAGGGCAGACGTCCACAACTGGGAAGATCTTGCCGCATCTTTCTATAAGCAATACCAATATAATGCAGATTTGGCGCCTACCCGTGCTCAACTTCAGAGTATGGCTATGGCTTCAAATGAGGGTTTCAAAGATTACGCGTAGAAATGGAGAGATCTAGCTGGGAGAGTTCAACCCCCTCTGTCTGAAAGGGAATTGGTGGATATGTTCTTAGGCACTCTATCGAGCCCTTTCTTCAACCATCTGATTGGAAGCTCATCTGCTGGATTTACTGAGTTAATACTAACCGGAGAGAGGGTGGAAGCTGGCATAAAAAGTGGAAAGATTCAGAAGGATTCATTTTCCTCTACAGCTGTGAGAAAGCCTTTCACTGGGAAGAAGAAGGTATATGTTGTCTATCCACAAAAGAACCAAAGGAGAGCTGAACGTCGACCAATGGTAGGAGTTGTTATGATCCCAAAGCCTACATATGATCAACCAAGAGGTAATCAATCGAGGGTGGAAAGGCCAGTCCAGCAATTCACTAGAATCAATATGACTCTAGCCCAGGTTTTACCATATCTTCTGAAATATAATTTGAAAACTCTGAAGGAAGCTCCAAAGAACCACAACACTGCATCCCCTTATTATCACCCAAATGCCCGTTGCGCATATCATTCCGAAAGTCCGGGTCATGACACCAACAACTGTTGGGCCCTGAAAAACAAAATTCAAGACCTTATTGATGCAAAAGAGATTGAGTTTGATGCACCTGAGAAACAAAACGTCATTTCTGCTCCTATGCCTAGGCATGGTCACAACATAAATGCAATAGAAGAAGATTTGTTTGTTACTACAGTTGATGAACTCTTAACTCCACTCCCAATCATTAAGATAAACTTGTTGAAAGTTGGTGTATTCCCGGGTTGTAATGAAGACTGCCATCTTTGCTTATCCTCGTCAATTGTTTGCCCTTTGCTGAAAACAGGCATCCAACGCTTGATAGACAACCAAGAGATTATGTTTGAAAGTGCTCCTATTTCACCTGTTCCTGTTGAAGACATTTCAATCATAACCATCTCCGCCAATCCTTCCAGGGTCTCCAAAAGACCCGTTAGGATTACATCGATTCTAAAAACTACTCCTATTATAATCACAATGCCCGGGCCAGTCCCGTATGAATCAGATAAAACAGTGTCGTGGAATTACGGTGGAGACATCTACTACCATGGTATCAAACAAGATGGGTTGGCCGCCGAAGAGATGAGCTCCGAAGAATAAAACTCTGACATTAGCAATATTGCCGGAACTAGTAAGATTACCCGAAGCGGTAGAATCTTCTCTCCAGAAATTCCCCCCCCCCCCCAAAGGCAATTTTTGGACCCGTAGCTGCTCCAAAGGTTACTTCCGTACCAATAATCATATCTGCAAGTGCTCCTATCAACAAAGACGACACACCCCCTGTTGTTATCCCTACCAATACCCCTACTGCTGAAATTCAAGGAAAAAGTACTCAAGAAGAGCCTGTCTGGACGAAGGCTCAACCACTGACTACCCCTGAAACCTTCAAAAAGGAAATGGAGGAGATCTTGAGAATAATAAAGAAGAGCGACTACGACTTAGTTGAACAGTTGGGGAAAAATCCCTCCAAAATATCCATGCTAGCTTTGTTACTGTGCTCTGAGGCACATGCGAAAGCCCTGGTGAAGTTTCTGAAGATAACCCATGTGCCTCAAGAGACGTCTGCTGACCAATTTCAAGATTGTGTGGCCAGTTTGACGGTAGACAACGGCCTAGGCTTCTCGGATGCTGATCTAACACCAAAGGGAAGAAAGTACAACGAGGCATTGCATGTCTCTATGGAATGTAGAGGAACAACTTTGGCCTATGTCTTGGTGGACACTAGCTCATCTTTGAATGTTTTACCGAAGAAAGCTCTCGACAGACTGGACTGCGAAGGATTAACGTTGAAACCCAGTAACATAGTCGTGAGAGCATTTGATGGCTCAAAGAGGATGGTGCACGGGGAAGTGGATATCCCCATAAAGGTTGGCACTCAGACTTTCAACTCAACCTTCTATGTAATGGACATCCTCCCCTCTTACTCCTGTCTTCTAGGACGACCGTGGATCCATAATGTTGGTGTTGTTACCTCTACACTACACTAGATGCTGAAATATCCAATCCATGGAAAGATTATCACTGTCCATAGAGAGGAAGAGTATATGATTAGCCACCTCAATTCCTTTCGGTATGTGGAATTGGACGGCGAGTTCATTGAAACTCCTTTTCAATATTTTGAAGAAGTCTCTCAAGAGGTAGCGGTAACCAAGATTATGTCCCAAATTCCCAAGATTACAAAACCTCTGCTCTGGATGTAATCTCTAAAGGACGCCAAAGCAGTAATAGAGGAGGGTGGATGCCCCATCTGGGGACAACTTCCGGATATTCCTTACAAATCTGACAAGGTTGGCTTAGGGTTTACTTCAAGTGCTCAGAAGGTTGTGCGTCGTGCCCGTGCTGGAGGGCCACCCTTGAAAATTAGCAACCAAGAGGTCAATGCAGTGGAGGATGGTGAAGAGGATTGCAGCTTTGAGGATTGGATCTTTCCTACTGTCAACGGAGGACTCCGCAATTGGGAAGCCAGAGACTTTGTCCCAATAACTTTCATTCCTCAGTAATTTATCTTCTACATTTCTGTTGGATTTGTAATATTCACAAACAATTTGCACATTTTAAACCTTATGACTGGCCCGAGGCATAATGGTCCATTTGTAAGGGTTTTTTTTATTTCATCTTCATATGACATTCAATGAATCATGGACGTTTTTTCACATACAAACTTTTTGTGCTCATTGTTTTTCTTTTACATTTTATTGTTTAAAGATGGCTATACCCTTACACACACCCACACTCACAAATGCAGGTACCCCTCCATTCCGGATCCCATGGGTAACGATACTGATATAGCCTTTAGTGACTCTGAAGATCTAATCTACCAAGCCGAATACGAAGGTGGGGAAGATTGTGAAGTACCAGGGGAACTGGCCAGGCTACTACAATAAGAGGAAAGAGTTATTCATCCTCATGAGGAACCGGTGGATACAATCAACTTGGGTACCTAGGAGGATAAAAAAGAAATCAAAGTGGGTGCCAATCTAGAGTCGAGTGTCAAGGAGCGTTTGATTCAGCTATTGCATGATTATGTTGAGATCTTTTCCTGGTCATATGAAGACATGCCAGGACTTGATGCAGACATCGTAGTACATCGTCTGCCAACAAGAGAATACTGTCCACCAGTGAAACAAAAAGTCTGCCGCATGAGACCTGATATGTCAGAGAATATCAAAGTGGAGGTCATGAAACAATTCAATGCTGGATTCATGGTTGTCACTTCCTATCCCCAATGGGTTGCCAACATTGTTCCCGTGCCTAAAAAGGACGGCAAAGTACGAATGTGAGTGGACTATAGAGATTTGAATAGGGCCAGCCCTAAAGATGATTTTCCACTTCCCCACATAGATATCTTGGTTGACAATACAGCCCAGCACAAGGTATTTTCCTTCATGGACGGATTCTCAGGTTACAATCAAATCAAAATGGCACCTGAGGACATGGAGAAAACTACATTTTTCACACAGTGGGGGACATTCTGCTACAAAGTGATGCCATTCGGACTAAAGAATGTTGGGGCAACCTATCAGCGCGCCATGGTAGCTTTGTTTCATGACATGATACATCATGAAATAGAGGTCTACGTAGACGACATGATAGCCCGATCACAAACAGAAGAAGAGCACTTGGATCACTTGCAAAAGTTGTTTGAAAGATTGAAGAAGTATAAGCTAAGATTGAATCCAAACAAGTGCACATTCGGAGTACGGTCCGGTAAACTTTTAGGTTTTGTCGTCAGTAACAAAGGCATTAAGGTCGATCCTGCCAAGGTTAAAGTAATACAAGAAATGCCTGCTCCTCGTACTGAGAAGGAAGTCAGGGGATTCTTGGGACGCCTGAACTATATTTCCAGATTCATTTCTCACTTAACAGCTACTTGTGAGCCAATCTTCAAACTACTGAAGAAAGATCAAGTAGTCAAGTGGAATGATGAATGCCAGACTGCTTTTGGGAAAATCAAAGAGTACTTACAAGAGCCTCCTGTTTTGATGCCACCAATCGAGGGAAGACCATTGATCATGTATCTGACCGTGTTAGAAAACTCAATGGGTTGTGTATTGGGGCAGCATGACGAGTCAGGCCGAAAAGAGCATGCTATTTATTACCTGAGCAAAAAGTTTACCGACTGTGAAACCAGATATTCACTGCTCGAGAAAACTTGTTGCGCTCTGGCATGGGCTGCTCGCCAGCTAAGACAATATATGCTGACTCATACTACTTTGTTGATATCTAAGATGGATCCGATAAAGTACATCTTCGAAAAGCCTGCTCTATCTGGGAGGATAGCTAGATGGCAGATGATCCTAACAAAATATGACATACAGTATACTACCCAAAAATCCATAAAGGGCAGTGTATTGGCTGATCATCTTGCTCATTAAGCTGTAGAATATTATCAGTCCATGAAGTTTGAATTCCTGGATGAAGACATCATGACATTAGACAACTGTGAAGAAATCAGACCATATGACGGACCTGAACAAGGATCCCGATGGACCCTATTCTTTGATGGGGCCTCCAATGCACTTGGTAATAGTATCAGCGTTATACTCATATCTCCGAAAGGGTGTCATACTCCCTTTACTGCCATACTTTGCTTCAATTGTACAAACAACATGGCAGAGTACGAAGCATGCATCTTGGGCCTCAAGGCTTCCATAGATCTGGGAATCAAATCTTTAGATGTGTTCGGAGATTCAACTTTGGTCATCAGTTAGATCAAAGGGGAATGGGACACTAAGCACCCAAACCTTATCCCTTACAAACAACATGTTTTGATATTGCTACCACACTTTGAGGATATTACCTTCGAGCACTTCCCACGAGAAGAAAATCAGCTAGCAGATGCTCTAGCCATAATGTCATCTATGTTTAAACTTAATTGGGATAACGAAGCTCCCCAGATCACCATCGAACGAATCGATGAACCAGCACGCTGTCACGAGATTAATACTGAAGAGGTAGTGGACCAGCCTTGGTTTCATGAAGTCAAAAGGTATCTCGAGGCTCAAGAATATCCAGAGGGAGCCTCAATCAATGATAAGAAGTTCTTAAGGAGATTCTCTGCTAAATTATTTCTTAGTAATGGCATCCTATACAAACGCAATCATGACTCCATTCTGCTTCGGTGTATGGATAAGATTGAGGCGGAAAAGATCATGGTTGAATTACATGAAGGTACTTTTGGCACTCACTCTAGTGGGCATACGATGGTGAAGAAAATCCTACGGGCGGGCTATTATTGGTCTACCATGGAAGCAGATTTCTATCAACACTCTCGAACCTGTCATGAATGTCAAATTTATGCTGACAAAGTACACGTACCTCCGGTTCCTCTGAATGTCTTGACGGCTCCTTGGCCTTTCGCTATGTGGGGAATTGATATGATTGGAGAAATCAAGCCAACAACCTTCAATGGACACCGCTTTATCCTAGTGGCCATTGACTATTTTACCAAATGGGTCGAAGCAGCTTCCTTCGCATCCGTTACTAAGAATGTTGTTGCCTGCTTCATCAAGAAAAATCTCATTTGTCGATACGGTATCTCGGAGAGGATCATCACTGATAACGATACAAATCTTAACAATACTATGATCACCGCTTTGTGCGAACAATTCAAGATTCAACATCACAATTCTTCCCCCTATCGGCCAAAGATGAATGATGTTGTCGAGGCTACAAATAAAAACATTAAAAAGATCATACAAAAGATGACAGTCACATACAAAGACTGGCATGAGATGCTACCATTCGCTCTCCACGGGTACCGTACCACAGCTTGCACATCAATTGGGGCAACACCCTATTCTTTGGTATTTGGCATAGAAGTGGTCTTGCCTATTGAGGTTCAGATCCCCTCTCTAAGGATTATGAAGGATGTGGGTTTGAGTGAAGACGACTGGATCCAAACTCGACTTGATCAACTGAACTTAATTGATGAAAAAAACTTACTGTTGTTTGCCATGGTCAAATGTATCAAAAACGGATGATCAAGGCCTTCAACAAGAAAGTCAGACGTCAAGTATATCAAGTTGGGGATCTAGTGATCAATCGTATCATCCTGCCACAAAGTGATCCCAGGGGAAAATAGACTCCTACCTATGAAGGACCATTTGTAATCAAAAGCATATTCTCCAGTGGGGCAATGATCTTAACCACCATGGACGGTAATGACCTGCCACACCCTGCGAACGCGGACATAGTCAAAAGATACTACACATAAGAGACCCTCTAGGTTGACACACCTAGGCAAAACAAGGGCATCCCGGCGAACCAAAAGGTTCGGGAAAAAATTAGGGATAAAATAAAAAAATGTGTACACCAGGCAAGTTGAAAACCCGAAAGGGCGACTTGGGTAAAAAAGGGGTTTCCCGGTGGACTAAAAACCCGAAAGGGCGGTCCAGGAAAAAGTTAGGGAATTAAAGCGTATGACTATGTCCCGTCGAATCACTTAACGGACAAAATTTGACTTCCACTGACAAACTCGGAGTTTCTGATCAATTCAATTATCTTCGGACAAGGAAAATAGACAAGATACTCGGAGATACGAAGGAAAAAGTAGAATGGGAACCCCATGGGATTATTGCACATAGCTATCTTTCTTTCTATAAATTCTTCTTGTTTACGACGACATTCTCTTACTAGAATGTTTGTCTCCTTTGTACAAAATATTTATTCAAAGTCAATACAAAGATACCTCTTTGAAAGTACAAAAACTATTTGTCTTTTTATTTACAATTGTGTTTTATTCACAAAAACGTCCAATGATTCATTGATGAATATATGCATTTGAACATAATCATTGTTTACAAATAAACAAAATGAGAAAGACAAATACTGATAGGTTAAAAAGATAGGAACACGTCTCTAGACCACTCCATATTCCCCAGAGTTTTCAATAATCCCCAGTGGAACAAAACTTCCAACTACCCAGCAGAACGAAGCTTCTAGTTTATCAATCCCCGGTGGAAATCGCCCAATTTCTCCAATTTCTCCAGCAGGTTGTTGTGAAGCCTGGAATCCGAGCAGATAACAGCTAACTTTTGATTCTCTCCAGCCAAGGGTAACTCCCCAATAAAGCAACGGACAACCGAGACTCCTGAATTCTTTTTTCTCAAGCAGGAACAAAACATTCTCCCCACAGGGTTTTCACTACTCCCCAAGTAGAACGGAGTTTCAAATGATTAATCCCCAGTAGAAGTCGTCAAGATTCTCAGGTTTCCCCAAGCAGATCTTACATGCAATACATGGCGTTACCCTCACAACAGAATTTATTTCTCTCAACAAGAGTTCGTCAGTACTTCAACTTTAAGACACGGAAATTCAACATATCCTCAGCAGCTTTCAGGGATTTATTTTCCTCAAATCAAACAGCAGTACAGTAGACCAGCTCACATGCGCATACATTGCATCTACATATCATAAACATGGATAAAGCAAATATATTGCATCATACATTTCATGCAACATAACTTTGTGTTTCAGCTAACATTTTACCCTTTTCAGGATAAGATTAACAACTACCATTGACAATATGCAATCCTGATACAGCTCAGTACGCTCCAGACCCGGAAGCCATTCTGATACTCATTCAAAGACACCTCCTGATATAGTGCGGATATGCTCCAGACACGGAAGCCATTCTAATACTCATTCAGATTTCTACACTTTTGATACAGTTTGGATACACTCCAGACACGGAAGCCATTCTGATACTCATTCAGATTTTTACACTTTTGATACAGTTTAGATACGCTCCAAACCCAGAAGCCATTCTGATACTCATTCAAAGACACCTCCTGATATAGTGCGGATACGCTCTAGACTCGGAAGCCATTCTGGTGCTCATTCAGATTCAACTTTTGATACAGTTCCGATACGCTCCAGACCCGGAAGCCATTCTGATACTCATTCAAAGACGCCTTCAGGTACGCTCTAGACACAGACACCATTCTGATGTTCAACTTACAAATTACATCTCAACAAGCATTCTTGGATGGCATCTACAAGCCCATCTCCAACAAGATTCTACCACCTCTCCAAATGGCATCTTTTAAGCCCATTCCCTACACAATCAACCAGCACGTCATCGATTGCAAATTTTTGGGCACTCTAATATTCAATCATCTTTCACTCTCAAGCCACAAACGACAAACATGTCAATCTCGCTTTTCAAGTCTAAGCAGATTGAACAGGGGCAGCTGTTGTACCCCAAAATTTGCCCTCTCATTTCTCAGGAAATCACCATGGATTATCAAAATTTTCTCTTATACAAATCCAAGCCTTGAATTATCATTTCTTTCCAAGCAAGCCATTTACAAGGGCAAAATGGTCATTTACACGCTGAGAAGTCAAACTTCGTCTTTTGGATCAAAATCAAATCTCAAAAATCACATTTCATCAAGACATGTTGGAATATGAAGTTTGTTTCATCAAGAAGCTCAAAAGTCAAATTTTACCTTGGAAAAGTTAAATTCTAAATACTTAGAATTTTTCTAAAGTATTTAAGAAAAATGACACTTCAAAACTTTTGTGCAGGGTTAGGTAAAGGCCCATGCGCTACATTTTTCTTATAGGTTCACTTTTCCTTAATCCTTGCCTGCTACTCCAGCCTAAGCTAAAAACTGTCAGCCATCATACCTTTTTGTGGAACTTGCTTCAAGAGCAAGTCAGCATCTAGTGTATAATGTTGGCGCCACTTGACATTTTAAAACCCACAAAGCTTTGCCTATAAATAGAATGCCATTGGTCACTGAGAAGAGGCCCAGGAAAATTGATGAAAAGAGACAGAAAGTTTGAGCAAGAAAAAAAAACCTTGAATCTCTGTCCAAAATTCCTAGAGTTTCAAAAACTGTAAACACAGCATACAAACCATTAACTTTAGATCCCTTGCTTTCAAACTCCATTTGTTCTCAAAATATTTCTTGACTAAAAAACACCCATACAGTTTCTAACCCACACATTGGAAACTGCCATAACTTCTGTATTCATACTACTACATACCCTCCATCCATCCATTCAAAGAAGCTGTTTAGAACATCATCAGAGTTGAGGCTAACTCCAGTTCACAGAAATTCTTCCAGTTGCAAGGTAAGCATCTGCTGACTCTCACCACATTGCTTAAGCATCACCAGATTTGCATGCTCAAAAACATAATGTAGATATCATGCTTCTGATGTTGTACATGTTTTGAGATTTTCATGCATCTTTATGCTTAAGTAGAGAATGAATCAATTCAGAACTTTCCTAAAGAAACTGAAACTCGGAGTTAAGATTAGCAAAGGCATGCTTGTCTCTGATTTATGGTTCTGATTCTCCTTATTTCTGAAGCGCTTTGACTATCCTAGGCATGTCTTCTGTTTTGAGGAGAAATAACCAAATTACAGATGTTCTGACTAGCATAGAGAGAGACCAAGTTCTGACATTGGTACCAGCGCTTCTGGATCCTGTTTTGTTATCAGTAATATCAGAACTTCTGAAAATTACTGTGTTCCCAACAGGTTCAGAACCTCTGACATCATACATTTTCACTAACAGGTTTCTGTTTTGCAGCGTGCCAGGGTCAGAACCTCTGACCTATATGTGGTACGGTGGGAGAACTGACTTGAGGGTTTGCGTTTGTATTTGCAAATGTTGCGGTTTAGTAAGAGTCTCCACCGAATTTTCTTTTATCCAAAAGGAAAGGTGAAAAAGCACAGGAAAGACCTTTCGAGATGTTTTCTTGAGTTCGGGGGGGTAGATTATGAAAAGGGAAGGTATTAGCACCCTTTTCATCCATGGTTTTCCATGGGCTCTTAGTTACTCGCGAGATCATTTGCTTTTGTTTGAATGTGCTTGTGGTGTGTGTTTTTTGAAAGTATTTTGAAAGTGTAACTTCGTAATGATCCTCGTCTCTATAAGAATGCATACAAAGTGTTATTTCAAAAATAGTTCAAAGATGTGTTTTTGAAAGTGATTTTTTAAAAAGGGTTTCCTTTGTAATGGTTCTCGTCTCTATAAGAACGCATACAAAGTGTTTATCTTTTAAAAAAAATGTTTCAAAGTGAGATTGTTGGTGTATAAATGTTTTTGTTGTGAGCAAGCGAGTCACTAAGAGCGAATCTATCTACTCAAAAGGTCTTAGATATGCTTTTCCTCCTCCTTTAGATGTTGTTACCTTACCATTGATTTGATGAGAAGCCCCATCGTTGGATGTGAAGGGACGGGCGTTGGGTCATTGTATGACCATGATAGCAATATTGTGAGATGACTTAGCACTTTTCTTTAGGGACTAAGATCATTTTGAAAAGCAACATTTATAGCGTCATCGAGGGACTATGATTTTGTATTTTTCGATTTGTTTGTGCTAACATATCCCACATGCATAACATGGCCATTTTTTAGGCAACAAGTGGAGTTAACCTTAAGGCTGCACGTGTGCAAGTGTGTTTGATTGCATGCATTTGTCTTTGCTTAGGGTTGTCTATTTGTTGTTTTAGTCTTGCCATACACACCTAATTACTAGCATTTATATTTAAAAGCGATAAATTGCAGAAATGTAAAGTCCTACACTATTACAATATTTAGGGGATGGGGGTAC
Source organism: Vicia faba (assembly GCA_948472305.1). Classification (NCBI taxonomy): domain Eukaryota; kingdom Viridiplantae; phylum Streptophyta; class Magnoliopsida; order Fabales; family Fabaceae; genus Vicia; species Vicia faba. The sequence continues at coordinate 1,039,720,373 of OX451740.1, forward strand.
ATATTTACAAATGGGGATTGCAAATGAAAATAAATCCTAAATTACTATTACAACTATATTGAAATACTGTATGTTATACCCCAAAATTTTCCCTCCCCTTTTTACAAGAAATCACAACCCCAGGGTTTTCTCTGATTTTCGAGATTGGCTCAAGAATCGGTCAAACAGACTTTTCTTTATCAGTCAACCCAGAATTAGGTTTTTTTTTTCATTCGCATTTCTCAGAAAGAACTCTCCTCAGATATTCAGTTAATCGTTACATTATTGTCATGCTTGTTCAAGATTGCTGGTTGTTCTCGAAGAACCTAAATATCTGGGATAGAGGCTGAGGCTTTGTTTGAAACTTTAAGGCATTGGTTTGATCAGTGGAGTGAAAAGTGTATGGAACACTTGTTTGATTAACTGTATAAAGCATGGTTAATTGGAATGCCAGGCGTCTGATGATTAATGCAGGATTGCGAGACTGCAAAAGTTTATTGATTATTTATTTCATCTGGATTAAAGTTATTGGGATACATTCCCAGTTATTTTAATTTAAGAGACTTAAATAATTAAATAGACAGTGCAAAAGAAAGAATGAAATATTTGACAAATACTTTTATTTATTTATTTCAAATATTGTTACAAATGATTATTCGAATATTGTAAATTTATAATTTACAGTGTTTACAATAATATTTTTTACAATAAGTGAAAAAATAAATCTAAAGCCTAAATCTTGAATCTTTGATCTTCTACTGTTTCTTCCATTTATTTAACTGGTACATACCTGGAAAAAGGAAGAGAAAGAAAGTCAGTACAAGATTATTTTAAATGAAAAGAAGAAAAAAATCATCATTAAAATTGGCCGTCTAGAATCAGATTGCCTATTTTTCATCACGCTTTATTTTTCTCTCTGCAAATCACAAGAAGATCACTCTTCTCGGTTCACAGAGAGAAAATAAAATATAAATGCAAGCATGTCAAACTCAATGCAAAAACATGGTTGAATTACAAAAAGTTCCAAGTTGCATTGGCCAAGCAAACTAATCACAAAAGGTTCCACGCTGCAAACTGAAAAAAGTTCCGAGCTGCAAACTGAGTTACAAATTCCAAGTTACATTAACCAAGAAAAATGTGTTGCAAAGTTCAAAGAGGAAAACAGGCGCCAAAACTGCCAGGGTGAGTCAAAACAAAGGCATAAACTCAGCAGCAAATAAAGTCCCACATTCAGCTACAGTACAAAATTGCTACAAGACAGATTTGATAAAAATGGTAATGAAGCATAAAAACAGCAATGCAGCAGACAAAAGGCAAGACAGCAGGAAGCAGTTTATTTGACAAGTAAAAACTTGTCAAAGATGCTTTTTTTCCATCATTTCCTAGACAGCCCAATTTTTCAGAAATCAAAAGATAAATAAGCAATTTAAAATGCTTAAGGAGAGAGGAAAGAGAGAACCTAGTGAACAGGTTTTGCAGTTTGCAGTTTTGGCAGGCTGTAAAGGAGAGATAAGAGGAACCAAAGAAATAATATAACAGTGAAAAAACACAAGAGAGGACACAGATTACATAACCTCCAAACTTGCAAGCAAAACAGACAAGCCTCCAAACATGTTTTCTCAACACAACAAAAAACCTGCAAAACTGCAAGCTTAAGCTTACCAAGCCTGCCTTGCAAACACAAGCCTGCCTGAAGCCTCACAAACTATTCAAACCTTCAAGCAAGCATGGATTACCAAACAAACCTTCAAGCAAGCCTTCCTTACCAAACAAGCCTCCAAACCTGTGGCCTGCATAACTGCAAGTTATCAGACTTGCAAAACTGCCTAAACACAAACCTATTCAAACCTGTAAAACTGCAAGTTTAAGAATAACCCAAGCCTGTTGCCTTCCCAAAACTCAGAACATAGTCTGCCTCCAAAATCATAAACATAAATTACAAACTAGAAAACCTGTTTCAAAAACATCTAAAACTGCCTAAAACCCACTCAAACACTAAAACCATCAAAAAACCACAAATCACATGAGCCTGTCAAGCAAGCACAACAAGCCTGCCTAAAGTTCATCAAACTGCCAAAACACAAACTTACAGCCTGCATATAAAACTCAAATCCAAGCTAATAATAGCCCTTTTTTTCAGTTCCAGTTCATTATCACAAAAGATCCAAACACCAAATCGACAACAACAAATAAGTTTCAGAATACATATGCTCATCATCAACAAATCATAAGCCAAAATCAACAATAATAGCAACATCTCAGAAGAATTCATCATCATAGCAAAGAGGAGAAGAAGAGAAGATTAAGAAGCAAAATGGTATAAAGTTTCAGAATACGTATGTTCATCACTAACAAATCATAAGCCAAAATCAACAACAATAGCAATATCTCAAGATATCCAACATTCAAAGAAGAGATTCATAAGCATTTTCAAAAATAGGGTTCATCATCAAACGATTCAAGAGAAGTCAAAGATACAGAAATACCAAAAGTGAGCTAGCATCATCATTACGCGCTCCCTCCTCCGGCCACCTGAGAGTGCCACCAGTCCAAGCCCTCTCCTCCTCTCACTTTTCAGAAGCGAAACGTCCAAGGTAAATTTACTCTCAACCTCTTTACTATGCATCAAACATCAAAACCATAAATCAAAACGAGCATGTAAGAAACAAACAAATGAGCAAACTGTAAAAAACCTAAGGCAAAAGATAATGATTCATACCGTTCAAGAAAGAACCGCTGTGGGCCACTGTGAGAGGACGAAAGATGGGTGGAGGCAACGCTCTAGCAGCTGGGCGTGAGAGAGGATGTCAGTTGCTCTTGGGGTTAGAGAGAGGCGAAGAGGACGAAGATGAAGGAGCGGCGCCGCTGTACAAAGCAAACCCTAATTCTGAATGAACAAACACAAACCCTAAAAAAAACTGTATGTTTCAAATGGGCCTTCGCCCAACAAAACTCATGAAGCCCAAATTGCTTTCAGTGCTGCACCCCCCTTTAGTCTAATTTTGTTTCTTTTATTTGGGCCAAGTACATTTCTTAAGCCCATTTAACTTTTTTTAATGTTTTGAAAACAAATACTTTTTTATTATCACATTATTTTCATAACCTAATTCTTTTTTCTTCTCTTTTGTTAAATAAAGATAAGATATTAAATTTTGTATAAAATGTTCTTAATAGTTTCTTAAAACAATTATTACACTTAAAGTACATATACAATAAACTTTAACTAAAAATGATTTTTCTTTTCTTTAAAACTCTTGTTTATAACATTAACCAAAATACTATAAATAATAATAATACTTAAGTCTTTAATTAGGTTAATACTTTATTTGATCATTTGTAAATAAATACATACATCTCATATTTCTCTGATTTTCTTTATCTTATAATCTGTTAATTTTTGAATTGCATCGATTCAATTTGGTTGTAACCCATAACATTTGGGACATTATTCTGATAAGACTCATCCCCATTTGTAAATAATTTGTACCCCCGTCCCCGGATACTCTTTTGTAATAGCTTAGAATTTAATTCTCGCACTTTATGCTTTTTAAATATGCCATGATTAGACATTAGAGTTTGTATGTGAAAATTCAAAACCAATCGCTAGTTGACCTAATACAAAGACAAATGCATGAAAATCAATACACAATTCACACTTGCACCTCTAGGGTATCCTCGCTTGTTGCCTCGAAAAATGCAATCATGTCCCTCGAGTATGAGACACTCTAGCAAATATCCCTTTGATAAACAAAGATCATAGTCCCTCGATGACCCTCGACGTTGTCTTCGTTAAAACGATCTCGTCCCTTACAAAATTGCTAGAGCGTCAAACAAGTTGCCTTCAATGATTGTATACGATGACCCGCGCCTGTCCCGTTAAACATCCTAACTCAAGGTTGTTCATCAAACACAATGGTGAAATAACACTGTTAAAAGGGTTAAAGACATAAGAAAGATCTTTGAGTAAAATAGGGTAGACAACTCTTAGTTACTTGATCAAAAATCTTGCAAAACATCCTTGCCATTTTTCAAAACACACTCCACAACACAACTTCAAAAACAACTTTCAAAATATTGAATTATCTTTTCAAAAAGACACACACCTTTGTATATATTCAAACAAGAATCATTACAAAGGTTGCCTAGACAAGGCATCTTTTTCAAAACATTTCCAAAAACCACACACACAAAGCACCATTTCAAACAATTGAAAAGCAAAGGCAAGTGATCTAAAACAAGTAACTAAGAGCCCATGGATAACCATGGATGAAAAGGGTGCTAGCACCTTCCCTTTTCATAATCTACCCCCCGAACCCAAGAAAACATCTCAAAGGTCTTTCCTGTGCTTTTTGACCTTTCCTTAGGATAAAATAAAAAGCCGGTGGCAACTCTTGCTAAACCGAACAAGTGCGAAAACAAACGCAAAATCTCAAGTCAGTTCTCCCACCGTATCACAGAACTGGCGACTCTGCTGGGGATTGTCCTGAAAGTGGGGTTACCTTAGGGTTTCTAGATCACCTTTGCATGATTATCTTGTTTGCCTTAATTGCTTTATAATTGGTTCTTTTGTTTGGGCTTGAAATCCTCTACCCGGATTTGGGGAAACATTCATAGGTAAATAGCAATACGTTGTGGAAACTGTGCGGGGTATACCGACACGGTTGAAGCAATAGCTATATTAGTGCAACATATTTGTGAGTACCGGTAGCCTTTGAGTCAATCAAAGAGAATACGGGGCCGCTGAGTGATGTCATGAAGCACTAATGAACTAGAACCTTACTTGACCATCTTGGCCTTTTATTAGGGGTAGTGAGATGACCGGCTTTGGTGCAGTCCGAAGTTGGTAGATACTCGATACTACACTCATTGAGGGTTGTTTTCTTGGAATATTTTGGTCGCTAGTTAAGTGGCTAAACCAAAACAATGAACATAGAAAACAATCGAATTATATTGAGCTCCTTAGAACCTGGTTACTATTTATAGGACAGGTTTTGAGCCAACTAAACTCAAGAGGGTACTTACCTATGAAACCTCATGCAAGCCTGAAATTAGGGTTTTATGTGACTTGCCTGTACATGTGCTTGTGCATACATCATGAGCATCATAAAGCATCATATGCATCCACTAACCATTTCAAGGGTTTGGATCTTCATCTTTGTTCTTGTTTTGTAGGTCATGGAATATCTTCGCAGGAAAACAATTCAAGTCAACCTTGTGAGAATCCCTCCTCAACTCAAGGAGCTTACTTCTAGGATTCCGAAGAATTCTCTCTTCAGTGAAAGACATGGTAGACTTCTCAGCTTGGTCAACTCCAACATTGAAGAAGACATGGTGAAGGTTATCTTCCAGTTCTTTGACCCCCTACACCACTGTTTCACATTCCCTGATTACCAATTGGTACCTACTTTGGAGGAATTTTCTCAACTCTTTGAGGATTCCTATTCTTCATCAACTACCCTACAACGGTACGGAAAAAGAACCAAAGCCTGAAGATGTTGCTCAAGCATTACACTTGCAACCATCCAATATCAAAGGACATTGGGAAACCAGAAGTGGTGTCAAGGGTTTCTGTTTGAGAAGGCACAAGACTGCTGGAATTCTCTTGATCTACAAGCCTTTGAAGAGATTGTGGCACTCCTCATCTATGGGTTGGTCTTGTTCCCAAACCCTGATCAGCTTATAGATGTGAATGCTGTCAAGATTTTCATATCCAGGAATCCTATATCCACATTGCTTGGGGACATCCTACACTCATTTTACACACGAACAATGAGGAAAAGAGGTGTTCTCATGTGCTGTACTCCCCTCCTAGCAAGGTGGTTTATTTCTCACCTTCCATAATTAGTTTTGAAGAATGAGCAGGGTTTAAGGTGGTCACAACGATTGATGACCCTCACACATTCTGATGTACATTGGTGTTCTCGGTCCATAGAAAATGTCATCCTCATTGATCGTTATGGGGAATTCCCTAATGTCCCACTACTTGGCATTAGGGGAGGCATTACCTACAATCCCTGTTTAGCTCTAAGACAGTTTGGATATGCTCGGAGGGATGGCCCTCATGACATGCTGATTCCTGGCCTAGTTTTTGACTTCGACAACGATGCACAAGGACTTCGACAAAGATTAATCAGAGCTTGGAGGATTCCCAACAAGGTGGATAGTAAGACATTGGGGCACAAGAATTCCATCCCTCTTGAACCTTACCTCAAGTGGGTACGAACACGCGCCCAGAGTCTTATGATGCCTTACCCCCACATTCTCCCCTTGATTAAAGAGCCTGTTAGGGAAGGAGAGGTTCCATACACCCTCCTACATCCAGGCATGCCAACATCATTGGAAGAATTGCAAAAGAGTTGGATCCAACTCAAAGAAGAACGGAACACTTTTGAAGCCAGCTTCTATGCCAGTGAGAAAAACGTTTTGGAGCTTACCCGCCGACTTCACGAAGAGGAGACTCTTAACACTTACATCGCACCAAAGAGGACTCGCAACGTCTTTTTACCTTAAGAAGCTTTGTAATATTTGGCCCATGGGGCATTTATGTACTGACAAATTTCTTCTTATTAATATGACGTGTGTTCTTTTATCTGCAACAAATTTGAATTTCTAAATCCTTGAATGCATTACATGAATAAACATATCATTCATCATATGCATAAACAGGTCTTCACACCAGGTTTCCTTATCTTTCTGTTGTTTATTTCAGAAAGATGGATATTGAGCAGACGGTCAAAGATCTGCAAGCACAGAATTCACAATTCCAACAACTCCTCATGACCTTGGAAAAGGGTCAGGAGGATCTTAAAACACTGTTAGAGAAGAAAGAGCAAGAAAAAGGAAAAAAGAAAAAGAAGAGAATTGGGGTAGCTACACTGGGAAGAAGATTTGAGAATGAAGCTAGGAGAGTTCTGGAGTTCCCCTAAACGTCTGACGAAGGGACCGGAAAAGGAAAAGGAGGTGCAGTACCCTCTGAGTCTGAGGTTGAAGAGGAAGAGGTTGAAGAGGATGAAGATTATTCCAAGCAGTAGTACCCTCCTGCGGACGACAGGTATAAAAATTTGGAAGAGCGGTTAGCAGCCATGGAAGTGCAAAGGGTTCCCAGACTAGATTTCGAAGAGCTGGGATTGATTGATGGGATTGTTATCCCTCCTAAATTCAAGGTGCTGACATTCACCAAGTACGACGGTCTGTCTTGCCCTAACATGCACCTGAGGTCGTATGTCAGAAAAATCCAACCCGTTCATCCAATAAAAACCTCTGGGTACACTTTTTCTAAGACAGTTTGTCTGGCACGCAGTTAGACTGGTTTTATCAGCTCGAAAGATCAGAGATTCACAATTGGGAAGACTTGGCAGCTGCTTTTTATCGTCAGTATCAATACAATGCTGATTTAGCGCCCACTCGTACTCAGTTACAAAGTATGGGGATGGCTTCCAATGAAGGGTTCAAGGAGTACGCTCAGAAGTTGCGTGATCTGGATGGAAGGGTGCAGCCACCGCTATCAGATAGGGAGTTAGTTGACATGTTTCTGGGGACCCTGTCTGGCCCCTTCTTCAATCATCTGATCGGAAGTTCTTCCGCAGGATTTACTGAACTGATTTTGACCGTCGAGAGGGTTGAGGCCGGTATTAAAAGTGGAAAGATTCAAAAAGACGCCTCCGCGTCTACCGTCATGAAGAAGACCTTCCCAGCTAAGAAGGAGAGCTCTGCTGTTTACACCCAGAGAAATCAGGAAAGAGAGGAACGTCGGCCAACAGTGGGGGGCCGTATTAATTTAGAAGCCTGCATCAGATCGTCCTAGAAACAGTCAACCGAGGAATGATCAGCCCAGAACCTATCAGCAAAGGCCACCACGGCAATATACTCCGATAAATATGACACCTGCTCAGATCCTTCCACATCTCCTGAAATTAAACCTTGCTAATTTGAGAGAGGCACCTAATAATGAAAATACCGCTTCCCCACATTATCATCCCAACGCAAAATGTGCCTACCATTCAAACAGTGCAGGGCATGACACTAACGACTGTTGGGCCCTCAAAAACAAAATCCAGGACTTAATCGACGCCAAGGAAGTAGAATTTGAGGCGCCTGAGAAACCCAATGTGATTTCGGCTCTGATGCCTAAGCACGGTAATAATGTTCATGCTGTTATAGAGGACCTCCATGTTACTGATGTTGTTGACCTGTTGACACCGTTACTTGTAATTAAAGAGAATTTGTTGAGAGCCGGGATCTTTCCTGGTTGTGGTAAAGACTGTTATTTTTGTTTGAACACACGAGGTGATTGTCCAATGTTGAAGTCGGGTGTCCAACGCCTGATGGATACTCAAGAGATACTTTTCCAGAAAACCCCTGTTAACACTTTCAATCCAATTACTCCTGATACTTGTGATACTTCAACCAACGATATTGCTATCACAACCATTTTCGACAATCCTCCCAAGGCTTGCAAAAGGCCTGTCAGGATTACACCCAACTCCGAATGTGTACTTTAAAGATCACCATGTCGGGACCTGTCCCGTACCAATCAAGCAAAATGATATCGTGGAACTATGGGGGAGAAATCTTCTACCACGGCATCAAAAAAATCGAAACAGTCCAAGATATTTCTGAAGAAGACCCTGATATAGGGAACATCGCGGGTACAATCAAGATAACCCGCAGTGGCCGGATCTTTTCTCTGGAGATTGCTCCCTGTGATCGGTGGATCTAGAACTGATTGTTTAACGCTGGTTCGCGAAATGTCGCGGAAGCAAGAGTCGCCACCGTCTTTTATTTTCTCCAACATGGACAGGATAAAAGCACAGCAAAATTCCTTATGAGATAGTTTCTCGATTCGGGAGGTAGATTTATAGAAAGGGAAGGTGTTAGCACCCTTTCTATCCATGGTTATCCATGGGCTCTTAGATACTTGCTCATCTGTGTTTTCAAAATGTTTTCTTTTCAATTGTGAGTGGGTTTGAAAAAAGTTTCGTTTAAAGTTTCAGATCGACTCTTGTATCAGTCCTCAAGAGTGTTTGAAAAATTGTTTTGAAAGCTTTTTGAAAAGTGTCGGTGTGAAAAGAAGTTTTGATCTGTTTTTGAATTAGAGCAAGTATCTACGAGTCATCCACCTACCCTAAGGAATTAGGCTGTGTAAATGTCCTTAAGGTAGTGCCATCCCACCATTGAGAGGTAGGTAGCACCACCGTTGGAGGTGTTCGGGTCAATTCGTTTGTTAGGGACAGTGTGGTCACCAGAGCAACAGTAGGACACCTTAGAAGCTACCCTTATGCCATGGGTCATGGACATAAGGACTTACTAAAACGTCCTATACTCGACGACCACGTTTCGAGGGGCAAGGCAACAGTGAGGCGTACCCTAAGAGTGGTGTGTGGATTTGTGTATTGTTTTCAGTTATGTTTTATCTTGTCATGCATTTGGTGAGCTACGCTTGTTTTTATTTTTGGCCATTCATTCTTTCATGCGAAGTTTAGAATTTAAAAGTGCGGAAATTAAAGTGCGGAAAGGAAAGTCCTACGCTATTACAAGGCGTGGGTCTATACATCGCCAAATTAACAAAGACCCGTTTAATAAAATGCGGAAAGTAAATAAATCCCTAATTACTATTACAAGGCTTGAGCAATTACATAATATTTACAAAGAAATCTAAGAATAAACGTGCAAAAAGAAATTAGAATCGAGTGTTCGAGGGCGTTGGACCCTTTAAAGAAATTAAATGAAATTAAAAATTAATTAATTATTTAATAAAGAAAAGAAGTTATTTTTTGGTTTTTTGGTATTTATGATAAAGAAAATTAATTAAAATTAGAAGTTTAATGAAACCCTAGTTCTAAATTATTTTTAATACTTAAAGAAAAATATTCAAGTTTTAACCTAATTTATCCTAATTAATTAATTACATGGGTATTTACAAAATAATTAATAATTAATAACAATAATGACAAGAAGAAATTATTTATTAAGAAAAAGATAAAAATGCTAAAAAACCTAATTTCTACATATTTTAGTTATTAAGAAAAGATTAAAATTAAAACCTAATTTTACTAAATTGATTATTAAAAAATTTATTTACAAAAAAATAATGGTGAATTAAATTGATGTTAATAACAATAAAACTTTTTTTTGTATTTTTCTGTATTTATCATGGTGAGAATTATTTTACGGATTTTTAAAGAAAACAATTAATTAAAAAGAACAATTAAAAGAATAAAAGGAAAAATAAATAAAAATTGAAAATTGAACAAACCATGGGGGGTATTCAGACCCTTTTGGAGGTTTTATTTGAGAAATTTGGCCCAAGAATGCAAGGCCCTTTGGACTTTCTGGAATTGTGTATGGCATGGTTGACCAGCGTACATGGTGGAATTCACGTGATGGCCTTTGGATGAGATCTCCTGGGCGCGTGGCAAGCAAGCAGGTGAGGATACATGATGAACCCTGGGAGAGGCGCTACACAGAAGCATGTTATGGAAAAAATTATGAAATATACAAGGGGACCTGGGAATCGAACCCAGGTCCCAGTACCTGCATGCCAACGCAACAGCCAACTGAACCAACGCGCGTATTTGTTAACATAGTGATTGGAAAATATAATATGTGAAAACAATGGTTAGTGGTGTCAACAAAAATTCGCGCGCCAGGATTTGAACCCTCCATTCACGCTTGGACACATAAGCTTCGTCTCCATCTTTTCCCTGTAAATAACAACAAATAGCGGGGGTTTTAAACCCCCACTAAACCAGACCTGCAATAATAGCGATTAGACGATAGTCAAAAATAAAAAGGGCGCGAGGTGTGGATTCCATTCGTTTGGAGGTCACAATTTCAATGGTATCACTTTGGTTGTCCAATTTTTCCAGATGAAGAAACCCCTCTTTTGGAGCTTCAGAAACCCTAGCAAGCGTTAATGGTAACTTTCTATACAGGCATTATTAATTCAATTCAAGGACACCAATAGCTTCAGGACATTCATATTAGTATAAATCAACCATTAAAAAACATGAATCATGCATGAAAAGTGAAACACGATTATGAAATTTTTTGGGAAAAGTAAGACTTTGTTCTACCAAATCCTTGAGTATGGAGGGCTGGTTCTGATTGTAATAGTTTCCTGGATGCCCTGGCAATGTTTTGGAATGATTTTTAAGCCTTGAATCGTCCTCTAAGTTTGAAAACAGTTTCAACTTTTTTGTGAAAAAAATGCAATGTGGTTCTTTGATTCCTGCGCAGCTTTTTGTGTCCAATCCATTAGGTTTCAGTCTTGCCTATGTATGTGAGTAGAATTAGGTCAAAAAGCCAGCCCAAAATCCATCCATTTATGATTTTGAATATTTGATTTTCCATATCTTTTTTTCAATATTTTTCATGCCAATTATGCCAAATTTGGATGATTTTATCCTTGGTGATTGATACACGAGATATTGAGGTCATAATGAGTGAATTGGCTGCACAAAAGGATTTGAAAAACATGATTTAGTATTTTTCTCATAATTAATTTTAATTAAATGAATTAATAAGATTAAAAATTCAATTAATTAATTAAAAATAAGAAAATAACTCCCTTTTAGGTCAATGGGTCGTGCATGGCCTTTGGGTAATGGTTCATGGAAGAAATTGAGGCCCATTAGCATTTTTGAAGCCTTTTGTGCAAAGTTGACTTTTCAAAATTCCCAAAAATTTCCTAACTTCCACAAGGCATATCTTGCTCAATGTTTAAGCTTCGATCATGTTCTTGGACATTTTGGAAAGGTCTTGAAGTCCTCTAACCAATGTCTTTTGTCCCATGTCATTTTGATTTACCAATCTCAAGATATGGTCTTTGACTTGAAGTGCCTTTTTGTTGACTTTTGAAAATGACCTATAATGTTGAGATTGATAACTTTTTGTGAGAGCATTTCTTGGACTTGAAGTGTGAAGATGAGTTGTAGGAAACGTCATTCTCTTCAAAATGAGATTTGGATGGAATTTTTCTGATAAACCATGAAGAAGTTATGCCCTGGTCAATTTGCAGTTGACTTTTTTAACTGTCCAAAAATAGAAACTTTTGCATCTTGAGACTTTTTGAGCCATGCCTTGAGAATCATGATCAAGAATTGATCAAATGATGTTTGTGGCTTCAAAATAAGATGTTGACCAAAAATTTTGACTTTTGACTGTCAAATGACCATTTTGCCCCTGCAGTTGACTGTGCAGCATTTAGGGTTTTTGACTGTGCAATTTGATGCTGTGAGTCTTAAAAATTGGCATATTGATGCTTGACAACGTATATAGGCATGTGGGACTTGATTGGGCCCTTGAAAACTTCAACTTCTTTGCAAGAACCAAAACCCTAATTTTGACTGTGTTAGGAGGCAATTGGACTGTGCAACCCTTGAGAGATTTTGAACCTTGATTTTGGCAAACCTTGAAGAATATGGGAGGGAAAATTTTAGGGTACAACAGTTGCCCCTGTTCAATCTTCTTAGACCTGAGGATGTAGATTGGCTGGCGTGCCTTTCGTAATCCGAAGGTGGAAGATGATTGAACACTAGAGTGCCCAGAAATTTGCACTCACATAGTAGAGTGTCAGCAGTATGATGGTGGGAATGGGCTTACAGATGCCATTTGGAGATTGATGGATAGGAAGATGGGCTTACAGATGCCATCTGGGTGTCGATCGCGTAAGAGTTTCCTTAGCGAGAACTTGCGTACCTGAAAAAGAAAGATAATTACCTGGCCTGTTACAGGAGTTGATCTTCAAACTTTTTATGTAGATGTGCCCTGGCTGGTTACAGGAATCGAATATTTAAACTCTTCAGACGTGCCCTGGAGAGATACAGGAATCGAGTCTGGAGAATATAGTCGTCAACAGATACACCTTGGCAAGATACAGGAATCGGATATTCGAACTCTTCAGACGCACCCTGGCAAGATACAGGAATTGGGTCTGGTAATGTTAGTCGTCAACAGATACACCCTGGCAAGATACAGGAATCGGATCCTCAAACTCTTCAGACGCACCCTGGCAAGATACAGGAATTGGGTCTGGTAATGTTAGTCGTCAACAGATACACCCTGGCAAGATACAGGAATCGGATCCTCAAACTCTTCAGACGCACCCTGGCAAGATACAGGAATCGGGTCTGGTAATGTTAGTCGTCAACAGATACACCCTGGCAAGATACAGGAATCGGATCCTCAAACTCTTCAGACGCACCCTGGCAAGATACAGGAATCGGGTCTGGTAATGTTAGTCGTCAACAGATACACCCTGGCAAGATACAGGAATCGAATCCTCAAACTCTTCAGACGCACCCTGGCAAGATACAGGAATCGGGTCTGGTAATGTTAGTCGTCAACAGATACACCCTGGAAAGATACAGGAATCGGATCCTTAAACTCTTCAGACGCACCCTGGCAAGATACAGGAATCGGGTCTGGTAATGTTAGTCGTCAACAGATACACCCTGGCAAGATACAGGAATCGGATCCTCAAACTCTTCAGACGCATCCTGGCAAGATACAGGAATCGGGTCTGGTAATGTTAGTCGTCAACAGATACACCCTAGCAAGATACAGGAATCGGATCCTCAAACTCTTCAGACGCACCCTGGCAAGATACAGGAATCGGGTCTGGTAATGTTAGTCGTCAACAGATACACCCTGGCAAGATACAGGAATCGGATCCTCAAACTCTTCAGACGCACCCTGGCAAGATACAGAAATCGGGTCTGGTAATGTTAGTCGTCAACAGATACACCCTGGCAAGATACAGGAATCGGATCCTCAAACTCTTCAGACGCACCCTGGCAAGATACAGGAATCGGGTTTGGTAATGTTAGTCGTTAACAAATACACCCTGGCAAGATACAGGAATCGGATCCTCAAACTCTTCAGACGCACCCTGGCAAGATACAGGAATCGGGTCTGGTAATGTTAGTCGTCAACAGGTACACCCTGGTAAGATACAGGAATCGGATCCTCAAACTCTTCAGACGCACCCTGGCAAGATACAGGAATCGGGTCTGGTAATGTTAGTCGTCAACTGATACACCCTGGCAAGATACATGAATCGGATCCTCAAACTCTTCAGACGCACCCTGGCAAGATACAGGAATTGGGTCTGGTAATGTTTAGTCGTCAACAGATACACCCTGGCAAGATACAGGAATCGGATCTTCGAACTCTTCAGACGTGCCCTGGCGAGATACAGGAATCGAGTCTGGTAATGTTAGTCGTCAACAGATACACCCTGGCAAGATACAGGAATCGGATCCTCAAACTCTTCAGACGCACCCTGGCAAGATACAGGAATCGGGTTTGGTAATGTTAGTCGTCAACAGATACACCCTGGCGAGATACAGGAATCGGATCTTTAGTTGCGACCGTTGATAGTAATTATCTTTGTATTAACCTTTGTCCTGAAAAGACAAAACGTTAGTTGTATGTGATGTCATGATGTATGACATGCGAGATGTGATAAGTGAGATTGTATGTTCATGAAGATATGATGTTTATGAATGTATGTTTTTGTCTAGGAAAGTAAATCCTTGACGGGTGCCGGGAAGTCACATCCTGGGCTGATGTTGAAGAATAGTGCTTTGTTGTTTCCGCTGGGGATGATGGTTGCAAGAATACCGGTAGGAGAAGATAACTCTGTTGGGGAATAAACTTGGCGAATGGATTACTCTGCAGGGAGAAAATTACTCTACCAATCTTGCTGGGGAACAATACTCTGTGGGAAGAGAGATACTTTGCTGAGATGTTTGATGATAATTCCGCTGGGGATACCGTTGATATGTTATGTTGAAGGAATTAATAGACTTCGCTGGGGATAAGAAGACTTCGCCGGGGACGATCTTTCCGTGGCTTTTGGCTGAGGATAACCCAGTTATATCCTGGTGGGGAGATAACCTTTGAATAAAGCCGGGAGATGCGTTCGTGCTCTGCAGGGGGGGAGCTTCCAGAATCGACTGGGGATAAGCTTCCTGCTTGGGAGATGATTCAGCTTTCCTGGGGAAATCTTCAGACTGGACTCTCCTAGGGAAATTTTTTGAGATATATTGGGGAAGTGGCTCCGCTGAAGGTCTGGTATACCGCCGGGGAACAATCTTAGATCGAGACTGTCGGGGATGCTTGTTAAGAATGTTCGTATATTGCGCTGAGGAATGTTGAGATCCGCTGGGAATACCCAACTTCCTTGAGGTTGACAGTATAACTCTGCTTGGGGAGAATGTGTTGACTTGCTGGCTCACTCTCTGGGGAGTTAAGATATCTTGGTTATGTTCTTCAGCTGAACTTACCTTGGTACCTTGGTGGACAGAGCAATTAGATCGCCTTAGACAACTCATTATTGCCCCTGTTTCTGATGTGGGAGAAGATATCTATGGGGTCTTGATAACTGCCGATTTGACAAATCTTCTTCTGGTAGACAAGTGACGAGATGACGGGACATAGTCGTGCGCTTTGATCCCTAATTTTTTTGCCTGGACCGCCCTTTTGGGTTTTCAGTCCACCGGGATATCCATTTTTGCCCAAACCGCCTTTTCAGGTTTTCGACTTGCCGGGTGTACAGATTTTTTTCATTTCATCCCTTATTTTGCCCGAACCCTTTTGGTTCGCCAGGAAGCCCTAATTTTTGCCTAGGTATGTCAACCTAGCGGGTCTTTTATTATGCGTAGTATTTTTTCGACTATGTCCATGCTCTCAGGATGTAGGGAGGTGCCCCTGTTGTAGCGTTGTGTCGCCATACCAGAAGATCTTCGTTTGATCGTCCAATGCCCCAAGTGATCCAGATGGAGGTTTGCCCCTGGCTGTTTGGCCTTTTGAGAGATTCTCCGAATCTTGACTTAATTGCCCCAGATGATGGACAATAATCACGTATGCCCCTTGATTGCAAGTGCTTTTGTTCACTAGGTATTCATCGTGCGAATTTCCCTGCTGTTCAAACAAATAGTCATATGCAAACAATGTTATATCAAAAATGCAAAGCTTATGTCTGTCTTGAAGATTTTGAAAATGCATTCTTTTTCATAAAACAAGTGAATGTTTGTAAAACGTGATGTCAACTTCGTATTTACCATAGGCCTTAAGGAGTCAGGATACCTTTCGTAACAGTATGCTTTCGAACTAACCCATGCTTCAGCTAGGACTTTTGAGGGTTATAACGTGGCCTGGTTCACGGTTTAAGAAACAAAGGATAAGGCTCAAAATGTATTTGTACCCACCCGCTCTTCATGATGTTCTTCAAACCTAAACTCAGTTTACCGTGCGTTAGACCTTGTTTGAGTCTTTGCTCTGATATACCGGTGATGGTTCGGATGTTGACAGTTTATTTTGGATAGGCAGTCATTCCCCCTTTTTTTTGTTGAGGGTTTGTAGGACCTCTTTCTTTTTTTTGATTTTGTTATCCCTGTTTTTTTTTTGCCTGAACTGTTTCTTTTGGTGATTACAGTCAGCGGGATGCCCCAGTTTCGTAAGTCTCCTTCATAGGTTTTGACTTAATGGGCTTTTTGATTTTGGTAATGACTGCATGTCCTTATGATTATTCAGAACCATCCCCATCTTTTGTTTCAGAGGGACTCTTTTGATGCCGTTCATTGTGCACCTAGATCAACTGAGAGAACTACCCTGCCCCAGGTTATGATTAAGGGTTTTAATTTTCGAAAAGAAAAACTCCTACTTCTTTGGCTCAGAGGGGTTGACGAGGGATTATCTTCCTTATAACTCCAGTGTTTAGGGATTTGAAACAATGCATGTACTTCATCAGCGGGGTCCGTTCAAAAGCATACTGTAAATTGTGGTATCGTTTTCGTCATCCTCCCTCAAGAGGCTTAGAATTATTAATTGAGAGTTGACATCAAAAAATGAAAGCAGTTTGAATATAGAGAATGCGAATATATTGATTCAAAACAGACATATGTGATGCATTAATGAAATAACAACGTTTAACATGAGTAAATGTTTGAACAAAAGAAAATTACAACTTGAAAATCCTAATGAACAAAAAGTCTTTTCATCTCAGGGCTTGTTACTTCAACTGGTGAATCCTGTAGGGATGGTAGAAGCACTCAGCCTGGCCATCTTAGGTGAATTCCACAGCTCCTTCATCAATCAGGTCCTGGATCTTGTTCTTCAAGGTCCAACAATCATCTGTAGCATGCCCCGGGCTGTCAGAATGATAAGCGCAACGGGCGTTGGGGTTATACCTTGAAGGTGTCCTGTTGGGATTCCTAGGAGGATCCCTTAGAGTTACCAAATTCAACCTCAATAGTTGTTGTAAAGCTTGAGGCAGCGACACGTTGAGCTTGGTGAATTGCCTTTTGGGCTTGTCTGGCTGAAGCTAGTGAGGTTGATGCTGAATTTGTGACACTGAAGTCATTTGAGGAGCTCTTCCCTTATCTTCTTGTCTCAAAGGTGGTTGAATGATGACTGGCTCTTCACCCTTAGATGTTTGCCCCAGTTGGTTACCCCGAAGCAGTTGGTTGACGAGAACCCCGAGCTCCTCTTGTCTTTGAGCTAAGTCTTGAATGATAGTCACCTGCCCCAGCATCTGGGCTCTCATTGCATCCACCTCAGCTTGCAGATGTTTCAGCCGTTCGTCCTTATCATCCTCAGCACTGTTCCTGACCAAAGTCCCCATGAGAAGTGTTCTCAGCTCTTTCTGCCCCTTGGATAGATTCAGGAGGATTTCCCCGAACCGAGTCTCTTGAGCATGAAGGTCCTGGTTGTATTGTTGGGAAGCCATTGCTGAAATAAACAGCGAAGAAGGTACGTGACCTGTAATAAGGATACCTGTTATGCAATGATGTATATGATATGCATGTAATGTTTTCAAGGACCTCGCGGGGTAAACAAGAAAATTGTTAGAGTTGGAAACTGGTAACTTGATTGAGGGAACTTCATATTGTTGAGAGTCCTTCTTCAAGAGTCAAGGCTCACCATATCGAGTGGGTCATAGCCCCTGACAACCTTGGCTAGAGGAAAATAAATCCCCTTTGCCCCTTGCTGGATAATTGGTTCAGCATGACCTGCATCACAAGCCCTTGAGATCCTTGAAATGAGTTAGTCCTTATGCAGGATGTATGCAATGGTATGATGTTATGCTATGCATGGAGTGATGTAAGTAGGCCCTGTAATGAGTCCCAATTAAGGACTGTTAAACCTGCAAGGAACTCATGTGTCAGATAACAAGCATGCAAATAGTCAAGTTTGAAGGCACACAAGTCACACAAAGAGCCCTTAGAGTTTAGGCCAGCATGGAGTTTGGGTATTACCCTCTTGAAGTTGGTGGGCTCAACCTGTCCTATCAGAAGTAACCGGGTTCTAAGGGTCCCAATATCACTGGATTGCTTTCATTGTTCATCGTTTCGATTTAGCCACTGAACTGGCGATCGAAATATTCCAAGAAAACAACCCTCAATTGAGTGTAGTATCGAGTATCAACCAACCTCGGACTGCACCAAAGTCAGTTATCTCACTACCCTAAAGAGGCCAAGATGGTTCAATTAAGGTTCCTAAGGTCAGTTGATGCTTCACGACACCACGCGGAGGCCCTGTACTCTTCTTGACTGAACTCAAGGGTTACCGGTACACACCAAAGTGCCACATCAACGTAGCAGACTACTTCAACCATGTCGGTATACCCCACACAGTTCCCTCACAGCCTTGTTGCTACTTTCTAAGAAGATATCCCCAGATCCAGGTTTGGATCTATAGAACTCCCGAGACAGTCCCACAATAGTAAAGCACAACAATTGAAAACACAAGTGATCTTAGTCCTAAGGTACACCTCACTTTAAAAGATGTCCCCAGCAGAGTCGCCAGTTCTGTGACCGGTGGATCTGGAACTGACTGTTTAACGCTGGTTCGCGAAATGTCGCGGAAGCAAGAGTCACCACCGTCTTTTATTTTCTCCAACATGGACAGGATAAAAGCACAGCAAAATTCCTTATGAGATAGTTTCTCGGTTCGGGAGGTAGATTTATAGAAAGGGAAGGTGTTAGCACCCTTTCTATCCATGGTTATCCATGGGCTCTTAGATACTTGCTCATCTGTGTTTTCAAAATGTTTGCTTTTCAATTGTGAGTGGGTTTTAAAAAAGTTTCGTTTAAAGTTTCAGATCGACTCTTGTATCAGTCCTCAAGAGTGTTTGAAAAATTGTTTTGAAAGCTTTTTGAAAAGTGTCGGTGTGAAAAGATGTTTTGATCTGTTTTTGAATTAGAATAAGTATCTACGAGTCATCCACCTACCCTAAGGAATTAGGCTGTGTAAATGTCCTTAAGGTAGTGCCATCCCACCATTGAGAGGTAGGTAGCACCACCGTTGGAGGTGTTCGGGTCAATTCGTTTGTTAGGGACAGTATGGTCACCAGAGCAACAGTAGCACACCTTAGAAGCTACCCTTATGCCATGGTTCATGGACATAAGGACTTACTAAAACGTCTTATACTCGACGACCACGTTTCGAGGGGCAAGGCAACAGTGAGGCGTACCCTAAGAGTGGTGTGTGGATTTGTGTATTGTTTTCAGTTATGTTTTATCTTGTCATGCAATTGGTGAGCTACGCTTGTTTTTATTTTTGGCCATTCATTCTTTCATGCGAAGTTTAGAATTTAAAAGTGAGGAAATTAAAGTGCGGAAAGGAAAGTCCTACGCTATTACAAGGCGCGGGTCTATACATCGCCAAATTAACAAAGACCCGTTTAATAAAATGCGGAAAGTAAATAAATCCCTAATTACTATTACAAGGCTTGAGCAATTACATAATATTTACAAAGAAATCTAAGAATAAACGTGCGAAAAGAAATTAGAATCGAGTGTTCGAGGGCGTTGGACCCTTTAAAGAAATTAAATGAAATTAAAAATTAATTAATTATTTAATAAAGAAAAGAAGTTATTTTTTGGTTTTTTGGTATTTATGATAAAGAAAATTAATTAAAATTAGAAGTTTAATGAAACCCTAGTTCTAAATTATTTTTAACTGTTAAAGAAAAATATTCAAGTTTTAACCTAATTTATCCTAATTAATTAATTACATGGGTATTTACAAAATAATTAATAATTAATAACAATAATGACAAGAAGAAATTATTTATTAAGAAAGAGATAAAAATGCTAAAAAACCTAATTTCTACATATTTTAGTTATTAAGAAAAGATTAAAATTAAAACCTAATTTTACTAAATTGATTATTAAAAAATTTATTTACAAAAAAATAATGGTGAATTAAATTGATGTTAATAACAATAAAACTTTTTTTTGTATTTTTCTGTATTTATCATGGTGAGAATTATTTTATGGATTTTTAAAGAAAACAATTAATTAAAAAGAACAATTAAAAGAATAAAAGGAAAAATAAATAAAAATTGAAAATTGAACAAACCATGGGGGGTATTCAGACCCTTTTGGAGGTTTTATTTGAGAAATTTGGCCCAAGAATGCAAGGCCCTTTGGACTTTCTGGAATTGCGTATGGCATGGTTGACCAGCGTACATGGTGGAATTCACGTGATGGCCTTTGGATGAGATCTCTTGGGCGCGTGGCAAGCAAGCAGGTGAGGATGCATGATGAACCCTGGGAGAGGCGCTACACAGAAGCATGTTATAGAAAAAATTATGAAATATACAAGGGGACCTGGGAATCGAACCCAGGTCCCAGTACCTGCATGCCAACGCAACAGCCAACTGAACCAACGCGCGTATTTGTTAACATAGTGATTGGAAAATATAATATGTGAAAACAATGGTTAGTGGTGTCAACAAAAATTCGCGCGCCAGGATTTGAACCCTCCAGTCACGCTTGGACACATAAGCTTCGTCTCCATCTTTTCCCTGTAAATAACAACAAATAGCGGGGGTTTTAAACCCCCACTAAACCAGACCTGCAATAATAGCGATTAGACGATAGTCAAAAATAAAAAGGGCGCGAGGTGTGGATTCCATTCGTTTGGAGGTCACGATTTCAATGGTATCACTTTGGTTGTCCAATTTTTCCAGATGAAGAAACCCCTCTTTTGGAGCTTCAGAAACCCTAGCAAGCGTTAATGGTAACTTTCTATACAGGCATTATTAATTTAATTCAAGGACACCAATAGCTTCAGGACATTCATATTAGTATAAATCAACCATTAAAAAACATGAATCATGCATGAAAAGTGAAACACGATTATGAAAATTTTTGGGAAAAGTAAGACTTTGTTCTACCAAATCCTTGAGTATGGAGGGCTGGTTCTGATTGTAATAGTTTCCTGGATGCCCTGGCAATGTTTTGGAATGATTTTTAAGCCTTGAATCGTCCTCTAAGTTTGAAAACAGTTTCAACTTTTTTGTGAAAAAAATGCAATGTGGTTCTTTGATTCCTGCGCAGCTTTTTGTGTCCAATCCATTAGGTTTCAGTCTTGCCTATGTATGTGAGTAGAATTAGGTCAAAAAGCCAGCCCAAAATCCATCCATTTATGATTTTGAATATTTGATTTTCCATATCTTTTTTTCAATCTTTTTCATGCCAATTATGCCAAATTTGGATGATTTTATCCTTGTTGATTGATACACGAGATATTGAGGTCATAATGAGTGAATTGGCTGCACAAAAGGATTTGAAAAACATGATTTAGTATTTTTCTCATAATTAATTTTAATTAAATGAATTAATAAGATTAAAAATTCAATTAATTAATTAAAAATAAGAAAATAACTCCCTTTTAGGTCAATGGGTCGTGCATGGCCTTTGGGTAATGGTTCATGGAAGAAATTGAGGCCCATTAGCATTTTTGAAGCCTTTTGTGCAAAGTTGACTTTTCAAAATTCCCAAAAATTTCCCAACTTCCACAAGGCATATCTTGCTCAATGTTTAAGCTTTGATCATGTTCTTGGACATTTTGGAAATGTCTTGAAGTCCTCTAACCAATTTCTTTGGTCCCATGTCATTTTGATTTACCAATCTCAAGTTATGGTCTTTGACTTGAAGTGCCTTTTTGTTGACTTTTGAAAATGACCTATAATGTTGAGATTGATAACTTTTTGTGAGAGCATTTCTTGGACTTGAAGTGTGAAGATGAGTTGTAGGAAACGTCATTATCTTCAAAATGAGCTTTGGATGGAATTTTTTTGATAAACCATGAAGAAGTTATGCCCTGGTCAATTTGCAGTTGACTTTTTCAGCTGTCCAAAAATAGAAACTTTTGCATCTTGAGACTTTTTGAGCCATGCCTTGAGAATCATGATCAAGAATTGATCAAATGATGTTTGTGGCTTCAAAATAATATGTTGACCAAAATTTTTTACTTTTGACTGTCAAATGACCATTTTGCCCCTACAGTTGACTGTGCAGCATTTAGGGTTTTTGACTGTGCAATTTGATGTTGTGAGTCTTGAAAATTGGCATATGGATGCTTGACAATGTATATAGGCATGTGGGACTTGATTGGTCCCTTGAAAACTTCAACTTCTTTGCAAGAACCAAAACCCTAATTTTGACTGTGTTAGGAGGCAATTGGATTGTGCAACCCTTGAGAGATTTTGAACCTTGATTTTGGCAAACCTTGAAGAATATGGGAGGGCAAATTTTAGGGTACAACACTCCCCCTCGAGCAGTTTTCAGACCCTTAAAAGCTTCTACACCTGTTGGACCCTCTGTGCAAGGCCCAGTGATTGAAGAATTGGATACTCCTGAAGTAAGACCATCTGCTGATAATACCGACAAGGGTAAGGGAATGCTGGAAATGCCTGTCAGGACGAAGGCTCATGCTGTGGTTATCCCTGAAAACACTCAGAAAGAAATGGATGAAATCCTAAAAATAATCAGAAAAAGTGACTACGACGTTGTAGAACAGTTGGGGCAGACCCCTTCTAAAATTTCAATGTTAGCCCTCCTGCTCTGTTCAGAGGCCCGTGCTAAGGCCCTGATTAAATTCTTGAAGACGGCACATGTACCCCAAGAGACTTCGGTAGACCAGTTTCAGGATTGTGTGGCCAGTCTTACTGTTGACAATGGCCTGGGCTTTTTTGACGCTGACTTAACTCCCAAAGGAAGGAAGCACAACGATGCGCTACACGTCTCAGTTGAATGCAGGGGAACTACCCTCGCCCATGTCTTGGTTGATACTGGTTCTTCCCTAAATGTGCTGCCAAAGAAGGCCTTAGACCGTTTGGATTGCGAAGGTTTGACCCTCAAACCTAGTAACATCGTTGTTAGGGCTTTTGATGGATCCAAAAGAATGGTTCATGGAGAGGTTGATATTCCTATCAAAGTAGGCACAGAAGTTTTCAACTCCACCTTCTACGTGATGGACATCCGTCCGTCGTATTCATGTTTGCTAGGAAGACCGTGGATCCATTATGCCAGGGCAGTTACTTCCTCTTTGCACCAGATGCTGAAATATCCTGTTAAGGGTAAGATTATAACGGTGCACGGCGAGGAAGAGTACATGATAAGCCATCTCAACTCCTTCCGTTATGTGGAGTTGGATGGCGAGTTCATCGAAACGCCTTTCCAGCATTTTGAGGAAGTTTCTCCCGAGGTAGCAGTTGCGAAGACATTGGTTGAGATGTCTATCGTTCCCGAGCATGTATCTAGGATGGCATCTCTCAAGGACGCAGAGGCGATGATCAAAGAAGGAAAGAGTACAGCATGGGGGCAACTGCCTAATTTTCCCCACAAGACGGACAAATTTGGACTAGGGTTTACAGCTGCAGGACAGAAGGCTATGCATCGTTCCAAGACTGGAGGGACACCTATAAGGATCACTCATCATGGAATCAATGTTGTAGAAGATGAAGATGAAGAGAGCCACTTTGAAGATTGGATCTTTCCGACTGTCGAAGGGGGTTTGAGCAACTGGGAAGCAAAGGATTTTGTTCCCATCACCTTTATCAACCAGTAATTTTTATCTTTGAACAATTTCCCATTTTTATGGTCTGTAATAACTAAACAATTTGCACACTATTTTCACCTCATGCCTTGCCCGGGCATGTAGGTCCATTTGTAAGGGATTGATCTTCTTCATTATCATATGCCATGTTTTAATGAATCATTGGATGTTTTTCATCTATAAACTGTGTGTTCATTTTTCTTTCCTTTTGCATTTTTGTTTAAGGATGGTTATCCCTTACACACACCACACTCACAAATGCAGGTACCCATCCACTCCGGATTCCATGGGTGACTATTCTGTTTTAGCCTTCGATAACTCTGAAGATTTGGTCAATCATGCTGAGTACGAAGTTGACGAAGATTGTGAAGTGCTGGGAGAGTTAGCCAGACTTCTACAATAAGAAGAGAGGGCCATTCTGCCTCATGAAGAGTTGCTAGAAACCATCAACTTGGGAACAGAGGAAGACATGAAGGAAGTAAAAGTGGGAGCCAACCTGGAACCAAATATCAAGGAGCACTTAGTGCAATTGTTGAACGAATATGTTGAAATCTTCGCCTGGTCTTACAAAGACTTGCCAGGGTTAGACACAGATATCGTGGTTCACCGTCTCCCTACAAGAGAAGACTGTCCACCGATCAAGCAAAAGGTCCTCCGAATGAGGCCTGACATGTCTGAAAAAATCAAGGTTGAGGTAATGAAGCAATTCAATGCTGGATTTCTGGTTGTTACTTCCTATCCACAATGGGTCGCTAACATTGTGCCCGTGCCCAAAAAAGACGGCAAAGTCAGAATATGCGTGGATTATCGAGACTTAAACAGGGCTAGCCCTAAAGATGATTTTCCACTGCCACACATCGACATCTTGGTTGATAACACAGCTCAACACAAGTTATTTTCCTTCATGGACGGATTCTCGGGATACAACCAGATCAAAATGGCCCCCGGGGACATGGAGAAAACTACTTTTGTCACGCAATGGGGTACCTTCTACTACAAAGTGATGCCATTCGGACTAAAGAATGCAGGGGCAACCTATCAACGTGCCATGGTAGCTTTGTTTCATGATATGATACACCATGAGATTGAAGTCTACGTAGACGACATGATAGCTCGATCACAGACAGAAGAAGAACACCTTGATCATCTGCAAAAGTTGTTTGTCAGATTGAAGGAGTATAAGCTCAGACTGAACCCAAGCAAGTTCACTTTTGGAGTCAGGTCTGGTAAACTTTTGGGATTTATTGTCAGCAACAAAGGCATTGAGGTTGATCCAGCTAAAGTAAAGGCTATACGAGAAATGCCTGCTCCCCATACTGAAAAGGAGGTTAGGGGATTCTTGGGACGCTTGAACTATATTGCGAGGTCCATCTCTCACCTAACATCTACCTGTGAACCAATTTTCAAACTGTTGAAGAAAGATCAAGTAGTTGAATGGAACAATGATTATCAAGCTGCTTTTGATAAGATCAAGGAGTATTTACTAGAACCTCCTATTCTGATGCCACCCGTCGAAGGAAGGCTGTTAATCATGTATCTGACTGTTTTGGATAACTCAATGGGGTGTGTGTTGGGCCAACATGACGGGTCTGGCCGAAAAGAACATGCCATTTATTACCTTAGCAAAAAGTTTACCGACTGTGAGACCCGCTACTCACTGCTCGAGAAAAATTTTTGCGCTTTGGTATGGGTTGCTCGCCGGTTAAGGCAGTATATGTTGACTCACACCACTTTACTGATTTCCAAAATGGATCCGATCAAGTATATCTTCGAGAAGCCTGCTTTATCTGGAAGAATCGCTAGATGGCAAATGATCCTGACGGAGTATGATATCCAGTATACTACCCAAAAAGCTATAAAAGGGAGTGTACTAGTTGACCATCTAGCTCATCAAGCCGTCGAAGATTACCAATCTATGAGATTCGAATTCCCTGACGAGGACATCATGACATTGGACAACATTGAAGGTAACGGACCGTATGATGGACCTGAACAAGGATCCCGATGGACCCTGTACTTTGATGGCGCTCCAAATGCACTTGGCAACGGTATCGGCGTAGTACTTATCTCTCCAGAAGGTTGCCATACACCCTTCACTGCTAGACTTTGTTTCAGTTGCACCAACAACATGGCTGAGTATGAAGCTTGCATCTTCGGTCTTAAAGCCGCAATTGACTTGGGAATCAAATCTTTGGTGGTATTTGGAGACTCAGCTTTGGTTATCATTCAAATCAAAGGAGAGTGGGACACTAAACATCCTAACCTCATCCCATACAAAGAACATGTCCTGACATTGTTACCTCATTTCGAGCAAATTATCTTCGAACACTTCCCGCGAGAGGAAAATCAGCTAGCAGATGCTTTGGCTACAATGTCTTCCATGTTTAAACTCAACTGGTACAATGAGGCTCCCCAAATCACCATCGAGTGAATGGACGAACCTGCACACTGTCATGAGATTAATACCGAAGAAGTAGTGGAACAACCCTGGTTCCATGATATCAAAAGGTATCTCTAGACTCAAGAGTACCCTGAAGGAGCTTCTGTCAATGACAAAAAGTTCCTAAGGAAATTTGCTACCAAGTTCTTCCTAAGCAATGGTATCCTGTATAAGCACAGCCATGATTGTGTTATGCTTCATTGTATGGACAAGATTGAAGCAGAGTTGATCATGACCGAAATACATAGTGGCACCTTTGGCACCCACTTAATCGGACATACGATGGCTAAGAAGATTCTAAGGGCAGGCTACTACTGGTCTACCATGGAAGCTGATTGTCATCAACATTCTCGTACTTGTCACAAATGCCAAGTTTATGCTGACAAGGTACATATCCCTCCGGTTCCTCTCAACGTCCTAACAGCTCCCTGGCCATTTGCAATGTGGGGCATTGACATGATTGGAGAGATCAAGCCTACAGCATCCAATGGGCATCGCTTCATCCTGGTGGCTATTGATTACTTCACCAAATGGGTCGAAGCAGCTTCCTTCGCCTCTGTTACAAAGAATGTGGTTGCCCGTTTCATCAAACAGAACCTCATTTGCCAGTACGGTATTCCTGATCGAATCATTACGGACAACGGTACAAACCTGAACAACACTATGATCACCACTCTGTGCGAGCAGTTCAAGATTTATCATCACAATTCATCTCCCTATCAGCCGAAGATGAACGGTATTGTTGAAGCCGCAAACAAAAATATCAAGAAGATCATTCAAAAGAAGACAGTCACTTACAAGGACTGGCATGAGATGTTACCGTTTGCTCTACATGGGTACCGTACCACGGCACGAACATCAATTGGGGCAACACCTTTCTCTTTGGTATACGGCATGGAAGTTGTTTTACCTATAGAAGTTCAGATTCCTTCTTTAAGAATCATGAAGGACGCTGGTTTGAACGAAGACGATTGGATTCAGACCCGGCTTGATCAACTTAATTTGATTGACGAAAAACGGCTTACCGCTATTTATCATGGTCATACGTATCAAAAACGGATGATCAAGGCTTTCAACAAGAAAGTCAGGAGACAAGTATATCAAGTTGGAGATCTTGTAATCAAGCGGATTATCTTACCGCAAAGTGATCCCAGGGGAAAGTGGACTCCTACTTACGAAGGACCATTTGTGATAAAAAAACATCTTTTCTGGCGGGGCAATGACCCTGACCACCATGGACGGTGAAGACCTGCCACACCCCGCGAACACAGATGTGATCGGTGGATCTGGAACTGACTGTTTAACGCTGGTTCGCGAAATGTCGCGGAAGCAAGAGTCGCCACCGTCTTTTATTTTCTCCAAATGGAAAGGACAAAAGCACAGAAAAATTCCTTAAAGAGATTGCTCTCGGTTCGGGAGGTAGGTTATAGAAAGGGAAGGTGTTAGCACCCTTTCTATCCATGGTTATCCATGGGCTCTTAGATACTTGCTCAATGTGTTTTCAAAAATGTTTGCTTGCTTTTCAATGTGGGTTTTAAAAAGTTCTTTGAAAAATTTCAGATCGACTCATACGTCAGAGTGTTTGAAAAATTTGCTTTGAAAGCTTTTGAAAAGTGTCAGTGTGAAAAGTCTTTTCGAGTTTGTTTTGAGATTAGAGCAAGTATCCTTGAGAACCTACCTACCCTAAGGAATTCGTCTGTGTAGATATCCTTAAAAGTAGTGCCATCCCACCATTGAGAAGTAGGTAGCACCACCGTTGGAGGTGTTCGGGTCAATTCGAGTTTTAGGGACGTGGTGATCACCGGAGCAATGGGAAGACACCTTAGAAGCTACCCTCATGCCAGGTTCCCGGATCATGAGGACTTACTAAGACGTTTTCTACTCGACGACCACCTTTCGAAAGGCAACAGTGAGGCGTACCCTAGGGGTGGTGTGTGCGAATTGTGTGTCATGTTTCAGTTATTTGTCTTGTCATGTTTATTTGTGATCTACGCTTGATTTTAATTAGGGCCATTCATTCTTGCATGCATATTTAACAGTTATAAAGTTTGCGAAAAAATAAATCTAAGGCTATTACAAATGGCGCGGGTCCACATCGCCAAAATTAAACCGGACCCGATTTGACTGAAAAATAAATAAAGCGAATAAAAGTGCGAGAAATAGAATTGTTACAAGGCTTTGGGACATGTACATAATTATAATAAGCGACAAAGTAAAATGCGCGAAACAAAATAATTAAAGCGACGGGCGTTGGACCCTTTTACAAACAATTAAGATTAATAAGGATTTCAAACTTAAAATTGAAAAATTAAATGTTTTTGGTATTTTTGTGTTTTTTAAGATTTAAAAGAAAAAAGAATTTATTGAAACTAAAAATAAAATGCTAAACCCTAGTTCTAATATTTTTTAGTTTATTATGAAAGATATTATATTAACCTAAATTAAACCCTAATTTTTATTTATGTACATTTAATTATAAAAATAAAATAAATAAATAAATAATATTGTGATAAAAAAGGGAAAATTAAAAGGTATAAAAATTATTAATTAACCTAATTCTACATTTTTGGATTTTTATTAAAAGGAATTAAAGTTAAAAACCTAATTAAACTAAATAATTTACATATAATTTATTTATGGAAATAATAAAATAAAAATTATATTTTTTTTGCCTTTTTCTGATTTTATGATATTTTTCATATTTTTGTAAAAAATAATAATTAATTAATTAAAACAAATAAAAATAAATAAATAACATAACAATTGAGAAATAAAATATAAAAAGAAAATCAAACCAGGGGGGGTAGCCCCAAAATTGGAGGTGTTGATCCAAAGGTTCTGGCCCATTAAAGCTTTGATCCATTGACTTTGCCAGTTTGCATGCTAGCGCGTTGACTTGCATTCATGGTACACCTTGACTCTGAGCCCTTTGATGGTCGTCTGGGACACGTGTGTGTTTGGATCAGGATGGCATATGGTGAACCTGGATGTTAGCGTAGCATAGGATTTTGTATTGAAAAATAACATTGAAATTTGCCAGACCTGGGACTTGAACCCAGGTCTTGAGGATTAACCATATCACGTGTTACCAACTGAGCCACTGCATTTCAATTAATATATTATAGTTAATAAATAACAAAAATCAAAACCAACGCGTAGTGGAGGGAACGCGCGAAATTTCAAATGGACGTATCACTGGCTGCCAACACATCGTCTCTTTCGTTTTCCTGAAACATGAAGAACGAAGGCAACGGTTTTTGAGCGTTGTTTTAGAGGCCCTTTGGAAAAATAGCGATTAGCGCTATGTGGGTCATAAATTAATCGCGAGGCTTGAGTTTGCTTCGTCTTGACGTGACGAATTTGCCTGTACCAGTTTGGTGATCTAATTTTACGCCTTGCACAAAGCCCCAATTTTGGAACCTTGGAACCCTAGAATCTGTCAATGGTGGAGTCTCATACACAGCGAAATAATGCAATTAAACATAGTGGTTAGCTTAGAAACTTTGTAAGGAACAAGAATTCATCAATAAAAATGCAAAAGGACGCATGAATTGTGATATGCGATTTCAAAAGTTATGTGACACAGTTTGAGTTCTCCCTACCAATTCCTGGAGTTTTGAAGGATGTTTGGAGTTGGGATAGGATCAGGAGTCCACGAGCAAGCTTTTGGTATAAGAATTAGGGCTTAAAACCACCTATAACCTTGAAATCAGTTTTGTATTTTTATGGAAGATTTTCAATGTTGTGTATGGCTTCTGAGCGCAGCTTCTAGTGTTAAGGCATTAGGTTTGCATTCCTGATCATATAGTGAAGGCATTAGGTCAACAACATTGCACAAAATCCATGGCATTGATAGTTTTCAATATTTGATTTTGTAAAATCTTTTCATATCTTTTTTTATGTGCAATCTTGTGTCAATTAGTTCAAATCAAACCAAAACTTTCCATAATCAAACAAGCACGAAATATTGAGAGTAGAATGTGCACAAAAAGATTTTTTTAGGTCAAACTTATATTTTCTACATATTTAAATGATTTAAGTGAATTAATATTAATATAAATTCAAATAAATAATTAAAAATTGAGAAAATACTTCCCCTTGGGCTTAATGGTCGTTCATAGGCTTGGCATGAAGAAACTTGGAAGAAAAATGGGCCCATTAGCAAATTTAGGTCATTTGAACCATTGTTGACTTTTCAAAATTCCCAAAAATTTCCCAACTTCCACAAGGCATAACTTGCTCAATGTTTAAGCTTTTCACATGTTCTTGGACATTTTGGAAAGATCTTGAAGTCCTCTAACTAATGTATTTGGTCCCATGTCATTTTGATTTACCAATCTCAAGTTATGGCCTTTGACTTAAAGTCCCTTTTTGTTGACTTTTGAAAATGACCTATAATGTTGAAATTGATAACTTTTTGTGAGAGCATTTCTTGGACTTGGAATATGAAGATTAGTTGTAGGAAATGTCTTTCTCTTCAAAATGAGCTTTGGATGGAATTTTTCTGATAATCCATGTGAAAGTTATGCCTTGGTCAATTTCAGTTGACTTTTTCAGCTGTCCAAATATAGTAACTTTTGCATCTTTGATGATTTCTGAGCCAAATTTTGAGAATCATGATCAAGCATTGATCAAATGATGTTTGTGGCTTCAAAATGATATGTTGACCAAAAATTTGAACTTTTGACTGTCAAATGACCATTTTGCCCCTACAGTTGACTGTAGTGCAATCTAGGGTTTTGATTGTGCAATTTTGAGCTGAATGCCTTGAAACTTGATATAAGGATGTTTGACCACATTTGTAGGCATATGAGGCTTGATTGGGCCTTTGAAATCTTCATTTTCCTGATCAGAACCCAAACCCTAGTTTTGACTGTATAGGAGACATTTGAACTGCACAACCCTTGGGGAATTTTGTGACCTTGACTTGACAATTTCTTGAAGAATATGGGAGGGCAAATTTTGGGGTGCAACAGTTGCCCCTGTTCAATCTTCTTAGACCTGAGGATGCAGATTGGCTAACGTGCCTTTCGTAATCCGAAGGTGGAAGATGATTGAACACTAAAGTGCCCAGAAATTTGCGCTCACATAGTAGAAGTGATGATGGGGGAATGGGCTTATAGATGCCATTTGGAGATTGCTGGATAGGATGATGGGCTTATAGATGCCATCGGGCTGTTGATCGCGTAGGAGATTTCTTAGCGAGAACCGGCATACCTGCAAAAGAGAAAATGAGTACCTGACACGTTGCAGGAGCTGATTTTAGATGCTTGGTATAGATGTGTCCTGACTGGTTACAGGAGCTGAATCTGGAGCTTCAAACGCTGATGAATGAACCAGGGATGGTTACTACCTTAGCATGAATGGTAAGAGAACCTTGGGTGACTTTATCTTCAACAACGCTCGTTGAGAAAAATCTTGGGTGTCTTCTACTGGGATAAGAATCAGGGAGATCTTAGGGTCGATCTGACTGAACCAGAGAGGCCTTTGACTGGGTAAGAATCAGGAAAATCTTAGGATCGATTTAACTGAACCGGTCTAGGTCTTGAAACATCTTCAACTGGATAAGTATCAGGGAGATCTTAGGGTCGATCTGACTGAACCAGAGAAGGCCTTGGACTGGGTAAGAATCAGGAAAATCTTAGGGTCGATTTAACTGAACCAGTCTAGGTCTTGAAACATCTTCAACTGGATAAGTATCAGGGAGATCTTAGGGTCGATCTCACTGAACCAGAGAAGGCCTTGGACTGGGTAAGAATCAGGAAAATCTTAGGGTCGATTTAACTGAACCGGTCTTGGTCTTGAAACATCTTCAACTGGATAAGTATCAGGGAGATCTTAGGGTCGATCTGACTGAACCAGAGAAGGCCTTTGACTGGATAAGCATCGGGAAAATCTTAGGGTTGATTTAACTGAACCAGACAAGGTCTTGGAATATCTTCAACTGGATAAGTATCAGGGAGATCTTAGGGTCGATCTGACTGAACCAAGAGAAGGCCTTTGACTGGATAAGCATCAGGAAAATCTTAGGGTCGATTTAACTGAACCGGTCTAGGTCTTGAAACATCTTCAACTGGATAAGTATCAGGGAGATCTTAGGGTCGATCTGACTGAACCAGAGAAGGCCTTGGACTGGGTAAGAATCAGGAAAATCTTAGGATCGATTTAACTGAACCGGTCTAGGTCTTGAAATGTCTTCAACTGGATAAGTATCAGGGAGATCTTAGGGTCGATCTGACTGAACTAGAGAAGGCCTTGGACTGGGTAAGAATCAGGAAAATCTTAGGGTCGATTTAACTGAACCGGTCTAGGTCTTGAAATGTCTTCAACTGGATAAGTATCAGGGAGATCTTAGGGTCGATCTGACTGAACCAGAGAAGGCCTTGGACTGGGTAAGAATCAGGAAAATCTTAGGGTCGATTTAACTGAACCGGTCTAGGTCTTGAAACATCTTCAACTGGATAAGTATCAGGGAGATCTTAGGGTCGATCTGACTGAACCAGAGAAGGCCTTGGACTGGGTAAGAATCAGGAAAATCTTAGGGTCGATTTAACTGAACCGGTCTAGGTCTTGAAACATCTTCAACTGGATAAGTATCAGGGAGATCTTAGGGTCGATCTGACTGAACCAGAGAAGGCCTTGGACTGGGTAAGAATCAGGAAAATCTTAGGGTCGATTTAACTGAACCGGTCTAGGTCTTGAAATGTCTTCAACTGGATAAGTATCAGGGAGATCTTAGGGTCGATCTGATTGAACCAGAGAAGGCCTTGGACTGGGTAAGAATCAGGAAAATCTTAGGGTCGATTTAACTGAACCGGTCTAGGTCTTGAAACATCTTCAACTGGATAAGTATCAGGGAGATCTTAGGGTCGATCTGACTGAACCAGAGAAGGCCTTGGACTGGGTAAGAATCAGGAAAATCTTAGGGTCGATTTAACTGAACCGGTCTAGGTCTTGAAATGTCTTCAACTGGATAAGTATCAGGGAGATCTTAGGGTCGATCTGACTGAACCAGAGAAGGCCTTGGACTGGGTAAGAATCAGGAAAATCTTAGGGTCGATTTAACTGAACCGGTCTAGGTCTTGAAACATCTTCAACTGGATAAGTATCAGGGAGATCTTAGGGTCGATCTGACTGAACCAGAGAAGGCCTTGGACTGGGTAAGAATCAGGAAAATCTTAGGGTCGATTTAACTGAACCAGGCTAGGTCTTGAAAGATGATTGAGAACTTAGCTGATTCTTTCCTGAAAGGTAAAAGTCAGTCATATGCAATGCATGACATGGATCAAGCAATGATGTTCTCAATATAAACAAGATTCGTATGATATGATGCGTCTATGCATGCTATAATGATGTATGTGATGTTTTATGTATGCTTTTGTCTAGGAAAGTGAATCCTTGACGGGTGCCGGGAAGTCATATCCTGGGCTAATGTTGAAGAATAGCTTTTGCCTCCGCCGGGGATGATAACTGCAAGAATACCGGTAGGAGAAGATAACTCCGTTGCGGAATAAACTTGGCAAATGGAAAATTCTGCGGGGAGAAAGATACTCTAGCGACCATGCTGGGAAGCAATACTCTGTGGGAGAGAGATGCCTTGCTGAATTGTTGAGAGTTACTTGCTGGGGATACCCTTGTTGTTAGAAGTGTTGATAGACTTCGCTGGGGTAAGAAGACTTTGTCGACGACACTCTTTCCGTGGCTTTTGGCTGAAGATAACCCAGTTATATCTTGTTAAGGAAATAACTCTTTAAATCAAGCCGGACGACGCGTTCGTGCTCTGCGAGGGTAAGCTTCCAGAATCTACTGGGGATAAGCTTACTGCTTGGGGATGATAAATTCCAACCTTCCTGGGGAAATGGATTGGACTGGACTCTTTTGGGGGAGTTTTGAACCATGCTGGGGAAGAAGTGATTCCTTTGAATGTTGATACGCCGCCGGGGAACAATCTTTAGACCAAGACTTCCGGGGATGCTTGTTAAGACTGTATGCTGCTGGGGAAGGTTGAGATCTGCGGGAGGATACCCATCTTCCTTAAGGTTGATAACTGTTTAGAGAAGAATGCATTGACTGTTGACTTATTCTCTGGGGAATTTAGATGTACTGGTTATGTTCTTTAGCTGAACTCACCTTGATACCTTGGAGGACAGGACAATTAGATTGCTTGGACAACTCTTTATTGCCCCTGTTTCTGAGGTATGAGAGGAAGACCTGTGAGGTGCTGATAGTTTGTTGATGGATAAACCTGCTTCTGATAGGCAAGTGATGAGATGACAGGACATAGTCGTACGCTTTAATCCCTAACTTTTGCCTGGACCGCCCTTTCGGGTTTTCAGTCCACCGGGATACCCATTTTTGGCCAAGCCGCTTTTTCAGGTTTTCGACTTGCCGGGTGTACAGATTTTTTTTTTCCATTTCATCCCTTCATTTTTCCCGAACCCTTTTGGTTCGCCGGGAAGCCCTTATTTTTGCCTAGGTGTGTCAACCTAGCGGGTCTTTGATTACGCGTAGTATTTTTTTCCGACTATGTCCATGCTCTCAGGATGTAGGGAGGTGCCCCTGTTATTGTGTTGCCACGTTACCAGAAGGTGTCTAATCGTGCAAGATTCGTTGCTGGAGTGCCCCAAGTGACTCAGGCAGAGATTTGCCCCAGGTTATTTGGCCTTTTGAGAGATTCTCTGGATCTTGACTTAACTGCCCCAGATGGTATACCATGATCATGCCGTGCCCCTTGATTGGAGATGCTCTTGTTCATTAGACTTTCATTGTGCGAATTTCTCTGCTATTCAAACAAAAAGTCATATGCAAACAAAGTTATGTTAAAAATGCAAAGCCTATGTCTGTCTCGAAGATTTTGAAAATGCATTCTTTTTACATAAAACAAATGAATGTTTGTAAAACGTGATGTCAACTCCTTCTTTATAGTAAGCCTTAAGGAGTCAGGATACCTTTCGTAACAGTATGCTTTCGAACTAACCCATGCTTCAGCTAGGACTTTTAAGGGTTATAACGTGGCCTGGTTCACGGTTTAAGAAACAAAGGATAAAGGCTCAAATTTTATTTATACCCACCCGCTCTTCGTGATGTTCTCCAAGCCTAAACTCAGTTGATCATACGTTAGACCTTTTTTGAGTTTTTGTCCTGACGTTCCAGTGATGATTCGGATGTTAATAACTTATTTTGAATAGGCAGTCATTCCTTTTTTTGTTGAGGGTTTGTAGGACCTCTTCCTTTTTTTTTTTTTTTTGTTATCCCTTTCTTTTTTTGCCTGAACTGTTTCCTTTTTTTTTGGAATCACAGTCAGCGGGATGCCCCAGTTTTGTAAGTCTCCTTCATGGGTTTTGACTTAATGGGCTTTTTTATTTTGAGAGATATAATGACTGCTTGTCCTTCTTGATTATTCGGAACCATCACCGTTTTTTTTGTTTTGTAAGGACCTCTTTGGTGCCATTCGTTATGCACTTGGATCAACTGAGAGACTACCCTGCCCCAGGTTATGATTAAGGGTTTCAAATTTCGAAAAGAAAAACTCCTACTTCTTTGGCTCAGAGGGGTTGACGAGGGATTATCATCCTTATAACTCCAGTGTTTAGGGATTGAAACAATGCCTGTACCTCATCAGCGGGGTCTGTTCAAAAGCATACTGTAGATTATGGTATCGTTTTCGTCATCCTCCCTCAAGAGGCTTAGAATTTTAGATCAAGAGTTGACATCAGAAAAAATATGAAAATAATTTGCATTTAGTGAATACGAATATATTGTTTCAGAAATAGACATAAGCGATGCATTAATGGAGTAACAATGTTTTAACATGAATAAATGTTTAAACAAAAGAAAATCACAACTTGAATTCGAATGAACAAAAAGTGCTTTCTATCCTAGCCATGTTTTGGCAAGGGAGCAGTGATCACGTGGGGAGTCTTGGGTACTTTAAACTGAATCTCTCCAGCGTCGATCATGTCTTGAATCTTGTTTTTCAAGCTCCAACAGTCGTCGGTGTCATGTCCAGGACTGCCAGAATGGTAGGCGCATCTTTCATCAGGGTTGTAAGTAGGAGCAGAGGTGTCGGGATTCTGGGGAGGACCCTTTAGAGTAATCAGATTGACCTCCAATAAGCGTTTCAGCATTAGAGATGATGGTATACCAGTCTCAGAGAAATGTCTTCCAGGTGTATATCGCTTACGCCGATTACCCCGTTGATGCTGGGTTTGGGAAGCAGTAACAACTTGGGGAGGTCCATTCTTCACCATACCAGACTGTTGTCCTCTTGGTAGCTGATCAAAGACTTGGTTCCTGACTCGGACTGGTAGCTTCATGTTGGGTTTGCCTTGGTGGAGTTGACTGATCATGGTCCTCAACTCTACTTGCTCCTGAGCTAAACCTTGAGTGAGGGCCCTTTGCCCCAGCGTCTGAGTTTTCAATGTGTCTACCTCAGCTTGTAGACGTTTCAGCTGTTCGTCCTTGTCATCTTCAGGACTTTTTCTGATCAGATTCCCCATGAGGAGTGCCCTCAACTCTTCCTGCCCCTTGGATAGACCTAGGAAGATTTCCCTGAACTGAGACTCTTAAGCGTGAAGGTCCTGGTTATCTTGTTGTGAGGCCATTGCTGAAATAAATAGCGAGAAAGGTAAGTGACCTGCAAAAGGGATACCTGTAATGCAATAATGTGTATGATATGCATGTAATGTTTTCAAGGACCTCGCAGGGTAAACAATAAAATTGTTAGCATTTGAATTTGTAGCTTGATTGAAGGAACTGCATGTTGCTGAGAATCCTTCTTCAAGGGTCAAGGCTCACCATATCCAGTGGGTCATAGCCCCTGACAACCTTGGCTAGAGGAAACTAAATCCTCTTTGCCCCTTGCTAGATGTTTGATTCATCATGACCTGCATCACGAGCCCTTGAGATCCCTGAAATGGGTTAGGATGTATGCAATGGTATGATGTTATGTTATGCATGGGGTAATATGGATAAACCCTGTTATGAGCCCTTATTAAGGACTGTAAACCAAAACCTGCAAGAGACTTAGTACACTCTGTTATGAGCCCTAATTAAGGACTATAAACAAAACCTGCAAGAAACTTAGTAAACCCTGTTATGAGTCCCAATTAAGGACTATAAACAAAACCTGCAAGTAGTTCATGTGTCAGATAAAGCATGCAAGTAGTCAAGTACGAAGGCACACAAGCCACACAAGAGAAAGCCCTTAGAGTTTAGGCCAGCATGGGGTCTGGGTATTACCCTCTTGAAGTTGGTGGGTTCAACCTGTCCTATCAGAAGTAACCGGGTTCTAAGGGTCCCAATATCACCGGATTGCTTTCATTGTTCATCGTTTCGATTTAGCCACTGAACTGGCGACCGAAATATTCCAGGAAAGCAACCCTCAATTGAATGTAGTATCGAGTATCAACCAACCTCGGGCTGCACCAAAGTCAGTTATCTCACTACCCTAAAGAGGCCAAGAGGTTCAATTAAGGTTCCTAAGGTCAGTTGATGCTTCACGACACCACGCGGCGGCCCCGTACTCTCCTTGACTGAACTCAAGGGTTACCGGTACACACCAAAGTGCCACATCAACGTAGCAGACTGTTTCAACCATGTCGGTATACCCCGCACAGTTCCCTCACAGTCTTGTTGCTACTTTCTAAGAAGGTATCCCCCAGATCCGGGTTAGGATCTATAGAACTCCCAAGCAACCCACAATTTAAAGCACACAAGGAAAACAATTGAAAACACAGTTATGAACTAGCCCTAAGGTACACCTCACTTTAAGTTTGGTCCCCAGCAGAGTCGCCAGTTCTGTGATCGGTGGATCTGGAACTGACTGTTTAACGCTGGTTCGCGAAATGTCGCGGAAGCAAGAGTCGCCACCGTCTTTTATTTTCTCCAAATGGAAAGGACAAAAGCACAGAAAAATTCCTTAAAGAGATTGCTCTCGGTTCGGGAGGTAGGTTATAGAAAGGGAAGGTGTTAGCACCCTTTCTATCCATGGTTATCCATGGGCTCTTAGATACTTGCTCAATGTGTTTTCAAAAATGTTTGCTTGCTTTTCAATGTGGGTTTTAAAAAGTTCTTTGAAAAATTTCAGATCGACTCATACGTCAGAGTGTTTGAAAAATTTGCTTTGAAAGCTTTTGAAAAGTGTCAGTGTGAAAAGTCTTTTCGAGTTTGTTTTGAGATTAGAGCAAGTATCCTTGAGAACCTACCTACCCTAAGGAATTCGTCTGTGTAGATATCCTTAAAAGTAGTGCCATCCCACCATTGAGAAGTAGGTAGCACCACCGTTGGAGGTGTTCGGGTCAATTCGAGTTTTAGGGACGTGGTGATCACCGGAGCAATGGGAAGACACCTTAGAAGCTACCCTCATGCCAGGTTCCCGGATCATGAGGACTTACTAAGACGTTTTCTACTCGACGACCACCTTTCGAAAGGCAACAGTGAGGCGTACCCTAGGGGTGGTGTGTGCGAATTGTGTGTCATGTTTCAGTTATTTGTCTTGTCATGTTTATTTGTGATCTACGCTTGATTTTAATTAGGGCCATTCATTCTTGCATGCATATTTAACAGTTATAAAGTTTGCGAAAAAATAAATCTAAGGCTATTACAAATGGCGCGGGTCCACATCGCCAAAATTAAATCGGACCCGATTTGACTGAAAAATAAATAAAGCGAATAAAAGTGCGAGAAATAGAATTGTTACAAGGCTTTGGGACATGTACATAATTATAATAAGCGACAAAGTAAAATGCGCGAAACAAAATAATTAAAGCGACGGGCGTTGGACCCTTTTACAAACAATTAAGATTAATAAGGATTTCAAACTTAAAATTGAAAAATTAAATGTTTTTGGTATTTTTGTGTTTTTTAAGATTTAAAAGAAAAAAGAATTTATTGAAACTAAAAATAAAATGCTAAACCCTAGTTCTAATATTTTTTAGTTTATTATGAAAGATATTATATTAACCTAAATTAAACCCTAATTTTTATTTATGTACATTTAATTATAAAAATAAAATAAATAAATAAATAATATTGTGATAAAAAAGGGAAAATTAAAAGGTATAAAAATTATTAATTAACCTAATTCTACATTTTTGGATTTTTATTAAAAGGAATTAAAGTTAAAAACCTAATTAAACTAAATAATTTACATATAATTTATTTATGGAAATAATAAAATAAAAATTATATTTTTTTTGCCTTTTTCTGATTTTATGATATTTTTCATATTTTTGTAAAAAATAATAATTAATTAATTAAAACAAATAAAAAAAAATAAATAACATAACAATTGAGAAATAAAATATAAAAAGAAAATCAAACCAGGGGGGGTAGCCCCAAAATTGGAGGTGTTGATCCAAAGGTTCTGGCCCATTAAAGCTTTGATCCATTGACTTTGCCAGTTTGCATGCTAGCGCGTTGACTTGCATTCATGGTACACCTTGACTCTGAGCCCTTTGATGGTCGTCTGGGACACGTGTGTGTTTGGATCAGGATGGCATATGGTGAACCTGGATGTTAGCGTAGCATAGGATTTTGTATTGAAAAATAACATTGAAATTTGCCAGACCTGGGACTTGAACCCAGGTCTTGAGGATTAACCATATCACGTGTTACCAACTGAGCCACTGCATTTCAATTAATATATTATAGTTAATAAATAACAAAAATCAAAACCAACGCGTAGTGGAGGGAACGCGCGAAATTTCAAATGGACGTATCACTGGCTGCCAACACATCGTCTCTTTCGTTTTCCTGAAACATGAAGAACGAAGGCAACGGTTTTTGAGCGTTGTTTTAGAGGCCCTTTGGAAAAATAGCGATTAGCGCTATGTGGGTCATAAATTAATCGCGAGGCTTGAGTTTGCTTCGTCTTGACGTGACGAATTTGCCTGTACCAGTTTGGTGATCTAATTTTACGCCTTGCACAAAGCCCCAATTTTGGAACCTTGGAACCCTAGAATCTGTCAATGGTGGAGTCTCATACACAGCGAAATAATGCAATTAAACATAGTGGTTAGCTTAGAAACTTTGTAAGGAACAAGAATTCATCAATAAAAATGCAAAAGGACGCATGAATTGTGATATGCGATTTCAAAAGTTATGTGACACAGTTTGAGTTCTCCCTACCAATTCCTGGAGTTTTGAAGGATGTTTGGAGTTGGGATAGGATCAGGAGTCCACGAGCAAGCTTTTGGTATAAGAATTAGGGCTTAAAACCACCTATAACCTTGAAATCAGTTTTGTATTTTTATGGAAGATTTTCAATGTTGTGTATGGCTTCTGAGCGCAGCTTCTAGTGTTAAGGCATTAGGTTTGCATTCCTGATCATATAGTGAAGGCATTAGGTCAACAACATTGCACAAAATCCATGGCATTGATAGTTTTCAATATTTGATTTTGTAAAATCTTTTCATATCTTTTTTTATGTGCAATCTTGTGTCAATTAGTTCAAATCAAACCAAAACTTTCCATAATCAAACAAGCACGAAATATTGAGAGTAGAATGTGCACAAAAAGATTTTTTTAGGTCAAACTTATATTTTCTACATATTTAAATGATTTAAGTGAATTAATATTAATATAAATTCAAATAAATAATTAAAAATTGAGAAAATACTTCCCCTTGGGCTTAATGGTCGTGCATAGGCTTGGCATGAAGAAACTTGGAAGAAAAATGGGCCCATTAGCAAATTTAGGTCATTTGAACCATTGTTGACTTTTCAAAATTCCCAAAACTTTCCAAACTTCCACAAGGCATAACTTGCTCAATTTTTAAGCTTTTCACATGTTCTTGGACATTTTGGAAAGGTCTTTGAGTCCTTTAACCAATGCCTTTGGTCCCATATCATTTTGATTTACCAATCTCAAGTTATGGACTTTGACTTAAAGTCCCTTTTTGTTGACTTTTGAAAATGACCTATAATGTTGAAATTGATAACTTTTTGTGAGAGCATTTCTTGGACTTGGAATATGAAGATGAGTTGTAGGAAATGTCTTTCTCTTCAAAATGAGCTTTGGATGGAATTTTTCTGATAATCCATGTGAAAGTTATGCCTTGGTCAATTTCAGTTGACTTTTTCAGCTGTCCAAATATAGTAACTTTTGCATCTTTGATGATTTCTGAGCCAAATTTTGAGAATCATGATCAAGCATTGATCAAATGATGTTTGTGGCTTCAAAATGATATGTTGACCAAAAATTTGAACTTTTGACTGTCAAATGACCATTTTGCCCCTACAGTTGACTGTAGTGCAATCTAGGGTTTTGACTGTGCAATTTTGAGCTGAATGCCTTGAAACTTGATATAAGGATGTTTGACCACATTTGTAGGCATATGAGGCTTGATTGGGCCTTTGAAATCTTCATTTTCCTGATCAGAACCCAAACCCTAGTTTTGACTGTATAGGAGACAGTTGAACTGCACAACCCTTGGGGAATTTTGTGACCTTGACTTGACAATTTCTTGAAGAATATGGGAGGGCAAATTTTGGGGTGCAACAACAGACATAGTCAAAAGATACTACGCATAAACAACCTGACAGGTCGAAAACCCAAAAGGGCGACTTGGGCAAAAATGGGCATCCCGGTGAATCGAAAACCCGAAAGGGCGGTTCAGGCAAAAATTAGGGATAAACAAAACAAAAATCCGCATACCTGGCAAGTTGAAAACTTGAAAGGGCGACTTGGGAAAAAAAGGGTTTCCCGATGGATCGAAAACCCGAAAGGGCGGTCCAGGCAAAAGTTAGGGAATTAAAGTGTATGACTATGTCTCATCGGATCACTTTAAGAACAATCTATTCACCAACAAGCTTCAAGCTTCTGATCAATCCAGTCATCAGCGGACGAAGCAGCAAATGGACAAGATATTCAGAGTTGTGAAGGCTATAGAAGAATGGGAATCCCATGGAATTGATACACATAGACATCTTTATTTGTATAAAATTTTTCTCAGCTTTTGACAACATTCTGTTACTAGGATGTTTGTCCCCTTTGTACAAATACTTACACAAAGTTAATACAAAGTTACTTCAAAGTACAGAAAACTGCCTGCCTTTTCTTTCTTTTTTACACTTGTGCTTTATTTGAAAACGTCCAATGATTTATTAAAAGAGCATATGCATTTGAATGAAATCACTGCTTACGAATAAAACAAAATGAATAATTACTGATAAGATGGAAGTATAGGAAAGTGTCTTTAGGCTGTTCCAGAAGAGATCCCCTACAAATGCCTCATCTATTTCATAAGCAGGGCTAAAACTTTGAAAGGCATATCCCCGGCGGAGCTAAATTTCAAAATCCCCCATCAGAGTTAAAACTTCAAAACTCCCAATCCCCAGTGGAGCAAAAACTTTGAACTACAAATCATCGGTAAGAATGAAACTTTCTTCCCCAAGCAGAGACAAAACCACCAACCTGTGAACACCAGTGAAGATCATCCAGTTTCTTCCCTTCTCCCGAAAAATTTCTTTCGAACCAAATAATTCATAAGAAATTTATTTTTAAACTTTTCCCCAGCGAAGTCGCTAATCAAATCAGCACGTCACTAGGGCCCCCAATAGAGAGGAAAACTTTGAGCCATCAATCCCCAGCGGAAATCATTCAGTTTTTCCCCGATATCCTTAACAAAACGGAGTTCCTCCTTCTTGCTCCCCCAGTAAAGTGGCATACAACCTAAGCCACTGAGCTTCTTCCAAACAAGATTAAGTTTTTCCTAGGATCCCAAGCTTGCTCTCCAGCAGTATGGTTACTCCCTACAGACTTTCAAATCCCCGACAGAGTTTTCAGATATTCCCCATCGGAGTTCTCCTCAAACAGCAAAATAGGAATCCCCCAGTAGATTGGCATACAAGCCAAACTCCTGACTTCTCCCGGCAGTATGATTTCTCTCTGCATAGGTTGTCAAAGAGCTGGAAGACACACATATTCCTCAACAGTGATCCTAGGACTTCTCGTTGTCAACGATCAAGAGATTCTCGATCCCCAGCAGCAGTCAAGGATTTATTTCTCCCTGTTGTACCCCAAAATTTGCCCTCCCATATTCTTCAAGATTTGCAAAGAGCATGCCTCAAAATCTCCCCAAGGGTTGCACAGTTCAAGGGCCTCCTAACAGTAAAAAACTAGGGTTTTGGGTATAGCAAAGTAATTGAAGTTTCCAAGGGTCCAATCAAGTCCCATATGCCTACAAAAATGGTCAAGCATCCACATGCCAAGTTTCAAGACTTACAGCACAAAATTGCACAGTCAAATGCCCTAATTGCTCAGCAGTCAACTGCAGGGGCAAAATGGTCATTTGACAGTCAAAAGTTCAAATTTTTGGTCAACATCTTATTTTGAAGCCACAAACATCATTTGATCAATTCTTGATCATGATTTTCAAGGCATGGCTCAAAAAGTCTCAAGATGCAAAAGTTTCCATATTTGGACAGTTGAAAAAGTCAACTGTAACTTGACCAGGGCATAACTTCCACATGGTTTATCAGAAAAATTCCATCCAAAGCTCATTTTGAAGAGAAAGACATTTCCTACAACTCCTCTTCACACTTCAAGTCCAAGAAATGCTTTCACAAAAAGTTATCAATTTCAACATTATAGGTCATTTTCAAAAGTCAACAAAAAGGGACTTTAAGTCAAAGACCATAGCTTGAGATTGGTAAATAAAAATGACATGGGACCAAAGTCATTGGTTATAGGACTTCAAGACCTTTCCAAAATGTCCAATAACATGATCAAAGCTTAAAAATTGAGCAAGATATGCCTTGTGGAATTTGGGAAATTTTTGGGAATTTTGAAAAGTCAACTTTACTTCAAATGCCTCCAAATTGCTAATGGGCCACATTTTCTTCCAAGATTCATCATCCAAAGGCTATGCACGACCATTTGGCCCAAAGGGGATTTATTTCATCATTTTTTATTATTTATTTGAATTTTTAATCACCATTAATTCATTTAATAAAATAAAATATGAAAAAATACTAAAACAAATGTATGTGAATCTTTTTATGCAGCATTTGCTCCCATTAGTTATTCAAGATTCGTGCACATCAAAAAAGGAAGGATTTGGCCATGATTGGTATCAAAACACATGAAAAAAGATTGAAAAAATATGCCATTAAAATCAAATATTTCTTTCATCAATGCAAAGGGTTTTTGGACTTGATTCTTACCCTAAACCATTCCCATACATAAACAGATGAAAACCCTAAAGCTCAAAACCTTGAAGCTGCGCCCAAACCTAAGAACAACTTTGGCATTTTTGTGAAAAAAATTGAAAACTGAAAACTGCCTTAGAGTACGTTTCGAAGCAAGATAACTATTCCATTGCACTCCCAAGGCATCAAGGAACGTTTCTGGATCAAAACCACTGCTTCTAACACAAGGAATTGGTAGAACGAACCCGTC
Organism: Vicia faba; assembly: GCA_948472305.1. Lineage (NCBI taxonomy): Eukaryota > Viridiplantae > Streptophyta > Magnoliopsida > Fabales > Fabaceae > Vicia > Vicia faba. The sequence goes on from OX451740.1 coordinate 1,039,765,050, forward strand.
CTGTTCATGACTTTTCTCATATTCATGTCTCATGATTCATGCGTTATTTTCAATTTCTAATGCTTGATTTATATTAAGTTAATCGTTCTAAAGCTAACCATACCATTTAATTGAGTTTTCGTGCTTTATACATGAAATCACCATTGAAGCTTGCTAGGGTTTCAGAGCTACAAAATTAGGGGTTTCCTCTTCAGGAAAAATTGAGACACGAGACCCACGCCATTGAAACCAGAAGCTCGTGACTAATCGATTCTATACCTCGCGATCAATTTATGATCAACAACGGCCTATTCGCTATTTTTTCATATATCATGTAGTGGGGGTTTAAAACCCCCGCAATCTTGTTTTGTTTTTTCAGGCAAATGCAGAAACGAGTGGAGAAGATGATGCGTGTTGGACTGCAATTGGCTGATTCAAATAATTGGCGCTTTTTTTTAGTTGTTCCACTAACTTGTATTTTCTCTCTTTTATTATTCACGTCTCATTATATTAACAAAGCAACACAACATCGCAGCTGGCAAGGCATTGGCTTGGTAAGCAATGGGACCTGGGTTTGATCCCCAGGTCCCCCATGTTATTTCAATATTTTTCTTGCTAACATAATTCCACGCAGCGTGTTCTCAAGGGAGTACCATAGGCCTCCATATTTGTGCTTGCCGCCTATACATGAAGATCAAACCAATGGCCTTGATCTGAAGAGTACCATGTGCATAAGTCAACCAAGCCACACGCTTCCATGAAAAGTCAAAAAGGCCAAGGTTCTATTGGGCCTAATTACTGGCCAAATACCTCCAAACTGGGGTCAACACCCCCAAGTGTTTATATTTCTTTTCTTTTTCCTATTTTATTTTTATTTGCTTTAATTTGATTATTTCCTTTTAATTCATAAATTAATATTTTCATAACATAAAAATGCCAAAAAATCAGAAAATGTAAAAAATAAAAAAATATGTTTTAATATTTAATTCACTAACATTTTTGTAAATAAATTTTATTAATTGATTTAGTTTTAATTCTAGGTTTTAATTTTAAATGTTTTTTTTAATAAATTAAAAAATGTAGAATTAGGGTTCTAAATATTTATATTCTTTTTCTTTTCTTTTATCATTATTAAATATTAATTATTTTTGTAAATAAAATTTGCCATGTAAATAATTAATTAAAATTAGGTCAAACTAAAAACACTTTTTTTTAATAAATTAAAAATAGTTTAGAATTAGGTTTTAATTCCATTAATTCTCATTAAAATCCATAAATACAAAAAACTCCAAAAAATTCTTTCTTTTATTTTCTTTTAATCAATTTTAGTAATCGTAATTTAAATCTCCTTAAAAGGGTCCAACGCCCTCGCATTCCCGATTTTACTTATTCTCGCATTTTATTTTTATTTCTTCTTTTGTGAATATAATGTAATTGTCCCAAAGCTGTGTAATAGATCAATTAAGGTTTTTATTTTCCGCATTCTGTTTTATTTCAAATCGGGTCTCGGATTAATTTGGCGATGTAGACATGCGCCTTTGTAATAGCGTAGGACTTTTAATTCCGCATCTTTTAAACTGTTAATTAACCTGCATGAAAGAATGAATGTCAAAAATAAACATAAATGAAAACGACACACAAATCACACACCACCCCTAGGGTACGCCTCACTGTTGCCTTGCCCCTCGAAAGGTGGTCGTCGAGTAGAGGATGTTTTAGTAAGTCCTCATGTCCATGAACATGGAATGAGGGTAGCTTCTAAGGTGTCTTCCTATTGCTCCGGTGATCACCATGTCTCGAACCCTCGAATTGACCCGAACACCTCCAACGGTGGTGCTACCTACCCCTCAATGGTGGGATGGCACTACTTCAAGGACATTTACACAGACGAATTCCTTAGGGTAGGTAGAGAACTCGTAGATACTTGCTCTAATTTCAAAACAAATCAAAAAAATACTTTTCACACCGACACTTTCAAAAAGCTTTCGAAAGCAACTTTTCAAACACTCTTGAGGACCGATACAAGAGTCGAACTGAAATTTTCAAAGAAACTTTTTTAACCCACAATTGAAAAGCAAACAAACAATTTTGAAAACACAAATGAGCAAGTATCTAAGAGCCCATGGATAACCATGGATAGAAAGGGTGCTAACACCTTCCCTTTCTATAATCTACCTCCCGAACCGAGAGCAATCTCTACAAGGAATTTTTCTGTGCTTTTGTCCTTTCCATTTGGAGAAAATAAAAGACGGTGGCGACTCTTGCTTCCGCGACATTTCGCGAACCAGCGTTAAACAGTCAGTTCCAGATCCACCGATCACAGAACTGGCGACTCTGGTGAGGAATATTTATAAAGTGAGGTGTACCTTAGGATAGTTCATAACTGTGTTTTCAATTGTATTGACTTGTTTGCTTTAAATTGTGAGTTGCATGGGAGTTACATAGATCCTAACCCGGATCTGGGGATACCCTGTTTAGGTAGCATAAGCTGTGAGGGTCCTGTCCGGCGTAGACCGACACGGGTGAAGCAGTGGCTACGTTGGTGTGGCACCTTGGTCTGTACCGATATCCCTTGTGTCGCAACGAGGAGAATATGGGTCTTCCAAGGAGTCGTTAAACACCAACAGACCTTAGAACCTTAAATGACACAACTTGGCCATTAGAACAGTAGCGGTATGCTACGCCCATTGAGGCTAAACTCTCGTGATGGTTCTGGCTGCAAGAAAAGATTGCGATGCTGGAGTTATGACCGATTGAGGGTAGTCAATGATATTGGGATCCTCTAAGAACCCGGTTACTTTTGATAGGACAGGTATGAACCAACAAACTGAAAGAGGGTAATACCTAGACCTCATGCTGGCCTAAACTCTAAGGGCTTCTCTTGTGTGACTTGTGTGCCTTCCAACTTGACTATTTGCATGCTTGTTATCTGACACTTGAGTTTCTTGCAGGTTTTGTTTACAGTCCTTAATCTGGACTCATAACAGGGCTTCCCTACATTATTCCACGCATAGCATAACATCATGCCATCATACCATTGCATACATCCTGCATAAAGACTAATCCATTTCAAGGATCTCAAGGGCTTGTGATGCAGGTCATGATGAACCCACTGTCCAGCAAGGGGCAAAGGGGATTTATTTTCCTCTAGCCAAGGTTGTCAGGGGCTATGACCCACTGGATATGGTGAGCCTTTGACCCTTGAGGAAGGACTCTCAACAACATGAAGTTCCTTCAATCAAGCTACCGGACCCAAATTCTAACAAATTTTCTTGTTTATCTCGCGAGGTCCTTGAAAACATTACATGCATGTCATACACATCATTGCATAACAGGTATCCTTGTTGCAGGTCACTTACCTTTCTCGCTGTTTATTTCAGCAATGGCTTCCCAACAAGATAATCAGGACCTTCTTGCTCAAGAGACTCGGTTCGGGGAAATCCTCCTGAATCTATCCAAGGGGCAGGAGGAGCTAAGGAAACTTCTCATGGAGACTTTGGTCAGGAACAGCGCTGAGGACGAACGGCTGGAACATCTGCAAGCTGAAGTGGATGCAATGAGAGTCCAGATGCTGGGGCAGGTGATTATCACCCAAGACTTAGCTCAAAGACAAGATGAGCTCGGGGTTCTCGTCAACCAACTGCTTCGGGGTAACCAACTGGGGCAAACATCTAAGGTTGAAGGGCCAGTCATCATTCAACTATCTTTGATACAAGGAGGTAAGGGGAGAGCTCCTCAAATGGCTCCAGTGTCACAAATTCAGCATCAACCTCACCAGCTTCAGCCAGACAAGCCCAGGAGGCGATTCACCCAGCTCAACATGTCGCTGTTTCAAGCTTTACAACGCCTGTTGAGGTTGAATCTGATCACATTAAGGGCTCATCCCCGGAACCCCAACATAGCATCTCCTATCTATGATCCCAATAAAAGGTGTGCCTACCACTCTGCCAGTCCAGGACATGATACAAATGAGTGTTGGGCTCTGAAGAACAAGATCCAGGACCTGATTGATGAAGGAGCATTGGAGTTCACACAAGATGGTCAGGCTGAGTTTTTCTACCATCCCTCCAAGGCTCACCATTTGAAGTAACAAGCCCTGAAGATGAAAAGACTTTTGTTCATTAAGATTTTCAAGTTGTAATTTTCGTTTGTTCAAACATTTACTCATGTTAAACGTTGTTATTCCATTAATGCATCGCATATGTCTGTTTTGAAGCAATATATTCGTATTCACTATATGCAAATTATTTTCATATTTTTTTCTGATGATCAATGCTCGATTAATAATGCTAAGCCTCTTGAGGGAGGATGACAAAAACGATACCACAATCTACAGTATGCTTTTGAGCAGACCCCGCTGATGAGGTACAGGCATTGTTCCAATCCCTAAACACTGGAGTTATAAGGATGATAATCCCTCGTCAACCCCTCTGAGCCAAAGAAGTAGGAGTTTTTCTTTTCGAAATTTAAAACCCTTAATCATAACCTGGGGCAGGGTAGTCTCTCAGTTGATCCAAGTGCATAACGAATGACACCAAAGAGGTCCTTACAAAACAAAAGACAGTGATGGTTATGAACAATCAATAAAGAAAGGAAGTCATTATCTTTCAAAATAAGAACCCATTAAGTCAAAACCAAGGAAGGAGACTTACAAAACTGGGGCATCCCGCTGACTGTAATCACAAAAGAACAGCTCAGGCAAAAAAAAAGGGGATAACAAAAATAAAAAAAAGGAGGTCTTACAAACCCTCGACAAAAAATGACTGCCTATTCAAAATAAGTTATCAACATTCGAATCATCACCGGAAAATCAGAGCGAAGACTCAAACAAGGTCCAACGTATGATCAACTGAGTTTAGGTTTGGAGAACATCATGAAGAGCGGGTGGGTACAAATAAAATTTGAGCCTTTATCCTTTGTTTCTTAAACCGTGAACCATGCCACGTTATAACCCTTAAAAGTCCTAGCTGAAGCATGGGTTAGTTCGAAAGCATACTGTTACGAAAGGTATCCTGACTCCTTAAGGCCTACGGTAAATACGGAGTTGACATCACGTTTTACAAACATTCACTTGTTTTATGAAAAAGAATGCATTTTCAAAATCTTCAAGACAGACATAAGCTTTGCACTTTTGATATAACATTGTTTGCATATGACTATTTGTTTGAACAGCAAGGAAATTCGCACGATGAATACCTAGTGAACAAAATCACTTCCAATCAAGGGGGGCATGGCATGACTATTGTCCATCATCTGGGGCAGTTAGGTCAAGATTTGGAGAATCTCTCAAAAGGCCAACTAGCCTGGGGCAAATCTCCGCCTGAGTCACTTGGGGCATTCCAACAACGAATCTTGCCTGATCAAACACCTTCTGGTGGCATGACAAAACACAACAACAGGGGAACCTCCCTACATTCTGAGAACGTGGACATATTCGAAAAAAATACTACGCAAAATCAAAGACCCGCCAGGTTGACACACCTAGGCAAAAATAAGGGCTTCCCGGTGAACCAAAAGGGTTCGGGCAAAAATAAGGGATGAAATGAAAAATCTGTACACCCGGCAAGTCGAAAACCTGAAAAGGCGGCTTGGGCAAAAATAAGGGCTTCCCGGCGAACCAAAAGGGTTCGGGCAAAAATAAGGGATGAAATGAAAAATTTGTACACCCGGCAAGTCGAAAACCTGAAAAGGCGGCTTGGGCAAAAATGGGTATCCCGGTGGACTGAAAACCCGAAAGGGAGGTCTAGGCAAAAGTTAGGGATAAAAACGTACGACTATGTCCTGTCATCTTGTCACCTGCCTACCGGAAGAAGGTTTGACCCTCAACAACTATCAACACCTCACAGGTCTTCTTCTCCCACCTCAGAAACAGGGGCAATAATGAGTGGTCTAAGTGATCTAATTGTTCAGTCCATCAAGGTATCAAGGTAGGTTCAGCTGAAGAACATAACCAGCGCATCTTAATTCCCCAGAGAGTGAGTCAGCAAGTCAACGCACTCTCCCCAAGCAAAGTTGCAATCAACCTTAAGGAAATTGGGTATTCCCCGCAGATCTCAACATTCCCCAGCACAATATACATGCATTCTTAACAAGCATCCTCGGTAGTCTTGGTCTAAAGATTGTTCCCCGGCGATATCAAGCATTCAGTGGAGTTACTTCCAGTACGTCTCAAAACTTCCCCAGGAGAGTCCAATCCAGTTTCCCCAGGAAGGTTGGAACCCATCTCCCCAAGTAGTAAGCTTATCCCCAGTAGATTCTGGAAGCTTATCCCCTGCAGAGCCCGAATGCGTCCCCCAGTTTTATTCAAGAGTTATTTCCCTACCAGGATATAACTGGGTTATCCTCAGCCAAAAGCCACGGAAAGATCGTCCTCGGCGAAGTCTTCTTATCCCCAGCGAAGTCTATCAACACTTCCAACATAACAACGGTATCCACAGCAAAGTTACCATCAACATTTCAGCAAAGTACATCTCTCCCTACAGAGTATTGCTCCCCAGCAAGATCACTAGAGTACTTTTCTCCCCACAGAGTAATCCATTCGGTAAGTTTATTCCCCAATGGAGTTATCTTCTCCTACCGGTATGCTTGCAACTATCATCCCCAGCGGAAGCAAAGATCTATTCTTCAACATCAGCCCAGGAGTGACTTCCCGGCACCCGTCAAGGATTTATTTTCCTAAAGACAAAAAGATACATCACATTTTCATACATTATAGCATGCATATACGCATCATATCTTACAAATCCCATTTATGTCGAGAACATCATTGCTTGATCCATATCATGCATTGCATATGACTGACCTTTGCCTTTCAGGAAAGATCCGGTTAAGTTCTCAAGCTATATTTCAAGACCTTGTCTGGTTCAGTCTGTTGTACCCCAAAATTTGCCCTCCCATATTCTTCAAGATTTGCAAAGAGCAAGCTTCAAAATCTCCCCAAGGGTTGCACAGTTCAAGAGCCTCCTAACAGTCAAAAACTAGGGTTTTGGTTCTGACAAAGAAAATGAAGTTTCCAAGGGTCCAATCAAGTCCCACATTCTTATAAACATTATCAAGCATCCTCATGTCAAGTTTCAAGACTTACAGCTCAAAATTGCACAGTCAAAAACCCTAATTGCACTACAGTCAACTGTAGGGGCAAAATGGTCATTTGACAGTCAAAAGTTCAAATTTTTGGTCAACATCTCATTTTGAAGCCACAAACATCATTTGATCAATTCTTGATCATGATTCTCAAAGCTTGGCTCAAAAAGTCTCAAGATGCAAAAGTTTCCATATTTGGACAGTTGAAAAAGTCAACTGTAACTTGACCAAGGCATAACTTCCACATGGATTATCAGAAAAATTCCATCCAAAGCTCATTTTGAAGATAAATACATTTCCTACAACTCCTTTTCACACTTCAAGTCCAAGAAATGCTCTCACAAAAAGTTATCAATTTCAACATTATAGGTCATTTTCAAAAGTCAACAAAAAGGGACTTTAAGTCAAAGGCCATAACTTGAGATTGGTAAATCAAAATAACATGGGACCAAAGGCATTGGTTAGAGGACTCAAACACCTTTCCAAAATGTCCAAGAACATGAGCAAAGCTTAAAAATTGAGCAAGTTATGCCTTGTGGAAGTTGGGAAATTTTTGGATATTTTGAAAAGTCAACATTGATTCAAATGTCTTAAAAATGCTAATGGGCCTCTTTTTCTTCCATAATTCATCATCCAAGGCATGTGCACGACCATTTGGCCCAAAGGGAAGTTTTTTATCATTTTTATTTATTTATTTGGATTTTTAATTATTAATAATTCATTTAATTAAATTAAATATGTGGAAAATACTAAACTTAGGTTTCTAAATCTTTTTATGCATGGAATACACTCAATATTTCGTGCATAATCAGATTTAGAAAGAATCATGGTGATTGGACACAATTTGAATCAAATTTGCATGAAAAGATTGAAAAAATATATGCATAAAAGATCAAATATTTTCTCATCAATTCCTTGATTCCTTGGACCAATTTCTGAACCCTAATCATTCACACATATATACCAATGCCAACCCTAATGTTCATGATCTCCCAGCTGCGCCATACCTCCATAACCAAACTTGAGTTTTTGACAAAAATTCCAAATACTGAAAACTGTCTTCCAGTGCGATTGAAGCCAAAAGAATTATCTCATCACCTTCCTGAGACATCAAGAAACGTGTTTGAATAGTTTTCCACGTCCCTAACGCCCAGAATTGGTGAATAGAACTCAAGCTTTTTCACCTTTTTGCATAAATCGTATTTTATCATTCATGGCATGATTTGAAATTCTAATACTTGTTTTGTGTTGCTCTCATGATTCTGAAGCTAACCCTATAATTTGATTGAGTTTTTGTGCATTATTGGAGATTTCACCATTGATACAGGCTAGGGTTTTCAAAGCTTTGAATTGGGGTTTCCCAGTTAAGGAAAAATTAGAACGTGAGACCCAGACCATTCAACTCAGCGCGCTTGGACGATTTGGACACACACCTCGCGCTCAATTTATGAGCTACCATGTGTTATTCGCTATTTTGGCATATGTCATATAGTGGGGGTTCAAAACCCCCGCAATCCAATTGTTTTTTATTTCAGAAAAATGCAACAAGGAAGAAGACGACCCCGTGGCAATCTATGGTTGGGTCATTTAAATTCCTCGCGCGTTTTTTCTACCTTTTGAGCCACTGACCACTTTTCTCTTATAACAATTATTTGTCATTATATAATAAAAGCATGCGTTTGGTTCAGGTGGTAAGCAAGCGTATTGGTAACCTTCAGGACCTGGGTTCGATACCCAGGTCCCCCTCCCTTTCCTTATATTTTTCCTCTAATTGTCATCCTATGCAGTTTCAATACAAGAAGTCCACCATGCAACTTACAATCCAGTTTGCCACGCACATACTAAAGACCAATCCAAGGGGCATGGTTTGAAGATCATCATAGACACAAGTCAAAGATGCCACATGCTAGCGTCAGAGTCAAATGAGGCCATAGACAAATGGGCCTAAATTACTAAGCAAAACCTCCAATTTGGGGACAGACCCCCCATGGTTTGCCTTTCTAATTCTTTTTCTCATATTTTTCTATTTTTGTTTTAATTAGTTTTTAATTTAATTCTTCAATTTAATTATTTTCATAAAAATATAAAAATAATAGAAAAATCAGAAAGGTCATAAAAATAAAAAATATATTTTATTTTAATATTTTGTAAATAAACCTCACTAATTAATTAGATTTAAACTTAGGGTTAATTTTAATATCTTTTCTTAACAAATTTAACATTGGTAGAATTAGGGTTTTTTAAGTATTTTTATCCTTTTTTTTCTTTTCTTTCACAATAATTAATTATTAAATATTATTTTTGTAATTAAATCACCATGTAAATAATTAGATTAATCTTAGGTTTAATTTTAACATGTTTTCTTAATAAATAAATAAAAAACAATTAGAATTAGGGTTAATATTTTAATTTCATTTAATCTTTCTCATAAAAATTCATAAATCCAAAAAATACCAAAATAATTTTTATTTTAATTTAATTAATTGAATCATTTAATTTAATTTCATTAAAAAGGGTCCAACGCCCTCGCTTCCAATTTTAATTCCAATTCGCACATTTACTTTCTTTTCGTATAATTCTTATGTACTTCTCCCAAAGCCGTGTAAATATTTGTCTGTCGCATTTTACTTTATTTCTTTATTTTCTGTCAAAATCGGGTCCTGGATTAATTTTGGCGATGTGGACCCGCGCCTTTGTAATAGCTTAGGAATTTTATCTTTCCGCACTTTTTTAACTGTTAATAAATGCATGCAAGAATGAATGACAAAAGTAAAAACAAACGCATAGATCACTATGACATAACAAGATAAATGCAAATGAACATGACACACAAATCACACACCACCCCTAGGGTACGCCTCACTGTTGCCTTGCCTCGAAAGGTGATCGTCGAGTAGAGGATGTCTTAGTAAGTCCTCATGATCCGGGAACCTGGCATGAGGGTAGCTTCTAAGGTGTCTTCCCATTGCTCTGGTGATCACCATGTCCCGAACCTCGAATTGACCCGAACACCTCCAACGGTGGTGCTACCTACCTCTCAATGGTGGGATGGCACTACTTTAAAGGACATCTACACAGACGAATTCCTTAGGGTAGGTAGACGACTCTAGATACTTGCTCTAATTTCAAAACAAATTCAAAAATACTTTTCATACCGACACCTTTTCAAAAAGCTTTCGAAAGAAACTTTTCAAACACTCTTGAGGACCGATACAAGAGTCGAACTGGAATTTTCAAAGAAACTTTTTAAAACCCACAGTTGAAAAGCAAACAAACCATTTTTGAAAACACAATGAGCAAGTATCTAAGAGCCCATGGATAACCATGGATAGAAAGGGTGCTAACACCTTCCCTTTCTATAACCTACCTCCCGAACCGAGAGCAATCTCTTAAGGAATTTTTCTGTGCTTTTGTCCTTTCCATTTGGAGAAAATAAAAGACGGTGGCGACTCTTGCTTCCACGACATTTCACGAACCAGCGTTAAACAGTCAGTTCCAGATCCACCGATCACACAGTCAAATCGACCCTAAGATTTTCCTGTTTCTTATCCAGTCAAAGGCCTTCTCTGGTTCAGTCAGATCGACCCTAAGATCTCCTTGTTTCTTATCCAGTTGAAGATTTCAAGACCTTGTCCGGTTCAGTTAAATCGACCCTAAGATTTTCCTGTTTCTTATCCAGTCAAAGGCCTTCTCTGGTTCAGTCAGATCGACCCTAAGATCTCCCTGTTTCTTATCCAGTTGAAGATTTCAAGACCTTGTCCGGTTCAGTTAAATCGACCCTAAGATTTTCATGTTTCTTATCTAGTCAAAGGCCTTCTCTGGTTCAGTCAGATCGACCCTAAGATCTCCCTGTTTCTTATCCAGTTGAAGATTTCAAGACCTTGTCCGGTTCAGTTAAATCGACCCTAAGATTTTCCTGTTTCTTATCCAGTCAAAGGCCTTCTCTGGTTCAGTCAGATCGACCCTAAGATCTCCCTATTTCTTATCCAGTTGAAGATTTCAAGACCTTGTCCGGTTCAGTTAAATCGACCCTAAGATTTTCCTGTTTCTTATCCAGTCAAAGGCCTTCTCTGGTTCAGTCAGATCGACCCTAAGATCTCCCTGTTTCTTACCCAGTTGAAGTTATTCCAAGACCTTGCTTGGTTCAGTTAAGTCGACCCTAAGATTTTTCTTGATTCTTATCCAATCAAAGGCCTTCTCTAGTCCAGTTAAATCGATCCCTAAAGATTTTCCTGATGAAGACTCAGTAGAAGACATCCAAGATTCTCTCAGCGTTACTGTTGAGGTTGAAGTCGCCCAAGATTCTCTCATCGTTACTGTTGAGGTTGAAGTCCCCTGTGATTCCCTCAGTGTTACTGTTGAGGTTGAAGTCGCCCAAGATTCTCTCAGCGTTACTGTGGAGGTAGTAATCGCCCCAAGATTCTCTCAGTGTTCCTGTTGGGGTAGTAATCGTCCAAGGTTCTCTCAGCGTTCCTGTTGAGGTAGTAATCGTCCAAGGTTCTCTCACCGTCCCGTTGAGGTAGTAACCATCCCTGGTTCATTCATAACCTTTTGAAGCTCCAGATTCAATTCCGGTAACCAGTCAGAGCACATCTATACAAAAAGTTTGAAGACCAGCTCCTGTAACAGGCCAGGTACTCGTTTTCTTTTTCAGGTGCGCAAATTCTCGCTAAGGAATCTCTTACGCAATCGACATCCAGATGGCATCTATAAGCCCATCCACCTTCCATCAATCTCCAAATGGCATCTGTAAGCCCAATCCCATCATCACACTACTATGTGAGCGCAAATTTCTGGGCACTCTAGTGTTCAATCATCTTCTACCTTCGGACTACGAAAGGCACGTCAGCCAATCTACATCCTCAGGTCTAAGAAGATTGAACAGGGGCAACTGTTGTACCCCAAAATTTGCCCTCCCATATTCTTCAAGATTTGCAAAGAGCATGCCTCAAAATCTCCCCAAGGGTTGCACAGTTCAAGGGCCTCCTAACAGTCAAAAACTAGGGTTTTGGGTCTAGCAAAGTAATTGAAGTTTCCAAGGGTCCAATCAAGTCCCATATGCCTACAAACATGGTCAAGCATCCACATGCCAAGTTTCAAGACTTACAGCACAAAATTGCACAGTCAAATGCCCTAATTGCTCAGCAGTCAACTACAGGGGCAAAATGGTCATTTGACAGTCAAAAGTTCAAATTTTTGGTAAACATATTATTTTGAAGCCACAAAAATCATTTGATCAATTCTTGATCATGATTTTCAAGGCATGGCTCAAAAAGTCTCAAGATGCAAAAGTTTCCATATTTGGACAGTTGAAAAAGTCAACTGTAACTTGACCAGGGCATAACTTCCACATGGTTTATCAGAAAAATTCCATCCAAAGCTCATTTTGAAGAGAAATACATTTCCTACAACTCCTCTTCACACTTCAAGTCCAAGAAATTCTTTCACAAAAAGTTATCAATTTCAACATTATAGGTCCTTTTCAAAAGTCAACAAAAAGGGACTTTAAGTCAAAGACCATAGCTTGAGATTGGTAAATCAAAATGACATGGGACCAAAGGCATTGGTTATAGGACTTCAAGACCTTTCCAAAATGTCCAAGAACATGATCAAAGCTTAAAAATTGAGCAAGATATGCCTTGTGGAAGTTGGGAAATTTTTGGGAATTTTGAAAAGTCAACTTTACTTCAAATGCCTCCAAATTGCTAATGGGCCACATTTTCTTCCAAGATTCATCATCCAAAGGCTATGCACGACCATTTGGCCCAAAGGGGATTTATTTCATCATTTTTTATTATTTATTTGAATTTTTAATCACCATTAATTCATTTAATAAAATAAAATATGAAAATATACTAAAACAAATGTATGTGAATCTTTTTATGCAGCATTTGCTCCCATTGGTTATTCAAGATTCGTGCACATCAAAAAAGGAAGGATTTGGCCATGATTGGTATCAAAACACATGAAAAAAGATTGAAAAAATATGCCATTAAAATCAAATATTTCTTTCATCAATGCAAAGGGTTTTTGGACTTGATTCTTACCCTAAACCATTCCCATACATAAACAGATGAAAACCCTAAAGCTCAAAACCTTGAAGCTGCGCCCAAACCTAAGAACAACTTTGGCATTTTTGTGAAAAAAATTGAAAATTGAAAACTGCCTTAGAGTACGTTTCGAAGCAAGATAACTATTCCATTGCCCTCCCAAGGCATCAAGGAACGTTTCTGGATCAAAACCACTGCTTCTAACACAAGGAATTGGTAGAACGAACCCGTCCTGTTCATGACTTTTCTCATATTCATGTCTCATGATTCATGCGTTATTTTCAATTTCTAATGCTTGATTTATATTAAGTTAATCGTTCTAAAGCTAACCATACCATTTAATTGAGTTTTCGTGCTTTATACATGAAATCACCATTGAAGCTTGCTAGGGTTTCAGAGCTGCAAAATTAGGGGTTTCCTCTTCATGAAAAATTGAGACACGAGACCCACGCCATTGAAACCAGAAGCTCGTGACTAATCGATTCTATACCTCGCGATCAATTTATGATCAACAACGGCCTATTCGCTATTTTTTCATATATCATGTAGTGGGGGTTTAAAACCCCCGCAATCTTGTTTTGTTTTTTCAGGCAAATGCAGAAACGAGTGGAGAAGATGATGCGTGTTAGACTGCAATTGGCTGATTCAAATAATTGGCGCTTTTTTTAGTTGTTCCACTAACTTGTATTTTCTCTCTTTTATTATTCACGTCTCATTATATTAACAAAGCAACACAACAGCGCAGCTGGCAAGGCATTGGCTTGGTAAGCAATGGGACCTGGGTTCGATCCCCAGGTCCCCTACGTTATTTCAATATTTTTCTTGCTAACATAATTCCATGCAGCGTGTTCTCAAGGGAGTACCATAGGCCTCCATATTTGTGCTTGTCACCTATACATGAAGATCAAACCAATGGCCTTGATCTGAAGAGTACCATGTGCATAAGTCAACCAAGCCACACGCTTCCATGAAAAGTCAAAAAGGCCAAGGTTCTATTGGGCCTAATTACTGGCCAAATACCTCCAAACTGGGGTCAACACCCCCAAGTGTTTGTATTTCTTTTCTTTTTCCTATTTTATTTTTATTTGCTTTAATTTGATTATTTCCTTTTAATTCATAAATTAATATTTTCATAACATAAAAATGCCAAAAAATCAGAAAATGTAAAAAATAAAAAATATGTTTTAATATTTAATTCACTAACATTTTTGTAAATAAATTTTATTAATTGATTTAGTTTTAATTCTAGGTTTTAATTTTAAATGTTTTTTTTAATAAATTAAAAAATGTAGAATTAGGGTTCTAAATGTTTATATTCTTTTTCTTTTCTTTTATCATTATTAAATATTAATTATTTTTGTAAATAAAATTTGCCATGTAAATAATTAATTAAAATTAGGTCAAACTAAAAACACTTTTTTTTAATAAATTAAAAATAGTTTAGAATTAGGTTTTAATTCCATTAATTCTCATTAAAATCCATAAATACAAAAAACTCCAAAAAATTATTTCTTTTATTTTCTTTTAATCAATTTTAGTAATCGTAATTTAAATCTCCTTAAAAGGGTCCAACGCCCTCGCATTCCCGATTTTACTTATTCTCGCATTTTATTTTTATTTCCTCTTTTGTGAATATAATGTAATTATCCCAAAGCTATGTAATAGATCAATTAGGGTTTTTATTTTCCGCATTTTGTTTTATTTCAAATCGGGTCTCGGATTAATTTGGCGATGTAGACCCGCGCCTTTGTAATAGCGTAGGACTTTTAATTCCGCATCTTTTAAACTGTTAATTAACCTGCATGAAAGAATGAATGTCAAAAATAAAAGCAACGCGTAGATCACCAATCCATGAACAAGATAAACATAAATGAAAACGACACACAAATCACACACCACCCCTAGGGTACGCCTCACTGTTGCCTTGCCCCTCGAAAGGTGGTCGTCGAGTAGAGGATGTTTTAGTAAGTCCTCATGTCCATGAACATAGCATGAGGGTAGCTTCTAAGGTGTCTTCTTATTGCTCCGGTGATCACCATGTCCCGAACCCTCGAATTGACCCGAACACCTCCAACGGTGGTGCTACCTACCCCTCAATGGTGGGATGGCACTACTTCAAGGACATTTACACAGACGAATTCCTTAGGGTAGGTAGAGAACTCGTAGATACTTTCTCTAATTTCAAAACAAATCAAAAAAATACTTTTCACACCGACACTTTCAAAAAGCTTTCGAAAGCAACTTTTCAAACACTCTTGAGGACCGATACAAGAGTCGAACTGAAATTTTCAAAGAAACTTTTTTAACCCACAATTGAAAAGCAAACAAACAATTTTGAAAACACAAATGAGCAAGTATCTAAGAGCCCATGGATAACCATGGATAGAAAGGGTGCTAACACCTTCCCTTTCTATAATCTACCTCCTAAACCGAGAGCAATCTCTACAAGGAATTTTTCTGTGCTTTTGTCCTTTCCATTTGGAGAAATAAAAGACGGTGGCGACTCTTGCTTCTGCGACATTTCGCGAACCAGCGTTAAACAGTCAGTTCCAGATCCACCGATCACACTCCCTAACAGCAGTCAAGATTTTATTATCTCCAGCTATCCAGGATTCATTTTCCTCAGCAAGATAGCTCATCGGCTTACATACGCATACATTACATTCATATATCATAAACATTGATATGACACATAAATTGCATCATACATTTCATGCAACATAACTTTGTGTTTCAACTAATTTTGACCCTTTCCAAGGATAAGGTCATCAAGCTTCGATCAAGACTTCTGAAAACAGTTTACGGATTCTGCAAATATGGATGTTAATTTATCGCTTGTTCAGATTCAACTTTTGAAAATAGTTTACGGACGCTTCCCAACATGGATGCTGAGCTATTTCTTATTCAACTTCAAGACTTCTGAAAACAGTTTACGGATTCTCCAAATACGGATGTTAATCTATCGCTTGTTCAGATTCAACTTTTGAAAACAGTTTACGGACGCTTCCTAACATGGATGTTGATCTATTGCTTATTCAACTTCAAGACTTCTGAAAACAGTTTACGGATTCTCCAAATACGGATGTTAATCTATCGCTTGTTCAGATTCAACTTTTGAAAACAGTTTACGGACGCTTCCCAACATGGATGTTGATCTATTGCTTATTCAACTTCAAGACTTCCTAAAACAGTTTACGGATTCTCCAAATACGGATGTTAATCTATCGCTTGTTCAGATTCAACTTTTGAAAACAGTTTACGGACGCTTCCCAACATGGATGTTGATCTACTTCTTATTCAACTTCAAGACTTCTGAAAACAGTTTACGAATTCTCCAAATATGGATGTTAATCTATCGCTTGTTCAGATTCAACTTTTGAAAACAGTTTACAGACGCTTCCCAACACGGATGCTGATCTATTGCTTATTCAACTTCAAGACCTCTGAAGACAGTTTATGGATGCTTCCCAACATGGATGTCAATCTATTGCTTATTCAGACCCCCAATTCAGAGATGTTCCAAACATGGACACCTTTCTGATACTCACCCACTCACCTACGACATACAGTTCAACAAACATTCTTGGATGGCATCTTTAAGCCCATCTCCGACAAGATTCTGTCACATCTCCAAATGGCATCTTTAAGCCCATTCCCTCAACTATGCTTTGACAAGTGAAAATTTTTGGGCACTCTAGTGTCCAATCATCTTTTACCTTCGAGTCGCGAAAGGCAAACTCTCCAATCTAACTCTTCAGGTTCAAGAAGATTGAATAGGGGCAACTGTTATACCCCAAAATTTGCCCTCCCCTTTTTACAAGAAATCACAACCCCAGGGTTTTCTCTGATTTTCGAGATTGGCTCCAGAATCGGTCAAACAGACTTTTCTTTATCAGTCAACCCAGAATTAGGTTTTTTTCTTCATTCGCATTTCTCAGAAAGAACTGAATCCTCAGATATTCAGTTAATCGTTACATTATTGTCATGCTTGTTCAAGATTGCTGGTTGTTCTCAAAGAACCTAAATATCTGGGATAGGGGCTGAGGCTTTGTTTGAAACTTTGAGGAATTGGTTTGATCAGTGGAGTGAAAAGTGTATGGAACACTTGTTTGATTAACTGTATAAAGCATGGTTAATTGGAATGTCAGGCGTCTGATGATTAATGCAGGATTGCGAGACTGCAAAAGTTTATTAATTATTTATTTCATCTGGATTAAAGTTATTGGGATACATTCCCAGTTATTTTAATTTAAGAGACTTAAATAATTAAATAGACAGTGCAAAAGAAAGAATGAAATATTTGACAAATACTTTTATTTATTTATTTCAAATATTGTTACAAATGATTATTCGAATATTGTAAATTTATAATTTACAGTGTTTACAATAATATTTTTTACAATAAGTGAAAAAATAAATCTAAAGCCTAAATCTTGAAATCTTTGATCTTCTACTGTTTCTTCCATTTATTCAACTGGTACCTACCTGGAAAAAGGAAGAGAAAGAAAGTCAGTACAAGATTATTTTAAATGAAAAGAAGAAAAAAATCATCATTAAAATTGGCCGTCTAGAATCAGATTGCCTATTTTTCATCACGCTTTATTTTTCTCTCTGCAAATCACAAGAAGATCACTCTTCTCGGTTCACAGAGAGAAAAATAAAATATAAATGCAAGCATGTCAAACTCAATGCAAAAACATGGTTGAATTACAAAAAGTTCCAAGTTGCATTGGCCAAGCAAACTAATCACGAAAGGTTCCACGCTGCAAACTGAAAAAAGTTCCGAGCTACAAACTGAGTTACAAATTCCAAGTTACATTAACCAAGCAAAATGTGTTGTAAATTTCAAAGAGGCAAACAGGCGCCAAAACTTCCAGGGTGAGTCAAAACAAAGGCATAAACTCATCAGCAAATAAAGTCCCACATTCAGCTATAGTACAAAATTGCTACAAGACAGATTTGATAAAAATGGTAATGAAGCATAAGAACAGCAATGCAGCAGACAAAAGGCAAGACAGCAGGAAGCAGTTTATTTGACAAGTAAAAACTTGTCAAAGATGTTTTTTTTCCATCATTTCCTAGACAGCCCAATTTTTCAGAAATCAAAAGATAAATAAGCAATTTAAAATGCTTAAGCAGAGAGGAAAGAGAGAACCTAGTGAATAGGTTTTGCAGTTTGCAGTTTTGGCAGGCTGTAAAGGAGAGATAAGAGGAACCAAAGAAATAATATAACAGTGAAAAAACCCAAGAGAGGACACAGATTACATAACCTTCAAACTTGCAAGAAAAACAGACAAGCCTTCAAACCTGTTTTCTCAACACAATAAAAAACCTGCAAAACTGCAAGCTTAAGCTTACCAAGCCTGCCTTGCAAACACAAGCCTTCCTGAAGCCTCACAAACCATTCAAACCTTCAAGCAAGCCTGCCTTACCAAACAAACCTTCAAGCAAGCATGCCTTACCAAACAAGCCTTCAAACCTGTGGCCTGCATAACTGCAAGTTATCAGACTTGCAAAACTGCCTAAACACAAACCTATTCAAACCTGTAAAACTGCAAGTTTAAGAATAACCAAGCTTGTTGCCTTCCCAAAACTCAAAACACAGTCTGCCTCCAAAATCATAAACATAAATTACAAACTAGAAAACCTGTTTCAAAAACATCCAAAACTGCCTAAAACCCACTCAAACACTAAAACCATCAAAAAACCATAAATCACATGAGCCTGTCAAGCAAGCACAACAAGCCTGCCTAAAGTTTATCAAACTGCCAAATCACAAACTTACAGCCTGCATATCAAACTAAAATCCAAGCTAATAATAGCCCTTTTTTTCAGTTCCAGTTCATTATCACAAAAATCCAAACACCAAATCGACAACAACAACAAATAAGTTTCAGAATACATATGCTCATCATCAACAAATCATAAGCCAAAATCAACAACAATAGCAACATCTCATAAGAATTCATCATCATAGCAAAGAGGAGAAGAAGAGAAGATTCAGAAGCAAAATGGTATAAAGTTTCAGAATACGTATGTTCATCACTAACAAATCATAAGCCAAAATCAACAACAATAGCAACATCTCAAGATATCCAACATTCAAAGAAGAGATTCAGAAGCATTTTCAGAAATAGGGTTCATCATCAAACGATTCAAGAGAAGTCAAAGATACAGAAATACCAAAAGTGAGCTAGCATCATCATTACACGCTCCCTCCTCCGGACACCTGAGAGTGCCACCAGTCCAAGCCCTCTCCTCCTCTCACTTTTTAGAAGCGAAACGTCCAAGGTAAATTTACTCTCAACCTCTTTACTATGCATCAAACATCAAAACCATAAATCAAAACGAGCATGTAAGAAACAAACAAATGAGTAAACTGTAAAAAACCTAAGGCAAAAGATAATGATTCATACCGTTCAAGAAAGAACCGCCGTGGGCCATTGTGAGAGGACGAAAGATGGGTGGAGGCAACGCTCTAGCAGCTGGGCGTGAGAGAGGACATCAGTTGCTCTTGGTATTAGAGAGAGGCGAAGAGGACGAAGATGAAGGAGCGGCGCCACTGTACAAAGCAAACCCTAACTCTGAATGAACAAACACAAACCCTAAAAAAAACTGTATGTTTCAAATGGGCCTTCGCCCGACAAAACTCATGAAGCCCAAATTGCTTTCAGCGCTGCACCCCCCTTTAGTCTAATTTTGTTTCTTTTATTTGGGCCAAGTACATTTCTTAAGCCCATTTAACTTTTTTTAATGTTTTGAAAACAAATACTTTTTTATTATCACCTTATTTTCATAACCTAATTCTTTTTTCTTCTCTTTTGTTAAATAAAGATAAGATATTAAATTTTGCATAAAATGTTCTTAACAGTTTCTTAAAACAATTATTACACTTAAAGTACATATACAATAAACTTTAACTAAAAATGATTTTTCTTTTCTTTAAAACTCTTGTTCATAACATTAACCAAAATACTATAAATAATAATAATACTTAAGTCTTTAATTAGGTTAATACTTTATTTGATCATTTGTAAATAAATACATACATCTCATATTTCTCTGATTTTCTTTATCTTATAATCTGTTAATTTTTGAATTGCGTAGATTCAATTTAGTTGTAACCCATAACATTTGGGACATTATTCTGATAAGACTCATCCCCATTTGTAAATAATTTGTACCCCCGTCCCCGGATACTCTTTTGTAATAGCTTAGAATTTAATTCTCGCACTTTATGCTTTTTAAATATGCCATGATTAGAGATTAGAGTTTGTATGTGAAAATTCAAAACCAATCGCTAGTTGACCTAATACAAAGACAAATGCATGAAAATCAATACACAATTCACACTTGCACCTCTAGGGTAACCTCGCTTGTTGCCTCGGAAAATGCAATCATGTCCCTCGAGTATGAGACACTCTAGCAATTGTCCCTTCGATAAACAAAGATCGTAGTCCCTCGATGACCCTCGATGTTGCCTTTGTTAAAACGATCTCGTCCCTTACAAAATTGCTAGAGCGTCTCACAAGTTGCCTTCAATGATTGTATATGATGACCCGCGCCTGTCCTGTTAAACATCCTAACGTAAGGTTGTTCATCAAACACAATGGTGAAACAACACTGTTAAAAGGGTTAAAGACATAAGAAAGATCTTTGAGTAAAATAGGGTAGACAACTCTTAGTTACTTGATCAAAAATCTTGCAAAACATCCTTGCCATTTTTCAAAACACACTCCACAACACAACTTCAAAAACTACTTTCAAAACATTGAATTATCTTTTCAAAAAGACACACACCTTTGTATATATTCAAACAAGAATCATTACAAAGGTTGCCTAGACAAGGCATCTTTTTCAAAACATTTCCAAAAAACCACACACACAAAGCACCATTTCAAACAATTGAAAAGCAAAGGCAAGTGATCTAAAACAAGTAACTAAGAGCCCATGGATAACCATGGATGAAAAGGGTGCTAGCACCTTCCCTTTTCATAATCTACCCCCCGAACCCAAGAAAACATCTCAAAGGTCTTTCCTGTGCTTTTTGACCTTTCCTTAGGATAAAATAAAAAGTCGGTGGCGACTCTTGCTAAACCGAACAAGTGTGAAAACAAACGCAAAATCTCAAGTCAGTTTTCCCACCGTATCACACTGTACAAGAAAATATGAAATGAACTTGTTTTGTTTTAAAGAAATATTTTTGGTATTTTTGTTTTAGGAAATGAAATAGAGCGTGGAATAAATGTTTTTGATGTTTGCTGGTTAATGGAATAGAAAATGGTAGCAAAATAATGAGAAAAGGGGAGAAAAAAACGAATCAGCATGTTACTGATTAAAATGAAGTCAGAGGTTCTAACCCTGGCACGCTACAAAATAGAAACCTGTTAGTGGAAATGTATAAGGTCAGAAGTTCTGAACCCACTGGGAACATAATAATTTTCAGAAGTTCTGATACCACTGGCAATAAAACAAGCTTCAGAAGTTCTGGTACCATTGGCAGAACTTGGCCTCTCTCTCTAAGCTAATCAGAACATATGCAATTTGGTTATTTCTCCATAAAACAGAAGACATGCATAGAACCATTATAGCAGGTGTCATAGTGTTTCGGAAGATAAGAAATATCATAACTATAAATCAGAGGCAAGCATGTATTGGCTAATCCTAACTGAGTTCTAGTTTCTCCAAGAAATTCTGAACTGATTCATCCTCTACTTAAATAGGAAGGTGCATGAAATCTCAGAATATATACAACATCATAATCATGATATCTACATTGTATTTTTGAGCATTTAAATCTGGTAATGCTTAAGTAATGTAGTGAGGTTCAGCAGAAACTTACCTTACAGTTGGAAGAAGTTTTGTGAACCGGAGTTAACCTCAACTATGATGATGCTCTGAATTGTTTCTTCACGTATTCAGTAAGCTAGAAGTTTTCAACTTCCGGGGAAGGTAAGGAGGTGATATTCTGATTTCTTTGGATGGATGGACATAAAATGTATAGCAATATGGACACAGAAGTTTAGGCAGTTTCTAACGTGTGGATCAGAAACTGTGTGAATGTTTTTTTTTAGTCAAGAAATAATTGAGAATAAGTGGAGCTTTGAATGCAGGGAACCGAAAGTTAACGAGGATTTAGGTGTTGTCTTTACAGCTCTTGGAATTCTGGGAATTTTGACAGGGATTCAAGGCTTTTCTTTCTCAAAATTTTGACCTTTTTCACCAATTTTTCTCCACCCCTTCTCAGTGACCAATGGTGTTCTATTTATAGGCAAAGTTTGATGTGTTTGAAATGTCAAGTAGCGCCAACATCATATGCTAGATGCTGACTTGTTCTTGAAGAAAGTTCTAAAAAAGGTGTGATGGTTGACAGTTTTTAGCCTGGGCTGGATTTGCAGGCAGGGATTAAGGAAAAGTGAACCCATCAGCAAAAAGTAGCGTATGGACCCTTACCTAATTCTGTACAAAAGTATTTCTATGCTACACGTGGGGAGATCCTTTGGAAAAAGACTCAAAAGTGGTTGTGAGCATTAATGAGCATTAAATGATAATGAGATTTGTCAAAATCAAAAATCCTGTAATGTGAGATTTTGCATCATTGCTTAAATCTGGATCAGAAGTTCCAAATAGGACAAACATCCAACTTCTGATCTTTATACCTTGTTGTCTTAGCATGTTCTGAAGGATTCCCCAGGTTTTCTAGTAACCTTCTTTGATTTACTTTTGAAAACTTTGGATTAAAAGTTCTGCCTCAGTGCAGCATCCAATCTTCTGATCCTCCTACCTTTTGGATCTAGCATGTTCTGAAGGATTCTTGGATTCGTATTACGCTTATTACCTTATTTACATTACCCTAGAGAATTCTGACTGAACTTACGTGGATGCTAAAAAGCCATGTTCTGACTGAAGACTATATGATGAACCATGTTTACAACTTCTGACTGCACCTGCCTGGAGGCTGGCTCAGAAGTTCTGAAGTGTCATTTTTCTTAAATACTTGGAAAAAATCCCAAGCATTTAGAAATTTGGCTTTTCCATAGTAAATTTGACTTTTGAACCTCTCGATGAAACAAACTTCATATTCCAATATGATTCTTGAGATTTGATGTTGATCCAAAAGTCAAAGTTTGACTTTTTAGTGTGCAAATGACCATTTTTCCCTTGTGAATGATTTGCTTGAAAAAGTTGATAATTCAAGGCTTGGAAATTTGATAGAAGCAAACCTGGGATCCAGGGTGATCCCTTGTGAAAATAAGAGGGAAAATTTTGGGGTACAATAGCTACCCCTGTTCAATCTTCTTTAACTTGAAGAGTTAGATTGGAGAGATTTGCCATTCGTGACTCGAAGGTGGAAGAAGATTGGACACTAGAGTGCCCGGAAATTTGCACTCGGCGGCGATAGGAGAAATGGGCTTAAAGATGCCATTTGGAGAGGTGATAGAATCTTGTTGGAGATGGGCTTGTAGATGCCATCCAAGAATGCTTGTTGAGATGTAATTTGTAAGTTGAGCATCAGAATGGCGTCCGTGTCTGGAGCCTATCTGTATTGTATCAAAGGTTGAATCTGAATGAGTATCAGAATGGAATCCGTGTCTGGAGCGTATCTGAACTGTATCAAAAGTTGAATCTGAATGAGTATCAGAATGGCAACCGTGTTTGGAGCGTATCCGTACTGTATCTGAACTTCAAATCTGAATGAGTAATAGAATGGCATCCGTGTCTGGAGCGTATCCGAACTATATCAAAAGTTGAATCTGAATGAGTATCAGAGTGGCATCCGTGTATGGAGCGTATCCAAACTGTATCAAAAGTTGAATCTGAATGAGTATCAGAATGTCATCTGTGTCTGGAGCGTATTTGAACTATATCAAAAGTTGAATCTGAATGAGTATCAGAATGGCATCCGTGTCTAGAGCGTATCCGAACTGTATCAAAAGTTGAATTTGAATGAGTATCAGAATGGCATCCGTGTCTGGAGTGTATCCGAATTGTATCAAAAGTTGAATCTGAATGAGTATCAGAATGGCATCCGTGTCTGGAGCGTGTCTGAACTGTATCTGAACTTGAAATCTGAATGAGTAATAGAATGGCACCCGTGTCTGGAGCGTATTCGTACTGTATCATGATTTCACATTGTTAATGGTAGCTGTTAATCTTATCCTGAAAAGGGTAAAATGTTAGCTGAAACACAAAGTTATGTTGCATGAAATGTATGATGCAATGTATTTGTTTTACCAATGTTTATGATATATGGATGTAATGTATGCGCATGTAAGCTGATTTGCTGTATTGTTGTTGATTGAGGAAAATAAATCTTGAATGCTGATGAGGATATGTTGAATTTCCAACGTCTCGAGACTGAAGTACTGACGAACTCCTGCTGAGAGAAGTAAATTCTAATGTGAGGGAAACGTCATGTACTGCTTGTAAGATCTGCTTGGGGAATACCGAGAATTTTGACGATTTCTACTGGGGATTAATAATTTGAATTTTTAGTTCCGCTGGGGATCTAAATGGCGTACTGTGGGGATTGCTTATGGAATAGCCTAAAGATGTTTTCCTATCCTTTCAACCTATCAGTAATTGTCTTTCTTATTTTGTTTATTTGTAAACGGTAATTATGTTCAAATGCATATGTTTATTAATGAGTCATTGGACTTTTTGCAAACCAAACCCAATAGTAAAGAAAAAGACAAATAATTTTCTGTACTTTCAAAGAGATATCTTTGTATTGACTTTGAATAAGTATTTTGTACAAAGGAGACAACATTCTAGTAAGAGAATGGTGCCATAAAACAAGAAAAATCTATACAAAGAAAGATAGCTATGTGTAATAATCCCATGGGGTTCTCATTCTACTATAGCCTTCGTATCTCTGAGCATCTTGTCTATTTGTTGCTTCGTCCGAAGATGATTGAATTAATCCGAAACTCCGAGTTTGTCAGTGAAAATCAAGAGGTTGTCCACAAAGTGATCCAACGAGTCATAGTCATACGCTTTAATTCCCTAAATTTTGCCTGGACCGCCCTTACGGATTTTCAGTCCACCGGGAAACCCCTTTTTTGCCCAAGTCGCCCTTTCGGTTTTTCAACTTGCTGGGTGTACATATTTTTTTATTTTATCCCTAATTTTTGCCCGGACCTTTTGGTTCGTCGGGATGCCCTTTTTTTTGCCTAGGTGTGTCAACCAAGCGGGTCTTTTATGCATAGTATCTTTTGACTATGTCCGCATTCGCAGGGTATGGCAGGTCGTCACCGTCCATGGTGGCTAAGATCATTGCCCCACCAGAGAAGATGTTTTTGATTACAAATGGTCCTTCGTAGGTAGGAGTCCATTTTCCCATGGGATCACTTTGTGGTAAGATAATGCGTTTGATCACTAGATCTCCAACTTGATATATTTGGCGTCTGACTTTCTTGTTGAAAGCCTTGATCATCCATTTTTGATACATCTGACCATGGCAAACAACAGTAAGTCTTTTTTCATCAATTAAGTTCAATTGATCAAGTCGAGTCTGGATCCAATCGTCCTCACTTAAACCTGCATCCCTCATAATCCTCAAAGAGGGGATCTGAACCTCAATAGGCAAGACAACCTCCATGCCATAAACCAAAGAATAGGGTGTTCCCCCAGTTGATGTGCGAGCCGTGGTACGATACCCGTGGAGAGTAAATGGTAGCATCTCATGCCAGTCCTTGTAGGTGACTGTCATTTTCTGTATGATCTTTTTAATGTTTTTATTTGCAGCTTCGACGGCACCATTCATCTTTGGCTGATAGGGGGACGAATTATGATGCTGAATCTTGAATTGTTCGCACAAGGCGGTGATTATAGTATTGTTAAGATTTGTACCATTGTCAGTGATGATCCTTTCTAGGATACCATACCGGAAAATGAGATTTTGTTTGATGAAGCGGGCAACAACATTCTTAGTAACGGATGCGAAGGAAGCTGCTTCGACCCACTTTGTAAAATAGTCAATGGCAACTAGAATGGAGTGGTGTCCATTGGAGGATGTAGGGTTGATCTCCCCAATCATGTCGATTCCCCACATAGCAAAGGGTCAAGGAGCCGTCAAGACATTCAGAGGAACCGGAGGTACATGCACCTTGTCGGCATAAATTTGACACTTATAACAGGTCTGAGAGTGTTGATAGCAGTCTGCTTCCATGGTAGACCAATAATAGCCTGCCCGTAGGATTTTCTTCACCATCGTATGCCCACTGGAGTGATTTCCAAAAGTACCTTCATGTAATTCAGCCATGATCTTTTCAGCCTCAATCTTATCCACACACCGGAGCAGAATGGAGTCATTGTTGCGTTTGTATAGGATGCCATTACTCAGGAAGAACTTAGCAAAGAATATCCTTAAGAACTTTTTATCATTGATTGAAACTCCTTTTGGATATTCTTGAGCCTCGAGATACCTCTTGACTTCATGAAACCAAGACTGGTCCACTACCTCTTCAGTATTAATCTCGTGACAGTGTGCTAGTTCATCCATTCGTTCAATGGTGATATGGGGATCCTTGTTATCCCAATTAAGTTTAAACATAGATGACATTGTGGCTAGAGCATCTGCTAGCTGATTTTCTTCTCGCGGGAAGTGCTCGAAGGTAATCTCCTCAAAATGTGGTAGCAATGTCAAAACATGTTCTTTGTAGGGGATAAGATTTGGGTGCTTAGTATCTCATTCTCCTTTGATCTGAATGACGACCAAAGCTGAATCTCCAAATACATATAAGGATTTGATTCCCAAATCTATGGCAGCCCTGAGACCAAAGATGCATGCTTCGTACTCCGCCATATTATTCATACAGTTGAAACAAAGTCTGGCAGTAAAGGGAGTATGACACCCCTCTGGAGATATGAGTACAACTCTGATACCATTACCAAGTGCATTGGATGCCCCATCAAAGAACAGGGTCCATCGGGATCCTTGTTCAGGTCCGTCATATGGACTGATTTCTTCACAGTTGTCTAATGTCATGATGTCTTCATCCGGGAATTCAATTTCATGGACTGATAATCTTCTACAGCTTGATGAGCAAGATGATCAGCTAGCACACTGCCCTTTATAGTTTTCTGGGTAGTGTATTGTATGTCATACTCTGTTAGGATCATCTGCCATCTAGCTATCCTCCCAGACAGAGCAGGTTTTTCGAAGATGTACTTTATCGGATCCATCTTAGATATCAACAAAGTAGTATGAGTCAACATATATTGTCTTAGCCAATGAGCAGCCCATGCCAGAGCGCAGCAAGTTTTCTCGAGCAGTGAATATCTGGTTTCACAGTTGGTAAACTTTTTGCTCAGGTAGTAAATAGCGTGCTCTTTTCGGCCAGACTCGTCATGCTACCCCAATACACACCCTATTGAGTTCTCTAAAATGGTCAGATACATGATCAGCAGTCTTCCCTCGACTGGTGGCATCAAAATAGGAGGCTCCTGGAGGTACTCTTTGATTTTGTCGAAAGCAGTCTGGCATTCATCATTCCATCTGACTACTTGATCTTTCTTCAATAGCTTGAAGATTGGCTCACAAGTAGCTGTTAGGTGAGAAATGAATCTAGAAATATAGTTCAGGTGTCCCAAGAATCCTCTGACTTCCTTCTCAGTACGAGGAGCAGGCATTTCTTGTATCGCTTTAACCTTGGCAGGATCAACCTCGATGCCTTTTTTGCTGACAATAAAGCCTAGGAGTTTACCGGACCGCACTCCGAATGTGCACTTGTTTGGATTCAACCTTAGTTTATACTCCTTCAATCTCTCAAACAACTTTTGCAAATGATCAAGGTGCTCCTCTTCAGTTTATGATCGGGTTATCATGTCATCTACATAGACCTCTATCTCATGATGTATCATATCATGAAATAAGGCTACCATGGCGCGTTGATAGGTTGCCCCAACATTCTTTAGTTAGAATGGCATCACTTTGTAGCTGAATATGCCCCATTGTGTGACAAATGCAGTTTTCTCCATGTCCTCAGGTGCCATTTTGATTTGGTTATAACCTGAGAATCCGTCCATGAAGGAAAACACTTTATGCTGGCCTGTATTGTCAACCAGGATATCAATGTGGGGAAGTGGAAAATCATCTTTAGGGCTAGCCCTATTCAAATCTCTATAGTCCATGCACATTCGTACTTTGCCGTCCTTTTTAGGCACGGGAACAATGTTGGCAACCCATTGAGGATAGGAAGTGACAGCTAAGAATCTGGCATTGAACTGTTTCATGACTTCCGCTTTGATCTTCTCTGACATGTCAGGTCTCATGCGGCGGACTTTTTATTTTACTGGTGAACAGTCTTCTCTTGTGGGTAGACGATGTACCACGATGTCTGCATCAAGTCCTGACATGTCTTCGTATGACCAGGCAAAGATCTCAACATAATCATGCAATAGCTGAATTAGACGCTCCTTGACACTCGGCTCTAGATTGGCACCCACCTTGATTTCCTTTTTATCCTCCTCGGTACCCAAGTTGATTGTATCCACCGGTTCCTCATGAGGATGGATAGCTCTTTCCTCTTGTTGTAGTAGTCTGGACAATTCCCCTGGTACTTCACAATCTTCCTCACCTTCGTCTTCGGATTGGTAGATTAGATCTTCAGAGTCACTAAAGGCCATAGCAGTATCGTTACCCACGGGATCCGGAATGGAGGGGTACCTGTATTTGTGAGTGTGGGTGTGTGTAAGGGTATAGCCATCCTTAAAAATATAAAATGTAAAAGAAAAACCATGAGCACAAAAAGTTTGTATGTGAAAAACGTCCATGATTCATTGAATGTCATATGAAGATGAAATAAAAACCCTTACAAATGGACTATTGTGCCTCGGGCAAGACACAAGGCTTTAAATGTGTGGATTGTTTTTGAATATTACAAGTCCAACAAATATGTAAAAGATAAATTACTGAGAGATGAAATTTATTGGGACAAAGTCTCTGGCTTCCCAATTGCGAAGTCCTCCGTTGACAGTAGGAAATATCCAATCCTCCAAGCTGCAATCTTCTTCACCATCTTCCACTGCATTTACCTCTCAGTTGCTAATATTCAAAGGTGGCCCTCCAGCACGGGCACGACGCACAGCCTTCTAAGTACTTGAAGTAAACCCTAAGCCAAACTTGTCAAACTTATATGAAATGTCTGGAAGTTGCCCCCAGATGGTGCATCCACCCTCCTCTACTACGGCCTTGGCATCCTTTAGAGATGACATCCAGAGTGGAGGTTTTGTAATCTTGGGAATCTGGGACACCGTTTTGGTTACTGCTACCTCTTGAGAGACTTCTTTGAAATGTTGAAAAAGAGTTTCAATGAACTCGCCATCCAATTCCAAATATCGGAAGGAATTGAGGTGACTAATCATATATTCTTCCTCTTTGTGGACAGTGATAATCTTTCCATGGATCGGGTATTTCAGCATCTGGTGTAGTGTAGAGGTGACGACACCGACATTATGGATCCAGGGCCGTCCTAATAGACAGGAGTAAGATGGGCGGATGTCCATTACATAGAAAGTTGAGTTGAAAGTCTGAGTTCCCACCTTTATGGGGATGTCCACCTCCCCGTGGACCATCCTCTTTGAGCCATCAAATGCTCTTACGACTATATTACTGGGTTTCAACGTCAGTCATTCGCAGTCCAATCTGTCGAGAGCTTTCTTCGGTAAAACGTTCAAAGATGAGCCAGTGTCCACCAAAACATGGGCCAGAGTTGTTCCTCTACTTTCCACAGAGACATGTAATGCCTCATTGTGATTTCTCCCTCTTGGTTTCAAATCAGCATCAGAGGAGCCTAGGTCGTTATCAGCTGTCAAGTTGGCCACACAATCTTGGAATTGGTCAGCGGACGTCTCTTGTCGCACATGGGTTGTCTTCAGAAATTTCACCAGAGCTTTCGCATGTGCCTCAGAACACAGCAACAATGCTAGCATGAAGATTTTGTAGGGATTTTTCCCCAATTGTTTAACCACGTCATAGTCACTCTTCTTTATTATCCTCAGGATCTCCTCCATTTCCTTCTCGGAGGTTTCGGGGATAGTCAGTGGTTGAGCCTTCGTCCGGACAGGCTCTTCTTGAATACTTTTTCCTCGAATTTCAGCAGTAGAAGTGTTAGTAGGGATAACAGCAGGGGTTGTGTCGTCTTTTCCAGTAGGAGCACTTGTAGATATGATTACTGGTATGGAGGTAACCTTTAGAACAGCCACGGGTCCAAAAACTGCCTTTTGAGGGGCAATTTCTGGAGAGAAGATTCTACCGCTACGGGTAATCTTACTGGTTCTGACAATATTGCTAATGTCGAAGTCTTCTTCTTCGGGGCTCATTTCTTCGGCGGCCAGCCCATATTGTTTGATGTCATGGTAGTAGATGTCTCCACCGTAATTCTACGGTACTATTTTGTCTAATTCATACGAGACTGGCCCGGGCATTGTGATTATAAGAGGCGTAGTTTTTGGAACCGATGTAATCCTAATGGGTCTTTTGGGGACCCTGGAAGGATTGGCGGAGATGGTGATGATTGAAACGTCTTCAACAGGAACAGGTGACACAGGAGAATTTTCAAACAGAATCTCTTGGTTGTCTATCAAGCGTTGAATGTCTGTCTTCAACTAAGGGCAAACAGTTGGTGAGGATAAGCAAAGATGGCAGTTTTCATTAAAACCCGGGAATATACCGGCTTTCAACAAGTTTATCTTAATGATTAGGAGCGGAGTCAAGAGTTCATCAACTGTAGTAACAAACAAATCTTCTTCTATTACATTGGTGTTGTGACCATGCCTAGGCATAGGAGCAGAAATGAAGTTTGGTTTCTCGGGTGCATCAAACTCAATCTCTTTTTCATCTATAAGATCTTGAATCTTATTTTTCAGGGCCCAACAGTTGTTGGTGTCATGACCCACACTTTCGGAATGATATGCGCAACGGGCATTTGGATGATAATAAGGGTACGCGGTGTTAGGGTTCTTTGGAGCTTCCTTTAAAGTTGCCAGATTAGATTTCAGAAGATGTGGTAAAACCTGGGCTAGAGTCATATTAATTCTGGTGAATTTCCGGACTGGCCTTTCCACCCTCGGTTGGTTACTTCTTGGTTGATCAGATGTAGGCTTTGGGATCATAACGGCCCCTAACATTGGTCGGCGCTCAGCTCTCCCTTGGTTCCTTTATGGATAAACAACAGATACCTCCCTTTTCCCAGTGAAAGGTTTTCTCACAGCTGTAGAGGCAGATGAATCCTTCTGAATCTTTCCACTTTTTATGCCAGCTTCCACCCTCTCCCCGGTTAATATTAACTCAGTAAACCCAGCAGATGAGCTCCCAATCAAACGGTTGAAGAAAGGGCCCGATAGAGTGCCTAAGAACATATCCACCAACTCCCTTTCAGACAGAGAGGGTTGCACTCTCCCAGCTAGATCTCTCCATTTCTGCGCATAATCTTTGAAACCCTCATTTGAAGCCATAGCCATACTCTGAAGTTGAGTACGGGTTGGCGCCAAATCTGCATTATACTGGTATTGTATATAGAAAGTTGTGGCAAGGTCTTTCCAATTATGGACGTCAGCCCTTTCTAATTGGTAAAACCAATCGAGTTGTGTTCCGGATAAGCTATCCTGGAAAAAAATGCACCCACAGGTCTTTATTGGCGGAGTGCGGCTGAATCTTTCTCACATACAATCGGAGGTGCATCTTAGGACATGACACCCCATCATATTTTGCAAACAACGGCACTTTGGACTTTGGTGGGATCACAATTCCCGATGCTAGCCCCAATTCTTCAAAGTCTAGACCTGGTACCCTTTGTATTTCCATAATGCTCAAATGCTCTTCAAGATGTTTGTACTTATCATCAGCCGGAGGATATTGTTCCTCATAGTAGTCTTCCTCTTCTTCCTCCTCTTCAGATTCTGACGGAACTGCTATTTCTTTTCCTTTCCCTTCTCCTTCATCAGATGTTGCTGCGAAATTCAAGGTTCTTCTAGTTTTTCCTTGAAACCTTCTCCCCATGATTACAACACCAGTTGGTTTCTTCTCTTTCTTCTTTTTCTCTTTGGCCAACAGAGTCTTCAACTCCTCTTGTCCTTTGGCCAGGATTGTGAGTAATTGTTGAAACTGCAAGTTTTGAGCTTGAAGGTCTTTGACTGTCTGCTCGAGATCCATCTTACTAAAATAAACAGTAGAGAGATAAGGAAACTCGTTGCAAAAGACTTGTTTATGTTATGATGAATGATATGTACATATGCAATGTTTTCAAGGATTTTAAAAGATTCAAGTTCGTTTAGACAAAAAGAAACACACGTTATATTAATAAAATAGAGTTTGAATACATCAATGCTCCTTGGGCAGAATAATACAAAACTCTAAGATAAAAAGGTAGTGCGCATCCTCTTTGGTGCTATGTAGACATTTAGAGCCTGCTCCTCATGAAGTAGCCTAGTGAGTTCCAAAACCTTCTTCTCGCATGCGTAGAATTGGGCTTCGAAAGTATATCTCTCTCCTTTGAGTTGTATCCAACCCCTTTGTAGGTGTTCAAGAGATGTGGGCATGTCAGGATGTAGGATAGTGTATGGAACTTCTCCTTCCTTAACAGGCTCGATGATCACCGGGAGAATTGAAGGATAAGGCATCATAAGACTTTGAGCGCGGGTTCGTACCCACTTGAGGTAAGGCTCAAGAGGGATGGAATTCTTGTGTCCCAAAGTCTTGTTATCCTCCTTGTTTAACATCCTCCAAGCTCGGATGAATCTCTGGCGAAGACCTTGATCGTCGTTGTCGTAGTCGAATACGAAGCCTTAAATCAGCATCTCATGTGGGCCATCCCTCCGGGCATAACCAAACTGTCTTAGAGCTAAGCATGGATTGTAGGTGATCCCCTCTAATGCCAAGTAGAGGGACATTAGGGAATTCCCCACAACGGTCAACAATGATAACATTCTCTTTGGATTGAGAGCACCAATGAATACCCTAATGTTTGAGCGTCATTAACCTATGTGACCACCTTAAACCTTGCTCATTCTTTAAGACTGATTGGGGAAGATGAGAAATAAACAATCTTGCCATGAGAGGAGTGCAACACATAAGGACACATATTTTCCTCACTGTGCGAGTGTTAAAAGAGTGTAGGATATCCCCTAGCAAAGTAGGCACCGGATTCTGTGACATGAAGATTTTGACGGCACTCACGTTTATGAGTTGGTCAGGATTGGGGAACAAGACCATCCTATAGATAAGAATATCCATAATTTCCTCAAATGCTTGTAAGTCTAAGGAATTCCAACAGCTTTAGGCCTTCTCAAACAGAAACTTTACTAAGAAGCCTTTGACACCACTCCTAGTTTCCCAATGGGTTGTGACATCAGATGAGTGCAAGTTCAGAGCTTGAGGAATCTCTTCTGGCTTTGGATCTCTTTCTGTACCGTTGAAAGGTAGTTGATTTAGAATGATAATCCTCAAGAGTTGAGAGAATTCTTCCAAAGTGGGCACAAGCTAATAGTCGGGAAATGTGAAGCAATGATGTAAAGGGTCAAAGAACTGGAAGAGCATCTTTATCATATCCTCCTCTGTGTTAGATGTGACCAAGTTGAGTAGACGGCCATGCCTCTCGGTGAATGAAGAGTTCTCAGGGATCCTTGAATCTAGCTCCTTGAGTTGTGGAGGAATTATTACAAGGTTTATTTGGATAGTTTTCCTGCGGAGTGAATCCATATCCTACAAAACAAGAACAAAGATGAATCTCCCAAAATCCTTGAAATGGTTAGTGGATGCATATGATGTTCATGATGTTCATGATGTTATGCACAAGTATGTATATACAAGAAAAACAAACAAGTTCTTAGTTTAGGCTTGCATGGGGTTTTATAGGTAAATACCCTCTTGAAGTTTAGTTGGCTCAAACCTCTCCTAGTAATAGTAACCGGGTTCTAAGGAGCTCAATATCACTGGATTGTTTCCTTGGTCATTGTTTCAGCTCAAGCCTCTTTAATGGCGACCGAAATATCCCAAGAAACCAACCCTCAATGAGTGTAGTATCGAGTATCTACCAACTTCGGACTGCACCAAAGTCGGTCATCTCACTATATCCTAAAGGCAAAGTTGGTCAAGTAAAGGGTTCTAGAAGTTCATTAGTGCTTCATGACATCACTCAGCGGCCCCGTATTCTCTTTGATTGACTCAAAGACTACCGGTACCCACAAATATGTCACACTAACATATCTATTGCTTAGACCATGTCGGTATACCCTGCACAGTTTCCACAACGTAATGCTATTTACCTATAATGTTTCCCAAATCCGGGTGGAGGATTCAAATCCAAACAAAGAACCATAATGTAAAGCAAACAAATCAAACAATGTAAGCAAATAAATGTGATATATCCCTAAGGTAACCCCACTTTTATAATAAGTCCCCAGCAGAGTCGCCAGTTCTGTGGTACGGTGGGAGAACTGACTTGAGAGTTTGCGTTTGTATTTGCAATTGTTGCAGTTTTGCAAGAGTCGCCACTGACTTTTCTTTTATCCAAAAGGAAAGGTGAAAAAGTACAGGAAAGACCTTTCGAGATGTTTTCTTGAGTTCGGGGGGTAGATTATGAAAAGGGAAGGTATTAGCACCCTTTTCATCCATGGTTTTCCATGGGCTCTTAGTTACTCGCGAGATCACTTGTTTTTGTTTGAATGTGCTTGTGGTGTGTGTTTTTTGAAAGTATTTTGAAAGTGTAACTCCATAATGATCCTCGTCTCTATAAGAATGCATACAAAGTGTTGTTTCGAAAATAGTTCAAAGATGTGTTTTTAAACGTGATTTTTTAAAAAGGGTTTCCTTTGTAATGGTTCTCGTCTCTATAAGAACGCATACAAAGTGTTTATATTTTAAAAAAAATGTTTCAAAGTGAGAGTGTTGGTGTATAAATGTTTTTGTTGTGAGCAAGTGAGTCACTAAGAGCGAATCTATCTACTCAAAAGGTCTTAGATGTGATTTTCCTCCTCCTTTAGATGTTGCTACCTCACCATTGATTTGATGAGAAGCCCCATCGTTGGATGTGAAGGGACAGGCGTTGGGTCATTGTATGACCATGATAGCAATGTTGTGAGATGACTTAGCACTTTTCTTTAGGGACTAAGATCATTTTGAAAGGCAACATTTATAGCGTCATCTAGGGACCATGATCTTGTATTTTTCAATTTGTTTGTGCTGAGATATCCCACATGCATAACATGGCCATTTTTTAGGCAACAAGTGGAGTTAACCTTAAGGGTGCACGTGTGAAAGTGTGTTTGATTGCATGCATTTTTCTTTGCTTAGGGTTGTCTATTTTTTGTTTTAGTCTTGCCATACACACCTAATTACTAGCATTTATATTTAAAAGCGATAAATTGCAGAAATGTAAAGTCTTACACTATTACAATATTTAGGGGATGGGGGTACATATTTACAAATGGGGATTGTAAATGAAAATAAATCTTAAATTACTATTACAACCATATTGAAATACTGTACAAGAAAATATGAAATGAAATTGTTTTGTTTTAAAGAAATATTTTTGGTATTTTTGTTTTAGGAAATGAAATAGAGCGTGGAATAAATGTTTTTGATGTTTGTTGGTTAATGGAATAGAAAATGGTAGCAAAATAATGAGAAAAAGGGAGAAAAAAATGAATCAGCGTGTTGCTGATTAAAATGAAGTCAGAGGTTCTGACCCTGGCACGCTACAAAAAAGAAACCTGTTAGTGGAAATGTATAAGGTCAGAAGTTCTGAACCAACTGGGAACACAGTAGTTTTCAGAAGTTCTGATACCACTAGCAACAAAACAAGCTTCAGAAGTTCTGGTACCATTGGCAGAACTTGGCCTCTCTCTAAGCTAATTAGAACATCTGTAATTTGGTTATTTCTCCACAAAACAGAAGACATGCATAGAACAATTATAGCAGGTGTCATAGTGTTTCGGAAGATAAGAAATATCAGAACTATAAATCAGAGGCAAGCATGTATTGGCTGATCCTAACTCTGAGTTCTAATTTCTCTAAGAAATTCTGAACTGATTCATCCTCTACTTAAACAGGAAGGTGCATGAAATCTCAGAATATATACAACATCAGAAGCATGATATCTACATTGCATTTTTGAGCATGTAAATCTGGACATGCTTAAGTAATGTAGTGAGGGTCAGCAGAAACTTACCTTGCAGCTGAAAGAAGTTCTGTGAACCGGAGTTAACCTCAACTCTGATGATGCTTTGAATGGTTTCTTCACGTATTCAGTAAGCTAGAATTTTTCAACTTCTGGGGATGGTAAGGAGGTGATATTATGATTCCTTTGCATGGATGGACAGAAAATGTATAGCAATATGGACACAGAAGTTTAGGCAGTTTCTAACGTGTGGATCAGAAATTGTGTGAATGTTTTTTTTTAGTCAAGAAATAATTGAGAACAAGTGGAGATTTGAATGCAAGGAATCGAAAGTTAATGAGGATTTAGGTGTTGTGTTTACAGCTCTTGGAATTTTGGGAATTTTGGCAGGGATTCAAGGCTTTTCTTTCTCAAAATTTTGACCTCTTTCACCAATTTTTCTCCACCCCTTCTCAGTGACCAATGGTGTTATATTTATAGGCAAAGTTTGGTGTGTTTGAAATGTCAAGTAGCGCCAACATCATACGCTAGATGCTGACTTGTTCTTGAAGAAAGTTCCAAAAAAGGTGTGATACTTGACAGTTTTTAGCCTGGGCTGGATTTGCAAGCAGGGATTAAGGAAAAGTGAACCCATCAGCAAAAAGTAGCGTATGGACCCTTACCTAATTTTGTACAAAAGTATTTCTATGCTACACGTGGGGAGATCCTTTGGAAAAAGACCCAAAAGTGGTTGTGAGCATTAATGAGCATTAAATGATGATGAGATTTGTCAAAATCAAAAATCCTGTAATGTGAGATTTTGCATCATTGCTTAAATCTGGATCAGAAGTTCCAAATAGGACAAACATCCAACTTCTGATCTTTATACCTTGTTGTCTTAGCATGTTCTGAAGGATTCCCCAGGTTTTCCAGTAACCTTCTTTGATTTACTTTTGAAAACTTTGGATTAAAAGTTCTGCCTCAGTGCAGCATCCAATCTTCTGATCCTCCTACCTTTTGGATCTAGCATGTTCTGAAGGATTCCTGGCTTCGTATTACGCTTATTACCTTCTTTTCATTACCCTAGTAAATTCTGACTGAACATACGTGGATGCTAAAAAGCCATGTTCTGACTGAAGACTATGTGTTGAACCATGTTTACAACTTCTGACTGCACCTGCCTGGAGGCTGGCTCAGAAGTTCTGAAGTGTCATTTTTATTAAATACTTGGAAAAAATCCCAAGCATTTAGAAATTTGGCTTTTCCATAGTAAATTTGACTTTTGAACCTCTCGATGAAACAAACTTCATATTCCAATATGATTCTTGAGATTTGATGTTGATCCAAAAGTCAAAGTTTGACTTTTCAGTGTGCAAATGACCATTTTCCCCTTGTGAATGGTTTGCTTGAAAAAGTTGATAATTCAAGGCTTGGAAACTTGATAGAAGCAAACCTGGGATCCAGGGTGATCCCTTGTGAAAATAAGAGGGTAAATTTTGGGGTACAACACTATACATTTTCACTAATAGGTTTCTGTTCTGCAGCACGCCAGGGTCAGAACCTCTTACTTCCTTTTAGCAGCACGTTGATCCTCCTTTTTTCTTCCCCTTGTTATTTTCTGTTTCTTTATTTTTCTCGCTGGCACTCTCCATTTCATTAATCAGCAAAACACCAAAAATATTTCGTTCACACTTTATTTTATTCCTTAAAACAAAAGACAAAAAATATTTTCTTAAAACAAAACAAGTTCATTTAAATTTTCTTGCATGTATTTTAATATGGTTGTAATAGTAATTTAGGGATTTATTTTCAGTTGCAATCCCCATTCATAAATTCGTACCCCCACCCCCTAAATATTGTAATAGCGTAGGACTTTACATTTTTGCAATTTATCGCTTTCAAATGTAAATGCTAGTAAAAGATCAATCAAATAGAAAACCATAATTCAAGATAAAAATCAAGCATGCAATCAAACACACTTGCACACAAACACCCTTAGGTTTTCTCCACTTGGTTGCCTTATACAAAAATAGCCATATTACGCATGCAAAGTATCTTGGTAAAACAAACAAAATCAAAAGATCATAGTCCCTCGATGACGCTATTCTAAGTTGCCTTATAAAATGATCTTAGTCCCTCAAAAATGCTAAGATACTTTGTGTTGTACCCCAAAATTTGCCCTCTCAATTATCAAGGCCTTTCTCACAAGGATTCTCAAGGTTCAAGCTTGCACATGTACTTTGGAATTTTCCAGTACCAAAATTAAAAGGAAACTGTCAAAAGGGAGAAAACAGATAAAAATATTATTTTGACAAAAATTGGAGAAATACAAGTGTTCTTCGTTTTAGCTCTTTCGATTGGCCTTTAGGCCTCTTTCGATCAGCATCCTTCGATTGACCCTTGGCCTCCTTCGATTGCTCAAAATGGATGCTAGCGTGCCTCTTTCGCATGGGCGTGTGACTTCTTGTTGCAGGCTTCGTTTGTGACTTTTGCTTCCTACATTGCTTTCCTTGAAAACCATGTTTTCTGGCCACAAGTGCCCCCTGTAAGGCAAAAACCCTATTGATGATGTCCTTCGATCCAGGAGGAAAAAGCCTCTCTTTTGCCCTCTTTCGATCACACATCCTGCCCTTGCACGCCTTTTTCGTTTGGGGGAGTGACTTCTCCAACGTTGCAAGCTTCGATTGAGCCTTCCATCCCTGGCACACATCCTTCGCTTGGGGGTGTGAATCCTTGGGCACAAGTGTTTTGTCATTCTTTCGTTTGGCCATATGGCCCCTTTGTAGGTAAATTTGAGTGGGAAGGATTTCCTGTTAGAAATGGCTTGTTCCAAGCATACAAACTCTTCACTATGTCATTGCCTCAGGCGAAGAAAGCATTTGGGTGGTGCATTCAAAGAGTTTTGTCAGGCATGTCAAGATGTCCCTAATCGAAGGACATATATTATTGATCCATCCCAAGAGCATTAATTTGGCCCATTCGAAGGATTGTCTAGGGAAGTCATTCGAACGTCACTTCGATTAAAAAAGGAGATGGTTACTGAAAGTCTGGTCGAAAGGTGAGGCTAGGGAGTCAAGACAAAAGGATGAGAGGCCAAAGGCATTTGTTTACCAAGTCTCATGCGCTGTCAGGCTCGGGCCTGATTCACTGGCCATAAAA
This sequence comes from Vicia faba, assembly GCA_948472305.1. Taxonomy (NCBI): domain Eukaryota; kingdom Viridiplantae; phylum Streptophyta; class Magnoliopsida; order Fabales; family Fabaceae; genus Vicia; species Vicia faba. Next base: position 1,039,804,420 of record OX451740.1, read on the forward strand.
CTCCAAAACTGCTGCACAGTAGTCCTGCACTGACCAATTCCTTGCACCAAAATGGCAATAAAACATTGTCCCTCGAAAGCTACAAATACAACATACCCCTTTTGTTTGATTTTTTTGTTTTCCCTCCCAAAGCATCAGCCTAAGCCATCTATAAATATGAGCCTCCACCACACATGTTAGGAGGATCTTTGGCCAGGCGAACGAATCCTCAGAAAAGTTTCTCAAACACAGAAAAACTCTCAAGTTCATCAACACTTGAGAAATCAAAACCCAGAATTCCAAACACTTGCTTCCTTCGATTCTGAAGAACAAATACTCTTCAGTATCCTTCGAATCCAGTTTGGAAAGAAACACAAGACTTGTTTCTTTCCTTCCTACGAATCCAGCAGTCCAAGCACAACTGTTGGCCCCCTCTGTCAAATCCAGAACCTTGGACCTCCACTCAAGGTCCCACATCCATTCAAGGCCTGAAGCGAGGTAAGTTATTCTTACCTTTGAACTTTTCATTTCATAACATGTAAATACAATTCCTTTTCGTTTGAAACATTGTACATACCATTGTTCCCTTCGTTTCCACATTTTTAACATGTTTTTAAAAGTTAACCCTTTCGTTTTGCTTGCTGTTTGCCTGAACTAGCTTTAGTTATTAAATTGTTTGAAAGATAAATACTAGCATGGCCTCAGTCCATGTTGTCATTTAATGCTTGAAATGAAAGAAACAGGAAACAGGAAATAGGGAACGAAGCTTCTGGCTTCTACCCCCTTTCTCCAGGTCAAACGAAAGAGACAACCAGGAGGAAAACCATGTTGACTTCTAGGCCCAAACGAAAAGCATGCCTTCACTGACTTCCAGCCCCTAATCGAAAGACATTCCCTCACTGACTTCCAGGCCCCAATCAAAGAAGGCAACAAGGCAGAAAGGCCCAGCCAGAGGCACACTTGCACTAAGTCCAAGCTCAGACGAAAGGCACTCCCATGCTGGTGCCAGCCTCCAATCGAAGTACATGACCTGACTGGTGCCAAAGCCTAATCGAAAGACATGACTTTGCTGTTGCTGGCCCTAATCGAAGGAAGCCAACATAATGCAAATCAAAGGGTGCTCCTGCCTGAATCGAAAGACACTCATTTTTCTTACTTTTATCTTATTTTTTTTCATTTTTTTATGCCTTTCGATATGGTTGTAATAGCGTAGGATTTTATCTTTCTGCATTTTATTTACTTTGTACAAATGCTAGTAAATAGGTTTGTATGGCAAGATAAAACCAACAAGTAGACAACCTAAAAATCAAAGACAAATGCATGCAATAAAACACACTTTACACACATGCACCCTTAGGGTAATCTCACTTGTTACCTCGGAAAATAATCATGTCCCTTGAGCATGGGCGTTTTAGCAAAGACCCTCGATAAAAGATCGTAGTCCCTCGATGACCCTCGATGTTGCCTTCGGTAAACGATCTAGTCCCTAAAACGACATTGCTAAAACGTCTCATATGTTGCCTTCTATGACTATACAAACGTCCCAATGCCCGTCCCGTTCAACATCCTAACACAAGGTTGTTCACCAAATACAATGGTGAAACAACACTGTTAAAAAGGTTAAAAAACATAAGAAAGATCTTTGAGTAAATTAGGGTAGATAGCTCTTAGTTACTTGATCAAACTTGCAAAACATCCTTGCCATTTTTTCAAACACACATCTCAACACAATTTCAAAACAAACTTTCAAAAACATTGAAACATCTTTTCAAAGAGACAAACACCTTTGTAAAACATTCAAACGAATTGTTACAAAGGTTGCCTAGACAAGGCATCTTTTTCAAAACATTTTCAAAACCACACACACAAAACACCATTTCAAGCAATTGAAAAACAAAGGCAAGTGATCTAAAACAAGTAACTAAGATCCCATGGATAACCATGGATGAAAAGGGTGCTAGCACCTTCCCTTTTCATAATCTACCCCCCGAACCCACGAAAACATCTCAAAGGTCTTTCCTGTGCTTCTGTGCTTTTTGACCTTTCCTTAGGATAAAATAAAAAGTCAGTGGCGACTCTTGCTAAACCGAACATTTGCGAACACAAACGCAAAACCAAGTCGGTTCTCCCACCGTATCACACTTTGAAATATTGCTAATCATGGTTATACGATGACCCACGCCCGTCCCGTTTACATCCAAAGATAGGGTTGTTTACCAAATCAATGGTAAGACAACCATGTAAAAGGAATAGGAAATACACAAGAAAGACATTTGAGTAGGTAGATTACTTCTAGTTACTTGCTCTATTTTCAAACAAATATCCTTGCTATTTTCAAAATAAATACACACATTTCCAAACAACTTACAAACATTGAAAATATTTTCAAAAAGACAAACATCTTTGTATACATTCTTATGAACGAGAATCATTACAAAGATTGCCTAAACAATGGCCTCTTTTACAAAATACTTTCAAAACCACACAAAGCACAATTTCAAACAAAAGCAAGTGATCTAGCAAGTAACTAAGAGCCCGTGGAAAACCATGGATGAAAAGGGTGCTAATACCTTCCCTTTTCATAATATAGCCCCAGAACTCATGAAACAATCTCAAAGGTCTTTCCTGTGCTTTTTCACCTTTCCTTTTGGATAAAAGAAAAGTCGGTGGCGACTCTTGCTAAACCCCAACATTTGCAAACACAAAAGCAAACCCTCAAGTCAGTTCTCCCATCGTCTCACATATGCCAATGAGAATGAAATCAAATTGAAATCTTTGAAATTTTTTGTCACTAAGACAACTTCAAGATTCTCAATTCTTTGGAGTCTGATTCCTGATTTCACTTCTTGGAGTCTGATTATGAATTGAAAAACATCTTCAGAGTCTGAATTCAATAGGTTAGACATAAGCCTTGCACAATGCTTTCAGATCTTTGTCTTTAATCAAAGTTCTCATTTTCTAAAAAAGAAAAACAATTCTAACAGAAACAGAAGTTTAACTGGGTTAGAATGTAAGCAGCCCTTTTCAGAGAAAATTTTCCAAAAACTTGATTATTTAAATATAAAAATTATGTTCATTTAATTACTTCCTCTTTTTTTCATAATCAAAAAGGTAATTATGTGTGAAAAACATTAAAAAAAACAGAAGAGTTAATAGGAAAAGATAAGGAAGTGGTATAAACATCATTTAGAAGATCATAAGTCAGAAAAGAAAACATAAGAAGCAAAACATAGGCATATGGTTTGGAAGCAACAGTAAAAAGAAAGTCCTAGAGCCTAGGGTTCAGGAGCATGAGCAGGAGCAGAAATCTTTTGCAGAATCAGTTGTAGCATTATCTGAACATTCTCATTGACAGTCTTCTGTTCAATGATACTTTCTATGAACACCTGTTGTTCTCCTCTAATATCAACAATTGTGTTTTCCATATGCACAATGGAAAGATCAGAAGATGAAGCAACAAGAGCATCTTCTTTAGCCTTAGCATCTTCTTCTGCTTCTTTATCCAATTTGGCTTCTTCTGCCTCTTGAGCCTTAAGCCTGGCTTCCTCTGCTTCTTTTTGTTTTGCAGCAAGTAGTTCAACATATTTGACTTATTCTCTTGTTTCTTTTCTTCCATTTACCATTTGAACATCCCTAATTTTGGATGTTTCAGCAAAATAATTCATTCTTTTAACTTCAGAAGACATCCACTTCTGAAACTTCTTCCAAGAACCATCCATATCCTGAGGCTTAGTACTTGTACTTTCCTCTGCCTTTAACTTAGCAACCTTTTTTCTTATCTTTGATTCTAAAAATGTTAATGCATTCATCCAAGGTTTTTGGAACATATTTTTCATAGAAACTATGGCTAGGTCCTTTTCCGAAGGAATGACTTCAGAAGTTATAGGTTCAGTTTGATTAAGTTATTCAGTTAGATCGAAAAGATTAGACATAGAACAGGATTCAGTTGTTGGGTTTGAAAGGGCTTCAAGATCATCAGAGATTGTTCTCTCAGACGTTTCAGGAACATAAGATGTTTGAAGGTCATGATTTTGAGAGTTTTAGAGTGATTGATGGTGATGAAAGGCAACATGGAAATTTTGACAAGGATTAGAAATAATAGGAATTTCTAATGAAAGTTGAGATGTGATGATTTGTGATAACGATGAGACAAGTGGGGAAGAGAAGATAGAGATGGGTTTAGATGGTATGGGTGTAGAGATGAATGAAAGTAAGTTGGAAACGTGTGTGGTTGCAAGGTTGGAAGTGGTTATGATGTTTTGGGTAGAAGAAATTGTTATTTCAAGTAACGTTGTAGATACAATTTCATAAATAAAAAATTTCATAGTTAAGGGAACAGGATCGGAAACAGGAATAATTGTGGTAGATGGTGGAAGAGGGTTAATTTGTGTAGTGGAGATTATGGATGAACGTTCATTAACAAAATTAGAAGTAGACAATGAAGTAGGTACATATGTAGTTGTAGCACACTTACTTGTTGTTTCTGGATAAGCAACTAGAGTCACAGTCTTAGAAGTTCTAAATTTCTTCTTCTTCTTTCTGGGTTCAGAAGCTTCTGAATTCTTCTTCCTTTTACCTCTGAAAGAGTCAGTATACTCTTGAGAAGGAGGTAAATCAGAATAGTTGAAACTAGACATATCATATCCTTTTGCTTCCATTATTTTAATGTAGATAGCAATGCTAAACATGTTATCTCCCTTGATAAACAAAGGGTGGTTATTCACAGGAATTCTTATGATTCTGATGCTTTCATAGGAAACAGGTAGAGTTTTAGTAATGAATTCCTCTATTAGCCTCATATTCTTTAGAGTCTGTTCATTGAAGGAATCTCCAAGACTAGAAGCCAGATCCTCTGTAAACTTAGCTTCTTCTACCAGTGTTTTCACTAAGGCACTTTCTACCAGGATGTCAGTGATGAGACGTCCAAAAAGATATAGTTGGAAACCTTCTTTTTGGGATCATCGGTGGTTCTGGTTTTTGAAATAGAGTCTCTCAAATAATAAAATAGAAGAGCTAGAAGACACATCTTCTGATGGGTCATCAAATAGTACAACATGTACTTCTGATTGACGTTGAAATAGTCAGAAGAACTGGATGGAGGTCTGGGGTTGATACAATTTAGAATGATTTTGTGCCAGATTCTAAGTTTGTCATGGATATGTTTACTTTTATACTCAATTTTCTCAGGAGAGTAGTTCTTAAAGATGGATTTGTTAATCGTCTCCTTCACAAATGTATATTTTCTATTCATCTTATAAATACATTTTCCTTCAAGATGTTGCATGCTCATAAGATCGGTAATATACTTTTCAGTAATGACAATTTTCAGACCCTACACATGAGCAACTACATGAAGGTTGTCACAATTCGCTTGAATCCATAAATCCTTAACCAAAGAATCATAAAGAGGACAGTGGAGATGCATGAAAAAGTTCTCCCATCCTTGAGCGTTCAAGTCAGCAATTAGGTTTGCACCATTTGCAGAAAGGTTATTGAAGTCCACCATATATTCATGAAGAACATTTAACTCATGTGGTTTTAGATTACAGTGAACTTGAACATATTTATGTGTTATGTGGTGTTCATCAATAATTGATATGGAAGATGAGCCAATTACCATAGGAGAAGAAGAACTGGTTGGAATAGTTGAAGAAGACAGCCCAGGATGATTTAGGGCTTGTTCCATTTCTTTGGCAAACTGAACAACTTCTTGTTGTTGAGCATTCATCATGTTGAAGATGACGAAGGTTGTTGATGAGGGTGAATATTTTTGATGAAGAGCGTTGAAGATGATGAACACAGAACTTATTGAACAGTTTGAGAGAGAAAAAAATAGGGTTTAGGGTTTCTAAAGTGTGGAAGTGAAGTGAACGTGTCTGATTTATAGTGTTTGAGAAGTGAGAGAAAATAAAATTAAAAAGAATATAATCAAACATAATAATTAGGAGAATTAAATGAGAGTAATAATTATGATATCAATCAAATTCCAATAAATATGCACACTGCTCATTGCATAGCTTAAATATCGTGTGATGATTAAGCATAACCAAGGGTTACACACGTTAATCAATACATCTAACTAAGTGACACGTTTGATATCCTCAGAGTTTGGAGAACCAAAAGGGTTCCATCTAATCAAAGACATTTCTAACTGAAACATCTTTTGGTTATTGAGGTTCTGAAAGAAATATCAATAATAAGGTTTAAAAATAATAGAAACATTACTCATAGAAGTCTAATATTCTATCACCTGATTCTTCAGACAATTTTCAGAATGCGAACTTTATTCAGAAGATGAGTTATCACAAGCGATATCATTAAGGCTCAGAAGCATTTCTCCAGAAGATTTAAAGTTTGGTCTTGTTTTGACAATAGCATCTTGGATTATAAGAATTTCATATCCAATAATCTTTCTTTTTTGGTTGCTTCTGACACTATCCACACATCCAGACTTAAGTTCCAAATCTTGGAACATATGCCTTTCGCCCATCATGTGTTGCAAGCATCCATTGTCCATGTGTCATAATTGGTGTTTCTGTTGCGCTATCAAGGAAATATGCAATGTAGATTATCTGATCCTTAGGTACCCACTTTCTGGGTCCTCTTTTGTTAGAAGTTATAGAGGTTCTGACACCTTTGGTCTTTTATGCAACAAGATAATCATGTGAAATTTATGCATGATACTTTGGTTTTGAAGTTTCCTTCTGTTTCTGTGTTTGTGCTACAGTATTATCAGAATCTTCTTGTTATGACATTTCAAATCTGTGCCAGCAAGCACAAAACGTTCAGAAAGAGGTTTTTGGTTTGGCATTTAGAGTCTCATCAATTTTCTTAGATGGTCCTGAATATCCCAAAGCCTCTACTTCCATTTCTACTAACACCATAGATCATTGAAGCTATTTTGCTTCTATCTATGCTTTTAGCAAGGAAGTGTTGTAAAGTTGTATCATATCTGATTACTTCGTCAGTAACAGATGTGTTAGAGAAAATCTCTTCTTCTAATCTAGACACTTTACTTTTCAGAGCGATGTTTGATTTTTCTAAAACAAATAGTTTTTCATTTAAGTTAGAAAAACTTTACTCATTTATAGTAGTGTTCTCAGAAGTAGCTACAAAACTCTTTTTAAAGATTTTGTGTTTACTTAGAAGAGATTGATACATTTCATTAATTCAAATAAACCAATTTCAAGTCCAGAACGAGATAAGAAAGAAAGTGCTTTTTTGTTGTCATCAGAGTCTTACTCATAGTTAAGTGACAGTTCGTCTTCTGATGTTGCTTCTCCCTTTTTGGTCCTTTCCATGAATGTCATGTTTGTAGGCTCTTCATCAGAATCTTCATCTTCTGATTATGAATCATCCCATGTTGTCATGAGACCCTTCTTAGCTTTGTAAGCCTTTTTAGGCTTCTTGTATTTCTTGAGCTTTGGACAATCATTTTTGTAATGTCCAGGCTCGTTGCATTCAAAGCAAGTAACTTCTTTTCCAGAAGCATTCCTCTGACCAAAAGTGGATTTACCTCTTCCATATGTCCTTCGTTGACCTCTGAACTTGCGTTGTCTGTGCTTCCATATTTGACTTATTCTTTCGGATATCAGAGAGAGTTCATCATCATCTGAATCTTCTTCAGATTCTTATGATTTTTCCTTAGCTTGACAAGCCTTGGTTTTCCCAGAAGTAGACTTTATAGCAATTGATTTTACCCTCTTCTGAGGTTCATCTTGTTCCATCTCTATTTCATGACTTCTTAAAGAGCTAATCAACTCCTTAAGAGAGGTGTTGTTCAGATCCTTTTCCAATTTTAAAGTGGTTACCATTAGTCTCCATTTGACAGGAGGACTTCTGATAATCTTTTTAACATGATATATGGTGGAGTAACCTTAATTCATAACCTTAAGTCCTGTCACAAGAGTCTGAAATCTTGAAAACATCATTTCCACTGATTTTTTGTTTTCCATTTTGAAGGCTTCATATATTTGAATTAAGGCCAGAGCCTTTATTTCTTTTACTTGTGCGTTGCCTTCATGTGTCATCTGAAGAGAATTAAAGATAGACTTTGCAGTCTCTTTATCTGCGATTTTCTCATATTCATTATATGAAATAGCATTTGGAAGAATGGTTCTCGCTCTATAGTAATTTCTACATACTTTCTTTTGTGCTTCTTTCATTGCACTTCTTGCAATATTATGACCTTTATCATTTACTGGGTGAGTGTAGCCATCAACTAGCAAGTCCCATAGATCCAAGTTATATGCCAGAAAATAACTTTATATTCTATCCTTCCAATAGTCAAATTCCTCCCCGTCAAACATAGGAGGTTTTGAACTATAATGATCTCTATCATTATCCTTATTATCAACAGTGGAAGTAGGTGTAGCATTGGTTTTTCATACACACTGGATCAGTATTAAACACTGTTAAGTGTTGATAAAAATTCAAACTTTTTATCTCCTCAGAACCGGAGCTCTGATGCCAATTGAAGGTGTGAAAAATACAAGAAAGGAGGGATTCGAATTGGGTTTTTAAAACTAAAAACTTTTCTTTAACAATATTCCCCTTTAAGTTAAAATCCTTTTTCCTCCACTCTTGATAATAACAATAAGAACAAAAAGTAAAGAACAATGTATGTTTATACTAGTTCACTTGAAAATTATCAAGCTATTCTAGTCCATTCACCAAGGTGATTTCGCCTCACTCAATCGAGGACTTAATTCACTAGAACCAAATTGATTACAATTTGCACAAGCTACCCGCAAGTGACTAACAACCTCTAAGACTCGCAAGTCAGAGACTTCTTAAGGATACAGACCTACCCGGTCCCTTAAGGAATATCAAACAATAATCAACCTGATTATTACAATGCACAAGATACCCTCAAGTGACTAACAACCTCTAAAACTCACAAGTCCTAGACTTCCTAAGGATACAGACCTACCCGTTCCCTTAAGGAAAATCAAATAAATGTTGAATACAAGTTTTGTTTACAAGAGTATTGCTTCTACACAAGCTGAATATGTAAACTATTTTAAGAACAATGACTTAAGAATACGAAAGCTATGAACAACGTTTGCGTGTGATTATTCAGTGAATTGGCGGCTTTCTCTCTTAGTCTTAAAGCCTTTATATAGCCAATATAATAATATATTTGTTGAAGGATACTCTTGGGATTTCCATAAACATTGGCAACTTGAACAGTAACGTGGGGTACAAGATCGAGTGTCGCGTCCGTCCTTTCATGGTAGTGGAATGAGACGTTGATTGTACCATGTACTATTTCTACCATATTATTCTTTCCTTCTACACTTCAGAGGCTTCTGTGAGCATGGGTTTAGAAGCGAGAACATAACACAAGGTAATTAGAACTTCAAGTCTTCAAAGTCTTCAGAACTGCGTCTTTAGAGTCTTCAGCACTTGGTTGTGAGAACCTTTTCTTAGAACCTTGGGTCTTTAGAACTTAAAGTCTTTAGAATCCTTATAACTTCTGTCTTTAGAGTCTTCAGCACTTGGTCTTTAGAACCCTTATCTTTAGAAACTTGGGTCTTTAGAAACTTGAGTCTTTAGCATCTGGACTTGAGTAGAAACTTTTGTCTTCATATCTTCTGATTGGTTTCTTTAGAATTCGTTTCCTTCAAAAACATGAGTCTCCAGCATCTGGACTTAAGTAGCAACCTCTGTCTTTAGATCTTCTGACTGGTTTCTTTAGACAAATATCAGAGCTTACACTTCAGAGCCTTTTGGAGTATCTTGCTACTGTTCAACAAAACTTGTAGCACAAAAGCGATATTAATTATCTTCTAATGTCTTGGCCACGCCATCCATCAGAAGCGGATCTTGTTTGTTAAGTGCTCAACAATAACAAACATTTGAGTATCAACATTTTTCATACAAACATAATCATTTGTTATCATTAAAACTCAGAGATAATATTGCAGAACCAAATCTTGTTCTTACAATGACCTCTTTAAATAACTGAGCAGTTACTTAGGAATTAACGATCCTCGACTGTGAAAATGGTCTTAGTCAAAGAGAATGTTATTTGAAGAAGATAATTGCACCAAAAATAAATGTGCACCGTCCATTTTGAATGCCTTTATTGACTCTGGACTGATTCTCCTGCACGTGCTGAAGCGGTAAAGCGGCAAGCAAAAAGTAAAGTATTATTTTTACCGGGTGATATTTAGGTTATATCATATTGTGTCCACAGAGATTGGTGTATTGAAATGTCGTTCGATAAATCTATCGTTAACGAGTTTGGTATGAATTGGTAAAACATAAAAACATAAAAGTAAATATGAACAGGAAATAATTCATTCTCTAGAGAGAAGAAATTTATCAAGCATGCATATAATCCACTTCTGACAAACTTAAACTTATCGACCAGTTACACTCAACCTACAATACTCTTCAGAATCATCTAGCATCGCTTACTCTCTAAGTTATTTCTAACCCAAAGTAGAGGGAACTATTATATCATCTCGGCGACGATCTCTCAGCCAACCTCAACAACACAGCAAATACCCATATTACTCGTATCGATGATCTCTCAACCGACACAACCAACGCAGAAGCATTAAGCTTCGACGCCCATAAAGATTGTTAGCTCTAAATCTATCGCTAGAATCTAGAAACTAATAGATAATCATCCTAGATAAGGATTTGAGTGGTATATATATATATATATATATATATATATATATATATATATATATATATATATATATATATATATATATATATATATATATATATATATATATATATATATATATATATATATATATATATATATATATATATATATATATATATATATATATATATATATATATATATATAACAACTCAAACCCCGAGCACAGAGCAAAAATCTAAGATGACAACCGACACAGATTTGTAAAGCAAATTAAATATAACGCCATGGGCGACAAATATACATGAGTTCAAAGTAAAATCATATACAAAACCCAACCAAAGAGAAATACAAAAAGAGGAAGAGAAATGAACCAAAAATCTCCCGGTTTGTCAGCGCCATTGATGATCAATCCACCCTGGATCATCCGTATGCAAGCTCTGAAATTGTTTTCTAATCTCTCTCTACCAAAAAAAATGAAGGTTTGATGAATTGGGAACAAATACCCCAAAAAATAACCTAAAAAATTTTTTTTTTCCCATTTTAACGTAATTCTGTCCAGAGGACCGCGCTAAGCGGAAAAATCCCGCTAAGCGCGCTATACTGTCATGAGAAAAAAATTAGCTTTTTATTTTCGCCATAACTTGAGAATCGTAACTCCGATTATGTCCAATTTGAAGCGTTGGAAAGCTTATTCAATTATCTATCTAAAAATGGCTAAATATAAACCAAACTGATGATTTATTATTCTTTGATTTTGAGCCTTATTCGTTGACGAGTTGCTCAAAATCGCGCATTTGAAGCAGTGTCTTCGATACTTTATTGCTCATGCTCCAAATACGCATAAATACCTATAAAATGAATGGAAAGCTATCAAACGGTATACAAATATACAAAAACTCGATTAAACACAAATTATACATAATTATATAAAAAGTCGGGAATTATTCAACGATATTAACAACAAAAAGTCTATTAGTGCAACAAAAAGTATATACAAAAATAGCTACAATTTGTACTTATCAAACTCTCCCCAACTTGAACTTGTTTGTCCTCAAACAAAGTCAAGCAGCTCAAAGAACCAAAAGTAATCAACCAAAATATCATGAATCAACAAGTTTTGAAAACGGAAAACAAATGCAATGGTTCAAATTAAAAATGGCACATACGATGAAACATACTTGCCACTAAACTACGACAATAACATAAACACGAAACAAATGCTAAATACAAAGAACATGCCAAACATTCTAAAATAACACTAGCTCACAAATGAATCACATCTAGAAAAAACAATCATCGGTAGATGAAAAACACACAAAATAAAGTATTTTCACTCATCCACAATCTTGCAAACAAAATACTAAATTACGCATTCATCCAAAAATTCATATTGAAAATACAAAGGCAAGAATCTCAAGGAATTTTTTAAGGCTATAATATGATTTGATTAACAAACAAGGGATAACTCCTAAAGCTAATCGAAACAAAAACTTGCCTAAACCTAAGAGAGTGATCAACTCACAAAGTTTCAAGCAAAATAATTTCAACCAAACTTCTTCTTCATTCCAAATTTCAAACCATCACACATCACTTATTAACACAATATTATTCCATACTCTTTTTGTTTTTATTTTTCAACACTTTTCTATTTTTTTATTTATTTTTATTTCTTTTTCTTTTTTTTTCTTTTTTTTTCTTTTCAACCTCATAGCAATCAACCAATAAATACACAATCATTTTTCTCTCCAACTTGAATTCAACCATATCATAATGTGAATACTCCCTACTTTCTAAGGCAAGGTAAAAATTCAAACTACAACTCATAGTTAAAGGTTCAAGAAAACAAAGAATCAATATCCATACAAAAATATGAACCAAACACTCATAGACAAGCATTTAGAAAATACAACATGGATATCGACAAAAAGCTCAAAGGGGTTACTAATGATCACACACTCACAAGGTGAATTGACTATTTGGCCAAGGTAGTTGTACTCAAAATGGAACAAAAAATGCCTTGATCATGTTCATGCTTTTATACAAACAATACAAACAAAAGTTTAAGCATAATAAAATCCAGTTAAAACAAGAGTTGTGGTCTCCAGCATATGTGAACAATGGAAAGCTACCTCACAAAAAGGGTAGGAACTAAAGTGATTTACAAATGAACAAGTATATAAAAGAATAAATGGCATAAAAATTGTAAAAAGTCTAAGTATCATGAATATGTTAAAGTATAGAAAATGATAAATACATACCTCGAACGTATAGAAAACTTTAACAAAATCATTACCACGCATTCGCAAGTTGAAACACTCAGACTTGGAAAATCACCAAAAGCGACCTCAAGCTATCGAACCAAAATTGGAGTCCAAATAACAATCAAAAGAATTTGAAAAGTAATACTCCTACAAAATTTCAATGTACAAAACTTACAATATATACAACGAACAAAACTCCTCAAGCTAAACACGACAAGCTTTCGAAAAACACAAATTGATATAACAAAACAAATACAAATAACGATATGAAAACCGAGTGAAAATTAATTAACAAGTTGAAAAGTGAATATTTGAAATTCAGAATATTTCCTTGTTTCAACTTGTTAAAACATAAATCACCACACACATAAACAAATACAAACAAACATGCTTGTTTTACATCGTAATCTCGACGCCTTTATTGTGCAAGATAGAAACCTCCTCTCGTTGTGTCATGGTATTGTCACACCGTGCAAACCTAAAGAAAATATCCTAACAATCACACAACAAACGTTACGAAAACGAGACAATTCACAACAATACGTGAAAACACATATATGCACAAATATCATATACAAGTTAATATACAATTTCTATACAGCATATACATTAATTATAAAACTCAAAAACAAAGAAAATATCGCAATGCAAAACAATAAACACCAATCCCTGACAACAGCGCCATTTTGTTGCAGCGGTAAAGCAGTAAGCAAAAAGTAAGTTATTTATTTACCGGGTGATATATGTTATATTGTATCATGTCCACAGAGATTGGTGTATTGAAATATCGTTCGAAAAATCTATCGTTAATGAGTTTGGTTTGAATCAGTAAAACATAAAAACATAAATGTAAATATGAACAAGAAAAAATTCATTCTCTAGAGAGAAGAAATTTATCAAGCATGCATATAATTTACTTCTCACAAACTTAAACTTATCGACCAGTTACACTCAACCTATAATACTCCTCAGAGTCATATAACATCACTCACTCTCTAAGTTATTTCTAACCCAAAGTAGAGAGAACTACTATATCATCTCGGTGACGATCTCTCAGCCAACCTCAACAACACAGTAGACATCCATATTACTCGTATCGACGATCTCTCAACCGACACAACCAACACGGAAGTATTAAGCTTCGACACCCGTAAAGATTGTTAGCTCTAAATCTATCTCTAAAATCCAGAAACTAACAGATAATTATCCTAGATAAGGATTTGAGCAGTATATATCTATAACAACCCAAACCCCGAGCATAGAGCAAAAATCTAAGATAACAATCGACACGAATTTGTAAAGCAAATTAAATATAATGCCAGGGGCGATAAATATACATGAGTTCAAAGTAAAATCATATACAAAACCCAACCAAAAGAAATACACAAAGAGGAATAGAAATGAACCAAAAATCTCCCAATTTGTCAGCGCCGATTGATGATTAATCCACCCCGGATCATCCGTGTGCAAGCCCCGAAGTTGTTTTCTAAGCTCTCTCTACCAAAAAATGAAGGTTTGATGAGTTGGGAACAAATACTCCAAAACATAACCTAAAAATGTATTTTTTGCCCCTTTTAACGTATTTCTGTCCAAGGGGCCGCGCTAAGCGGAAAAATCCGCTAAACGCGCTCTATTGTCATGAGAAAAAAAATCAGCTTTTTGTTTTCGCCATGACTTGAAAATCGTAACTCCAATTTACACCTGGTTCGAAGCGTTGGAAAGCTTATTCATTTATCTATCTAACACTAACTAAATATAAACCAAATTGATGATTTCTTATTCTTTGATTTTGAGCCTTATTCGTTGATGAGTTGCTCAAAATCGTGTGTTTGAAGCCGTGTCTTTGACCCTTTATTGCTCATGCTCCAAATACGCATCAATACCTATAAAATAAATGGAAAACCATCAAATGATACACAAATACATAAAAACTCGATTACATACAATTTATACATAATTATACAAAAAGTGAGGAATTATTCAATGATATTAACAACAAAAAGTCGATAAGTGCAACAAAAAGTATATACAAAAATAGCTACAATTTGCACCTATCAGCATGCATAGTCAAAAACACATGTTAAACTGCTTCCTGACATGTACTTGATTACACCGTTCAAAATCCTCCCTTGTTAGTCTCAAAAGAAACAAGCTCTGAGCAATATCCTGACATCCAGTCAGACATTGTCTGATTTACCTTATCTTCTCAACACATATCAAAACGTCTTCAGTCATCAGTAACAAATGTTTCACAGAATTATCAACATGTTCTGAAACATAATAACAATACCTTCCACTGGACTCTAAATAAGCTCCTTTCAGCCAGAATTAGTGAAATATACCAAGATACCATGACATCATATGTGACACCTTCCATTCATCAATTAAGACATGCATTGAGAGTCCCAATTAAATCTAGAGAAAAATAAACTCTCCCATTCAAGAACATTGTCTCTCAGAGTACACTTAAGAGGCATCTGTGCACATGATTCAATCAATCGGCTTCACATGGCTAAAACTATACATACCCTGTATAGAGCACAAAGAACTAAATCTAGTAGTCCCATGACACGATATATTGTCTGACATCATATCCTCACAAAGAGTTATATAATCTATTCAATCTTCATAATGTATGCACCATTGCAGTAACAATTCATAGACAAGTACTAAACTCCCCATGTCATGGATAAACAGTGTTCCTGCTGAAGATGAACACTTAAGCACCAAATGAAATCACAAGAAGTACTTCACATTCTCATGGTGGAGGGTTACAACTTCACACACCTGCTGAGCATATTCACACACTGTAAAAATAATCCTGATCCAGATACTCCAATTCCTTGAGAGCACACCCTGACTTATTCATTTAACAAAGACATGTCTAATAAATGGCCTTACAGATCCACACATGTTTTCATGTCTCTTTGGATGACCAAGATGTCATGCACATTGGATTTGACAAAAAAAATCTCAGTTTGCTTACTTCACAAGATCCAGACTCTGACACCATCTTTTCTAGAGACACTTGCAGCAGAAAAACCCATCTCCTCTTTAGCAAACAAATCAGATCACTTTATCTGATACTTTTCCCTTGCACCCACTAACAATTGCTGGTACAAGTTAATTCTTCAACATGATAGGAGTCATGCATTTACCATACACACCACTATAGATATGGTCATAAGCTTTACATCCTACTTTACCATAGTTAGAAAAACCACTTCTGAAACTAACATTAAGTATCACGTTTCACATTCGTAATCCCAAGCATCTCCCAAAGACAACCATCAACAAGCACGATATTAGAACATAATTTAGGACATCAACTTATGCAGCTTATTCAGGTTATCACAAAACATTAGAAACCCATGGAGAGAAATAAACTCTCATTCATATTCTGAGGCATCATGTTCAGACTGCAATCCTGCACCAGTACATATAACAAATACATAGCTCCTTTCTTTAGTTAGGAAGATGTCAAGCATAAAGGATTTGACATCAGTCACATGCACAACCACACGAGAAGAACATTTCCTCATGTTCCTTCCTTCATAATTTCTCTCAGAGGTATAATCAGTAGATAGGGCTACCTCCTCACAAATGGTAGACCATTTGGTCTGACATCCTTCTTCTGCAATCCACTAGCACACGTGAATTCAAACATCCTAAGACTGATGTTCACTCCACCTGGTCATACATTCCAGTCCAGAACCTAATGGTGATTAATAATCCTCACACCATGATCTTCATGAGCAACTTCCTTTTCTGGAGAAGTAATCACTGAGATGATGTTCAAACATCAATTCAGACATCCATCTCAACCACGGGATTTTATCATTTACTATGGTTCTGGAGAAAACATCCATAGTAAGCCATACACATCCATTTACGTGGAACACATGAGAACCATACAGTAGTAGACAAATCTTCCTCCAAGGATAGATCACAAATATATGCAGCAATCCACATTCTATACACCTGATCAAGAGTTCCATATTCTCACAGACTTGATAATAATCTCAAGTTTGAGTGAACACCCTCCTTCCTTTTTAAGCGAACTACCAGCTAGCCATCCAGATCAGTTACTGCTTAAAGTCCCCTTTCTCCAACTCAATCTGAACCTATTCCATTAGAGCAAAGTAACCATAAGCAAGGTCACACAAATATTTCTCCTTTTGAATAGAATAAGCGTCCATATGTCAGAGAGGATGTCTTCGACATTTGAACTTGACCTCCATATATAAGGAACCTGGTTGGGATAGAGAATCTTCACTAGAAGTTAGAGCTCAACCACTGCACTCCTACTTACTACGATCATAAATAAACTGACCCAAGAAGTTGATCATCTCTTGACCAGCCCACTTATCTAAGGCATGTTTCTTGGATAAAAACTCCTTATACACACAACCCATACGCCTCTTCAAATTTAGGAGAAGGTTCCAAACATATGTGATTAACACACATCTGTTTAACACCCATAACATATGTTATGCCATCCCCTTTTCCAACAGGGTTCTGCACACTCTGTTGATATGGTGTTCCAATTCATTATTTAGCTTGGTTATGAAGTCATTACTCCTTCCAGAAAATCAGAACATTCCTTGATCACTTTTCTTCAGAACTCTTTTCATCAACCACCTTTAAAAGTGCCTTTATGAGTGGACTTGAGATGAACCTCAAGTATCTTTGGCAACATTAATACGCTGGTTGAAGTTATCTTCCAAGTATCACAATATCATAGGATAAACCTTCAGAGGAGACCAGATCATAATGTTGTTCCCTTATTAGTATATGCCAAGAAAAGACTTTTCTAAAGCTGCAACATCAGAGACACAAGGAACTACCAGAGGTTTTACATCAGATACACAGACATCATAACACAAATCAAAAACTCCTCAGCACCCTCCAGGCACATAAAAAACTTGGCACACAAGCACTACAATTAAGGTGGCAACATGACAACATGAGTTTGAAAATAAATCAAACACACAAATCAGAACCACAAAAGCTCGCCACCAAAGCAATTTGCCCAACAACTTCAGACATGACCATTACTCACCATGTCACAAATAATCTATACTCCCCATCAAAGAACCACCCAAACAACAATAATAGTTCTCCAACTTCACACATCAGGCAAAATTCCATAATATTTGGTAAGACATCACACATATCACCATCAGGAGTAGCAGAAGCACCCTATAACATTGGGAACAAACCAATCTTGATCATCTCCAGATGATCTTCCACCTCTTGCCCTTATCAAATAACCTTCTGCACTCCTTGGTTATGTCGCATGTTTTAGGAGTGTTCCCACTGAAATCCATTGTCACCACCTCAGAATATGTCTTCTTCAAATTAACCCTTTGCAGGGAGCTTTCATTCACAAATCCACTTTCCTTGTTCATTGTATCAGAAAATATTTTCCCTGAATCTCACCCTGAGACAGAGCAGGATGTCTGTTCTGATACCGAAATTCTGGTATTCAGATCAAAGATGTCTTAAGAGATGTCAAGACACTGATCTCAGAACAATAACAATGAATAATTTAAAACAACTAAAATAATGAAGAAAATAAACAACACACTGAATTGTTAACCCAGTTTGGTGTACAACAACACCTACTATATGGGCTACCAAGCCAGGAAGGAAATCCACTAAATAGTATCAATTTAAAGCTAAACTCCCCCATTTACAACTTCTCACTTAATCACTACATGTGTTATATTTCTACCTAAGAGTCACCTAGGTATGAGACCCATCTCACTTCCGTGACAATCACAAGCAGTGACAAGAATTTAATTCAAACGAGTTAGAAGACAAACTTCAAAAATACACAATCACTCTATAGTATGAAGCTTAAGAGTGATTGACAATAAAGAAGGAGACATACTCCTATAAACAGAATTCACTCTTATTTAGAAGCTTATGAGTGATTCACAATTACAACTGAACTAACACTCATACTCAAGTAACAAACAATACAAGAGTGACTCACAATAAAACAATGAACAAACGAAGCCCTAAAGACTGGTCCTTTTTCAACCCTGACTCGTATCTTCTCTAGATATAGAGTCTTCTTTTTAAAACCTTTTTCTGGGCTAGATTGGGTTTCAAAAACGCAACAAAGAGACTGCACAAAGTCTGCAAAAACTTCTCCATGAAAATAGGTATCCAATCATTAGTTTCCTAAAATGTCTCAATATTTAGAACACTTGAATATCTTGAATACCAACATATATCTCTGATTTTTCAGTCTTGGATGCCACATATGATTACTTTTTATTCCCAGAATATTCAACATTTGTAACCAACTAACAGAATCTAAAAGTCCATCTGTAACTGACACGATGTCAGATGATTCTGCATATTACATCTTATTCAACATGTTTTTCTCTGCAAGTTAAAACATTTTATTTCACATGGTGCAGCGTAATTTGTTTTACTAAAATTAATGTCAATCATAAAATAGAGAATTAACAACTTGAAAGAGAAGAGCAATTCTATCAATTGATAAACATCTTACAGTTTCAAACTTCTTATAAAAATCCAGATTTGTGTGTATACCTTTTTGTCCAGGATTGTAGCAAACCAGAGAGTGAAAAAGATAAGATTGTTCTCTCTTTCTAGTTTGTTAAATATCATAAGGTGGTTTGCCTTAGTAATTTGGTTAGGAACATGTATATAGAGACTAGGATTAGGCTTGCACAAAGTTCTAACAAATAGTAAAATCTGTTACATGTTGTAAGGGGACTAGACGTACTCTTAGACTTTGATAGGAACTAATGTAATCTCTTTGTGTTCTTTATATTTATGCATTTTATTACTTTCATTAACACCATAAAACCAGAAAATTAAAGTATCAGTCTCTAAAACCAAAAACGGGTCATAGCACCTATTTCACCCTCTCTTAGGTGCAATCTCTACTTATAATTATAACATAATGCTTCGGACGAAGAGGACTCCTAGGGTATCCCCCTTGCCTGCAGTTTCTTATGTTGGGCATGTTACTATAGGATTCATGCGTACGGGTACCCGTGTTAGTCTGGCTGCAGTTAAACTTCCTGTCCTTGTACAAGTGGAAGTTCATGATTCTTTGGATTGAGTCGTGGTAGAAAATTCTCTAAGCTCATCGTCAATCGTAACTGTAAGATAATTTAGGTCGTGCCTTTTCATTCATGTGATAGTCATTTATATACACGGTACAAATATGTGGTTATGATTCTAATAATCATTGGTAATCAATACTAATAATAATCTTTCTATATTTACATATCTAATACACCCCCGTAGTCGAAACTGGAGGTGAACGAATGTTGAGACTATCACGAAAGTCATCAAAGAGTTGCAACGGAAGTCCCTTTGTGAAGATGTCAGCAATCTGAAAACGCGAGGGAATGTGAAGAACGCGTACTTGACCGCAAGCAACTTTCTCACGCACGAAATGTATATCCATTTCAATATGTTTGGTGCGTTGATGTTGAACAGGATTGTCGGAAAGATAAACCGCGCTGATGTTGTCACAATATACCAGAGTAGCTTTTGTGACAGGACAACATAGTTCCAAGAGTAAGTTGTGTAACCAACATGATTCAGACACAACATTAGCTACGCCTCTATATTCGGCTTCGGCACTTGAACGAGACAAGGTATGTTGGCGTTTTGCGGACCATGAGATCAAGTTGTCACCGAGATAAACACAGTAGCCGGAGGTAGATCTTCTTGTGTCAGGACAACCGGCCCAATCTGCGTCTGTGTAAGAAATGAGCTTGTCGACAGATGAAGGGTACAGATGAAGGTCGAGATCTACGGTACCATTAATGTAACGAATAATGCGTTTCAAGGCAGACATGTGTTGAGTTTTTGGATCATGCATAAATAAACATACCTGCTGAACTGCATATGAGATGTCTGGTCGAGTGAATGTTAAGTATTGCAATGCTCCGGCAAGGCTACGATATTCGGTTGGATCGTGGTAAGGGTTACCGGATGAACCACTGAGTTTCGCCTTTGTGTCTACTGGTGTGGGGGATGGTTTGCAGGAGGACATACCAGCTCGTTCGATAATTTCTTCTGCATATTTCTTTTGAGAAAGAAAAAGGCCTTCGGGATGTTTGGTGACAGAAATACCCAGAAAATAACTTAAAGGCCCCAGATCCTTCATGGAGAATTCGGAACTCAATTGTGCCATGATAGATTCTCTAAGAGTGTCAGATGATGCAGTAAGAATAATGTCATCCACATACAAAAGAATATAAGCTATATCATTGCCATGATGATATATAAAAAGAGAGTGGTCAGAAATACTGTGAGAGAAGCCCATTGTAGCTACATAATCAGTAAAGCGCTGGTACCAGGCGCGAGGTGCTTGTTTGAGACCATATAGAGATTTCTTCAATAAACAGACATGATCAGGAAATTGAGAATGACGAAATCCAGGAGGTTGATGCATGTATACGGTTTCATGAAGGTTCCCATGCAAGAAAGCATTTTTAACATCTAATTGATGAAGACACCATGATTTAGATAAAGCAACACTTAGAACCGTTCGAATGGTAGCCAGTTTGACCACCGGGCTGAATGTGTCACCACAATCAATACCTGTTTGTTGATTTGCACCATTACCTACAAGGCGAGCTTTGTATCTCTCAAAAGATCCGTCAGATTTCTTTTTATGCCTGAAAATCCACAAACTTCGAATAACATTAGCATTAGACGGACGAGGAACTAAGTCCCACGTCTTATTTTCAATAAGAGCATCATATTCGTCTTTCATGGCCATTTTCCAATTTTGATCATTTAATGCATCAATGGGATTTGTAGGTAGAGGGGATATGGAGGTTGAGGTTGATGTATGGAGATTGAAGAGTTTGCGAGGTTTGACGATACCGTGTTGGGCTCTGGTTGTCATTTGAGGGGAGAGGGGCTGATTTTGTTGTGAAGGTGGAGGAGTCAGAAGTGATGTAGTGGATGGGGATGAGACGATATTTGGTAATGATGGGTTTAGAGGTGATGTTGTGGATGGGGCTGATGTTATGGTTGGTGAGGTGGGATTGTGGGAGGGTGACGAAGGCGAATTCAAAGAAGATGGTGATGGTTGGTAAATGTTTGTTTGAACTGGTGTAGTTAGGGGTGAAGTGCGATTTTGATGGTTAGAGGAGGGAGCACTATAGGAATAGGATGGAAGGAAGGGTGTGTCGTCATCCAAAAAATTATAACCAACCGTTGTAGAAACATTTGGATTAGAAAACGGAAGCTTAGTTTCATCAAAAATGACATGCCGGGAAATAAATATTTTACGGCTAGATAAATCATAGCATTTATATCCTCTATGATTTGAGGGATATCCTAAGAAGACACAAGGTGTAGACCGAGCTTGTAACTTATTTCTATATGATGAAGGGATGAGAGGATGCAAAGACATCCAAAGACACGAAGGTGAGTATAGGCTGGATCTTTTTGGTAGAGTATTTTAGTGGGTGATTGAAGGGAAAGCTTTTTATTTGGAAGGATATTATGTAGGTAAGTGGCCATGTGTAGTGCATGATGCCACATTGATGGAGGTAAAGAGGCATGGGCGAGAAGGGTACGGATGATGTTGTTTATGGTACGAATTTTTCTTTCGGCTTTTCCATTTTGTGAGGAGGTGTGAGGACACGAAAATCTAAAAGACATTCCATTTTTTTTACAAAAATTATGAAACATAGTGTTATCATATTCTTTACCATTGTCACATTGGAAACATTTAATTTTTCTTTCAAATTGTGTTTCAATGTGAGTTCTAAATTGAAGAAAAATGGAATGAACCTGAGATTTTGTATGAATTGGAAAAGTCCATAGAAAATTTGTGTAATCGTCAAGAAATAACACATAGTAACGATGACCTTCTGAACTAAGAATTGGTGAAGTCCAGAGGTCGCTGTGCACAATATCAAAAGGCATAAAAGTACGAGACACAGAGCTATAAAAGGGAAATTTTATTTGTTTTCCAAGAGGGCATGAATTACAAAAGTAATTGTTCTGAGACTTATTACATTGGAGAAAGTCGTCTCTGTGTAGAGAACTTAAGATAGTAGCTCCTGGATGTCCTAAACGGTTGTGCCATAATTCTGTGGATATTGTGGCAAAGGTGGATGGTGGTAAGGTTTTATTAGGTGGTCTTGTGGCAATGGGATAGAGGTCACCAGAACTGTTACATCTCATTAACAATATTCCTGTCTGAAAATCCTTCACAGAAAAACCAAAAGGATCAAATTCAACTGACACATCATTATCTATGGTAAATTTACGAACAGAGATAAGATTTTTATGAGTTTTGGTGCATGTAAAACATTAGGTAATTTTAGTAAATGAAGGGAATTTGGTAATGATGCATGTCCACAACCAATTACAGGAATATTTTGACCACTACCGACAGTAATATTATTACTCATATTGAAATAGGACGAGAGATTACCTCCGTTGGCCGTCATATGCGAGGTTGCTCTGGTGTCCATGTACCACTGATCATCAGGAGTAGAAAGTGAGAGAGTATGCATGGCAGCTTGAATATCTGTTGGAGCATATGAGGAGGTTGGCGCTGTGTTGGCGACATAAGTTTGATTTGGAGCATATGAGGAGGTTGGCGCTGTGTTGGCGACATAAGCTTGATGAGATGGCTTGGGACCAAGGATGCCGGGTTGTTCCTTTGGATTTCTTGCTGTTGGATACGGACAAGGTGGTGTAGCCCATGGTTGCCATGGCGGGGAGCTCCATTGTTGATATTGATTTGGGTATGGCGGATAAGCCCACTGCTGATGCGGGTAATATGGTGAAGGCCATTGCTGTTGCGGAGCACGACCTCCGCCACGTCCATTGTTTCGCCCTCGGCCTCGTCCACGCTGTCCTCTGCCATTGTTTCGGCCACCACGGTTGTGGTTACTGTTGTTACCGCGGTTAGGACGGGATGCCGATGAATTAACTGATGCGTCATTGTGAGACGCCATGAAAGATGAATTTTCGACTGAGCTTGACACCTTTTTCTGCAGTGCTGTTTCTTCCAAAATGATCATGGAACGAGCTTTATAGAACTGAGGAAGTGAATCAGCATGACGAATTTGAGATCCCACAGTAGCATATGCATCGGTTAGTCCCGAAATGAGTTGAAGAACTAAACGTTCATTCGATACAGGGGCACCAACATTAGCGAGTTGATCAGAGAGAGATTTGAGATGCTGACAGTAGGAGGAAGCATCAGAGAATTGCTCCATATGAGTTTGCGAAAATTCTTGCTCTAGGTAGAGAGCCCTAGAATTCTTGTTATCATAAAAGATGTCGAATAAGCGATTCCACGCGATTTCAGCGGTGGAATTATGTTCGATGATAGTGTTGAGAAGATCATCGGAGATTGTTCCATATATCCACTGCAAAACGACGGCGTCGAGACGAAGCCATAACTGTGGATCGATAGTTTTGAGAGAGGGATCTGCGGCTGGTTCAGAGGGATTGATATGGTCAATTACTTGAAAAACTCGAGCATGAATTTTGAAAAGTTCTGACCACGTGTTATACGTGCCCTTTTCAATGCTCAGAGTAATCTTGATGAAATTAGTAATATTTGGGACAGTGAGAGCAGGGTGAATCGGTGTAGGAGTGGTAGGTGGTGGAGGAGGGTCGGTATGACCGGATGATTTCGGGGAAGAGTTGTTGTTAGAGGAATCAGAAGTGGTAGTCATGGTTGTTTCACGGTAGTTGAAGAGAAAAAGAATGAGGGATAGAAAGGAAGAAGGTTTACGGCTGATTTTAGGGTTTGGAACAAACCAAGACTGATATCATGTAAGATAATTTAGGCCGTGCCTTTTCATTCATGTGATAGTCATTTATATACACAGTACAAATATGTGGTTATGATTCTAATAATCATTGGTAATCAATACTAATAATAATCTTTCTATATTTACATATCTAATAGTAACTAGAGGGAGTCTTGTCACTAGGCCTGTTGTCGGGTGTCCGACATTAGACACTCGAGCTAGAACTAGGAAGGCTTGGTCCCGGTGTATGCCTAACACCGAAAACAATTGTATTGGCACATTCACTTCTGGCCTGTCCTGGTCTGCGAACGACTAATAAGTTTCAATCTTCCATTTCTAAGGAGGATTACTTGTATTTTTCATACAATGACGAGGCCATTCGTCAAAAGGAGTTGCTTGAACTAGTGTACCAAACTTATCGGGCGTTGGGAGTTTTGTCCTTTGGTTCTGTCGGGAAGGGAAGTGTTTTATTGTCTGACTGTCTTCGGAAGAAAAAAGAAGCACTTCAGGAATGTGTCAATACTCCTACTATTAAGTAGGATCAGTATTTGGAGGAGCATACTAGGACGTCTTGTTTACTGAGAGGGATACGAGATGAAGTTTCGAATTTCAGATACTCTCACCAATTTTTTTCTTAAATAATAATCATAAATCCCCCTCAGAACACAACTCCTAATCTCAAACTAATCATTCTTCAAACTCCATAAAAGTTGTGGATCATTTACAAGTAGATTCCAATACCGTATCATGTTATTTGATACTATGTTGAATGTGTCTGGATGCCACTCTCAAAAGCTAGCTTATAAGATGAGGTAGTGCGAACACATATACCCAACAACCATAGAACTGGACTCTGAAAGTACAACTTCAATACCACTCTCACGCCTAATGTTGATAGTCAATCAAATTCTCACAATTCTCACACTGTCATCCTTAATCAGGCTCTCATTCTATGTCAACCATATAGGTGAGAAGGAGAAAGTAGTTAGAGTTTCAACAAGTATGACAAAAGTCATGAATACAAAAAGTTAAAAAGGGAATATATAATAAAACATAAGAAGAAAACATTACCTCTAACCTAGTTACAAGAAAATTCCAACAACATATTATATTACAGTTGAATATTCGTGATGAGTTTCATGAAATTATAGTTTTAGATAGTATTGCAGATCTTTGAAATAACATATATTATTCTCATAGAGAAAGTAGGGTCAAATATGTGTTGAAAAAAATTAAGTTGAAAAGTTGTAGACCTATTTCAACACTTCTTTCTGCAAATGAAAAGAAAACCTTAAGGGTTATGGTGATCCTAAAGATCATGTATCCAACAAGGATAACAGTCTTGGTTGAAGGCAAAAGAATGTTGAAGAATTTGCTCATACTATAATACTATCTTTTCTGGAAGTTGAAGAATTTGATGCCAAAGGCAAAGACAAATGCAAAGAGGACAACCCATCCTATATGAACAACAGCAACTTGTGGAAGGAAATCATGATTATAACCCCAACTTTGTTTCAAGAATTCCTTCAGTTCCATGCTTCCAGCTCCTGGTATCACTATTTCTGTATTTTTGTCACCTACTTGTGATGTTACAAGGCCATATAGTGTCCATGCAACAGGAGAAGCCCAATAGTACCATCTCCACCATATAGGCATTTGCTGTATATCATACAGAAGAAAGTAAATCTATGTAAGTTTCGATATCAAATATAATAAAAATATGAATAACATATCAAAAGAGTATATGACATACCATCCTAGGAATGATGAAGCCAGAGAATAAGTTCCAAAAATTCATAAAGAAGGACATGCAAATGGCAGCAACAACTCCGTCTGGTGTTATTGCGACAAGCATCATTCCATACAATGTGAAGTAGATAAAACTCATTAGAATGTAGTAATAAAACCATAAGAAGTTTGCCACCTTCCATTCAAATCCAATCATGGGGTAAAGGATTAGTGCGTAAACGGCTGTTTGAATCACATTATAAATTGTCTCAACTGCCACCTGCATTATCAATGAATTGCTTTTAGTATATCTCCAACTACAATAAATAAAACAAAATGGAATTGTTAGAAAAGTCAATTGGATAACTCTTCCTTTGTTTTTATACCTGACCAAATGCATAGGGTAATGCAGAATATAACCCTGCAGCTCTTTCTCGATATAACACAGTTCTTGCAATAGATACAACCGGCTGCACTGCTGAAGAATTCGTTGCGCCAAGAAAAAGCACGGCAGAGTACATGGCTCCCAAAAGATTCAGTAAATCTTGTTGTGTTTTGCTGCCAAAATATTTGTTAAGCAAAAAGTAAAGTTAATATATTGATGAAGTGCAATATATCTTGTTAGAATACAAAACCAAACCACTGATAAATAAAAATTGAATGAATATGCATTTTTATGACTTACATATTTTTGGCTTGCTGCCAAAATATTAGACCAAACAATACTCCAATGAGTATGGTCATGAAAAATCGGACAGCATTATATTGAGGATTTCTCCAATAAGACAAATTTTGTTTCCAAAAGTTAGCTTTGCATTGAACAAAAAATGATTGTGAATATTTGGTTGGGAAGTACAAGTCCTTCGAATCCGGTGCAGGAGCACTGAGCTCCTTTATAAGTTCTTGATTCCTCCTAAAGAACGTACAAAGAAAACAAGGTTTATAAAGCTAGAATTGTTGTTGCTTGTAACTTAAGAAAACATAGTTACGACAAAAAAAAATCTTACTGGTGAAGGGTAGAGTTGTTATAAATCTCTCCAAAATCTACATTTAATTGAGCCTCAATTGAAGCAGAGCTGACCTCAAGCATCCATGTGGCTGGATTATAGCCATCCTTGTTTTTTTGTACCCCTGAGATAGCCTGAAGTATGTGTACATAATTAGATGAAGTTATTAAGAGCTATAATAAACACTTCAAAGATGATTGACATGCAAAAACTTCAAAATTTTCAATACTCACTTCAAAATATTCTACAAGCTTATGTGAGTGGCGACCGAGAGGTCCGGCATAGATTACACGTCCTCCTCTTTTCATCAACAATAGCTAGAGTAGCAAAGAAATCAAAATTGAATTCAATAATAGTCAACCAATGAAATAAATAACATAGAAACTCTGAAGTATAGAGAGTCTATACTTGCCTCATCAAAAGCTTCAAAAATGTCTATGCTTGGTTGATGAATTGTGCACACAACTGTTCTCCCTGTGTCTACCGTGTTTCTCACGGTTCGCATAATGATAGCAGCGGCTCTAGCATCGAGGCCTGAAGTTGGTTCATCCATGAAGATGATTGAAGGGTTGGCAACCAGCTCCACAGCAATAGTAAGCCTTTTCCTTTGTTCTGTTGACAGACCATCCACACCTGGAAGGCCCACAAGAGCATCTCTAAGTGGTTTAAGCTCTACCAACTCCATAACTTCTTCCACAAACATCTACATCAACAATAGAAATAAAAAACGAAATCAAATTTGTATTGAAAAAGAATTTCATCTCAGACTTAAGATGGCAAAGCTTGTACCAACACACCTTTCGAGTTTGTGTCTTCACATTTGAAGGAAGACGAAGCCAGGCCGAAAACAGTAGTGATTCATAGACAGTAACATGTGGAGAATGAATATCGTTCTGTTCACAATAACCGCTTATTCGAGCAAATGTTGTTTGGTTCTTTTGGTAACCTGATATGCTGATATTTCCTTCTATATATCCACCTGTTTTTCTTCCAGCTAATACATCCATGAGGGTTGTCTTTCCGGCACCGCTAACACCTACAAGTGCTGTTAATATTCCTGGTCTAAAAGCACCACTAACATCTTGTAGTAGTTGAAGTTTATTCTTATTGACTCCTTGACTCTTCATTTCCTGATGTGATAAAAGTCAACATGATTGCTGAGATTAAATAGTCCAACAACATAGAAAAATGGTATGCTTAGAATTGAGAGACTTACTGCTGGCATGTCTACATAGTAGTTTATATGATTGAAGGCCATCGAAAGAGGTTGAAATGGTAGAACCATTCCTCTTTTCCGTTCATGGTTTGATGTACTCATAGTATATGAAGAATTTCTTACTGCCATGTCGGTACCTGTTTCTAATCAGAAATAATTAGCAATGTTAAATAAAGTATTTCCATTGAATACATGAGAACTATTTGTAAGTATTGGTCAAAAAAGAGAACTTTGAACAACTAAAGTTTCCTGAAAATATTGCTGCAACTAACTAACTAAAACATGTTTATGAAAAAAAAACTAATGCAGCGAAGTATTTAGTTATACACACACTTCTATAAATGATAATGGGATAGAAGTATACAAGTATATAGGTTCAAACCTTCAAGGGGATGGTGTCTAGAGGACGAACTTTCATTCTTCTTGTGGTCTTCATCCGCATTGACTGCTTTCGAATCAGCGAATGCTGAAATTTTGGGGTAATATTATAACTGTTTAGCAACCGTCAAAAAACTGTTGAATTATAGGCGTTGAAAATCAAAAGAATACTTATAACTTACGATTCAAATAAGTTAATGCGAGAATGAAGAAAAGGTTGAAGAGAAGAGAAAACCCAACCAAGGCTCCAATGCATATCCAATACCAATAATCTTCTGTATACATGCCTCTGGATTTGAGAAGTACTTCTCCAACTGTTGATGCATCAATTCTTGTGTCTGTATTTGGCTGCAAAAGATAAAAAGAGAGGTTATATAAAAGCAGTAACGAACACTTGACACAAATGTGTTTGTTGCTTGGAAGTATATTATGGAAGTCACAAACAAAATGGGAATATTAATTCTTACTTCACTCCATCTTTTGTCTAAGAATTCATTAATTGCTATGGCATTCTGGCCATACATTATAGGAGATATATAGTAGCCCCAAATCATCCATGGCTTAATATCATCTACAAGAACGAAAGAAAACATGCTGCAATAAGTATTTAATCGAACTATAGCTAGCGCATGTTATTGGTCCATAGTGTGTGTGTGAATATTGTAAAAAAAGCCAGCAATTATCAATCCATTACTTACCTTTGGCAATAATGAACCCTCCAAGCACAAATATCACTTGCAATGTCAATGTACCTAATGAATTAGCAACAACTAGTGTTCTACCAACTGCAGCGACGAATCGAAATAAGGAGAGAGACATCTGATGAATGCCAAACAATGCCAAGAATTGTCGAAAAAATCTGATCATATAGACAAGAAATTATTATTCCATTTTCTAAACATTATAGAAGCCAAAATACACTGATGAATTAACACAGACAAAGATGTCAAATCGGTTATAATTTGATAAAACGGATGTAATTGACTACATTTGTCCGTGTCTGACACCTTCAAGTGCCTGCTAAGAAAAATTGTTGCCTCTATATATCATATATAGTTGATAAAAGTAAACTAATATTACCTGCTAGCAGAAGGAGCAAACCCAACGGTATAATATGTAAGGACAATCCATATCAATGATTCCGAAAATGAGATAGGGATCCTAAGAATCCATATAGGTAATCCAAATGCCCATGCAGGGTAAAACTGGAAATCCCTTTGTTTGTAGAAAACAGGAAGTCTAGAAACTGTCATGGCTAGTTCTGCCAACCCATTAAACATCACATTTATTAGTGTGAAGAATAGTGCACCATGGAATTTTTGTCCATCTTGAACTGTTCCAACCGGCATTTTTGTTCTAAAGAACAAAGTAAAAGTAATAATAGCCATGATTGTTATCTGTATTGTTTTGAAGATATAAACAAAAGCATTCCTCTTCAGAAGAAGCCATTCTTTTGAAAAACATGCCTTAAAAAGTTCCCAATTTGAAATACCATATTTTTCTTTAACTAATGCATTTGGGTGAGTTTGTCTCTTATCATAAGGAACCTTAAGCTCTGACACAAGCTTCTCTCCAATATGAAATGAATTGAAAGAATCAATAAATTCAGGAACTGAAACATATCTATAAGGTTCATCTCTTCTAAACCAGTATTGTTCTTGATCTTTCTTGGACGTTACTTCTTGTAAGAAGTCAGCGACACCTTTTCTATCTGGACATCTAAAACCTGTAGTTTCAAAGAACTCTAGCACGTCTTCGCGTGGACCTTGGTAGACAATTTGACCTTCTGAAAGTAGAATAATATCGTCAAACAGTTCAAATGTCTCCGGTGCTGGTTGTAAAAGAGAAATGACTACAGTAACATCCAATATATGAACTACTTGTCTCATGAACTTGCATATTTGAAAAGTGGTCGAACTATCCAATCCTGTTGATATTTCATCCATAAAAAGTGCTTTTGCAGGTCCTACCAGCATTTCCCCTACAAGTTACAACGAAATCAATCAGTACAGATTCATATTGCTAATTAAGAATGTAATAAAAAAGAATAGAACCTGTTGTTACTCGCTTCTTTTGTCCTCCTGAGATACCCCTTCTCATTTCATCACCAACCATAGTGTCAGCACAAATATCCAATCCAAGCATCTGTTAACATGATAGAATTCAGCTTTTACAAAAGTGGATAAGTGTGGATATACAACTTAGTTAATCTTTTATATATTTTTGGCATGTGATAATCTGATTCAATATTTTGCCAACAGTTTGAAAATTGCTTATGTCAACAAATAAGCTCAAATAAGTGGATCCAAATATGTCCATGATAGAATAAGAGGCACAAACCTTAATAATATAATCAGTTACAAAACTGGTTTTTTGGCCGGATAATGCTGCAGCCTTCATGAAAGCGTCAATCTCAAGGTCGGGTTTGATTCCAGCCTCTCTCTCCCTTCTTGAGAGTTCCATCAAAGTTTCATACCTATTGCCAACACCTAAACAACGTGATGAAAAATCCAATGTCTCTCTCACCGTGACTTCTCCATAGTGAATGTCATGCTGACTAATATAAGCACAAGTTTTTGCAGCAACGAATTCATTTAGCTCGTGACCACAGTAAGTGATTTTCCCAGAAGCCTATTCACACCCAAAAACAATACAGGTTAAAGTAATGAAAAGCCAATATTTAATTAAACTGATTTAAAAGTAATAAAAATAGATTGGAAACAAACCCTTAAATTCGGATCAAGTTTTCCTGCAAGTGCATGAAGCAATGTTGTTTTCCCAGAACCTGGTGGACCTAGAAGGAGTGTCATTCTGAAATTATCACATCAAATTAAATAAATTATAATTTTCATCGTCATAAATGAAATTGTAAAAATAATGGATCAATCACAAAAATACATACCTTGAGGGTTTTACAATCCCACTAACATTTTTGAGAATCTGAATCTCTCGTTTCTTGGAAGGTGCAAGATGAAACAATCCGAGAACACTCTATACCATGCAAACAAACAAATTGATCAGATAAAATAACCTTAGTACCAAACTATTAACACTCTCAAATGTAACTAAAAATTACATAAATCTGATACTGTTATATGAAAAAAACCTCGAAAGTATTGATGGTGACATTAAGAAGAGTAGTAAGCGCTCTACTTCCAACATACACATCTCCTTCCACAGATAAATTCTCATAACGAACTTCAATTTTTGGAATTTCAATCCCCACTCTATATAGTATTGCATTGCAGTCACAAACGTAAACACAACCATCATATTAAAATATCATCATCAGGAACCAACCGGTGAGTGGACAGAACAAGAAAATCAAAGAAGGCATTATAAGACAAACCTGTCTTGTCTATCTCTAATCTTGCGGAGGAATATATCATTGTCTTGTTCAACAACCTCGAAGATACTATCCAACAAGATTTTTCTGTCACGTAAACCAAGTCTAGCAACGTCAACTTCACCATGCACAACTTTTCCATTTTCATCAACGTGTTTCATTACACCTTTTCTCATACGCTCAAAACTAGGCAACCTTTCAATGGCTGCCCAAGTGAGGTGATATTCATCATCTTCCTGTGTGTGTCGATCACTCCGCTCGAACACGTCCGGAACACCCGCCGATACTGATGCCATTTTACAAATTATCTGTCAAGTGCTTCAACTGAGAGACTTCAATTTTCTAAGAAGGAAGATGAGAAAGTGCAGTATATAATATATATTACGTGTGAATGTATGTGTATATTTAGGTTTGACTACCAACATGTAGGAAAATCAAGCTTCTAGAAATTCATTTTGTGTCAACAGTTACTTTGTTGATATTTTATGTATAAACGAATAGATTTAGTAAATTATTTATTATTAATATTAAATGTTCAAATATTATTGGTTTAAATATATTTACAACTATGTATTTACAACTATATAGTATTAAATTAAAACATATTTTTATTTTTAAAATATCTATACATGACAAGTATAATTATTTTGATTGATTATATATATGTAATATTAATTTACATTTATAGTACACTACTATTAAACTCTTTTAATAAAAATATAACTTAAAATGTCTTCATTACAAAAATTGAATTTATGTTATTTTTTTAAGTATTTGAAATTTTGGGATATTTATTATTAGGAATTTGATCATTTATGGTATTTTTTTAAAAGTAGTTGGATTTTTTGGTAACCTATCATTTGAAATTTGTGGTATTTAATTATCTTTAAGTTATTCCAACGAAATGTTAAAAAAAGGGTTCAGTGAAACGAGGGAGTTGAAAATATTAGTAACATGCTTCTAGAAATTCATTTTGGGTGAACAGTTACGTAGTTGATATTTTATGTATACATGCATAGATTTAGTATTTTTATAAATATTATTATGGGTTTAAATACATTTTTTGCTTTCATAATTTAGTAAAAAACAATTTAATATGTCTTCATTTCTAGAATTGAATTTATGGCATCTTTTTAAAGTATTTGGGATTTTAGGATACCTATCACTTCAAATTTTGGGTGAGCAGTGACTTAGTTTTAATTTATGTATACATGTATACATTATAAATATTAGTTTAAATACATTTTTTTATCTTAATATTTTAATAAAAATTAATTTTAAATTGAATTTTTGGTACCTTTTTAAAGTATTTGAAATTTTTGAATACCTATTATTTGAAATTTATGGTAATTTTTAAATATCTATTGTTCTGGACTAGACCTGCACTTGACTCAAACATCATACAAGGTCCTATCCAATTATGCTGCATGAAAAGATCAGCATGAAAGAGTCTGTCTTTGATCATGTTGGACAGTGAATCTATTTTTCTGGTCGACTAGACTTTGTCCTACAGAGATAACCTTATGACTGGTGAGGAGGGCCAATGACGCTCAAAAGTTCCCCGCGTGCATATTCCTCCCCTCTCGTCAACCAGGATATATCCTCTAGGGACAACCTCACAACTGGCGAGGAGGACCAACGACAGTCAGAAGGACCTCGCGAGCATCCTCCTCATAGAGCTGGCATCTAACACACCTCTGAATGTCATAGAATCCTCTTGACCCCAAAAAGACCGCATCCATATCCTCCTGATAATTTGGAGAAATTCATTCAGGTTGAGGACCACATGCTGGCCTCCACTACGCATGTACGACCTGGCAGTCTCCATTTTGGGTCTGCTTGTTCAGCTCAGCAATGGGGACCTTGGCCCAGTGCTGGGGGCTATAAATACGCTCTCACTTGAGATGGTCGAGTATTCATTCATTCACTCATACTCTCGTACTTGCTTGCACTTGCTCTGAACCTTACTTTGACATTAGAGTGCCTTGCAGGTACCCCCACTTCACATTCAACTGCTGCTCGACTTGAAGCTTGTTAACTTTGACAATCCCTTCTGATCAGGTACGATCAGTGGCGCCGTCTATGGGAATCTAGCTTCCCCGTCTTCCTCTCAAGATCAAAGCAACTCTTCATCAACCTTACGATTGTCATGGCCGACCAAGTTGTCAACGATAACCAAAATGCCCATCTCGCCGATCCCAACAATAACAACGTTGGCGACATGTTATTTCACAATGATTTAAAGTGTTAGGCTTTTATCTGATTTTCTGGAGCAAACATGTTATTTGTTTAGTTTCAGTGCAATTAATTATCATGGTTGGATTGCTTGTCGAATTCCATGTAGATTGATATATCACATGTGCTTTTTGATTCAAAAATAATTTGGCCATGGATGTTGTTATAACTTTAAAAACACAACGAAGAAGATGATAGAAATAATCCAGGCGCATCTCTCCCAATTTTAATATATAAAGTTTTGAAGTGATATGGTAAACGATTGAGGCGCGCTGGCGGAGTGGTTAAGGCTTTGAGTATTGAGTTCAGGGGCGTGGGTTCAAGACCCTATGGCAACATTGTACTGTTTTCTTACTTTTCCTTATTTTTTCTTCTATTTTTTTATTTTGATTTTCTTATTTTGATTATGTGTTCATAAATGTTTCAAAACCTTAATGCCATGTGTTTCTGAACTTATCTTTGGAATTTCACCATGTTGTTTACCCTTGATGTTTGGTCTTAATGTTGTCATTATGGACTTATAAGATGCTTTGTCTTGATTACCTTTTCCATGATACCATGACATTTTTCTTCATTGTTTATTTACTTTGAAATGATCATGCTTAATGAATGATAACATGTTTACTTGTTCCATATCCTTTTGAGTATGTTTCTACCATGATACTTGCCTTGTCTTTTGTTGATTCATCTTGATTTTTTTGCCACATGGTCTTTGTTTTGGTATTTTTCCATCTTTGATCATTTACATAATTCATCTTAGGATTAGTTTTGGTTTCACCGTGTTTAGTTTGATTTTATGATTAGGCTTGTTCCTTTTCTTGTTTAGTTGTTGACATGAGTCTTACTCTGATCCTTACATCACACGCACTACTTGATTTTTACTTTGATTGATTCTTGATGACTATATTTGGCATGTCTTGTCTTGATACTTGTTTTGTTACATATTAATTATTGATTAGAACACATGATCACATGTTCATCCATGCTTAGGCAACATTTCTTTGAGTATTACTTTGCCATTGATATTACTTGTTGCTACATTTTGTGTATGACATGATATGTTTTGTTTCTTTCACTTGTTTACCATTTGAGGTTTGTCTGAAATATCCTTTCTCTCGATGTGTCGTGGATTTTTTTAAACCATGTCCATTTGTCTTGATCTCTTGTTTGATACTTATCATATCATGACATGTGTTGATGTTTTGCCTTATGAGATTTATTATTGATTCTTATACTTGATACATGTCTTGATTATATTTTGTTTGATTCTTGAGTATGTTTGGACTTGCTGTTTTTATGCACACGTGATTATATAACCCATGCTTATATGTTTGTATAGGTTAGCCTCTTGTCATGATATACATTGTTTCCATGATTTGATTCTATCTCATGTACATGACATGTTTGTTTACTTACTTGTCGAGAAATTAACATGCCACGTCCTAAATTAAACATGCCCCCCCCCCCCCCCCCCCTTGGATGAGATGCACAATATTTCCGGACGAAAATTCCGGTAGAAGGATTGAAATTTCCGGTATGCGTAAGTTTCTGGTAGTGTATTTAAAATTTCCGATGTACCGGAAATTTCAAATTAACTGAAATTTTTGGTAGTTATAAAAATATGGTTTCTTCAACGACTGAGATTTTGCCGACATATTTGGATGGTTTTGATTGCACCGACACATTTGTGTGGTCTAGAATGCATTATCATTGTATAAATAGGGGCATGTGTTATAGAGAAAATACATCTAAAAAAATGCCTCTTCCTTAATTTCTGATTAAGGCAAAAGTGTATTACAACGACAACAACCTCCTATGTAATTCAAGCTTCCAGATGGCTCCGAATCCTTTGCCACCTTGAAAGAAACGTTGAGTAATTTGCTTCCTGATTACAATAACATAAGAGTGACAAAGGTAGAGTTTCTGGAGGATTAGATTGATACAAATGGAAGGGTGAAATACAACATAATCGAATTGAAGAATGATGAATATGTGAAGGTCATATGGAAATCATTTTGTCGTAGGATAACTAAAGGTTTGATCGAGTTGGATGTGCAAATCCGAAGATCCGTCGACGACATAATGAAGATGCTGAAACGTCCAGAGTCATCCGGAAAGTGCCTAGGTTTTAATTTTTAGTCGTTTTAAGGTTATGTTTGTTGTACTATTCTATGTTATGTTCATCATCGATTCGTAATATGTAATCGCCAAAATATTATGCAATAAATAAGAAGTCTATGTGTCACAAAATATACATATAATACGACCAAAATAAAACAAATCTACACAGGCCCTCCACGGGCTACGTCGTCTAACCTAGCTAAACCTATATAGATCTCACCATCTAGATTTACCAAACCCATGAGACTGTCAGCATGAACTGCAATAAATTGAAGGTGGTTGTATCGATCTCCTACAGGTGGTGGAGGTGGTGGTGGCTCGGTAGAAACCCTAGCACCAGAAAAAGCCCTGGAACATTTGATGATGCAGCCGGTGGTATGATCTGAGAGTGTGACACACTATAAAACCATTTCAGGTATTCATCCTTGCACTGCACAGTCTGTTGAACCTCAACGGCTGTATCCATGTTCTCACGGGGGGAGCTGAGGATGTGACTCTGAAACCATCTATCAATGCCACCAGTTGGAAACTCTGGAACTGGACGAGGGATGCCATGTACATAACCATACTGGCGTAGACACCTCTCAGGAAAGTGTCTAGCCACATAGCTCTCCCATATAATATGTTCTTAATATAAAGTAGATATCTCAAATGGACGATGAGGGTGATGAGATGTATATGGTGTCCATACGACATCCTCCAAGGTCAGAGCGTCAAGCCTCCTCTGGTACTCCATCAAACCTCCTAGAATGACTTGCTTGGCCTTCTATATCCTTGCACATGATTCAGATGCCTGGACATGCTGGATCTTCCTCTCACATATGTGAGGGAAGTGCTCGTATATCCAACACTGCATAAATAAAAACCATCAAATAAATACACCCAAATAATTAATAAAAACTATCAAATAAATTATTGTATACTTGTAACAAGTTGAGGTAACTAGAAAGCTTCCTGGTCTCAGGACGAGAAGCAAGGTCAAGTGCCATTTACAGCATGGTAAAGGCCTCCACTCCCCTAAGCCCCAACATGGAGTGTCAAGTGTGCTGAAGAGAGACAAGTACCGAACATCAATATAAACTCCAGACTTGTCCGTAAAGAGAGTACATGGCTCCAGATGTAGCATGTACGCCCTAGCGGTAGCCTGGTACCTGTATGCCTCCACAAGCTCCACATACTACATCCTAAGCCTAGACATCCAAAGGTGAAATTCCCGAGTCTCACCAAACTCATGTAGCACCAACGTCTCAGAAACCTCCAAATCATCCATAACCATGTGCACCGTCGTCGCCTGGTCCCTATAAACTGGTGTAAAAAATGTACAAGTAATCGAAATGTGAAAGATGGCGTTCATATCATCTAAAGTCACTATCATATCCCCAAATGGAAGATAGAAGGATGATGTCTCCGGGTGCCACCTCTCAACAAAAGTTGATAACATGGAGGCATCCAGCATGGTCAAGGAGCAATCAGCAAACTCCAGGAGATGAAACTATCTAACGATCCTCCTCACCTCCTCAGGCATGGGACTCTCAAGAAAGTTCTTCAACTTCGAACCATGAGAATCGACCTTCAACACTGGATGCTCCTGTAAGAAGCAAAAACAAATTATTATACATCAAATCTTGTAAGCAAAAATAAAAGTTATGCAATTAAACAAAACCAAAAATATATACCTCGCTATGCCATATCCTATAAGCGACATGGTTCGCAAATCTTGTCAGCATAGACTTGTTTGAAGGTCCTCCAGGGAAACCTCCATCAGTTTTTACTGATGGCTCTGTAGATGCATGAGTCGTGGTGTCTGTATCAGCGGGGGATACCTCACAACTCTCTCAGCAACAACTTTCTGCTCAGCTTCCTGCACCATAGACTCCACAATATGCTGCTCAACTATCAGCTCCACAATAGGAACAAGATCATGTACCTCCTAAGTATGAGCCTGTACCTCCTTAGTGGGAGCATGTACCTCCTCAGTAGTGGATACTCTAACACCCCGACAACGGGGTACATGGAACTGCGCCTGCTGTTCAACTATCTATTTCTGGTGAGAACCGGTCAGAGGACGGCGTCCAACCCGTAGTTCTGAAGCCTGCTGTTGTACCCCAAAATTTTCCCTCTCATTTCTCAAAAGATCACTCTAGACCCTCAGGTTTACTTTTGGCAAGTTTCAAGTCTCAAATCATAATTTTCTAAAGAAAGTCATTCACAAGGGAAAATGGTCAAAAGCACACTAAAAAGTCAAACTCTGACTTTTTGATCAAAATCAAGTTCCAACAATCATATTCCATCAAGACAAGAAGTTGGTTCATTAAGAAATCTAAAATCAGAAATTGCCTTGAAAAATCAAAATTCTAAACATTTAGAAAATTTTCTAAGTATTAGGAGAATATGATATTTCAGAACTTCTGGGCCAGCCTTCACGCAAGTGCAATCAGAATTTGCAAACACGGTTCAGAACATGATGCTTTAATCAGAACATATGGAAGCGATGTTCTTTGGTCAAAACATAACTCTTCAGCATATGGAGGCTACAGTTCTGGTCTTCTGCGATCAAAACATCACCAAATCCCAAAACCTCATTTAAGCAGTTTGCTGCCCTGCTATAGCGCAGTCCTGCAACCAACTGTTGATCCGGTCCACGCCTGCACTTTCTCAAACCCCATATTTGCACTAAATTAGCATACAAAAGCTGTGATTAAAAAGAAATGGAACATTATACCAAAAAGGTTTAAATCTCGTTTATTTTCCCCCCCAAAACCACAACAAACTCACCTATAAATAAGTTGCTCCATCACACTTTCAAGGGGTTGACTTTTGGAAAGAGAGAATTATCAAAGAGAGAAAAGAAAACAGTAATACATTCGTGAACCCTGAATTCCTAAACAAAACCAAAACTTTTGTTCTTCCCTTTGAATTAAAGAACATAGCATTTTTGTTCAGTTGTTCTTGCTGAGTCCGGAACATCTGAAGACAGCAGCTCAAGTCTCAAACACACGTTCCAGATTCGAGGTAAGTCATTCTGACTTTGAATATTTTTATTCAGAACATCATTAAATATGTAAATATCATAGTATTGATGTTATCCATATCATTGCATAAGTAGAAAAAACTGTGGATCATAACTTCTTGAGTAAAGCTAGGCTCATAATTAGGGTGAGAACTTCTATGAACTGTTGTGCTTTTATCTTTCTGATTTGCTGTTGTTAAGAACTGGGTAAGTTGTTGATGAGCTGATTAATGTAAGGAAGGAGTTGAAGTGTAATACAGAACTTCTGGGTTTTTCTTTCCCATTGTTTTAGCACAACACTGAACTTATGAGTTCTCATTACTGTTTTAACACCCAAAACTTCTAGGCTTTCTTACTGTTAACACGCACATAACTTCTGATTTTCACTTACTATTAACAGGCACAAAACTTCTGATTTTCACTCACTGTTTAACACAACACAAAACTTCTAATTTTTACTCACTGTTTAACATAACACATAACTTCTGATTTTTACTCACTGTTTAACACAACACATAACTTCTGACTTTTTGCCCACTGTCTAAACACAACTCAGAACTTATGTTTTTTTCCCTCTAACGTTTCTTTCAGGATTCCAATGACATCAACCCAGAATTTCTGATCACCTCTGACGTTTCTTGCTGAACCACAACGCGCCTGGCATCAGAACTTCTGGTCCTCTTTATTTTGCTTTCAGCAACATGCTGATCCTATTTCTCTTTATTTTTCCTTTTTATTTTATTTAATTATCAATACTATTTTTATTAATATAAAAAAGACACAAAAATATTTTCTTTTTATTAACTAATTATTTCCTTCCTTTCTTCTAATTCATTAAGACAAAAAAAACCATTTTCAAAACAAGTCTTTTCCTTTTCTTATATTGTACAATTCAATATGGTTGCAATAGATAATTAGGATTTAAATTCTTGCAAATCCCCATTTGTAATTTTGTACCCCCATCCCATAATGATGTAATAACGTAAGACTTTACATTTTCTCAAATTTACCGCTTTCAAATATAAATGATAGTAATTAGGGTTTGTATGGCAAGACATGAAATCAACAAATAGATAACCCTAATCAAAACTAAATGTATGAAAATCAAACACGCCGTTCACACTTGCACCCTTAGGGTAATCCCGCTTTGTTGCCTTTCGGAAAATAGTCATGTCCCTCGAATATGGGAGTTTTAGCAAGGACCCTCGATAAAAGATCATAGTCCCTCGACGACCCTCAATGTTGCCTTTGGTAAATGATCTAGCCCCTAAACGACATTGCTAAAATGTCCCATATGTTTCCTTCTATGACTATACAAACATCTCACGCTCGTCCATTCACATCCAACGATAGGATTTCTTACCAAAACAATGGCAAGATAACAACATCTAAAGTTGAACGAAAAGAACGTTTAAGACCTTTTGAGTAGGTAGGTTACTCCTAGTTGCTCGTTTTCTCACGACAAAATATTTATACACCAACACTTCACTTTGAAACATTTTTCAAAAGACAAAACACTTTGTACGCATTATTATAGAGACGAGAATCATTACAAAGACATTCTTTTCAAAATACTTTCAAAACCCACATCGCAAACACATTTTCAAACAAAAAGCAAGTGATTTAGCAAGAAACTAAGAGCCCGTAGATAACTACGGATGAAAAGGGTGCTAATACCTTCCCTTTTCATAGCCTACGCCCCGAACTCAAGAAAATATCTCGAAAGGTCTTTCCTGTTCTTTTCCGCCTTTCCTTATTGGATAAAAGAAAATTCGGTGGCGACTCTTGCTATCCGCACAATTGTGATCAAACGCAAAACACCCAAGTCAGTTCTCCCACCGTGTTACAGAACTGGCGACTCTGCTGGGGATTTTACTTAAAAGTGGGGTTACCTTAGGGCTAGATCACCTTTACTTGCTTTTCATGGTTTGACTTGCTTGCTTTATATTTTGGGTCCTTGTTTGGGTTAATGTTAAAGATTCTACACTCGAATCTGGGACACCTTTTTAGGTATATAGCAATAAATCATGGAAGTTGTACGACATAGACCGATATGGACGAAGTGATAGCTACGTTAGCGTGATACTCTGGTTTGTACTAATGTTTCTTGAGTCATTTAAGGATAACATTAGGCTTCCTTATAGTATCATTAAGCACTAACTGACCTTAGAACCTTTAATTGACTCATCCTTGGCCATTAGGAAGTAGTGAGATAGCCGGCTTTGGTTCTGACCGAAGATTGACTGATACTCGATGCTACACTCATTGAGACCGGACTTTTGGGATATCTCGGCCGCACGAAAAGATTGATTGAGCTGAGACAATTCCTAAAAGAAAGGTCAGTGATATTGAGATCCCATAGAACCCGATTACTATTACTAGGACAGGTTGAGCCAACTAAACTTCAAGAGGGTACTTACCTACAAACTCCATGAAAGCCTAAACGTAAGGATTTTTCTGCTTTGTGTGTATATGACTATTTGTACATAACAACTTTCTTACTTTGCATACTTGTATATAACATCATGATATCATACCATAGCATTTTCAGAGATTAGACGTAAGTCCTCTTCATAGTTGAGATGTAATTCTCCTATCCCCATGGTAATGATCGAAATGATGTTGATTCTTTTTCACTTGAGGGAGTTAGTGGCATACTTGTTGATTTTATATACAAGTTGGAGCCCTTCCTTCATGATGATGCAAAAGTCCATCTCCTCATACTTATGGGTTGAGTTGTTGAGTATTCTCCTTAAGATGACGAAATGTCTCTTTATTTAAAATCAACCAAAACAAACCTTTTGTTATTTGTACCCCGAACTACGAGGTTTTGATCCTTCGTTGATACGTAGGCATAAGACTTCATGTCTTTCCAAATAAAAAATCAATAAAAAAACATTTATTTTCTCATCTCCCCAATCTTTTTGCAAACAAACCATTTTTAGCCAAAAAACACAGATATTTCAAAAAGGTTTCTGTAGAGTACCGTAGATATTTAGGATGTTAATACCTTCCCTTTGCATAACCAATCCCCGTACCTTTTGATCTTATGAGATATTGGATCGAACTCTATTGGGTCGAAGAGTAGCTTCTGGTTCGACAAGATTTATGCATGCTGTCGAAGTATGTTTACATGCTGGTGTCAAAGACCCATATACTGTAGTCGAAGTGTGTTCTAGTATGTGGGTGTTGAAATACTAGGGTTGTTAGTATTTCGAATTGAGTTTGTTTGTTATGTCCAATTGTTTAAGTTAGCTTGTACCCTAAGTTAGCTTGTAATGGGTATTTGTGAAAAAAACCCATTAGTTTAGTATGTTAGGTTTATTATAAATAGCATACTAGTCTCTCATCATTGCATACTGCAAATCCTAATTTATGGTGAGAGAGGTTATTTGTTATTCTTGAGTACTTGTAATCTGATTTAAAGAGAAAGTAAAGAATATCAGTTATATCCAATTCCTTGTTGTTCTTCTTATTTATCATCTTTTTTATCATTGTGGGTTTCTTGTCTTGAAGAACTCTGTTATACTTTGTTTTAAAGGTATCGTGTTTCACAACAGATCTCTTTATTGTTTTGCTTTTATCCTTGCTTCTTAGGTTGCATGTTTATTTTTTGTTTTATTCGCTCTTTTCTCATTGACTTGAAAACAATAAAATACGGTAACGACTTTAACTTTGCGAATCAAGTCAATCAATGGCTTGATCTCAATTTTTCACCGTTACACATACGGTGGGTTAAGAAATTCCCTCCTTCTAGACGTTTCTGCTAATCAATTCTAATGGTCTTATTGGTGACTTAATGCAAGTAATAATGGCAGTTGTTATTTCCCTTTATAAGCACTGTATCTCTTTCATATCAGTTATGAATGAAATAATTCTCCAATTCCTTTCTCATCTTCTTTCTTAGTCCTTGAATTCTAAAAATTATCATTGCATAACAATAGAATTTGCTCAAAAAGGATATTCCTAAAGCTTTATTTATCGAATTAATAAACGAATACCTATACCACCAATAAGAAAAAATAACATGTAATTTTTAAGCTGATATCTGGTTTCCCTTATACTATGATACTATCTTTTCTGGAAGTTAAAGAATTTGATGCCAAAGGCAAAGACAAATGCAAAGAGGACAACCCATCCTATATGAGCAACAGCAACTTGTGGAAGGAAATCATGATTGTAACCCCAACTTTGTTTCAAGAATTCCTTCAGCTCCACGCTTCCAGCTCCTGGTATCACTATTTCTGTATTTTTGTCACCTAATTGTGATGTTATAAGGCCATATAGTGTCCATGCAACAGGAGAAGCCCAATAGTACCATCTCCACCATACAGGAATTTGCTGTATATCACACAGAAGAGCGTAAATCTAT
The DNA here is from genome assembly GCA_948472305.1 of Vicia faba. Taxonomy (NCBI): domain Eukaryota; kingdom Viridiplantae; phylum Streptophyta; class Magnoliopsida; order Fabales; family Fabaceae; genus Vicia; species Vicia faba. Next base: position 1,039,848,497 of record OX451740.1, read on the forward strand.
GTAAGTTTTGATGTTAAAAACACTTCAATTCACTTTAAATAAAAAAATCAAGTTCTCAAAAGGGTAGATGACATACCATCCTAGGAATGACGAAGCCAGAGAATAAGTTCCACAAAGTCATAAAGAAGGCCATGCAAATGGAAGCAACAATTCCGTCTGGTGTTATTGCAACAAGCATCATTCCGTACAATGTGAAGTAGATAAAACTCATTAGAATGTAGTAATAAAACCATAAGAAGTTTGCCACCTTCCATTCAAACCCAATCATGGGGTAAAAGATTAGTGCGAAAACGGCTGTTTGAATTGCATTATAAATTGTCTCAACTGCCACCTGCATTATCAATGAATTGCTTTTAGTATATCTCCAATAAATAAAATAAAATGGATCACTCTTCCTTTACTTTTATACCTGACCAAATGCATAGGGTAATGCAGAATACAACCCTGCTGCTCTTTCTCGATAGAAGACAGTTCTTGCAATTGAAACAACTGGTTGCACCGCAGAAGAATTTGATGCACCAAGAAAAAGCACAGCAGAGTACATGCCTCCCAAAAGATTCAGTAAATCTTGTTGTGTTTTTCTGCCAAAAATTTTGTTAGGCAAAAATTAAAGTGAATATATTAATGAAGTGAAATATAACTTGTTAGAATAACAGACCAAACCATTGCTAAGGAAAAAATGGAATGAATATGCATTTTTATGACTTACGTCTTTTTGGCTTGCTTCCAAAATATTAGACCAAACAATACTCCAATGAGTATGGTCATGAAAAATCGGACAGCATTATATTGAGAGTGTCTCCAGTAGGACAAATTTTGTTTCCAAAAGTTAGCTTTGCATTGAACAAAAAATGACTGTGAATATTTGGTTGGGAAATACAAGTCCTTCGAATCCGGTGCAGGAGTACTGAGCTCCTTTATAAGTTCTTGATTCCTCCTAAAGAAAGTACAAAGAAAACAATATTTATAAAGCTAGAATTGTTGTTGCTTGTAACTTAAGCAAACATAGTTACAACAAAAAAAAGCTTACTGGTAAAGAGTAGAGTTGTTATAAATGTCTGCAAAATCTACATCTAATTGAGCTTCAACTGAAGCAGAGCTGACCTCAAGCATCCATGTGGCGGGATTATAACCATCCTTGATTTTTTGTACCCCTGAGATAGCCTGAAGTTTGTTTATATTAGGTGAAGCTATTAAAAGATGGTAGACATGTTAAAAACTTCAAAATTTTCAATACTCACTTCAAAATATTCTACAAGCTTATGTGAGAAGCGACCAAGAGGCCCCGCGTAGATAACCTGTCCTCCTCTTTTCATCAACAAAAGCTATAGTAACAAAGAAATCAAATTTGAAGATATTCAAGGAAATAAATAACACAGAAACTCACAAGTGTAGAGAGTCTAGACTTGCCTCATCAAAAGCTTCAAAAATGTCTATGCTTGGTTGATGAATTGTGCACACAACTGTTCTCCCTGTGTCTACCGTGTTTCTCACGGTTCGCATAACGATAGCAGCGGCTCTAGCATCAAGGCCTGAAGTTGGCTCATCCATGAAGATGATTGAAGGGTTGGCAACCAGTTCTACAGCAATTGTAAGCCTTTTCCTTTGTTCTGTTGACAGACCATCCACACCTGGAAGGCCCACAAGAGCATCCCTAAGTGGTTTAAGCTCTACCAACTCCATAACTTCTTCCACAAACATCTACATCAACATAGAAATAGAAAACTAAATCCAATTTGTATTAAGACTAATTGCATCAAAGACTTAAGATGGAAAATCTTGTACCAACACACCTTTCGAGTTTGTGTCTTTACATCTGAAGGAAGACGAAGCCATGCCGAAAACAATAGTGATTCATAGACAGTAACATGTGGAGAATGAATGTCATTCTGTTCGCAGTAACCGCTTATTCGAGCGAATGTTGTTTGGTTCTTTTGGTAACCTGATATGCTGATATTTCCTTCAATATATCCACCTGTTTTTCTTCCTGCCAGTACATCCATGAGGGTTGTCTTTCCAGCACCACTAACACCTACAAGTGCTGTTAATACTCCTGGTCTAAAAGCTCCACTAACATCTTGTAGTAGTTGAAGTTTATCCTTTTTGACTCCTTGACTCTTCATTTCCTGATGTCATAATAGTCATGAGTATAAGCTTATCATATTTATACACTAGTGAATGCTAAGCTTCTACTTAGTTCATAATGGCAGTTTACGTAATAGTTAATAGAAAAATGCAATGCTTAGAATTGAGAGACTCACTGCTGGCATGTCTACATAGTAATTTATATGATTGAATTCCATTGAAAGAGGTTGAAATGGTAGAACCATTCCTCGTTTTTCTTCATGGTTTGATGAATTCATAGTATCTAAAGAATTTCTTACCGCCATGTTTGTACCTGCTTTTAATAAAAAATAATTAGCAGTGTTAAATAAGGTACACTTAGTAGAATTGCCAAGAAATTTTTAAGGGGGAAATATACTAGTATATAGACACGAACCTTCGAGGGGATGGTGCCTAGAGGATGAACTTTCATTCTTCTTCTCATCTTCATCCGCAGTGACTGCTTTCGAATCACCAAACGCTGAAATTTTGGGGTAATATTGTGACTGTTTAGCAACCGTTAAATAAACCGTTGAATTGTAGGCGTTGAAAATCAAAAGAATACTTATAACTTACGATTCAAATAAGTTAATGCGAGAATGAAGAAAAGGTTGAAGAGAAGAGAAAACCCAACCAAGGCTCCAATGCATATCCAATACCAATAATCTTCTGTATACAGGCCTCTGGATTTGAGAAGTACTTCTCCAACTGTTGATGCATCAATTCTTGTGTCTGTATTTGGCTGCAAAAGATAAAAAGAGAGGATATTTAATAATGCTTAAAGTTCATATCATATATAATAGCAGTAACAGAACACTTAAATGTGTTTGTTGCTTGTAAGTTGTAAGTATATTAAGCCAGTGACAAACAAAATGGGAATATGAAATCCATACTTTACTCCATCTTTTGTCTAAGAATTCATTCATTGCTATGGCATTCTGGCCATACATAATAGGAGACAAATAGTAGCCCCAGATCATCCACGGCTTAATGTCATCTACAAGCATGAAACAAAATATGTTGCAATAAATATTTGTTCGAACTATAGCTAGTGCAAGTGATTGGTGTGTAGCGTGTGCAAGTGTTGTAAAATAAAATCGATCAATTACTTACCTTTGGCAATAATGAACCCTCCTAGCACAAATACCACTAGCAATGTCAATGTACCTAATGAATTAGCAACAACTAGTGATCTACCAACTGAGGCGACGAACCGAAATAAGGAGAGAGCCATCTGATGAATGCCAAACAATGCCAAGAATTGTCGAAAAAATCTGATCATATAGACAGGAAATTATCATTCCATTTTCTAAAATATACTGATGCACTAACACAAACACCAAATCACTCATAATTTGATAAAACTGAAGTAATTGAAAGTAAATACAGACGTTCATGTCTGACACTGAGTTGTGTCAGTATCTAATACCTATGCAGGTCCGATTAAGGAAACGCCTTCAATTTGAAGTGTCTTTTAAGGAATTTGATAAAAGAAAACTAATATTACCTGCTAGCAGAAGGAGCGAACCCAATCGTAAAATATGTAAGGACTATCCATATCAATGATTCCAAAAAGGAGATAGGGATCCTAAGAATCCATATAGGCAATCCAAATGCCCATGCAGGGTAAAACTTGAAATCCCTTTGTTTGTAGAAAACAGGAAGCCTCGAAACTGTCATGGCTAGTTCTGCCAACCCATTAAACATCACATTTATCAGTGTAAAGAATAGTGCACCGTAGAATTTTTGTCCATCTTGAACAGTTCCAACCGGCATTTTTGTCTTAAAGAACACTGTAAAAGTAATAATAGACATGATTGTTATCTGTATTGTTTTGAACACATAAACAAAAGCATTCCTCTTCATAAGAAGCCATTCTTTTGAAAAGCAGGCCATAAATAGATCCCAATTTGAAATACCATACTTTTCTTTCACTAATGCAGCTGGGTGAGTTTGTCTCTTATTATAAGGAACCATAAGCTCTGTCACAAGTTGCTCGCCAATATGAAATGAACTAAAAGAATCAACAAATTCAGGAACCGAGACATATCTATAAGGTTCATCTCTTCTAGACCAGTATTGTTGTTGATCTTTTTTGGATGTTACTTCTTGTAAGAAATCCGCCACACCTTTTCTATCTGGACACCTAAAACCTGTGTATTCAAAGAACTCTAGCACGTTTTCGCGTGGACCTTGGTATACAATTTGACCTTCTGAAAGTAGTATAATATCGTCAAATAGTTCAAATGTCTCTGGCGCTGGTTGTAAAAGAGAAATGACTACAGTTACGTCCATTATATGAACCATTTGTCTCATGAACTTGCATATTTGAAAAGTTGTTGAACTATCTAATCCTGTTGATATTTCATCCATAAAAAGTGCTTTTGCTGGTCCTACCAACATTTCCCCTACAAGTTACAACAGAAGCAATTAGAACAACTACAGAATCATAAATAACTACAAACGCTTGTGAGATTAAATGTTTAATAAGCTCAGATTGACATTGTTGATTAAGAATGTATTAAGAATGTATTAAGAATAGAACCTGTTGTTACTCGCTTCTTTTGTCCTCCAGAGATACCCCTTCTCATTTCATCACCAACCATTATGTCAGCACAAATATCCAATCCAAGCATCTGTTAACATGATAAAATTCAGCTTTTACAAAAGTGGATAAGTTTGGATTAACAACTTAGTTAATCTTTCATAGCATAATTTCTTATCATATAAGTTCTTATCTATAAGCTATTTTTAAAAGAAGATAAAAAAGTCAAACTGTTTTAATAAGCTACCATAAAAATAAGCTTAAAATAGCTTATTGACTTGTGATATTTTGTTTCGATAATTTTTTTTCAAGCAGTTTCATTTTCATAAGTGCGTATACTAACAAATAAGCTCAAGTAAGTCGATCCAAATATGTCCAAGATAGAATAAAAGGCACAAACCTTGAGAACATAATCAGTTACAAAACTTGTTTTTTGGCCTGATAACGCAGTAGCCTTCATGAAAGCATCAATATCAGGGTCCGGTTTAATTCCAGCTTCTCTCTCTCTTCTTGAGAGTTCCATCAACATTTCATACCTATTGCCAACACCTAAACAACGTGATGAAAAATCCAATGTCTCTCTCACCGTAACTTCTCCATAGTGAATGTCATGCTGACCAATATAAGCACAAGTTTTTGCAGCAACGAATTCATTTAGCTCATGACCACAGTAAGTGATTTTCCCAGAAGCCTAATCACACCCAAACACATACAGGTTAAAGTAATGAAAAGTCACTATTTAATTAAACTGATTTAGAAAAAGTATTAAAAAAAAAAAGGAACAAACCCTTAAATTAGGGTCAAGTTTTCCTGCAAGTGCAAGAAGCAATGTTGTTTTCCCAGAACCTGGTGGACCCAGAAGGAGTGTCATTCTGAAATTACCATTTACCACATCAAATCAAATAAATTGAATTGTACAAATAATGCATCAATCACATAAACATACATAAACATAATAATCTCTATACCTTGAGGGTTTCACAATCCCACTAAGATTTTTGAGAATCTGAATCTCTCTTTTCTTGGAAGGTGCAAGATGAAACAATCCCATAACACTCTATACCATGCAAACAAACAAATTAATCAGATAAAATAACCTTAGTACCTAACTAAAAATTACATAAATCTGATATTGTCATATGAAAAGAAAAAAAATAATACCTCCATAGTATTGATGGTGACATTAAGGAGAGTAGGAAGAGCTCTACTTCCAACATACACATCTCCTTCCACAGATAAATTCTCATAACGAACTTCAATTTTTGGAATTTCAATCCCCACTCTATATAATATTGCATTGCAGTCACAAATGTTCAAGCCAAAAAAATCATTATCATGAATGCCTTTAATATGATAAAAGAGAGATCTCAACAGCTCCAATATATGAGCAGTAGAGGATCCAATCTCTCGTAGTTTAATTGATTAATGAATATTAGTCAACAATAAACCAACTATGTATGATTTGAAAGATATTTAAGTGGTCCATCCAACCGCTAGTTGATTGTTTGATAATAGTCCACAACCAACCAGTTACTCAACAGAGACACAAAAGTCTTTATTGAGTAATTAGTTGATTGTGAACTGAACAAGAAAATCTTAAGTGTGATATGATATGACAAACCTGTCTTGTCTATCTCTAAGTTTGTAGAGGAATTTATCATTGTCTTCTTCAACAATCTTGAGGATACTATCCAACAAGATTTTTTTGTCATGTAAACTAAGCTTAGCAACATCAACTTCATCATGCATAACTTTTCCATTTTCAGCAACATGTTTCATTACACCTTTTCTCATACGCTCAAAACTAGGCAACCGTTCAATAGCTGCCCAAGTGAGGTGATATTCGTCATCCTCAAGTGTATGTCGGTCACTCCGCTCGAACACGTCCGGAAGAGCTGTTGTTGTAGCCGTCCATACGTCCCTGAAACTCGTCGACGTCCAACTCCGGCGACTACTTGTTGATATGGCCACTTCATCCCTGGTCAATGCAGATGCCATTTTAGTAACTAATCACCTAAAACAGATAATGCATGTTCCTGACTTTATTTGTAAAGTGGTTCAAGTGAGACTAAAGCATTCTACGAAGGAGGAGGATGAGAAAGTATGGTATTGGAGAGGAAATATTTTATGCGTGATTGTGTTGCTTTCATTGAACGTGTTACTACGTGGTTTTGATACACGGAAATTTTACCAAACCAAACCACATGAGAGATTTAATGTCAACAGCAACTTAATGATATTTTATGTATGCATGTATAATAAAATATGATTGTTAGATATTATTGGTTTAAGTACATTTTATATTTTTTTCTCCATACATTGATAAAAATTGTCATTTGGTTCTGTTTTTTTAATTGATTTTTTAATATTATATATTTTGTTCTGGACTGGACCCGACAGGCCCAATAGCATTGGTAAGGCCCAATCCAAACGGACTTGTTGAGGGCCACGCCGACCAAAGGGTCACAGTCGTGCCCGACGTGCTCCATGAGGCTACTTGCTCGACCTCCAACTGTCCAGCTCGACATACTACTGTCCAGCTCGATATCACCTCGAGCACCCCAACTAGGGCAGACTCAGTCCACTGCACTCCCAACGAGACCCCGAAAAGACCGCGTCTCTGTCCGCCCGCACTTCACGCAGAACATCCAGGGAGGGGACCACGTGCGGGTCCCCACTACGCACGTAGAACCTGGCAGTTCCTCCATTGGGCCAAACCTGCCCGGTCCAATGAAGGAACCTTGGCCCAGCGCTGGGGGCTATAAATACCCTCTGTTTCCAGAGGGTCAGGGATTCATCATTCTACCCATACTTACTATTGCCTGCTCGTGCTCTTACTTACTTCAGCATCGGAGTGTCTTGCAGGTACCCCCCACCTCGTTCAAAACTTTCAGCTCGGAGCCAGCCGTGACGGTCCAAGTCTGATCAGGTTAGATCAGTGGCGCCGTCTGTGGGAAACTAGCTTCCCCGTCTTACAAACAACTCAAAAGACCAAAGCTCAAATTCAACTACCTGTCATGGCTGATCCAGCTCGCGATGAGCAGAACGTCCGTGTCGCCGACACTAATAACGACACGGCGGACAAAAACGGACATCTCGACAACGCCGGCAATCCCGGCCACAACATAATTTCTGCAACAACCGCCCCCGGAACTTCCTCATACAGGGACGGGGCTACTGCATCATCCTCCTCGCTCCCACCACCACTCGAGGACGACCCGGCGGCCCTCGCCCACTACAGAGCCGCCCGGTTTCAGGAAGTCCCCGTCCCCTCCGGGGCGGATGCCACCACACAAGCGTTGTTCGCAGCAATTAATCAAACAAACTATCTCATCTTCGCCCAAGGAGAGAGATTAAAGGCGCTTGAAGACGAGCGAAGACCCCCGAGGAGGCATCGGAGACCACATACTCCCCCTCCTCGAGTGACTGAAGCTCGACACCCTTCTCCCCCGCGGAGACACTACAGGGAGACCTCTCGAAGCCCATCTCCCCGACCAAAACAGAGACGGCCTTACCTGGAGAGGCAACCCATCATTCAGGCCGGAGAGCCCAGTCACGACCCGGCGGTTCCGGAAAGAAGGCACTCCGGAGATAGGCACGTGAAATTCAACAGCCGAGCATCCCGCTCGAGAGAAACTCAGCACGACCACGACCGCCGTGCCAGACAATACTATAGATCCCCATCTCTGTCTCCGGAGAGGAGCGACGAGGACTACCCCCGCGGTCCCCTGTCGCAGGCCATCATGGATGCACCCATCCCCCCGGGCATGGAGAAGCACCCACATCTGAAGGAGTACGATGGAGTCGCGGACCCGGTCGACCACATTGACGGGTTCGAGGCTATGCTCCATTATCATAATGTCGGGGGGCCCATCAAGTGCCGTCTTTTCCCCACGACTCTCAGGAAGGCGGCCATGGACTGGTACAAAGGACTCGCCCCGGGCTCAATCACCTGGTGGCGGAACCTGAAGAACCAGTTCATCAGTTCCTTCACCGCTTCTCGACGCCATCCAAAGACCGAGACGGCGCTCGAGGCCATCATCCAAAGACAGGATGAGACCTTGAGGGAGTTCATCAACCGCTTCAACCAAGAAGCGATACAGGTCCCCTGCACGGACCACATGAAGAGATACCTGCTGGAGAGGGGGCTCCTCCCCGGCACAGAGTTCAGAAAAGCCGTGGGAATCGAGCCGCCCAGGACTTTCGATGCCCTTCTCAAAAAATCTCGGGCATACATGGATTACGAGGAGAGGGAAGCGGCCAACAGGGCCCGAGACTCCAGGACTCGGGGACCCAATAACAGCAGCTCGCGCCAAGAGGCTCCTCCTCGACGAACCGGGGAGAAAAGGAAGGAAGACAGACCCCGGGAAGTCCGGGAACAAAGAGGACCTTCGGGGCGTTTCACCGAATACACTCCGCTCACGGCTTCCCGCGAGCGTATTCTGGCGGAGTGTGCCAGTACAGACTTCAAAGACAGTGACGTCAAGCGTCCCCGACCTGCTCCCGCCAAGCCCGGGGCGGACAAAAATAAATACTGTCAGTACCATAGGAGTCATGGTCATCTGACGGAGGACTGCGTCCACCTCAAGGACGCCATTGAAACCCTCATCAAGGGAGGGAGGCTCGCGCAGTACCGGCGAAATGACGCTCCTCGTCGTGATGCCCATGAAGCCAAGGAGCCAGAAGAAGACGCCCGACCATCAGACGAGTCGGTGCCTATCCAGGCCGCCTTCTCGGTGACCAGGCCCGAGGACTTCGACATTCCCGAGCACCTGCAGGAACCGCTGACAACGCACAGCAGGTGGGAATACTTTCCCTCCGTCATGGTCATCAATGGGGGCAGGTTCAACGACCTCACCATCAATTCAGCTAAGAGGAAGTTGGACGAGCTGGTCGACGCGGCTCCCCCGCAAACAGTAACATTCGAAAGGGTGAAAGGCAGGTCAGAGCCCATCACCTTCTACCTAGAAGAGCTCCCCGGCGGAGCCCCGAACGCGGTCATCCCCTTACTGATAAGGGAGAGAATGGCCAATTTTGACGTGCATCGCATCCTGGTCGACAAAGGGAGTTCCGTCGACGTGATGTACAGCCAACTGTTCCGAACCCTACAGCTGGACGACTCACATCTCTCTCTGTATGTAGGGTCGGATCTTAAAGGCTTCAACGGCTCGACTTCCAAACCTTGGGGATATGTTGAGCTCCTGGTTACGTTCGGCGAAGGAACGGCTACAAGACAAGTCAAAGTCCGTTTCCTTGTCATTGACTGCCCGTCTCTGTACAACTGCATCTTGGGGAGACCGACACTGGCAGAACTAACAGCGGTGCCCTCGACCGTCCACCTGAAGATGAAGTTCTACACCAGGAGGGCACAGGTAGCCACCATCCAAGGAGACCTAGCCGCTGCCCGCAGGTGCTTCAACGCCGCTTCTAAGGGACGTGATACCGTCGACATAGGGACCAGACCCGCCAAAAGGACGAAACAGGAGCCCGACAGGAAAGCATCCCCCGAGGAAGAAGTCCAGAAAGCTCCACCAAAGGTCGATTCCATAGCTCTGGACACCCGCTTCGATCAGGACGAGCCATCCAGCAGCGAGAAAATCCCACTCCGACCAATACCGGACGGGGATTTTGAACTCGTTCCCCTCGGCACAGACCCGACCAAGGGAGTGAAGATTGGCAAAGACCTCCCCGACTTGGCCAGGAAGCAAATCAAGGCCTGTCTGCGCGAGAATGCTGATCTGTTCGCCTGGAGCGCTGCGGAGATGCCCGGACTCGACCCTGAGGTCGCCTGTCACCACCTCGCCATTGATCCAGCCGCTAGGGCCGTAGTACAACGTAGGCGTAGGCAGTCTCCAGAAAAAACGGAGGCTGCTGAAAAAGCTGTAAAAGACCTCCTAGAGGAAAATTTTATTTCTGAAGCCCGGTATTTCACCTGGCTGTCAAATGTTGTACTCGTGAAAAAGAATAATGGAAAATGGAGAATGTGCGTTGATTATACTGATCTCAACCGGGCTTGCCCGAAAGATGCTTTTCCCTTGCCTAACATAGATATGCTGGTCGACAACTCGGCCGGCTACAAAACTTTGTCGTTCATGGACGCCTACTCGGGCTATAACCAAATCCCGATGGCCCTGGGCGACAAACACTGCACGGCATTCATGACCAGCTCGGGCAACTATTACTACAACGTAATGCCCTTCGGATTGAAAAATGCCGGAGCAACCTACCAGCGCATGATGAACAGAGTTTTCAACAAACAAATCGGAGACATGCTCGAGGTATATATGGACGACATGATCGTCAAGTCCCGAGCAGACACCGACCATGTAGCTCATCTCAAGACAGTCTTTGCCCAAGCAAGACAGTGTAAAATGAGGTTCAACCCCGAGAAATGTACGTTCAGGGTTAAGGCAGGAAAATTCCTTGGATTCTATCTAACAGAACGGGGAATCGAAGCTAACCCCAACAAATGCCGTGCATTCTCCGACCTCCCAACACCGACGTCGAAGAAGTCAATACAAATCATGAACGACATGCTCACGTCGCTGTCACGCTTCGTCGCGAAATCCGCTCAGCACGCCCTCCCCTTCTTCAAACTCCTTCGAAAGGAAGCAACCTTCGAATGGAATGAGGAATGCGAGCAGGCACTACGCCACCTAAAGCAAAGTCTGTCTCAGCCGCCCGTGCTATCTCGACCAGACGACGGAGAACCGCTGTACTTGTACTTAGCCGTTTCGAACGAAGCCATCAGCGCAGCTCTTGTCCGTGAGACCCCCGACGGGCAGAAACCCGTCTACTTCACGAGCAAGGCCTTACAGGGGCCCGAAAGCAGATACCAGCAGATAGAAAAGGTGGCTCTGGACCTCGTCAACGCGGCGAGGAGGCTCAGACACTACTTTTTGGCCCACACGATCATCGTGCGAACCGACCAACCGGTGAGGCAACTCCTGGGTCGGCCCGATATGGCGGGCAAAATGCTAAAATGGTCCTTGGAACTCTCCGAATTTGACATTCAGCACGAAAGTAGGAAAGCCCTGAAAGCACAGGCCTTGGCCAACTTTGTCGCGAAAATGACCACTCACGACCCTTCCCTGGGGAAAGAACACAAGTGGACCATCTTCGTCGACGGAGCATCCAGCTCGTCCGGAAGCGGTGCAGGAATCCTTCTGGAAAACGAAGAAGGCGTATTAATCGAGCACTCCTTAGCTCTCTCCTTCCCGACGTCAAACAACCAGGCAGAATACGAATCCCTGCTCGCAGGACTGAGACTGGCCGAGGACCTGGGAGCCCGCGAGGTACAGATCTACACCGACTCCAAGCTCGTCGCCTCTCAAGTACAGGGGAGCTACCAGGCCAAAAACAACAACCTCATCGAGTATTTGAACTTAGTCAAAAAATACATGACAAAGTTCGTACGAGCAGAAATTTCGCATGTTCCCCGCGAGCAAAACACGAGGGCGGACATATTGTCCAAACTCGCGAGCACACGAAAGAAGGGCGGGAACAAATCCGTCATCCAGGAATCTCTTGCGCGTCCAAGTATCGAACGACCCTCGACTACAGTCGAGATCCATGCTGTGATACGGTGGGAGAACTGACTTGAGGTTTTGCGTTCGTATTCGCAAATGTTGCGGTTAGCAAGAGTCGCCACCGACTTTTTATTTTATCCTAAAGGAAAGGTTAAAAAAGCACAGCAAAAACCTTTTGAGATATTTCGTGGGTTCGGGGGGTAGATTATGAAAAGGGAAGGTGTTAGCACCCTTTTCATCCATGGTTATCCATGGGCTCTTAGTTACTTGCTTAGATCACTTGCCTTTTGTTTTCAATTGTTTTAAATGGTGCTTGAGTGTGTGGGTGCTTTTGAAAAATGCTTTTGAAAAGAGGCCAATGTGGTGGCAACCTTTGTAATGATCCATGTGGGGATGTATACAAAGATGTATGTCTTTTGAAAAGGTTTTCATTTGTTTTTGAAAGTTGTTTTGAAAGTGTAGTGATGTGTGATTTTGAAATTAGGCAAGTGTTTTGTTTTGCAAGTTGATTCAAGTAACTAAGAGGTTATCTACTCCTAAATTTCTCAAAAGACTATTGCTATGCTTTAACCCTTTTAACAAGTTTGCTCCACCATTGTATTTGGTGGGCAATCTTGTGTTAGGATGTGAAAGGGACAGGCGCGAGTCATCGTTTTAGACCATAATTGCAACGGCGTTAAATGTCTTTGGGCAATTTCTCTAAGGGACTTGATCATTCAAATTGTTTGCTTTGCCCAAAGAAGTTCAACATGCAATATGGCCCATTTATTTGAAGGCAACAAGTGGAATACCCTAGGGGGTGCAAGTGTGATTTGTGTGTCCATTTTCATGCTTGTTTATCTTGTATTAGGTCAAACTATTTTTTATCGTTTTTCGCATACAAACCCTAATTCTAACATGTTATCATTAGAAAGCAATAAAGTGCGAAATTAAAATTACTAAGCTATTACAAAACCAAATATGGGAAGGGGGGTACAAAGGTTCAAATGGGGATATTGACAAGAATTTAAATCTAAATTATTACATCATTGAATATTTGCAATTTAAATAATGCATAATTAAATGTAAATTAAATAAATATGTGAAATGCAAAAAGAAAGTTTTTATGTGTATGAGAAAATATTATTTATGTAAAAGAGAAAAAGAAAATAAAAATGTATTATTTTTTGAGTATTTTGAACTTAGGGTAAAAACCCTAATTTTAAAGAAAAAAGTATTATTTTCTAATTTAATACAACTATTTATTTATTATTTATAAAAATAAAATAAAATGAAGTGTATTGTGAAAAAAGGTATTTTGTATCAAATATTAATAAAAGTGAAAAATCAAGTATTTTTTATATTTTTGTCTTAAATATATTAATAATCACATATATATATATATTAAACCCTAAATATGTATTATACAAAATAAATATTTATTTAATATTTTAATAAAATAAATAAAAGAATATTTTTTGTGTGAAATATTTTCAGAAAGTAAATGAAAATAAAAATTGTATTTACATTATTTTTACATTTTATTCTAATAATCATATATATATATTTATGTACAAACAAAGAAAATAAACAAATAAATATGCAATAAATGCAAAAAGTGATGAAAAAAATATTTTTAATTTTTAAATGGCATGAGAAAAAATAAACAAAGTCAGCCAAAAAAGAAAAAGTCAAAAATGTTAAAAAATGAGCAAATGGGCTCAGGGGGGTGTAAACCAAAAAAGATGGTGTGAAAAGCAAAATAACACAGGCCCAGCCCATTGACCATTGTCTTCAACCTCCAGCTTCAAACATTTGAAAAAACGCGCGCCTCTTGCTTCAATGTCTAACTCCTGATTCTTGGCTTTTCAGCAAAAACTCATAACACAAGAAATGTTCAGCATGAAGAGACGGTTTCAACCATATAAATAACTTGACCTATCTCTCTAAGATGAGGGAGAATTTCTCTCCCCCTCTTTTCTGACCTAACTTTTCATCAATGTTCAGACATGAAATTCTCTAAGCACACGAAACATAAATGAAATCTAATCATATGAGCATGTTCAGGGCTATGATTGTGACATGTTTTCTTCAAAAACCTAAAGCTAACAATGCCTAATAAGAGAGATAGAACTCCATGAATATACCTGTTCAGTTGGAATCGAGCTTGGCAATGGAGGATGTTTCAGAGTGAAATGATGACTTGTACAGCTTCCTTGAAGTGTAAGGATGCTTTTCCAATTCCTACTTTGTCTTGAAACTCCCTGAATCGAGCTAGTGAACTCCAACTGCAAAAGAGAAAATTGAAAATGGTGAAGTGGCTTGGAGGTGTTACAGGTCTGATTTTAGGACACGGTTAGCTTGTATATATTGTAGGGAAGGTAGAGGAAAAGGTTTGAATCAAAATGCTCGAAGGGATTGGGAGTTTGCACTCAAACTGCAGGGCTTGCTCTGTTTGAGCAGTTTTGTGGTGTTTCTGAGATGGAGGATGCTTGGGAGGTTTAGGACTCGTGCCAAAGCTTGGGTATGTTCTATGGAGTATGTTTGATAGCTTTTGTGTTGTGTATGTATGCTGAAGAGAGAGTTGTGATAAGTTATGGACTTTTCTTGAACTTGAAGCAAACAAAAGCAAGTTGAGGTTTTAGGTCAGTAGGGGGCCTCCTAATGTGCTGCTTAAGCCTCTCTTGATCAGTGTGTTATGCACATAATCTTGTGCAAAGCAGATCTTTCATGTACTTGTTGGATTACAAACTTGACATAAAGCTAAACTTTTCAAAAATGGAAATTTCACTTTATCTAGTTTAGGATTAAACCATTATGCAATGTTAGAACACAAAGAACATGACCTTAACACATTTAATATGCATTAAATTATTGAGTATGGAATGGTTCAAGGTCCTGTAATCAAGCATAAAGCAAACCGATTTCAAATTTGCAAGTTTGTGAACATGTTTGGATGAAGAACAAAAGTGAATTTTTGCCAACTTGTGAAATTCGAATCTCTCAAGTTATGAGGTTGTTTGATGAGTTCTTGGACATTTTGGAAAGCTTGGAATGTGTACTACAATCCATCTTTGAAATGAAAATCAAAATTCCAAGTGGAAGGGTATGAAAAGTGGCCTTGAAGTGGGGTAGAAAACCTTGTCAAAATAGGTTAAATTTCACTAAGTTAAAAGATGGTTTAGTGCCCTTATTCAAAAAATTATAACTTGAGATACAAGCTTCAAATGAGAAAACTTTGTGAATCAAAGTTGTAGATTATGAAACAAGCTACAACTTTCATGTTTTGACTCTTGTTTGAATCCCAATGGATCATGGTGAAAAGATGGGGTAAAGTTGGGAAAAAATTAGGGTTTTCCATAACTTAGAAAAATTCTAAGTTATGAAAAATTCCATTTTCTAACCCTAATTTGCATTTTGTGATTTCTTGGTGAACAAGTTTCATGATTTGGAATGTTTTGATGAAAAATGAATCTTGACTCTTGATTTTGACCAAAAAGTCAAAGTTTGACTTTTCAGTATACAGTCAAAATTGATCAATTGACTGGGAAATTCAACTGTCAATCTTGTGTACTTGGGATCTTTTGAGCTTGATGAACATGTCAAGATAATTCCATGGGGTCCTTGAGTCCATATGTGAGCTTGGTTTGCCATTGGCTGGGTCAAACAGTCAAAAATTGCCTTTGTGCAGTCAAAACCCTAAAAATGACCATTTTGCCCTTTTGATGATCTGATCAAATTTCTTGTGGAATTGTGATCCAAACTTGATCAAATGGTCCATGTGAGTTCATAATGTTGATGTGGATCAAATTTCATGAGGTTTGACTGTCAATTGGCCACAGTTGACTTTTTCCCCAATACAGCTGATTTTTAGGTCAACTGTTCAATTGACTGGGTAAAACTTGGAATCAAGGCTTGAAACTTGGCATGGGTAAACTTGGGAGTCCAACATGAAGCATGAAAGTCATTTTAGGCATTTTAGGTCAAAACATCCTAGGGCAAACACAAACCCTAATTTGAGTCCACAGTGCAAGGAGAAGCCTTGAGCAGAGGAAACCCTAACTGTATCTTGATCTTCAAAGGTCTTGTGATGAGAAAATGTTGAGGAAATGGGAGGGAAAATTTTGGGGTACAACAGTTGCCCCTGTTCAATCTTCTTGGACCTGATGAGTTAGATTGGCAAGTTTTCCTTTCGTGACTCGAGGGTAAAAGGAGATTGGACACTAGAGTGCCCGGAAATTTGCACTCGCATGCTGGAGTCTCAACAATGTGGTGTCGGGAATGGGCTTATAGATGCCATTTGGAGAGATGGTGGATAGGGAGATGGGCTTATAGATGCCATTTGGAGGTGTTGATCGCATAAGAGATTCCTTAGCGAGAACTTGTGTATTTTGAGAGAGGCGGATGTTTTCCTGGCTTGTTACAGGTGTTTGATCCTCAGTCTCCTGATGCAGATATGCCCTGGCTGGATACAGGAGTTGAATCTGGAACCAGTCGTTAATAGATGTGCCCTGGCTGGATACAAGAATCGAATCTTCGAACTCTTCAGGCGTGCCCTGGCTAGATACAGGAATCGAGTCTGGAAATGTGGTCAACAGATATGCCCTGGCGGGATACAGGAATCGAATCTGGAAAGGTTGTAGTTGATAGATGTGCCCTGGATGGATACAGGAATCGAATCTTTGAACTCTTCAGACGTGCCCTGGCTAGATACAGGAATCGAGTCTGGAAAGGTTGTAGTTGATAGATGTGCCCTGGCTGGATACAGGAATCGAATCTTTGAACTCTGCAGACGTGCCCTGGCTAGATACAGGAGTCGAGTCTAGAAACTGATCACTCTCAGATGTGCCCTGGCTAGATACAGGTATCGAATCTGGAATTGTGACAGTTGAAGGTAGTCGTTTTTGAGATTGTCTTTTTTTTCTGAAAAGGCAGAAAACGTAAGTTGTATGCAATGTCATGATGTATGATATGCATGATATCATGATGTTCAACATGAGATGTTGTATGCGTTTCATCATGTATGCAAGCAAGATGTATGAAAATGTGAAATGTTTATGAGTGTAATTTCGTCTTGAGGAAAATAAATCCTTGACGAACGGCCGGAGAAATGCTCTGTGGAAGAGATATTTGGCCGAAGTTTTGATGAGAGGCCTGCTGAGGACTTTAACGACGGATTCCGCTGAGGATAATGATGATAAACTCTGCTGGGGAACTCCGAAGATAAACTCTGCTTGGGAATACCAGAGATAGACTCCGCTGGGGATGGGAAGAATATTTGATTGTCGTAGGCACTTGATCTCGGGAATGGGCTTACAGATGCCATTTGGAGGTAGGATGGATAATCACTGGAGACGTGTTGAATTGTAAGCTTGAAAGAAGGAACCTGTGTAGGGTAGCTTCATGATGAGTCCGTGTAAAACTGCATCGGGCACTTGAGAAGGAACCTGTGTAGGGTTGCTTCATGATGAGTCCGTGTAAAACTGCATCGGGAATTTGAGAAGGAACCTGTGTAGGGTAGCTTCATGATGAGTCCGTGTAAGACTGCATCGAGAATTTGAGAAGGGACCTGTGTAGGGTAGCTTCATGATGAGTCCGTGTAAAACTGCATCGGGTTTTGAGAAGGAACCTGTGTAGGGTTGCTTCATGGTGAGTCCGTGTAAAACTGCATCGGGAATTTGAGAAGGAACCTGTGTAGGGTAGCTTCATGATGAGTCCGTGTAAGACTGCATCGAGAATTTGAGAAGGGACCTGTGTAGGGTAGCTTCATGATGAGTCCGTGTAAAACTGCATCGGGTTTTGAGAAGGAACCTGTGTAGGGTTGCTTCATGGTGAGTCCGTGTAAAAACTGCATCTGAGGTTGAGAAGGAACCGGTGTAGGGTTGCTTCATGATGAGTCCGTGTAAAACTGCATCTGAGGTTGAGAAAGAATTGTTGGACACTTTTGACATTCGAATGCCCCAAGTGGTGGTGAGGGAGGCTTGCCCCAAGTTAATCTGTAATTGAGATTTTAGTGAAACCTTGACTGGACTGCCCCAGGTTAACGGAACTTTTAACGATCTGTTAAAACTTTGACTGGACTGCCCCAGGTTAATTAGATAGTGACATGTCATGCCCCTTGCTGATAGGAGATTTGATGGAAGTGTCATCCTCTTGAAGCGATTTTGACTTACTGAGAGAGTTTTCGTTCCTCCGAACATTCGCTGTATGAATTTCTTCGCTGTCAAACAAAAGGGGTTAAATGCAGACAGTGACATTCGAATAATGCAAAGTTTATGTCTGTCTCGAAGTTTTTGAAAAATGCGTTTTTTAGCAGAAAACTTTTCATAAGACAAGTTAACACAGGATTTAGAGCAAAGCCCTACAGGAGTCAGGATACCTTTTGTAACAGTATGCTTTCGAACTAACCCATGCTTCAATTAGGACTTTTGAAGGGTTGTAATGTGGCCTGGTTCATGGTTTAAGAAACAAAGGATAAAGGCTCAAAGTATATTTGTACCCACCCGCTCTTCGTGATGTTCTTCAACCTAAGCTCAGTTAATTGTGCGTCGCACTCTGTTTTGAGTTTGGAACGACTTTTGGGCGATGGTTCACCAGTTGAATTTTGGGAGACAGTCATCATCTCCTTTTTCTTTTTCAACACTTTTCATGTTGTTGAGGGTTTTGTAATGACCTCACTATTTTGATTTTGATTTGTTATCCCTAACTTTTGCCTGACTGTTACCGTTTTCGGGATTACTGTCAGCGGGATGCCCCAGCTTTCTTAAGCCTCCTTTATAGGTTTTGGCTTGGTGGGCTTTTCTCTTTTGAGAGATTGACTGTCTATATGATAGGGAACCACCCTTGTCTTTTGATTCCGAAGGAACGCTTCCTTTTTTGACGTCGTTCGTTGTATTACGAACTGAGGGTTTGCGACTTCAAAGCGCGTTTTCTTTTGAATTAACTGAGACACTACCCTGCCCCAGGTTTATATCAAAGGTTTTGATTGTATCAGAACAGGAAACTCCTACTTCTTTGGCTCGAAGGGGTTGACTGGGGATTAACTTCCTTATAACTCCAGTGTTTGGGAATTGAAAGAAATGCCTGTACATCATCAGCACGGTCTGTTCAAAAGCATACTGTATAAGATCACGGTATTGTTTCGTCATCCTCCCTCTAAAGGCTTGCAGCTTTTTATCAAGAGTCAAATATCATAAAGAAAAGCATAAGAGTAGTGAAACGAATGGATGAATTCAAGACAAACATATGCAATGCATTAATGAAAACAGAGTTTAACATCAACAAATAATTGTTTGACAGCAAAAGAAATTACAACTTTGAAAATTCAAAAAAGAAGCAAAAGCAATCTCAATGAGCTGGCACAGGAGCAATGATCATGCTGGAGTCTCTGGAGGACCAAACTCGATCTCCTTGGCGTCAATCAAATTCTGAATCTTATACTTCAAAGCCCAACAATCGTCAGTGTCATGCCCGGGACTGTCGTAATGATAAGCACAAGTTGCATTAGGATTGTAGTTAGGAGATGAGGTCTTGGGGTTGGGATGAGGCCCTATCAATGCAATCAGATTCATCTTCAACAAGTGTTGCAGTGCTTGAGACCATGGCATGTTGATGTTGGTGAACTGTCTCTTAGGCTCGTCTGGTCGTTGTTGACTACCCCTTGGTTGTTGTCGGCGTGATGTAGAACCAGAGATCAGGACTGCCCCTGCATCATGACGACTCCTTTGACTATTCCCAGCATTAGACTCTTTCTTTCCGTTGTAGGGAGTTATCTGAGTATCGGAGGTTGTAGCTCCCGGGATCTTTCCACTTTTGATGCCAGCTTCGACCCTTTCGCCGGTTAGTATTAGCTCGGTGAACCCGGCTGAGGAGCTTCCAATTAAGTGCTTGAAGAAAGGCCCTGTCAAAGTTCCCATGAAGATGTCAATCAGCTCTCTGTCAGTTAGAGGGGGTTGCACTCTACCAGCCAGATCTCTCCATTTTTGAGCATACCCTTTGAAGCTCTCGTCAGAACCCATGGTCATGTTCTGCAACTGCACACGAGTTGGTGCGAGATCAGCATTGTACCGATACTGTTCGTAAAAAGCCCCGGCTAGATCTTCCCAGGTGTGGATGCGAGAACTCTCCAATTGATAGAACCATTCGAGATGAGCCCCTACTAGACTTTCTTGGAAGAAATGGATCCAAAGCCTCTTATCAGCTGTGTATGGTTGAATCTTGCGGACATAAGATCTTAGATGCATCTTAGGGCAAGAAACTCCGTCGTACAGAGCAACGGTAGGAACTTTGAATTTTGGAGGGATGACCAATCCAGGAACCAACCCCATATCTCCTAAATCCAAGCCAGGTATTTGTTGGATCTCCATAGCATTAAGGCGATCCTCCAACTCTTTGTACTTGTCATCAGTGAGAGGATATTGTTCCTCAGAGTAGTCAGCTTCATCAATCTCCACATGGTGGTCTTCTTCAAGACTAACCACTGTGTTGGATGGAGTTGCAAGGTCTTGGGTCTTAGGCCTTCTCCTCAAGTTCAGGATGCGGGCTGCCTTCTTGGACTTCTTCTTCTTGTCTTTGAGAAGGAGAGCTGTCAGATCCTCTTGCCCCTTACCCACAGCCAGCAGCATTTGTTGGAATTGAGCATTTTGAGCTTGGAGCTCTTTCACCATTTGCTCCATATCCATCTTACTGAAATAAACAGTATGAAGAATAAGGAGACCTGTAGGGGAGAAACCTGTTATGCAATGATATGTGTGATATATGCAATGTTTTCAAGGACCTCTTGGGGTATACACAAGAGAATGTTAGAGGTTGAACTTCAATCTTTGATTGGGGATTTCTGCACCGGTGGACGTCCTTCCACGAGAATCAAGCTCACCATATCAAGTGGGTCATAGCCCCTGATTCAAGTTGTTGCACTTGATCTTTGTCTGGAGAGCTTTGTGTTGGTGGATGTCTTTCCACGAGAATCAAGCCCACCATGTCGAGTGGGTCATAGCCACTGATTCAAGTTGTTGCACTTGATCTTTGACTGGAGAACTTTGTGTCGGTGGATGTCTTTCCACTAGAATCAAGCTCACCATGTCGAGTGGGTCATAGCCCCTGATTCAAGTTGTTGTGCTTGAACTTTGACTGGATTGGTTAGAGGAGAGACCTCTTTGCCTCTCGATAGACGTCTGGCTCAACGTAATCCTGCATCAACAGAACCTTCGAGATCCTTGAAATGGTTATTGAAAATGCTAAAATGCTATGGTATGATGTTATGATGTTATGCACATGTATGCACAAGCAAGTAAGTGTATATACAGGCAAACAATATTCACACAAAGCACACAAGGCCTTAGGTTTAGGCTTGCATGAGGTTCAGGTACTACCCTCTTTCAGTTTGTTGGTTAAAACCTGTCCTATCAAAAGTAACCGGGTTCTAGAGGTCCCAATATCACTGGATTGCTTTCATTGTTCATCGTTTCGATTTAGCCACTGAACTGGCGACCGAAATATTCCAGGAAAGCAACCCTCAATTGAGTGTAGTATCGAGTATCAACCAACCTCGGACTGCACCAAAGTCAGTTATCTCACTACCCTAAAAAGGCTAAGATGGTCAATTAAGGTTCTATGGTCAGTTGATGCTTCACGACACCACGCGGCGGCCCCGTACTCTCCTTGACTGAACTCAAGGGTTATCGGTACACACCAAAGTGCCACATCAACGTAGCAGACTGCTTCAACCATGTCGGTATACCCCGCACAGTTCCCTCACAGCCTTGTTGCTACCTAAAAGGATTTCCCCAGATCCGGGTTAGGATCTATAAAGCTCCGATACAAAGCCCACAAATGTAAAGCAAACAAAGCAATCAATTGAAAGTAAAGGTGATCTAAACCCTAAGGTAACCCCACTTTAAAACCATCCCCAGCAGAGTCGCCAGTTCTGTGATACGGTGGGAGAACTGACTTGAGGTTTTGCGTTCGTATTCGCAAATGTTGCGGTTAGCAAGAGTCGCCACCGACTTTTTATTTTATCCTAAAGGAAAGGTTAAAAAAGCACAGCAAAAACCTTTTGAGATATTTCGTGGGTTCGGGGGGTAGATTATGAAAAGGGAAGGTGTTAGCACCCTTTTCATCCATGGTTATCCATGGGCTCTTAGTTACTTGCTTAGATCACTTGCCTTTTGTTTTCAATTGTTTTAAATGGTGCTTGAGTGTGTGGGTGCTTTTGAAAAATGCTTTTGAAAAGAGGCCAATGTGGTGGCAACCTTTGTAATGATCCATGTGGGGATGTATACAAAGATGTATGTCTTTTGAAAAGGTTTTCATTTGTTTTTGAAAGTTGTTTTGAAAGTGTAGTGATGTGTGATTTTGAAATTAGGCAAGTGTTTTGTTTTGCAAGTTGATTCAAGTAACTAAGAGGTTATCTACTCCTAAATTTCTCAAAAGACTATTGCTATGCTTTAACCCTTTTAACAAGTTTGCTCCACCATTGTATTTGGTGGGCAATCTTGTGTTAGGATGTGAAAGGGACAGGCGCGGGTCATCGTTTTAGACCATAATTGCAACGGCGTTAAATGTCTTTGGGCAATTTTTCTAAGGGACTTGATCATTCAAATTGTTTGCTTTGCCCAAAGAAGTTCAACATGCAATATGGCCCATTTATTTGAAGGCAACAAGTGGAATACCCTAGGGGGTGCAAGTGTGATTTGTGTGTCCATTTTCATGCTTGTTTATCTTGTATTAGGTCAAACTATTTTTTATCGTTTTTCGCATACAAACCCTAATTCTAACATGTTATCATTAGAAAGCAATAAAGTGCGAAATTAAAATTACTAAGCTATTACAAAACCAAATATGGGAAGGGGGGTACAAAGGTTCAAATGGGGATATTGACAAGAATTTAAATCTAAATTATTACATCATTGAATATTTGCAATTTAAATAATGCATAATTAAATGTAAATTAAATAAATATGTGAAATGCAAAAAGAAAGTTTTTATGTGTATGAGAAAATATTATTTATGTAAAAGAGAAAAAGAAAATAAAAATGTATTATTTTTTGAGTATTTTGAACTTAGGGTAAAAACCCTAATTTTAAAGAAAAAAGTATTATTTTCTAATTTAATACAACTATTTATTTATTATTTATAAAAATAAAATAAAATGAAGTGTATTGTGAAAAAAGGTATTTTGTATCAAATATTAATAAAAGTGAAAAATCAAGTATTTTTTATATTTTTGTCTTAAATATATTAATAATCACACATATATATATATATTAAACCCTAAATATGTATTATACAAAATAAATATTTATTTAATATTTTAATAAAATAAATAAAAGAATATTTTTTGTGTGAAATATTTTCAGAAAGTAAATGAAAATAAAAATTGTATTTACATTATTTTTACATTTTATTCTAATAATCATATATATATATATTTATGTACAAACAAAGAAAATAAACAAATAAATATGCAATAAATGCAAAAAGTGATGAAAAAAATATTTTTAATTTTTAAATGGCATGAGAAAAAATAAACAAAGTCAGCCAAAAAAGAAAAAGTCAAAAATGTTAAAAAATGAGCAAATGGGCTCAGGGGGGTGTAAACCAAAAAAGATGGTGTGAAAAGCAAAATAACACAGGCCCAGCCCATTGACCATTGTCTTCAACCTCCAGCTTCAAACATTTGAAAAAATGCGCGCCTCTTGCTTCAATGTCTAACTCCTGATTCTTGGCTTTTCAGCAAAAACTCATAACACAAGAAATGTTCAGCATGAAGAGACGGTTTCAACCATATAAATAACTTGACCTATCTCTCTAAGATGAGGGAGAATTTCTCTCCCCCTCTTTTCTGACCTAACTTTTCATCAATGTTCAGACATGAAATTCTCTAAGCACACGAAACATAAATGAAATCTAATCATATGAGCATGTTCAGGGCTATGATTGTGACATGTTTTCTTCAAAAACCTAAAGCTAACAATGCCTAATAAGAGAGATAGAACTCCATGAATATACCTGTTCAGTTGGAATCGAGCTTGGCAATGGAGGATGTTTCAGAGTGAAATGATGACTTGTACAGCTTCCTTGAAGTGTAAGGATGCTTTTCCAATTCCTACTTTGTCTTGAAACTCCCTGAATCGAGCTAGTGAACTCCAACTGCAAAACAGAAAATTGAAAATGGTGAAGTGGCTTGGAGGTGTTACAGGTCTGATTTTAGGACACGGTTAGCTTGTATATATTGTAGGGAAGGTAGAGGAAAAGGTTTGAATCAAAATGCTCGAAGGGATTGGGAGTTTGCACTCAAACTGCAGGGCTTGCTCTGTTTGAGCAGTTTTGTGGTGTTTTTGAGATGGAGGATGCTTGGGAGGTTTAGGACTCGTGCCAAAGCTTGGGTATGTTCTATGGAGTATGTTTGATAGCTTTTGTGTTGTGTATGTATGCTGAAGAGAGAGTTGTGATAAGTTATGGATTTTTCTTGAACTTGAAGCAAACAAAAGCAAGTTGAGGTTTTAGGTCAGTAGGGGGCCTCCTAATGTGCTGCTTAAGCCTCTCTTGATCAGTGTGTTATGCACATAATCTTGTGCAAAGCAGATCTTTCATGTACTTGTTGGATTACAAACTTGACATAAAGCTAAACTTTTCAAAAATGGAAATTTCACTTTATCTAGTTTAGGATTAAACCATTATGCAATGTTAGAACACAAAGAACATGACCTTAACACATTGAATATGCATTAAATTATTGAGTATGGAATGGTTCAAGGACCTGTAATCAAGCATAAAGCAAACCGATTTCAAATTTGCAAGTTTGTGAACATGTTTGGATGAAGAACAAAAGTGAATTTTTGCCAACTTGTGAAATTCGAATCTCTCAAGTTATGAGGTTGTTTGATGAGTTCTTGGACATTTTGGAAAGCTTGGAATGTGTACTACAATCCATCTTTGAAATGCAAATCAAAATTCCAAGTGGAAGGGTATGAAAAGTGGCCTTGAAGTGGGGTAGAAAACCTTGTCAAAATAGGTTAAATTTCACTAAGTTAAAAGATGGTTTAGTGCCCTTATTCAAAAAATTATAACTTGAGATACAAGCTTCAAATGAGAAAACTTTGTGAATCAAAGTTGTAGATTATGAAACAAGCTACAACTTTCATGTTTTGACTTTTGTTTGAATCCCAATGGATCATGGTGAAAAGATGGGGTAAAGTTGGGAAAAAA
Source organism: Vicia faba (assembly GCA_948472305.1). Lineage (NCBI taxonomy): Eukaryota > Viridiplantae > Streptophyta > Magnoliopsida > Fabales > Fabaceae > Vicia > Vicia faba. The sequence goes on from OX451740.1 coordinate 1,039,873,862, forward strand.
TTAGGGTTTTCCATAACTTAGAAAAATTCTAAGTTATGAAAAATTCCATTTTCTAACCCTAATTTGCATTTTGTGATTTCTTGGTGAACAAGTTTCATGATTTGGAATGTTTTGATGAAAAATGAATCTTGACTCTTGATTTTGACCAAAAAGTCAAAGTTTGACTTTTCAGTATACAGTCAAAATTGATCAATTGACTGGGAAATTCAACTGTCAATCTTGTGTACTTGGGATCTTTTGAGCTTGATGAACATGTCAAGATAATTCCATGGGGTCCTTGAGTCCATATGTGAGCTTGGTTTGCCATTGGCTGGGTCAAACAGTCAAAAATTGCCTTTGTGCAGTCAAAACCCTAAAAATGACCATTTTACCCTTTTGATGATCTGATCAAATTTCTTGTGGAATTGTGATCCAAACTTGATCAAATGGTCCATGTGAGTTCATAATGTTGATGTGGATCAAATTTCATGAGGTTTGACTGTCAATTGGCCACAGTTGACTTTTTCCCCAATACAGCTGATTTTTAGGTCAACTGTTCAATTGACTGGGTAAAACTTGGAATCAAGGCTTGAAACTTGGCATGGGTAAACTTGGGAGTCCAACATGAAGCATGAAAGTCATTTTAGGCATTTTAGGTCAAAACATCCTAGGGCAAACACAAACCCTAATTTGAGTCCACAGTGCAAGGAGAAGCCTTGAGCAGAGGAAACCCTAACTGTATCTTGATCTTCAAAGGTCTTGTGATGAGAAAATGTTGAGGAAATGGGAGGGCAAATTTTGGGGTACAACACATGCCATCGGGGATGCGACGTCCTGGATGACCCCGGTTTACAATTTCCTGACAAAAGGCGAACTCCCATCGAACCAGGCCGAAGCTACTGTCACAAAGCGACGAGCATGTTCCTACGTGGTTCTCGAGCAAAAACTGTACCGCAGAGGATTCTCCATCCCCCTCCTAAAATGCATCGACGAGTCCGCAGTCCCCGAAGTACTGCGGGAGATACACGAAGGGATCAATGCCCAGCACATGGGTGGTAAATCCTTAGCGAGGAAAGCCCTTCGAGCGGGATACTACTGGCCGACGATGCATCCGGATGCCAAGGAACACGTCAAGAAATGTGACAAGTGCCAGAAACACGGGGACATGCACCTCGCTCCTCCGCACGAGCTGAGCATACTGTCGTCCCCGTGGCCATTCGCCTGGTGGGGTATGGACATCCTCGGGCCCTTCGTGCAAGGAACCTACCAGAACAAATTCCTCATCGCCGCCGTGGATTACTTCACGAAATGGATCGAGGCCGAGGCTCTCGCGAAGATCACCTCACATAACATCCTCCGTTTCTACAAAAGAAACATCCTCGCCAGATTCGGAATTCCGAGGGCGCTGGTGACCGACAACGGCACCCAATTCACCGACCACGGATTCCAAGATTTCGTCACCAAACTCGGGACAAAACAACACTTCACTTCTGTCGAGCACCCTCAAACCAACGGGAGGCCGAGGCCGCGAACAGGGTCATCCTCCGGGGACTCAAACGTCGACTCGGCGAAGCCAAGAGGGGATGGGTCGAGGAGCTCCACAGCGTCTTGTGGGCATACCGAACCACGCCCCACTCAACGACGGGCGAGACCCCATTTCGATTGACATATGGCACCGAGGCCGTTATCCCAGTTGAAATCATGGAACCTTCCAGACGAACAGAGAACCCCCTCGACGAAGAAATGAACGACGAGGCACTAAGGGACGAACTCGACCTAGTCGAGGAAATCCGATCTGGTGCAGCCCTGCACGAAGCCACCCTAAAACAACGAGTGGCCCTACGCCACAACGACAAGGTCATCAAGCGCGAGTTCGAAATCGGCAGCCTGGTATTACGTAGGAACCAGAAGGATTCCCGCGAAGGGAAGCTGGCCGCGAACTGGGAAGGACCTTATCGCGTCCACGGAACCACTGGTACCGGGGCGTACTATCTCGAGCAATTAGACGGAGAGCCATTACCACGACCCTGGAATGCTGCTAAGCTAAAGCAGTACTATAGTTAAAAAACTACCAACACCTAGGACCCTCGACCATCGGCACCCGCGCCCGGTCAACGAGGAAAAACGTCCGACTCCGTATAGAGGCTGAGGTACAAGCCCGACATACGGCTAAATCGCACAACATCGCTCAATAAACGAGACCAATCGATAGTGCCCGACGTGGACAACTACACCGAGCTCCACCGTCGTAGTACCTGTAAGGCAGAACACCCAGCTCGCGATGGGCAGTTCACACCAAGGGCAAATAGTCCCTACCGGGCTTCGCGCCCGATTGAGCGACTCCACTCCATCTACCCGACAAGTCGTCAAGAATGACGCGCCATCTAAAAGGGTCAAAAGGAAGTCTCTCCCCTCGAGTGCAACACTTAGGTGACTCTGGCCATCGAGAGAAGGCCGGGCACGTATACAAACGAAAGGCGGGCAAACTCGTCAGCTAAGTCACAGCCACTTACGGGCACTCCTCGGGCCCATAACTTAGGCTAATTTTTATGCAAAAATATAAAAATCAAGCACGGGCAAACAATCAAATTTGAAACAGCATTCATTCAAAAAATGCCCGAAGGCAACAAAGCAATAAGTATAAACCGACCAAGAAGGCCGGCGATGTTCGTGGAGTACAACCAACGGGCACGCAGGCCCAAAAAATACAAACAAATATCAAAGGCACGCAGGCCCATCATCCTACAATCAAGTTTCCCCGGAACCATCATTGTCGACAACAGGAGAGTCGGGCGGGGGCACGATCACGCCATCCACGATCTGATACGTGTAGCCCGTCCCCTCAGTGACCAGACCAGGATTTAGCAAGGAAAGCTGGCCGACTGTGGAGTCGAAACCCTCCTCCATAGCACCGACGCAATCTGCTTCGAGTAGCCGGATATGGGCGACCAGCTCCGATCGACTCTTCAAAGCAGCTATATCCTCCGGCTCGTCCTCGGCAAGAAGCATGGCGACTTTCAGGTCCTCGATCTGTTGGGTTAGGCGCCCGATGTCAGTCTCTAGACGATCCCGGTCCGCACGGAGAAGCTCTCCCTCCTCGGCTAGCTTCCCCGAGTTTTCCTTCTCCAGAATTAGCATCTCCCTCTCGGCAGCCAGCAGTGATGCCTGTTCGCGAAACATCTCCTCGGAGCGTTCCAGGGCAGTCCTCAATTTGCACGAACTCGAGGCAAGGGCCGCTTTCTCCTGTTCCAATGCTTCAATGCGGACAGGATCCTCCCCTTCCTCGGACAGCACAACGGCCATTTCGGCCATTTTCACCAGCCCGGCCATATTGGCGGCCAGATGCCTCCTCCGGTCCTCCTTACTCATCCTCCTGATAGTCTCGGCCTCGTCGACAACCACGGACAAAGGGAATCCCTCGAAGAAACCCTCCTCTTTGAAGCAAGGGGGCAACCCGAAGGACCTTACGGCGTTGGCGTCCTCGCCGACCGCCGGCCCGCTTTCCACCCGATTCCTCTTTCTTTGTATCAGGTCGGCATGTGGCTCGACCTCTTGAACCTCTGGGATTTCTTCCGACGTGGCCCCCGAGCTGGGCGACGAATCCACCCTTACCACATGAGGAGCACCCGGACTATGCGGCAGGCCCATCCTCGTTGATTGGGGAGCCTTCACAACCCTCTTGCCCCGCTTCTGGTCGCAAGACAGCTTCAAGAGTCTTTCCCGTCGCCCGGCCATCGAACCTGCACAAAATAAAAACCGGGTTAGTGTCGAGCAAATACGCAAACAAATGACAAGCAAAGAAATTCAAGCAATAAACGACCTAGCAAACGAGCAGCCTGCCTGAACGACTGGCACTCCACGAGTTCCTTAGTATCGATCGGTCGGGCCTCGAATGTCGGATAACCCTCCTCGTCCAAGACATCTTCCCCCTCCCTCGTGGCCCACCTGGCGGGGTGAAAGCTGTCAACGAACCGACAAAGAGTGTCATACGCCTTCTCATCCTCGGAACACATGTCGCCCGCATAGGTATGATAGTATCCGGTACCGTGCTCATAATGCCTGAACATCCAATGCACGGGGAACTTGGCCGTGCGTGCCATCATGGGATACCCGTCGTTGTCTAAAATCGCCTCCCCATCATCGTCGCTCATCGGCGCCTCCTCCTCGTACAGGGATTCTAAAGCAGCCGTGGTAACCGGCCTCACGACATACCACTTGTCTTTAAAACCCCTCACGGAGTCCATGTACATCTTGAATAGTCTCCTCGACTGTTTTAAGGAGACCCAGTTGTGCTTTCCTCCTCGGGACTGGCGCTGCAGATGGAAAATTCGGAAGAAGAGAGGTATAGTCGCCCCGATCCTCAGAAAACGACATGTCAGCTCAAACGCCCGGATAAAGGCGAGCGAGTTCGGGTGTAGCTGCGACGGGGCCAGCCCCAGATGGGCGAAGACCCCGGCCTGAAAGTCACTGAAGGGCAGCTGCATCCCAAGATCTTTGAATGCAATTTCGTACATGGGGAAACTATACTCGGGGTACACCGAGCAGATCCGGGCAGTGGAGGTCGGTCGCGTAACGACGAAATTCTTTTGAAAATCAGGCTGACCGTGGCTCGCCTCAAGGACATCATATGGCTTTCGGTTATGCCGGCTATAGATCGACGCGATTCCTCTGGGCTCGGCGCCCACCCAGTCCAACAGAGGGTCGTCGACAGTGTCGATCAAACTCACCGCCTCATCGGCACTTTGTTCCTCCCGTTCGGGGCGTCCAGAAGAGCACGGCTCGTCCGCCAGGTTACCTGCAGAGCACGGGAAACCAGTCAATTGGGCACGAAACCATACGCTCGACGTAACGGACCAGATGTAGTGTGCGACAAACCACGTCGCTCCATGCGCGACCATAAGTTAGTCTGAAACAAAATAGCAGTCGCCTCCCCGACGTCCGGATAACTCGACGAGACCTTCTCCAAGCCGCCTAAGCAAACCGACAACGCGATCACTCACGAATATGCCGACCCAAGGTATGAACATGGCGAGCAACATCATAAAACCTACAGCCAGAGCCATGGACATACCGGGCACGATCATGAATCAGGCGCCCTGGATCATAAAGACCCCGGGCAGCACTGCAGATTATAACCTAAACCATGTATCTACCGGCCATGAGCGTGTGTTTGCCGGTCCTAAGCATGAATTTGTCGAGATAAACATGAATTTACTGGGCTAGTCCCATGCGCACAGTCCCTAAAACGTCTACAACGATGAAAATCATGCATCACAACAGGAAAACAAAGAAGATGAGTCACTTACTTGGAATCAAGGAGTGGATTCGACAACGGAGGAAAGGAATCTGTGACGGGAATCGCAGCTATGCTATGAAAATCTGGAAGAACAGCAGCAGTAAGAGCGCAAAGAGTAGTAACGCGTTATGGGGCCCAAGGAGCCTATTTATAGTGATAAAGTGGAATACCAAACGTCACCTCGGGCAACCACATAGTTTCTCTCCTCGACGCACGGCTCCCTAGGCAATGATGACCCTATCCTCATAGGGTGGCGGCACAGCTCCCAAAAGATACCTCTCACGCTCGACAGACGCACCGTTGAGGAATCCTCGAGCACTCTCCGCGAGGAGCGGCGTCTCCGACCCAGGCACGAGGCCCCGAGACGGAAGCAACCTAAGATCAAGCCATGGCTCCTAGCCCGAGGAACCACGACTTGGGGGGCTCCTGTTCTGGACTGGGCCCGACAGGCCCAATAGCATTGGTAAGGCCCAATCCAAATGGACTTGCTGAGGGCCACGCCGACCAAAGGGTCACAGTCGTGCCCGACGTGCTCCATGAGGCTACTTGCTCGACTTCCAACTGTCCAGCTCGACATACTACTGTCCAGCTCGACATCACCTCGAGCACCCCAACTAGGGCAGACTCAGTCCACTGCACTCCCAATGAGACCCCGAAAAGACTGCGTCTCTGTCCGCCTGCACTTCACGCAGAACATCCAGGGAGGGGACCACGTGCGGGTCCCTACTACGCACGTAGAACCTGGCAGTTCCTCCATTGGGCCAAACCTGCCCGACCCAATGAAGGAACCTTGGCCCAGCGTTGGGGGCTATAAATATCCTCTGTTTCCAGAGGGTCAGGGATTCATCATTCTACCCATACTTACTATTGCCTGCTCGTGCTCTTACTTACTTCAGCATCGGAGTGTCTTGCAGGTACCCCCCCACCTCGTTCAAAACTTTCAGCTCGGAGCCAGCCGTGACAGTCCAAGTCTGATCAGGTTAGATCAATTATATATTTTGTTCAAAAAAAATATCTATAAAGAATGTTTAAAAATAATTTAATAAAAAATTACCATTACCATTACCACTTTGGTAATGATAATTTTAACACCCTTTTGAAATAGTACATAAAAAATTATCATTAACAAAGTTAAACTCAGTCATATGTTGTAAGTATGTTGTTTTTCACAATGGACGTGTCATCATTGTGATAAACTAGATAGCGCCTTACCTATCACAAATGTTATAGTAAATAATTGTTGTGCAATACGTATAATAGTAATGAGTAGTATATAATATTTGGCATGCTACCTATCACAACATTTATAGTAAATAATTACGGTGAAATACTTCTTCTTCTTTTTTTCATATATTGTTTGTAACGGTATTTTATACATATATTACGAATCTTAATATTTTTTACATCAAAATTAAAAAAATTATTTACAAACATATATTTACCCTTGTCATATATTAACATCAAAGCTAAAATCATATATTTACAAATATCAAAGTCAAAGTCATATGTTAGCACCATTTTCAAGTAGCACATTAAAAATAAACACTCAACGTCTACAAATGTTTTTTAAGTAATCTGAGAAAAAAGGTGTCATATCGTTAAACATATACATAAAAAGTGAAAAAATTGAATATCACATTATTTGAAATATAATAGTAAACTTAAACATTAATATGTTATTGTAAATGTTTCATGACATAATATATATATATATATAATCTCAAGAATCAACAATATCGACAGAGACAATATTTAACATGTGTTCTATTACATAATACACACACAGTATCTCTCTTGTCTCCTCGTCTACAAATTTAATCATTTCATGAATATATAACCACACATGCATGTAACTATATATATAAATGAACGTCATAAGTAATTCACATCCCTTGAACGTGCAAAATGCAAGCTTTTTCCATAATTGTTCATAATATAGTGTCGCTCCACAACCCTATGTATTGAAAATAATATAAAAAATATTGCATGTTAAATGTAACACCCCGTTTTTCTTTAGTAATTATTTTAATAATTATTTATTTTATTAATTATTATTAGATATAATAATTAACTAAATTGTGTGATTTTGTGAATATTTGGATTAATTGTTTAATTGTGTTTTGGGTTAATAAGTGTTAGAATAGAAATATTGAATATTGGGCCTTAGTGTCACATTAGAATGGGCGGGTGAGATAAGTCCATTAGTGAAATAAGGGTTAGTAAGAGTTGTAAAAGAGAATAGAGATAGAATTGTAAAACAAAAGAAGAGAAGAAAGGGAGAAAAGAAAGGAAGAAGGGAGAAGAGGAGAAGAGAAGAGGAAAAGCTTTGGAATAGTCTACATCTAAGGTAAGGGTGAGAATCCTTATTATTATGAGATTATATATGAGTATGTAATGGGTAGTTACATGAATTAGGGATTTCAATTTCAATTTCTAGGTTTTTGATATGCTTAGGTTTTGAAATGTGAATCATGAATTGATGTTTGGAAATCATGTTTTTATGTTGTTAATGGATGATATACATTAGATATAAGTCATAATACATTTAATTGGTGAATAATGGATGTTGAAATGGATTTTGGGTGAAAAATTCGTAGCAAGACAAAACTGTCCATAAGCAGATTTTTCTGAAATTCGCAGATGCCGCTTGGCGCGGTATAGAGCGCTTAGCGCAGTTACCTGAGTGCGGAAATATTTTATTTACTTAAATGGGATATGGTCTTGTATGTTATGATTTATCATTGATTTGTATGAATTTTAATAATTTATTCGATATGTTCTAGATTGGTTTTGGATGGATTTTGATGAGAAACATGACACCTGATTTGTGTATGTAATTATTGGGAATTGATGTTGATTGAAGATTATATGGTTAATACTTGTTTACTACATATTTTAATTATGTGTTGAGATGATTAATGCTATGAAGATGTATTGTATGTGATTGATAACATGATTGATGTATGTTGTGCAATTTGGTGGAGATAGTTCAAATGTGTTGAATTATGTGAAATATGCTTGTATGATTAAGATTGAGGGGTGGTCTTAATTGCATATTATTGTCGAGTTTGCACATGTACATGCATCATTCGTGTCAAGAGGAAATGTTTGGTAATTCTGTGGGAATCATTGACTTGTTCCAAACCTAATGTCGAATGGGGTTTGAAAGCTTAAGGCCGAATCGAGATTTTATTGGTGGTTATCTGTCTGAGGAATGGACCCGGATGGACCGGTAAGGATAACATTTGGTACCAGGTGCATATTGCATTGAGTTGAATTCTAATAACATGTTTCGATGTGAAATATTGAATTGACGTGCATTATGTGATGTTGGTGTAAATGTTACTATTGTACGCCAAAATTTTCCCTCTCTTTTCTCAAGGCATTCTTCACAAAGATTTCCAAAAGCTCAAGTTTGCACAAGTACAATTAGACTTTTTAATGCCCCATATAGTTTCCATGGATAATATTAGACTTTCAAGCATCCGGTCAAAAGTTGGAACTTCTGAATCTTCGAAAGGAGGAAGAGGAAACTGTCGAAAGGGAAAAACATATAAAAGAAAAAGTGTGCAGCTGAGGATAACTATGTCAAATTCAAAATATGGTTCAGGCTGGTTGAACTACATGACTGATCGAAAGGGGTGGTTGGCAGATTTTGACAAGTCGAAGAAGAGCAAGCTTGCTTCAATTTCCCAAGTTTTGATTGGGCAATGGCTTCCTTCATGCTTGCTTTGATCCACAAGACAATGCCTTCCTTCATGCTTGCTTCCATCCACAAGGCAATGGCTTCCTTCATGCTTGCTTCGATCCACAAGGCAATGACTTCCTTCATGCTTGCTTCGATCCACAAGGAAATGGCTGCCTTCATGCTTGCTTCGATCCACAAGGCAATGGCTTCCTTCATGCTTGCTTCGATCCATAAGGAAATGGCTGCCTTCATGCTTGTTTCGATCCACAAGACAATGGCTTCCTTCATGCTTACTTCGATCCACAAGGAAATGGCTTCCTTCATGCTTGCTTCGATCCACAAGGCAATGGCTTCCTTCATGCTTGCTTTGATCCACCTCTAAACCCTTCAACACACATAGTTTCTACACTATGAATTACAATTTGAGGTTTGGACATTTGAACTTTCGACCACTTAATCAACTGATGGTTACTGGTAGGAAAGTAATCCAGAAATTCTTTCGTTTTGACTATGCCAATGAGATCATCTTGCATACTCAAAATGGTACATTCAGATAAATATGGTCCATTCGAAGAACACACAATTGGTAGAAACAAATATTGTTTTGTCTATTGATGATTTTGGTAAAAAGTTGTAGGTGGTCCATTCGGAGAACATACATTTGCTGGTCCATTTGAAGAATATACATTTGGTGGATTCAAAGAACATATAATTGGTGGATTCGAAGAACATATAATTTGTGGTCCATTCGAAGAACATACAATTGATGGATTCGAAGAACATATAATTGTTGGTCCATTCGACGAACACACAATTGGTGGAAACAAATATTGTCTTGTCTTTTGATGAGTTTGGTCGAAGGCTGCTGAACAAAGTCCTATATGCTGTCAAGCCCAAGTTTGTTGTACTGTCCACATAACAGCCTAAAACTATGTCAAAAACAGTTTGTTGTACTGCTATGAAACAACCCTGCACCAAGCTGCCACAACACTCCAAAACTGTTGCAAAATAGTCCTGCTATGCTGCTCCTAAACCAGTCCCATATTTGCACCAAACTAGCATATAAGAGATGCACCTAGAAAGCTATGAAAAAGAACATACACAAACTGTTAAAATTTTATTTGTTTTCCCCCCCAAAACCCCAGTCTGGCTCTTCTATAAATAAGTTATTTTCACAACAAATAAAGGGAGGCTTTGGGAAAAGAAAAAGGAGAAGAAAAAAGAGAGAGGAGAGAACACAACGGTTGAAACCTTGAAACACTCTTAAACCCGTAACCAAAAACACAACACCTATGTTCTTTTCTTTCAAACCTAAGAACATTAAAGGCAACAACTCAAGTTCGAAGCACATATTCCAGCTTCAAGGTAAGTCTTCTTGACTTTAAACCTTTCGTTTCAAGCATCATTGATGATTCATCTTCGAAGATAACATGTAATAACTATTACATTTGAAACTAACCTTTTTATTGTCTTCTTTTCTTGTCAATTATATATTAAGAACTAACCTGTATAAACCATAAAACAATGTTGGAGTGAGAAATTACAGTATGGTTCAACACAAAGCCTTAGGCTTCGACACACACTACTTTACAAGCCCAAACAGAAGAAAAAAGGGTGTGTGAATCGAAGGGTGCATGCTTCGAACATACTGCATGAATCGAAATAATTTTTTTTCTCTGTGAATCAAAGGGTGCATGCTTCGAATATACTGCATGAATCGAAAGATTTGTTTTTTTCTCTCTTTTGCATTGTTTTTGTTTTTTTTTATATTTTCTATATATTTTCTTTCATTGCTATTCAATATGGTTGTAATAATTAGGACTTTTATTGCTTTCCAGCCCCCATTTATACATTTGTATCCCCCATTCCCTAATGATGTAATAGTTTAGGATTTTAATTTCCACAATTTACCTCTTTAATATAAATTATTAGTAATTAGAGCGTGTATGGTAAGATAAAATCAACTGGTAGATAACCCTAATTCAAGATTAAACCAAGCATGAAATACAATACACTATTCACATGTGCACCTCTAGGGTAACCTTGCTTGTTGCCTCGGAAAATAGTCATGTCCCTCGAATATGGATGTTTTAGCAAAGACCCTCGATAAAAAGATCATAGTCCCTCAATGTCCCTCGATGTTGCCTTCAGTAGACGATCTAGTCCCTTATGAACATTGCTAAAACGTCTCATAAGTTACCTTATATGACTATACGATTGACCCACGCCCGTCCCTTCACATCCAACGACGGGGCTTCTTACCAAATTAATAGTAAGATAGCAACATCTAAAGGAGGAGGAAAAGAAAATAGACCTTTTGAGTAGGTAGGATGCTCATAGTTGCTTGCTCGTAAACTAAAACCATTTCCACACTTACACTTTCAAAACATCTTCAAAAACAAACATCTCTTTGAAATATTTTCAAAACCAACACTTTGTATAAATTCTTGTAGTGGCGAGAATCATTACAAAGTTTTCCGCAACAAAGGCGTTTTCAAAATATTTTCAAACTTACACCACAACACACATTTTTCAAACAAAGCATTTTCAAATGATCTAGCAAGCAACTAAGAGCCCATAGATAACTACGGATGAAAAGGGTGCTAACACGTTCCCTTTTCATAACCTACCCCCCGAACTCAAGAAAATATCTCAAAGGTCTTTCCTGTTCTTTTCACCCTTTCCTTTATTGGATAAAAGAAAAGTCAGTGGTGACTCTTGCTATCCGCAACACTTGCAATAAAACACAAAACACTCAAGTCAGTTTTTCCACTGTATTATAGTTACATATGTGGTATTTATGACTGATTATCTTTGAATCTTGTATCGTTGAACAATGTTGTATATGTAATCATGTGGAATATATTGAAGTATGTTAATTACATGATTATGTGAAGTGTGATAAATTCGTTTGATGTTTATTTATTACGCATTACTTATTATTATATATATTTCTATAATGATGTGAATTCTCACTCTTCTGTTGGAATGATGTTTTATATGACATCCAGGTACTGAAGATAGTGGTGCTTCTAGAAAGGATTAATCGGAGGAGATTAGCTTCTTATTTATCCGTTTACTAGGTAGTGAGTCATGCTCTAGTCTATGTAACACGGGAAACTTTTGGATTCATGTTATGTTTATGATTTTTTTTTGCAATAACTAGGTATAGAAATTTTTTCCGGCAAATAACCATGTTTCGAAGAAAATTACGCAAATAACCATGTTTCAGAAAACCCCAAAAAGGAGGAGTCATCTCAATTGGCACCTGTGAAACGGTGGGAGAACTGACTTCGTTTTGCGTTTGTATTCGCAAATGTGTCGGTTTAGCATGAGTCGCCACCGACTTTTTATTTTATCCTAAGGAAAGGTTAAAAAGCACAGGAAAAACCTTTGAGATGTTTTCTTGGGTTCGGGGAGTAGATTATAGAAAGGGAAGGTATTAGCACCCTTTCTATCCATGGTTATCCTTGGGCTCTTAGTTACTTGCTTAGATCACTTGCCTTGTATTTTCAATTGTTTGAAATGGTGCTTTGTGTGTGATTTTGAAAATGTTTTGAAAAAGATGCCTTGTCTAGGCAACCATTGTAACAATTCTTTACTCGAATGTTTTACAAAGGTGTTTGTCTTTTTGAAAAGATGTTTCAATGTTTTTTTGAAAGTTGTGTTGTGGAGTGTGTTTTGAAAAATGGCAAGGATTTGTTTTGCAAGTTGGTCAAGTAACCAAGAGCTATCTACCCTAAATTTCTCAAAGATCTTTCCTATGTTTTGACCCTTTTAACAATATTGTTCCACCATTGTATTTGGTGGACAATCTTGTGTTAGGGTGTTAACGGGACGGGCGCGGGTCATCGTTTTAGACCATGAATGCAATAGTGCCAAGTGTCTTTGGCAATTTTTCCTTTAAGGGGCTTGATCATTTTTAGGCAACTTGAGAAAGCGTCATCGAGGGACTATGATCATTTGATTTGTTTTTGTTTTGCCAAAGAACTCAACATGCAACATGGCCTATTTTTGAAGGCAACAAGTGGAGTAACCCTAAGGGTGCAAGTGTGTATGGTGTTGTCCATTTTCATGCATTTGTGTCTTTGTATTAGTCAAGCTATTTGTTATTTGATTTTCATACAAACCCTAAGTCTATCATGGCATAATTTGAAAGCTTTTAAATGCGGAAATTAAAAGTCCTAAATTATTACAACATGATTATGGGGATGGGGGTACACATGTTTGAATGGGGGGATATTTGGCAAGAAATTAAATCTAAACTATTACATCCATATTGAATATACAAATATCAAATTGTACAATATTTAAACAAATATAATAAATATGCAAAATGTATTATGCACAAAAAGGATTTTTTATGTATGAGAAAGTATTTTTCAATGTGAAATATAAACAAAAATAAAAAAAAAGTCAAATTTGAATATTTTTGTCATTTAGGGCAAAATCCTAGTTTTCTAAATAAATAGCATTTATTTATTAATTATATACAATATTTGTTAATTATACACAAAAAAATAAAAAAGGAAGTATATTGTAAAAAAAAAGTATTTTTTAGTGTCATATATTAATAAAAATGTATTATTTTCATATTTTATCCTAAGTATTCTAATAAATATATACAAGTATTTATATTATATATTAAATATATTAAATATATACAAGAATAAAATATTAATTATTTACAAAAAATGTATATTTTAGAAAATGTTTTCAAAATATAAATAAAAAATAATGACTGAAAATAAATATATTTTTGTATTATTTTCTAGTGTTTTAAATAAAAAGGTATTATATTTATTTACATTTATATGCTAAATAAAACAAATAAATGCCAAATAAATGCAAAAAAGGGTGGAAAAATATTTTTAGTGTTTTTTCATGTTTGAATAAAAATATAAAATCAGAATCAAAAAGAAAAAATCAAAAATGATAAATATATCACACAATGGGCCAGGGGCGTGCAAATGGAAAAAAAGGGTGTAAACAGTAAGGGTGACTCAGGCCCAACCCAAGTCACCACCTTCTTCAACCTCCAGCCATTCTGTTTGAATTTCGCGCGCCTCCTTGCTCAAACAACAAACTCCTGATTCTTTGACTTTTACACAAAACTCATAACACAAATATTGTAGAGCATCAAATCACGAGTTCAAATATGTAAAAAACTTAACCTAACTCTAAGAAACCAGGGAAAATTTCTTCATCCCCAATTTCTGACCTAATTTTTCTTCAATGTTCATGGCCAAAATTCTCACAGCACACTCAATATAAATGAAAAGTAAATACATGGATGGCTTCAGGGCTATGAGGAGAACATGTTTCATTCACAAACCTAAGCCTAACTCTTCCTATATTGAGAGATAGAAGTTCATGTTTTTACCTGTTTCAGCTTGAGTCGTGTACAACAATGGAGGTATCTTCAATGGAGTTTGAGCTTTGGTACAGCTTGCCTGAAGTCCAAGGATGCTTCTCCAACACCTAGCTTGCTTTGAATCACTATGAATCGCGCTATGGAAGTTCACCTGCAAAACTGAAAAATGAAAATGGAAACAGGGGTTAGGGATGTTACAGTTTGTATCTAGGGCTTGGGATAGCTTCAATGGATGGTAGGGAGTGTGTTTGAACAAGCTTTGGCCAAAACGCACGAGCAAACTGAGTTGTGCAACTCAATCTGCAGGGATGCCCTGTTTCTTGCAGAAAAATGGTGTTTTGATGAATGAGGGGGTATTGAGGATGAAGGAATTGTGTTTTAGGTCAGTTAGGGTGTATGCAAGATGAGAACAAAGCTTGCTTAGGCTTATGCTTGCAGGAATGAAAGATGGTATGTGTTTTGCCAAGTTTCTTCTACTTGAAGCAAGAAAATGCAAGTTTCAATACAGGCCTGTACAATGCCCTAAATTATGCTGCCCATCTTGTTCTTGATCAGAGGGATTTGTGTACAAATTCTAGCTTCAAAGATCTGGCCCATGCCTCTTGGATTTGTTATTTGACATAAAGTGCATCTTTTCCAAAATGGCAAATTTACTTTTTCCAATTAAGGGTTAATCTTGCATGTAATGACCAAATGAACAAAATAACACCTTAGCACAATGGTTAGGCATTTAATTATGGTGTGTGAGACTGGTTTTGAGGCCTGCAAGCTAGCTTGTATAAGCTGATTTGAAAAATGCCAATGTATGAACATGTATTTGGTTATGAACAAAAATGGATTTTGCCCAACTTTGCAAATTCGATTCTCCCTAACCACAAGGGTGTTTGAGAAGTTCTTGGACAATTTGGAAAGCTTGGAATATGTACTACAATCCATCTTTGTAATGCAAATTGAAACTCCAAGTGGAAGAATGTGAAAAATGGCCATGAAGTTGGGCAAAAATCCTTCCTAGAATAGGTCAAAATTTTTCTAAGTTAAAAATGTTTTGCACCCTTGTTCCAAAAATCATAACTTGAGCTACAAGCTTCCTTTGAGAAAACCTTGTGAATAAAAGTTGTAGATTTTGCAATGGACTACAACTTTCATGTTTTGAGTTTTGTTTGAATCCATTTTCATCTTGGTGAAAAAATGGGACAAAGTTAGGAAAAAATAAGGAAATTTTATAACTTAGAAAATTTCTAAGTTATGAAATTTCTTCATTTTAAACCCTAATTTGCAATTTTGGGTTTCTTGATGAACAGGTTTCATAATTTGACATGTCTTGATGAAAAATGAATCTTGGCACTTGATTTTGACCAAAAAGTCAAAGTTTGACTTTTCAGTATACAATCAAATTTTGATCAGTTGACTGGAAAATTCATCTGTCAATCCTATGCATTTGGGATCTTTTGAACTTGTTGAATGTGTCAAGACAATGCCATTGAGTCCTTGAGTCCATATGTGAACTTGATTTGCCATTGGTTAGGTCAAACAGTCAAAAATTGCCTTTGTGCAGTCAAAACCCTAAAATGACCATTTTGCCCTTTTGGTGATCTGATCGAATTTCTTGTGGAATTGTGATCCAAACTTGACCAAATGGTTCATATGAGTTCATTATGTTGATGTGGGTCAAAAATTATGAAGTTTGACTGTCAATTGGCCACAGTTGACTTTTTCCCTAATACAGCTGATTTCTAGGTCAACTGTCCAATTGACTGGGCAAAGATTGGAATCAAGGCTTGAAACTTGGTATGGATAAACTTGTGAGTCCAACATGAAGCATGAAAGTCACTTTGGTCATCTTAGGTCAAAACATCTTTGTGCAAACTCAAACCCTAATTTGGGTCAACAGTGCAAGGAGGAGTCTTGAGCAGAGCAAACCCTAACTTGATCTTGAGCTCCAAAGGTCTTGTGGTGAGAAAACGTTGATGAAATGAGAGAGCAAATTTTGGGGTACAACAGTTTCCCCTTTTCAATCTTCTTGCACCTGAAGAGTTAGATTGGCAAGTTTTCCTTTCGCGTCTCGAAGGTAAAAGGAGATTGGACACCAGAGTGCCCGTAAATTTGCACTCGTCAAAGCATGGGTGCGGGAATGGGCTTAAAGGTGCCATTTGGAGATGGGCTTAGAGATGCCATCTGGAAATTGCTGGTAGGAGGATGGGCTTAGAGATGCCATCTGGAATGTTTGTTGAACTGTAATGTGATAGATCAGAAAAATGAGGATCAAAATGGTATCCGTGTCTGGAATGCATTTGAACTATATCTGGAGACTGATTTTGGATGAGCAAAAGAATGGCCTTCGTATCTGGGGCGTATCTGAGATGTAACTGTGTTTGAATGTAGAATGAATATTAGAATGACTGCCATGTCTGGAGTGTATCTGTATTGTATCTGGGTAACAAAGAAACATCTGTTCATGGAGCAATTGCATGCTGGGGACAAATTCTGAATGAGTGACAGAATGGCAACCGTGTCTGGAGCGTATCTAGACTGTATCTGAAGTTGAGATTTGTATGAGTAGCAGAATGACTTCCGTGTCTGGAGTGTATCTGAAACTGTAACTGGGATTGAGATCCGTATGAGTAATAGAATGACTTCCGTGTCTAGAGTGTATCTGAAACTGTAACTGGGATCTAAATAAATGACAGAATGACTTCCGTGGCGAATGCACTGGGGAGAATCAAACTGCTGTTGTAAGGGTCAGAATGGTATCCGTGCTTGGAATGCATTGAACCTTGAGGTGGATAAGTGAATCTGAATGAGAGATAGAATGGCTACCGTGTCTGGAGCGTATCTAGTCTGTATCTAATTGCTGTAGTCTGAATGAGTAGTAGAATGACTGTCGTGTCTGGGGTGTATCTGTATTGTATCTGACTTGAAATTCTGAATGAGTAATAGAATGACCGCCGTGTTTGGGGTGTATCCATACTGTATCTGACTAATTGTTAATGATAGCCTTTTAATCTTATCCTGAAAAGGATGAAATGTTAGCTAAAACACAAAGTTATGTCGCATGATATGTATGATGCAATATATATGTTATATCAATGTTTATGATATATGAATGTAATGAATGCGCATGTAAGATGATGAGCTGTCTTGCTGAGGATGGATGAATCCTGGATAGCCGGAGATGAGAGAATCTTGATCGTTGCCGGGGAAAGTGAATCATTAACTGCTGTAAGGGATTGCAGGAATATTTGGTTGCTGAAGATGAGACATCCTTGTTGACCGCTGACTGTCTGGGGAACAGGATCTTCAATTGTTGAGGGATCTTAGGACCACTGCTGGGGATTGGAACTCCTTAGTGACTTGCGGGGCAAGAGAATTCTGATGATCTCTACTGGGGAGTCCAGAACCTGGTAGACTTATGATGGAGAAGTAAGACTGAGAATCTTCAGTCTGGCGGGAAGTATCTCTGTGGGGAGAAGGTTCACTAGTCTGGTTCCGCTGGAGATTGATAGTTGGAAGTTTTAGCTCCGTTGGGGATTGGTAGTTTTGACTTCAACTAGGGATAGGATTTTCAGATTTTTAAGGCTCCATTGGGGATATTGAAACTTAACTCTGAGGGGAATTGAGTTCTGGAAGGCTCTCTGGCCGGGGAAATCAGTTTTGAGAAAGCTTTCGTTCTGCTGAGAATCCTGAAGTTTAACTCTGTTTGGGGAATTAAGCTCTGGATTTTAACCTCGTTGAGGAATTTGGAGTTTAGAACTGCTGGGGATTCCTTCCTGAAAGGGCATCAAGATATCTATCTGTACCCTTAAACTATCTGCAATCATCTTTCTTGATTTGTAAGAGAATGATTATGTTCAAATGCATATGCCTATTTAACAAAACATTAGACGTTTCTCAAATAAAACATAAGTGCAAAAGAGAAAAAGGACGACAAAGCAAATTTCTGTATTTGGAAAAGTATTTGTATTAACTTTCTATGAGTATCTTTGTACAAAGGAGACAAGCATCCTAGTAAGAGGATGTTGTCGTAAAAATTGAAAATTTTATACAAAAGAAAGATGGCTATGTGTAACAATTCCATTCTGCTATAGCCTTCACAACTCTGAATATCTGTCCATTCAATGCTTCGTCCGCTGATGACTGGATTGATCAGAAGCTTGGAGCTGGTTGATGAAGAGATTGTCCTTAAAGTGATCCGACGAGACATAGTCATACGCTTTAATTCCCTAACTTTTGCCTGAATCTCCCTTTCGGGTTTTCGATCCACCGGGAAACCCTTTTTTGCCCAAGCCGCCCTTTCGGGTTTTCAACTTGCCGGGTGTACAGATTTTTTTGTTTTATCCCTAATTTTTGCCTGAACCGCCCTTTCGGGTTTTCGGTTCACCGGGATGCCCATTTTTGCCCAAGTCGCCCTTTCGGGTTTTCGACTTGTCGGGTTGCTTTATGCGTAGTATCTTTTGACTATGTCTGCGTTCGCAGGGTGCGGCAAATCGTCGCCGTCCATGGTGGTCAGAATCATTGCACCACCAGAAAATATGCTCTTGATCACAAATGGTCCTTCGTAAGTAGGAGTCTATTTTCCCCTGGGATCACTTTGCGGCAAGATAATCCGCTTGATTACTAGATCTCCGACTTGATATACTTGACGTCTGACTTTCTTGTTGAAATCCTTGATCATCCGTTTTTGATACGTCTGACCGTGGCAGACAGCAGCGAGTCGCTTCTCGTCGATCAAATTGAGTTGATCAAGTCGGGTCTGAATCCAATCGTCTTCATTCAAACCAGCGTCCTTCATAATCCTTAAAGAAGGAATCTGAACTTCCATGGGTAAGACAACTTCCATGCCATATACCAAAGAAAACGGGGTTGCCCCGGTTGAAGTACGTGTCATGGTACGATATCCATGCAGAGCAAACGGTAACATCTCATGCCAATCTTTGTAGGTGACTGTCATTTTCTGAATGATCTTCTTAATGTTTTTGTTCGCAGCTTCAACAACACCGTTCATCTTCGGCCGATAGGGAGATGAATTATGGTGATAAATCTTGAACTGTTCGCATAGAGCGGTGATCATAGTATTATTCAAATTTGTACCGTTGTCTATAATGATCCTGTCGGGGACACCATACCGGCATATGAGGTTCTGCTTGATGAAGCGGGCAACCACATTCTTTGTAACAGAGGCGAAGGAAGCTGCTTCGACCCATTTGGTAAAATAGTCAATGGCGACCAAGATGAAGCGATGTCCATTGGACGCTGTGGGCTTGATCTCTCCAATCATGTCAATGCCCCACATTGCAAATGGCCAAGGAGCCGTCAGAACGTTGAGAGGAACAGGAGGAATATGAATCTTGTCAGCATAGACTTGACATTTGTGGCAAGTACGAGAATGTTGATGGCAATCAGCTTCCATAGTAGACCAGTAATAGCCTGCCCTTAGAATCTTCTTAGCCATTGTATGCCCGCTCAAGTGGGTGCCAAATGTGCCACTGTGTATCTCGGTCATGATCAACTCTGCTTCAGCTTTGTCCATACATCGGAGTAAAACACAATCATGGCTGCGTTTATAGAGGATGCCATTGCTCAGGAAGAACTTGGCAGCAAATCTCCTTAGGAACTTCTTGTCATTTACTGAAGCTCCTTCGGGATATTCTCTAGTCTGGAGATACCTTTTGATTTCATGGAACCAGGGTTGTTCCACTACTTCTTCGGTATTAATCTCATGACAATGCGCAGGTTCATCCATTCGCTCGATGGTGATTTGGGGAGCCTCGTTATCCCAGTTGAGTTTAAACATGGAGGACATTGTTGCCAGAGTATCTGCTAGCTGATTCTTTTCTTGTGGGAAATGCTCGAAGGTGATTTGCTCGAAATGAGGCAACAATGTCAGGACATGTTCTTTGTATGGGATAAGATTAGGATGTTTGGTATCCCACTCTCCTTTGATTTGACTGATAACCAAAGCCGAGTCCCCAAATACGATCAAAGATTTGATCCCCAAGTCTATAGCAGCCTTGAGACCAAAGATGTAAGCTTCATATTCGGCCATGTTATTGGTACAATTGAAGCAAAGTCGGGCCGTGAAATGTGTGTGGCAACCTTCCGGGGAAATGAGTACTGCACCGATACCGTTTCCAAGTGCATTTGAAGCACCATCAAAGTACATGGTCCATCGGGATGCATTTTCAGGTCTGTCATACGGTCCGTTACTTTCAATGTTGTCCAAAGTCATGATGTCCTCGTCCAGGAAGTCGAATCTCATGGATTGATAATCTTCGATAGCTTGATGAGCTAGATGGTCAGCTAGTACACTCCCCTTTATAGCTTTTTGGGTAGTATACTGGATGTCATACTCAGTCAGGATCATCTGCCATCTAGCGATTCTTCCAGATAAGGCAGGCTTCTCGAAGATATACTTGATAGGATCCATTTTGGAAATCAACAGAGTGGTATGAGTTAACATATACTGTCTTAGTCGGCGAGCAGCCCATACCAAAGCGCAGCAAGTTTTCTCGAGTAGCGAGTCTCACAGTCGGTAAACTTTTTGCTAAGGTAATAAATGGCATGCTCTTTTCGACCAGACTCGTCATGCTGGCCCAGTACGCACCCCATTGAGTTGTCCAAAACGGTCAGATACATGATCAACGGCCTTCCTTCGACGGGTGGAATCAGAATAGGAGGTTCTAGCAAATACTCCTTGATCTTATCAAAAGCAGCTTGGCAATCGTCGTTCCATTTGACTACCTGATCTTTCTTCAATAGTTTGAAAATTGGCTCACAGGTAGACGTCAGATGAGAGATGAATCTGGCAATATAGTTCAAGCGCCCCAAGAACCCTCTAACCTCCTTTTCAGTACGGTGGGCAGGCATTTCTTGTATAGCCTTTACTTTTGCTGGATCGACCTCAATGCCTTTGTTGCTGACAATAAATCCTAGAAGTTTACCAGACCTAACTCCAAAAGTGCACTTACTTGGATTCAGCCTGAGTTTGTACTCCTTCAACCTGGCAAACAGCTTTTGCAGATGTTCAAGGTGTTCCTCCTCTGTTTGTGATCGAGCTATCATGTCGTCTACGTAAACTTCGATCTCATGATGTATCATATTATGAAACAAAGCCATCATGGCGCGCTGATAAGTTGCCCCTGCGTTCTTCAGTCCGAACAGCATCACCTTGTAACAGAAAGTACCCCATTGTGTAACAAAGGTTGTTTTCTCCATGTCCTCGGGGGCCATTTTGATCTGGTTGTAGCCCGAGAATCCGTCCATGAAGGAAAACACCTTGTGCTGAGCTGTGTTGTCAATTAAAATATCGATATGCGGTAGCGGAAAATCATCTTTAGGGCTAGCCCTGTTCAAATCCCGGTAGTCCACACACATTCTGACCTTGCCGTCTTTCTTGGGAACCGGCACAATGTTAGCAACCCACTGCGGATAGGATGTAATAGCCAGAAAGCCAGCGTTGAATTGCTTCATTACTTCCGCTTTAATCTTTTCAGACATGTCGGGCCTCATTCGGCGGACTTTTTTCTTGATCAGTGGACAATCCTCTCTTGTAGGGAGACGGTGAACCACGATATCTATGTCTAAACCCGACATGTCTTCATAAGACCAGGCGAAGATTTCAACGTATTCATTCAGCAGCTGTATCAAGCGCTCCTTGACACTTGATTCCAGATTGGCACCCACTTGTACTTCCTTCCGGTCTTCCTCTGTTCCTAAGTTGACTATTTCCAACAACTCTTCATGAGGCAAGATGGCCCTCTCTTCTTGTTGTAGAAGTCTGGCTAGCTCTCTTGGTACTTCACAATCTTCATCATCTTCGTATTCAGTCTGGTTGACCAAATCTTCAGAGTTATTGAAGGATGCAGCAGAATAGTCACCCATAGAATCCAGAGTGGATGGGTACCTGCATTTGTGAGTGTGGGTGTGTGTAAGGGATAGCCATCCTTAAACAAACAAAAATGCAAAAAGAAAGAAAATGAACACAACAGTTTATAAATGAAAAACGTCCAATGAATCATTAAACATGGCATATGAATATGAAGAGAATCAAAACCCTTACAAATGGACCTACATGCCCCGGGCAAGGCATGAGGTGAAAAAGTAGTGTGCAAATTGTTTAAAAGTAATTATTACAGACCAACAGGAAATGTTCGAAAGATAAGTTACTGATTAATGAAAGTAATGGGGACAAAGTATTTCGCCTCCCAGTTGTGCAGTCCCCCTCCGATGGTTGGGAAGATCCAGTCTTCAATGTTACCCTCTTCGTCTTCGTCTTCCAAAGCATTGATCCCATGAGGAGAAACATTGATGGGTGTCCTTTCAATTTTTGAGCGACGCATAGCTTTTTGCCCCGCAGCGGTAAATCCCAACCCAAACTTGTCTGTTTTGTGAGGAATGTCAGGCAACTGACCCCACACTGTGCTTTTTCCTTCCTTCATCGCAGCCTTCGCGTCTTTCAGAGATACCATCCTGGCCACCTGCTTGGGTACCTCGGCTACTACCTTTTCTACTACAACTTCGGGAGCAATTTCCTCTAAGTGTTGGAACGGTGTTTCGATGAATTCGCCCTCCACTTCCACATACCTAAAGGAGTTCAGATGACTGATCATGTACTCCTCTTCACCGTGTACGGTTATGATCTTTCCTTTGACAGGGTATTTCAGCATCTGATGTAGGGAGGAAGTGACTGCGCCAATATTATGTATCCATGGTCTCCCTAGCAAGCAAGAGTATGATGGGCGGATGTCCATCACATAGAAAGTTGAGTGGAATACTTCAGTGCCCACCTTGATGGGAATGTCGACCTCCCCATGCACCATTCTTTTAGACCCGTCAAAGGCCCTGACAATGATATTACTTGGTTTCAGCTCCAAGCCTTCACAATCCAATCGGTCTAGAGCTTTCTTAGGCAGCACGTTCAGAGAAGAACCAGTGTCGACCAAAACATGGGCAAGAGTAGTTCCTCGGCATTCAACTGACACATGCAATGCGTCATTGTGCTTTCTTCCCTTCGGAATCAGGTCAGCATCAGAGAAACCCAGGCCGTTGTCAGCGGTAAGGCTGGCTACACAATCCTGAAATTGATCGGCTGAGGTTTCCTGGGGCACATGGGCTGTCTTCAAAAACCTTATCAAGGCCTTGGCATGAGCCTCCGAACAAAGCAGCAAAGCTAACATGGAGGTCTTCGAGGGGGTTTGCCCCAGTTGCTCCACCATGTCATAATCACTCTTCTTAATTATTTTCAGAATCTCCTCCATTTCTTTCTTAGAGGTTTCGGGGATGACCAATGGCTGAGCCCTCGTCCTGACGAGCTCATCTTGGATCCCTTTCCCCTTATCAGCAGGAGTAGGAGGGACAACCACAGGAGTAACAACTTCTTCAACTAACGGAGTTCTTGCAGAAAGTTTTATCGGTGCAAGAGTAACCTTGGCAGCAGCTGAGGGTCCAAAGATTGCCTTTGGAGGGGCAATCTCTGGAGAGAAAATTCTCCCACTTCGGGTAATCTTGCTCGTACCGGCAATGTTTCCAATGTGGGTAGTTTCTTTGTCAGAGCTCTCTTCAGTTATCTCAATTTGTTTAACACCATAGTAGTAGATTTCTCCACCATAATTCCATGGTATTGATTTGTCAGATTTGTAGGGGACTGGCCCAAGCATGGTTATTTTCAGAGGTACAATCTTCGGAACTGATGTAATCTTAACAGGATTTTTAGGGACCTTGGAAAGATTGGTGGAAATGGTGATTATTGAAACATCTTTGATAGGGGTTGGAGTAGCAGGAATCTTTTCGAAAAGAATTTGTTGGCTGTCCATTAGGCCTTGGATGCCTATCTTCAGCAATGGACAGTCGATTGGTAGGGAGGAACAACAGTAGAAGTCTTCTTTACATCCTGGGAAAATCCCAGCTTTCAATAGATTCAACTTGATTGTTAGTAATGGAGTTACCAGATCATCAACAACAGCAACATACAGATCTTCTTCAATAGCATGGACATTGCGACCATGCTTCGACATTGGAGAGGATATTACGTTCGGCTTCTCTGGAGCATCAAACTCAACCTCTTTTGCATCTATCAAGTCTTGAATTTTATTCTTTAGCGCCCAACAGTTGTTGGTGTCATGTCCGGCGCTATCAGAATGGTAGGCACATTTGGCATTGGCATGATAGTATGGAGATGTGGTGTTAGGGTTTTTCGGTGCCTCCTTTAAACCAGTCAGATTCAACTTCAACAAATGGGGAAGAACTTGTGCAGGCGTCATATTGATGCGGGTGAACTGCCGTTGTGGCCGTTCTACCTGTTGTTGGTTAGGTCTAGACTGATTGGTACGAGGCTGATCATTTGACGAATTTTGAATCATCACGGCCCCCACAGTCGGTCGACGCTCAGTTCTCCCCAATCCCTTTTGAGAGTACACAACAACTGCCTCCTTTTTAGCTGGAAATGGTTTTTTAACAGTTGTAGATGCAGAGGCATCCCTTTAAATCTTCCCACTCTTAATACCAGCTTCCACCCGCTCGCCAGTCAGAATCAATTCAGTAAACCCTGCGGAAGAGCTCCCGATCAAATGGTTGAAGAACGGGCCAGATAGGGTCCCCAAGAACATATCAACTAGTTCCCTATCTGAAAGAGGTGGCTGCACTCTTCCGGCCAAGTCGCGCCATTTCTGGGCGTATTCTTTGAATCCCTCATTTGAGGCCATTCCCATACTCTGTAGCTGAGTACGGGTTGGCGCCAAGTCAGCGCTATATTGATACTGGCGATAAAAGGCAGCTGCCAAGTCCTCCCAGCTATGCACCTCTGACCTCTCAAGTTGGTAAAACCAATCTAGCTGTGTACCAGACAGGCTATCCTGGAAGAAGTGTACCCAAAGATTTCTATCGGATGAATGAGGTTGAATTTTCCTGACATACGATCTCAGGTGCATCTTCGGGCAAGACAGCCCGTCATATTTTGCAAAAATTGGCACCTTAAACTTTGGAGGGATCACAATCCCAGCAATCAATCCTAATTCTTCAAAATCTAACCCAGGAACCCTTTACAGCTCCATAGCTGCCAGTCTATCCTCCAGGTTTTTGTATTTGTCGTCCGCTGGCAGGTATTGCTGCTCTAAGTAGTCTTCATCTTCCTCAACCTCTTCCGCTTCAGCCTCAGACTCAGAAGGTAATGCAACCCCTTTTCCTTTACCGGTCCCCTCATCAGATGTGGAGGGGAATTCAAGAACTCTCCTAGCTTCATTCTCAAATCTTCTTCCCAGTGTAGCTACCCCAACTCTTTTCTTCTTCTTTTTTCCTTTTTCTTACTCTTTGTTCCCTAATAGTGCTTTAAGATCCTCCCGACCCTTTGCTAAGGTCATTAGGAGCTGTTGAAACTGTGAGTTTTGTGACTGCAGATCTTTGACCGTCTGTTCAAGATCCATCTTACTGAAATAAACAGCAGAAAGTTAAGGAAACCTGGCGTGAAGACCTGTTTATGCGTATGATGAATGATATGTTTATTCATGCAATGCATTCAAGGATTTAGAAATTCAAAATTTTTGCAGACAAAAAGAACACACGTCATATTAATAAGAAGAAATTTTGTCAGTACATAAATGCCCCATGGGCCAAATATTACAAAAAACTTCTTAAGGCAAAAAGACGTTGCACATCCTCTTTGGTGCGATGTAAGTGTTAAGGGTCTCCTCCTCGTGAAGTCGGCGGGTAAGCTCCAAAACCTTCTTCTCACTGGCGTAGAAGCTGGCTTCAAAAATATCCATTTCCTCCTTGAGTTGGATCCAACTCTTCTGCATTTCCTCCCATGATGTTGGCATGTCAGGATATAGGATGGTGTAAGGAACCTCTCCTTCCTTAACAGGCTCTTTAATCAAAGGGAGAACATGAGGGTAAGGCATCATAAGACTCTGGGCTCGGGTTCGTACCCACTTGAGGTAAGGCTCAAGAGGGATGGAGTTCTTGTGCCCCAGTGTCTTGCTATCTACCTTGTTAGGCATCCTCCAAGCTCTGATGAATCTTTGGCGAAGTCCTTGCGCATCGTTGTCGAAGTTAAAAACTAGGTCAGGAATTAGCATGTCATGAGGGCCATCCCTCCGTGCATATCTAAATTGTCTCAAAGATAGACAAGGGTTGTAGGTAATGCCCCCTCTAATGCCAAGTAATGGAACATTAGGGAACTCACCACAACGATCGACGATGATGACATTTTCTCTGGACCGAGAACACCAATGTATATCAGAGTGTGTGAGGGTCATCAACCGTTGTGACCACCTTAAGCCTTGCTCATTCTTCAAAATAGATTGTGGAAGGTGAGAAATAAACCACCTTGCAAGGAGAGGAGTACAACACATGAGAACACCTCTCTTCCTCATTGTTCGTGTGTAAAATGAGTGGAGGATGTCCCCAAGCAATGTAGGTATGGGATTCCTGGATAGGAAAATCTTGACAGCATTGACATCTATAAGTTGGTCAGGATTTGGGAACAAGACCAACCCATAAACAAGGAGTGCCACAATCTCTTCAAAGGCTTGCAGATCCAGGGAATTCCAACACTCTTGTGCCTTCTCAAACAAGAATTTTGCCAAGAAGCCCTTGATACCACTTCTAGTCTCCCAATGCCCCTTGATGTCAGATGGTTGCAAGTGTAGTGCTTGAGCAACATCTTCAGGCTTCGGTTCTTTTTCCGTACCGTTGAAAGGTAGTTGATTAAGAATAGGAATTCTCAGGAGTTGAGAAAATTCCTCCAAAGTAGGCACCAATTGATAGTCGGGGAATGTGAAACAGTGGTGAAGGGGGTCAAAGAACTGGAACAACACTTTCACCATGTCTTCTTCAATGCTGGTGTTGACTAGGCTGAGCAGTCTGCCATATCTTTCACTGAAGAGAGAACTTTCTGGAATTCTGGATGTAAGCTCCTTGAGTTGAGGAGGGATTCTCACAAGGTTGACTTGGATAGTTTTCCTGCGAAGAATTTCCATGACCTACAAAACAAGAACAAAGATGAAGATCCAAACCCTTGAAATGGTTAGTGGATGCATATGATGCTTTATGATGTTCATGATGTATGCACAAACATATGTACAAGCAAGTCACACAAAACCCTAGTTTCAGGCTTGCATGAGGTTTCATAGGTAAGTACCCTCTTGAGTGTAGTTGGCTTAAAAACCTGTCCTATAAATAGTAACCGGGTTCTAAGGAGCTCAATATCATTGAATTGTTTTCTATGTTCATTGTTTTGGTTTAGCCACTTAACTAGCGACCAAAATATTCCAAGAAAACAACCCTCAATGAGTGTAGTATCGAGTATCTACCAACTTCGGACTGCACCAAAGCCGGTCATCTCACTACCCCTAATAAAAGGCCAAGATGGTCAAGTAAGGTTCTAGGTCATTAGTGCTTAGTGACATCACTCAGCGGCCCCGTACTCTCCTTGATTGAACTCAAGGGTTACCGGTACTCACAAATATGTCGCACTAATATAGCTATTGCTTCAACCGTGTCGGTATACCCCGCACAGTTTCCACAATGTATTGCTATCTATGAATGTTTCCCAAATCCGGGTGTAGGATTTCAAGCCCAAACAAGAGAACAAAAATGTAAAGCAATCAAAACAAACAATTAGTCATGCAAAAGGGTGATCTAAGCCCTAAGGTTACTCCACTTTTAAATTTATCCCCAGCAGAGTCGCCAGTTCTGTGATACGGTGGGAGAACTGACTTGGTTTTGCGTTTGTATTCGCAAATGTTTCGGTTTAGCAAGAGTCGCCACCGACTTTTTATTTTATCCTAAGGAAAGGTTAAAAAGCACAGGAAAAACCTTTGAGATGTTTTCTTGGGTTCGGGGAGTAGATTATAGAAAGGGAAGGTATTAGCACCCTTTCTATCCATGGTTATCCTTGGGCTCTTAGTTACTTGCTTAGATCACTTGCCTTGCATTTTCAATTGTTTGAAATGGTGCTTTGTGTGTGATTTTGAAAATGTTTTGAAAAAGATGCCTTGTCTAGGCAACCATTGTAACAATTCTTTACTCGAATGTTTTACAAAGGTGTTTGTCTTTTTGAAAAGATGTTTCAATGTTTTTTTGAAAGTTGTTTTGAAAGTTGTGTTGTGGAGTGTGTTTTGAAAAATGGCAAGGATTTGTTTTGCAAGTTGGTCAAGTAACCAAGAGCTATCTACCCTAAATTTCTCAAAGATCTTTCCTATGTTTTGACCCTTTTAACAGTATTGTTCCACCATTGTATTTGATGGACAATCTTGTGTTAGGATGTTAACGGGACGGGCGCGGGTTATTGTTTTAGACCATGAATGCAATAGTGCCAAGTGTCTTTGGCAATTTTTCCTTTAAGGGGCTTGATCATTTTTTAGGCAACTTGAGAAAGCGTCATCGAGGGACTATGATCATTTGATTTGTTTTTGTTTTGCCAAAGAACTCAACATGCAACATGGCCCATTTTTGAAGACAACAAGTGGAGTAACCCTAAGGGTGCAAGTGTGTATGGTGTTGTCCATTTTCATGCATTTTTGTCTTTGTATTAGTCAAGCTATTTGATATTTGATTTTCATACAAACCCTAAGTCTATCATGGCATAATTTGAAAGCTTTTAAATGCGGAAATTAAAAGTCCTAAATTATTACAACATGATTATGGGGATGGGGGTACAAATGTTTGAATGGAGGGATATTTGGCAAGAAATTAAATCTAAACTATTACATCCATATTGAATATACAAATATCAAATTGTACAATATTTAAACAAATATAATAAATATGCAAAATGTATTATGCACAAAAAGGATTTTTTATGTATGAGAAAGTATTTTTCAATGTGAAATATAAACAAAAATAAAAAAAAGTCAAATTTGAATATTTTTGTCATTTAGGGCAAAATCCTAGTTTTCTAAATAAATAGCATCTATTTATTAATTATATACAATATTTGTTAATTATACACAAAAAAATAAAAAAGGAAGTATATTGTAAAAAAAAAGTATTTTTTAGTGTCATATATTAATAAAAATGTATTATTTTCATATTTTATCCTAAGTATTCTAATAAATATATACAAGTATTTATATTATATATTAAATATATTAAATATATACAAGAATAAAATATTAATTATTTACAAAAAATGTATATTTTAGAAAATGTTTTCAAAATATAAATAAAAAATAATGACTGAAAATAAATATATTTTTGTATTATTTTCTAGTGTTTTAAATAAAAAGGTATTATATTTATTTACATTTATATGCTAAATAAAACAAATAAATGCCAAATAAATGCAAAAAAGGGTGGAAAAATATTTTTAGTGTTTTTTCATGTTTGAATAAAAATATAAAATCAGAATCAAAAAGAAAAAATCAAAAATGATAAATATATCACACAATGGGCCAGGGGCGTGCAAATGGAAAAAAAGGGTGTAAACAGTAAGGGTGACTCAGGCCCAACCCAAGTCACCACCTTCTTCAACCTCCAGCCATTCTGTTTGAATTTCGCGCGCCTCCTTGCTCAAACAACAAACTCCTGATTCTTTGACTTTTACACAAAACTCATAACACAAATATTGTAGAGCATCAAATCACGAGTTCAAATATGTAAAAAACTTAACCTAACTCTAAGAAACCAGGGAAAATTTCTTCATCCCCAATTTCTGACCTAATTTTTCTTCAATGTTCATGGCCAAAATTCTCACAGCACACTCAATATAAATGAAAAGTAAATACATGGATGGCTTCAGGGCTATGAGGAGAACATGTTTCATTCACAAACCTAAGCCTAACTCTTCCTATATTGAGAGATAGAAGTTCATGTTTTTACCTGTTTCAGCTTGAGTCGTGTACAACAATGGAGGTATCTTCAATGGAGTTTGAGCTTTGGTACAGCTTGCCTGAAGTCCAAGGATGCTTCTCCAACACCTAGCTTGCTTTGAATCACTATGAATCGCGCTATGGAAGTTCACCTGCAAAACTGAAAAATGAAAATGGAAACAGGGGTTAGGGATGTTACAGTTTGTATCTAGGGCTTGGGATAGCTTCAATGGATGGTAGGGAGTGTGTTTGAACAAGCTTTGGCCAAAACGCACGAGCAAACTGAGTTGTGCAACTCAATCTGCAGGGATGCCCTGTTTCTTGCAGAAAAATGGTGTTTTGATGAATGAGGGGGTATTGAGGATGAAGGAATTGTGTTTTAGGTCAGTTAGGGTGTATGCAAGATGAGAACAAAGCTTGCTTAGGCTTATGCTTGCAGGAATGAAAGATGGTATGTGTTTTGCCAAGTTTCTTCTACTTGAAGCAAGAAAATGCAAGTTTCAATACAGGCCTGTACAATGCCCTAAAGTATGCTGCCCATCTTGTTCTTGATCAGAGGGATTTGTGTACAAATGCTAGCTTCAAAGATCTGGCCCATGCCTCTTGGATTTGTTATTTGACATAAAGTGCATCTTTTCCAAAATGGCAAATTTACTTTTTCCAATTAAGGGTTAATCTTGCATGTAATGACCAAATGAACAAAATAACACCTTAGCACAATGGTTAGGCATTTAATTATGGTGTGTGGGACTGGTTTTGAGGCCTGCAAGCTAGCTTGTATAAGCTGATTTGAAAAATGCCAATGTATGAACATGTATTTGGTTATGAACAAAAATGGATTTTGCCCAACTTTGCAAATTCGATTCTCCCTAACCACAAGGGTGTTTGAGAAGTTCTTGGACAATTTGGAAAGCTTGGAATATGTACTACATTCCATATTTGTAATGAAAATTGAAACTCCAAGTGGAATCATGTGAAAAATGGCCATGAAGTTGGGCAAGAATCCTTCCTAGAATAGGTCAAAATTTTTCTAAGTTAAAAATGTTTTGCACCCTTGTTCCAAAAATCATAACTTGAGCTACAAGCTTCCTTTGAGAAAACCTTGTGAATAAAAGTTGTAGATTTTGCAATGGACTACAACTTTCTTGTTTTGAGTTTTGTTTGAATCCATTTGCATCTTGGTGAAAAAATGGGACAAAGTTAGGAAAAAATAAGGAAATTTTATAACTTAGAAAATTTCTAAGTTATGAAATTTCTTCATTTTAAACCCTAATTTGCAATTTTGGGTTTCTTGATGAACAGGTTTCATAATTTGACATGTCTTGATGAAAATGAATCTCGGCACTTGATTTTGACCAAAAAGTCAAAGTTTGAGTTTTCAGTATACAGTCAAATTTTGATCAGTTGTCTGGAAAATTCATCTGTCAATCCTATGCATTTGGGATCTTTTGAACTTGTTGAATGTTTCAAGACAATGCCATTGATTCCTTGAGTCCATATGTGAACTTGGTTTGCCATTGGTTAGGTCAAACAGTCAAAAATTGCCTTTGTGCAGTCAAAACCCTAAAATGACCATTTTGCCCTTTTGGTGATCTGATCGAATTTCTTGTGGAATTGTGATCCAAACTTGACCAAATGGTTCATATGAGTTCATTATGTTGATGTGGGTCAAAAATTATGAAGTTTGACTGTCAATTGGCCACAGTTGACTTTTTCCCTAATACAGCTGATTTCTAGGTCAACTGTCCAATTGACTGGGCAAAGATTGGAATCAAGGCTTGAAACTTGGTATGGATAAACTTGTGAGTCCAACATGAAGCATGAAAGTCACTTTGGGAATTTTAGGTCAAAACATCTTTGTGCAAACTCAAACCCTAATTTGGGTCAACAGTGCAAGGAGGAGTCTTGAGTAGAGCAAACCCTAACTTGATCTTGAGCTCCAAGGGTCTTGTGGTGAGAAAATGTTGATGAAATGAGAGGGAAATTTTTGGGGTACAACAGAACCTACACCTTATTTTAAAGGGGATGCGCCATCTTACTTGGCGCCTAGGTATGAAAGGCTTTCCCTAAGCCAAGTGAGATGGCGCCTTAGTGCAATGGGGAGGTGATTTTTGCGTTTTTTTATTTTAAATGCGGTATGTTACGTAAACGATATAGGATCACAAAAATTCGAATTTTTATTTACACAATATGATTACACAAAAATATTACATAAAAAAATACAAAATAATCAGTGGTCCCCCGGAACCCGGTAACGACCCGCGGTTCCGCATCCCCGTCCTCGCCTTTCCCGTGCTGGGTTTTGTCATGTTTCCTATTGTGGCAGGGTCGATGGCCCAACGAAGTCAATGCATTCCGGATCCATGAAATCAGTCAGATCTCCATATCTAGAAGATCCTCTTTAGTATAGTCGGTTACCCATACCCTTAAAGTTTGGTCGTGTTAGTGGTGGGTGGGGTTCCATGGTTGGTCTATAGCACTGGTCGTCTGAGTACATGGGGTAGAAAGGAAATGAATCCTGGGGTGTTTGGTATTGGGAATGTTGGGTGGTTTGGTGATGTGGTGGTTGATGGTAAGTTGGGTCGGTTGGTTCATAATCTTCGAAAAAATCCCAGATCAGGGCTAAGGTTAGATATTGAGGGGCCCATATTGGGATATGTAGAAGACTGGAATTGTGTGTGGGGCATGCGGGTGTATTGGTATTGTGATTGAAATTGTGGTTGGGTGTGAGGCATATGAGGGTATTGGTATTGTGGTGGTGATTGTGGTTGGTTGTGGGGTATGTGAGTATAATCGTATTGTGGTGGTGATTATGGTTGGGTGTTTGTGGTTCTGTTTCGCCGGGGTGGTTGGTGGGAGGTTGATGTGTGTTGGGTTTGTTGTTGGGGACATGAGGGTTGTGCCCATTATGTTCGTGGGTCAACCAAATACATTGGATGAGACACGTGCATTTCTGGGGTACTAACCGATCTGTACCAAGCAAATTATTGATTCGTGTGTCGCATATTACCATGGTTGAGGAAAACTAGGAATTGCAAGACATGTCGGTGACGCGTCTGCCACATATTACACCATTATGGAGAAAAATATTTCCAGTTGGTAAGACCCCATTACGCGTCGACCATTTTGAGATGCCACGGGGACAAACAAGTTGGATCACAGGGTATCTCTTGATGCATTCCAAACTGCATCTTGACACGGTTGCTGTGGTGCATCTCCACAACATTGAACCGTATGATTGCAGTCTTTACGCTCCAAATTGCTGCATACTCGGAGTTTGGTTCATGGTCCAAACCCAAATATGGTCTTCAGACAAACTGCAGATAAAATTAAATCAACTTAATGAAAACTTAATAAATAAATAATTTAAAAGTAGAAAATTTGAAAGGTATGACGTACATCATCAGGGCCAAGGTGATCCAATTGATTGTGATATAGAGCGATATTGAATCTTGGATTCTTTCCGTAACCCATACCCCTTACGTAGTACCTAAAGGAATTGGAAAATATTTTAAGTTTATCATATATTTGGTGAAGAGATGAACAATAATAAATGATATAAGTTAATGACTTACTTTGTTGTGTATGGGAAAACGAATGTGTTGTTGTTGACGGGGTTTAGGGACTCCATTCTCCACCAACCCCAGGCTTGAAGTAAAAAAGTGCAGCTATAAAAGGTACATTTTTCCTTGATTGCATTTTTACACAAGGAACTGTATAGATGGGCTAAAACAGCAGAACCTAAACTATACTTTCTAGTTTTTTCAAAGTCTCTAAGTAAATTTAAATACATGAAATTTACACTATTTCCCGTAATTTCAGGAAATAAAAAGGTTCTAAAAAGTATCATTATATAATTTCTAGCTTTTATTACCTTAGCTAGCTCGGAGGAATTTTCG
Source organism: Vicia faba (assembly GCA_948472305.1). Classification (NCBI taxonomy): domain Eukaryota; kingdom Viridiplantae; phylum Streptophyta; class Magnoliopsida; order Fabales; family Fabaceae; genus Vicia; species Vicia faba. Next base: position 1,039,907,898 of record OX451740.1, read on the forward strand.
TTCAATTCCAGAGTCGCATAATGATTTTTGAGCTCAGTAAGTAGTATACCCTGACCTCTCGCACCACCACCTTCAACCATATCCCTGCCCAACAATTCTTCACACAGAGAATTAGGCTGTTGAATCGACCCATTAACCGCCTTACCGTCAACAGGGAGACCCAATAACATGTACACGTCCTCTAGTGTGACGGTACATTCACCTATTGGTAGATGAAATGTGTGGGTCTCTGGTCTCCACCTTTCCAACATTGCAAGTATGAACTTTGAATCAATCGTGCAGTTGGAGATATTTATAACATTTCCAAAACCTGCATATTCGAGATAGGGTACGATCAACGGGTCAGGAGCAAGGTAGTTGTGTGACCGAATTCTGAATATTTTAGTATCCTAAGATAAGAATGTAAAAAGTGTAAGAGTCCATAAGATGTATAAAGCATTAATAGAAGTATGAAAAATTTATAAGTATACAAGAAACTTATAAATGCTGCAATGTTGTCCCTTATGCCTCTTTGAGAATCGCCCATTGTGAGAAGAGCCATTGTTGAAATTGTCTGAGATTATGAAAGAGTTTGTAGAAGAGAGTGAGATGATTGTGGATGCAATAGAAGTATGTGATGCTCTGTATTTATAGGCAAAATTTTATCACAGAGTAAGTGAGGTGGTTGATGGGTGCATGCATGCATGATAAGTGTCACTCTTGCAGTGTAGGTGCAGGCTAGGTGGCAGCCTTGGGGAAGGCATCTCTGCATGCATGTAATACAATTGGACATGTAGGGAGGCGCCATTAGACTTGGCGAATGAGTACAAAAATAAAAGGTGTTGCCATCCTTGTTGGCGAATTAGAGGTGGCATATGTCGCAGTGTAGGTGCAGGCTAGGTGACAGCCTTGGGGAAGGCATCTCTGCATGCATGTAATACGATTGGACGTGTAGGGAGGCGCCATTGGACTTGGAAAATGAGTACAAAAATGAAAGGTGTTGCCATCCCTGTTGGCGAATTAGAGGTGGCATGGGTTGTAGTGTAGGTGCAGGCTACATGACAGTCTTGGGGAAGACATCTCTGTATGCATGTAATATGATTGGACATCCCAGTTGGCGAATTAGAGGTTTCTTATTGTTGTTTTATTCAAATTCAGTACAACCTATTTAATCCTACATTTATCAAAACACTTCTACACTTACTCACTCAAACACTCGAACATTAAAAAATTCAAACAATTAACTCAAATATTTAAACAATCAAACACTTAAACCTTCAAACCTTCAAACCTTCAAACATTCATACACAATGGCCTCTGCACCACAATATGTGATCAGTGCATATTTCAACAGTGAGACATACATTTGTACCACCTCTGGGTTTTTGTTTAGAGACATTGAGAACATCCGATTTTGTTTAAACAGGAAAGCCAATTTCTTATATTTCAAAAAACGACTGGAGGCCAAACTTGGACGAGGTCCCGTGACACAAATCTTTTATCAGAATCCGTTTTTTTGGTAACAACCAAATGATATTTTATAAGGTTGAGGTTCTAGATGACGAGGACCTTCAGAATATGTTTTCTAGTCATGATTACTCTGGGTACGACTCTATTGAGTTGCACATTATGCTGCGAGAGCCTCAGCTGTCACAAGTGGTTGATCCTCTAGAGACTGAACAAGCAGAAGTAGATGTCGTTGACGAAGAAGAAGATGATGGGTTAGAGTTTGATGACATGGTCAACGATGATTCCGAAGACGATGGGATACCTGGTATACCTTCAAACGAGATCTACACACCACCTCCGCACATGACAAACTTCAACATGGGCAGAGATGAACCTTCACCTGATTTATTTTTCAATCCTTATATGCAGTCGGATGAAAACTTAAAAGAGAAAGACAAATTTCGTAATAGAGAAGAATGTATCCGAGCCATAAAAAAGTTTCACATGCTCAACTCGGTCGATTTTAAGGTAGATCGTGTAAATCCAGAAAGGTACAAGATCAAGTGTATCCACCCAAATTGTATGTTCAAGCTCACTGCATCATACAGATTAAGAGGTAATTGTTGGGTCATAGGTTCTATGTCCACCCACATGTGTGTCACTTCTACTCAATCATAGGATCATCGGAAACTAAATTATGATCTCATATGTTAAGAAATCCTACCCCTCGTCAGCAACGATCCATCATAGAAGGTGAAAACCATAATCTGTCACATCACTACGGTATTTAACTATACTTCGTCATACCGAAAGGCGTGGTTAGCAAAGACCAAGGAGATTGAAAAGGTATATGGAAACTGGGAGGAGTCATACAAAGAACTAATGCACTTCAGACTTATTCTCCGGGTACTGTTTACATTATGGAAACATTGCCGGCATACGCCCCAGATGGTAGTCAACTCACCGAAAATGGAATATTCAGTCGAGTGTTCTGGGATTTTTAACCTTGCATCACAGGGTTTGCATCATGCAAACCAATTATTCAAATTGATGGGACTTGGTTGTATGGGAAATACAAAGGCACGCTACTGATGGCAGTTGCACAAGATGGCAACAACAACATTTTCCTAATTGCCTTTGCCCCAGTCGAGGGATAGACTGGTGGTGCTTGGAGCTTTTTTCTCAAGAATCTCCGAACACACGTGGCTCCTCAACCAGATCTCTTTTGATCTCTGATAGACATGCATCTATTGAGAGTGCATACAATAATCCTGTAAACGGTTGGCATGACCCTCCTTCTATGCATGTCTATTGCATTAGACATATTATCCAAAATTTCACGAGGGAGATCAAAGACAAAGCTCTTAGGAAAGCGGTTATGAATGCAGGATATGCATTGACACAACCTCTGTTCAAATATATCGCAACGAGATCCGATTATCAAATCCGAACACTGGTAGGTGGATCGATAACATTCTGATAGAGAAATGGACTAGGTCATACGATAATGGACAACGATGGGGTCACATAACAACAAATCTGATTGAATCCATGAACAGGGAATTCAAAGGCATATGAAACCTCCCAGTAACTTCTTTGGTTAAATCAACATATTTTAGGATGGCTTCGTTGTTTGCCAAAAGAGGTGAAATGTGGAATTTTGTGTTGCAATCGGGACAACTATGGAGTGAAAGCTGCATGAAGTATATTAAGGAAGAAAGTGCCAAAGCCAACACCCATCTGGTTATACAGTTCGACTGACACAACCACAACATAATTGTTAAAGATACTATCGACCACAACGAGGGGCTGCCAAGACAAGAGTATAAGGTTATACTACCTTCTCGTTGGTGTGATTGTGGCAAGTTTCAAGCTTTTGTATGCCTTGCTCTCATGTCATTGTTGCGTATGCCTATACTCATCAAGACGCATTACAACTTCTGTCTCCCTTTTACAAATCTGAAACCTTGCTCAACGTATACAACAACAACTTCCCTTTGGCAGTAAAACCTGATTATTGGCCTGCATACAACGGCGAAATAATATGGCACAATGACCAAATGCGAAGGAATAAAAAGGTTATTCCCAAAAGTAAGCGCATCACAACTGAAATGGACTCCCTTGACAAGCTGGAAAGAAAGTGTGGTTTATGTCGTCAGGTCAGACACAATCATAAAAATTGTCCGACTCGAGCTACTAGCTTAACCACATAAAAATTGTATTACAAAACATCTTTACTTTTTGAAGTTATAAACATTACATTTTTTCATTAATAGCATTTGTTACAATAAACCTTGCGCGAACAACACATAAAACACGATAAATCGTCTACAAAATTACAACCGTTAAAACAATTTCATCTGACCCATGCATCATTAACATTACGTCACTGTATGTTTTAACTTCCTCCAACCAAAAATTAGGTCTTCCTGTCGCAAGTGAGGTGGCTGTTCTTCTTCGCTGGATCCTTCTAATTTGTTCCCCATCCTCGATGTCTCCCTCTAGCAATCACATTAACTCTCTCTTCAGACGCTCCATGGAGTGAATGTACCAGAATTTCATTTTCATTGGAGGTTTGGTGGTTGAGAAAATAACGTAACCATCTCTGGTAAAAATCATGGGTGATGTCATGATGCAAATAACAGAGAAAAAAATAAGAAGTCAGTGCGAGAAAGTGTGAAGAATGATGGAGAAACAGACAAATTGTTTATAAAAAATGCATTTTGCCCTAGGAGTCAAGTGAGAAGGCGCCTCCCTTCACTTTTAGAGTGCATGCGCCATCTCACTTGGCTAAAATAGAGTGCATGCACCAAGTGATATGGCGCCTAGGGAAAATGGGCCAGTGCATGCGCCATCTCACTTGGCTCCTCCCTTGTGGGGTTTTCTGAAACATGGTTATTTGTGTAATTTTCTCCGAAACAAGGTTATTTGCGAATTTTTTTTAATACCTAGTTATTACAATAAAAAATCTATGTTTATGATGTTCATGTTTATTTGAGAGATGTTGTTATACTCTCTAGATATTTATGTTGATTGAGATGTATGTGATGATGGCCTTTAATGCCTAGTATTTGTGATATGATTGTTAGTATGGGATTTCAATCATTAATATTACTATTTTGAGTTAAGAATTATTCTTCTGTGAGATGCTTATGTGATATAGTATGGAACATGATTCTAAATGTGTGTTATGAATATGACCAATGTATTAGATTTGTTGTCGTGAAGTAAATGTGACTCTCTTATGTGATGTGCATGCTAATTTACTCTGATGTTGTTATATATTTATGCGGGGTAGAAAAGGGGTGTTACATTAGTGGTATCAGAGTATAGTCGGTCAATTTGTCAGGTTATTAATGTGTTTATTTCCTTTTGTATTCGATGTGTGTTGTATACACGATCGGTACTATTTTTCTGATGAGGGTTATTGGTTGTTTGCTTGTTTGGAATTTTAGGATGATGGTTGCCAGAAGGAATGATGATGCTATTGCTAAGGCATTGACAATGTTGGCCAGTACAATTGGGCAACAGCCGCAGGTCAATGCTGTTAACATGAATGAAGATGATGAATTTCGTGCTTTGGGGAAGTTCCAGAGGAACAATTGTCCAATCTTTGAAGGAGAGAATGAACTTGATAAAGTGCAAGTTTGGCTGAAACCAATTGAGAAAATCTTTCGAGTCATGAGTTGTACGGATGCACAGAATGTGAAGTTTGGTACTCATAAGCTTGAGAAGGAAGCTGAGGATTGGTGGAATAACACTGTTCAATGGTTTGATGAAGATGGGATTGAGGTTACTTAGGCACTTTTTAGGGATGGGTTTCTGGAGAAGTATTTCCCTGAAGATGTGTGTGGCAAGAAAGAGATTGAGTTTCTTGAGCTAAATTAGGGTAATGGAACTATGGTTGAGTATGTTGCAAGGTTTCGAGAGTTGATTAAGTATTATCCTCACTACAATACTGCTAATGCTGAGAGATCTAAGTGTCTTAAGTTTGTGAATGATTTGAGACCTGAAATCAATAAGGCTATGGGTTATCAGTAGATTACTAGATTTTTTGAGCTGGTTAACAAGAGTAGGATCTATGACGAGGATAGTCAAGATAATGCTGCTCACTATAAAGCTTTGTATGATAAGAAGGGAAAGGGCTAATTTAGAGGGAAGCCATATGCTGATAAAGGGAAGCAGAGATGTGGTTATAACAAGAAGTCGAGTAGGGGAGGAGCTTTTACTCCGGTTAGGTGATACAGGCGTGGTGTCGAAAGTCATCATGCTCCTGAGTGCATAAGTGCTGGTGTGAAGTGTTTTAAGTGTGGCAAGTTTGGCCATAAAGCTAATGATTGCAGCGGTAGTGCGAATGTGACTTGTTACAATTGTGGTTAGCAAGTGTACATTAGTACCAAGTGTGACAAGCCAAAGAAGGAGCAAGCTAAAGGGAAAGTATTTGCTTTATCTAGTTTTGAGACTGCTGTTGAGGATAAACTAATCTGAGGTACATGCTTTATTAATGGTACACCTTTGGTTGGTATTATTGATACTGGTGCGACACATTCTTTCATTTCTTTGGATTATGTTAAGAGGTTGAATCTTGAGTTATCTAATATGAATGGAAGTATGGTTATTGACACTCCTACTATGGGTTCAGTGACTACTTCATATGTGTGTTTGAATTGTCCATTGAGTATTTTCGGTAGAGACTTTGGGGTTGATTTAGTGTGTCTTCTGTTAGATCAACTTGATGTTATTCATAGGATAAACTGGTTGGAATTCAATCATGTTTATATCAATTGTTTTGATAAAATGGTTATCTTTCTTGATTCTAGTTTTGAGAGAGATTTGTTTATGTCTGCCAAGCAAGTGAATGAGTTCGTGCAGGATGATGTTGTGTTATTGGCTTTGATGGCAACATTGGAAATTGTTGGAAAGCAAACGATTGTTGAATTGTTAATAGTTCATGATTTTCCTGAGGTATTTCATGATGATGTAAGTGATTTGCCACCAGAGAGTAAGGTGGAATTTATGATTGATTTGATTCTTGGTACTAGTACAATATCGATGGCTCTATATCGGATGTCAGCATCTGAGTTGAAAGAGTTGAAGAGTAAAATTAAGGAGTTTCTTAAGAAGAGATTTATTCGTCCTAGGGTGTCACTGTGGGATGCACCTATTTTGTTGGTTAAGAAGAAGGAAGGTATTATGAGGTTATGTCTGGATTATAGACAACTGAATAAGGTGACTATCAAGAATAAGTATCCACTTCTGAGGATTGATGATTTGATGGATAAGTTGGTTGATGCTTATGTGTTTAGCAAGATAGATTTGAGGTTTGGGTATCATCATATTCGTGTGAAGGCTGAAGATATTCAGAAGATTGCTTTTAGAACAAGGTATAGTCATTATGAGTATTTTGTGATGCCTTTCAGTGTGACCAATGCATCTGGCGTGTTTATGGAGTATATGAATAAAAATTTTCATATGTATCTGAATAAGTTTGTTGTTATGTTCATTGATGATATTTTGATATATTCGAAGAGTGAAGAAGATCGTGTTGAGCATTTGAAGATTGTGTTATCTGTGTTGAAAGAGAAGCAGTCGTATGCTAAGTTTTCTAAGTGTGAGTTTCTGTTGAAAGAAGTAAGTTTCCTCGGTCGTGATATCGAGTGGTGGTATTGTTGTTGATCCGTCGAAGGTAGAATTTTTATCTCAATGGGAAGCTCTGAAATCTGTTTTTGAGATTAGCAGTTTTCTTAATTTAGCAGGTTATTATCGGAAGTTTATTGAAGGCTTTTCCAAGTTATCTTTGCCATTGACGCAGTTGACTAGGAAGGGACAAGCTTTTATTTGGATTACACAATTCAAAGCTAGTTTTCAAGAGCTTAAGAGAAGTTTGACAATCGTTCCAATTTTGATTTTGTCTAATCTGGCAGAACCATTTGTTGTGTATTATGACACTTCATTGATGGGTCTAGGAGGTGTGTTGATGCAGAATCGACAAGTTGTAGCTTATGCTTCAAGGCAACTTAAAGTGCATGAAAGGAAATATTCGACTCATGATTTAGAGTTAGTTATTGTTGTGTTTGTGTTGAAACTTTAGAGGAATTATTTGTTTGGATTAAGATTTGTTGTGTTTATTGATCACAAGAGTTTGAAATATTTATTTGATCAGAAGGAGTTGACTATGAGGCAAAGAAGATGGTTTGAATTCTTGAAGGATAGTGGTTTGAATTACCATCCTAGTAAAGCGAATGTCGTGGCTAATGCATTAAGTAGGAGGTCTTTGCATATGTCGATGTTGATGGTGCGAGAATTGGAATTACTTGAGCAATTTCGAGATATGAGTTTGATTTGTGAAGAGACTTCTTCTTGTTAAGCTTGGTATGTTAAATCTTACTAGTGGCATACTTGATGAGATTTGAGAAGGTCAGAAATTTGATTTGGTTTTGGTGGATAAGTTGATGTTGATCAACCAAGGTCAAGGTGGTAATTTTCAGATTGATGAGAATGGTATCATGAGATGTCGTGATAGAGTTTGTGTTCTGAATATAACTGATTTGAAGAAAAGGATTTGTGAGGAAGGACATCGTAGTGGATTGAGTATTCATCCTAGAGCTACTAAGATGTACCAATATTTGAGGAAATTATTTTGGTGGGTAGGAATGAAGAAAGAGATTGTGGAATTTGTGTATTTTTGTTTGACTTGTCAGAAGTCAGAGATTGAGCATCATAAGTCGTCTGGTTTATTGCAACAGTTATCTATTCCTGAATGGAAATGGGATAGTATTTCTATGGATTTTGTTTCTGTTTTACCTAGAACACAGAGTAATTGTGAAGTTGTTTGGGTTATTATGGACAGGTTGACTAAATTTGCACACTTTATTCTGATGAGAATGGATTATCTGATGGAGAGACTTGCAAAGTTGTTCATTTAGAGGATTGTAAGTTTGCATGGTATTCAGTCGAGTATTGTATCAGATAGGGACACAGGGTTTACTTCGAGATTTTGGGAAGGTTTACAGAATGATTTGGGTACAAAGTTACATTTGAGTTCTGCTTATCATCCGCAAAGAGATGGTTAGACTGAGAGGATGGTTCAGTCACTTGAGGATATTTTGAGAGCTTGTATTCTGGAACAAGGAAGTTCTTGGGGTAGTTACTTGTCTTTGATTTAGTTTACTTATAACAACAGCTTCTATTCGAGTATTGGAATGGCACGTCCGAGGTTTTGTATGGTAGAAGGTGTAGGACGCCTTTATGTTGGTATGAATCTAGAGAGAGTGTTGTGGTTGGACCTGAGATAGTTCAACATACTACGGATAAGATTAAGATGATTTGATAGAAGACGGCGACTTCTCAGAGTCGTTTGAAGAGTTATCATGATAATAGGAGGTATGATATTAAGTTTGAGAAGAGAGATCATGTTTTTCTTAGAGTTGCTCCGATAACGGGTGTTGGTCGAGCTTTGAAGTCGCGTAAGTTGACGCTGCATTTCATTAGTCCTTATCATATTTTCGAGAAAGTAGGTGAAGTGGCTTATCGGATTGCTTTGCCTCCATCGCCTGCTGATCTCCATGATGCGTTTCATGTGTCTCAGTTGAGGAGATACATTACGGATCCATCTCATGTTATCCAATTAGATGATGTTCAAGTGAGAGACAATTTGACCGCTGAAATATCACCTATGAGGATCCAAGATAAAGAGGTGAAACAACTTTGTGGTAAAGAGATAGCCTTGGTGAAGGTAGCTTGGGGAGGACCAACAGGTGGAAATGTGACATGGGAACTCGAGAGTCTTATCCTGAGTTGTTTATTTGAGGTAATTTTCGAGGACGAAAATCTTTTAAATGGGGGAGAGTTGTAACACCCCGTTTTTCTTTAGTAATCATTTTAATAATTATTTATTTTATTAATTATTATTTAATATAATAATTAATTAAATTGTGTGATTTTGTGAATATTTAGATTAATTGTTTAATTGTGTTTTGGGTTAATAAATATTAAAATAGCAATATTGAGTATTGGGCCTCAGTGTCACATTAGAATGGATGGGTGAGATAAGTCCACTAGTGAAATAAGGGTTAGTAAGAGTTGTAAGAGAAAATAGAGATAGAATTGTAAAACAAGAGAAGAGAAGAAAAGGAGAAAAGAAAGGAAGAAGGGAGAAGAGGAGAAGAGAAGAGGGAAAGATTAGAAAGAGTCTACATATAAGGTAAGAGTGGGAATCCTTGTTATTATGGGATTATATATTAGCATGTAATAGGTAGTAACATGAATTAGGGATTTCAATTTCAATTTCTAGGTTTTTGATATGCTTAGGTTTTGAAATGTGAATCATGAATTGATTCGGAATCATGTTTTATATTGTTAATGGATGATATATGTTAGATATAAGTTATAATATATTTAATTGGTGAATAATGGATGTTGGAATGGATTTTAGGTGAAAAATCCGTAGCAAGACAGAACTCTCCGCAAGCAGATTTTTTCTGAAATTTGCAGATGCCGCTTAGCGCGGTATAGGGTGCTTAGCACGATTGCCTGAGTGCAGAAATATTTTATTTTCTTAAATGGGATGGGGGTCTTGTATGTTATTATTTATCATTGATTTACATGAATTTTAATAATTTATTCAATGTGTTTTGGGTTGGTTTTGGATGGATTTTAATGAGAAACATGACACTTGATTTATGTATGTAATTGTTGGGAATTGATGTTGATTGAAGATAAGATGGTTTGTACTTGTTTACTATATATTATAATGATGTGTTGATATGATTAATGCTATGAGGATACATTGTATGTGATTGATAACATGATTGATGTATGTTGTGCAATTTGGTGGAGATAATTCAAATGTGTTGAAGTATGTGAAATATGATTGTATGATTAAGATTGAGGGATGGTCTTAATTGCATATTATTGTTGAGTTTGCACATGTACATGCATCATTCGTGTCAAGAGGCAATGTTTTCCGTGTGAATTATTGACTTGTCCCAAACCTAATGCCGAATGGGGTTTGAAAGCTTAAGACCGAATCAAGCTTTTATTGGTGGTTATCTGTCTGAAGGATGGACCTGGGTGGAGCGATAAGGATAACATTTGGTACCACATGCATATTGAATTGAGTTGCATTAGAATCACATGTGTCGATGTGAAATGTTAAATTGGCGTACATTATGTGATTTTGGTGTAAATGTTACGTATGTGGTATTTATGATTGATTACCTTTGAATCTTGTATCGTTGAGCAATGTTGTATATGTAATCATGTGAAATGTATTGAAGTATGTTACTTACATGATTATGTGAAGTGTGATGAATTCATTTGATGTATGTTTATTATGCATTACTTATTATTATATATATTTCTATAATGATGTGAATTCTCACCCTTCTGTTGGAATGATGTTTTATATGATATCGCTCAGGTACCGAAGATAGTGGTGCTTCTAGAATAGATTAATTGGAGGATATAAGTTTCTTGTTTATCCGCTTACTAGGTAGTAAGTCATTCCCTGGTCTATGTAACATGGGAACCTTTTGGATTAATGTTATGTTTATGATATTCATGTTTTTTTGAGAGATGTTGTTATACTCTCTAGATATTTATGTTGATTGAGATGTATGTGATGATGGTCTTAGTGCCTAGTATTTGAGATATGATTGTCAGTATGAGATTTCAATCATTAATATTACTATTTTGAGTTAAAAATTATTCCGCTGTGAGATGCTTATGTGATATGGTATAGGACATGATTCTAATCCGTGTTATGAATATGACCGGTGTATTAGATTTATTATCGTGAAGTAAATGTGACTCTCTTTTGTGATGTGCATGCTAATTTATTTTAATGTTGTTATATATTTATGCGGGGTAGAAAGGGGGTATTAAATTAAACAAATTACAAAGTCAAAGAAAATATCATTTTTTCTAATAAGAAATTATTCAATCCATTAAAACGAGTACAAGGGATACTCGAACCCGAATACAAAGACACTCTAATCAACCAACCTTCCTAAAACAAAATAATTACTTGGTATACCATTCAAAGTAAGAACTTGTACTCAACCTATTACAATGGATAAACATCCATTTCCAAGATAGAGAAAATAATTGATGACATAAAATGATCAAAACTAAAAACGCTATCTTTAAAGATGATCATATTTCACACCAACCAAATGTTCCAAGATATAGCCATCCAAATTATCGTAATAATATATCGATCCCTCTTATCCTTCAACATCTAAATAAAAAGTAAAAAATGAGAGAGCTCCTCGAGACTCAAATCTTCTTTGACATCCAACCAAGAAGAAATAACCGCCCAAATTCTTTTACTGAGAACACACCTTGTGAAGAGATGATCCAAAATTTCCAGATCCACAAAGCAAAAAATACACCCCTTATCCCTTTCCTCTATAATAATTTCTCTTTTAACTAATTGATCTCGAGTAGGAAGCCTATTGAGTAACAATCTCCAACCAAACATTAAAATGTTAGATGGTACCTTTGTTTTCCAAAGATCCTTAAGAGAAACCGTCGTATTCTCCATTACGTCACCTCCTGGGTTCTATATTCAGAAGCTTCAAAATAGGAATTAACAAAAAATAACCATTTGCTTCTCTTAACCATTCAAACTCGTCCTTGGGGAATTGATGTAAAAATGTTGTCGTCAATGTTGAGCAAAACTGATCTCATAGATCCATTACAAGAAAAAATCAAATTTGCAGGGCGAAAGTGTCGGGTGATAATCAACTCGCAAATCAATGTACTTGTAAGGTGTATTTCACCTTGCAATGCAGTTTTTTTTAAAGTTATGTTTTTCAATCTCGCAACAGTTGGTGAGAAATTCAATTTTTTTGAAAATAACGTTGCAAAGTAGAAAACATCCCACAACTATTTTTAAAAAAATTGGGGGCAAATTAAAAGTTGCTTTTACTGAGGGTTTAAGGTGGTAGGTGACCGTTCTAGGCATTTACTGACACATGTTGCGAGGTGAATTTCACCTCGCATGTCCCAACAACATTAAATGTTACAAAGAAACTATCACCCCGCAAGGGTTTGTTAAAAAAATAGGAAGAAATTAAAAGTTGCCTTCAGTTTCCATAGCCACTTCATTATCTCTTTCTTTTCCTTCACTTTCCACCATTCAGATTTTTACCCCAAACCCTCAAAACTCTCTCCACAAACTCTTAAACTCTCTCAAATCTTTGATTTTTAAGACAAACAAGACTCAATACTCAAATATCTTGTTGGATTCAGATTGCGTTTCAATTTTTTCATCAAATCCATTTATTGAGGTACACATATAAAATTAATTGTTTGTTATTTAATATTGGGTTGTATGAGCTGGTTTAAATTATATATTTTTATTGAAGTTTGGATGATAAAAATAATGATGGTTAGATTTATGTAGAATATTTTAGAAATTTTGTGATAAAATTTATATGATATTATGTACAAATCAGTTTAAATGATAGAATATATGTTTTTAGTATATCTAAAATTGTTGAAAGCATTAATAATATTTGTTTTTATTTTTTATATAACAAAATTTGTTATAAATGGGATGATTATGTATGTCTATCAATTAGGAGATTTTAATTGATTTTCTATTTATTACATATGTCCTATAAATAGGACTTATATTATACTTGAAATCGTTATTGATAATGAGAATAATACAATGTTATTTTCTCTCTTCTCTTTCTTTACTTCGTCTTTACTCTTTTATTATATTGATTATTATTAATTTCATAACACGTTATCAGCTCGAAGCAAAGACTTGCAAGGTAACATTATTTATTACTATTTTTATAATATATATTTTCTACCTGTTATTTATAATATATTGATTAGAAAATAATATTTATATAAATTTTTGAAAAACTAATCAAACATCCCTAAAGAATAGAAAAACAAAATTTATATAAGTTCCGGAAGAACTTATCAAGCATCCTTGAAGGATAGCAAAATAATATTTATATAAGTTCTTGAAAAACTTATCAAGCATCCCTGAAGGATAGCAAAATAAAAGTTTATTATATAGTTTCCAAAGAACTTATCAAGTATCCATGAATGATAGAAAAATAATAAGTTTATATTGTTCCTGAAGAACATATGGAGCATCCCTACAGGATCGAAAAATATTGAATCTCTTATATAGTTCCTGAAGAACATAAAAGCATCCCTGAAGGATAGCAAAATAATTAATTTCTTATATAGTTCCTGCAGAATAATTAATTTCTTATATAGTTCCTAAAAAATAGATAAATCATCAAGATAATATAGCAAAATTAGTGTTCAAGTGTTCTTAAAGATTATTTTTAATCACAAGATAATTTATTTTATTTGATAATATTTAGAATTTAATAGTGATTTCGTTCTCTCAATATAATAATTTATTCTATTTGATAATTTTATTTTTGATTTTTGTTCTCATAAGGGGTATTAAGTTTTTATGACATATATAAGTAGAAAAAAAATCTCTTCGATTGTAAATTTATTAAGATTGACAAATACTTGTTTCAAAATTGAATGTTATTAATTTGTGATTATTATCAAATTTAAAATTTTTTATTTAGATATCCAAATTGTAATTAAATTATATGTCATCTATTTTTAAAAATATATTTTATATAAATAATTTTATTATTTATAATGGGTTGAAACAAATTAGAAAAATCTAAACATATATATTATTCTAAATCAGAAGTTTACAAATCACACTTAAGTATATTGTTGGCGAAATGGTCATCTCGGGTGTATTATGATGTGAGATTTAGTTTTAAAGAATCAAAAGTTTTTTCAATCCAATAAAATTTGTATGTTTCAAAAGGAAAATTTGAGAAATTGAGTTTTTATGATATTAATTGTTGCATCAACTAAAAAATCATGCATATGTCTACTCACAACCAGAAGTTTATGAAATTATTTTCTCAAATAATGAGACTAAGATCTTGTTTTTTTGGATATTTTTAGAAATTTCTGTATTAGTATCACATATATTATTAAAATGATATTGATTATCATGTAATAATGTTCATAAAAAATAAATTTGAAGATCCATTCTTTAGACGTCTAAAGTTAATTATATAATTGATACTTATGATATTATTAATTACAAATTATATATTTGGAACACCCAAAGTATGATATTAAGATATTTATTCGTATCAAGCCAACACCTTGCGATACATTTCTCTTTCCTTGATGTAATATATTTCAAGTTAATAACCTAATACTTCCCGTCTAAGTGAACTTTTGGATGTGTTGTGTATTTTTCAATTGCTCCAATATAATACACTAAGACGAGTACCGAAAGAATATTGAAAAATATATTTGATATAAATTCCAATTTTGAGATATAATTTTAGAAAACAAATGGATACTTGATTGCAGTCCAGTAGGTTGATTATTAATTGAGAAATTAAATTTTCCAATATAAGGGGAGGGATTAAGCGGTTGAAGAGTGAACAAGAAGTTCATATACAATTTAAAATAAATTGTCATATTGACCCTCGTATAAACGAATATGAAACAGAAGTTAAATATATTTCTCATTTGTAAAGTTTATAAACTAATTATCAGATGTTAATACTTCAATTAAAGTAGCTTATCTTATTGGATAATCTAATATTGAAAATGAGTTGAAACCACACATGAAGCGTGGTAGGTAAGTTGGTTCTAATTTTAAAAGTCCTCTACAAGAAAAGGAGATAAAATTAAAGACGACTCAAGCGAGGATATGTAAACTCTAAGAGTACTTTGACATAATTTATTTTGAGTTCCATAAGAACTAACTAGGTACCTGGAATTTATAAAAATAAAGAGATCTCGATAAATTATGTCAGAGAACCAAAATTAAGTCAATATTGACTATGTCTTCGGATAAAACATAGCGCTAAACATGATAAATGATAACGAGGACCATGAATCAAAGTCTATTAAAGATTGTAGATAAAGTGAAAATTGACCAAAATGAATATATTCAATTGAAGAAGAATTAAACTCACTTTACAAGTGACACGATTTTGGACCTGTTGTCTAAACACCTCAAGGTGTAAAACCAATGGGATATAAATGAGTTTTTGAGAAAAAGAAAAATAAGAATTGTATAAAGTTTGATTTGTTGCTCAATGATTTTCGCAAAGATCTAAGATTGATTTATATGAAACATATCCACCTATAGTGGATTTAATTAATTTTTCAATATTTGATTAGTCTTCTAGCGCATGAAGGGCTTAATATGAACATGATGGATGTTGTGACATCTTATTTATACGGCTCACTAGAAAGTGACATTTACATGAAACTCCCAAAAGAGTTTAATATATCAGAGACACATAATTTTGGATATGGAGAAAGCTACTCCATAAAATTTAACAAGTCTCTTTATGAACTAAAACAGTATGGACACATGTGGTATAATCGTCTTTGTAAATATTTGTTAAAGGAGAGATATACAAATAACTCCAAATGTCCTTGTATTTTTATCAGGGCCGTCTTTGAGGGCGTGCAAGGCACCCTACCGCGCAGGGTCTCAAAATTTTCAAGGTTAACTTATGGTTAAATAGGGCCTCATCAAATATCTCTTAGGTTAAATTGTGATTATATAGGGCCTTTATTTGTTTTGTCCTTGCTAAATTGTGACTAGTCTACATAGGGCCTCCAAAAACTTGAGAGAGCTCTAATTTTTATGAAAATATCTGGAAAAGAATTTGATATAATAGATATATATGTGGATGACATAAATATTATTGGAACTTCTGAAGAGTTTCTAAAAGCTATAAATTTTTTAAATAAATGGTTTGATGGGAAGGACTTGGAAAAGACAAAGTTCTTACAAGGTGAACATTTAGACAGTGGAATTTGCATACACCAAGAAGGTTATATAGAAAAAGTGTTAAAACATTTTTATATAGAAAAATATTATATATATATATATATATATATATATATATATATATATATATATATATATATATATATATATATATATATATATATATATATATATATATATATATATATATATATATATATATATATATATATATATATATATCAAAAATGTTAAAATGTTCCTATGTTGACAAATCCCGTATGTCGTCTACCTCTATGATAGTAGATAATTTGACGTGTAAGAGATCCTTTTAGACCTCGAGAAGAGAATGAAAAATTAATTGGTTCTGAAGTACCATATCTCGGTGTAATTCAAGCACTGATTTATGTTTCTAATTATACACATCATGATGTATCAAGTAATATTACTCTATTAATAAGATATAATTCTTTGCCTACACGAAGGCATTGGAACAAAGTAAAAATATACTTCGTTATTTTAGGGGTAAAAGGATATGAGTTTGTTTTATTTGTATTCATATTAAAATTAACAGGTTATGCAGAAATATAATACTTTCCAGATCCTCATAATGGTAGATCACAAAAGTTATTTGTTTACTTATGGTGGTACAACTATTTCATGGAGACCACTAAATCAAACCATAACAACAACCTTGTCTAATCATGAAGAAATTTTTACCACTACATGAGGCAAGTTGAGAATGCACTTGAATGAGATCCTAAATTTAACACACACAAGAGACTTGTGATTTGACTTCTAGAAAGAAATACAACAACCATATATGAAGATAGTACTGCATGCATTGCTCAACTGGAAGATGGTTACATTAAAGGAGATCGAACAAAATACATTTCTTTTAAGTTATTTTTCACTCATGATCTTCAATAAAGTGGTGATTTAAGCTCCAACAAACTTGTTTATCTTAGTGCAAAAGATTGGTTTTCATCGTTGAAGAAATGATCGTTCAGCTGAGGGGGAGAAATGAATCTGTTCAACTAAGGGGGAGAAATGAATTTTTCTTAAAAGGATATTGTACTCTTTTTCCTTCACTTGAATTTTTCCCACTGGGTTTTTACTAGTAAGATTTTAACGAGGCATATCTTGAAAAAACATCCAAGGGATACTGTTGAATAATGGATGATTGTCTCCCTATAGTTTTCTTTCTTATTTGTAATAATATGTATTGACTAGTAACATGGTATTTCATTCAAAAAGAATGTTGTACTCTTTTTCCTTCACTAGAATTTTTCCCACTAGGTTTTTTCGAGTAAGGTTTTAACGAGGCATATTCTTTATGGACATCCAAGGGGGAATGTTATAAATGGAATGATTATGGATGTCTATCAATTAGGAGATTTCAATTTATTTTCTATTTATTACATATGTCTTATAAATAGGACTCATATTTTACTTGAAATCTACACTGATATAGAGAATAATACAATTCTATTTTTTCTCTTCTCTTTCTTTGTGTAGAATATTTTAGAAATTTTGTGATAAAATTTGTATGATATTGTGCATAAATTAGTTTAAATGATAGAATATATGTTTTTATTATATGTAAAATTCTTAGAAAGCATTAATAATATTTGTTTTTATTTTTTATATAACAAAATTAAAATAATAAATATTCATTTTTTAAGTTTGTTAATAACAATTTTTTTCGTTTTTTTCATATAAATAATTTTTTCCATGTTTTTAAAAAGTTTGTCAGGTGTTTTTCACTTTGCAACTTGATGTCTATTCAAATTTTCCAGATGCATTTCACTTTGCAACTTGCTATCATATTTCATGTGATACCTTCATGCTCTACTATGACACAGACTGCTTTGCTCTGGGAAAGGTGTTGTGAAGTGTATTTCACCTGGCAATGTTGCAGCGTGAATTTCACCTGACAACCTTGCATGGTGATTTCCTCCCTGCAACATATTGCGACTAATGCTTTTACGGGGCGTTTAGTATACCTCGTAATAGTTTAGTTATTGAGTGATATTTACAATTGTGAAGTAAATTTCACTTGGCAACTTGATGTTTTTTTGTAGTTGTCTGAATCCAATGCGCTAAAGTTATTGAAAATAGAATAAAGATTCCAATGCCACACACCATTAATCCTTTGACTTGCTTCGTCTACTGATATGAATTAATCCACTGCCTCGTCGAACAACTCCGAAAAAGCTTCCATTATTGACCCTACACAAAATAAGGTTAGTAAAACAGTTCCCAGTATTTCCAGTCTTGGTATCAAGCAGTAACAATTTCCTCCACCAAATTAAATCGCCTTAATTGGGCATATTTTTATCATTGGAAAACAACTTCATATCTATATTCACATATATGTGTCTCAATAAAATTCTCCAAATCGAAGTCTTTTTCTTAAGGATTCACCATTTCCACTTGGACATAAGATCTCTATTGAACATTTTGACATTTTTGATACAAAGACCACCATAAGCTTTCGTTTTGCAAACCGAGTTCCAACTCACCCAATGGATTAATCTCTTATTCTTCACCCCACTCCATAAGAAATTACTTTGAATACTTCGAATCTGTTTGAGAACATTATATGGAACTTTGTAGAATGACAACGAATATAAGGGTAAAACATTCAAAATGGAATTGATTAAAACAACTCTACCGCCCAAAGGGAGATATCACCCCTTCCATGAAGAAAGCCTTATGCTAAAATTTCTCAAATGATCCTTCCACGTGAACTCTCTTCTATGGTTATCCCCTACCATAATTCCTAATAATTTTAAAGGCGTTGAACCGCCACCACAAGTGAGGAACATAGAAGCTTCATTAAGATTCTAGTCACACACGTTAAAACCAAAAATATTACTCTTGTAGAAATTGACTTTAAACCCTGACATCAACTCAATTCCCCTAATAATGGCCTTAACACCCCAAAAATTATCTAATCTTCCATATCCCAAAATAATAGTTTCGTTCGTGGATTGTAGTATACCCATTTATTCCTCTTCGTTAATTTGAAAACCTTTGAACTCAACTAGTTCCACAGCTTTATTCATGAGACCCGTGAGAACTTCCATGGAAATAACAAACTAGAAAGGAGATAATGTATCCCCATAACCCTTTTTCCATTGTAAAATCCTTAGTAGCACTTCCACTCACTAAAACCAAAATGGTACTCTTGAAGATACAAGTTTCCATCTAAATTAACCATAACTCCTCAAATCCCATCTTACTCATAATGAATCTCATGTAGTTCCAACTAACACTATCACGCGCCTTCTCGTAGTCAACCTTTAACATCATACACCTACTTTTCTCCCTTTTTTCTAAGTCAATCACTTCATTAACAATTAAAACTCCATCCAAGATGTTTCATAACGAAATGAATGCTGATTGCTTAGTAGAAATAAGCTTGCTTATAACCCTTTTCAAACGCATAACCATGATTTCAGCTAGAATTTTGTACAAACAATTGACAAGGCAAATCGGTCTATATTCTACCAAAGTTTGAGGATTATTAACTTTAGGGATAAAAGTAAAAAAATGATTGTAGCGGTAGAAATGTTCAAGACTAAGCCATTGGATTGACTAGACTTTATACAAATCAAAATAAAAATCGCCACCGCGCTTTATTTTTTCCAAAGGAATGAGAAAAGAGAGAATAACCCAAAAAGGGGGAAAGATTCAAGGTAAGAGGGTTGGTTATGCAAAAGGAAGGTATTAGCACCCTAAACATCTACGGTAATCCACAGGAACCTCTTTGTAAAAATCTGTATATTTTGGCTATAAAAATGTGTTATATATAAAATGGATGGTGGAGGTGAGAAAAGAAATATATATTTTTTATGATTTTTGCACCCGTCGCGGTTGCGAACCTTTAGTGCCTACGTACCCCCTTTCATGCAATAGGGGATTAGGGTACACGTAGTTCCTCTTTTAAAAGTTTGAAATACAAGTGTGTTGGTTGATTTTAAGAGATAAGACATCACCATCATTGTCCGTGTGGAAAACATACTTACTACCCACAATCATGAGAAAGGAGAATTTGCATCATCTCAAAGTGGAGGATATGGCTTGGATTTTAAAATCAACAATGCCTCACTCAACACTCAAGTGGAAAATATCTCTCTTCACTACATATTGTAGAAGTATAGTTGTTCACATCACTACAAGGATTGACAAGAGTCTAACCTTTTGAGAAAAGTTTAAAGATATAAACCAAAGTGGCAAAAATGGTTTGAAATGAGATTAATTGACTTTAGTCTTCTCACAAAAATGTCAAGGTATTATTAAATTGATTGGAGTTTATTTATGAAAATGTTTTGAAAATGCATGGACCTAAGTCCAAGTTTATTATGAAAGTGGTTTAAGTTTCAAAACAAGAAGAGTTTTCAAAAGGAGGGAGAAGATTTTTGAAATTAAAGAAGATGGGAGGAGAAGAAGAGGCTATCCTAAAGTGTAAGGTAAAAGCTAAGGATAAGAACCATCTAACCAACAAGAAGCCAGAACTTGACATTATGAGCCAATATAGAATTCCCATTCTTTGGATTGAAACCAAGCAAGCAAAGATACTAGACCTCTTCAAATGTGTTAAGTCTTCACAAAAATTGGGCAGAGTAACGACTGTATACGGGTGAATTCCAGATTACAAACAAAGGATGTAATCACAAAAACCTGCACACAAAAACAAACAAGCAACCCAATGTCTTGAGGTAAACCTCAATAGCTCCAGACAAAATAGTCAGATTGGATCACAAGGTCTCCAAGATAGGCCAAGGTTTCTAATCCTAAGTCCAAGAAAAAGTCCCATGCTCTATAATGCCAAGGATAGTAACCAAATAGTTCAAGTACCATTAAGAGTTTTTTAGGGTTTATGTTGATTATTAAGTATCTTAGGAAAAGAAAAAGAAAAGCTCAAGTGAGCAAAAATAAAGATGGCAAGAAGATAAATGCTCAAATGAGCAAAGATGAAAATGACATGAAATGAAAAATGCTAAAAAATAAATAGTACATAAAGCATAAAAAGAATAAAAGCATAAGATAAAACAAGTCAATAATTAGTGGTTAGTTGGATGACCATCTTGAAACTTGCATTTGGAACTCATTAGAGGATTGGTAGAACCAAAGCCTCCACACAACAAGTTGCATTTGCTTTTTGTCAAGTATATCATCCATTTGGAATTCTCATAAGTACCATTTAATGATCAACGATGTTTAAGTGATTCGCGTTGACCAAAAGTGTTGTAGATCCATTAGAGGATTGGTAGAACCAAATCCTCCACACAATGAATCTCAAGGTTATTGGATCAAAGAGATCAAATTAACATACTTGGGCCTGCAATCATAAGTTTGGGCCATAAATGATCATTTATTCGAATCGGGACAAAATTTAGCGCTATGTTAAGCAATCATAAGTGGACTTATATAGAAGTCACACCTATTTTGAGGCCGGTCAATAGCAATCTATGCACCATTTGATTTGAGATATGATATAGAGATCATGCTCCAACAACATTTAGTGCAATGAGAAGGGGATGAGATGAAGAGGAATTAGGGTAAAAAGAGAAACCACATTTGAATTAATATTTAATCAAACTATTATTAAAATCATTCATCCATTTTTTATGGAGTTAAACTCAATACCATGGATCCAATGATGTTAATAAAGTCATGATCAAAAAATCAACCCAAGACAGCCAGAAAATAATCACAAAATAATAATATAATTAATATATACATTAAAAGGTTTAAAAATGTTTTAAAAAAGGAAAATAATGAGGAAAATATCAATTATATTCAAATTAATCAAGAAATAAAAAATAAGACCATAGAAAAATTAGAAAAGAGGCCAAGTAATTTTACAAAATTTTTGGTAATTTTTAAAAGTCAGAAAATATTTTTTTAAAATTAAAATAAATGGGTAAAATAAACAAAAATAGTAAAAAAATGGTAAAGTCAGAAACAAAAATAAAATCAGGTCACCAATATTTGTCACAATATCATTCGATCATTCCATAATTTTTTCAGAATTTAAAAATGTATAAAAGTATTTTTAAACATTTTAAACAAATCAAATAAGTATAAAATTTATAAAAAATACCAAAACACAAAATTAAATTGTGAAAAAATAAAAATCAGAAAGACAATAATCAAAAATATTTTTCATAATTTCTTCAGATTTTTTGGACTAAAAATGAATTTTCTATGATTTTTTGAAATTTAAAACAATTAAAATATAAAAATCAGAAAAAGAAAATAAAAGTAAAAGATGTGGACCATTGGATGAGAGTCAAACGCGTTAGTAATAAAATCCAAGGGATCTGGTGCGCTGTACATATCATGGTCTTTAATGAATAATGTACAAAATCAATAATAAATCAGATTTTTGAAAAACACAAATGGCACGCCATCATTGGTTGGAAGATGACACGTAGGTCATCTTCAACCTCCAGCCAACATGATTTGCAGGTCTCTCAAACTGTAAAATTAGAAGCTCAGACCTATGCCAATCACTTCGTCTCTTCAAGACGAAAACAACCACACCCTCGCGCCAAATTTATATAAACTATAGCTCAAGCAATTTGGAAAGAAAGTTTTGAAAAGGGATTTGAAAATTCATGGTCAAAATGTGCTTCCAGTGAAATGTAAGTGTTGTGACTAGAACCAGGGTAATGAGAGCAACACAATGATATCAAAGTTTTGAAGAATTGATGAAGGAATCTACCTATTAAAGTTGAGTTGCAGAGTTCTGAAACTGGACTTCTATGGAACAGTATAGGGCACGATTCTTGAATGTAATTATATGGTTAGCTTCAGGGAAGATTAAGGAAGGTGAATTGAGAGAAAAAATGGATTGAAAAAGGCTGGAGAATAGATTTCGAAGTTGCTAAATTCTGGGTTATGAAGCAAGTTTGGCAGGGTGATTATGGCTGTCTAAGCTTGGGAAATTGAATGGGGAATGGCCCTCTATTTATAGGGAAGCAAATGGGATCAAAAGTAATAGAAAATGATGCGTTTTGGAGGGAATTCGTGTGGGTTTGCATCATGAAGAAAGTGTGACTCAAACTTAATCAAAACTCAGCCAAATCGTGCGTTTCACGATGCTAATCACTTCTGGCAAGTTGATAAACATGATTAGAAACAAAAACGCGTGGAAATCTTGTGATTAGAAGCCAAAACAAAGATTTTAAAATCCTGACTTTGGAAAAATTCAGTTTCAAACTACCCAATTCAAATCCATGGCATTTCCACCTCAAGGGGTCTTAGGGCATAATTCTTGATGCTTTGGAAAGATGAGGTTACAAGATTTTCAATGGAAAAAGAATAGAATCAAATGGATGCTTGAGCTGAAATTTACATGGAGTCAAAGTTGAAGAAAAAGAGTTGACTTTCCATACTTAGAAATATTTCAAATTCTTCTTTAAAAATGACCTATAATCTTTTACATCCAAACATGGCCTTCCACTTGGAATTTGCTCTTGACCAAAAAATATGGAATGAAGTAGATCTCTTGAATGACATTTTGCAATTTGAACCACTCAAAATATCCAAAAATTGAGCAATTTATGACTTGTTGAAGTTGGCCAAAAATCATGAAATGACCTATAATCTTTTGCATTCTTAAGGCAACTTCCATCTATTTTCTCACTTTGCACATAAAAGAAGGAATAAAGTAAACATCCTTAAGATCATCATGAAAAAATAATGGGCTTAAGGTGATAAAAATTGACCAAGTTATGACCATTTGAAGTCACATATGGAAAATTGGGGATTCATCTGAGTGACTTGTAATCTTTCTTCTTCACCAAGTTTCTTCCATATGAAAACTCCTTGGAACTTTTTAAGTGATTTGTTGGTAAATCTTTAAAGAGAAGGATGTTTTTGGAATCACTCAAAAATACCAAAAGATGAGCAAGATATGCTCCTTTGAAGTTCAAAACCCTAGCTCCTAAATCAAGAAAATGCTTTGAGGAACTTTGACAAGTTTGAACAAACTTTTTGTGCCAATATTCTTCCTTTGTGAATAGAAGTTATTGAGGATGATGATGAGAACTCATGGCCACCAAAACTACTTTAATAGTGGAGTTTGAATTTCTCAAGCTATTGACTAGGGCATGGAAATAAACTCATGAACCCATGGAGCAACTTGCTAAACCTCATTGCCTTTACCTACATTATTAACAAGTAAGACAAACCAACATTGTATTTTATTAATTAGAGAGAAAATCAAAGCAAAATATCCATGATCACAAAAGAAAACAAGTCAAGGTGCTTGGTAACTCCTCAAAAGAGCAAGGCTAAAGATAGGGAGAAGAACCAAAAACCCTAATGTGATCTTGTTGTGATTGAAACAATATGGTATGATGCAAGAATCTTAGGGGGAAAAATCGGGGTACAACAACTGCTTTTATTTAAGTTTCTTCTATCCGGAGATACGAAGGTTAAAAATCTTCGTGTCGGCGTGATCGAAGACACTTAAATATAAAACAATCCCTATTTTTGGCCCTAAGATGCCATGCAAATGCTTATGCGTATGAATGCATGTGAATAGTACCAAAGAGACGCAAAGTAACATTGGGGATGCAACAAAAATGAAGAAACAAAGGAGCAACCCCACCAGGAAAATAAATCAATGGTGAACCACAAGAACAAAATCAGAGAGGAAAATAACAAGCATCGACGTTCACTGCTGATGTCCTACCAACATTGGCTGAAAGTAGAAAGAGAAAATATATCATATCACCACCGTTTATTGACGATGAACTATTAACGTTCACTGAAGATAGCAAAAAGATAACAAACACCGATGTTCACTGCCAATGTCCTACCAACGTTCATTGAAAGTAGAAAGAAAATATATCATATCACCGCCGTTTACTGACGATGAACTATCAACGTTTACTGAAGATAGCAAAAAGATAACAAACACTGACATTCACTGCCAATGTCCTACCAACATTCACTGAAAGTAGAAAGAGAAAATATATCATATCACCGCCGTTTACTGATGATGAACTACCAACATTCACTGAAGATAGCAAAAAGATAATAAACACTAACGTTCACTGGCAATGTCCTACCAACGTTCATGGAAGTAGAAAGAGAAAATATATCATATCACCGCCGTTTACTGACGATGAACTATCAACATCTACTGAAGATAGCAAAAAGATAACAAACACCGACGTTCACTGCCAATGTCCTACCAACGTTCACTGAAAGTAGAAAGAGAAAATATATCATATCACCGCCGTTTACTGACGATGAACTATCAACGTTTACTGAAGATAGCAAAAAGATAACAAACACCGACGTTCACTACCAATGTCCTACCAACGTTCACTGAAGGTAGAAAGAGAAAAATATATCAAGTTATCCCCGAAATTCAGGTGTTTCACCTAGAACGGGTCTCAGCTTCTTCTTTAACCAAGGAAACCTGCCTGGAAAAGATCAAACATAAGTTGTCTCAAATAACAAGACTTGTTACTCATTTTCACGGGGAATTGCAAAAAGAAATGACTTTCTGGAGATAGAAATATGACTTCCCGGGGAAATGTCGTGATATTCCTGTCGAGGAGATAAAGTCTTCCCGTGCAAAATAAATGCACAAACCAAAACTCAAAGTTTTCAGAAATCTAAAGTAAATAATATTGTCATGCAACCACATATCTAATTCAGAAATAAACTGGAGCAAGATGGCCAATGAAGATACATCCTTTGAGAAATAAACTCAAGAGGGAAAACCAAATTCAACTAAGCAAAGAGCGCTGCAGGAAGATCAAAACACAATGTCAATGAACGATGGTTTTTATCCATTCATGATGTATGTATGGATGTATGGGTGCTATCGTGCATATGCTAGTAAAAGGATACATAATCAGTATAAACAAACAAAACTGCCTCAAGTACTAACAACATTGGGCTAAACTTCAACCAGAAATATCATTCCAAGAAAGGTAAAACCAATTGCGGAAACCAAACCTATTGTCTGCCTTAACTTCACTGAGGAGAAACAGTTTTCCAAAAGCAACATGCCTACTGGAGATTGCAAGACTAGCCTCAAATAAAGCAGACTAACGCTGAAATAACCAAACCTCACTGGGGGATTCAAGCCTACCTCCCAGGAGAAAAAACTGCGGATTGAAAATTTTACATCACGAACACCCATACAAGAGATGCCCTGGGATAACCTTTCCAGGAAATAAAGAAGTCAACACTAGTGCCAATACTGCAAAAAGAGCGACATCTCCGCTCACCAAGGGAATAGAACCTTTCATCATATGAGGGAAGACTTTGCTGGGGAATCTGGGACGGAGGCTTCTGACCACGCAAATCCAAAATAAAAAGTGAACCAAGACCTGACTGGGGATAATGGGATCACAAACCCAATACTGTACCTTGCACCCACTGGTATCGTTTTTAACTTATTTGAGAAACACACAAAGATTGCGCACACCAGCAAAAATGACCTGAGAAAACCTTCATGAAGGGAGTAAATCTTCTTAAAACAACCGGAGTTTGTTCATTCTTGGGATCACCATTTTTGTTGTCATTGTTTCATCACAAATCCCAAAGTAAATTGAATTGTAAAGATCCTTTCTTTTTTTTTGAAAAGTCGATTTTGCTTTTTAATCTTTTTGCTTTAAAAGTTATTATCAGTAATAAATGGAGTCTTTGCAAGCTAAATAAAAATAAGAACATAAAGAATTGGGCAAAAAGCTCGAATTTCATTAATAGAATGGTAGTCTGCGAATGGCGAGACTCCATGAATGATTACAAAGTTTGGGAAATGGTAATACATAATGGAAAAGATACATTGAGATACAATGACCACTATCCCCCTAGCAACTTTTGAAATCTTGAGAAGCAACTTTTGTTAAAGTATGGTGAGGATCTGAGAAGATTTTTGCTTCAATGATCAAGTCTTGTTTGACGTAGTTACTTGCCAAGAAAATCCATAACTTTTGCCTAAGCTACCCTTGAGGGTTTTCAACTTAGCGGGAAATTTATTCTGTTTACGTCTCTAATTTTTGCCTAGACCGCCCTTTCGGGTTTTTGGCCTACCGAGACGCTCCTTTTTGCCTAAGCCGCCCTTTCGGGTCTTCAACTTAGTGAGCTGTTCTTTTATTTCTTTAGGCGAAGTATTTCTTGATTGCATCAGCATTCATGGGACGTGGGAACTCCTCGCCATCCATAGTTTCAAGAATTAATGCACCACCAGAGAAGGCTTTCTTGACAACATACGGGCCTATAAAATTGGGAGTCCACTTTCCCCTAGAATCAGTGTTGAAAGACATGATCTTCCTGAGCACGAGGTCACCTTCTCTGAATTCACGAGGTTTGACCTTTTTGTCAAATGCTTTCTTCATTCTTCTCTGATATAACTGCCCATGACATAAAGTTGTCATTCTCTTTTCTTCAATCAAATTCAATTGGTCAAACCTGTTCTGGACCCATTCAGCCTCTGTCAATTTGGTTTCCATTATCACACGCAGCGAGGGAATCTCTACCTCGACAGGGAGTACAACTTCCATTCCATACACTAGGGAGAACGAGGTTGCTCCTGTTAAAGTGCGAACAAATGTTCGATATCCATGCAGAGCAAAAGGGAGCATTTCATGCCAATCCTTATAAGTGACAACCATTTTCTGGATAATTCTCTTGATATTCTTATTAGTAGCTTCAACAACCCCATTCATCTTTGGCCTATATGGAGATGAATTGTGATGGACAATCTTGAATTCTTCACACAGTTCTGTCATCATCTTGTTGTTCAAATTCGAGCCATTGTCAGTGATGATTCTGCTCGGCACACTATACCAACATATAAGATTATTTTTGATGAAACGCACAACCACCTGTTTGGTAACGTTGGCATATGAAGCAGTCTCTACCCATTTGGTAAAGTAGTCAATTGCTACCAAGATGAAATAATGTCCATTTGAAGCTTTGGGTTATATCATCCCGATCATGTCAATACCCCACATAGAGAAAGGCCACGGGGAGGAAATCACATTGAGAAGTGTCGGAGGCACATGAACCTTGTCCGCATAAACCTGGCATTTGTGGCACTTCTTTGCAAATTTGTAACAGTCAGACTCCATTGTTAACCAATAATATCCTGCCCTTAGCATCTTTTTAGCCATCGAATGTCCATTAGCATGAGTGCCAAATGAACCTTCATGAATCTCATGCATCAACATGTCTTCTTCGTGTCTATCCACGCATCTGAGCATGACCATGTTATAATTTCTCTTGTATAACACACTTTCATTGAGGAAGAAACTGGCTGCCAATCTTCTCAGTGTCTTTCTATCTTTCTTCGACGCACCAATAGGGTATTCCTGAGTCTGAAGACAATGCTTGATATCATAATACCATGGTTTTTCATCTTCTACCTCCTCTGTTGTAAACACATGAGCGGGCCTATCCAGTCGTCGAACTGTAATTCGGGGTAAATCATTCCAAGTATTTACTTGGTACATGGAAGCCAGAGTTGCCAGAGCATCCGCCATTTGATTTTCATCTCTTGGAATGTGATGGAATTCAACTTTATTGAAGAAGGGTAATAATCTTCTAGCATAATCTTTGTAAGGAATCAAGCCAGGGTGACGAGTATCCCATTCTCCTTTAATATGATTTATTACCAAAGCTGAATCACCATATACATCCAGAATTTTGATTCTGAGATCAATAGCTTCCTCAAAACCCACGATGCAGGCCTCATATTCCGCCATATTATTAGTGCAATCAAATGTTAACCTTGCAGTAAAAGGAATGTGCGATCCATGAGGAGTAACAATTACGACACCAATTCCTTTACCATAAGCATTCACAGCTCCATCAAATATCATACTCCAACGAGATTCAGGGTCGGGGCCCTCCTCAGTCAATGGTTCATCATAATCTTTCACTTTCAGAAACATCACATCCTCATAGGGGAATTCATACTCTGCAGGCTGATGATCTTCCACCGACTGGTGAGCAAGGTAATCTTCCAACACACTACTTTTAATAGCCTTTTGAGTGTGGTACTCGATATCATATTCAGATAACAACATCTGCCAGCGGGTAATTCTCTTAGTAAGAGCAGGATTTTTAAAAATATACTTGATTGGATCCATTTTGGAGATCAACCAAGTGGTATGATTCAACATATATTGCCGCAAACGCTTTGCCGCCCAAGCTAAAGCACAACATGTCTTTTCTAGCGTGGAATACCGCAATTCACAATCAGTGAACTTTTTGCTGAGATAATAAATGGCGAATTCTTTCTTCCCTGTTTCATCCTGTTGTCCCAGAATACAACCCATGGATTTATCTAACACTGTTAGATACATAATCAACGGTCTTCCTTCTATGGGAGGGAGCAAGATAAGAGGTTCAAGCAGATATTCTTCAATACTCTCAAATGCCCTTTGGCAGTCATCTGTCCACAGACAACCTTGATCTTTCTTTAACAACTTAAAGATTGGTTCACATGTTGCAGTCATATGGGAAATAAATCTGGAAATATAATTCAAATGCCCAAGGAAACCTCTGACTTGCTTTTCAGTTCTTGGTGATGGAATTTTTTGAATTGCTTTGACTTTATCAGGGTCAACTTCAATTCCTTTCTGGCTAACAATAAAACCCAACAATTTCCCCAATCTAACTCCGAAGGTGCATTTATTTGGATTCAAGCGGAGACGATACTTCCTCAAACACTGAAATAACTTCAACAAATCTTCTATATGCCCTTCTTAAGTTTGGGATTTGGCAATCATATCACCAACATATAATTCGATTTCTTTGTGCATCAGATCATGGAATAGGGTCGTCATAGCCCTCTGGTACGTTGCACCAGCGTTCTTCAACCCGAAGGGCATCACTCTGTAACAGAATGTTCCCCAGGGTGTGATAAACGTTGTTTTTTCCATGTCCTCTGGAGCCATTCTTATTTGATTATACCTGGAAAATCTGTCCATGAACGAGAATACTTTGAATTTTGCTGTGCTGTCCACTAACATGTCGATGTGAGGCAATGGAAAATCATCTTTTGGACTAGCTTTATTTAGAACTCTGTAATCTACGCCCATGCAGACTTTTCCGTCTTTTTTCGGTACTGGGACAATATTGGCAATCCATTGAGGATACACTGACGTCACAAGAAAACCATCATTAATCTGCTTTAGGACCTCCTCTTTGATCTTTAATGCCATATTCGGGTGGGTTGTTCTCAACTTTTGTTTAACTGGCGGACACTCTGACTTCAACAGCAAACGATGCTAGACAATATCTGTATCTAGCCCAGGAATATCTTGATAAGACAAAGAAAAAATATCCATATACTCTTTCAACAACTCAACCAACCCTCTCTTTACATCAGGATGCAATGATGCTCCAATCTTGATTTCCTTCGGATCTTCTTCTGAACCTAAATTAATCACTTTCAAAGGCTCCTTATATGGCTGAATGGTATTTTCCTCGTGCTCGAGCAACCGTGAGACCTCTTCTGGAATCTCATCATAATCTTGTTCTTCAGCCCCAAACACAGGACAATCAAAGTTAGGAGAGGGTGCAGGGTCATTGTATTCAACGAGTTTTTTAATTAATTTGCACATATGATTTATGATTGCTTTTAGAAACTGACACATATAACAAGTGATCATGCAGATTAATTTTCAGTTATTATTTATTTTGAAAGTTTTTTTTTCTTTTTATTACCATTTCCCAAGGAAAAAAGCAGAAAATAAAAGTCATATTTTTGGAAGCAAAGACAACTTTTATTAATGATCTTAAAAGTTATAGCAAACAGATAAGCCCTATAATATTAATACTTCCACCTTGGGCAGAGTGAAAGCTTTTCAAAAGAAAGAAAGAGATTAACAAAACAAATTACTTTGAAACATGTATGCAAGAAGGAACATCAATGGTGACCCAGTTATGAACTCGGACTCCATGCGTCACATAATTCGGTACTTCCTGCTCTGCTTTATCCTCTTCAACAACATTAATTCCAGAACCAATTGGATGGAGGTAGCCTCCGCTGCGGAAAACATCCTGATAACTGTTCACAGTAGACTTTGACTTCAAACTTTCGCCTTTGCCATTCCTCGAAGAGAAACCCAAACCAGCTTTGTTTTAGTTCATGGGTGGATCCACAAGCCGTCCCCAAACTGCATTATGACCATTGCACACAACCTGCTGCGTGTCCTTCAGGGAAACCACATAATTCTCATTCCTCCTTATGTTGTCAATGGATAGGGCTTGGAACTGGGTTCCAACAGCAGCCTCATTCGCTTCTACAATACTGAAAGAGGATAGATGGGATATCAACAACGCCTGCTCCCCGTTTATGATCACTATCTTCCCTTCACGCATAAACTTTAGCTTCTGATGCAAAGTTGAAGTGACAGCCCCTGCTTCGTGTATCCATGGCCGTCCTAGAAAACAACTATATGCGGGAATAATGTCCATGGCCTGGAAGGTTATCGAGAACAAATGTGGTCCTATATGGATGGGTAAGTCCACTTCACTGATGACAGATTTCCTCGACCCATCAAAAGCCTTCACGATGATGCCACTCGGGCGCATAAGTGTTCCCTGATACTTTAACTTCATGAGAGTACTCCTCGGTATAACATTCAACGCGGATCCATTATCAATTAGCACATTGGACAGCGAATCATTCTTGTAGTTCATAGATATGTGGAGGGCCAGGTTGTAATTCCTCCCTTCATTTGGTAACTCATCATCACAGAAACTCAAGTTGTTACATGACATAATGTTTCCAATTACGCTACTGAATTGATCTAACGGCATATCATTCTCCACAAAAGCTTGGTCTATTACTCTCATCAGTGATTCTCTATGAGCAGAAGAGTTCATCAATAAAGCTAGGATATATATCTTTGAAGGATTCTGCAGTAGCTGATCTACAATTCTACAATCGCTCATCTTAATTATCTTTAAAATATCATCCACTTCTTTCTATAATGTGGCTCCGCTAGTCTCTCCTGGAGCTTTCTTAGGCTCACCGTTCTCAGCAATTTTCTTTCCAGCAACAACATCTCTTCGTACAATCGGTGCAAACACACGACCACTACGGGTCACCCTGCTATTATCAGCTATATTTCCAACATCAGGCATTGTCTGGATGGGAACCTCCACCCCATCTTCTAAGATTGTAGCATTGTATTTGTAAGGCACAACCTTATCTGATTTATAGGGAACAGGACCTAGAAGACTAATTACCAATGGGGTAACAGCTGGTTTGCTATGGTACTCCACCTCAATATGAGCGGGTGCACCAAAACAATGTACAATGAAGTTTACCCCTTCCTCAACACAATCAGCCATCAAAAGATCATTTCCGGCAAACAAACCTTCATTTGAAGATAAATACTCATCCGCGGAGGCATACTCTTCCTCTGAATCTTCTTCCATCAAACAAACTTCAACCATATCAATCTCATGATAATCATCTCTCTGACCTGTGATCTTGATAGTTCCACTGTCTAACAGCAACTGAACACCCTCTCTCACAATAGAACATCCTCGGGGGTCTCGACAAAAAACTATGCAAGATCCATATTGGTGTTCCACCTGACCAGCAGTACGACAGAAGGTAGCATGCAACTGCACGAGATCCTCATTAAAATACTCCACATCAAAAATTATGAATTCACCCGGACATCCAGAAACCATATTCACTTCTTCTTCATATTCTTCCCTAGGCCTGATTATATGGATTAAACCTTCATCCATCATCTCCTGTAAATCAGCCTTTATCTTCTCGCAACCCTGTATGTCTGTACTGCAAACAGCATAACCGACGTGGTCATGCGTATAATAGCTGAATTCACAGAGGTCTGCATGCATTTTCACCAAATCTCCTCTAACCAAATTAATGTCAAAAATCCGGAAGTCGCCTGGACAACCGGCCACCATATTTACAACATTCACCCCATCATGCTTGGGTATAGGATTGTCTTTCACATTAGGTCCCATGTCTTTGAAAGATAGAATTCCAAACTTCACTAACCTTTTCACTTCATTCCTCAAAGGATAACAATTATCAACACTATGCCCTGGTGCTCCCTGATGAAAGGCACACGTCTGGTCTGCTTTGTAATACCAAGGCAATGGTGATGGTATGGCGAGAGGTGGTCGTGTCTGGACCAACTTCTTCTGAATCAATGCTGGTAGTAGCTCTGCATAGCTCATGGGAATAGGGTCATAGTTCTCCTTTCTCTGATTATTCCCTTGGTTCCCCTGCTGGGACTGTCTTTGTAAGCAACGGTAGACAGAGCGATATTTATAACAGGAGTAACTGAGGCTACTTGCTGGTGACGCTGATAATTCCTTCTAAGAGCGTTCACTCTCCTCTCTTGTATGACAACATTTGTATCCCCCTCTTTCTTCTTTGTAAACCCATAAGTTGGTTTTTTCATACCTCTGGATCCTTTACTCTTCGTCAAACGACCTTCTCTTACTGCCTCTTCTAGGCGGACACCCATTCCTACCATCTCTGTAAAATCACTTGGGGGCACTTGCTACCATTCTTTCGTAGTGGAATGCGCCTAGCATCTTCAGAAAAATTTTAGTCTTTTCCTTCTCCTCCATGGGAGGAATCACTTGTGCGGCCACTTCGCGCCATCTCTGCGCATACTCTTTGAACGATTCTCTGTCTTTCTGAACCATGGCCCTAAGCTGGTCACGGTTGGGTGCCATGTCCACATTGTATTTGTATTGTTTAATGAATGCTTCTCCCAAATCATTAAAAGTATGGATGTTGGCGCTGTCCAAGCTCATATACCATTTCAATGCTGCGCTGGTCAAACTATCCTGGTAAAAGTGAATCAACAGACGTTGATCATCGGTGTGGGTAGACATTCTCCTCACGTACATCACCAAGTGAGCACGAGGGCAAGTGTTGCCCTTGTACTTCTCAAACTCCGGAACCTTGAACTTAGCAGGCACTTTAACATTCGGGACCAAACACAGCTCATTCACATTCTGCCCAAATAGCTCTTTTCCCCTAAGAGCCTTCATCTCTCTTTGAATTCTATCCAACTTCTCTTGGAAATCATCCATTCTGTCATAAAGACCCAAGTCTTCACTCGGCGGAGGGAAAGGACGACACACATCTTCATTAACAAACGGAACCAAATTCACCAAAGGAGGTGCAGCAGGAACAGTATGCACCACAGGAGGTGCTGGAGTAACAACAATTTGAACCACTAGAGCATCTTGAGGGCCAAGATTTAAACCCTCAGGTGCAAAATTATCTGGCATTCCCCATGGATAACCCTGAGGCATACGGTTTTGAACAACAACCGGAGTGATAGATACAAGAACATTAGGAACTTCAGCACTTGCCCTTGTTGGTTAAGGTTGAACACTCGGTGGCTGATTCTAAGCAACCACCAGAGCTTCCATCAAAGTAGTCAAGTTGGCCAAGCCAGCCTTCAAAGCAGAAACTTCTTCGCGTAGCTCGCGATTCTCCTGTTCCAAGTTGTCCATCTTCTTTTTGAAGTTAGCCCGAGTGTTGTAGTGATGAGTCAGTTTGTTGAATGAAGTAAAGAGCTGGGTAAGGCACCTAGATATGCATAATAAATGCAAGAAATATATGCAATATGATGCATGATATGCAATGCATATGATTATTTTTACTTTATCTTTTAATATTTCAAGGGAATTAACGCTTATAGACATATTACAAACATCAAAATAACAACGCATTTGAAATACTGAAATTTTTTATTATAATAACTTCAAAATGGATTACAAGTTTCAATGATCCCAAGTACAAGATGGAAGTATAATCTAAAAATCCTGAGAAAAAGAACTGATGGAGATCAATCTGTACGTTGGCACTTCCCTGTGAGTCTAGCAATCTGAGCCCTCAACCTCTGGTTTTCTTCCACATGTCTGATGGCAACCTCCTTCCAATCATCTGAATCGGGAAGTGAGTACTCAACACCTATTTGAGGCTTATGGGAAAATAAACCCCCTTGCCTCTCCATAGACTCCACCGCTCGACTTTCGAGGATCTCGATCAAATCGTCTTTCTCCTTCAGGTCTGCACTGTAGGAACTCTCTAAAGTCTGGAACTTGTTCTTCCAAGCATCCCTTTCCTGTTGCATCCTGACCAAAGCAAGCTGCAACTCTTCTAGATCGTCTAATAAGGGAGGAGTGGTCTTCACAAATAGATCAAGCATGGGTGTCTCCCGAGTATACGACATCTTCAACTGAATGGCCCTCGATCAAACCCACTGAAGATATGGCTCCAAAGAAACAGTGCCCCTAGGTCCCAAATCCTTCCTACTCTTCTTATGAATGTGACGCCAGGCCTTCTCAATCTTCTCCCTAGCTTCCATGTGGTCTTCTCCTTCCTTTAGAAAGAAACTACTCAAATGAATACTGTTCGGTTTATCCCTCATCGGATAACCAAGCTGTCGCCGTGCAAGAACAAGGTTATAGTTAATTCCTCCCTTTGTACCAAGAAGAGGTACATTGAGGAAACTACCATAACTGTCAATAATCTCTATATCATGATAAGCTCGATGATACCAATCAATATCCGAGTGAGTGAGTGCCATGATCTTAGGAGCCCAACGGGGTTCCATCTTGACATCCCAAAAAGCATCAGACTGAGGCATATGAGAGATGAACCACCAGTACAACAGAGGCGTGCAACAGATAATCATTCCCCCGTGATAAGAATTTCGAAGATGAATAAAGTAATATGCATCACCCAACAGTGTAGGAACCGGGTTTCAAATCATGAAAATCCTGATAGCATTAATGTCGACGAACTTGTCCACATTAGGAAATAAGAATAATCCATAAGCAAGTAAAGCAAAGATGGCCTCGAAAGAAACCGTACTCTTCATCCTGGCAAAGTAACGAGCTTTCTCCAATAAGAACTGAGCTGGTAATCCTCTAATCCCTCCTTTGGTAGTCATATGGGCTTCCACCTCAGACTTCCCTAGATGAATCAAAGCAGCTATCTCATGTGGTTTTGGCTCACCCTCCAAACCAGTAAAAGGAACACGATCGATAACAGGTAAATCCAATAGATAGGAATACTCCTCCAGTGTAGGCATCAACTGATAATCAGGAAAATTAAAGTAGTGATACATCGGATCATAGAACTGGACCAAGGTCAAGAGGATACCCTCCTTCATCTTCAGCTTCATGAGAGGAATAATGGATCCATACTTCTTCCGAAAGTCTGCGGAACACTCAATCTCTTGAATTAGACTGATCAACTCATCTATCTTGGGATCCTTGAAACTGTATTTCCTGGTCTTTCTCTTTCCATAATCCATGGTTAAAAGTACCTGAGATATTCACAAATAGTCAACCTTTAAATCCCTTGAAATATTGTTTTCTTCAAAAGATGCTTATGAGTGCATGGATGCATGATGCAACAATCACACACAAGATCACACATATAGGGTTCATAGGTTCAACGCCACGAGCATGAGGTCGAAGGTATTACCCATAAGGTGTTGGTCTAAAAAGTTATCACCTGCCGAACAAGGTTCCAGAGGTTCCCAGAGTCTACATCCTTCCTTCGGATATTACCAACTTCCCGATTAACTCGGTAATTAGTAATATTCTCAAGAAAGACTCGTTCGAGCATAGTATCACGTGACAACTATTTATGGATTACTCCGTCATAGCTTTCGCACTACACCTAAAAGGCCAAGATGGGTTCAGTATTCTACGATCCTCAGTTTCAGCAGGCTCCCAGGTCGAAAGCAGTACGTCTTCTCGATTACTCGGTAAACGACACTACAATCAAAAGGGACTCCACTGAGTGGGGGATCTCATGCCTCCTTTTTTGGGATTACTCCCTCAAAGTTAACATGACTATACCACCCGTCCTATCTTAAAGTTTTCCCAAGCCCAGGTATAGGACTTATGAGTAATCATTAAGCATCCTAAAAACCAGGAAAATCCAGACAAACATATATACAAAATATAACACATAAACAACAATAACACATATACAGATAATAAACAAAGATAGGCTCAACCCACTTAGGGATGGACCAGCAAGAGGTCAATCTGTCCCCAGTGAAGTCGCCATTTTTCTGTAGCGGTAGAAATGTTCAAGAATAAGCCATTGGATTGACTAGACTTTATACAAATCAAAAATAAAAATCTCCACCGCGCTTTATTGTTTCCAAAGGAATGGGAAAAGAGAGAATAACCCAAAAAGGGGGAAAGATTCAAGGTAAGGGGGTTGGTTATGCAAAGGGAAGGTATTAGCACCCTAAACATCTACGGTACTCCGCAGGAACCTCTTTGTAAAAATCTGTATATTTTTGCTATAAAAATGTGTTATATATAAAATGGATGGTGGAGGTGAGAAAAGAAATATATATTTTTTTATGATTTTTGCACCTGCCGCGGTTGCAAACCTTTAGTGCCTATGTACCACCTTTCATGCAATAGGAGATCAGGGTACACGTAGTTCCTCTTTTAAAAGTTTGAAATACAAGTGTGTTGGTTGATTTTAAGAGATAAGACATCACCATCATTGTCCGTGTGGAAAACATACTTACTACCCAAAATCATGAGAAAGGAGAATTTGCATCATCTCAAAGTGGAGGATATGGCTTGGATTTTAAAATCAACAATGCCTCACTCAACACTCAAGTGGAAAATATCTCTCTTCACTATATATTGTAGAAGTATAGTTGTTCGCATCACTACAAGGATTGACAAGAGTCTAACCTTTTGAGAAAAGTTTAAAGATAAAAACCAAAGTGGCAAAAATGGTTTGAAATGAGATTAATTGACTTTAGTCTTCTCACAAAAATGTCAAGGTATTATTAAATTGATTGGAGTTTATTTATGAAATTTTTTTGAAAATGCATGGACCTAAGTCCAAGTTTATTATGAAAGTGGTTTAAGTATAAAAACAAGAAGAGTTTTCAAAAGGAGGGAGAAGATTTTTGAAATTAAAGAAGATGGGAGGAGAAGAAGAGGCTATCCTAAAGCATAAGGTAAAATCTAAGGATAAGAACCATCTAACCAACAAAAAGCCAAAACTTGACATTATGAGCCAAGATAGAATTCCCATTCTTTGGATTGAAACCAAGCAAACAAAGATACTAGACCTCTTCAAATGTGTTAAGTCTTCACAAAAATTGGGCAGAGTAACGGATGTATACGGGTGAATTCCAGATTACAAACAAAGGATGTAATCATAAAAACCTGCACACAAAAACAAACAAGCAACCCAATATCTTGAGGTAAACCTCAAGAGCTCTAGACAAAATAATCAGATGGGATCACAAGGTCTCCAAGATAGGCCAAGGTTTCTAATCCTAAGTCCAAGAAAAAGTCCCATGCTCCATAATGCCAAGGATAATAACCAAATAGTCCAAGTACCATTAAGAGTTTTTCAGGGTTTATGTTGATTATTAAGTATCTTAGGAAAAGAAAAAGAAAAGCTCAAGTGAGCAAAAATAAAGATGGAAAGAAGATAAATGCTCAAATGAGCAAAAATGAAAATGGCATGAACCAAAGCCTCCACACAACAAGTTGCATTTGCTTTTTGTTAAGTCTATCATCCATTTTGGAATTCTCATGAGTACCATTTAATGATCAATGATGTTTAAGTGATCCGCGTTGACCAAAAGTTTTGTAGATCCATTAGAGGATTGGTAGAACCAAAGCCTCCACACAATGAATCTCAAGGTTATTGGATCAAAGAGATAAAATTAACATACTTGGGCTTGCAATCATAAGTTTAGGCCACAAATTATCATTTATTCGAATCGGGACAAAATTTAGCGCTATGTTAAGCAATCATAAGTGGACTTATATAAAAGTCGCACCTATTTTGAGGTCTGTCAATAGCAATCTATGCACCATTTGTTTTGAGACATGATATAGAGATCATGCTCCAACAACATTTAGTGCAATGAGAAGGGGATGAGATGAAGAGGAATTAGGGTAAAAAGAGAAACCACATTTGAATTAATATTTAATCAAACTATTATTAAAATCATTCATCCATTTTTTATGGAGTTAAACTCAACACCATGGATCTAATGATGTTAATAAAGTCATGATAAAAAAATCAACCCAAGACAACCAGAAAATAATCACAAAATGATAATATAATTAATCTATACATTAAAAGGTTTAAAAATGTTAAATAAAAAGGAAAATAATGAGGAAAATATCAATTATATTCAAATTAATCAAGAAATGAAAAATAAGACCATAGAAAAATCAGAAAAGAGGCCAAGTAATTTTACAAAATTTTTGGTAGTTTTTAAAAGTCAGAAACTATTTTATAAAAATTAAAATAAATGGGTAAAATAAACAAAAATACTAAAAAATGGTAAATTCAGAAACAAAAATAAAATAAGGTCACCAATATTTGTCACAATATCATTCGATCATTCCATAGTTTTTTCAGAATTTGAAAATGTATAAAAGTATTTTTAAACAATTTAAACAAATCAAATAAGTATAAAATTTATAAAAAATACCAAAACACATATAAATTGTGAAAAAATAAAAACCAGAAAGAGAATAATCAAAAATATTTTTCATAATTTTTTCAGATTCTTTGGACTATAAATGAATTTTCTATGATTTTTTGAAATTTAAAACAATTAAAATATAAAAATCAGAAAAAGAAAATAAAAGTAAAAGATGTGGACCATTGGATGAGAGTCAAAACGCGTTAGTAATCAAATCCAAGGGATCTGGCGCTCTGTGCATATCACGGTCTTTAATGAATAATGTACATAATCAATAATAAATCAGATTTTTGAAAAACACAAATGGCACGCTGTTGTACCCCAAAATTTGCCCTCCCATATTTCTCAAGACATGTCAAGAATAATCTTCAAGTTACTCAAGATGGCTCAAGAGTTCGACAGTCAAATCATCTCCTAAGGCAGTCAATTCAAAATTAGGGTTTTGTGTTGCATCTAGGTCCTTACATCCAAATGGTTTCAAATTCTCCCCAATGTCCTAATATGTTCTCAAGTTCATCCATGTCAAATTTCAAGCCTTACAGAGGAAGTTTGGTCAGTCAATTGCTCAACAGGTCCAAAAATCGACTGTGCTAGGGCAAAAGTCAACTGTGACCCAAATACAGTCAAACCTCAAGATTTTTTGTCAACATTCTAATTTGGAAGGATAATTCATCATTTGATCAAGGGTTGATCATGATTCATCAAGGATTGCTCAAGATTCATCAAGATTCAAAAGTTGCTAAATTAGGGTTTTGCAAGAAAAGTCAACTCAACTTTGACCAAGCATAACTTTATCATACTTTATGAGAAATGACCTATCCAAAGCTCATTTTGAAGATGATGCAATTTCCTACAATCCATCTTCACACCCAAAGATCAAGAAATGCACTCACAAGAAGTTATAAATTTGGACATTATAGGTCATTTTTGAAAGTCAACAAAAACACCTTTTTTCCAAAGCTTATAACTTGAGAATGGAATGTCTAAATTATATGAGACCAAAAGGTTTGTTTAGAGGACATCTCAAGGTTTCTAAAAAGTCCAAGAACACTTCCAAAAGTTCCAAATTGAAGAAGTTATGCATTGTTGAAGTTGGGCATTTTTCCAAAATTGCCAAAAGTCAACTATCCTCCAAACTCCAATTTTTGACAAAAGGGCCCACTTTTTTCCACTTGATTTGGTCTTGTCATACCACACACGTGTCCCATCTTTAATTTTATGACCAATCATTTATTTTTCTATTTTATTTAATTTTTATTGAGTTAATTCATTTTAAATCAATATTAATTCAAATAAAATCTAAAAATTAATGGAATGATATCTTTGTGATTGGTATAGACTTCAATTATCATCATGAATCAAATCAAATTCGTATCAAGCTTTGTTATGCACAAAAAATCAGATTTGGTACAA
This sequence comes from Vicia faba, assembly GCA_948472305.1. NCBI lineage: Eukaryota > Viridiplantae > Streptophyta > Magnoliopsida > Fabales > Fabaceae > Vicia > Vicia faba. The sequence continues at coordinate 1,039,949,073 of OX451740.1, forward strand.
TTATGGAAAGTTTATCAATGGTGATCATATCAAATCCCAAACCTTGAATGCACAAAGATTGGAAGCCCAAGATTTAACCTAATTGCTTGCTTGATACATATACAACATAAAGCAACAAAGAACCCGACCTGAAACTGCAAGAAACGGCCAGACAAAGTTTGAAAAAAGCTTGGAAAAAGTGGAAACTGAAATCACACTTAGGGCTCGTTTCAATCCAAAATCACAACATGGTGTTCTTGCTTACAATCTCCTGAAGCTATAGCAACCAGAATCAAGTCCTGAGACCACCATAATCGTCCTGTAAGTCGTCACGAACATGGCCCTGTACATGGAATCTTGAATCGCTTTTCTTGCATCTTTTTGCCTAAATAATTTTATATTCCTGCTTTGCGTTACATTATGAAGCTTTTGGCATAATTTAATTGCATTGTTATAGCTTGTACAACCATGCCCGAAGCTAGGGTTTTGGTTCTTTGTTTTTAGGCATTTTGATTTAAGGGAAAATTAGAATAAATCGTGGGCATAATTGGAATCAGTGGAAGGAGACGAGTGTGATGGTGTCCTTAAAACTCGTTTCCATGGCCTATAGATAATTTTAGAAGGCAGCTAGGGATTTTGCTACGGATTTAAATCCGCAGGAAACGAACCAGAGATTTATGGGGAAGACGAAGGCGTATCTTCTTCCCATTGGTCCATTCAAAACTCGCGCCATATTTTTATTTTTATTTTCAGGCATAGTGTTATGTTTTCTATATAATATTTGTTATGTATTTCATTAACGAATAAACAGGTTGGTTGGATTGGTAAACGCGCTGGCCTTTGAGCAATGGGACCTGGGTTCGAATCCCAGGTCCCCCAATATTTGTTATAGTTTTTCTCAAAGTAATTGTATGCAGCATCATAGGCGTGGACCATCATGTTCTTCCAGATCTCAAACGCCAAGTGGCCTACAAATTAAATCCAATGGCCTGGGGTGGACATTCATCATGCATCCAAGTCAACAAGCGCACACTGGATGGCCAAGGTCAAAGCAGGCTGAATGCGTTTGGGCCTGGAAATTGCTGATTTCACACTCAATCAGGCCCAGCACCCCCCATATTTGGTTATTTCTTTTCATATTTCACTTTTTTATTTAATTGTTTCATTAATTATTATTATTATACTAACCAATTTATTTTGCTTAAATAAAATCAGAAAACATAAAAAACATTATTTTTATTTATTAAATTTAATTTAATTATTTTATTTTGTAAATAAATCTTAATTAATTAACTTAGTTTTAAATAGGTGTAACATTTAATATTTTTTTGCAATAAATTAAAATCAATTTAGAATATTAGGTTTTTTTTTAATAATATTGATCATTCTTATTTTATTTCCTAAAATATAAAAACCCAAAAATATATTTTATTATTTAATTAATTAATTAACTTAGGTTTAATTTAATTTAATTCAAAAAATAACAAAAATCTTTTCTTTAAATAAAAAGGGGTCAAAACCCTAAAAATGCACCGATCTAATTTTCTCGCACGCGTCTTATTTTTATCCAATATTGTAATTGTTTCCCAATATGTAATAGTTTCAATATGACTTTTAATTATTTATCGCTTTTATTTACTTTCTGCAATTTAAATTAAAGGGTTTGTTTTTGGCGATGTAAATACCCGACGCCTTGTAATAACTTAGATTTAATTTCCCGTAATTTAATTTCCGCACAATATACAATGTTAGATGTTTGATAATAGGGAATGCATGACAAGATCCAATGTATGAACTTAAAATCAACATAGCTCACCCATAACATGTACGGATAAAATTAACCGAAATAACACACTTGCACATGCCACTCTTAGGGTACGCCTCACTTGGTTGCCTCGAACGCGGTCATTGAGTATAGGAAGTTTTAGAGGTCGCCCTCTTGTACAAAGATCATAGTTGCCTCGAAACGGTTGCCTCGGAAAAATGATCTAGGATATTAGGGTTACCGCTAAGGCGTCCTAACATTGCTTTAGTGACCACACGTCCCTTAATCGAATTGACCCGAAAACTACAACGACGGTGCTACCTATTCCTCAATAGTGGGATAGCACTGTCTAAAGGACATTTGCACAGTTTAATTCCTTCTTGAGTAGGTAGATGGTTCTTAAGTACTTGCTCCTTTTAAAAAAACAAAACAAAACTTTTCGCACTTACACTCCTTTCAAAATAAAAACTCTTTTCAAACCCACAAACACAAAGAAAAGCAAACTTTTGAAAACACATTGAGCAAGTACCTAAGAGCCCATGGATAACCACGGATAGAAAGGGTGCTAACACTTTCCCTTTCTATAATCTACCTCCCGAACCCGAGAAATATCTCAAAAAGGAATTTTTCTGTGCTTTTGTCATTTCCTTGTTGGATAAAATAAAAGACGGTGGTGACTCTTTCTTACCGCGACATTTTGCAAAAACAAACGCAAACGCGAACCAGCATTCCAAAACAGTCAGTTCTCATTCCCACCGATCACATAACTGGAGACTTTGCTGGGGAAATATTATAAGTGGGGTGTACCTTAAGATTAGATCATTATGTTTTCAATTGTATGCTTTATATGCTTTAATTTTGTGGGCTTGTATCGGAGTTCTATAGATCCTAACCCGAATCTGGGGATACCCTTTAGGTAAGTAGCAATAAACTGTGAGGGATCTGTACAGCGTAGACCGATACGGATGAAGTAGTAGCTACGTTGGTGTGGCACTTTAGTCTATACCGATATCCCTTGTGTTGGAACGAGGAGAATATGGTTCTTCTAAGGGGTCATTAAGCACTAACTGACCTTAGAACCTTAAATTGACCAACTTGGCCATAGAACAGTAGCAATATGCTACACTCATTGAGACTAAACTCTCGCGATAATTCCGGCCGCAAGAAAAGGTTGCTAAACTGGAATTATGACCGATTGAGGGTAGTCAGTGATATTGAGATCCTCTAGAACCCGATTACTATTTTTAGGAGAGGTTTAAACCAACTGAACTGAAAGAGGGTAGTACCTAAGCCCCATGCCAGCCTGAAATCTAAGGGCTCTTTTGTGTGACTTGTGTGCCTTTACCATGTTTTCTTTTTTTGGATACTTGTGGTGTGCCTTTATCATGACATCATGACATCATAACATTGCATACATCTTGCATAAGGACTAACCTATTTCCAAGACAAGAGGGTTTCATCTTTGCTATGTTTTGTAGGTCATCATGATGCCCATGCATAAGAATACTATCCGGATCAACTTTGTCCAAGTCCCTACCTTGCTTAAAGAGTTGGTTCCTAAGATGCCTGACACTACTTCCTTCATCAAGAGGCATGGTTCTCTTCTCATCTTGGTCACCTCCAAATTGGACGAGCAGATGATGAGTGTCCTGGTCCGATTCTATGACCCGCTGTACCATTGTTTTACTTTCTAGGACTTCCAGCTGGTTCCTACCCTAGAAGAGTTCTCTGAGATGCTCGGTATCTCTGTTCTGGAGCAGACCCCGTTTACTGGTTGGGAAAAGACTCTTAAGCCCGAAGAGATTGTTGCACCCCTTCATTTGACCAAAGAGGAGGTAATGGATAATTGGGAGACTAGGAGTGGAGCAAAAGGTTTTCTGACTAAGTTCTTGGTTGGCAAGGCTAACTATTTCTGGGATAGCCTAGACTTTAAGGCGTTCGAGGATATTTTGGCTCTCCTGATATATGGCTTGGTATTGTTTCCGAATCCTGACACTTTTGTTGATGTGAATGCCATAAAGATCTTCATCTCTCAGAACCCTGTACCCACTCTCTTGGGTGACATTCTCCATCAGCTCTATGCTCGTACTGCCCGAAAGCGGGGAACCTTGATGTGCTGTGCTCCTTTATTGTCGAGGTGGTTTATTTCGCACCTCCCTAAGTCAGTGATGAAGAACAAAGAAGGAATGGGATGAGCTTATAGGGTGATGTCTCTTTCTCATAATGACATTATCTGGACTCTCAAAGGTATGGATGAGGTGACTATCATTGATCGCTGTGGAGAGTATCCTAATGTTCCATTGATAGGAACCCATGGAGGAATTTCTTACAACCCATGCTTAGCTCTCCGTAAGTTTGGAAGAGCCAGAAGAGAAGGACCTCATGAGATGCTGATGCCTCATATCATCTTTGATTTCCAGGGGGATAGCAACGAGCAGCGTCGTAGATTCATAAGGGCTTGGGACAGATTTCACCAATCTGATCCACATGAGTTGGGTCCCAAGACTTCTCTGCCAATGGAGCCATATCTCAGATGGGTCCGCATCCGTGCCCAGAAGCTAGGTATGCCATATGAAGCTGTCCGGCCTGTCACTCTTGAAGTTGCTAATGAAGAAGGGGTTCTTCCAACCATTCTCCATCCTTATATGCCCACTGACATTGGGGAACTGAAGAGGTCTTGGATGCAGTTGAGGGATGAACGAGATTCTTACCGAGAGAAGTTCAACGAGCAAGAAAAAAAGATCCAAAAGCTGACTAGGCAATTGGAGAACGAGCGGATCCTGAACGACTATGTCCGCACTGAGAAGAAGAGACCATGGGAGCATTGATGGACCTTTGATGATTTCTTTTCCAGTTTTTATTTTACTTTTCAGTATTTCCATTCTTGTAACGCCTTAAGGGCAATTTGTTGAACAATTTAAATTTTGAAGTTTAAAACTAATAAAGTGTGTTTCCTTTCTTGTTTACAAATTTGAATCTCAATTGTCTTTGAAATCATAATCATACACATTTCATCCCATGCACTTCATAAACAGGTACCCTTTACAGGTCTCTTATCTTCTTCACTGTTTATTTCAGTGATCATCATGTCTACTGAACCTTCAGCTGAGCAAGCTATCAAGGCCCTCCAGGCCCAGAATGCCCAATTTCAAGAGCTGTTCATGAGCCTAGCTAAGGGTCAACAGGACCTGAAGACCTTGATTTTGAAGGAGAAAAAGAAGAAGAAGAAGAGGATAGTCATGTTCAACACTGGTCCTAGGTTTGGGAACATGCTACAAAATGAAGTTGATTTGACCACCTCATCTGGAGGGAAAGATAGTCCACAAGAAAGGAGGGCTCCTAGCCATGTGGTCTCCGATAACGAGACAGACTACGATGAAGAACATTATCCTCCTGCTGAGGATAAGTACAAACTATTGGAAGACCGTTTGAGCGCAATAGAAATTCAGAAGGTGCCCGGTCTGGACTTCGGAGATCTAGTTCTATCATCTGGGGTGGTGATTCCTCATAAATTCAAGGCACCAGCCTTTGCCAAGTATGACAGAGTTTCCTGTCCGAAGCTGCACCTCCGGTCATATGTGAGGAAGATCCAGCCTTACACTGCTGATAAGAACTTATGGATCCATTTCTTTCAAGACAGTTTCTCAGGGACTCAGCTTGAGTGGTTCTATCAGTTGGACGGAGCCAGTATCCGCAGTTGGGAAGATTTGGCTACTGCATTCTACAGGCAGTATCAGTACAACTCCGACCTCGCTCCTACGCGTACCCAACTCCAGGGTATGTCAATGGGAACGGGTGAAGGATTTAAAGACTATGCTCAGAAGTGGAGGGACCTCGCCGGTAGGGTGCAACCACCCTTGGCTGATCGGGAGCTTGTTGACATGTTTTTGGGGACCCTGTCTGGTCCATTTTTCAACCACTTGATTGGAAGCTCTTCATCTGGATTTACAGATCTTATTTTGACTGGTGAGAGGATTGAAGCTGGTATTAAGGCTGGGAAGATACAGAAGGGTGCTTCATCAAGCACCGAGAAGAAGCCGTTTAAGAAAGAGTCCAGTGTTGTCTACAGTGCAAGAAGACAGGATAGATCTAAACACCGCCAAGCTGTCAATGCGGTTGTTATTTCAAAACCTGCTGGTGCTCCTCAGCACAATAATCAACAAAAGGACGAGAGACCTAAGAGGAAATTCACTCATCTCAACATGACCTTATCTCAGATTCTGCCACAGTTCCTGAAGAGTAATCTGGTGACTCTAAGGGAACCCCCAAAGAATTCAAATACAACGTCACCAAGGTATAACCCTAATGCCCGCTGCGCTTATCACTCCGATAGCCCGGGGCATAATACAGATGATTGTTGGGCTTTGAAGAACAAGATACAATACTTAATTGATGCAAAGGAGATTGAGTTCGAGGCGCCCGAAAGGCCTAATGTTGTGACTGCTCCCATGCCCAAACATGGAGTGAATGCTGTCGAGGAAGACTTGTTTGTAGTTTCTGTGGATGACATTGTTACCCCTCTGATGACTGTCAAGAAGAACCTATTGCTAGCCGGTTTATTTCTGGGATGTGACGAAGGTTGTCATATGTGTTCTGTTTTGCATACCGGTTGCCCATTCCTGAAGTCAGGTATCCAAAACCTGATGGATAGTAAGGAGATCCTGTTTGAGAAGGTTGTTGTTCCTTCCATTCCTACTGAAGAAGTCGCCATCATTACCATTTTCGATAATTCTTCCAAGGCTCCCTCGAGGAAGCCTGTTAGAATTGCATCTGTTCCGAAAATCGCACCTGTGATTATCACTATTCCGGGGCCCATCCCCTATACCTCTGATAAAGCTGTCCCTTGGCACTATGGGGCTGATGTTTATTTTCATGGAGTTAAGCAAGAGTTGGATGCTGATACTGGCGTCAGCAACATTACTGGACCTGCTAAAGTCACCCGCAGCGGAAGACTTTTCTCACCTGATATTGCTCCACCAACAACCCGAAGACCTGTTGTTATTACACCTGCAAGTGTACCTACTGCCATTCCTGATCAAGTTCCTATTCTTACCCCTTTCGCCGAGTCATCTGACGCTCGGGGCAAAGGGATCACCACTGATGCACCTGCCCGGACGGAGGCACCGAAGACAATTACTGTTGAAGCTTCCAAACAGGAGATGAAAGAGATTCTGAAGATTATCAAGAAGAGTGATTACAACGTAGTTGAGCAGCTGGGGCAAACCCCATCCAAGATTTCTATGTTGTCACTATTACTATGCTCAGAGGCCCATGCCAAGGCTCTGATAACCTTTCTAAAGACTGCCCACGTTCCACAAGAGACATCAGCTGATCAGTTTACAAATTGTGTGGCTAATTTGACTGCTGATAATGGGTTGGGTTTCTCCGATGCTGATTTGACTGCCAAGGGGAAAAATCATAACGATGCCCTGCATGTCTCCATTGAATGCAGGGGAACTACTCTTGCACATGTATTGGTTGATACTGGTTCCTCATTGAACGTCTTGCCCAAGAAAGCTCTAGACCGGTTGGATTACGAAGGGTTGGAGTTGAAACCAAGTAACATTTTTGTCAGGGCCTTTGATGGGTCTAAGAGGATGGTGCATGGTGAGGTTGATATTCCAATTAAAGTTGGTTCTCAGGTATTCAATTCTATGTTCTATGTGATGGACATTCGACCATCCTACTCTTGTTTGCTGGGTCGTCCATGGATCCATAAAGTTGGGGCCGTAACCTCAACGCTCCACCAGAAGCTGAAGTACCCGATCAAAGGGAAGATTGTGACAGTACAAGGGGAGGAAGAGTACATGGTCAGCCACCTCAACTCGTTCCGATACGTAGAGATGGATGAAGAGTTCATTGAGACCCCATTTCAGCATTTTGAAGAGGTTCCCCAGACACTGGCATCAGCTGAGACTGTGGTTGAAGATTCTTCTATGAAGATGGCTTCCTTAAAAGATGCTCGGGCTGTTATTGAGAGGGGTGAGTGTGCAAATTGGGGCCGACTCCCTGATTTTACACAGAAGACTAACAAGTTTGGTTTGGGTTTCACTGTAGAAGCTCAAAAGGCTGTCCGAAGTGCAAGGATCAGAAGACCTCCCGTGTTCATTAATAACTCGGGAGTGAATGCCATTGAAGAGGATGTGGAAGAGTCTGAGTTCGACAGCTGGATCTATCCTACGACCGACGGTGGACCAAGAAACTGGACAGCAAAGGACTTCATCCCTATTACTTTTGTTACCCAGTAATGAAACTTTTTGTTTTGAATTTGTAATAGACAATGTTTTGAAACTTTATGGCCCAGTGTCTTACTCGGGGCACTGTGGCTTCATTTGTGAAGGCTTTTGTGTGTCATTTTCATATATCATTAATAAAAGCATTGGACGTTCTTGCATTTCAAATCTTGCACTACTTGTCTTTCTTTATTATATATGGCAAAACAACTATTTTACACACTCACATATACAGGTCCACATCTACTCTGGATCTCACTGGTAACGACTCTGCTACTGCCGGTTATGACTTCGAAAATCCGATCAAATTAGCCGAAGACGAAGGTGAAGATGATTGCGAAGTGCCTGGTGAACTTTCAAGACTGCTACTCCTGGAAGAGAGGGTCATTCAGCCACATGAAGAGCCGGTAGAATCAGTGAATCTGGGTACTGAGACAGACAAGAAGGAAGTCAAAATCGATGCAAATCTGGAGCTTAGTGTGAAACAACGGTTGATTCATATGCTGCATGACTATGTTGAGATCTTTGCCTGGTCCTATGAAGACATGCCTGGTTTGGATACTGATATTGTGGTTCATCGCCTGCCTACCAAGGAAGACTGTCCTCCAGTAAAATAGAAGGTTCGCCGTATGCGCCTAGAGATGTCTGAGAAAATCAAGGCTGAAGTTATGAAACAGTTTGACGCTGGTTTTCTAGCAGTTACTTCTTACCCTCAGTGGGTCGCCAATGTGGTTCCAGTGCCGAAGAAAGATGGTAAGGTCCGAATGTGTGTTTACTACAGGGATTTGAACAGGGCAAGCCCTAAGGATGACTTCCCTCTACCTCACATTGATGTTCTGGTTGACAATACGGCTCAGCATAAAGTCTTCTCCTTTATGGATGGTTTCTCCGGTTATAATCAGATAAAAATGGCTCCCGAGGACATGGAGAAGACGACCTTTGTTACTCAGTGGGGTACCTTTTGCTACAAGGTCATGCCTTTTGGGTTGAAAAATGCTGGGGCAACGTATCAGCGTGCCATGGTTGCTTTGTTTCATGACATGATCCATCATGAGATTGAAGTATACGTCGACGATATGATTGCAAGGTCCCAGACTGAAGAAGAACATCTTGACCATCTGCAGAAGTTGTTTGACAGGCTGAAGTTGTACAAGCTGAGGTTGAACCCGAACAAGTGCACCTTCGGGGTGAGATCTGGCAAACTACTGGGTTTCATTATAAGCGACAAAGGTATTCAAGTGGATCCTGCAAAAGTGAAAGCTATACAGGAGATGCCAGCTCCCAGAACAGAGAAAGAGGTCAGAGGCTTTCTGGGACGTCTAAACTACATTGCTCGATTCATCTCACACCTAACTGCTACTTGTGAGCCAATCTTCAAACTACTGAAGAAAGATCAAGTGGTACGTTGGAATGATGAATGCCAGGCCGCTTTCGAAAGAATCAAAGAGTATCTCCAAGAGCCACCTATTCTGATGCCACCAGTTGAAGGGAGACCTCTGATCTTATACTTGACAGTACTTGACAACTCAATGGGGTGTGTGCTGGGTCAGCATGACGAGTCTGGCCGAAAAGAGAATGCTATTTATTACCTTAGCAAAAGGTTTACCGACTGTGAGACCCGATACTCACTGCTCGAGAAAAATTGCTGCGCTTTGGCATGGGCTGCTCATCGGCTAAGACAGTATATGTTGACTCACACTACTCTGTTGATATCAAAGATGGATCCAATCAAGTATATCTTCGAGAAGCCTGCCTTGTCTGGAAGAATAGCGAGATGGAAGATGATCTTGACTGAGTATGACATACAGTATACGACCCAAAAGGCAATTAAGGGAAGTGTGTTGGCAGAACATTTGACACATCAGGCAGTGGGTGATTACCAGTCTATGAACTTTGAATTTCTGGACGAGAATATCATGTTAGTAACTGATTGCGAGACACCTGGGCCGGATGAAGGACCTGAGGAAGGATCCCGATGGTCTATGTACTTTGATGGGGCTTCAAATGCTTTAGGTAATGGCATTGGCGCCATGATCATATCTCCTAAAGGCTCTCATACGCCGTTCACCGCCCGACTATGTTTCAACTGCACCAACAATATGGCGGAGTATGAAGCATGCACCATGGGTCTTCGAGCTACAATTGACCTAAGGATTAAGTTTCTAAGTGTATTCGGAGATTCTGCCCTCGTGATCAGTCAGATCAAAGGCGAGTGGGATACGAAACACCCGAATCTTATTCCTTATAAGGAGTATGTGTTGACATTGCTTCCCCATTTCGAGGAGATAACCTTTGAACACTTCCCTAGAGAGGAGAATCAGTTGGCGGACACGCTGGCTACGATGTCTTCTATGTTCAAAGTCAATTGGGACAACGAGGCTCCCCGGATCATTATTGAAAGATTGGACGAACCTACGCATTGCTGTGATCTTGAGACTGAAGAAGTAACAGAAAAGCCCTGGTATCATGAGGTGAAGAGGTACCTTGAAGCTCAGGAATACTCCGAAGGTGCATCTGTTAATGACAAGAAGTTTTTGAGGAAGTTCATGGCGAAGTTCTTCATCAGCAATGGCATTCTTTACAAACGTAACCATGATTCGACCTTACTGCGTTGTGTGGATAAGATTGAAGCAGAAAGGATCATGGCGGAGTTACATGAAGGTACTTTCGGAACTCATTCCAGTGGACATACCATGGCAAAGAAAATCCTCCAGGAAGGATATTACTGGTCCACAATGGAAGCCGACTGTTATCAGCATTCTCGGACATGTCACAAGTGTCAGGTCTATGCTGATAAGGTGCATGTACCTCCAGTTCCTCTGAATGTTTTGACAACACCTTGGCCTTTTGCAATGTGGGGCATTGATATGATCGGCGAGATCAGACCTACGACATCCAACGGGCATCGTTTCATCCTGGTAGCGATTGATTACTTTACGAAGTGGGTTGAAGCAGCTTCCTTTGCTACTGTAACCAAGAACGTCATGGCACGGTTCATTCGGAATAATCTGATCTGTCGATACGGTGTACCAGAGAGGATCATCACGGACAACGGTACCAATCTTAATAACAAGATGATCACTGAGCTCTGCGAGCAATTCAAGATACAACATCATAACTCTTCTCCCTACCGGCCGAAGATGAATGGGGATGTTGAAGTAGCTAATAAGAACATTAATAAGATCGTGAAGAAGATGACAATGACGTACAAAGACTGGCATGAGATGTTACCATTTTCTCTTCACGGGTACCGTACCTCAGCACGGACGTCAACAGGGGCAATACCCTATTCCTTAGTATATGGTATGGAGGCAGTCTTGCCCATTGAAGTTCAGATACCCTCTCTTCGGATCATGAAGGATGCAGGTTTAAGTGAAGAGGACTGGATTCAGACCCGGCTTGATCAACTGAACCTAATCGACGAAAAAAGACTTACTGCTATTTGTCATGGTCAGACATACCAAAAACGGATGATCAAGGCATTTAACAAGAAAGTTAGACGACAAGAGTATCAAGTTGGGGACCTGGTAATTAAGCGCATTATCTTACCTCAAGGTGATACCAGGGGAAAATGGACCCCTACTTACGAAGGGTCATTTGTGGTTAAGAACATTTTCTCAGGAGGAGCTATGATTCTAACCACCATGGATGGTGACGACCTTCCTCACCCCGTCAATGCAGACATAGTGAAAAGATACTACGCATAAGTCAAAAACCCGCTAGGTTGATTGGCCTAGGCAAAAATAAGGGCTTCCCGGCGAACCAAAAGGGTTCGGGCAAAAATAAGGGATGAAAATGGAAAAAACTGTACACCCGGCAAGTCGAAAACCTGAAAAGGCGGCTTGGGCAAAAATGGGTATCCCGGTGGACTGAAAACTCGAAAGGGAGGTCCAGGCAAAAGTTAGGGATAAGCGTAACACTATGTCTCATTGGATCACCTGGCATCCAGACTTCGGTATCGACTATCAAGCTAGGACGACACTAATCAATTAGATTCATCTTCAACTAAGCAACAAAGTGATGAGATGCTTGAAGACATAAAGGCAATAGCAGAGTTGGAACCTAGTGGGATCATTCACATAGATGTCTTGTTTCCTTTTCACAAATTGTATAAATTCCATTTGTTCGGCGGCGTTCTCTTACTAGGACGTCAACCTCTTGTACAAAAACGCCTATTTTCAGGCCAAACTTCAAAATCAATACAAATTCATTTTCAGAAATTTCAAGCTGTTTTTCCTTTATCTGTTTTGTTTTGCAAAGAACGTCCAATGTTCATTTTTGATATATGCATTTGACATTAATTGCTGATCATAAATATTTACATGCGAAACGAAAGATGAGTTACTGGTAATAATAGAAACAGGGGCAAATAAGAATTGCCCGAACTGTATAAGTTGCTCTGTTCACCAGGTACCAAGATAGATCCAGCTGAAGAATATGGCTAAGATACCTTCCTTCCCCGCAGGGTAAGACAGTGGTAACAGCTCTCTCAGTTGAAACTGGCAACCATGAACGAATCAGCAATACTCTCCTCAAGCAGAGTTAATTCACCATCAAGCGCTAAAAAGGTTTGGTATCCCCATAAGGTCTTAATATTCTTCAACGGAATATAAAGACATTCCCCAGCAACTGAAAAACTTCCCCAGCGAGGTCCTTTCTTTCCCCAAACAGGAGTAAAATCCTTAACAGATCTAATATCACCAGCAACGGTAATCCATCCCCAATGGAGGTCATCATTAAAATCCCCAACATAGCTTATCAACGGAATCCCCAGCGGAGTTTATCGTTAAAATCTTCAGTAGAACATCTCTTCCCCACAGAGTAATTCCCCTCGGAATAATCTCCTCATCAGTTTAATCCCCAATAGAGTTATCCTCTCCTACAAGTTTATCACCTTCGTTCATCATCCCCAGCAGAATCGAAGCATTCAACTTTATTCTCCAGCATCTCTGGGATTTATTTTCCCCAGCTAAAACATTACATGTCCATACATCATGATACATGCATATACGCATCATACCATACAATCTCATTTATGTTGAGAACATCATTGCCTGATACACATCATGCATTACATACAGCTAACCTTTACCTTTCAGGAAAGATACAATCAAAATTCAAGTTATGAAGCCCGGGTACGATCGGATAGTATCTTGATTTCTACAGCATATTGTGAAGCCCGGATTACGACCGGATAACAATATCAGACTACCGCAAAGCCTGGATTACGACCAGATAGTGATATCTCTCAAAAGTAAGCTATGAAGCCTGGAGAACGACCGGATAATAGTTTATTCCCCAGTGAGTCATGAAGCCCATATTACGACCGAATAGCAGCTCAGTAAGCACCATAAAGCCTGGATTCGACCAGATAGTGGTATATCATAAACACAAGTCGTGAAGCCCGGATCACGACCGGATAAAAGCTCAACAAGTTATTGTGAAGCCTGGATTACGACCAGAAAGCAATACAAGACCATAAAGCCTGGATTACGACCAGATAATGGTAGAAGATGTTGTGAAGACTGGATTACGACCAGATAGCAACCAAGAGTACTACGAAGCCTGGATTTCGACCAGATAGTGGTATGATACATCGTGAATCCTGGATTACGACCAAATAGCATTAAGGGACACTGTGAAGCTTGGATTGTGACTAAATAGCAGTTTACCCAGCCAGTTACTATGAAGCCCGGATTCGACCGGATATTAGTAAACCAAACCGTCAAAGGGAAGCCCAGATGCGACCGGATAACCACTTGATTTGTTCTGAAGCCTGGATTTCGACCAGATAAGAAGTGAGGTATTGTGAAGATTGGATTCAACCAGATAGCAGTACGTGACACCATGAAGCCTAGATTCGACCAGATAATGGTATAACACATCGTGAAGCCTGGATTACGACCAGATAGCGGTACAAGACACTGTGAAGCTTGGATTCCGACCAAATAGCAGTTTACATGGACAGTTACTAAGAAGCCCGGAGTCGGCCGGATATTAGTGTGCCCTAAATTCAAGTTGAAGCCCGGAGGCAACCAGATAACTACTTGATTTGTTCTGAAGCCTGGATTTCGACCAAGATAAGAAGTGAGGTATTGCAAAGCCTGGATGACGACCGGATAGCAAGTTTAATCTCATCTCCCTAGTAAGTCACTGTAAAGCCTGAATTACGACCAGATAGCAGTCGGTCTTATCAATATGAAGCCTGGGTTGCGACCGGATAGTAGTTCACTCTCACCTCTTCAACAAAGACGATTCCTCAATAGAATAACGGACGACCGAAACTCCTAAAATTCAACAGATATGATTCCTTAATAGAATAACAGACGATCGAAGCTCCTAAAATTCGACAGAGATGATTCCCCAGTAGAATAACAGATGACCGAAGCTCCTAAAGTTCTATTTCTCCTAAGACAAAGAACAACATTCCCCAGCGGAATCTCCCTCAACAACAGGTATACAAGCTCTCGCTAAGGAATCTCTTACGCGATCGACACTCCTTCGGATGGCATCTTTAAGCCCATCTCCCATCATCAATCTCCAAATGGAATCTGTAAGCCCATTCCCGACATCACAAGGCGAATATTACTTCATGCGAGTGCAAATTTCTGGGCACTCTAGTGTTCAATCATCTTCCATCTTCGGATCACGAAAAGCCCGAACGCCAATCTATATCCTCAAGTTTAAGAAGATTGAACAGGTGCATCTGTTGTACCCCAAAATTTTCCCTCCCATATTTCTCAAGACATGTTAAGAATAATCTTCAAGTTACTCAAGATGGCTCAAGAGTTAGACAGTCAAATCATCTCCTAAGGCAGTCAATTCAAAATTAGGGTTTTGTGTTGCATCTAGGTCCTTACATACAAATGGTTTCAAATTCTCCAAAATGTCCTAATATGTTCTCAAGTTCATCCATGTCAAATTTCAAGCCTTGCAGAGGAAGTTTGGTCAGTCAATTGCTCAAGAGGTCCAAAAATCGACTATGCTAGGGAAAAAGTCAACTGTGACCCAAATACAGTCAAACCTCAAGAATTTTTGTCAACATTCTCATTTGGAAGTATAATTCATCATTTGATCAAGGGTTGATCATGATTCATCAAGGATTGCTCAAGATTCATCAAGATTCAAAAGTTGCTAAATTAGGGTTTTGCAGGAAAAGTCAACTTAACTTTGACCAAGCATAACTTTCTCATACTTTATGAGAAATGACCCATCCAAAGCTCATTTTGAAGAGGATTCAATTTCCTACAATCCATCTTCACACCCCAAGATCATGAAATGCACTCACAAGAAGTTACAAATTTGGACATTATAGGTCATTTTAGAAAGTCAACAAAAACACCTTTTTTTTTCAAAGCTTATAACTTGAGCATGGAATGTCAAAATGTGATGAGATCAAAAGAGTGGTTTAGAGGACATCTCAAGGTTTCTAAAAAGTCCAAGAACACTTCCAAAAGTTCAAAATTGAAGAAGTTATGCATTGTTGAAGTTGGGCATTTTTCCAAAATTGCCAAAAGTCAACTATCCTCCAAACTCTAATTTTTGACAAAAGGGCCCACTTTTTTCCACTTGATTTGGTCTTGTCATACCACACACGTGTCCCATCTTCAATTTCATGACCAATCATTTATTTTTCTATTTTATTTAATTTTTATTGATTTAATTCATTTTAAATCAATATTAATTCAAATAAAATCTAAAAATTGATGGAATGATATCTTTGTGATTGGTATAGACTTCAATTATCATCATGAATCAAATCAAATTCATATCAAGCTTTGTTATGCACAAAAAATCAGATTTGGTACAATTATGGAAAGTTTATCAATGGTGATCATATCAAATCCCAAACCTTGAATGCACAAAGATTGGAAGCCCAAGATTTAACCTAATTGCTTGCTTGATACATATACAACATAAAGCAACAAAGAACCCGACCTGAAACTGCAAGTAACGGCCAGACAAAGTTTGAAAAAAGCTTGGAAAAAGTGGAAACTGAAATCACACTTAGGGCTCGTTTCAATCCAAAATCACAACGTGGTGTTCTTGCTTGCAATCTCCTGAAGCTATAGCAACCAGAATCAAGTCCTGAGACCACCAGAATCGCCCTGTAAGTCGTCACGAACATGGCCCTGTACATGGAATCTTGAATCATTTTTCTTGCATCTTTTTTCCTAAATAATTGTATATTCCTGCTTTGTGTTGCATTATGAAGCTTTTGGCATAATTTAATTGCATTTTTATAGCTTGTACAACCATGCCCGAAGCTAGGGTTTTGGTTATTTGTTTTTAGGCATTTTGATTTCAGGGAAAATTAGAATAAATCGTGGGCATAATTGGAATCAGTGGAAGGAGACGAGTGTGATGGTGTCCTTAAAACTCGTTTCCATTGCCTATAGATAATTTTGGAAGGCGGCTAGGGATTTTGCTACGGATTTAAATCCGCAGGAAACGAACCAGAGATTTGTGGGGAAGACGAAGGCGTGTCTTCTTCCCATTGGTCCATTCAAAACTCGCGCCATATTTTTTTTATTTTCAGGCATAGTGTTATGTTTTCTATATAATATTTGTTATGTATTTCATTAACGAATAAACAGGTTGGTTGGATTGGTAAACGCGCTGGCCATTGAGCAATGGGACCTGGGTTCGAATCCCAGGTCCCCCAATATTTGTTATAATTTTTCTCCAAGTAATTGTATGCAGCATCATACGCGTGGACCATCATGTTCTTCCAGATCTCAAACGCCAAGTGGCCTACAAATTAAATCCAATGGCCTAGGGTGGACATTCACCATGCATCCAAGTCAACAAGCGCACACTGGATGGCCAAGGTCAAAGCAGGTTGAATGCGTTTGGGCCTGGAAATTGTTGATTTCACACTTAATCAAGCCCAGCACCCCCCATATTTGGTTATTTCTTTTCATATTTCACTTTTTTATTTAATTGTTTCATTAATTATTATTATTATACTAACCAATTTATTTTGCTTAAATAAAATCAGAAAACATAAAAAACATTATTTTTATTTTTTAAATTTAATTTCATTATTTTATTTTGTAAATAAATCTTAATTAATTAACTTAGTTTTAAATAGGTGTAACATTTAATATTTTTTTGCAATAAATTAAAATCAATTTAGAATATTAGGTTTTTTTTAATAATATTGATCATTCTTATTTTATTTCCTAAAATATAAAAACCCAAAAATATATTTTATTATTTAATTAATTAATTAACTTAGGTTTAATATAATTTAATTCAAAAAATAACAAAAATCTTTTCTTTAAATAAAAAGGGGTCAAAACCCTAAAAATGCACTGATCTAATTTTCTCGCACGCGTCTTATTTTTATCCAATATTGTAATTGTTTCCCAGCATGTAATAGTTTCAATATTACTTTTAATTATTTATCGCTTTTATTTACTTTCTGCAATTTAAATTAAAGGGTTTGTTTTTGGCGATGTAAATACCCGACGCCTTGTAATAGCTTAGATTTAATTTCCCGCAATTTAATTTCCGCACAATATACAATGTTAGATGTTTGATAATAGGGAATGCATGACAAGATCCAATGTATGAACTTAAAATCAACATAGCTCACCCATAACATGTACGGATAAAATTAACCGAAATAACACACTTGCACATGCCACTCTTAGGGTACGCTTCACTTGGTTGCCTCGAACGCGATCATTGAGTATAGGAAGTTTTAGAGGTCGCCCTCTTGTCCAAAGATCATAGTTGCCTCAAAACGGTTGCCTCAGAAAAATGATCTAGGATATTTGGGTTACCGCTAAGGCGTCCTAACATTGCTTTAGTGACCACATGTCCCTTAATCGAATTGACCCGAAAACTTCAACGACGGTGCTACCTATTCCTCAATAGTGGGATAGAATTGTCTAAAGGACATTTGCACAGTTTAATTCCTTCTTGAGTAGGTATATGGTTCTTAAGTACTTTCTCCTTTTAAAAAAACAAAACAAAACTTTTCGCACTTACACTCCTTTCAAAACAAAAACTCTTTTCAAACCCACAAACACAAAGAAAAGTAAACTTTTGCAAACACATTGAGCAAGTACCTAAGAGCCCATGGATAACCACGGATAGAAAGGGTGCTAACACCTTCCATTTCTATAATCTACCTCCCGAACCCGAGAAATATCTCAAAAAGGAATTTTTCTGTGCTTTTGTCCTTTCCTTGGTTGATAAAATAAAAGACGGTGGCGACTCTTGCTTACCGCGACATTTTGCAAAAACAAACGCAAATGCGAACCAGCATTCCAAAACAGTCAGTTCTCATTCCCACCGATCACACACGCCATCATTGGTTTGAAGATATGTTGTACCCCAAAATTTTCCTTCCCATATTTCTCAACATATGGCAAGTGAGGTCCTCAAATTGCTCAAGGAAGTTCAAGAGTTGACCAAACAAACTCTCTCCTAAGGCAGTCTACCTCAAATTAGGGTTTCATTTTTCATCAAGATGCTTGATTCCAAAGGATCCCAAATGCTCACCATTGTATAATATGTTCTCAAGATCATCCATGTCAAGTTTCAAGCCTTGCAGAAGAAATTTGCTCAGTCAATTGCTCAAAGGCCTGAAAATCGACGGTGCTAGGTCAAAAGTCAACTATGGCCCACATACAGTCAAACTTCAAGATTTTTCGTCAACATCCTCATTTTGAAGTAACATTCATCATTTGATAAATGTTTGATCATGATTCATCAAGTATTTCTCACAATTCATCAAAACCCAAAAGTTGCTAAATTAGGTTTTTGTAGGAAAAGTCAACTCAACTTTGACGAAGCATAACTTTCTCATACGTTATCAGGAATGACCCATCCAAAGCAAATTTTGAAGAGGATGCAATTCCCTACAATTTATCTTCAGCTCCCAAGTTCAAAATATGCACTCACAAAAAGATATGAATTTTGACATTATAGGTCACTTTGAAAAGTCAACAAAAACACTTTTTGGGTCAAAGCTTCATACATGAACATGGAAGACTCAATTGAGATGAGACCCAAAGGGTTGCTTAGAAGATATCTTAAGCTTTCTAAAAAGTCAAAGAACACCTCTCTAGGGTCAAAATTGAGAGAGTTATGCATTGGCCAAGTTGACCATTTTTTGCAAAATTGCCAAAAGTCAAATGTGCTCAAATTTGCATTTTTTGCTAAATGGGTCCATCTTTTCAAGATTGCATCTCATTCCTAATGTAGTCCACGACCTATGGGACCCTCCATACTTTATCCATTTGTTTATTTAATTTATTTTGATTTTTATTCATTTAAAATTCAATAAAATCAAATAAATCCAAATAAATCATATATTGTGTTTTAGGGATGATTTTTGTATTGAAGGAACATCTTATGTGCTGTCAAATGAGAAGCAAATCGTGCAAGCTAAGAATATACACAAAATATACATATTTGGGCAATTGTTAAAGATTTTATTTTCTCTTAAAACCATACCATTATTCTTGGGATTCTTTCCAATTCTATTATCCTAGATTGATTCACTACTTATGCCAGGATCCTAAAGACCTAGAGGAGAAGTTTTCAGACGCGCAACTTGCCTAAAAGTGTAAAACAAATTTCCAAATTTTCAAAGAAAAGTGCAGACTGGATCTGGCTCTAGAGGCCGTTTCAAACTTTTCCAAGGATCAATTCACATTCCCAGGCACGCACTGAACTTGTAGAAAGCATCCACACGACCTGAAACCTCAAGAACCGTGTTCTACGTCTCTCACGGTTTATCCAAAAATTTTATTTTTGTTTCACTAATCTACGCACCTTTAGTGCTTTTGATTGCCATACTCATGTTTATCATTGTGTTTGTAAGCTAATAGTTCTATTCAATTGCATTTTTGATGACTGTATGTGAATCTGCCATGGCTAGGATTTTGTATTCTTGTTTATGGCTTTTTCATGCAGGAAAAATTGGGCGTTAACTCTGGTACCATGATACTCGTGAGAATGATACGAGTTGATTGGTACCAGACATGGTCATTTATCTTGAGCCTACGCAATTTTGGAGATGGACAAGGTTATACCTACAACAAGCGTCTGTAGGTAAAAGCTTGATATGCTAAGGCGACTGAGAGAGGAAGAAGAAGCTGGCATGGCAACATGTGATTCGCTTATTTGAATTTCACGCGTTGGTTGGCTCCACTAACTTGTTTTTTCATATTATATTCTGTTTTCATATCACTTACAAGTTAACACCATGGCTCAGATGGCTGGGGCGAAGGCCTTTGATGCACACGTCCTGGGTTCGATCCCAGGCGTGTGCATTTTATTATTTTCTTGCTTATTTCAGGCAGATTTCATGCATTGCAGTAGCGCACGCCTACTATACACCTTTGTGTTCCACCATCAGATCCATCAGCCAGATGAATCCAACGTCATGTAGCAAGGGGCCTATCATGCTCCTCAAGTCAGCGCACATACTGGATTGAACGAAGTCAAATGGGCCATCAGCCTTGGGCCCATAAAATTCATATTCCAACCCCCCAATTTCTAAGCACAGGCCCATTATCCCCTTCTTTTCTTTTATTTTATTTAAATCTTTCAATACTTATTTTTATTTTTTATTTCACAAATTAATCTTTTTTTTATAAAAATCATAAAATCAATAATTCACAAAAAATTAGGATTAGTTTTTTATTATTATCAAAGTTAATTTAATTTAGTTTAACATTAGGAGATTGTATTTTGTTTTCATAAATAAAATCAAATAGAAAATTAGGTTTTTTTATTTAATTTTATTTTCTCCTTTCCTCAAATAAATAAAAATACAAAAATAGGTTTTTTAAGATTAAAATCATAGGGTGTCTTAGTGGTTTCCTTCCTGTCTAAAAAAGGATCAAACGTCCCATTCGAATGTTGCCTCAGAAATGTTGCCTCGAAAGATCTTAAGACTCTAGGGTTATTACTAGGGTATCCTAACATTGCTTTATTGATCGTACGTCCCTTTCGAATTGGCCCTCACAACTCTAACGACGGTGCTACCTATTTCTCAATAGTAGGATAGCACTGTCTAAAGGAAATGAGAATAGAAACAATCTTTTTTCGAGTAGGTAGATGCTAGTAGGTACTTGCTCAAATCAAAACTTTTCACACTTACACTTTTAAAACAAACTTCGTTACACCTTTGAGGAATGATACAAGGGTTATCACGAAGTCAAACTTTTCAAAATAAAGCACATACACAAGCAATTTTAAAAAGATGAGCAAGTACCTAAGAGCCCATGGAAAACCATGGATAGAAAGGGTTCTAACACGTTCCCTTTCTATAATCTACCCCCTGTACTCAGAATATCTCGAAAAAGGATTTTTTATGTACTCTTTTCCTTTCCGGTTGGATGAAATAAAAGTCGGTGTCGACTCTTGCTTACCGCGACATTTTGCAAACACAAAACGCAAAACACAAACCAGTGTCAAACAGTCGGTTCTGCCACCGTATCACAGAACTGGCGACTCTGTTGGGGAATGCATATATAAGTGGGGTATACCTTAGGATCTAGTTCATCATATTTGCTTCTCTTAATTGCTTTGTTTGCTTTATTTTTGAGAGTTCTGTTTGGGGTTACTATAGATCCTAACCCGGATCTGGGGATACCTTTTAGGTAAGTAGCAATAGACTGTGAGGGAACTGTATGGCGTAGACCGATATGGTTGAAGCAGTAGCTATGTTGATGTGGCACATTGGTTGGTACTGGTATCCCTTGTGGAGAAACGAGGAGAATACGGGGCCGCTGCATGGTGTCGTTAAGCATCAACTGACCTTAGAACCTTTAATCTCCCAACTTGGCCATTAGAAAGTAGTGAGATAGTCGGCCTCGGTGTAAAGCTGAGAACTGGTTGATACTTGATGCTACACTCATTGAGACCATACTCTCGAGATAGTTCCGGCCGCAAGAAAAGATTGTGTGAGCTGAAACCATGACCGATGGAGGATGGTCAGTGATATTGAGATCCTCTAGAACCCGGTTACTTTTTCTAGGACAGGTTGAAACCAACTTAACTTCAAGAGGGTACTACCTTTGACCTCATACAAGACTTAAACCTAAGGGCTTTGTGTGATTTGACTGTGTTTGCAATACATGTTGTTTGCTATACCTGTGGTTTATCATGACATCATGCATCATAACATGACATTCATACTTCATTGCACTAACCATTTCAAAGACCAAGGGAATTTATCTTTGTTCTGTTTTGCAGATCATGGCTTCCGTGCATAGAAATACCATCCGAGTCAACTTTGTGCAAATACCTGCCCAACTTAAGGAGCTAGCCTCAAGAGTTTTTGAGACTTCTATGTTCATTAAGAGAAACGATCAACTTCTCAGCCTGGTTACTTCAAATCTTGATGAGCAGATGATGAGCGTACTATTTCAGTTCTTTGATCCCGTGCATCATTGCTTCAACTTTCCAGATTACCAGTTGATACCCACCTTAGAAGAGTTCTCTCATCTATTGGGCATATCCATCCTTGAATAGGTACCCTTCACAGGTATGGAAGAAGTTCCTAGACCAGAAGACATTGCCCCAGCTCTGCATTTGAAACAGGCTGATGTAGTATCCAATTGGGAAACACGAAGCGGGGTCGAAGGTTTTCTAGCCAAATTTCTGATAGACCAGGCTCAGCTATTCTGGGATGATTTGGATTTTTAAGCTTTTGAAGATGTCTTGGCTCTCCTTATCTATGGTTTGGTTCTCTTCCTGAATCCGGATTCCTTTGTAGATGTGAATGCTATCAAGATTTTCCTTTCTCGTAACCCTGTGCCTACCTTGCTGGGAGATATCTTGCATGCTCTCCACACCCGTACTATAAGGAGAAGAGGAACACTTATGTGTTGCATGCCGTTGCTATCGATGTGGTTTATTTCTCACCTCCCTAAATCTGTGCTGAAGAACGAAGAAGGTTTGGGTTGGTCCTACAGAATAATGTCACTTGCTCATACATATATTCTTTGGTGTTCCCGGGCTATGGAAGACACTGCTGTTATTGACCGTTGTGGGGGATACCCTAATGTCCCATTGCTTGGAATCAGAGGGGGTATAAATTATAATCCTTGTCTAGCTTTGCGACAATTTGGTCGTGCTCGGAGAGATGGTCCTCATGAGTTACTTCTCGAGGACATTGTATTCGACTATAAGGAGGACGTTAAGGAGCATCGTCGAAGGTTTATACGAGCTTGGGGCATGGTGAACAGATCTGACCCCCAAGAGTTGGGACCAAAGACTTCCCTTCCTATGCAGCCTTACCTCCAATGGGTCTGAGCTCGTGCCCAGAAGCTTGGGATGCCCTATGAGGCCGTATTACCAATGATTGTGGAGCCCACTAATGAAGAAGGCATTCCTTACACGGTTCTCTATCATTACATGCCCGCTGATCCTGGGGAATTGCAGAGGTCTTGGATTCAACTGAAGAATGAGCGGGATACTTACCGAGAACAGTACCATGAGTAAGAACGGAATATTTTGAAGCTCACTAGGCAGCTCGAGGAAGAAAGAGTGATCAATGACTACATCAACACAAAGAGGAAGCGACCATGGGACTTTTGATATTACTTTTTTCTAGTTTTAGATTTTTGTTTTATTTACTTTTTTGTAATGCCTTAAATGCATTGTTGAACCTTTCAAAGTTAAGCTAATAAAGTTTTGTTTATTTTTGGTTTACAAATTTAAATCTCCCAAAGTCTTTGAAATCATTACATGCGCATCCCATTATCATGCACATCATTACAGGTACCCTTACACGTTTCTCATCTTCTTCGCTGTTTATTTCAGCAGAAATGTCTTCCGATCAAGCCATCAAAGATATTCAGGCACAGAATGCCCAATTCCAACAGATGTTTATAAGTCTGGCTAAATGGAAAGAGGATCTGAAGACCCTTATTCTAAAAGAGAAGAAGAAGAAGAAGAAGGTCGATATTCTGAACATGGGTAGAAGATTTTGAGAAAGGTTGAGACAACTAGCTGACTTGACCTCCTCATCCAAGGACGGGGAGAACCAAGAAAGGGAAAAGGACCCTAGTCCTGCAGTTTCTGATAACGATACGGATTACGACGATGAGCAATATCCTCCTGCTGAGGATAGGTACAAGCAGCTAGAAGATCGTCTGAGCGCTATGGAGATTCAGAAAATACCTGGTTTGGATTTCAGAGAATTGGGACTGGTATCGAGAGTGGTCATCCCTCATAAGTTCAAAGCTCCAGTTTTTGCCAAGTATGATGGAATGTCCTGTCTAAAACTCCATCTCCGCTCGTATGTCAGGAAAATCCAACCCCACATTGCTGATAGAAATTTGTGGGTGCATTTCTTTCAAGATAGTCTGTCAGGGACTCAGCTTGAATGGTTCTACCAGTTGGAGGGAGCCAATGTCCGAAATTGGGAAGATCTTGCTGCTGCTTTTTACAAGCAGTATCAGTACAACGCCGATAGGGAGACTTGGCAAAAGTGGAGAGACTTGGCTGGAAGAGTCCAACCCCCTTTGTCTGATAGGGAGTTGGTTGACATGTTTCTAGGGACGCTATCTAGTCCGTTTTTCAATCACTTGATCGACAACTCGTCATCTGGTTTCACTGAGTTGATTTTGACTGGAGAAAGAGTGGAGGCTGGCATTCGAAGTGGTAAAATTCAGAAGGATGCTTCGTCAAATTCAGCAAAGAAGCCTTTCACCAGTAAGAAGGAAGCTAGTGCAGTCTATAGCCCGAGGGGCCAAAACAGATCTGAACACCGTCAAACGGTAAATGCTGTAGTGATACCAATACCCGCAGTTGCTCCACAATGCAACAATCAACAAAGGGTGGAAAGACCACAACGGCAGTTTACCCGCCTCAGCATGACCTTGGCTGAAGTTCTGCCTCATCTGTTAAAATCCAACTTGGCGACCTTGAGAGAGGCTCCCAAGAATCCAAACACTACTTCTCCCAGATACAATCCCAACGCGCGGTGCGCCTACCATTTTGACAGTCCAGGCCACGATACAAACAATTGCTGGGCTCTGAGAAACAAAGTGCAAGATTTGCTCGAAGCCAAAGAGATTGAGTTTGATGCTCCAGAAAAGCCGAATGTTATAACTGCTCCCATGCCTAAACATGGTCGTGGAGTTAATGTCGTGGACACCGATTTGTTTGTGACCTCTGTTGAAGAAATTTCTACTCCTCTAATGACTATTAAGAAGAATTTGTTGTTGGACGGTTTATTTCCGGGTTATGGTGAAGGTTGCCACATGTGTTCGACTCTACCTTCCGGTTGTTGTTTGTTGAAGTCAGGTGTTCAACGCCTGATGGATAATAAATAAATTTTGTTTGAGAAGACTACGACCCCTGTTGTTCCCAATGAAGATGTTACCATTATAACCATTTCCACCAATCCTTCCAAGGTTTCCTCGAAAAAACCTGTTAGGG
The DNA here is from genome assembly GCA_948472305.1 of Vicia faba. Taxonomy (NCBI): domain Eukaryota; kingdom Viridiplantae; phylum Streptophyta; class Magnoliopsida; order Fabales; family Fabaceae; genus Vicia; species Vicia faba. The sequence goes on from OX451740.1 coordinate 1,039,974,468, forward strand.
TTACACCTGTTCCAAGAATTGCTCCGCTAATAATCACTGTTCCTGGTCCCATCCCGTACACCTCAGATAAGGATATCACATGGCATTACGGTGCTGACGTGTATTACTATGGTGTTAAGCAAGAATTGAAGAATGAAGAAGCTGATACTGATGTTAGTAATATTGTCGGGACTAGTAAAATTACCCGAAGTGGAAGGGTCTTCTCTCTCGATATTTCCCCGAAGACTATCATCAAGCCTACTGTTATTCCAACTATTGCTCCAACCAACACTCTTGACATTCCTCCTGTTCCTACTCCAGTTATTACACCTGCTACTATTCCTATTCTTACTCCAGTTATCACCCCTGCTGCTGAGCCATCTAGGACTCGGGGAAAATAAATCATAGGTGAGCCTGCCCGGATGGAGGCACCTAAGAAAACTGTCGTGGAAGCCTCTAAACAAGAAATAGAGGAAATCCTGAAAATTATCAAGAAGAGCGACTACAATATGGTTGAGAAGCTGGGACAAACCCCGTAAAAGATATCCATGTTGTCCTTGCTATTATGTTCTGAAGCCCATGCGAAGGCTTTAATTGCATTTCTCAAGACTGCGCATGTGCCGCAGGAAACTTCAGCAGATCAGTTTAAAGATTATGTGGCCAGCCTGACTGCTGACAATGGGCTAGGTTTCTCAGATGCGGATCTAACACTGAAAGGAAGGAATCATAATGATGCTCTGCATGTCTCAATCGAGTGCGAGGGTACCACTATGGCCCATGTGCTGGTCGATACCGGGTCTTCATTGAATGTTCTGCCAAAGAAAGCGTTAGACCGTTTGGATTTTGAGGGTTTGACTTTAAAGCCGAGTAACATTGTGGTGAGGGCTTTTGATGGATCAAAAAGAATGGTGCACGGGGAGGTGGACATCCCTGTCAAAGTGGGTTCTCAGACTTTTGCGTCCACCTTCTACGTAATGGATATCAGACCATCATATTCTTGCTTGCTGGGTCGTCCTTGGATTCATAAGGCTGGGGCAGTTACTTCCATACTCCATCAAATGCTACAGTACCCAGTGAATGGGAAGATTGTCACGGTGCAAGGTGAAGAAGAGTATATGGTGAGTAATCTCAATTCCTTCCGCTACGTAGAGATGGACGGGGAGTTCATAGAAACTCCTTGTCAGAATTTCGAAGAGGTCCCTCAGTTCTCGGCATCAACTGAAGTTACTACCGACAAACCTCTGCTGAAAATGGCTTCTCTCAAGGACGCTAGGGCTGTAATTGAAGAAGGTGGGTGTACCAATTGGGGTCAACTCCCTGATTTCACTCACAAAACTGACAAATTTGGTTTGGGCTTTACTACAGCGGCTCAAAAGGCTGTTAGGCACGCACGGATTGGAAGACCTCCTCTAAACATCATCAATCAGGGAGTTACTGCACTTGAGGATAGTGAAGAGGATTCAGACATCGACAGCTGGATCTACCCAACAACCAACGGTGGACTAAATAACTGGATGGCGAAGGACTTCATACCTGTTTCTTTTATTCTGCAGTAATTGACTTTTGTTTTAAGATTTGTAATAAACAGTTTGAAACTTTAAGGCCCGGTGCCTTGCCCGAGGCACCTTGACTTTGTTTGTGAGGGCTTATTATTTGTCATTTCATATATCATTAATAAAGCATTGGACGTTTCTTGCATTAAAAATTTTGCGCTCCTTGTTTTTCTTTTCTTTCTCTCATTTTATCAAAATAGCTATTCTCTTGCACATACTCACGTATCATACTGCATATCCATATCCACTCTGGATCCCATTGATAACAGCTCTGCTACTGCCAGTTATGACTTCAAAAATTCGATCAACCAAGCCGAGGACGAAGGTGAGGATGATTGTGAGGTGCCTGAAGAACTTGCTAGACTGTTACAACAGGAAGAAAGGGCCATACAGCCTCATGAAGAGCCAGTTGAATCAGTGAATCTGGGTACAGAGGAAGACAGGAAAGAGGTTAAGATAGGTGCGAATCTGGAGCCTAGTGTCAAACAACGGTTAATACATATGCTACACGACTATGTTGAGATCTTCGCCTGGTCCTATGAAGACATGCTTGGTTTGGACACTAATATTGTGGTACATCGCCTGCCGACTAAAGAATATTTCCCTCCAGTAAAGCAGAAGGTCCACCGTATGCGTCCTGAAATGTCATAGAAAATCAAAGCAGAGGTCATGAAACAGTTCAACACAGAGTTCTTAGCTGTCACTTCTTATCCGCAGTGGGTTGCCAATGTTGTTCCGGTGCCTAAGAAGGATGGTAAGGTACATATGTGTGTGGACTACAGAGATATAAACAGGGAAAGCCCCAAGGATGACTTCCCACTTCCTCACATTGATGTTCTAGTCGACAACACCGTGCAACATAAGATCTTCTCTTTCATGGATGGTTTTTCTGACTACAACCAGATCAAGATGGATCCTGAAGACATGGAGAAGACAACCTTCGTTACGCAGTGGGTCACCTTCTATTACAAGGTAATGCCTTTTGGTTTAAAGAATGATGGGGCAACTTACCAGCGCGCCATGGTCGCTTTGTTCCACGATATGATTCACCACGAGATCGAGGTTTATGTTGATGACATGATAACTAGGTCCCAGACTAAGGAAGAGCACCTTGATCATCTCCAGAAACTGTTTGATAGGTTGAAAACGTACAAACTGAGGTTGAATCCGAACAAGTGTACCTTCGGGGTAAGGTCTGGTAAGCTCCTGGGTTTTGTTGTCAGTGATAAGGGTATTCAGGTGGACCCTGCAAAGGTAAAACCCATACAAGATATGCCAGCTCCCCGCACAGAAAAAGAAGTTAGAGGTTTCTTGGGACGTCTAAATTACATTGCCCGATTCATTTCACATCTGACTGCTACTTGTGAGCCAATCTTCAAGCTGCTGAAGAAAGATCAAGTGGTAAAGTGGAATGATGAATGCCAGACCGCTTTCGAAAGAATCAAGGAATACCTTAAAGAACCACAAATTTTGATGCCTCCAGTTGAAGGAAGACCTTTAATTTTATACTTGACAGTGCTAGACAATTCAATGGGGTGTGTGTTGGGGCAGCATGACGAGTCTGGCCAAAAAGAGCACGCCATTTACTACCTTAGCAAAAAGTTTACCGATTGTGAGACCCGATACTCACTGCTCGAGAAGACTTGCTGCGCTTTGGCATGGGCTGCTCGCCGGCTGAGACAGTATATGCTGACCCACACCACTTTGTTGATATCAAAGATGGATCCGATCAAGTATATTTTCGAGAAGCCCGCTCTCTCTGGAAGGATAACAAGATGGCAGATGATCTTAACCGAGTACGACATCCAATACACAACCTAAAAAGAAATTAAGGAGAGTGTGTTGGTGGATCATTTGGCGCATCAAGCCGTGGATGACTACCAGTCCATGAATTTCGAGTTCCCGGATGAGAATATCATGTTGGTAACGGACTGTGAAGAACCTGGACCGGATGAAGGACCTGAGGAAGGATCCCGATGGTCTATGTATTTTGATGGAGCCTCGAACGCATTGGGTAATGGCATTGGCGCTGTAATTATATCTCCTGAGGGCTGTCATACTCCGCTCACCGCCCGATTATGTTTTAACTGCACCAATAATATGGCGGAGTATGAAGCACGTATCACAGGTCTTTGAGCTACTATTGACCTGAGGATTAAGTTCTTGAGTGTATTCGGAGATTCCGCTCTGGTAATAAGTCAGATCAAAGGCGAGTGGGATACAAAGCACCCGAATCTTATTCCTTACAAAGAATATGTACTGACATTGCTCCCACACTTTGGGGAGATAACCTTTGAACATTTACCAAGAGAAGAGAACCAATTGGAGGACGCGCTAGCTACCATGTCTTCTATGTTCAAAGTCGGGTGGGACAATGAAGCTCCCTAGATTACCATTGAGAGGTTGGGTGAACCCGTACATTTCTGTGACATTGAGACTGAAGAGGTAGCAGATAAACCCTGGTTTCACGAAGTCAAAAGGTATCTTGAGGCTCAAGAATACCCCGAGGGGGCATCTGTTAATTATAAGAAGTTTCTGAGAAGGTTCGCTGCGAATTTCTTCATCAGTAATGGTATCCTCTATAAGCGTAACCATGATTCAACCTTACTGCGGTGTGTAGACAAAAGCGAGGCGGAAAGGATCATGGCAGAGTTACATGAAGGAACCTTCGAAACTCATTCCAGTGGACATACCATGGCGAAGAAAATCCTACGGGCAGGATATTACTGGTCCACTATGGAAGCCAATTGTTATCGGCACTCTCGAACCTGTCATAAGTGCCAAGTCTATGCTAATAAGGTGCATGTGCCCCCAGTTCCCCTGAATGTTTTGACAGCTCCTTGTGCCTTTGCAATGTGGGGCATCGACATGATCGGCGAGATCATACCTACTACGTCTAACAGGCATCGCTTCATTCTGGTAGCCATTGATTATTTTACAAAGTGGGTTGAGGCAACTTCCTTTGCTACAGTAACCAAGAACATCGTGGCGCAGTTTATCCGACACAATCTGATCTGTCAATATGGTGTACCAGAGAGGATTATTACTGACAATGGTACAAATCTCAATAATACAATGATCAGCGAGCTCTGCAAACAGTTCAACATTCAACATCATAACTCTTCTCCCTACCGGCCGAAGATGAATGGTGTTGTTGAAGCAGCTAACAAGAACATCAAGAAGATTGTGCAGAAGATGACGATGACATACAAGGACTGGCACGAGATGTTACCATTCGATCTTCATGGGTATCGTACCTCAGCACGGACATCGACAGGGGAAACACCATACTCTTTGGTGTATGGCATGGGGGCAGTCCTACCCATCGAAGTTCAGATACCCTCTCTCAGGATTATGAAGGATGCGGGTTTGAATGAAGACGACTGGATCCAAACTCGACTTGATCAGCTGAATCTAATTGATGGAAAGAGACTCACTACTATCTGTCATGGTCAGACGTATCAAAAGCGAATGATCAAGGCTTTTAACAAGAAAGTCAGACGTCAAGAATATCAAGTCGGGGATCTAGTGATCAAACGCATTGTACTACCGCAAGGTGATCCCAGGGGAAAATGGACCCCCACATACGAAGGGCCATTTGTGGTTAAGAGCATTTTCTCGGGAGGAGCTATGATTCTAACCACCATGGATAGTGACGACCTTCCTCACCCCGCCAATGCAGACATAGTGAAAAGATACTACATATAATCAAAGACCCGCTAGGTTGACTACCCTAGGCAAATATAAGGGCTTCCCAACGAACCAAAAGGGTTCGAGCAAAAGTAAGGGATGGAAATGAAAAAACGTACACCCGGAAAGTCGAAAACCTGAAAGGGCGACCTGGGCAAAAAAGGGTATCCCGATGGACTGAAAACCCGAAAGGGCGGTCCAGGAAAAAATTAGGGATTGAAGCGTAACACTATGTCTCATTGGATCATCTTGCAACCAGACCTCGGTATCGACTATCAAGCTCGGACAACGCTAATCAATCTGATCCACCTTCGGCCAAGCAGCAAAGTGATGAGACGCTTGAAGATATAAAGGCAATAATAGAGTTGGAACCCAATGGGGTCGTTTCACATAGTTGTTTTTCTTTCTTTTACACAAATTGTAATTTCTATCTTTCGGCGGAGTTCTCTTACTGGGACGTCGACCTCCTTGTACAAAAACACCTATTACGGGCCAACTTCAAAAATCAATACAATTCATTTTCGCAAGAAATTCCAAATTGTTTTTCTTTTTCTGTTTTGTTTTGCAAGAACGTCCAATGATTCATTTTTGATATATGATTTGAAAATAATTGCTGATCATAAATATTTACATGAGAAACAAGAGACAATTACTCGTAATTCTAGGAACAAGGACAAACAAGAAGTGCCCACACCTTACAGTTATTCTGCCCATCAAGTACCGGGATAGAACCAGCTCGAGAACATGAGTAGTGATACATACACTCCCCACAGAGTAAAAAAGTATCCAAATACAGTGGTGTTAGCTTTCACGAACAGGACATAACTCTTCACAAATGAGGTTCACAATCGCGAGTGAGTCGGTAAACTTTTCCCAAGCAAAGTTTATTTCTCTCACAAGCAGGATTTCAATCTCCGACAGAATTCACTATTACCAACAACGGAAATTCATCCCTGGTGGAGTTTATTTCTCCAAATCAGAAAATCTAACAACAAAATATTTCCTCTCCAACAGAGTTGTTCCCCGCATAGTTATCCTCAGACAGGGTCTCGTCCGGCAGAATTACCAGCCAAGGGGCAAATCCCCGGCACAGTCATCTTTGTTCACCATCCCTAGCAGAAGCAGAGGAACTATGATTTGTTACAGCAGTCAAGAATACCATTTCTCATACTCTCCAAACAGCAATCAGGGATTTATTTTCCCAAACTAAGTTTATTACGTCCACAGTTCATGTTCATACATCATGACATGTGCATACATCGCATATAACATAGTCTCATTTATTTTGAGAACATCATCATACAATGCATCTCATGCATCACACATAATTGACCATGTATTTCTTTCAGGTAAGACAATTATTATCAACAATTTCTAGCAGATCCGTGATTAACACTCAAAGCTAAACAGAGTAATCATCGGTGCAACAAGAACAACCTTACCCAGGTGCCCTCCGCAGTTTTACCCAAACTCATCCCGAAGCATCCCTACTATCCCGACTTTCATTTTGAAGTAACCCTACTATCCAGGTTCCTTCTCACAACCTTACCATCCCGATTTTCATATCGAAGTAACCCTACTATCCAGGTTCCTTCTCACAGCCTTACTATCCCGACTTTCATATCGAAGTAACCCTACTATCCAGGTTCCTTCTCACAGCCTTACTATCCCGGCTTTCATATAGAAGTAACCCTACTATCTAGGTTCCTTCTTACAGCCCTACTATCCAGGCTTTCATATCAAAGTAACCCTACTATCCAGGATCCTTCTCACAGCCCTACTATCCTGACTTTCAATTAACCCTACTATCCAGGTTCCTTCTCACAGCCTTACTATCTCGGCTTTCATATCGAAGTAACCCTACTATCCAGGTTCCTTCTCACAACCTTACTATCCCGGCTTTCATATCAAAGTAACCCTACTATCCAGGTTCCTTCTCACAACCCTACTACCCAGGCTTTCATCTCGAAGTAACCCTACTATCCAGGTTCCTTCTCACAGCCCTACTACCCAGGCTTTCATCTCGAAGTAACCCTACTATCCAGGTTCCTTCTCACAGCCCTACTATCCCGGCTTTCATATCGAAGTAACCCTACTATCCAGGTTCCTTATCAAGCCCTGCTATCCATGCTTTCATCTCGAAGTAACCCTACTATCCAGGTTCCTTCTTACAGCCCTACTATCCAGGCTTTCATCTCGAAGTAACCCTATTATCCAGGTTCCTCCTCATAACCCTAATACCCAGGCTTTTATCTCGAAGTAACCATACTATCCAGGTTCCTTCTCACAGCCCTACTATCCTAACTTTCATATCAAAGTAACCCTACTATCCAGGTTCCTTCTTAAGCCCTGCTATCCAGGCTTTCATCTCGAAGTAACCCTACTATCCAGGTTCCTTCTCACAGCCCTACTATCCCGACTTTCATATCGAAGTAACCCTACTATCAAGGTTCCTTCTCACAGCCCTACTATCCCGGATTTCATATTGAAGTAACCCTACTATCCAGGTTCCTTCTCACAACCCTACTGTAGCGGTAGAAATGTGCAAGACTAAGCCATTGGATTGACTAGACTTTATACAAATCAAAATAAAAATCGCCACCGCGCTTTATTGTTTCCAAAGGAATGGGAAAAGAGCGAATAACCCAAAAAGAGGGGGAAAGATTCAAGGTAAGGGGGTTGGTTATGCAAACGGAAGGTATTAGCACCCTAAACATCTACGGTACTCCGCAGGAACCTCTTTGAAAAATCTGTATATTTTGGCTATAAAAATGTGTTGTATATAAAATGGATGGTGGAGGTGAGAAAAGAAATATTTTTATGATTTTTGCACCCACCGCGGTTGCGAACCTTTAGTGCCTACGTACCACCTTTCGTGCAATAGGGGATCAGGGTACACGTAGTTCCTCTTTTAAAAATTTGAAACACAAGTGTGTTGGTTGATTTTATGAGATAAGACATCATCGCAATTATCTGTGTGAAAAACATACTTACTACCCACAATCATGAGAAAGGAGAATTTGCATCATCTCAAAGTGGAGGATATGGCTTGGATTTTAAAATCAACAATGCCTCACTCAACACCCAAGTGGAAAATATCTCACTTCACTACATATTGTAGAAGTATAGTTTTTTGCATCACTACAAGGATTGACAAGAGTCTAATCTTTTGAGAAAGATTTTAAAATAAAAAGCCAAAGTGGAAAAAATGATTTGAAATGAGATTGATTGACTTTTAGTCTTCTCATAAAAAAGGTCATGGTATTATTAAATTGATTGAAATTTATTTATGAAAATGTTTCGAAGATGCATGGACCTAATTCCAAGTTTATTATGAAAATGTTTCAAGTTTCAAAACAAGAAGAGTTTTTTTTAAAGGAGGGAGAAGATTTTTGAAATTAAAGAAGATGGGAGGAGAAGAAGAGGCTATCCTAAAGCATAAGGTAAAAGCTAGGGATAAGAACCATCTAACCAACAAGAAGCCAATACTTGACATTATGTGTCAATATAGAATTCCAATTCTTTTGATTGAAACCAAGCAAGCAAAGATACTAGACCTCTTGAGAGAACCAAACTTCAAGTGTTTTAAGTCTTCGCAAAAATTGGGCAGAGTAACGGCTGTATACGGGTGAATTCCAGATTATAAACAAAGATCGTAATCTCAATAACTTGCACACAAAACAAACAAACAACCCAATGTCTTGAGGTAAACCTCAATAACTCCAGACAAAATATCAAATAAAGTCACAAAGTCTCCAAGATAGGCCAAGGTCTCTAATCTTAAGTCCAAGAAGTCCATCACTCCATAATGCAAAGGATAGTAACCATGTAGTCCAAGTATCATTAATGATTTTTATGGTTCATGTTGATTATTAGGTGTCTTTAAAAAGAAAGAAAAGCTCAAGTGAGCAAAATAAAAATGACATAAAAGTAAATGCTCAAGTGAGCAAAGATGAAAATAGCATGAAATGTAAAATGCTAAAAGTAAATGGTACATAAAGCATGAAAATAAAAGCGTAAAGTAAAGTTAATTGTTAGTAATTAGTGGTTAGTTAGATGACCATCTTGAAACTTGCATTTGGAACTCATTAGAGGATTGGTAGAACCAAAGCCTCCACACAACAAGTTGCATTTGCTTTTTGTCAAGTATATCATCCATTTTGGAATTCTCACAAGGCAACATGTAATGATCAACGATGTTTAAGTGATCCGCGTTGACCAAAGGTGTTGTAGATCCATTAGAGGATTGGTAGAACCAAAGCCTCCACACAATGAATCTGAAGGTTATTGGATCAAAGAGATCAAATTAACATACTTGGGCTTGCAATCATAAGTTTGGGCTACGAATGATCATTTATTCGAATCGGGACAAAATTTAGCGCTATGTTAAGCAATCGTAAATGGACTTATGTAGAAGTCACACCTATTTTGAGGCCGGTCAATAGAAATCTATGTACTTCATGTTTGGATAAATGATATAGAGATCACCATCCCTTAACATGTATCACAATTAAAAAAGAAAGGGATAGGATGAAGAGGGATGGGAATGATAAGCTAATTTGGATCACCATTTCAAAATTCTTTCATCATTAAATTCAACCACTCCTCTAGATGGATTAAAGCACTAAACATATCATTAATCCAAAGCACCAAAAATGAATTAAATAATTCACGCTTAGGTAGATTTGAATTAATGAACATTTATCCAAATTCATCTACATCACAAAGTCCATTGAGTTTAAAGACAAATTGGACATTTAAAATTGCAATCCAAACCAACAATCAAAAAGAGTGAGTAGAAAAAGCATTTTGGATCAAAGCTGCCTCAAAACAAGGCAAAAAATGCATTATGTCCTGGTGTAAATCGATTTACACTACTATGTAAATCGATTTACATAGTACAATTTTCAAAAATTCGCGTGAAATTGCTTCTGTGCAATCGATTTACACTTAGTGCAAATCGATTGCACATAGTAACAATAGCAAAAACAGCATTTTAAAAGGGTAATTTCTTGTTCAAACTTTCCATAAAACACCTTATGATCATGGATCCACTTGAGCATGAAAATTCCATCAAATTATGAGAAAATAACACCATTGAAATCACATAATAATGCTCAAAGAATCAATCCCAAAGACCACCAAGAGATCACATTGTGAAAGATGAATTATACAACTTACCAAAGGTAGATCTAGAGAATTATCAAAACGACTTCAAGAATTTGCTTCAATTCAACCACAAGAATCAATTGACCAAGCTTGGATGTATAGAATTGATGGATAAAAAGTGTTTGGATGAAGGTTTAGCTCAAAGATTAGTAAGCTTCAATGCAAAACTTACAAACTTTTTGAAAATGGAGCTTTGAGTGAATTTGGTAGATGGAGAGAATTGAGAGATTTTTTAGCAAGGTGGATTTGGCTATCAAAAGCTTGAAATTTGAATGAAATGAGAGCTCTATTTATAGAGTTTTAGGATTGAGATTAGTGGTAATTTCATAATTGATTCTTGGAGCCAAAATTTGAATTAATGATAACTCTTTCAAAAATTAGAGCCAAAATTTGAATTAATGATAATTCTTTCAAATATTAGAGCAAAAATTTTAATTAATGATAATTCTTTCAAATATTAGAGCCGAAATTTGAATTAATGATAATTATTTTTAAAAATGAAAGATTGGCACTAAAATTTGAATTAATGATACATCTTTCAAAAGTGAAGGAAAATTGGAGCCAAAATTTGACAAGTTTAAAATGCTGATTTTTTTTCAAATTTTCACGCTGTGCAATCGATTGCACTATAGTGCAAATCGATTTTCACAGTGTATGTTTTTCAAAAATGGCGCAAAATACACTATGTGCAATCGATTGCACTCTAAGAACAATCGATTGCATCAGTGGAAAAAAATGAAAATTTTTAATTCTTTTTCTTTGCAAATAGAGATTTTAGGAAAATAATACCAGAAATCCTTATTTGTCAGATGCTTCGACTTGGTACCTACAAAACAAAAATATACAAAGACAAAGACAAATATATTTTGTATTTTGATTAGAAGTTAGTCAACAACACATATATAAAATACATAACCAAGGTGCTTGGAGATTCCTCAAGAGCAAACTTAAAGATAGGAAAAAAGAGGAAGAACCAACCCTAATGTGATCTTGTTATGATCGAGTTGATATGATATGATAGAGGAATCTTAGGGGCGAAAATTGGGGTACAACAGCTGCCCTTATTTAAGTGTCTTCTATCCGGAGATATGAAGGTTACAAATCTTCGTGTCGACGCGATTGAAGATACTTAAATATAAAACAAGCCCTATTTTTGTCTCTAAGATGCCATGCAATGCTTATGATTATGGATGCATATAAACAGAACAAAAGAGACGCAAAGTAACACTGGTGATGCCACAAAAATGAAGAAACAAAGGAGCAACCCCACCAGGAAAATAAATCACTGGTGGACCAAAAGAAATAGAACAAGAGAGGAGGATAACAAGCATCGACATTCACTGCTGATGTCTACCAACGTTCACTGAAGGTAGAGAGAAGAAGATATACCAACTCACAGATGATGGTAAACTACCAACTCAATAGTTGAAGGTAGAAGAGAAAATATATCATTCCATCGCCGTTCACTGACGAGGAACTATCACCGTTCACTGATGATAGCAAAAAGATAAGAAACACCGACGTTCACTGACGATGCACTACCAACGTTCACTGAAGGTAGATTTTGAAAATATCATACCATTGCCGTTCACTGACGAGGAACCACCACCGTTCACTGATGATAGCAAAAAGATAAGAAACACCGACGTTCACTGCCGATGTACTACCAACGTTCATTGAAGGTAGATTTTGAAAATATCATACCATCGCCGTTCACTGACGAGGAACCACCACCGTTCACTGATGATAGAAAAAAGATAAGAAACACCAACGTTCACTGCCGATGCACTACCAATGTTCACTGATGGTAGATTTTTGAAAATATCATACCATCGCCGTTCACTGACGAGGAACCACCACCGTTCACTGATGATAGCAAAAAGATAAGAAACACCAACATTCACTGCCGATGCACTACCAACGTTCACTGAAGGTAGATTTTGAAAATATCATACCATCGCCGTTCACTGACGAGGAACCACCACCGTTCACTAATGATAGCAAAAAGATAAGAAACACCGACGTTCACTGCCGATGCACTACCAACGTTCATTGAAGGTAGATTTTGAAAATATCATACCATCGCCGTTCACTAACGAGGAACCACCACCGTTCACTGATGATAGCAAAAAGATAAGAAACACCGACGTTCATTGCCGATGCACTACCAACATTCACTGATGGTAGATGTTTGAAAATATCATACCATCACCGTTCACTGACGAGGAACCACCACCGTTCACTGATTATAGCAAAAAGATAAGAAACACCGACGTTCACTGCCGATGCACTACCAACGTTCATTGAAGGTAGATTTTGAAAATATCATACCATCGCCGTTCACTGACGAGGAACCACCACCGTTCACTGATGATAGCAAAAAGATAAGAAACACCGACGTTCACTGCCGATGCACTACCAACGTTCATTGAAGGTAGATTTTGAAAATATCATACCATCGCCGTTCATTGACGAGGAACCACCACCGCTCACTGATGATAGCAAAAAGATAAGAAACACCGACATTCACTGTCGATGCACTACCAACGTTCACTGATGGTAGATTTTTGAAAATATCATACCATCACCGTTCACTGACGAGGAACAACCACCATTCACTGATGATAGAAAAAAGATAAGAAACACCGACGTTCACTGCCGATGCACTACCAACGTTCACTGAAGGTAGATTTTGAAAATATCATATGTTCCCCAAACTTCTGGTGTTTCACCTAGAACGGGTCTCAACTTCTTCCTTAACCAAGGAATTCCGCCTGGAAAGGGTAATATGTAAGCTGTCTCAAATAAAGAGACTTCCACTTGCGAAGATTTCACAACGAGCAATTTCTGTGAATTTGAAAGTCTTGCCATCCACTGGCGTAAACTGACGATGGACTTCAAGCTAACCACTCATAGAGGAAATAGCAAAAAAAATTTACGTCGACTTGTACAGGGAAGCACGAGTTGCTCAAACAAAGATACCTGTTGCTTGTTATCATGGAGGATTGCAAAAAGAAACGACTTTCTGGGATAGAAATATGGCTTCCCGGGGAAAGAGATATGACTTCCTAGGGATAGAAATATGGCTTCCTGGGGAAATAGATATGACTTCCTGGGGAAATGAGATATGACTTCCTGGGGAAATGAGATATGACTTCCTAGGGAAATGCCACATTATTCCTGCTGAAGAGATAAAGTCTTATCGTGAAAAATGAATGCACAAATCAAAGCTCAAAGTCCTCAGAAATCCAGAGTAAATAATATTGTCATGCAACCACGAATCCAATTAAAAACAAACTGGAGCATGATGGCCAAAGAAGATACATCCTTTGAGAAATAAACTCAAGAGGGAAAACCAAATCCAACTAAGCAAGGAGCGCTGCAGGAAGGTTTGAACACAATGTCAATGAAAAATGATTTGTAACAATGCATGATGCATGTATGAATGTATGAGTGATATCGTGCATATGCTGGTAAAAGGATACATAATCAAACAAAACTGCCTCAGGTACTAACAACATTGGTCTAAACTTCAACCAGAAAGATCAATCCAAGAAAGGTAAAAGCAACTGCGGAAACCAAACCTATTTCCTGTTCTAACTTCACTGAGGAGAAACATAATCCGGATGTAGCTAAATCAAACAGATACCGGGATAAAACATCTTTCTTCCGTTTTCATCGGAGAAACCAGTTTTCCAAAAACAACGTGCCTACTGAAGATTGCAAAACTTGTCTCAAATAAAGTATACTGACGCCGATACAACGAAGCCTCACTGGGGGATTCAAGTCTACCTCCCTGGAGAAAAAACTACGGATTGAAAACTTTTCATCATGAATACTCATTCCAACAAGAGATGCCCTGGGATAACCTTCACAGGGAATAACACACAGACTTCCATGGGGAAAAAAATGTTTCACAGTCCGTACTCCTACTGGAGATTTCGATACTGATTGTGAATAAGGCAAATGGAAACCAAATTGTCAAAACATTCGCTGGGGAAATCAGGCCCACTTTGAAGGAAGAAAAACATACGGACTTCACTAAGGGAGACAATACTTCATCATCGAGACCTCTACTGGGGACTTCATGCTGACTTCATTGCGGAGGTCGATACCACATCATCGAGGGGAAACCAAGATACGTTCTTCACTGGGGAAAAATGACTTTTATCAAATAAACAAGGCCTTCACTGGGAAATACTGGATTGAGTCTTCATATAAACCAAACCTATTCCAACAAAAGATGCCCTGGTGTAGTCTTCCTGGGAAATCAAGAAGTCAACACTAATGCCAATACTGCAAAAGAGCGATATCTTAGCACACCAAGGGAATAAAACCTTTCATCATATGAGGGAAAAATTTGCCGGGGAATCTGGGATGGAGGCTTCTGACCATGCAAACCCAAAATCAAAAGCGAACCAAGACTTGGCTGGGGATAATGGGACCACAAACCCAATACTGTACCTTGCGCCAACTGGTATCGTCTTTAATTATCTGAGAGACACACAAAGATCATGCGCATACCAGCAAAAACGACCTGAGAGAACCTTCATGGGGAACCAAGAAGTTCACATCATAGCAAGAAGTCAAAATTATGGGGATTTTAAATCAGACTCAACACTTGGTGAGAGAAAACCCAAAATTTGACAATTGTCTCAACACTTCTTAGAAAATATACTGCCATTGTCTAACTACTTGGGAAGCACATAACAACAAGAATGTCGTAACTGGAGAAAAAATTGCTCTACAAGAGATTCCATATCAATAAAAAGGGAGAAATAACTCCATCAAATGAGAAAAGGCTTCATAGCTCTTTTTAATCTCCGTTTCATCACCACCTGGCTGGGTAAAGAATCACACTCATCTAGAGAAGTCTGCAGCAAGACTGGAAAAAATGGGATTATGAACCCAACATCATAACACAACTTGAGGAAGGTTCTCAGCTTGGGGTAGACATAGCAGCTATCTTGACAAAATCTGGATATGCCCTTGGAAACCAATTTGGTGTCCCAAGCTTACCGGGCTGATCAAGGTAACTTGCCCTTGGCTACATGCTTTTAGAATAACCTTTCTGATCAAATGGCTTCTAGAGATTTGTCGAATCTTGACGTAACTGCCCTAGATTGGCTGAATGTTACATCCTCTTTGCTTCACAACTCTTCTCGGTAACATGCCTTTTGCTGATACTCAAATGTAAACTTTCATGATATCAAGCAGTTGTTTTACAAGCATAAAATGTTTATTCTAAGAATGGAAAATCTAATGCAACAATTATGTAAGTCTTGAAGATTTTATTTGAAAAGATGTCGCAAAACCCTGTGAACGAATCACTAGCCAGGATGCGACATGGATTTTTTTTGTGTGAAAGATAACAAAAGCATATGATACCAATCACAATAATTTATCAAAATTAATGGGAGTCAGGAAACATTATCTCATTGGAGTATGCTTTCGAAATAAACCTTGTTTCAATTAGGACTTTTAAGGGTTGTAACATGGCCTGATTCACGGTTTTAGAAAAAATATTTAAGGCTCAAAAATATTTGGTGCCCACCCCCTTCATGATGTTCTTCAGTCCTAAGTTCAGTTAACTTGACACGAACATTCATCTCTCAAAAGAAGTTTCGAGATGGTTGAGGAATCAAACAAGGTTTTCTTTGGACATGCAAGGCACTCATTTCTGCTTCTTTTGGATTTCTTGTCACGCGACTCTGTTCTTTGCTGAGGATTTCACATTGTAATCCTTTATCACATTTCAGGCTTTCCATTTCTTCCTTGCTTTCGGGACAAATTCCTTTTGATTTTGACTTTGAAGTGCAATAGGATGCCCTGAATTTTGCCTAAGCGACTTGTTTTTTCAAGTTTCCGACTTAGCGGGGCTTTTTGTCTCTTTCTTTTTCATCATAATTTTTTACTCATGTCATCTTTTTTTTTGTTGACATGTCGCGTGACTTTGAGTCATTTGTGACTTGTTAGAAGAATTATGACTGCCCTATTTCTGGGTAGATGGAAGATAACCATTTGTTGTATCTTCATCTGCTGATCTCCTGGTGTGCGAGATACCCATTGGGATAACATCTTCTTTTGATGCACACTACTGATATGCGGAGATTAAACATTACGGTTTTGAATTCCCTCAACCTTTTGAAGGATAACCATTATTGTATCCTTAGATGCGCACTCCTGATGAGTTCTGAATGCTCGATCAAATTAACTGAACACTACCCTACCCCAGGTTAAAAAATGAGGGTTTTTTTAAATAGAAAAAGAAACTCCTACTTCAAGGCTCAAAGGGGTTAATAAAGGTTTCACTCCCTTATATCTCCGGTGTTTGAGGATTTGAAACAATGCCTGTACATCGTCAACAGGGTTTTATCCAAAAGCATACTACCCGAAAATTTGTGTTTTAATATCATCACCCTCCTCCCAATATCTGCCTAGGCAAGAGAATGAGTAACAAATTGGTATCATAAAGAAATTTAAAATTGAAAACAAATACGAGTGAAACAAATGAATTTCTTCAAGACCAACATACTCATTGTATTAAGATTAAACATTCAAATGCAAACAAGTTCTTACATGCAAACAGTGCAATGATAAACAAGAAAAATTACAAATGAGAAAGCAGTAAAAATGCTAATAAACTAAGATGACTCTCTTATCTGTACTTGCGCTGAAGGTAACATTTCCAAAGATTTGGAACTATCAACAACAAAGATTCATTCATGCCCTGCTAACGAATTGTTTTGAACATTAGGGCCAATGTCCTTAAATGACAAGATACCGCTTCAGACCAACCTCTGAACTTCGACCTTCAAAGCAAAGAAATCTTATAAATCGTGCCCAGGAGCATCCTGATGAAAGGCACAGGAAGCGTCAGCCTTATATCCTCTTGGCAATTTTTCAGGAACAACTGGTCGAGCTCGAGTTTGAACCAGATTCTTCTTCAACAAAGAAGGATACAACTATGTGTATGTCATTGGAATTGGATCAAAGCTCATTTTCCTCTGATGACATTGCCCTTGATTTCCTTGTTGAGGTGCCCCCTGATATGCAACAACAGTCGGAGTCTTATTGACGAATGGAGTCACAGAAGCAACTTGTTGATTCCTATTATGAGATCTCCCTTGCCCACCACGAAGTATAGCGTATGAGTCTTGCTCTTTCTTTTTGGAAGAACTATCACCATTCTTCTTAGCACCATTTGACGAGTCTCCGTCTTTAGATAAACGACCTTCACGGACAACTTCCTCTAAACGAACACCCATGCCCACCATCTCTGTAAAATCACTTGGGGCACTTGCTACCATTCTTTCGTAGTAGAAAGTGCCTAGCGTCTTCAGAAATTTTTTAGTCATTTCCTTCTCTTCCATGGGAGGAATCACTTGTGCAGCCACTTCGCGCCATCTCTGTGCATATTCTTTGAACGATTCTCTGTCCTTCTGAACCATGGCCCTAAGCTGGTCACGGTCAGGCGCCATGTCCATATTGTACTTGTATTGTTTAATGAATGCTTCTCCCAAATCATTAAAAGTATGGATGTTGACGCTGTCTAAACTCATGTACCATTCCAACGCAGCACCGGTCAGACTATCCTGGAAAAAATGAATCAGCAGACGCTGATCATCAGTATGGGTAGACATCCTTCTCACATACATCACCAAATGAGCACGAGGGCAAATATTGCCCTTGTACTTCTCAAATTCTGGGACCTTGAACTTAGCAGGAACTTTAACATTCGGGACCAAACACAGCTCATTCACATTCTGCCCGAACAACTCTTTTCCCCTAAGAGCCTTCATCTCTCTTTGCATTCTATCAAACTGCTCTTGGAAATCATCCATTCTGTCATAAAGACCCAAGTCTTCACTCGGCGGAGGGAAAGGACGACACACATCTTCATTAACAAACGAAACCAAATTCACCGAAGGAGGTGCAGCAGGAACAATATGCACCACAGGAGGTGCAGGAGTAATAACATTTGGAACCACCGGAGCATCTTGAGGACCCAGATTGAAACCTTCAGGTGCAAAATTCTCTGGCATTCCCCACGGATAACCCTGAGGCATACGGTTTTGAACAACAACCGGAGTAGCGGATACAGGAACAGTCAGAACTTCAGTACTTGCCCTTGTTGGTTGAGGTTGAACACTCGGTGGCTGATTCTGAGCAACCACCAGAGCTTCCATCAGAGTAGTCAAGTTGGACAAGCCAGCCTTCAAAGCAGAAACCTCTTCGCGCAGCTCGCGATTCTCCTGTTCTAAGTTGTCCATCTTCTTTTTGAAATTAGCCCGAGTGTTGTAGTGATGAGTCAGCTTGCTGAGTGAAGTAAAGAAGCTGGGTAAGGCACCTGGATATGCATAACAAATGCAGCAACATGTGCAATATGATGCATGATATGCAATGCGCATGATTTTATTTTATTTAATATTTCAAGGGATTTATGGTTTATAGACACGTTGCCAACATCCAAGTAATAAGGCTTTTGTTTCTCTTTCCAGAATCCATGGTTTAAAAGTACCTGAGATATTCACAAATAGTCAACCTTTAAATCCCTTGAAATATTGTTTTTTTCAAAAGATGCTTATGAGTGCATGGATGCATGATGCAACAATCACACACAAGATCACACATATAGGGTCCATAGGTTCAACGTCACGAGCATGAGGTCGAAGGTACTACCCATAAGGTATTGGTCTAAAAAGTTATCACCTGCCGAACAAGGTTCTAGAGGTTCTCAGAGTCTACATCCTTCCTTCGGATATTACCAACTTCCCGATTAACTCGGTAATTAGTAATATTCTCAAGAAAGACTCGTCCGAGCGTAGTATCGCGTGACAACTACTTCCGGATTACTCTGTTATAGCTTTTGCACTACACCTAAAAGGCCAAGGGGGGTTAGGTAATCTATGGTCCTCAGCTTCGGCAGGCTCCCAGGTCGAAAGCAGTACGTCTTCCCGATTACTCGGTAAACGATACTACAGTCAAAGGGGCCTCCACTGAGTGGGGGATCTCATGCCTCCTTTTTTGGGATTACTCCCTCAAAGTTAACATGACTATACCACCCGTCCTATCTTAAAGTTTGCCCAAGTCCGGGTATAGGACTTATGAGTAATCACCAAGCACCCTGAAAACCAGGAAAATCCAGACAAACATATATACAAAATATAACACATAAACAAAAATAGCACATATACAGATATAAAAAAAGATAGGCTCAACCCACTTAGGGATGGACTAGCAAGAGGTCAATCTTTCCCCAGTGAAGTCGCCATTTTTTCTGTAGCGGTAGAAATGTGCAACTAAGCCATTGGATTGACTAGACTTTATACAAATCAAAATAAAAATCGCCACCGCGCTTTATTGTTTCCAAAGGAATGGGAAAAGAGCGAATAACCCAAAAAAGGGGGAAAGATTCAAGGTAAGGGGGTTGGTTATGCAAAGAGAAGGTATTAGCACCCTAAACATCTACGGTACTCCGCAGGAACCTCTTTGAAAAATCTGTATATTTTGGATATAAAAATGTGTTGTATATAAAATGGATGGTGGAGGTGAGAAAAAAAATATTTTTATGATTTTTTCACCCGCCGCGGTTGCGAACCTTTAGTGCCTACGTACCACCTTTCGTGCAATAGGGGATCAGGGTACACGTAGTTCCTCTTTTAAAAATTTGAAACACAAGTGTGTTGGTTGATTTTATGAGATAAGACATCATCGCAATTATCCGTGTGAAAAACATACTTACTACCCACAATCATGAGAAAGGAGAATTTGCATCATCTCAAAGTGGAGGATATGGTTTGGATTTTAAAATCAACAATGCCTCACTTAACAACAAAGTGGAAAATATCTCACTTCACTACATATTATAGAAGTATAGTGTTTTGCATCACTACAAGGATTGACAAGAGTCTAATCTTTTGAGAAAGATTTTAAAATAAAAATACAAAGTGGAAAAAATGATTTGAAATGAGATTGATTGACTTTTAGTCTTCTCACAAAAAAGGTCAAGGTATATTGAAATTTATTTATGAAAATGTTTCGAAGATGCATGGACCTAAGTCCAAGTTTATTATGAAAATGTTTCAAGTTTCAAAACAAGAAGAGTTTTTTTAAAGGAGGGAGAAGATTTTTGAAATTAAAGAAGATGGGAGGAGAAGAAGAGGCTATCCTAAAGCATAAGGTAAAAGCTAGGGATAAGAACCATCTAACCAACAAGAAGCCAATACTTGACATTATGAGTCAATACAGAATTCCAATTCTTTGGATTGAAACCAAGAAAGCATAGATACTAGACCTCTTGAGAGAACCAAACTTCAAGTGTTTTAAGTCTTCGCAAAAATTGGGCAGAGTAACGGCTGTATACGGGTGAATTCCAGATTACAAACAAAGATCGTAATCTCAATAACCTTCACACAAAACAAACAAACAACCCAATGTCTTGAGGTAAACCTCAAGAACTCCAGACAAAATATCAAATAAAGTCACAAAGTCTCCAAGATAGGCCAAGGTCTCTAATCCCAAGTCCAAGAAGTCCATCACTCCATAATGCAAATGATAGTAACCATGTAGTCCAAGTATAATTAATGATTTTTATGGTTCATGTTGATTATTAGGTGTCTTTAAAAAGAAAGAAAAGCTCAAGTGAGCAAAATAAAAATGACATAAAAGTAAATGCTCAAGTGAGCAAAGATGAAAATAGCATGAAATGTAAAATGCTAAAACTAAATGGTACATAAAGCATGAAAATAAAAGCGTAAAGTAAAGTTAATTGTTAGTAATTAGTGGTTAGTTGGATGACCATCTTGAAACTTGCATTTGGAACTCATTAGAGGATTGGTAGAACCAAAGCCTCCACACAACAAGTTGCATTTGCTTTTTGTCAAGTATATCATCCATTTTGGAATTCTCACAAGGCAACATGTAATGATCAATGATGTTTAAGTGATCCGCTTTGACCAAAGGTGTTGTAGATCCATTAGAGGATTGGTAGAACCAAAGCCTCCGCACAATTAATCTCAAGGTTATTGGATCAAAGAGATCAAATTAACATACTTGGGCTTGCAATCATAAGTTTGGGCCACGAATGATCATTTATTCGAATCGGGACAAAATTTAGCGCTATGTTAAGCAATCGTAAGTGGACTTATGTAGAAGTCACACCTATTTTGAGGCCGGTCAATAGCAATCTATGTACTTCATGTTTGGATAAATGATATAGAGATCACCATCCCTTAACATGTAGCACAATTAAAAAAAGAAAGGGATAAGATGAAGAGGGATGGGAATGATAAGCTAATTTGGATCACCATTTCAAAATTCTTTCATCTTTAAATTCAACCACTCCTCTAGATGGATTAAAGCACTAAACATATCATTAATCCAAAGCACCAAAAATGAATTAAATAATTCACTCTTAGGTAGATTTGAATTGATGAACATTTATCCAACTACATATACATCACAAAGTCCATTGAGTTTAAAGACAAATTGGACATTTAAAATTGCAATCCAAACCAACAATCAAAAGGAGTGAGTAGAAAAAGCATTTTGGATCAAAGCTGCCTCAAAACAAGGAAAAAAATGCATTCTGTCCTGGTGTAAATCGATTTACACTACTATGTAAATCGATTTACACAGTACAGTTTTCAAAAATTCGCGTGAAATTGCTTCTGTGCAATCGATTTACACTTAGTGCAAATCGATTACACACAGTAACAATAGCAAAAACAACATTTTAAAAGGGCAATTTCTTGTTCAAACTTTCCATCAAACACCTTATGATCATGGATCCACTTACGCACAAAAATTCCATCAAATTATGAGAAAATAAACCCATTGAAATCACAAAATAATGGTAAAAGAATCAATCCGAAAGATCACCAAGAGATCACATTGTGAAAGATGAATTATCCAACTTACCAAAGGTAGATCTAGAGAATTATCAAAACAACTTCAAGAATTTGCTTCAATTCAACCACATGAATCAATTGACCAAGCTTGGATGTAGAGAATTGATGGAGAAATAGTGTTTGGATGAAGGTTTAGCTCAAAGATTAGTAAGCTTCAATGTAAAGCTTACAAACTTTTTGAAAATGGAGCTTTGAGTGAATTTGGTAGATGGAGAGAATTGAGAGATTTTTTAGCAAGGTGGATTTGGCTATCAAAAGCTTGAAATTTGAATGAAATGAGAGCTCTATTTATAGAGTTTTAGGATTGGGATTAGTGGTAATTTGGTAATTGATTCTTGGAGCCAAAATTTGAATTAATGATAACTCTTTCAAAAATTAGAGCCAAAATTTGAATTAATGATAATTCTTTCAAATATTAGAGCCAAAATTTGAATTAATGATAATTCTTTCAAATATTAGAGCCAAAATTTGAATTAATGATAATTCTTTTTAAAAATGAAAGATTGTCACTAAAATTTGAATTAATGATACATCTTTCAAAAGTGAAGGAAAATTGGAGCCAAAATTTGACAAGTTTAAAATGATGATTTTTTTTCAAATTTTCACGCTGTGCAATCGATTGCACTATAGTGAAAACCGATTTTCACAGTGTATTTTTTTCAAAAATGGCGCAAAATACACTATGTGCAATCGATTGCACTCTAAGAACAATCGATTGCATCAGTGAAAAAAAAAAGAAAAATTTTAATTCTTTTTCTTTGCAAATAATGATTTTAGGAAAATAATACCAGAAATCCTTATTTGTCAGATGCTTCGACTTGGTACCTACTAAACAAAAATATACAAAGAGAAAGACAAATATTTTTTGTTTTTTGATTAGAAGTTAGTCAACAACACATATACAAAATACACAACCAAGGTGCTTGGAGATTCCTCAAGAGCAAACTTAAAGATAGGAAAAAAGAGGAAGAACCAACCCTAATGTGATCTTGTTATGATCGAGTTGATATGATATGATAGAGGAATCTTAGGGGCAAAAATTGGGGTACAACACCTACTATCCAGGCTTTCATATCGAAGTAACTCTACTATTCAGGTTCCTTCCCATAACCTTACTATCCGGTTCTTCCTCTCTTATCCCCAGACAGCAGTCCACAACACTGTAAGACTGGGACCCGATCAAACACAATTGATTTCACATTTTCCCAGAAAGTTGCGGTGCAATATATACCCCGACCAAACACACAGTTCATTTCCGCTTTCTAAATCGGAACTATTCCCCAGTAGAGTAGCGGACAACTAAAGCTCCTAAAACTCTATTTCTCTCAAGACAGAGACCAACATTCCCCAGCGGAGTCCTCCTCAGACAACATGTATACGGGTTCTCGCAAAGGAATCTCTTATGCGATCGACACTTCCTCGGATGGCATCTTTAAGCCCATCTCCAACAATTCTCTAGCAACTTCCAAATGGCATCTATAATCCTATTCCTGATATCATAAATCAAGTATCACTTCATGCGAGTGCAAATTTCTGGGCACTCTAGTGTTCAATCATCTTCCACCTTCAGATCACGAAAGACAGACGAGCCAATCTACATCCTCAGGTTTAAGAAGATTGAACAGGGGCAACTGTTGTACCCAAAAATTTTCCCTCCCATATTTCTCAACACATGGCAAGTGAGGTCCTCAAATTGCTCAAGGAAGTTCAAGAGTTGACCAGACAAACTCTCTCCTAAGGCAGTCTACCTAAAATTAGGGTTTCATTTTTCATCAAGATGCTTGAGTCCAAAGGATCCCAAATTATAACCATTGTCCTAATATGTAATCAAGATCATCCATGTCAAGTTTCAAGCTTTGCAGAAGAAGTTTGCTCAGTGAATTGCTCAAAAGCCTGAATATTGACTGTGCTAGGTCAAAAGTCAACTGTGTCCCACATACAGTTAAACTTCAAGATTTTTGGTCAACATCCTCATTTTGAAGTAACATTCATCATTTGATCAAGGGTTAATCATTATTCATCAAGGATTGCTCACAATTTATCAAAACCCAAAAGTTGCTAAATTAGGGTTTTGTAGGAAAAGTCAACTCAACTTTGACCAAGTATAACTTTCTCATACTTTATCAGGAATGACCCATCCAAAGCTCATTTTGAAGAGGATGCAATTCCCTACAATTAATCTTCAGCTCCCAAGTTCATAATATGCACTCACAAAAAGATATGAATTTTGACATTATAGGTCAGTTTGAAAAGTCAACAAAAACACCTTTTGGGTCAAAGCTTCATACATGAACATGGAAGACTCAATTGAGATGAGACCAAAAGGGTTGTTTAGAGTATATCTTAAGCTTTCTAAAAGTCCAAGAACACCTCTCTATTGTCAAAATTGAGAGAGTTATGCATTGGCCAAGTTGACCATTTTTGCAAAATTGCGAAAAGTCAAATGTGCTCAAATTTGCATTTTTTTGCTAAATGGGCCCATATTTTCAAGATTGCATCTCATTCCTAATGTAGTCCACGACCTATGAGACCGTCCATGCTTTATCCATTTGTTTATTTAATTTATTTTGATTTTTATTCATTTAAAATTCAATAAAAGCAAATAAATCCAAATAAATCATATATTGTGTTTTAAGGATGATTTTTGCATTGAAGGAAGATCTTATGTGCTGTCAAATGAGAAGCAAATCGTGCAAGCCAAGAATAGACACAAAATATCCATATTTGGGAAATTGTTAAAGATTTGATTTTCTCTTAAAACAATACCATTATTCTTTGAATTCTTTCCAATTCTATTACCCTAGATTGATTCACTACTTATGCCAGGATCCTAAAGACCTAGAGGCGAAGTTTTCAGATGCGCAACTTACCTAAAAGTGTAAAACAAATTTCCAAATTTTCAAAGAAAAGTGCAGATTGGATCTGGCTCTAGAGGCTGTTTCAAACTTTTCCAAGGATCAATTCACATTCCCAAGCACGCACTGAACTTGTAGCAAGCATTCACACGACCTGAAACCTCAAGAATCATGTTCTACGTCTCTCACGGTTTGTCCAAAAATTTGATTTTTGTTTCACTAATCTACGCATCTTTAGTGCTTTTGATTGCCATACTCATGTTTATCATTGTGTTTGCAAGATCATAGTTCTATTCAATTACATTTTTGATGACTGTATGTGAATCTTCCATGGCTAGGGTTTTGTATTCTTGTTTAGCGCTTTTTCATGCAGGAAAAATTGGGCGTTAACTATGGTACCATGATACTCGTGAGAATGATACGAGTTGATTGGTACCAGCCATGGTCATTTATCTTCAGCCTACGCAATTTTGGAGATGGACAAGGTTATACCTACAACAAGCGTCTGTAGGTAAAAGCTTGATATGCTAAGGCGACGGAGAGATGAAGAAGAAGCTGGCGTGGCAACATGTGATTCGCTTATTTGAATTTCGCGCGTTGGTTGGATTCACTAACTTGTTTTTGCATATTATTTTCTGTTTTCATATCACTTACAAGTTAACACCATGGCTCAGATGGCTGGGGCGAAGGCCTTTGATGCACACGTCTTGGGTTCGATCCTAGGCGTGTGCATTTTATTATTTTCTTGCTTATTTCAGGAAGATTTCCTACATTGTAGTAGCGCACGCCTACTATACACCTTTGTGTTCCACAATCAGATCCATCGGCCAGATGGATCCAACGTCATGTAGCAAGGGGCCTACCATGCTCCTCAAGTCAGCGCTCATATTGGATTGAACGAAGTCAAACGGGCCACCAGCCTTGGGCCTAGAAAATTCATATTCCAACCCCCCAATTGCTAAGCACAGGCCCATTATCCCCTTCTTTTTATTTTATTTTATTTAAATCTTTCAATACTTATTTTTATTTTTTATTTCACAAATTAATCTTTTTTTATAAAAATCATAAAATTAATAATTCACAAAAAATTAGGATTAGTTTTTTATTATTATCAAAGTTAATTTAATTTAGTTTAACATTATGAGATTGTAATTTGTTTTCATAAATAAAATCAAATAGAAAATTAGGTTTTTTTGATTTAATTTTATTTTCTCCTTTCCTCAAATAAATAAAAATACAAAAATTGGTTTTTTAAGATTAAAATCAATTTATCTTTCTTAATTTAAAATTAATTAGAGCTAGGATTTTATTTTTATTTGAATTGTTTCTTTATTTTCTTACAAAACAAAAACATTTTTAATCAATCACAATTAGGTTTAGGCAAGGGTCAAAACCCTAGTTGTCTCGTATTTGATTCATCGCGCGCGTGTTATTTATTTTTGACAATATTTTGTAACTGTTCATGGTTTGTAATAGTTTAATAGGACTTTTTACTTATCACTTTCCCCCGAGTTTTTGGCTATGTAATTAATCCCCCTCCCCAAAGCCTTGTATAGTGTAGATTTACTTTCTCGCATTTTAATCCCCGCAAATATTTGAATGTTTAGATGTATGCTAATAGGATTGTATGGCAAGAATGTATGACAAATTAATACGGTTAAAAAACCCTAATGTGCAAAGATAAATAACTGAAACAGATCACTCGCACATATCACTCTTAAGGTATACTCTCACTTTGGTTGCCTTCGGTAAACGATCATTAAGCATAGGGTGTCTTAGTAGTTTCCCTCCTGTCTAAAAAAGGATCAAACGTCCCATTCGAATGTTGCCTCAGAAATGTTGCCTCGGAAGATCTTAAGACTCTAGGGTTATTACTAGGGTATCCTAACATTGCTTTAGTGATCGTACGTCCCTTTCGAATTGACCCTCACAACTCTAACGACGGTGCTACCTATTTCTCAATAGTAGGATAGCACCGTCTAAAGGAAACGAGAATAGAAACAATCTTTTTTCGAGTAGGTAGATGCTAGTAGGTACTTGCTCAAATCAAAACTTTTCACACTTACACTTTTAAAACAAACTTTTAAAACAAACTTCGTCACACCTTTGAGGAATGATACAAGGGTTATCACGAAGTCAAACTTTTCAAAACAAAGCACATACACAAGCCATTTTAAAAAGATGAGCAAGTACCTAAGAGCCCATGGAAAACCATGGATAGAAAGGGTGCTAACACCTTCCCTTTCTATAATCTACTCCCCTTACTCATAATATCTCGAAAAAGGATTTTTCCTGTACTTTTTTCCTTTCCGGTTGGATGAAATAAAAGTCGATGGCGACTCTTGCTTACTGCGACATTTTGCGAACACAAAACGCAAAATGCAAACCAGCGTCAAACAGTCGGTTCTGCCACCGTATCACAAGATGACACGTAGGTCATCTTCAACCTCCAGCCAACATGATTTGCATGTCTCTCAAACTATAAAATCAGAAGCTCAGACCTATTCCAATCGCTTCGTCTCTTCAAGACGAAAACATTCACACCCTCGCGCTAAATTTATATAAACTGTAGCTCAAGCAATTTGGAAAGAAAGTTTTGAAAAGGGATTTGAAAATTCATGGTCAAAACGTGCTTCTAGTGAAATGTAAGTGTTGCAACTAGAACCAGGGCAATGAGAGCAACACAATGATATCAGAGTTTTGAAGAATTGATGAAGGAATCTACCTATTTAAGTTGAGTTGCAGAGCTCTGAAACTGGACTTCTATGGAACAATATAGGGCCTGATTCTTGAATTTAATCATATGGTTAGCTTCAGGGAAGATTAAGGAAGGTGAATTGAGAGAAAAAATGGATTGAAAAAGGCTGGAGAATAGATTTTGAAGTTGCTAAATTCTGGGTTGTGAAGCAAGTTTGGCAGGGTGATTCTGGCTGTCTATGCTTGGGAAATTGAATGGGGAATGACCCTCTATTTATAGGGAAGAAAATGGGATCAATAGGAATTGCAAATGATGCGTTTTGGAGGGAATTCATGTGTGTTTGCATCATGAAGAAAGTGTGACTCAAACTTGATCAAAACTCAGCCAAATCATGTGTTTCATGATGCTAATCACTTCTAGAAAGTTGCTAAACATGATTAGAAACAAAAACGCGTGGAAATATTGTGATTAGAAGCCAAAACAAAGATTTCAAAATCCTGACTTTGTGAAAAATTTAGTTTCAAACTACCCAATTCAAATCCATGGCATTTCCACCTCAAGGGGTCTTAGGGCATAATTCTTGAT
This sequence comes from Vicia faba, assembly GCA_948472305.1. Classification (NCBI taxonomy): domain Eukaryota; kingdom Viridiplantae; phylum Streptophyta; class Magnoliopsida; order Fabales; family Fabaceae; genus Vicia; species Vicia faba. Next base: position 1,040,002,909 of record OX451740.1, read on the forward strand.
GCTTTGGATAAATGAGTTTACAAGCTTTACAATGGAAAAAGAATGGAATCAAATGGATGCTTGAACTGAAAGTTACATGGAGTCAAAGTTGAAGAAAAAGAGTTGACTTTCCATACTTAGAAATATTTCAAATTCTTCTTTAAAAATGACTTATAATCTTTTGCATCCAAACATGGCCTTCCACTTGGAATTTGCTCTTGACCAAAAACGATGGAATGAAGTAGATCTCTTGAATGACATTTTGAAATTTGAACCACTCAAAATCTCAAAAAATTGAGCAAGTTATGACTTGTTGAAGTTGGCCAAAAATCATGAAATGACCTATAATCTTTTGCATTCTTAAGGCAACTTCCATCCATTTTATCACTTTAAGCATAAAATAAGGCATGAAGTACACATCCTTAAGATCATCATGAAAAAAGAATGGGCTCAAGGTGATAAAAATTGACCAAGTTATGACCATTTGAAGTCACATATGGAAAATTGGGAATTCATCTGAGTGACTTGTAATCTTTCTTCTTCACCAAGTTTATTCCATATGAAAACTCCTTGGAACTTTTGAAGTGATTTGTTGGTAACTCTTTGAAGAGAAGGATGTTTTTGTAATCACTCAAAAATACCAAAAGATGAGCAAGATATGCTCCTTTGAAGTTCAAAACCCTAGCTCCTAGATCAAGAAAATGCTTTGAGGAACTTTGATAAGTTTGAACAAACTTTTTGTGCCAATATTCTTCCTTTGTGAATAGAAGTTGTTGAGGATGCTGATGAGAACTCATGTCCACCAAAACTACTTCAATAGTGGAGTTTGAATTTCTCAAGATATTGACTAGGGCATGGAAATAAACTCATGAACCCATGGAGAAACTTGTTAAACCTCATTGCCTTTACCTACATTATTAACAAGTAAGATAAACCAACATTGTATTTTATTAATTAGAGAGAAAATCAAAGAAAAATATCCATGATCACAAAAGAAAACAAGTCAAGGTGCTTGGTAACTCCTCAAAAGAGAAAGGCTAAAGATAGGGAGAAGAACCAAAAACCTAATGTGATCTTGTTATGATTGAAACAATATGGTATGATGCAAGAATCTTAGGCGAAAAAATTGGGGTACAACAATGATATGCAAGCCTTTGTCAATCTAGCCTCTGAATGAAAATCCCTTACAAAACAAAACATGTCCTCCTTAACCACCTCTTAACACTTATTAAAGAACTAAATTTACCTAGTAATAATTTATTTCATCTTAGGTTCAAATGGATTGTGTAAGGAACACGGTGTAGTTACCATATTCGTTCGAAGAGATATGATGATCAATTGAAAATGTTCACTGAATGAACACAAGCATATATAATTAGTACTTGGTAAAACATGGAAGCTAAATATATCAGAGAAACCATAATTTCAAAATTACTCACTTATGGAGAAATGGTTTTAAGTAACCGTCTTTTCTCCCATCTATATGTGATGTTATACATGTTTCCATATTTTTTGGAGTATTACTTGTAAGTCGAATACTAACTGGGTCCAAGAATCCATAAATATCTGATTTATTTAATTATATACAAATACGGTGAATGTAGCTAAATGGTTAAACAAAATTCAAAAAATAAGTGAGCAATTAGTTCTATATAAAATGATGAATGTACCATAATGAAATATTCAATTCTATACTTACGTGCATCAAATCCGTTGAAACCCTTACGTCCATCCACTGATTTCCAGTGACCAAATCCTTTATATCGCTAGGATGGACATAGAAACACTCTAACTCTCGATCATGTTCAAACTCAAGAGGAATTAGATCTTTATTTTTGATAATGTGACATAATATTTTGGTTATTGATTCTTTAGAAGGATTCAATAACTCATTATTGATATCGGTAGGGTGGCAGAACAACTTCCTTTTGTGCTTTCACTATGTACATTAATTCTTTCAGGAAATTGATCATCACCATCTTCATTTGTACATTATTGAAAGATTCCACAAATTTTTTACATCATAAAAATAACAGGAACACAAAACTGAATCAACACAATATATATCATACATTTTAGATATCACAATATTCTCACATACCGCATATAACTCTTTCATATCTTATGTGTCTTTCCTGTGATTTTCCCACTCCTCTGCCAACGCATCTTCAAATTCTTTCATTTTACTTTTTAAATTCTTCATAAACTCTTCAATCGTTTCTTTTTACGCCTATTCAAGGTATTTTCTCGATGTACCGAATCACACTATTATGTTGATGCCATCTCCAACACCATAGACACTCCCATCATGTTTTTGTTCTGATTTCTTCTACTAATATATCATGTTGTGGTTCTAGAACAAAATAAAATTCATGCACCGACACAACCAATAAATCCTACACAAATTCCATTTTCCTATTTGCAACGGTCAGTGAGAGTGATAGACAACATAGTACCAAAGGTTCATTCCTTGCACCACAAAACCAGGGCAGTGGTAGGATGTGACGTTTTACTATTTCTTCGTGTGAGACCTTTGATCTTCTCTTCTAATCATCAGAGGCTTCGGAGTATGTATGAGTTAAAGCATGTTTATAAGCATAAAAACAAGTCTTCAAAACCTTCATCTTTAGAGTATTCAGAACATTGTTCAACAGAACCTTGTCTTCAGAGTCTTCAGCATGTTGGTCTTCAGAGCTATATCTTTTGAAACTTCAGAACTCGTTCAACATAACCTCGTCTTCATAATCTTCATAGTCTTGGTCTTCAGAGTCTTCAAAACTCATTCAACATAAACTAGTATTTAGAATCTTCGAAACCTTGGAGCAAGAGAGCTTGGAATCTTCACAGCTTGTGAACCCTTCAGAAGCTCCACTATCAAAGTGACAGTTAGAAGCAATAAAACTACAATAGTCATGAGTATGATAGAGAGTAGAATTATGAGTTAAATTAATTTATAATATTAATTTAGTAAGTCATTTATATTATTAGTTATTAGTATGGTTATTGGGTTCTTAGTAGTATTTGGGCTTTTAGGTTTATTATCCATTAAGAGTATTATATAATGTAGTCTCATAAAGACATTTGGAATCAATCAATGAAATGAATAAAAAAATATTTATTTTATTAGTTTATCTTAAAATATCTATATTTTAATAGTCTTTTTAGGGTTTGTGAATTATACTCCTCCTTGAGCCTGATTTTTAGAACGCCTCTCGGGTTCACCCGAACCCCTATGCCCATCATCACTTGCAGATGCTAGTAGCAAAGATGTTTGAGAGCTTATCAAGACATCACATACAAACAAATTATATTTCTCTCTTACCTTATTGTGATACGGTGGGAGAACTGACTTGGGTGTTTTGCATTTTATCGTAAATGTTGCGGTTAGCAAGAGTCGCCATCGACTTTTCTTTTATCCAAAAGGAAAGGCTGAAAAGAATAGGAAGGACCTTTGAGATTATTTCTTGAGTTCGGGGGGTATATCATGAAAAGGGAAGGTGTTAGCACCCTTTTCATCCATAGTTATCTATGGGCTCTTAGTTGCTTGCTAGATCACTTGCTTTTGTTTGAAAATGTGCTTTATGTGGTTTTTTGAAATCATTTTGAAAAAGCGCCATCGTTTAGGCAAACTTTGTAATAGTTCTCATTCGTAAGAACGTAAACAAAGTGTTGATCTTTTGAAAAATGTTTTGAAAGTGTTTTTGAAGTGTTGGTGTTTGTTTTGAAAATAAGCAAGAGCGTTTGATTTGAAATTGAGCAAGCAACTAGGAACAATCTACCTACTCAAAAGTATTAGTTCATTTCTTCCTTTCCTTTGATATTGCTATCTTACCATTGATTTGGTAAGAAGCCCTATCTTTGGATGTAAAGGGACGGGTGTGGGTCATCGTATAGCCATGATATCAATGCCGTGAAACATCTTAGCAATTTTCTTTGAGGGACTAAGATCATTTTTGAAAGGCAACATTGATAGCGTCATCGAGGGACTAGGATCTTGTATTTTTGATTGCTTTGCTAAGATACCCCACATGCATAACATGGCCATTTTGGTAAGGCAACAAAGTGGAATTACCCTAAATATTCAAGTGTGCAAATGTGTTGATTTACATGCATTGTTTTGTCTTGAATTAGGGTTTGCTAATTTGTTGGTTTTATCTTTCCATACAAACCCTTAATTTACTAGCATTTATATAAAGCGATAAATTGCAGAAAGTAAAAATACTAAGCTATTTCATCATTAGGGGACGGGGGTATACAAATTTACAAATGGGGATTTTGCAATAAAATTAAATCTAATTAACTATTAAACCATATTGAATAAATGTATAAGAATTGAAAAATAATGTACAAATGCAAAATGGAAAAAGAAATGATTTTGTTTGATTTTATGAAATGATTTTAACCGAAACCTATTTAAGAAAATAATTAACAAAATTTAAACCTAAATTAATTAAGAAGGAAATTAAGTTAAAAATGTTTTTAGGGTTTTTTTATGAAAAAAAAGTTTTAAATTAATAAAAATAATAATGAAAATTAATCAATAAAAATAAACCTAAGTTCTAAATTAATTTTAATTTACAAGAAAATAATATAATAATTAACCTAAGTCTAAATATTAATTATTATTAAAAAAGGGAATTAATTTTTTTAAGGAAAATGTTTTTTAGTCTTTTGTATTATGAAGAAAATAAAATATATAAGTGTAAATAAATAAATTTTTTATATTTTTATATTTTTTAATAATAAAAATAATAATGATAAAAATAATAATAGTAATAAAAAAATAATATGAAATGAGAATAAAATAAAGAAAAAGAAAAAGAAATAATAAAATAAAGGACCAGGGGTGTGAAAGTAAACAAGGGTTAGAGGTCAGCAAAAATAAAAAGCCCAAAGGGGGGAAAGCCCAGGCGCTGTTTCAAGCAAAAAAAGGAAAAAATGTGAAAAATAGGAAAAAGGGTACCACTGGGACTCGAGCCCAGGTCCCTAAGGTGACATGCGCGCGCTTTAACCACTGGGGTGGTGATACATCCGTTAACTTAAACAAAACAATAAATATGTAACATAAGTTTTACCTGAATGAACTTCATCTTCAACCTCCAGCCAAAGAACCTGTAACTCATTCATTTCTCATCCATTCACAAAACTCCCAACATCAAACTTGTTAGAAATTTCCTCACGATTCTGAATATGTAAATAACTTAAGCTAATTCTCAAAGATGAGCATGAATTTCTAATAGTACCAAATTCTGACCTAAATATTTTCAGAGGTTCAAACTCAAAATTCTCCCTACTCAAGCAACATAAATGTAATATATGGACATGTATAGTTTCAGGGCAATGATGTCTACATTTTATCTTCACAAATGCAAGCCTAACAATGCCTAAATATGAAGATAAAAGTTCAAGAAAAATACCTCAAAACTGGAAATCGTGAAATGAGTTTGAGCTTGTTTCAAGTGATGGTGATGATCAGGTTAGCTTCCTTGAACCTCTAGGAAGCTAATGCAATAGCTGACTTGAACTGAGAGTAGCTGAAATGGCCTGGAGAAGTCATGATGCAAACCTCTATTTTTGGTTATGGAGGATGATGGAAATGGAGTTACAGTCGTGTAACAAGAACAAGGATGGTTTGTATTTGATGTGAGGAAGCTTTTGAAACTAAAAGGCCAAGAAATGCACGAGGGAAATGGAAGTTTGAAGTTCCAAATCAGAAATGACACAAAAATGGAGGTTTTATGCAATTTATGGTTTGGGGGAATTTGGGAGTGCTTAAGGGTGTTCAAAATCGTGTTCTAGGTTTCATAATAGTGTTTTGATATATAGGAAAAGGTTTGGAGACTTGAGGTGGTCAGAAGTACAAGATCACATGTCTTGGCTTCTTGGCTTGTTTTTGAAGTAAGGTTGACAAACATGGTTTCAATGCATAGTACAAGCATGGTCTGAGTAGTTAGAGGTTCTAGACAAGTTTCTTATGGCTTTTAGATTGTGTGTGATCAGAAGGAACAAGTTCAAAGCTCAAGACAACTTGACTTTGTGATTAAAGCCTCTTTACTAGAATGGCAATGTTACTTTATGTCATTAATGGAAATGCAACTTTGATAATGGCTCAAATGCTTAGATCAAAGCTCTAACAACTGTGTAAACATTTAATTATGGAGTGACAAATAAGTTTGAGGCCTTAAAATCAAAGATTATGCAACCTAGCATGGATTTGGTTCATGTATTCTTCACAAAATGGCTTATAATTCAAGTTTGAAAATCCTAACTTCTTGCCTTTGATTCTCCTTGCTCAAACATGATCTCAATGAGTTCTTGGACATTTTGGAAAGCTTGTAACATCCTATACAACCTATATGTTGGACATGTTTTAAAATTCCTCTTAGAACTATGTGAAAATTTTTCCATGAAGTTAGGTCAAAATCCTGCCTAAACTAGGGCAAAATTTCACTAAGTTTCCAAGTTTCATGAACATGTATTCACAAAATCATAACTTGAAATCTATGAATTTCTAGGAGAAGTTGTGTTCTACAATGTTTTATATCTCATTGAGATCTATAACTTTCATGTTGGAAGTTTCCTTTGAATCATCTTGCGTCACGGTGGAAAATTGGCTCAAAGTTGTGAAAAAATATGAAGTTTCCAACACTTAGAAAAATTTCTAAGTTTAGAAATTTTGACTTTTCAAAATGAAATCTTGACTTTTTGATTTCTTGATGAACAAGTTTCATATTTTGACATGTTTTTATGAAATGTGATCTTTGACACTTGATTTTGACCAAAAAGTCAATGTTTGACTTTTCAGTGTATAGTTGACTTTTGATCAGTTGACTGAAAATCAACTATCAATCAATTGATCTTGAGAGATGTTTTGAGCCATGCCATTAGGTCAAAATGATGCATTTGAATCCTTGAGATCATAACTTAAACTAATCAATCATTTGCTAGGTCAAAAATTCAGAAATTGCCCTTTCTTAGTCAAAACCCTAATTTTGACCATTTTGCCCTTTTGATGATCTTATCAAATTTCTTGAGGAATTATGATCCAAACTTGATCAAATGACATATATGAGTTCATATTGTTGACTTTTTCCCAAATACAGTTGATTTTAGGTCAACTGATCAATTGACTGAGCAAAAATGTGATCCAAGACTTGAAACTTGACATGAGCAAACTTGAAGGTCCAAAATGATCCATGAAAGTCATATGAGGCACTAAAAGTTCAATTGTCCTTGTGTAATCTCAAACCCTAATTTTCAGTCGTCAGTGCTTGAGCAGGTGTCTTGAGCTGATCAACCCTTGTGTAGTATTGAACCAAAGGGGATCTTGTGAGAGATTATTTGAGAAATGAGAGGGCAAATTTTGGGGTACAACAGCTGCCCCTATTCAATCTTCTTAAACCTGAAGAGTTAGATTGACGAATCTGCCATTCGTGACTTGAAGGTGGAAGATGATTGAACACCAGAGTGCCCATAAATTTGAACTCAAAGATGTATTGTGAATGGGCTTATAGATGCCATTTGGAGGAATGTTGGTAAGCACTGGAAGAAGTATCAACACAAATATTTGGTCGATTTATACTAAAACTTGATGTTTCACCTGTGGGACAGAAGGTTAGTAAAACGCAGATGTATGCATGATGTTCACAAGATGAATGAGATCATGCTAAATACATTTTGTATGTATATGCTATGATGTATTTATGCAAGATGCATGTTTGTCTGGGAAAATAAATCCCTGACTACTATTGAGGAAACTCTGGGGAGTTGAATCCCTGATTGCTGTTGGGGATGAAGAATATACATATCTTCAAACTTTGTTGAAAGGATGCTTCCGCTGGGGAATATCTCTTGAATGTCAACTGTTATCTGGTCAGATCTAGGCTTCAAAATTTTCTGAGGATGAGGAAGTCAACTTCTATCTGGTCGGATCTTGGCTTCACGGTAACTTACTGGGGAAGAGATAAATTAACTGTTATCTGGTCGAATTCCAGGATTTGCAGAAAATTTATTGAAATTGAATAGTTATCTGGTCGGATCTAGGCTTTACAACAACTTGCTGGGGATAAGGAAGTTAACTGTTATCTGGTCGGATCTAGGCTTTGCAGTAACTCGCTAGAAAGGAGGAAGTTAAAATGATATCTGGTTGGGTCCAGGCCTCATGGTTTTGGAAAAGTTATACTATTATCTGGTCGGGTCCAGGCTTCATAGTGTCTCTCTGGGGATCATAGTTAGTTGTTATCTGGCTGGGCTCCAGGATTCATAATAACTTGCTTGAATAGACGAAATTAAATTGATATCTGGTCGGGCCCAAGCTTTACAGTAACTTAATGACATTGAACTGCTATCTGGTCGAATTCCAGGCTTTGTAGATTTCTGAGGTGGTTAAGGTCAATTGTTATCTGGTCGGGTCCAGGTTTCACAATAAACTGCTTGGGGATTTAGTTGTTATCTGGCCGAATTCAAGATTTCACAACAAATCTCTGAAGGGAATTACTATATGGTCGGATCCAGGCTTTACAATAGCTTGCTGGGGTAGAGGCAAACTCTATTGGGGAAAAGAAGTTAAACCTTGGTCTGGTAGAGTCCAGGTTCTTCTATATTTTGAAGAGTTAAAGTATTATCTGGTCGGGTCCAGGTTTCATAGTATCTTGTGAAGTTAACTATTATACGGTCGGATCCAGTCTTCATAGTGACTTGAGAAGTTGATAATTATCTGGTCGAGTCCAGGCTTCATGGTAGTTTGAAAGTTGTACTAATATCTAGTCGGGTCCAGGCTTCATAGTAGCTTTTGGAGATAGTAAAGGTTTTGTTGACGACTTTACTAGGGATTAAGGGTTGTGGCCCTATGATTTGCAATAGTTTGAAAGGAAAACTCAAACTGGAGAGTGTGGACTCAGTCGGGGAAAGCAGGTTCAGCTTAGGGAGATACACTCAGCTAGGGATAACAGGCTCAACTAGGGAAGATAGACTATGCCGGGGAATTTTGACTCGGTTGGAGAGGATAGACTAAACTGGGGAATTTTATGGTTCCTTGATTGTTGTATGTTGGGGAAATAAACCCTGTTGGGGAAATAAAACCTGTTGAAGAATACCTGATGAACTGCTGATGAGGCGAGTTCTTTGAGTAAGAGGTCCACAAGGCTTCTACTTGTAGGACCGACTTATCTGGGGAGAGAGCTGCCAAGAGATTGAGACTCTGGCTGGAGCTTATCCTGTGCAAAGAAACTTTGTGGGTAACTTTGTTGAAGATTGATTTATTGTAGCCGTCTTGTGGGGATAATGCTAATGAAATAACGTTGTGGGGATATTCCATATACATTAAAGAGACGCTTTGCTACTGTTTAGCAGGACACATGTGCCAAATAGTTTTAATTATGTTTATATGCATATGTTTGTTCAATTTTAGTCATTGGGTAAACTTTCAGTCAAAATTAAACAGAAAGTTTGCACTTCAAAGTATATTTTTATTCATATTTTGCCCATGAATAGGCATTTTTTATACAAAGAGACGGAGATCCTAGTAAGAGGAAATCGTCTAAAGGAAAACAAAGATTGAAAACAAAAACAAATAGCCATGTGAAATGATCTCATTGCATTCCAACTCTACTATTGCCCCAATATCTTTGAATGTCCCTTGTCGTTGACAGAAGTTGATTGGATTAATCTTGGACCGTTTGAACTCGGACCTTGGTGATAAAGTTGACTGTGGTGATTCCACGGGACATAATCATATGCTTTCAATCCTTAACTTTTTCCTGGACCGCCCTTTCGGGTTTTTAGCCCACCAGGATACCCATTTTTACCCAAGTCGCCCTTTCGTGTTTTCAACTTGCCGGGTGTATAATCTTTTGCATATATCCCTAATTTTTGCCCAAACCTTTTGGTTTGCCGGGATGCCCTTATTTTGCCTAGGTGTCTCAACCCAGTGGGTCCTTTATGCGTAGTATTTTTAACTATGTCCGCGTTTATAGGATGTGGGAATTTTTCCCCATCCATGGTAGTCAGCACCATGGCACCACCAGAGAACACTCTCTTGACAACAAATGGCCATTCGTAAGTGGGAGTCCATTTTCCTCTGGGGTCGCCTTGTGGTAGAATGATGCACTTTATTACCAAGTCACCAGCTTGATATACTCGAGGCTTGATATTTTTGTGGAAAGCCTTAATCATACATTTTTGGTACGTCTGACCATGACAAACAGCAGCCAGTCATTTTTCATCGATCAAGTTCAACTGATCCAATCTCGTTTAAATCCACTTGTCTTTGCCTAAGCCTGTTTCATTCATAATCCTCAGTGAGGGAATCTGAACTTCCACTGGCAAAACAACTTCCATGCCATAGACTAAGGAAAATGGAGTTGCCCCAGTTGATGTTCTTGCTGACGTACGGTAGCCATGTAGAGCAAACGGCAATATCTCATGCCAATCCTTATAGCTTACTACCATTTTCTGCATAATCTTCTTGATGTTTTTGTTGGCCGCTTCGATTGCGCCATTCATTTTAGGTCTATATGGAGAAGAATTGTGATGCTTGATCTTAAACTGAGTGCAAAGCTCGGTAATCATAGAATTGTTGAGGTTAGTTTGTCGGTGATGATCCTTTCGGGGATACCATAGTGGAAGATAAGGTTGTGTTTGATGAATCTGGCTACCATGTTCTTGGTGACTAAGGCAAACAAGGCGGCTTTGACCCACTTGGTGAAATAATCAATAGCGACCAAAATGAAGCGATGTCCATTGGAAGCGGTTTGCTTGATTTCTCCAATCATGTCAATGCCCCATATTGCAAATGTCCATGGAGCCTTCATGACGTTCAAAGGGATATGAGGCACATGGACCTTGTCAGCATAAATTTGGAATTTGTGACAAGTTCTTGAGTGTTGATGGAAATCAGTCTCCATTGTTGACCAATAGTAGCCAGCTCTTAGGATTTTCTTAGCCACCATATTTCCGCTTGAATGAGTACCAAAGAGACCATCGTGCATGTCTTCCATAATTTCCTCTACCTCCTTCTTGTCCACACATCATAGTAGAGTAGAATCATGGTTGCGCTTATACAATATCCTGTTACTTAGGAAGAATTTGGCTGCAAATCTTCGTAAGAACTTTCTTTCATTGATAGATGCTCCCTCGGGGTACTCTCGGGCTTCAAGGTATCTTATCACCTCATGGTACCATGGCTTTTCTGTATCAGTGTCAAGCTTACAACAATGTGCAGGTTCTTCGAATATCTCAATTGTAATCATAGGGGCTTCGTTGTCCCATATGACCTTGAACACTGAAGACATGGTTTCTAAGGCGTTAGCCAACTGATTTTCTTCCCTAGGGAAGTACTCAAAAGTGATCTCTTCGAAGTAGGGAATCAGGGATAGCATAAGTTCCTTGTAAGGGATGAGATTAGGGTGCTTAGTGTCCCAATATCCTTTTACTTGGCTAATCACTAGAGCAGAATCCCCAAACAGATTCAAATGCTTGATCCTCAAATCAATGGCAGCTTTCAGACCCAAGATGCACGCTTCGTACTCAGCCATATTGTTCGTACAATCAAAGCATAGTTTGGCAGTGAAAGGAGTGTGGCAACATTCAGGAGATATGATCATAAAACCAATTATGTTACCTAAGGCGTTTGAAGCCCCATCGAAGACTATAGTCCATCGGGATCCTTGTTCAGGTCCGTCATACGGTTCAGGTTTCACACAGTCGGTCACAAGCATGATATTCTCATTCGGGAAGTCAAAGTTCATGGATTGATAATCATCATCAGCTTGATGGGCCAAATGATCTGCTAGTATGCTTCCTTTGATGGCCTTTTGAGTTGTGTATTAAATGTCGAACTCAGTTAAGATCGTTTTCCATCTTGCTATCCTTCCGGAAAGAGCAGGTTTCTCGAAGATGTACTTGATTGGGTCCATCTTAGAAATCAACAAAGTGGTATGAGTCAACATATATTGTCTTAGCCGACGAGCAGCCCATTCCAGAGCCCAACAAGTTTTCTCGAGTAGTGAATATCTAGTTTCACAATCGGTAATTTTTTGCTCAGGTAATAAATAGCATGCTACTTTCGGCCAGACTCGTCATGTTGGGCCAAAAAACACCCCATAGAGTTCTCTAGTACTGTCAAGTACATGATCAAGGGTCTTCCTTCAACTGGAGGCATGAGAATAAGAGGTTCTTGTAGATATTCTTTAATTTTGTCGAAGGAAGCTTGGCATTCATCATTCCATCTGACTACTTGATCTTTCTTCAAGAGTTTGAAGATGGGCTCACAAGTGGCAGTCAAGTGAGATATGAAGCGGGCGATGTAATTGAGACGACCCGAGAATCCTCTAACTTCCTTTTCAGAATAAGGGACTGGCATTTCTTGGATGGCCTTCACCTTGGAAGGATCAACCTCAATTCCTTTATTGCTGACAACAAAACCTAGAAGCTTTCTAGATCGTACTCCAAATGTGCACTTGTTAGGGTTTAACCTTAACTTATACTTTTTCAACCTCTCGAATAGTTTGTACAGGTGATCAAGATGTTCCTCTTTAGTTTGTGATCTGGAAATCATACCATCCACATATACCTCTATTTCATGATGAATCATGTCATGAATCAAAGATACCATAGCCCTTTGATATGTTGCCCCTGCATTCTTTAATCCGAATGGCATAACCTAATAGTAAAAGGTGCCCCATTGTGTAACGAAAGGTGTCTTGTCCATATCTTCGGGAGCCATCCTTATCTGATTATAGTCGGAGAAACCGTCCATGAAAGAGAAGACTTTATGCTGAGCAGTATTATCGACCAAGAAGTCAATGTGTGGTAGAGGGAAGTCATCCTTGGGGCTTGCCCTATTCAAATCCCTATAGTCTATGCACATGCGAACTTTTCCGTCTTTCTTTGGCATGGGTACCACATTGGCAACCCATTGGGGATAGGATGTCACAGCTAGGAACCCTGCATCAAACTGTTTCATTACTTCAACTTTGATCTTCTCAGACATATCAGGCCTCATGCGACGAACCTTTTGTTTGACAGGAGGACAGTCTTCTTTTGTTGGCAGACAATGAACTACGATGTCGGTATCCAACCCTGGCATATCTTCATACGACCAAGCAAGTACTTCCACATAATCATGCAACATCTGAACCAACCTGCTCTTGACACTGCTTTCCAAGTTAGCACCGATCTTGATTTCCTTATTGTTTGTCTCAGTACCCAAATTTATGACTTTAACTGACTCTTCGTGCGGCTGAATAGCTTTTTCCTCTTGTAATAGAAGTCTGGCTAGTTCTCCCAGTATTTTACAATCTTCCTTGCCTTCATCTTCGGCTTGGTTAATTGGACATTCGAAGTCATAGTCTGCAATAGTAGAGTCATTGGCAATAAGATCCAGAGTGGATGAGGACTTGCAAGAGTGTGTATATGTGCATGTAAGATACATGGCTATTTGAAAAATGTATTTGAAGAAAAGAAAGACAATGAGCACAAAGATTTGAATGCAAAAGAGTCCAATGATTTATATTAAATGATCATATGATTATATGAACATAAATAGAACCCTTGACAAATGGACCAAAGTTCCTCGGGCCAGACACATGGCTTAAAAGTCATTGTTAAATATTACAGACAAAATGTTCTTGAATTGAAAGAAAATAAATAACAAGTAGATTACTCCTCAAGGAAGGATATGAGAACGAAGTCCATTGCATGTCAATTCTTCAGCTTCGTTGTAGTTGGATACACCCAATCTTCAAATACAGCTTCTTCATCAGAGTCACCTACATCATTAACTTCATTGACACCCTTGTCGTGTTTCGGCATAGGCGCAGTGATTACATTCAGAGTTGGAGGAGGATCAAACTCATCAGTCTTGTTATCAATCAAATCCAGAATTTTATTCTTCAAGGCCCAACACTGGTCAGTCTAATGCCCGAGGCTTCTTGAGTGGTAAGCACATTTGGCGTTCAGATTATACTTTATCAAAGAGGTATTTAGGTTGGTAGTTGGATCGCGCAATGTCACTAAATTATCCTTTAGCAAATGTTGAAGGGCTTGAGATAGTGGCATGCCTAATCTCGTAAATTGTCTTCTCGGAGTTTCAAAACATTGATGATTTGCAGATGGTCTTGGAGTTGGAGTTGGATTGAAGATTCACACAACGTTAATAGATGATGATCATTCTTCTTTGTACGGGCCATTTCCCTGTACACAACATTGATTTCCTTGTTTCTTGACAGGATTAGAAGTGGAGGCAGATGCCATAGAGATCTTCCCACTTTTGATGCCGCTTTCAACTCTTTCATCGGTTAAGATTAATTCGGTGAAACCAAAAGAAGAGCAACCAACCAACAGATTAAATAAGGGACCAGATAAAGTGCCCATGAACATGTTAATGTGCTCCCTATCGGTCAAGGGTGGTTGAACCCTACTGGCTAGGTCTCTCCACTTTTGTGCATATTCTTTAAATCCTTCGTTCTTCCCCATGGTCATATCTTGCAACTGAACTCTTGTCGGCGCCAAGTCGGCGTTATACTGGTAATGATGGTAGAATGCGGCAGCTAAATCTTCCCAGGTATTGATACGGGAACCATCTAACTGGTAGAACCATTCTAGTTGCGTTCTGGTCAAGCTCTCTTGGAAAAAGTGAACCCAGAGTTTCTTATCAGCAGTGTGCGGTTGTATCTTGCGTACATAGGATTTCAGGTGAAGTTTTGGACAAGAAACTCCATCGTACTTTGCGAAGACTGGTATTTTGAATTTGTGGGGAATGACTACCCCAAAGATCAAACCCAAATCATCAAAATCTAAACCGGGGACATCTTGGATTTCAACAGCTTTCAATCTGTCTTCTAGCTGTTTATACTTGATATCTGTGGGTGGATACTGCTCGTCGAAATAATCATCATCAGATGCTTAATCATTAACACAACCATCCTTAGTACTCTTGACCTCACCAATCTGGTTCTCGTCTTCTTCAGATGAATCTTCCACTACCGGGATCTGACGAACCGACTCTTTGAACCTTTTGCCCATGTTGACTAGGGCTCTCTTCTTGGGCTTCTTCTTGGCTTCCAGCAATGCCATCATGTCTTGTTGCCCCTTGTCTAGGGCCAGTAGAGTCTCTTGGAATTTAGATTTTTGTGCCTGAAGATCCTTCACAGTTGTCTCTAGATCCATCTTTCTGAAATAAACAACAGAAAGATAAGGAAACCTGTTATGCGAAAACCTGTCATGTTATGATGCATGGAAGATGTATATGCAAATGATTTCAAGGATTTATAGAATTTAAATTTGCATAGACAAAGGAATGAACAAATGTCAATTTTCATTAATTAGTTCAAAAGGATTACAACATGCCTCTTGGGCTTACAAAATAACTTTCTAAGATAAAAAGACTGAACACATCCTCTTCGGTTCAAGGTAGGCGTTCACACTTTGCTCTTCTTGTAGCTGCTTCGTAAGCTCCAATACCCTCTTCTCGCTAGCATAGAATTGAACTTAGAAAGTATCTCGTTCTTCCTTTAGCTGAATCCAACCTTTTTGCAAGTCTTTGAGAGAAGTAGGCATGTCGGGGTGGAGGACAGTATAGGGAACATCTCCTTCAACCACATGCTCAATAATAACTGGTAATATGGAGGGATAAGGCATCACAAGTTTTTGAGCATGAGCTCGTACCCACTTAAGGTAAAGCTCGAGGGGAATGGAATTCTTGTGTCCCAACGTCTTACTATCCACCTTTCTCACCATCCTCCAAGCTCGGATAAACCTCTGACGGTAGCTTTTATCGTCGCTCTCGTAGTCAAATACCACTCCTTGAATGAGCATCTCATGTGGACCATCCATTCGGGCGTAACTAAACTGTCACAAGGCCAAACAAGGGTTGTAGGTGATGCCTCCTCTAATGCCAAGTAAAGGGACATTAGGGAATTCACCAGAACGGTCGACGATAGTAATGTTCTCCAAGGATTGAGAACACCAATGAACATCTGAATGTCTGAGTGTCATCAACCTATGGGACCATCTTGAACCTTTCTCGTTCTTCAACACAGATCGGGGAAGATGTGAAATAAACCATCTTTCCAAGAGAGGAGTGCAACACATGAGGATCCCTCTTTTCCTCATAGTGCGAGAAAGAAAAGAATGAAGGATATCTCCCAACAAGGTAGGCACTGGATTACGAGACATGAAGATCTTGATAGCATTTATATCTATGATTTGCTCAGGGTTTGGAAACAAAACCATCCCATAGATGAGAAGGGCCAAGATTTCTTTAAAAGCTTGTAAGTCCAACGAGTTCCAACAATCTTGAGCTTTCTCAAACAAGAACTTGGCTAAGAAACCTTTGACACCACTCCTTGTTTCCCAATTAGTTGTGATATCAGATTGTGGCAAGTGTAGTGCTTGGGCAATCTCTTCAGGTTTTGGATCTCTTTCTGTACCGTTTAAGGGTAGTTGATTGAGAATAGGAATCCTCAAGAGTTGTGATAATTCTTCTAGAGTAGGCACAAGTTGATAATTGGGAAAAGTGAAGCAATGGTGTAGAGGATCAAAGAATTGGAACAACACCTTCATCATATCTTCATCAGTATTGGAGGTAACCAAGTTTAGGAGGAGACCATGTCTTTCGGTGAATGGAGAATTCTCAGGAACCTTTGATTCTAACTCTTTGAGTTGAGGAGGAATCTTTACAAGATTAACTTGGATAGTATTCCCACGGATAGAAGCCATGTCCTACAAAACAGAACAAAGATAAATCCCAATAATCCTTGAAATGGTTAGTGAGTATTAGTATGATGTTATGATGTTTATGATGTTATGTACGAGTAAATATATAAAAACAAGGCAAACAAATCCTTAGGTTTAGGATTGCATGGAGTCTCATAGGTACGTACCCTCTTGAAGTTTAGTTGGATCAAACCTGTCCTATAAATAGTAACCGAGTTCTAAGGGATCTCAATATCACTGATTTATCTTCTCGGGCATTGTTTCAGCGCAAGCCTCTTTCACAGCGACCGAAATATCCCAAAAATCAAACCTCAATGAGTGTAGTATCGAGTATCTACCAACTTCGGACTGCACCAAAGTCGATCATCTCACTACGTCCTAATGGCCAAGTTGGTCAAGTAAAGGTTCTAAAGTCAATTAGTGCTTCATGACATCACACAGCAGCCTCGTATTCTCCTTGACTACTCAAGGGCTACCGGTACCCAACAAATATGTCACACTAACGTAGCTATTGCTTAGACCATGTCGGTATACCCCACACAGTTTCCGCAATGTATTGCTACTTACCTATAAGGTATCCCAAATCTGGGTAGAGGATTAGAACAAGCCCAAACAAGGAACCAAAATGTAAAGCAAACAAATAAAATAATGAAAGCAAGTAAAGGTGATCTATCCCTAAGGTAACCCCACTTTTAAATTTTCCCCAACAGAGTCTCCAGTTCTGTGATACGGTGGGAGAACTGACTTGGGTGTTTTGTGTTTTATCGCAAATGTTGCGGTTAACAAGAGTCACCACCGACTTTTCTTTTATCCAAAAGGAAAGGCTGAAAAGAACAGGAAATACCTTTGAGATTATTTCTTGAGTTGAGGGGGTAGATTATGAAAAGGGAAGGTGTTAGCACCATTTTCATCCATAGTTATCTATGGGCTCTTAGTTGCTTGCTAGATCACTTACTTTTGTTTGAAAATGTGCTTTGTGTGGTTTTTTGAAAGCATTTTGAAAAGGCACCATCGTTTAAGCACACTTTATAATAGTTCTTGTTCGTAAGAACGTATACAAAGTGTTGATCTTTTGAAAAATGTTTTCATGTTTGGAAAATGTTTTGAAAGTGTTTTTGAAAGTGTTGGTGTTTGTTTGAAAATAAGCAAGAGTGTTTTATTTGAAATTGAGCAAGCAACTAGGAACAATCTACCTACTCAAAAGTCTTAGTTCATTTCTTCCTTTCCTTTGATATTTCCATCTTACAATTGATTTGGTAAAAAGCCCTACCTTTGGATGTAAAGGGACAGACGTGGGTCATCGTATAGCCATGATAGCAATGTTGTAAAACATCTTAGCAATTTTCTTTGAGGGACTAAGATCATTTTTGAAAGGCAACATTGATAGCGTCATCGAGGGACTATGATCTTGTATTTTTGATTGCTTTGTTAAGATACCCCACATGCATAACATGGCCATTTTGGTAAGGCAACAAAGTGGAATTACCCTAAGGGTGCAAGTGTGCAAATGTGTTGATTTACATACATTGTTTTGTCTTGAATTAGGGTTTGCTAATTTATTGGTTTTATCTTTCCATACAAACCCTAATTTACTAGCATTTATATAAAGCGATAAATTGCGGAAAGTAAAAATACTAAGCTATTACATCATTAGGGGATGGGGGTATACAAATTTACAAATGGGAATTTTGCAAGAAAATTAAATCTAATTAACTATTACAACCATATTGAATAAATGTATAAGAATTGAAAAATAATGTACAAATGCAAAATGGAAAAAGAAATGATTTTGTTTTATTTTATGAAAGGATTTTAACCTAAACCTATTTAAGAAAATAATTAACAAAATTTAAACCTAAATTAATTAAGAAGGAAATTAAGTTAAAAATGTTTTTAGGGTTTTTTATGAAAAAAAGGTTTTAAATTAATAAAAATAATAATAAAAATTAATCAATTAAAATAAACCTAAGTTCTAAATTAATTTTAATTTACAAGAAAATAATATAATAATTAACCTAAGTCTAAATATTAATTATTATTAAAAAAGGGAATTAATTTGTTTTTAAGGAAAATGTTTTTTAGTCTTTTGTATTATGAAGAAAATAAAATATATAAGTGTAAATAAATAAATTTTTTATATTTTTATATTTTTTAATAATAAAAATAATAATGATAAAAATAATAAAAGTAATAAAAAAATAATATGAAATGAGAATAAAATAAAGAAAAAGAAAAAGAAATAATAAAATAAAGGGCTAGGGGTGTGAAATTAAACAAGGGTTAGAGGTCAACAAAAATAAAAAGCCCAAAGGGGAGGGGGGAAGCCCAAGCGCTGTTTCAAGAAAAAAAAGAAAAAAAAATGAAAAATAGGCAAAAGGGTACCATTAGGGCTCGAACCAAGATCCCTAAGGTGAAAGGCGCGCGCTTTAACTTTTGGGGTGGTGATACATCCGTTAACTTAAACAAAACAATAAATATGTAACATAAGTTTTGCCCTGAATGAAATTCATCTTCAAACTCCAGCCAAAGAACCTGTAACTCATTCATTTCTCATCCATTCACAAAACTCCCAACATCAAACTTGTTAGAAATTTCCTCACGATTCTGAATATGTAAATAACTTAAGCTAATTCTCAAAGATGAGCATGAATTTCTAATAGTACCAAATTCTGACCTAAATATTTTGAGAGGTTCAAACTCAAAATTCTCCCTACTCAAGCAACATAAATGAAATCTATGGACATGTATAGTTTCAGGGCAATAATGTCTATATTTTATCTTCACAAATGCAAGCCTAACAATGCCTAATTATAAAGATAGGAGTTCAAGAAAAATACCTCAAAACTGGAAATCGTGAAATGATTTGAGCTTGTTTCAAGTGATGGTGATGATCAGGTTAGCTTCCTTGAACTTCTAGGAAGCTAATGCAATAGCTGACTTGAACTGAGAGTAGTTGAAATGGCCTGGAGAAGTCAAGATGCAGACCTCTATTTTTGGTTATGGAGGATGATGGAAATGGAGTTACAGTCGTGTAACAGGTACATGAATGGTTTGTATTTAATGTGAGGAAGCTTTTGAAACTAAAAGGCCAAGAAATGCACGAGGGAAATGGAAGTTTGAAGTTCAAAATCAGAAATGACACAAAAATGGAGGTTTTGTGCAATTTCTGGCTTGAGGAAATTTGTGAGTGCTTAAGGGTATCCAAACTCGTGTTCTAGGTTTCATAATAGTGTTTTAATATATAGGAAAAGGTTTGGAGACTTGAGGTGGTCAGAAGTACAAGATCACATGTTTTGGCTTCTTGGCTTATTTTTGAAGTAAGGTTGACAAACATGGTTTCAATGCATAGTACAAGCATGGTCTGAGTAGTTAGAGGCTCTAGACAAGTTTCTTATGGCTTTTAGATTGTGTGTGATCAGAAGGAACAAGTGCAAAGCTCAATACATGTTGACTTTGTGATTAAAGCCTCTTTACTAGAATGGCAATGTTACTTTGTGCCATTAATGAAAATGCAACTTGGATAATGGCTCAAATGCTTGGATCAAAGCTCTAACAGCTTTGTAAACATTTAATTATAGAGTGACAAACAAGTTTGAGGCCTGCAAAGCAAAGATTATGCAGCCTAGCATGGATTTGGTTCATGTATTCTTCACAAAATGACTTGTAATTTAAGTTTGAAAACCCTAACTTCTTGCCTTCGATTCTCCTTGCTCAAACATGATCTCAATAAGTTCTTGGACATTTTGGAAAGCTTGTAACATCCTCTACAAACTCTATTTTGGAAATTTTTGAAAAGTCCTTTTGGAACTATGTGAAAAATTGCCATGAATTTAGGTCAAAATCCTGCCTAAACTAGGGCAAAATTTCACTAAGTTTCCAAGTTTCATGAACATGTATTCACAAAATCATAACATGAAATCCATGAATTTATAGGAGAAGTTGTGTTATATAATTTTTTAGATATCATTTAGATCTACAACTTTCATGTTGGAAGTTTCCTTTGAATTATCTTGCATCATGGTGAAAAATTGGCTCAAAGTTGTAAAAAATATGAAGTTTCCAACACTTAGAAAAATTTCTAAGTTTAGAAATTTTGAATTTTCAAAATGAAATCTTGACTTTTTGATTTCTTGATGAACAAGTTTCATATTTTGACACGTTTTGATGAATTGTGATCTTTGACACTTGATTTTGACCAAAAAGTCAAAGTTTGACTTTTCAGTGTATAATTGACTTTTGATCAGTTGACTGAAAATCAACTATCAATCAATTGATCTTGAGAGATGTTTTGAGCCATTCCATTAGGTAAAAATGATGCATTTTAATCCTTGAGATCATAACTTAAACCAATCAATCATTTGCTAGGTCAAAAATTCAGAAATTTCGTTTTCTTAGTAAAAACCCCAATTTTGACCATTTTCCCCTTTTGATGACCTGATCAAATTTCTTGAGGAATTGTGATCCAAACTTGATCAAATGATATATATAGTTCATATTGTTGATATGTACCAAAAAACATGAAGTTTGACTGTAAATTGACCACAATTGACTTTTTCCCCAATATAGTCAATTTTAGGTCAACTGATCAATTGACTGAGCAAAAATGTGTCCAAGACTTGAAACTTGACATGAGAAAACTTGAGGGTCCAAAATGATTCATAAAAGTCATATTAGGCACTAAAAGTTCAATTGTCCTTGTGCAATCTCAAACCCTAATTTTCAGTCATCATTGTTTGAGGAGGTGTCTTGAGCTGATCAACCCTTGTGCAGTCTTGAACCAAAGGGGATCTTGTGAGAGATTATTTGAGAAATTATAGGGCAAATTTTAGGGACAACACTTATATTGTTCTGGAGTTTCATGAAACACATGGTGAGTTAGTTCTAGTGGCAGAACGAAAACTGGTATCATGATTAAATCAGGTGGCTCTGATAGTGGAGACGGTCGTGGTTGAATGGATTGCCCAAGTGATGGCATCTTAGGCTCGATAATGGTGTCTTTGTCTTTGTATTCTCCATCCACATAGAGGGAGAAGGCATCTTGGGTGGTGGAATGAACAGATTCGACTTGAGGCGTGTCAAGAGAGATTGTGTTACAGGAAAAGAGTATTGTCTATGGTTGTCAGAATCTATGGATTCTTCAGCGGCGAGAGGAAGTGGAGTGGGAGTGGTGTAGAGGATAGCATCTAGAATCTGGAGATTCTATGGTTTCATAGAAACGAAGGAGGTAAAATAAGAGTGGAGGTTGTTGATGTTTGAGGCTGATGAGAGAAGTTCGTTACCTAGGGTTTTGAGTTTGGAGACGCTGTATTGCTGGCGTCTTAGGCTCACCAAAGGTATAGTCCAAATTCCTTTTATAGCTGAAAAGAAATCATTTAGAGGGTAGAATAGGAATATCCAAATTCCAGCTGTCTCTTTGCAACGATCAGTGAGAGTGGTAGACAACATAGTACCAAAGGTACAATATTTGTACCACAAAACCAGGGTAGTGGAAGGATGTGGAACTATACTATTTCTTCACGTGAGACCTTTAATATTTTCTTCTAATCTTTATAGGTTTTAGAGTATGTATGAGTTGAAGCATGTTTAGAAGGATCAAAACCAGTCTTCAGAACCTTCATCTTTATAGTCTTAGAAACTTTGTTCAATAGAACCTTGTCTTCAGAGTCTTGAACACGTTGGTCTTCAGGGCTATATCTTCAAAAACTTCAGAACTCGTTCAACAGAACCCCGTCTTCAGAGTCTTGTCTTTAGAGTCTTCAGAACTCGTTCAACAAAAACTTGTCTTTATAATCTTAGGATCCTTGGAGCAAGAGAGTTTGGAATCTTTAGAGCTTGAGGACCCTTCAAAAGCTCCACTATCAGAGTCTTAGTTAGAAGCAATAAAATTAACATTCATCAGAACCGCTGTTTTAAGAAGCATTCTAAAGAATGACGCACACACTTGTACCACTTAATGTGTTGAGTCTATAATCTGATGATATCACACATCAATTCTTTAGAGTCAGAACCTATTAGCAAACACTACACATTAGACAAACCATTAGAATACTAAATTGTTATCTAATCACCCATGTAATGTTATCATCAAAACTTAAAGCTAGATGCACAACCAAATCTATTCTTACAACATCTTCATTTGACTTCTTCATATTATCCATTTAATTCTCTGTTTCAGGAGATGTGGTTACACGGGAAGCTCTCCATAAAGATTGTTTCATTAGTTTTCCTAGACACTTCTTTCTCCAATTTCCATAAACATGTTTAACATATAACCTATGCTCGACATTTGGAGCAACTTTCTTCAAACTATCAATAAATCCCTGATAAAAATATTAAAATATCAAAAATTCTAAAAATTTCAAAAATATCAAACACAATGGACAATAAATCATTAGAAACTACCTATTGTTAGTCTGATATGAAAGACCATCTTTTATATTGGATATTGTTGAGGTATTCTAAAAGTAATTGTACAAACGAAGCCCATGCATTCTTTGTTTCAACTTCAACAATAGCAAAATCAATGGGACATATTTGATTATTACCATCTTTACCCACATCTGCTAGTAATTGACCTTCATACCTCCCCTTTACGAAATAACCATCTAACCCAATTAAGGGTCTACAAATAGTAACAAATGCAGCCTTACAAGACTTGATGCTGACATATATCCTAGAAAACATAAGACCATATACACCAAATTCAATCTTAATTATAAATGTGCTTCCTGGATTACTCATTAACAATTTATGTCCATAACTTCTCAAATGCGTGTACTATTCTACGCAACCTCCCTCAATCATATCTAATGCCATTATTTTTGCTCTATATGTTTGATATCTACTGAGCATCATTCCCCACCTAGTTTTAGCTTCATTTTATAATGCCCCATGTATCACGTTTGGAGTGTGCCACAAAATACTAACAAAGTTTTTGCCAATAATTTGGTATTTGCTTGCCTATTCCTTACAGTCATATGACATGTATGAGTAGCCAATAAACTTAAAATTCGGTATAACTCTTATTTTTAGATTTACTTACTCTCATATGAAATGGACAACCTTCCATACACTTAATAATTTTATGTTCTCTTTTTTTTAAACAAATTTTTCTTAGCAAACATGGAATAATCCTTGATAGCACTTCTAACAAGCTCAATGTTAACAAAAGTTTGACTTAATTCAAATTTGACATTCTCCTTACCTTATTTAAATTTGGGATATTTATAATTACTACATTCTTCTTCGCTGTTTTCATCCGAGGTATTTAATTCATCCATGTTTCCACCTTCACCTTCAGATTCTTCAACTATAGCTAGAACATTAGAAATTTGTTGTATTTGACTGTCTTGAGTTGGATTCTGAGTTTCATCTGGGAGTACACTTGTCTAGTCCCAGTTTTCATCATAATCACTGTCTTTAAATTTTGTCCCTTCATTATCAACATCAACATCTACATCAACATCTTCCTCAATAAAATATGGATCATTATCGTCACTATTATCATCCTCATATACTCCATCTAAACCCTCACATTCTTTGAATCAGGATTATATGATTTAATACTTTCCACATATATCAGCAAACTCATGAGACCTATGATAATCTATGAAAGTAATGATATCTTTGTCACTTTGCAAATGCCTAACACCACTAGAAAAGCCTTCATCGGGGTGTAAATACCAAAGCGAGGTTTAGTTTGAATAACCTAGCTCTTATATGACTTTATCCAGTTATATTCTTGAAATTTCATATATGTTAAAACTACATTTAACCTCAAAAAGTTTACCTTTCACATATGTTGGTTTAGGGTCTGACATAAAATATCCTTTGTGGTGTAACTTAATCTTTAACATGTGATTCTTAGTTGACCTAAATGAAAGAAGACAAACAATAAACAATAAAGAGACATTATTATATAATAGAAACAATACATGTGATAACAAAATATAGAATAAAAAAAAATTAGTGGATCCAAATCATTTTTAAAAAATTAATTATTAAAATGAATTTTAATTAAATTGAATTACATATTTTATTTATATTATAGATAATTATTTAAATTTTAAAATAATTATACGTTTAAATTTAATTTGGATCAAAATCACTTTTAAAAGATTAATTATTAAAATAAATTTTAATTATATTAAATTAAATATTTCATATATTATAGATAATTATTTAATTTTAAAAAAAAATTATACAGTAAAATGTACTTGTTATAAACTTAATATTACTAAATAAATATTATTATTTATTTTATTAATTATGTTATATTAAATATTTATTTTTAAGCCTAAATCAAACAATTAAAAATTTGGGGACCAAAACTGCATTTAAGTCTAAATTTTAATAAAATAATATTTTTATTTTTTATTATAATAAATTTTCTTTTTACTATAAATGTTAAAAAATTATATTTAAATTACTTATTAGATGTTTTATTAAAATGATCAACTATTTAATATTAATATGTCTTTTTCATATCATTAAAACTTTTTTTTTTACTGAAATGGAAAAAAATAGTCATGCCAAACTTACAATATTCCTAGTAAGACATTTGAAAATAATACGTTAGGAAGTGATTTTTTTCCTTTATAATTAATAATTATAAAGAGAATAAGTATGGATATGATAGAGAGTAGAATTATGAATTAAATTAAGTTAGAATATTAATTTAGTAAGTCATTTATATTATTAGCTATTAGTATGGTTATTGGGTTCTTAGTAGTATTTGAGATTTTAGGTTTATTATCCATTAAGAGTATTATATAATGTAGTTTTATAGAGACATTTTGAATCAATCAATGAAATGAATGAAAAAATATTTATTTTATTAGTTTATCCTAAAATTTCCAACTTATAGTAGTCTTGTTAGGGTTTGTGAATTGCACTCCTCATTGAGCACGATTTTCAGAACGCCTCTCGGGTTCACCTGAACCCCTATGCCCATCATCACTTGCAGATGCTATTAGCGAAGATGTTTGAGAGCTTATCAAGACATCACAGAGAAACAAATGAAAATTTTCTCTTACTTAATATTGTTCCGACATTTCATTAAACAGATGGCGAGCTGGTTCAAGATACAGAACCAAAATAGGTACCGTGATTGAATCATGTGGCTCCAGCAGTGGAGAACACCGTGGTTGAATGGATTTCCCAAGCACTGGCGTCTTAGGCTCGAGGAGGGTGTTTTTGTCTTCCGATTCTCCAGCGACATCAAGGGAGAAGGCATCTTGGATGGTGGAATGAACGGATTCGACTTGAGGCGTGTCGAGAGAGATTGTGTTACGGGAATTGGAGTATTATCTGTGGCTGTTGAAATCTAGGGATTCGTCAGAATCGAGAGGAAGTGGAGTGAGAGTGGTGTAGAGGATAGCTTTGACAATATGGAGATTTTCTAGTTTCGTAGAAATGAATGAGGTGGAAGAAGAGTGCAGGTTGTTGATGTTTGAGGCTGATGAGAGAAGTATGTTACCTAAGGTTTTGAGTTCGGAGACGCCGTATTACTGGAGACTTAGGCTCACCAAAGGTATAGTCCAAATTCCTTTTATAGCTGAAAAGAAATCCTTTGGAGGGTGTAGCGCTAGAAATGTTCAAGACTAAGCCATTGGGTTGACTAGACTTTATACAAATCAAAAATAAAAATCGTCACCGCGCTTTATTGTTTCCAAAGGAATGGGAAAAGAGCGAATAATCCAAAAAGAGGGGGAAAGATTTAAGGTACGGGGGTTGGTTATGCAAAGGGAAGGTATTAGCACCCTAAACATCTACGGTACTCCGCAGGAACCTCTTTGAAAAAATCTGTATATTTTGGCTATAAAAATATGTTGTATATAAAATGGATGGTGGAGGTGAGGGGAGAAATATATTTTTTATGATTTTTGCACCCGCCGTTGTTGCGAACCTTTAGTGCCTACGTACCACCTTTCGTGCAATAGGGGATCAGGGTACACTTAGTTCCTCTTTTAAAAATTTGAAACAAAAGTGCGTTGGTTAATTTTAAGAGATAAGACATCATCTCACGAGAAAGGAGAATTTGCATCATCTCAAAGTGGAGGATATGGCTTGGATTTTAAAATCAACAATGCCTCACTCAACACCCAAGTGGAAAATATCTCTCTTCACTACATATTATAGAAGTATAGTTGTTTGCATCATTACAAGGATTGACAAAAGTCTAACCTTTTTGAGAAAAGTTTAAAGATAAAAGCCAAAGTGGCAAAAATGGTTTGAAATGAGATTGATTGACTTTTAGTCTTCTCACAAAAAAGTGTCAAAGTATTATTAACTTGATTGAAGATTATTTATGAAAATGATTTTTGAAAATGCATGGACATACGTCCAAGTTTATTATGAAAGTGTTTCAAGTTTAGAAACAAGAAGGGTTTAAAAAAAGAGGGAGAAGATTTTTGAAATTAAAGAAAATGAGAGGAGAAGAAGAGACTATCCTAAAGCATAAGGTAAAAGCTAAGGATAAGGACCATCTAACCAACAAGAAGTCAAAACTTGACATTATGAGCCAAGATAGAATTCCCATTCTCTGGATTGAAACCAAGCAAGAAAAGATACTAGACCTCTTCAAGTGTATTAAGTCTTCACAAAAATTGGGCAGAGTAACGGCTATATGCGGGTGAATTCCAGATTATAAACATAAAGTGTAATCACAAAAACCTGCACACAAAAAGAAATAAGCAACCCAATGTCTTGAGGTAAACCTCAAGAGCTCCAGACAAAATAATCAGATAAGATCACAAGGTATCTAAGATAGGCCAAGGTTTCTAATCCTAAGTCCAAGAAAAAGTCCACTGCTCCATCATGCCAAGGATAGTAACCAAATAGTCCAAGTACCATTAAGAGTTTTTAGGGTTTAAGTTGGTTATTGAGTATCTTAGGAAAATAAAAAGAAAAGCTCAAGTGAGCAAACTAAAAATGACAAGAAAATAAATGCTCAAATGAGCAAAGATGAAAATGGCATGTGTTGTACCCCAAAATTTTCACTCCCATTTCCTCAACATTTTCTCATCACAAGACCCTTGGAGCTCAAGATCCAGTTAGGGTTTGCTCTGCTCAAGACTCCTCCTTGCACTGTTGACCCAAATTAGGGTTTGTGTTTGCACAAAGATGTTTTGACCTAAAATGCCTAATATGACTTTCATGCTTCATATTGGACTCCCAAGTTTATCCATACCAAGTTTCAAGCCTTGATTCCAATCTTTGCCCAGTCAATTGGACAGTTGACCTAGAAATCAGCTGTATTGGGGAAAAAGTCAACTGTGGTCAATTGACAGTCAAACCTCATGAAATTTGACCCACATCAACATTTTGAACTCATATGGACCATTTGATCAAGTTTGGATCACAATTCCACAAGAAATTTGATCAGATCACCAAAAGGGCAAAATGGTCATTTTTAGGGTTTTGACTGCACAAAGGCAATTTTTGACTGTTTGACCTAGCCAATGGCAAACCAAGCTCACATATGGACTCAAGGACCCCATGGAATTTTCTTGACATGTTCAACAAATTCAAAGAATCCCAAATGCACAAGATTGACAGATGAATTTTCCAGTCAATTGGTCAATTTTTGACTGTATACTGAAAAGTCAAACTTTGACTTTTTGGTCAAAATCAAGTGTCAAGATTCATTTTTCATCAAGACATGTCAAATTATGAAACTTGTTCATCAAGAAACCAAAAATTACAAATTAGGGTTTGAAATGAAGAAATTTCATAACTTAGAAATTTTCGAAGTTATGAAATTTCCTAATTTTTTCCTAACTTTGTCTCATCTTATCATCAAGATATATTTGGATTCAAACAAAACTCAAAACATGAAAGTTGTAGTCCATTGCAAAATCTACAAATTTGATTCACAAAGTTTCCTCAAAAGAAGCTTGTAGCTCAAGTTACAATTTTTGGAACAAGGGTGCAAAACATTCTTAACTTAGAAAATTTTTGACCTATTCTAGGCAGGATTTTTGTCTAACTTCATGGCCACTTTTCACATGCTTACACTTGGAATTTCAATTTTCATTACAAAGATGGATTGTAGTATACATTCCAAGCTTTCCAAAATGTCCAAGAACTCATCAAACAACCTTGTGGTTAAGGAGAATCGAATTTGGCAATATGAGCAAAAGTCACTTTGATTCATGGCCAAAGGCATGTTCATAACTTGTGCATTTTCAAACTCAGCATATGCAAGCTACATTACAGGCCTCTAATCTCATTTACACTAAAAAATTAAATGCTAATCCATTGTGCCAAGATGTTATTCTATGAGTTTGGTCATTACATGAAGGATTAGTCCTTAATTAGAAAAAGCACTTTATCCATTTTTGAAAAGTATGGCTTTATGTCAAGTTTGCAAATCAAGAAGTACAATGCAAATCTTCTTGGCACAAGTTCAGGAACATAACACACTGATCAAGAGGGATTAAGGCATATGTTTAGGGGGCCTGCATAAGTCTAGAAACCAACTTGTCATTTTTTGGCTTAAGTAAGAAGAAACCTTGCATTTTGTACAACAACTCACATTGCTGCAACCATAAGCCAAGACAAACTTTCTCCACACTTTCCATACTCCCTAACAGACCTAAAACACGAGCCTTTACCCCTTGATACCTCCCCATTCACAGAAACACCATTGAACTGCACAAAACAGGGCATCCCTGCAGTTTGAATGGCACAACTCAATCCACTCGTGCGTTTTGGCTGAAACCTTTGCAAACAAATTCCCTATCACCCATTGAAGCTATCTCAAGCATTGAACACGACCTGTAACATCCCTAACATAATTTTCCATTTTCAGTTTTCAACTTTGCAGGTGAACTTCTGTAGCTCGATATAGCAAGATTCAAAGCACACCAAGCATTGGAATAGCATCCCTGGACTTCAAGCAAGTTGTACCAATCCTCACCTTGCCTTGAAAGTGCCTCCATTGTCAGACACGATCCAAGCTGAACAGGTAAGTTCATGGACTTCTATCTCTCAACCTAGGAAGAGTTAGCTTTAGGTTTATGAATGAAAAATGTTCTACTCATGGCTCTGAAGCTACACATATATTTACTTTCCATTTATATTGCATGTGCTGAGAGAATTTGGAACCTGAACATTATAAAAAACTTAGGTTAAAAATTAGGAATGGAGAAATTCTCTCTCATTTCTGAGAGTTAGATCAAGTTCTTGGTATGTATGGAATCGTGGCTTGATGCTTGACATTTTTCATGTTATAAGTTTGTGCTAAAAGTCCAGGAATCAGGATGTTTGAACCAGGTGGGAAAGGCGCGCGTTTTTGACATTTTTGTTGCTGGAGGTTGAAGACAACCTCTTTGGGCTGGGCCTGTGTTGTTTTTCCTTTTTGCACCACTGTTTTACACATGCACCCCCTGGCCCATTTTGAAATATATTTGTCATTTTCAATTTTTTCCTTTTGTTTTTGTTTCTATATTTTTATTTAAGCATGAAAAAATATTAAAATTATTTTTCTCACATTTTTTGCATTTTATTTGATATTTATTTTGTTTCATTTAGTTTATATATAAATAAACATAAATATACTTTCATTTAAAATAACTAAAAAAATAATACAAATACATTTATTTTCTAATTTTCATTTTATTTTATCTTTTGAAAACATTTTATAAAAAATATACTTTTTTTTGTAAATATTAAATATTTTATTTTTGTACATATTTAATATATTTAGTAAATATAATAAATACTTATATATTTATTAGAATATTTAGGATAAAAACACAAAATAATACATTTTTTTTATTTTATTAATTTTTAACCTCAAAAATACTTTTTTTGCAATATACTTTCTTTTTATTTATTTTTTGTACATAATTAATAAATATTGCATATATTATATAATTAATACATTTTATTTAGAAAAATTAGGGTTTTGCCCTAAAATGTAAAAATATCCAAAATTATTCATTTTTATTTTTGTTTATTTGTCACATAAAAATACCTTTTTACATATATATAAAAAATCATTTTTTGCATCTTGCATATTTATTGTATTTTATTTAATTATTGTGCAATTAAATACCCTTGTAAAAATTCAATTTGGATGTAATAGTTTAGGTTTAATTTCTTGCTTAAAATATCCCCATTTGAACATTTGTACCCCCCATCCCATAATTTGTGTTGTAATAATTTAGGACCTTTAAATTCCGCACTTTAAAAGCTTTCTAAATATGCCATGATAGAATTAGGGTTTTGTATGCAAGTCAAAAACAACAAATAATTTGACCTAAATTCAAGATAAACAAGCATGAAAATGGACAACACTAATCACACTTGCACCCCTAGGGTATTCCACTTGTTGCCTTCAATAATGGGCCATGTTGCATGTTAGGTGTCTTTGGCAAAACAAAACAATTCAAATGATCATAGTCCCTCGATGATGCTTTCGAAAGTTGCCTAAAAATGATCAAGTCCCTTAAAGGAAAAATTGCCCAAAGATACTTGGCACCATTGCAATCATGGTCTAAACGATGACCCGCGCCCGTCCCGTTCACATCCTAACACAAGATTGTCCACCAAATACAATGGTGGAACAAAATTGTTAAAAGGGTTAAAACATAACAAAGATCTTTGAGAAATTTAGAGTAGTTAGCTCTTGGTTACTTGCCAACTTGCAAAACCAAAACACTTGCCTATTTTTCAAAACCACACATCACAACACACTTTCAAAACAAACTTTCAAAAACATTGAAAACTTTTCAAAAGACATACACTTTTGTATACATCCCAACATGGATCATTACAAAGGTTGCCACCACATTGGCCTCTTTTCAAAACATTTCCAAACACACACACAGAGCACCATTTCAAACAATTGAAAATTAAGGCAAGTTGATCTAAGCAAGTAACTAAGAGCCCATTGATAACCATGGATAGAAAGGGTGCTAATACCTTCCCTTTCTATAATCTACTCCCCGAACCCAAGAAAACATCTCAAAGGTTTTTGCTGTGCTTTTTAACCTTTCCTTAGGATAAAATAAAAGTCGGTGGCGACTCTTGCTCAACCAAAACATTTGCGAAAACAAACGCAAAACCCAAGTCAGTTCTCCCATCGTATCACAGAATTGGCGACTCTGCTGGGGAATTCTTTTAAAGTGGAGTAACCTTAGGGCCTAGATTACCCTCTTGCATGACTAATTGTTTGCTTTGATTGCTTTATATTTTGGTTCTCTTGTTTGGGCTTGAAATCCTACACCCGGATTTGGGAAAACATTCATAGATAGCAATACGTTGTGGAAACTGTGCGGGGTATACCGACACGGTTGAAGCAATAGATATATTAGTGCGACATATTTGTGAGTACCGGTAACCCTTGAGTTCAATCAAGGAGAGTATGGGGCCGCTGAGTGATGTCACTAAGCACTAATGACCTAGAACCTTACTTGACCATCTTGGCCTTTCATTAGGGGTAGTGAGATGACCGGCTTTGGTGCAGTCCGAAGTTGGTAGATACTCGATACTACACTCATTGAGGGTTGTTTTCTTGGAATATTTTGGTCGCTAGTTAAGTGGCTAAACCAAAACAATGAACATGGAAAACAATCCAATGATATTGAGCTCCTTAGAACCCGGTTACTATTTATAGGACAGGTTTTTAAGCCAACTACACTCAAGAGGGTACTTACCTATGAAACCCCATGCAAGCCTGAAACTAGGGTTTTGTGTGAATTGCTTGTACATATGTTTGTGCATACATCATAAACATCATAAAGCATCATACGCATACACTAACCATTTCAAGGGTTTAGATCTTCATCTTTGTTCTTGTTTTGTAGGTCATGGAAATTCCTCGCAGGAAAACTATCGAAGTCAACCTTGTGAGAATCCCTCCTCAACTCAAGGAGCTCACATCAAGAATTCCGGAAAGCTCTCCCTTCAGTATAAGACATGGTAGACTGCTCAGCCTAGTCAGCACCAACATTGAAGAGGACATGGTAAAGGTGTTGTTTCAGTTCTTTGACCCCCTTCACCACTGTTTCACTTTCCCCGACTACCAATTGGTGCCCACTTTGGAGGAATTTTCTCAACTCCTGAGAATTCCTATCCTTAATCAACTACCCTACAACGGTACAGAAAAGGAACCAAAGCCTGAAGATGTTGCTCAAGCACTACACCTACAGCCATCTGACATCAAGGGGCATTGGGAAACTAGAAGCGGTGTCAAAGGCTTCTTGGAAAAATTCTTGTTTGAGAAAGCACAAGAGTGTTGGAATTCATTGGACCTACAAGCCTTTGAAGAAATTGTGGCACTCCTCATTTATGGGTTGGTCTTGTTCCCAAATCCCGACCAACTTATGGATGTCAACGCCGTCAAGATCTTCTTATCCAGAAACCCAATACCAACATTCCTTGGGGAAATTCTTCACTCATTTTACACACAAACAATGAGAAAGAGGGGTGTTCTCATGTGTTGTACTCCTCTCCTTGCAAGGTGGTTTATTTCACACCTTCCACAATCTGTCTTGAAGAATGACCAAGGCCTAAGGTGGTCACAACGGTTGATGACCCTTACTCACTTTGATGTACATTGGTGTTCTCGGTCCAGAGAAAATGTCATCATCGTCGATCGTTGTGGAGAGTTCCCTAATGTTCCATTACTTGGCATTAGAGGAGGCATTACCTATAACCCTTGTCTAGCTTTGAGACAATTTGGATATGCACGGAGGGATGGCCCTCATGACATGTTAATTCCTGACTTTTTGACTTTGACAATGATGCGCAAGGACTTCTCCAAAGATTCATCAGAGCTTGGAGGATGCCTAACAAGGTTGACAGCAAGACACTGGGACACAAGAATTCCATCCCTCTTGATCCTTACCTCAAGTGGGTACGAACCCGAGCCCAGAGTCTGATGATGCCTTACCCTCATGTTCTCCCTGTGATTAAAGAGCCCGTTACGGAAGGAGAGGTTCCCTACACCGTCCTATATCCTGACATGCCTACATCGTGGGAGGAGATGCAGAAGAGTTAGATCCAACTCAAGGAGGAACGGAACATTTTTGAAGCCAGCTTCTACGCCAGTGAGAAGAAGGTTTTGGAGCTTACCCTCCGACTCTATGAGGAAGAGACCCTCAACACCTACATCTCACCAAAGAGGATGCGCAACGTCTTTTTACCTTGAGAAGTTTTTGTAATATTTGGCCCATGGGGCATTTATGTACTGACAAATTTCTTCTTATTAATATGACGTGCGTTCTTTTTGTTTGCAACAATTTTGAACTTTCTAAATCCTTGAATGCATTGCATACATAAGCATACCATTCATCATACGCATAAGCAGGTCTCCACACCAGGTTTCCTTATCTTTCTGCTATTTATTTCAGTAAGATGGATCTCGAACAGACGGTCAAGGACTTGCAGTCTCAAAACGCACAGTTTCAACAACTCCTGATGACCTTGGTAAAGGGTCAGGAGGATCTGAAAGCCCTGCTGGGGAACAAAGACCAAGTGAAAAAGAAGAAGAAGAGAATCAAGGTGGCTACCCTAGGAAGAAGGTTTGAGGGTGAAGCCAGAAGAGTGCTTGAATTTCCCCCTACATCTGAAGAGGGAACCAGTAAAGGGAATGCGGCTGCGGTACCTTCCGAATCCGAGGTTGAAGAAGAGGAGGATGAAGAAGACGAAGACTACTCTGATCAACAATACCCGCCCGCTGATGATAAGTACAAAGGCTTGGAAGACAGGTTGGCAGCTATGGAGCTGTAGAGAGTTCTCGACTTAGATTTCGAAGACTTGGGATTAGTTGCTGGAATTGTGATCCCCCCCGAAGTTCAAAGTGCCAGTTTTTGTAAGGTATGACGGGCTATCCTGCCCAAAGATGCATCTCAGATCTTATGTAAGGAAGATCCAACCTTACACTGCAGACAAGAACCTTTGGATCCATTTCTTTCAGGATAGCCTTTATGGGGCTCAACTCGAATGGTTCTATCAGCTGGATGGAGCCAGTATCCGAAACTGGGAAGACTTGGCCACCACATTTTATAAACAATATCAGTACAATTCTGACCTCGCTCCCACACGTACCCAACTTCAGGGTATGTCACTAGGGACAGGCGAAGGATTCAAGGAGTATGCGCAAAAGTGGAGAGACCTGGCTGGCAGGGTGCAGCCACCATTGACTGACCGTGAACTTGTTGACATGTTCCTTGGGACCCTGTCTGGTCCGTTCTTTAATCATCTGATTGGTAATTCTTCTGCTGGGTTTACAGATTTGATCTTGACTGGTGAGAGGATAGAAGCTGGTATCAAGTCAGGGAAGATACAGAAAGGTGCCGCCACGGGTACTGAAAAGAAGCCCTTCAAGAAGGAGGCCAGTGCTGTTTATGGGCCCAGAAGACAAGTTAAGCCGGAACGCCGCCAAGCTGTCAATGCATTGGTAATTTCAAAACCTGTTACTGCTCCTCAGCAGTATAATCAACAAAGGGGTGAGAGACCCAAAAGGCAGTACACTCGGCTTAGCATGACCCTGTCTCAGATTTTTCCGCAACTACTGTCAACCAATCTGGTAACTATCAAAGAAGCTCTGAAGGTAGTGAACACAGCTTCTCCAAAGTACAACCCCAACTACCGTTGCGCTTATCACTCTGATAGCCCGGGGCATACTACGGACGATTGCTGGGCTTTGAGGAATAAGGTTCAAGACCTTATTGATGCTAAAGAAATACAGTTTGAGGCGCCCGGAAGACCCAATGTTGTAACTGCTCCCATGCCCCAGCATGGAGTGAACGCTGTGGAAGAAGACCGGTATGTAGCCTCCGTGGAAGAGATCATTACTCCGTTGCTGACTGTCAAAAGGAACCTGTTGCTAGCCGGTTTATTTCCGGGATGTGGCAAAGGTTGCCTTCTGTGTGCTGTTTCACCTGTTGGTTGTCCTTTGCTGAAATCAGGTATCCAAAGCCTGATGAATAGCAAAGAAATCTTGTTCGAGAAGATTTCTGTTTCTGCTGTCCCTACTGAAGAAGTGTCTATTGTTACTATTTTCAACAAACCTCCTAAGGCTCCTTCGAAGAAGCCTGTCAAAATCATGTCCACTCAGAAGATTGCTCCTATCATCATCACTATTCCGGGGCCTCTCCCCTATACGTCTGACAAAGTTGTCCCGTGGCACTATGGGGCATACGTTTATGTTCTTGGAGTGAAACAAGAGTTTGATACAAGTACCGGTGTCAGTAACATCATCGGGCCTGCCAAAATTACTCGCAGTGGTAGGCTGTTTTCACCAGATATTTCGCCACCAGCTATTCAGAAACCCCTTATCATCACACCCGCAAGTCTGCATGTTCCACTTCCTAATCAAGTTCCTGTTTCTACCCCTGCTGCCGAGTCATCTGACGCTCGGGGCAAAGGGGTTGCTACTGATTTGCCTGCCCTGACGGAGGCGCCGAAGACAACCACTGTTGAAGCCTCCCAGCAAGAGATGGAGGAGATCCTCAAGATTATCAAGAAAAGTGATTTCAATGTTGTTGAGCAGTTGGGGCACACCCCCTCTAAAATTTCTATGCTATCACTGTTATTGTGTTCAGAGGCCCACGCCAAGGCTCTGATATCCTTCCTGAAGATGGCCCATGTGCCACAAGAAACGTCTGCTGATCAATTTACTGATTGTATGGCCAACTTGACTGCCGATAATGGTCTGGGCTTTTCTGACGCTGATCTGACTACAAAAGGAAAAAACCATAATGACGCCCTGCATGTCTCTATTGAATGCAGAGGCACTACTCTTGCCCATGTGTTGGTAGACACCGGTTCTTCATTGAATGTGTTACCCAAGAAGGCCCTAGACAGGTTAGATTGTGAGGGTTTGGAGCTCAAGCCCCGTAACATTGTTGTCCGAGCCTTTGACGGTTCGAAAAGGATGGTACATGGTGAAGTTGACATTCCAATCAGGGTTGGTTCTCAAGTCTTTGATTCTACTTTCTATGTGATGGACATCCGTCCATCCTATTCTTGTTTGCTGGGTCGTCCATGGATCCACAAGGCTGGAGCTGTGACCTCCACACTACATCAGAAGCTTAAGTATCCAGTCAGAGGGAAGATTGTCACAGTTCAGGGGGAAGAAGAATATATGGTCAGCCACCTAAACTCGTTCCGGTACATAGAAATGGATGGGGAGTTCATTGAAACCCCCTTTCAACACTTTGAAGAGGTGCCTCAGACACTTGCATCAGCTGAAACTGTGATTGAAGACCCTCCTTTGAAGATGGCTTCCTTAAAGGATGCCCAGGCTGTGATTGAGAAGGGTGAATACGCAAACTGGGGCCGACTTCCTGACTTCACTCCAAAGACTGACAAGTTTGGTTTGGGCTTCACTGCGGAGGCTCAGAAGGCTGTTCGTAAGGTGAGGATTGGAAGACCTCCTGTATTCATCACCAACCCGGGAGTGAATGCTATTGAAGACGACGTGGAGGAATCGAAATTCGACAGCTGGATCTACCCAACAACCGACAGTGGACCAAGCAACTGGACTGCCAAAGACTTCACACCTATTACTTTTGTCACTCAGTAATGAACTCTTTTGTTTTCAATTTGTAACAAACAATATGTTGAAACTTTTATGGCTCGGTGTCCTACCCGGGGCACCGTGGCTCCATTTGTGAGGGCTTTTGTATGACATTTTCATATATCATTAATCAAAACATTGGATGTTTGTTGCATTTCAAAATCTTGCGCTCCTTTTCTTTCTTTATTATATATTGCAAAACAGCTATATTTACACACACTCACTTATACAGGTTCCAATCCACTCTGGATCTCACTGGTAACGACTCTGCTACTGCCAGTTATGACTTCGAAAATCCGATCAACTTAGCCGAAGACGAAGGTGAAGATGATTGCGAAGTGCCTGTTGAACTTGCAAGACTGCTACTCCAGGAAGAAAGGGCCATTCAGCCACATGAAGAGCCAGTGGAAACGGTAAATCTGGGTATGGAGACAGACAGAAAGGAAGTCAAGATTGGTGCCAATTTAGAGCTCAGTGTGAAGCAACGGTTGATTCAGATGCTGCATGACTATGTGGAAATCTTTGCCTGGTCTTACGAAGACATGCCTGGGTTGGATACCGACATTGTGGTTCATCACCTGCCTACCAAGGAAGACTGCCCTCCGGTAAAACAAAAGGTCCTCCGTATGCGTCCAGAGATGTCCGAGAAAATCAAGGCTGAGGTTATGAAACAATTTGATGCCGGGTTTCTAGATGTAACTTCTTACCCTCAGTGGATTGCCAATGTGGTTCCAGTGCCGAAGAAAGATGGTAAGGTCCGAATGTGTGTTGATTACAGGGATTTGAACAGGGCCAGCCCCAAGGATGATTTCCCTCTTCCTCATATCGACGTCCTGGTTGAGAACACTGCTCAGCATACAGTTTTCTCCTTCATGGACGGCTTCTCCGGTTATAATCAGATCAAGATGGCTCATGAAGACATGGAGAAGACCACTTTTGTCACTCAGTGGGGCACCTTTTGCTACAAGGTCATGCCTTTTGGGTTGAAAAATGCTGGGGCAACCTACCAACGTGCCATGGTTGCTTTATTTCATGATATGATCCATCACGAGATAGAAGTGTATGTCGATGATATGATTGCAAGGTCCCAAACTGAGGAGGAACACCTTGACCATCTATGGAAGCTGTTTGACCGTCTGAAGTTGTACAAGCTGAGGTTGAACCCAAACAAGTGCACCTTTGGGGTAAGATCTGGAAAATTGTTAGGCTTCATCGTAAGCGACAAAGGCATTCAAGTAGACCCTGCCAAAGTAAAAGCCATACAAGAGATGCCAACTCCTAAGACAGAGAAAGAAGTCAAAGGCTTTCTAGGGCGGTTGAACTACATTGCCCGATTCATCTCACATCTAACTGCTACCTGTGAACCAATCTTCAAGCTGCTGAAGAAAGATCAAGTAGTACGTTGGAATGATGAATGTCAGGCCGCTTTCGAAAAGATCAAAGAGTATCTCCAAGAACCACCCATCCTTATGCCACTGGTTGAAGGGAGACCTCTAATACTATACTTGACAGTACTTGACAACTCAATGGGGTGTGTGCTGGGGCAGCATGACGAGTCTGGCCGAAAAGAACACACCATTTATTACCTGAGCAAAAAGTTTACCGACTGTGAGACTCGGTACTCACTGCTCGAGAAAACTTGTTGCGCTCTGGTATGGGCTGCTCACCGGCTGAGACAGTATATGTTGACTCACACTACTCTGTTGATTTCAAAAATGGATCCAATCAAGTACATATTCGAAAAGCCCGCTTTGTCCAGAAGAATAGCAAGATGGCAAATGATCTTGACGGAATATGACATCCAATACACGACTCAAAAAGCAATCAAGGGAAGTGTATTGGCAGACCATTTGGCACACCAACCAGTGGACGACTACCAGTCGTTGAACTTTGAATTTCCAGACGAGGATATCATGGTAGTGACTGATTGTGAAGTACCTGGACCAGATGAAGGACCTGAGGAAGGATCCCTATGGTCTATGCACTTTGACGGAGCCTCGAACGCTTTGGGTAATGGTATCGGCGCTGTGATCATATCTCCTAAAGGCACTCACCGCTCACTGCCCGGCTATGTTTCAACTGCACCAACAACATGGCGGAGTATGAGGCATGTATGATGGGTCTTCAAGCTGCAATTGACTTAAGGATCAAGTTTCTGAGTGTCTTCGGAGATTCCTCTCTCGTGATCAATCAGATCAAAGGCGAGTGGGATACGAAACACCCAAATCTTATTCCTTACAAGGAGTATGTACTGACGTTGCTTCCCCACTTCGAGAAAATAACTTTTGAACACTTCCCAAGAGAGGAGAATCAGTTAGCGGACGCGTTGGCTACAATGTCTTCTATGTTCAAAGTCAAATGGGACAACGAAGCGCCCCGGATCATTATCTGGAAATTGGATGAACCTGCACATTACTGTGATCTCGAGGCCGAAGAAGTAACTGAAAAACCCTGGTATCATGAAGTGAAGAGGTACTTGGAAGCTCAAGAATACCCCGAAGGTGCATCTGTCAACGACAAGAAGTTCCTAAGAAGGTTTGCGGCAAAGTTCTTCCTCAGTAACGACATCCTCTACAAGCGAAACCATGATTCAACCTTACTGCATTGTGTGGATAAGACTGAAGCAGAAAAGATCATGGTAGAGCTACATGAAGGTACCTTCGGAACACATTCCAGTGGACATACCATGACAAAGAAAATCCTTCGGGCAGGATATTTCTGGTCCACAATGGAAGCCGACTGTTACCAACATTCTCGGACTTGTCATAAATGCCAGATCTATGCTGATAAGGTGCATATTCCTCCGGTTCCTCTGAACGTCTTGACAGCACCTTGGCCTTTTGCAATGTGGGGCATTGATATGATCGGTGAAATCAGACCGACGGCATCCAACGAGCACCGCTTCATCTTGGTAGCGATTGATTACTTCACAAAATGGGTTGAAGCAGCGTCCTATGCTACTGTAACCAAGAGCGTCGTGAAACGGTTCATTCGGCATAACCTGATCTTTCGATACGGTGTACCTGAGAGGATCATTACGGACAATGGTACCAATCTTAATAACAAGATGATCACTGAGCTCTGCAAGCAATTCAAGATACAGCACCATAATTCTTCTCCCTACCGGCCGAAGATGAATGGGGCTGTAGAAGCAGCAAATAAAAACATCAAGAAGATTGTGCAGAAGATGGCAGTGACCTACAAAGATTGGCACGAAATGTTTCCATTTGCTCTTCATGGGTACCGTACCTCGGCACGGACGTCAACAGGGGCAACTCCCTTTTCCTTGGTCTATGGCATGGAGGCAGTCTTGCCTATTGAAGTCCAGATACCCTCTCTCCGGATAATGAAGGATGCGGGTTTGAGCGAAGAAGACTGGATCCAGACTCGGCTTGATCAATTAAACCTAATCGACAAAAAGAGACTCACCGCTATTTGTCATGGTCAGACGTATCAAAAACGGAAGATCAGGGCATTTAACAAGAAGGTCAGACGACAAGAGTATCAAGTTGGGGACCTGGTAATCAAGCGCATCATTCTTCTCAAAGTGATCCCAGGGGCAAGTAGACCCCCACGTACGAAGGGCCATTTGTGGTTAAACATATCTTCTCAGGAGGAGCTATGATTCTAACTACCATGGATGGTGACGACCTTCCTCACCCCGCCAATGCAGACATAGTAAAAAGATACTACGCATGATTAAAGACCCGCTAGGTTGACACACCTAGGCAAA
The DNA here is from genome assembly GCA_948472305.1 of Vicia faba. NCBI lineage: Eukaryota > Viridiplantae > Streptophyta > Magnoliopsida > Fabales > Fabaceae > Vicia > Vicia faba. Next base: position 1,040,043,873 of record OX451740.1, read on the forward strand.
AATAAGGGCTTCCCGGCGAAACAAAAGGGTTCGGACAAAAATAAGGGATGAAAATGAAAAAAAATCTGTACACCCGGCAAGTCGAAAACCTGAAAAGGCGGCTTGGGAAAAAATGGGTATCCCGGTGGACTGAAAACCCGAAAGGGTGGTCCAGGCAAAAGTTAGGGATAAAGCGTAATACTATGTCTCATTGGATCATCTAGCATCCAGAATTCGGCATCAACTATCGGGCTCAGATGACTCCAATCAATCAGCTTCATCTTCAACTAAACAACAAAGTGATGAGACGCTTGAAGACATAAAGGCGATAGAAGAGTTGGAACCCAGTGGGATTATTTTTCACATAGCTGTTTTGTTTCCTTTTCACAAAATTGTATAAACTCTATTTTGCTCGGCGGCGTTCTCTTACTAGGACGTCAGCCTCTTGTATAAAACGCCTATTTTACAGGCAAACTTCAAAATCAATACAAGTTCAATTTTTTCAGACAAATTATCATTTGTTTTTCCCTTTTTCTATTTTGTTTTGCAAAGAAAGTCCAATGTTCATTTTTGATATACGCATTTGACATTAACTGCTAATCATGAATATTTGCATACGAAACAAAGGACTAATTACAGGTGACATCAGAAACAGGGGCAGTTTAGAATTGTCTAAGCAATCTAGTTGCTCTGTCCACCAAGGTACCCAGGTAAGTTCGGTTGAAGAATGTAACCAGGATACCTCAACTCCCCACAGAGTAAGACAAGATTCAACAATACTTTCCCCAAGTAGAGTTGGTTTCCTATCAGCCCTGAAAAGGCACAATATTCCCCTAGCAAGTCAACAATACTCTCCTCAAGCCGAGTTAGTCTATTGTCAGCCTTAAGGAAGTTGGGTATCCCCAGAAGATCTCAACATTCCCTAACGGAGTATAGACATTCCTCGACAAGCATCCCCGACAGTCTTAAGCTAAGATTGTTCCCCGGCGGAATACAAGACACCCCAGTGGAGCCAGTACCCCAGTACAGTCTGAAAAGTTTCCCCAGGAAAGTGGAATCCATATCCCCAGCAGGTCTTGAAGCTTATCCCTAGTAGATTCTGGAAGCTTATCCCCTGCAGAGTGCATACGTCTCTCCCCGGTTTCATTTCAAAAGTTATTCCTCACCAGAGCTTATAACTGGGTTATCCTCAGCTAATTACCACGGAAAGATCGTCCCCGGCGAAGTTCTTTCTATCCCCAGCGGAGATCTCATCAAAACCTCAACGAAGTATCTCTTCCCACAGAGTAATTCCCCTCAGAGTAATTTCTCCAACAAGTTTATTCCCCAACGGAGTCATCTTCTCCTACCAGTTTATTCTCACAACCATCATCCCCAGCGGAAGCGAAGAACTCTACTCTTCAACATCAGCCCAGGATTTGATTCCCCGGCCAGTCGTCAAGGATTTATTTTCCTAGACGAAAATACATTCATAGACATTCCACATTTCATACATCCTGCTTACATACATGATAAAGTGCATACAACACTATCTCATTTTGAGCATCATGATATCATGTATTTCATACATCATGACATTGCATACAACTAATGTCTTGCCTTTTCAGGGAAAGGTCAATCCAAAGATGATTACTATCAATTATCACAATTCCAGATTCGATACCTGTATCTAGCCAGGGTACATCTCTGAACAACTAATTATGGATTCGACTCCTGTATCTAGCCAGGGCATATCTGCATGAAGAGTTTGAATATCAACCCCTGTAACAGGCCAGGAAATTATCTTTCATTCTCAGGTCAGAAGTTTACACCTGTATCCAGCCAGGAAAACTATCTCTACCAACCTTTTGCAATTCCAGATTTGATTCCTGTATCTAGCCAGGGCACGTTTGTGAGCAACCAATTCCAGATTCGATACCTGTATCCAGCCAGGGCATATCTGTAGACGACAATTCCAGATTCGATACCTGTATCCAGCCAGGGCACATCTGTAAACAACAGTTCCAGATTCGATTCTTATATCTAGCCAGGGCACATCTGTGAGCAACCAATTGTAGATTCGATACCTGTATCTAGCCAGGGCATATCCTCATGAAGAGACTGAATATCAACACCTGTAACAAGCCCGGAAAACATCTTTCTTTCTCAAAGTGCGCAAGTTCTCGCTAAGGAATCTCTTATGCGATCAACACTTCCAAATGGCATCTATAAGCCCATTCCCGACAAGGTTCTGTCACACCTCCAGATGGCATCTATAAGCCCATCCTCCTATCCACCATCTCTCCAAATGGCATCTATAAGCCCATTCCCGCCATCACATTGCTGATACTCCACTATACGAGTGCAAATTTCCGGGCACTCTAGTGTCCAATCTCCTTTTACCCTCGAGTCGCGAAAGGCAAACTTGCCAATCTAACTCTTCAAGTTCAAGAAGATTGAACAGGGGCAACTGTTGTACCCCAAAATTTGCCCTCCCATTTCCTCAACATTTTCTCATCACAAGACCCTTGGAGCTCAAGATCCAGTTAGGGTTTGCTCTGCTCAAGACTCCTCCTTGCACTGTTGACCCAAATTAGGGTTTGTGTTTGCACAAAGATGTTTTGACCTAAAATGCCTAAGATGACTTTCATGCTTCATATTGGACTCCCAAGTTTATCCATACCAAGTTTCAAGCCTTGATTCCAATCTTTGCCCAGTCAATTGGACAGTTGACCTAGAAATCAGCTGTATTGAGGAAAAAGTCAACTGTGGTCAATTGACAGTCAAACCTCATGAAATTTGACCCACATCAACATTTTGAACTCATATGGACCATTTGATCAAGTTTGGATCAAAATTCCAGAAGAAATTTGATCAGATCACCAAAAGGGCAAAATGGTCATTTTTAGGGTTTTGACTGCACAAAGGCAATTTTTGACTGTTTGACCTAGCCAATGGCAAACCAAGCTCACATATGGACTCAAGGACCCCATGGCATTGTATTGACATGTTCAACAAATTCAAAGAACCCCAAATGCACAAGATTGACAGATGAATTTTCCAGTCAATTGATCAATTTTTGACTGTATATTGAAAAGTCAAACTTTGACTTTTTGGTCAAAATCAAGTGTCAAGATTCATTTTTCATCAAGACATGTCAAATTATGAAACTTGTTCATCAAGAAACCAAAAATTACAAATTAGGGTTTGAAATGAAGAAATTTCATAACTTAGAAATTTTCTAAGTTATGAAATTTCCTAATTTTTTCCTAACTTTGTCTCATCTTATCATCAAGATATATTTGGATTCAAACAAAACTCAAAACATGAAAGTTGTAGTCCATTGCAAAATCTACAAATTTGATTCACAAAGTTTCCTCAAAAGAAGCTTGTAGCTCAAGTTACAATTTTTGGAACAAGGGTGCAAAACATTCTTAACTTAGAAAATTTTTGACCTATTCTAGGCAGGATTTTTGTCTAACTTCATGGCCACTTTTCACATGCTTACACTTGGAATTTCAATTTTCATTACAAAGATGGATTGTAGTACACATTCCAAGCTTTCCAAAATGTCCAAGAACTCATCAAACAACCTTGTGGTTAGGGAGAATCGAATTTGGCAATATGAGCAAAAGTCACTTTGATTCATGGCCAAAGGCATGTTCATAACTTGTGCATTTTCAAACTCAGCATATGCAAGCTACATTACAGGCCTCTAATCTCATTTACACTAAAAAATTAAATGCTAATCCATTGTGCCAAGATGTTATTCTATGAGTTTGGTCATTACATGAAGGATTAGTCCTTAATTAGAAAAAGCACTTTATCCATTTTTGAAAAGTATGGCTTTATGTCAAGTTTGCAAATCAAGAAGTACAATGCAAATCTTCTTGGCACAAGTTCAGGAACATAACACACTGATCAAGAGGGATTAAGGCATATGTTTAGGGGGCCTGCATAAGTCTAGAAACCAACTTGTCATTTTTTGGCTTAAGTAAGAAGAAACCTTGCATTTTGTACAACAACTCACATTGCTGCAACCATAAGCCAAGACAAACTTTCTCCACACTTTCCATACTCCCTAACAGACCTAAAACACGAGCCTTTACCCCTTGATACCTCCCCATTCACAGAAACACCATTGAACTGCACAAAACAGGGCATCCCTGCAGTTTGAATGGCACAACTCAATCCACTCGTGCGTTTTGGCTGAAACCTTTGCAAACAAATTCCCTATCACCCATTGAAGCTATCTCAAGCATTGAACACGACCTGTAACATCCCTAACATCATTTTCCATTTTCAGTTTTCAACTTTGCAGGTGAACTTCTGTAGCTCGATATAGCAAGATTCAAAGCACACCAAGCATTGGAATAGCATCCCTGGACTTCAAGCAAGTTGTACCAATCCTCACCTTGCCTTGAAAGTGCCTCCATTGTCAGACACGATCCAAGCTGAACAGGTAAGTTCATGGACTTCTATCTCTCAACCTAGGAAGAGTTAGCTTTAGGTTTATGAATGAAAAATGTTCTACTCATGGCTCTGAAGCTACACATATATTTACTTTCCATTTATATTGCATGTGCTGAGAGAATTTGGAACCTGAACATTATAAAAAACTTAGGTTAAAAATTAGGAATGGAGAAATTCTCTCTCATTTCTGAGAGTTAGATCAAGTTCTTGGTATGTATGGAATCGTGGCTTGATGCTTGACATTTTTCATGTTATAAGTTTGTGCTAAAAGTCCAGGAATCAGGATGTTTGAACCAGGTGGGAAAGGCGCGCGTTTTTGACATTTTTGTTGCTGGAGGTTGAAGACAACCTCTTTGGGCTGGGCCTGTGTTGTTTTTCCTTTTTGCACCACTGTTTTACACATGCACCCCCTGGCCCATTTTGAAATATATTTGTCATTTTCAATTTTTTCCTTTTGTTTTTGTTTCTATATTTTTATTTAAGCATGAAAAAATATTAAAATTATTTTTCTCACATTTTTTGCATTTTATTTGATATTTATTTTGTTTCATTTAGTTTATATATAAATAAACATAAATATACTTTCATTTAAAATAACTAAAAAAATAATACAAATACATTTATTTTCTAATTTTCATTTTATTTTATCTTTTGAAAACATTTTATAAAAAATATACTTTTTTTTGTAAATATTAAATATTTTATTTTTGTACATATTTAATATATTTAGTAAATATAATAAATACTTATATATTTATTAGAATATTTAGGATAAAAACACAAAATAATACATTTTTTTTATTTTATTAATTTTTAACCTCAAAAATACTTTTTTTGCAATATACTTTCTTTTTATTTATTTTTTGTACATAATTAATAAATATTGCATATATTATATAATTAATACATTTTATTTAGAAAAATTAGGGTTTTGCCCTAAAATGTAAAAATATCCAAAATTATTCATTTTTATTTTTGTTTATTTGTCACATAAAAATACCTTTTTACATATATATAAAAAATCATTTTTTGCATCTTGCATATTTATTGTATTTTATTTAATTATTGTGCAATTAAATACCCTTGTAAAAATTCAATTTGGATGTAATAGTTTAGGTTTAATTTCTTGCTTAAAATATCCCCATTTGAACATTTGTACCCCCCATCCCATAATTTGTGTTGTAATAATTTAGGACCTTTAAATTCCGCACTTTAAAAGCTTTCTAAATATGCCATGATAGAATTAGGGTTTTGTATGCAAGTCAAAAACAACAAATAATTTGACCTAAATTCAAGATAAACAAGTATGAAAATGGACAACACTAATCACACTTGCACCCCTAGGGTATTCCACTTGTTGCCTTCAATAATGGGCCATGTTGCATGTTAGGTGTCTTTGGCAAAACAAAACAATTCAAATGATCATAGTCCCTCGATGACGCTTTCGAAAGTTGCCTAAAAATGATCAAGTCCCTTAAAGGAAAAATTGCCCAAAGATACTTGGCACCATTGCAATCATGGTCTAAACGATGACCCGCGCCCGTCCCGTTCACATCCTAACACAAGATTGTCCACCAAATACAATGGTGGAACAAAATTGTTAAAAGGGTTAAAACATAACAAAGATCTTTGAGAAATTTAGAGTAGTTAGCTCTTGGTTACTTGCCAACTTGCAAAACCAAAACACTTGCCTATTTTTCAAAACCACACATCACAACACACTTTCAAAACAAACTTTCAAAAACATTGAAAACTTTTCAAAAGACATACACTTTTGTATACATCCCAACATGGATCATTACAAAGGTTGCCACCACATTGGCCTCTTTTCAAAACATTTTCAAACACACACACACAGAGCACCATTTCAAACAATTGAAAATTAAGGCAAGTTGATCTAAGCAAGTAACTAAGAGCCCATGGATAACCATGGATAGAAAGGGTGCTAATACCTTCCCTTTCTATAATCTACTCCCCGAACCCAAGAAAACATCTCAAAGGTTTTTGCTGTGCTTTTTAACCTTTCCTTAGGATAAAATAAAAGTCGGTGGCGACTCTTGCTCAACCAAAACATTTGCGAAAACAAACGCAAAACCCAAGTCAGTTCTCCCATCGTATCACAGAACTGGCGACTCTGCTGGGGAATTCTTTTAAAGTGGAGTAACCTTAGGGCCTAGATTACCCTCTTGCATGACTAATTGTTTGCTTTGATTGCTTTATATCTTGGTTCTCTTGTTTGGGCTTGAAATCCTACACCCGGATTTGGGAAAACATTCATAGATAGCAATACGTTGTGGAAACTGTGCGGGGTATACCGACACGGTTGAAGCAATAGATATATTAGTGCGACATATTTGTGAGTACCGGTAACCCTTGAGTTCAATCAAGGAGAGTACGGGGCCGCTGAGTGATGTCACTAAGCACTAATGACCTAGAACCTTACTTGACCATCTTGGCCTTTCATTAGGGGTAGTGAGATGACCGGCTTTGGTGCAGTCCGAAGTTGGTAGATACTCGATACTACACTCATTGAGGGTTGTTTTCTTGGAATATTTTGGTCGCTAGTTAAGTGGCTAAACCAAAACAATGAACATGGAAAACAATCCAATGATATTGAGCTCCTTAGAACCCGGTTACTATTTATAGGACAGGTTTTTAAGCCAACTACACTCAAGAGGGTACTTACCTATGAAACCCCATGCAAGCCTGAAACTAGGGTTTTGTGTGAATTGCTTGTACATATGTTTGTGCATACATCATAAACATCATAAAGCATCATACGCATACACTAACCATTTCAAGGGTTTAGATCTTCATCTTTGTTCTTGTTTTGTAGGTCATGGAAATTCCTCGCAGGAAAACTATCAAAGTCAACCTTGTGAGAATCCCTCCTCAACTCAAGGAGCTCACATCAAGAATTCCGGAAAGCTCTCCCTTCAGTATAAGACATGGTAGACTGCTCAGCCTAGTCAGCACCAACATTGAAGAGGACATGGTAAAGGTGTTGTTTCAGTTCTTTGACCCCCTTCACCACTGTTTCACTTTCCCCGACTACCAATTGGTGCCCACTTTGGAGGAATTTTCTCAACTCTTGAGAATTCCTATCCTTAATCAACTACCCTACAACGGTACAGAAAAGGAACCAAAGCCTGAAGATGTTGCTCAAGCACTACACCTACAGCCATCTGACATCAAGGGGCATTGGGAAACTAGAAGCGGTGTCAAAGGCTTCTTGGCAAAATTCTTGTTTGAGAAAGCACAAGAGTGTTGGAATTCATTGGACCTACAAGCCTTTGAAGAAATTGTGGCACTCCTCATTTATGGGTTGGTCTTGTTCCCAAATCCCGACCAACTTGTGGATGTCAACGCCGTCAAGATCTTCTTATCCAGAAACCCAATACCAACATTGCTTGGGGAAATTCTTCACTCATTTTACACACAAACAATGAGAAAGAGGGGTGTTCTCATGTGTTGTACTCCTCTCCTTGCAAGGTGGTTTATTTCACACCTTCCACAATCTGTCTTGAAGAATGACCAAGGCCTAAGGTGGTCACAACGGTTGATGACCCTTACTCACTTTGATGTACATTGGTGTTCTCGGTCCAGAGAAAATGTCATCATCGTCGATCGTTGTGGAGAGTTCCCTAATGTTCCATTACTTGGCATTAGAGGAGGCATTACCTATAACCCTTGTCTAGCTTTGAGACAATTTGGATATGCACGGAGGGATGGCCCTCATGACATGTTAATTCCTGACTTTTTGACTTTGACAACGATGCGCAAGGACGTCTCCAAAGATTCATCAGAGCTTGGAGGATGCCTAACAAGGTTGACAGCAAGACACTGGGACACAAGAATTCCATCCCTCTTGATCCTTACCTCAAGTGGGTACGAACCCGAGCCCAGAGTCTGATGATGCCTTACCCTCATGTTCTCCCTGTGATTAAAGAGCCCGTTACGGAAGGAGAGGTTCCCTACACCATCCTATATCCTGACATGCCTACATCGTGGGAGGAGATGCAGAAGAGTTAGATCCAACTCAAGGAGGAACAGAACATTTTTGAAGCCAGCTTCTACGCCAGTGAGAAGAAGGTTTTGGAGCTTACCCACCGACTCTATGAGGAAGAGACCCTCAACACCTACATCTCACCAAAGAGGATGCGCAACGTCTTTTTACCTTGAGAAGTTTTTGTAATATTTGGCCCATGGGGCATTTATGTACTGACAAATTTCTTCTTATTAATATGACGTGCGTTCTTTTTGTTTGCAACAATTTTGAACTTTCTAAATCCTTGAATGCATTGCATACATAAGCATACCATTCATCATACGCATAAGCAGGTCTCCACACCAGGTTTCCTTATCTTTCTGCTATTTATTTCAGTAAGATGGATCTCGAACAGACGGTCAAGGACTTGCAGTCTCAAAATGCACAGTTTCAACAACTCCTGATGACCTTGGTAAAGGGTCAGGAGGATCTGAAAGCCCTGCTGGGGAACAAAGACCAAGTGAAAAAGAAGAAGAAGAGAATCAGGGTGGCTACCCTAGGAAGAAGGTTTGAGGGTGAAGCCAGAAGAGTGCTTGAATTTCCCCCTACATCTGAAGAGGGAACCAGTAAAGGGAATGCGGCTGCGGTACCTTCCGAATCCGAGGTTGAAGAAGAGGAGGATGAAGAAGACGAAGACTACTCTGATCAACAATACCCACCCGCTGATGATAAGTACAAAGGCTTGGAAGACAGGTTGGAAGCTATGGAGCTGTAGAGAGTTCTCGACTTAGATTTCGAAGACTTGGGATTAGTTGCTGGAATTGTGATCCCCCCCGAAGTTCAAAGTGCCAGTTTTTGTAAGGTATGACGGGCTATCCTGCCCAAAGATGCATCTCAGATCTTATGTAAGGAAGATCCAACCTTACACTGCAGACAAGAACCTTTGGATCCATTTCTTTCAGGATAGCCTTTATGGGGCTCAACTCGAATGGTTCTATCAGCTGGATGGAGCCAGTATCCGAAACTGGGAAGACTTGGCCACCGCATTTTATAAACAATATCAGTACAATTCTGACCTCGCTCCCACACGTACCCAACTTCAGGGTATGTCACTAGGGACAGGCGAAGGATTCAAGGAGTATGCGCAAAAGTGGAGAGACCTGGCTGGCAGGGTGCAGCCACCATTGACTGACCGTGAACTTGTTGACATGTTCCTTGGGACCCTGTCTGGTCCGTTCTTTAATCATCTGATTGGTAATTCTTCTGCTGGGTTTACAGATTTGATCTTGACTGGTGAGAGGATATAAGATGGTATCAAGTCAGGGAAGATACAGAAAGGTGCCGCCACGGGTACTGAAAAGAAGCCCTTCAAGAAGGAGGCCAGTGTTGTTTATGGGCCCAGAAGACAAGTTAAGCCGGAACGCCGCCAAGCTGTCAATGCATTGGTAATTTCAAAACCTGTTACTGCTCCTCAGCAGTATAATCAACAAAGGGGTGAGAGACCCAAAAGGCAGTACACTCGGCTTAGCATGACCCTGTCTCAGATTTTTCCGCAACTACTGTCAACCAATCTGGTAACTATCAAAGAAGCTCTGAAGGTAGTGAACACAGCTTCTCCAAAGTACAACCCCAACTACCGTTGCGCTTATCACTCTGATAGCCCGGGGCATACTACGGACGATTGCTGGGCTTTGAGGAATAAGGTTCAAGACCTTATTGATGCTAAAGAAATACAGTTTGAGGCGCCCGGAAGACCCAATGTTGTAACTGCTCCCATGCCCCAGCATGGAGTGAACGCTGTGGAAGAAGACCGGTATGTAGCCTCCGTGGAAGAGATCATTACTCCGTTGCTGACTGTCAAAAGGAACCTGTTGCTAGCCGGTTTATTTCCGGGATGTGGCAAAGGTTGCCTTCTGTGTGCTGTTTCACCTGTTGGTTGTCCTTTGCTGAAATCAGGTATCCAAAGCCTGATGAATAGCAAAGAAATCTTGTTCGAGAAGATTTCTGTTTCTGCTGTCCCTACTGAAGAAGTGTCTATTGTTACTATTTTCAACAAACCTCCTAAGGCTCCTTCGAAGAAGCCTGTCAAAATCATGTCCACTCAGAAGATTGCTCCTATCATCATCACTATTCCGGGGCCTCTCCCCTATACGTCTGACAAAGCTGTCCCGTGGCACTATGGGGCAGACGTTTATGTTCTTGGAGTGAAACAAGAGTTTGATACAAGTACCGGTGTCAGTAACATCATCGGGCCTGCCAAAATTACTCGCAGTGGTAGGCTGTTTTCACCAGATATTTCGCCACCAGCTATTCAGAAACCCCTTATCATCACACCCGCAAGTCTGCATGTTCCACTTCCTAATCAAGTTCCTGTTTCTACCCCTGCTGCCGAGTCATCTGACGCTCGGGGCAAAGGGGTTGCTACTGATTTGCCTGCCCTGACGGAGGCGCCGAAGACAACCACTGTTGAAGCCTCCCAGCAAGAGATGGAGGAGATCCTCAAGATTATCAAGAAAAGTGATTTCAATGTTGTTGAGCAGTTGGGGCACACCCCCTCTAAAATTTCTATGCTATCACTGTTATTGTGTTCAGAGGCCCACGCCAAGGCTCTGATATCCTTCCTGAAGATGGCCCATGTGCCACAAGAAACGTCTGCTGATCAATTTACTGATTGTATGGCCAACTTGACTGCCGATAATGGTCTGGGCTTTTCTGACGCTGATCTGACTACAAAAGGAAAAAACCATAATGACGCCCTGCATGTCTCTATTGAATGCAGAGGCACTACTCTTACCCATGTGTTGGTAGACACCGGTTCTTCATTGAATGTGTTACCCAAGAAGGCCCTAGACAGGTTAGATTGTGAGGGTTTGGAGCTCAAGCCCAGTAACATTGTTGTCCAATCTCCTTTTACCCTCGAGTCGCGAAAGGCAAACTTGCCAATCTAACTCTTCAGGTTCAAGAAGATTGAACAGGGGCAACTGTTGTACCCCAAAATTTGCCCTCCCATTTCCTCAACATTTTCTCATCACAAGACCCTTGGAGCTCAAGATCCAGTTAGGGTTTGCTCTGCTCAAGACTCCTCCTTGCACTGTTGACCCAAATTAGGGTTTGTGTTTGCACAAACATGTTTTGACCTAAAATGCCTAAGATGACTTTCATGCTTCATATTGGACTCCCAAGTTTATCCATACCAAGTTTCAAGCCTTGATTCCAATCTTTGCCCAGTCAATTGGACAGTTGACCTAGAAATCAGCTGTATTGAGGAAAAAGTCAACTGTGGTCAATTGACAGTCAAACCTCATGAAATTTGACCCACATCAACATTTTGAACTCATATGGACCATTTGATCAAGTTTGGATCACAATTCCACAAGAAATTTGATCAGATCACCAAAAGGGCAAAATGGTCATTTTTAGGGTTTTGACTGCACAAAGGCAATTTTTGACTGTTTGACCTAGCCAATGGCAAACCAAGCTCACATATGGACTCAAGGACCTCATGGCATTGTATTGACATGTTCAACAAATTCAAAGAACCCCAAATGCACAAGATTGACAAATGAATTTTCCAGTCAATTGATCAATTTTTGACTGTATACTGAAAAGTCAAACTTTGACTTTTTGGTCAAAATCAAGTGTCAAGATTCATTTTTCATCAAGACATGTCAAATTATGAAACTTGTTCATCAAGAAACCAAAAATTACAAATTAGGGTTTGAAATGAAGAAATTTCATAACTTAGAAATTTTCTAAGTTATGAAATTTCCTAATTTTTTCCTAACTTTGTCCCATCTTTTCATCAAGATATATTTGGATTCAAGCAAAACTCAAAACATGAAAGTTGTAGTCCATTGCAAAATATACAACTTTGATTCACAGAGTTTCCTCAAAAGAAGCTTGTAGCTCAAGTTACAATTTTTGGAACAAGGGTGCAAAACATTCTTAACTTAGAAAATTTTTGACCTATTCTAGGCAGGATTTTTGCCTAACTTCATGGCTACTTTTCACATGCTTCCACTTGGAATTTCAATTTTCATTACAAATATGGATTGTAGTACACATTCCAAGCTTTCCAAAATTTCCAAGAACTCATCAAACAACCTTGTGGTTAGGGAGAATCGAATTTGGCAATATGAGCAAAAGTCACTTTGATTCATGGCCAAAGGCATGCTCATAACTTGTGCATTTTCAAACTCAGCATATGCAAGCTACATTACAGGCCTCTAATCTCATTTACACTCAAAAATTAAATGCTAATACATTGTGCCAAGATGTTATTCTATGAGTTTGGTCATTACATGAAGGATTAATCCTTAATTAGAAAAAGCACTTTATCCATTTTTGAAAAGTATGGCTTTATGTCAAGTTTGCAAATCAAGAAGTACAATGCAAATCTTCTTGGCACAAGTTCAGGAACATAACACACTGATCAAGAGGGATTGAGGCAGATGTTTAGGGGGCCTGCATAAGTCTAGAAACCAACTTGTCATTTTTTGGCTTAAGTAAGAAGAAACCTTGCATTTTGTACAACAACTCACATTGCTGCAACCATAAGCCAAGAAAAACTTTCTCCACACTTTCCATACTCCATAACAGACCTAAAACACGAGACTTTACCCCTTGATACCTCCCCATTCACAGAAACACCATTGAACTGCACAAAACAGGGCATCCCTGCAGTTTGAATGGCACAACTCAATCCACTCGTGCGTTTTGGCTGAAACCTTTGCAAACACATTCCCTATCACCCACTGAAGCTATCTCAAGCATTGGACACGACCTGTAACATCCCTAACATCATTTGCCATTTTCAGTTTTCAACTTTGCAGGTGAACTTCTGTAGCTTGATATAGCAAGATTCAAAGCACACCAAGCATTGGAATAGCATCCCTGGACTTCAAGCAAGCTGTACCAATCCTCACCTTGCCTTGAAAGTGCCTCCATTGTCAGACACGGTCCAAGCTGAACAGGTAAGTTCATGGACTTCTATCTCTCAACCTAGGAAGAGTTAGCTTTAAGTTTATGAATGAAAAATGTTCTACTCATGGCCCTGAAGCTACACATATATTTACTTTCCATTTATATTGCATATGCTGAGAGAATTTGGAACCTGAACATTAGAAAAAACTTAGGTTAAGAATTAGGAATGGAGAAATTCTCTCTCATTTCTGAGAGTTAGATCAAGTTCTTGGTATGTATGGAATCGTGGCTTGATGCTTGACATTTTTTATGTTATAAGTTTGTGCTAAAAGTCCAGGAATCAGGATGTTTGAACCAGGTGGGAAAGGCGCGCGTTTTTGACATTTTTGTTGCTGGAGGTTGAAGACAACCTCTTTGGGCTGGGCCTGTGTTGTTTTTCCTTTTTGCACCACTGTTTTACACATGCACCCCCTGGCCCATTTTGAAATATATTTGTCATTTTCAATTTTTTCCTTTTGTTTTTGTTTCTATATTTTTATTTAAGCATGAAAAAATATTAAAATTATTTTTCTCACATTTTTTGAATTTTATTTGATATTTATTTTGTTTCATTTAGTTTATATATAAATAAACATAAATATACTTTCATTTAAAATAACTAAAAAAATAATACAAATACATTTATTTTCTAATTTTCATTTTATTTTATCTTTTGAAAACATTTTATAAAAAATATACTTTTTTTGTAAATATTTAATATTTTATTTTTGTACATATTTAATATATTAGGTAAATATAATAAATACTTATATATTTATTAGAATATTTAGGATAAAAACACAAAATAATACTTTTTTTTTTATTTTATTAATTTTTAACCTCAAAAATACTTTTTTTGCAATATACTTTCTTTTTATTTATTTTTTGTACATAATTAATAAATATTGCATATATTATATAATTAATACATTTTATTTAGAAAAATTAGGGTTTTGCCCTAAAATGTAAAAATATCCAAAATTATTCATTTTTATTTTTGTTTATTTGTCACATAAAAATACCTTTTTACATATATATAAAAAATCATTTTTTGCATCTTGCATATTTATTATATTTTATTTAATTATTGTGCAATTAAATACCCTTGTAAAAATTCAATTTGGATGTAATAGTTTAGGTTTAATTTCTTGCTTAAAATATCCCCATTTGAACATTTGTACCCCCCATCCCATAATTTGTGTTGTAATAATTTAGGACCTTTAAATTCCGCACTTTAAAAGCTTTCTAAATATGCCATGATAGAATTAGGATTTTGTATGCAAGTCAAAAACAACAAATAATTTGACCTAAATTCAAGATAAACAAGCATGAAAATGGACAACACTAATCACACTTGCACCCCTAGGGTATTCCACTTGTTGCCTTCAATAATGGGCCATGTTGCATGTTAGGTGTCTTTGGCAAAACAAAACAATTCAAATGATCATAGTCCCTCGATGACGCTTTCGAAAGTTGCCTAAAAATGATCAAGTCCCTTAAAGGAAAAATTGCCCAAAGATACTTGGCACCATTGCAATCATGGTCTAAACGATGACCCGCGCCCGTCCCGTTCACATCCTAACACAAGATTGTCCACCAAATACAATGGTGGAACAAAATTGTTAAAAGGGTTAAAACATAGCAAAGATCTTTGAGAAATTTAGAGTAGTTAGCTCTTGGTTACTTGCCAACTTGCAAAACCAAAACACTTGCCTATTTTTCAAAACCACACATCACAACACACTTTCAAAACAAACTTTCAAAAACATTGAAAACTTTTCAAAAGACATACACTTTTGTATACATCCCAACATGGATCATTACAAAGGTTGCCACCACATTGGCCTCTTTTCAAAACATTTTCAAACACACACACAAAGCACCATTTCAAACAATTGAAAATTAAGGCAAGTTGATCTAAGCAAGTAACTAAGAGCCCATGGATAACCATGGATAGAAAGGGTGCTAATACCTTCCCTTTCTATAATCTACTCCCCGAACCCAAGAAAACATCTCAAAGGTTTTTGCTGTGCTTTTTAACCTTTCCTTAGGATAAAATAAAAGTCAGTGACGACTCTTGCTCAACATAAACATTTGCGAAAACAAACGCAAAACCCAAGTCAGTTCTCCCACCGTATCACAACATGAAATGTAAAATGCTAAAAAATAAATAGTGCATAAAGCATAAAAGAATAAAAGCATAAAATAAAACAAGTTAATAATTAGTTTTAGTTGGATGACCATCTTGAAACTTGCATTTGGAACTCATTAGAGGATTGGTAGAACCAAAGCCTCCACACAACAAGTTGCATTTTCTTTTTGTCAAGTATATCATCCATTTGGAATTCTCACAAGTAACATTTAATGATCAACGATGTTTAAGTGATCCGCGTTGACCAAAGGTGTTGTAGATCCATTAGAGGATCGGTATAACCAAAGCCTTCACACAATGAATCTCAAGGTTATTGAATCAAAGAGATCAAATCAACATGCTTGGGCTTGCAATCATAAGTTTGGGCCACGAATGATTATTTATTCGAATCGGGACAAAATTTAGCGGTATGTTAAGAAGTTGTAAGTGGACTTATATAGAAGTTGCACCTATTTTGAGGCCGGTCAATAGCAATCTATGCACCATTTATTTTGAGACATGATATAGAGATCATGCTCCAACAACATTTAGTGCAAGGAGAAGGGGATGAGATGAAAAGGAATTGGGGTAAAAAAGAAAACCACATTTGAATTAATATTTAATCAAACTATTATTAAAATCATTCATCCATTTTTGTGGAGTTAAACTCAACACCATGGATCCAATGATGTTAATAAAGCCATGACCAAAAAATCAACCCAAGACAGCCAAAAAATATTCACAAAATGATATAATATTTAATATATATATATATATTAAAGGATGGAAAATGTTAAAATAAACTAGAAAATAATGAGGATAATATCAATTATATTCAAATTAATCAAGAAATGAAAAATAAGACCATAGAAAAATCAGAAATGAGTCCAAATATTTTTATAAAATTTTTAGTAATTTTTATAAGTCAGAAACTATTTTTAACCATTTAAAATTGCTAAAACAAACATAAAATAGATCAAAAATAGTAAACCTCAACATAAAATTCAATAAAATTTCCAGAAAGTCAAAAATATGCAAAATAATATTTATGAATTTTTCATAATTAAAAAATGCTAGAAAGTATTTTTTAAGTAATTAAAAGAAAGCAAATAATACAAAAAATATAAAAAATACCAAATGTTAAAATAAAAATGTAAAAAAATATTCATGAGATAAAAAATAATTCAAAGTATTTTTTGTGAATTTTTCATAATTTTTGGATAAAAAATAAAAGAGTTATGAATTTTTTAAAATTTAATCAAATAAAATATAAAATCAGAAAATAAAATAAAACCAAAAAGATGTGGACCATCAGATCAAAGTCAAAATGCGTTACTAAGCTAATCCAATGGACCAGACGCGCTGTGCTTGATATGGACCTTAGTGAAACACACATGTAATCAGAAAAAGGGTAACAAATGAAATTAAAACGCTTGGCACGCTATCATTGGCTGAGATGAGACATGTCATCGTCTTCAACCTCCAGACACCCTACAATGGAGATTTTGTGAGATCCTTCAAATGGAAAAATTAGGATCCCTGGCTAGCATCATTTAACTCGTCTCTTCAAGACGATTCTAACACAACCATCGCGCCAAATTTATGTAAAGTATGGAGAGAGATATGAATCAAAACACAGAAAAATAGTGAGCACCTTCAATTTGAGATTTCTCTCTCAATTCTCAATGGATTTAAAAATTGTAAGCATCATTAGAATCAGACAAAGGAGTAGAACAGATTAGTGCTTGATTTGGATCCAATTGGTGGAGAATTCTACCTTTTCGAAGTTCAAGTATGATGCTTTGAAACTGGACTTCTGTAGCTTGGATTATGGGTCATTTTGATTGGTTTAAGTGCTGGAGAGTTTGTATGAAGTTCAAGGATGATGAATACGCAAAGAATTTTGGAAAAGGAAGTTTAAATTTCAAAAACTGAATTCAACAAAAGTGGGTTTGTGTGAAGTTTTGGCAGGGTGTTCTTGGCTCTCTAAGCTTGGGAAATTGAATGGGTGATGACGCTCTATTTATAGGGAAGTTAATGGGAATGAAAATTTGAAGAAACAAGGAAGTTTGGAGCGAAATTGAGCAAGGGTCGAGCACGAGTGAAATGTGACTTCATTTCCATCAAAACTCAGCCAAACCTTACGTTTTGGGGTGCTAATCACTTATGGCAAGTTTTCTAATCAAGTTTAAATCAAAAATACGCATAAATCTTATGGTTATAAGTCACATTATGGATTTCAAAATTCTGACTTTGTGCAAAATTCAGTTTCAAACTACTAAATTCAAATCTATGGCATTTCCACCTCAAGGGGCCTTAGGGCATAGTTCTTGATGCTTTAGAAAGATGATGTTACAAGCTTTGAAATGGAAAAAGAATGGAATCAAATGGATGCTTGAGCTGAAAGTTACATGGAGTCAAAGTTGAAGAAAAAGAGTTGACTTTCCATACTTAGAAAAATTTCAAACTCTTCTTTAAAAATAACCTATAATCTCTTGCATCCAAACATAGCCTTCCACTTTGAATTTGCTCTTGACCAAAAAATATGGAATGAAGTAGACCTATTGAATGACACTTTTCAATTTGAACCACTCAAAATCTCCAAAAATTGAGCAAGTTATGACTTGTTGAAGTTGGACAAAAATCATGAAATGACCTATAATCTCTTACATTCTTAAGGAAACTTCCATCCATTTTTTCACATTGCACATAAAATAAGGCATGAAGGACACATCCTTAGGATCATCATGAAAAAATAATGGGTTCAAGATGATAAAAATTGACAAAGTTATGATCATTTGAAATCACATTATGAAAAATTGGGGATTCATCTGGATGACTTGTAATCTTTCCTCTTCACCAAGTTTCTTCCACATGAAAAATTCTTGAAACTTTTGAAGTTATTTGTTGGTAACTCTTTTAAGAGAAGAATTTATTTGGAATCACTCAAAAATACCAAAAGATGAGCAAGATATTCCCCTCTGAAGTCCAAAACCCTAGCTTCTAGATCAAGAGAATGCTTGGTGGAACTTTGTCAAGTTTGAACAAACTTTTTGTGCCAATATTCTTCCTTTATGAATGGGATTTGTTGAGTATGATGATGAGGACTCATGGCCACAAAGACTACTTCCATACCAACTTAAAAGCAACTTCAATGGTGAGGTTTGGATCTCTCAAGCTTTTGACTAGGGCATGGAAATAAACTCATGAACCCATGATGCAACTTGCTAAACCTCATTGCCTTCACCTACATTATTAACAATTAAGACAAACCAATATTGTATTTGTTAATTTAGAGATAAAATCAAAGAAAAATATCCATTATCACCAAATAAAACAAGTCAAGGTGCTTGGTGACTCCTCAAAGAGCAAGGTTAAAGAAAGGGAGAAGAACCAAAAGCCCTAATGTGAGTTTGTGGTGATTGAAACAATATGGTATGATGAAGGGATCTTAGGGGGGAAATTGGGGTACAACAAAGGGTAGAATAGTAATATCTAAATTCCACCTGTCTCTTTGTAACAATTAGTGAGAGTGGTAGACAACATAGTACCAAAGGTATGGTCCTTGTGCCACAAAACCGTGGTAGTGGAAGGACGTGGAATTGTACTATTTATTCACGTGAGACCTTTGATCTTTTCTTCTAATCTTCATAAGCTTCAGAGTATGTATGAGTTGAAGCATGTTTAGGAGGATCAAAACCAATCTTCAGAACCTTCACCTTTAGAGTCTTTAGAACTTTGTTCAACAAAACCTTATCTTCAGAGTCTTTAGCACGTTGGTCTTTAGAGCTATATCTTCAGAAACTTCAGAACTCGTTCAATAGAACCTCGTCTTAAAAATCTTCAGATTTGTGTCTTCAGAGTCCTTAGAACTCGTTCAACAAATCCTCGTATTTAGAATCTACAAAACCTTAGAGCAAGAGATATTTGAATCTATAGAGCTTGAGAACCCTTCAGAAGCTCCAATATTAGATTCACAGTTATAAGAAATAAAATTAACGTTCATCAGAATCGTTGTTTTAAGAAGAATTCTAAACAATGACACACACTTGTACAACTTAATGTTTTGAGTCCATAATCTGATGACGTCACACGTTAATTCTTTAGAGTCATAACCTGTTAGTAAAAGCTATGGATTAACCAAACCATTATAGTACTAAATTGTTATCTAATCACCCATGTAATGTTATGATCAAAACTCAAAGCCAGATGCATAACCAAATTTGTTCTTACAACATCTTCATTTAACTTCTTCATTTTTCCATGTAATTGTCCCTTTCAGGAGATGTAGTTACACGAGCAGCTCTCCATAAAGATTGTTTCATTAGTTTTCCTATACACTTCTTTCTCCAAATGCCATAAACATGTTTAACATATAACATATGCTCGACATTTGGATCAACTTCCATCAAAGTATCAATCAATCCCTGAAAAAAATATTAAAATATAAAAATCCCATTCAAAAATATCAAACACAATGGACGATAAATCATTAGTAACTACCTATTTTTGGTATGACATGAAAGACCGTCTTTTATATTGGATATTGTTGAGGTCTTCTAAAAGTAATTGTTCAAACCAAGCCCATGAATTCTGTGTTTGAAATTTAATAATAGCAAAATTAATGGGACATATTTGATTATTACCATCTTTAAACACAACTGCTAGTAATTGACCTTCATACCTCCCCTTTATGAAACAACCATCTAACCCAATTAAGGGTCTACAAATAGTAAGAAAATGCATCCTTACAAGACTTGAAGCAGACATACATCCTAGAAAACATAGGACCATTTACACCAAATTCAGTCTTAATTATAAATGTGCTTCCTGGATTACTCATTAATAATTTATTTCCACAACTTCTCAAATGTGTGTACTATTCTACGCAACCTCTCTCAATCATCTCTAAAGCCCTTGTTTTTTCTCTATATGTATGATATTGTAATACGGTGGGATAACTGACTTTTTGGTTTTATCCAAAATGTGCGGATAGCTAGAGTTGCCACTGACTTTTCTTTTATCCAATATTTAGGAAAGGTGAAAAGAACGGGAAAAACCTTTGATAGATTTTTAGTTCGGGGGGTAAGTTATGAAAAAGGGAGGTGTTATCACCCTTTTCATCTGTAGTTATCTACGTGCTCTTAATTTCTAGCTCACTTTTGAAAATTTACTTTGTGTGTGTGATTTGAATTTTTGTTTGAAAATCCAAAGTACGCCCAACTTTGTAATGATTCTTGTATCAGTCCTCAAGAATGCGTACAAAGTGTTTGAAAATATTTCATTTGAAAAGTGTGATGTGAAAAAATGTTTATTTCAGAAAATAGTTGTGAGCAAGCGATTAAGAGTTCCTTACCTACTAAAGGTTGTTCTTATTCTTTTCCTTCTCCTTTAGAGATAGTATTATCCATATCATTAGTTGGTAGGTAGCCCCATCTATTGTATGTGAAGGGACAGGCATAGGGTCATCAAATGGTCATTGAAGGCAACATGTAGGAATACTTTAGAAATTTGTATCGGAGGGACTAGATCATTTTTGTAGCTGTTGTACCCCAATTTTTGCCCCTATGATTCCTCTATCATCTTATATCGACTCAATCACAACAAGATCACACTAGGGTTTGTTTCTTCTCCATATTTCTAGGTTTTCTTATGAGGAATCACTAAAAACCTTGATTTGTATATTATGATTATCTATCTTTTGCATTTATTAGCTTTTAAATAATAAATACAATTAATGTTTGCTCTAATTGATGATATTATAGGTAAAGGCACAACACATTTCATCAGGTTGATTCATAGGCTCATGAGTTTAAGTCCATGCCTTCTCCAATAAAATTTAATCGAGATTCAAGCTTCATAATTGAATATACTTTGAAGTAATATCATTAAAAGGTCTACTATGATTCATCATGCCTCAATTTGTCAAAGAAAGTCAAAAGATGCAAGGGTTGATTCAAGAAATTTGGCCTAATTGGACAAATTCTTGATTCTTTGATCACAAGTATATAACTCTATCAATCCTTAATATTTTGAGGTGGTTATTATTGCTATGGATTCTTATTATCATCCTCAACAAACTCTATTCACATGGAAAAAGTTATTGTGCAAGAAAGTTTGTCAAAATTGAAAGGGGTTTCCAAGTCATTTTTGTGCTCTAGGAGCTAGGGTTTTGAACTTCTAAGGGATATATCTTGCTCATATTTTGAGATTTTTAAGTGATTCTAAATACATGCTTCTCTTTAAAGGGTTATCCACTAATCATTTCAAGAGTGTCGAGAAAATTTAATGTGGAAGACGCCTAATGATAAAGAAAGATTACAAGTCCTCTAGACAGGCTATCAAATTCCCTTGTGTGACTTCAAAAGATCATAACTTGGTCAATTTTTATCTCCTTGAGCCCATTAATTTTCCACAATGATCTTAAGGGTGTGAAATTCAACTCTTCTTTTGTGTGAAAATCTTGAAAATGAGTGGAAGATGCACTAAGAATTCAAAAGATTATGGGTCACCTCATGAATTTTCACCAATTTCCCAAGGCTATAACTTTTTCAATACTTGGTACTTTTGAGTGATTAAAGTTTCACAATGCTCTTTAGGATGTCCACTTCAAGCTAGCATTAATTATCAAAGTTTAATTTTTGAGGAAGGCCTTGTTTGAACTCAAAACATTATAGGTCACTTTTGAAGAAAAACTTAGAATTTTTCTAAGTACAAAAAGTCATCATCTTTTTCTCAACTTTGACTCATCACAACTCCTATCTCAAGTATCCAATTAATCTAATTTTTTGCATATTGTAAAGTTTGTAACCTTATCTTTCAATTTATTCAAGAATCATGCCCTAAGACCCCTTGAGCTACGAACACCATGGGTTCAAAGTAGGTACCTTAAAACTGAAGATTTCTCCAAAGTCAGAATTTGAAATTCATAATATGGCTTCTAATCACCATGTTAGCACATATTTTTTATTCAAACATGTTTAACAAAGTTCACAAAGTTGAATTAAGGATCAAAATGCGGGAATTGGTTGAGTTTTGATGCACACGGGGTCACACTTTTTTCATTTTAGAGCTTGATCTAATTTCCCTCCAAACTTCAAATTTTATTTGAATTCTTTGCACCATTCGCTTCCCTATATATAGAGGACCTCACTCCTCTTGTTTTGTCAAGCTTGAACAACCAAAATCACCCTGCCAAACTCCCTTCATAACTTACTTTTTTTAGGTTTTGAATTCTTATTTTCTCCACTTTTCAAATTCAATTTCTCTGTAGATTCGTTATCCTTGAACTTTACTGAAGCTAACAGAAGAAGAACCAAGCCTTGAGGTATCCTAAATTGTGCTAACCAAGTCCAGTTTTAGAGAAATTTACAGTTACTTCATTCAGGTAGAATTCTCAATCAAATTGAACCAAATAAAGCCCCATTCTACTCTATTCATCCTTCCGATTCTCACACTTCTTACAATTTGCATTTTCATTAAGAACTGAAAGAGATACTTGGGATTTTCGTGCTCGCTATTTTTCTGGTTTTCTTCAAATTTAGCCTTGCATAGTTTATATAAACTTAGCACGAGGGTACCATTAGAATCGTCTTGAAGAGGCGAATCTAATGATACCGACTTGGTTCTCTAATTTTACAGTTTGTGGAACCTCAATTTAGGGCGTCTGGAGGTTGAAGACGACCTACGTGTCGTGCTTCAGCCAATGATAGCGTGACATAAGATTTTTTTTGAATTATATCCAATGCATCTGTTTTACCATGCACGCGTCATAGGAACCCTTGGATCTGATTATTTTCATTAGTCAAACTTCATCCAACACGCCAGATTTTAAGTCACTTATATTTATTTAAAAAATGAGTTGGTGTGATTTCCAAAAAAGACCATGATATGCGCAGCGCACCTGATCCATTGGATCTATTTACTAACGCGTTTTAAGTCTCATCCAATGGTCCATACTTTTCTGACATTATTTTTATTTTCTGATTTTTTATATTTAATTGTTTAAAACTTCAAAAAATCAAAGAAAATTCATTTCTGACCCAAAAATTATGAAAAAATTCACAAAAATATTTTTAAATATTCTCTTTCTGATTTTTATTTTTTCATGATTTTATTTTCAGATTTGATGTTTTTTTTAATGATTTTTTCTTTTTTTGACTTGTTTTTAATTGTTTAAAAAATACTTATTGGTATTTTTAAATTCTAAAAAAATTCATCAAGATCATTTTCTTTATTTCTGACTTTTTGAAATTTTTTTCTAGAATTTTATTTTGACTTTTACTATTTTTTTTACTTATTTGAGTGATTTTAATTAGTTTAAAAATACTTTTATGTTTTAAAAAATTACCAAGAAAATTTATAAAAATATTTGAGATGATTTCTGGCTTTTCTATGGTCTCTTTTAATTTTTATTTAATACTTTGAATATAATTTTCTATTTTACCTTTTATTTTCATTTTAAAAACATTTTAAAAATCATTTGTCCTTTTTATTTTATTCATTAAATGAAATTTAATTTTTTAATATATTCTGGCTATGTGATTGTTGATCATGAACTTCATTAACATCGTCGGATCTTGAGTGTTGATTTTAACTCCACTAAAATGGATGAATGATTTTAATGATAGTTTGATTAAATTTTTTTGATTCAAATATTTCCCCTCCCTCTTCATCTTATCCTTTTCTTACATGTGCTAAATATTGTTAGAGGATGATCTATATATAATCTCTCCAAACATATGGCACATAGATTGCTATTGATCAGCCTCAAAATAGGTGCGACTTCTAAATAAGTCCACTTACAATTGCTTAATATAACACTAAATTTTGTCCCGATTCGAGAAATGATCATTCATGGCCTAAACCTATATTCGCAATCCCAAGTATGTTTAAATTGTAACCTTTGATCCAATAACCGTGAGGTTCATTGTTAGGAGACTTTGGTCTTATCAATCCTCTAATGAATCTTCATAAATTTTGGATTTAGATGAATCATTTAAACATCGTTGACTATTTATTGTCGCCTTGATATTTTGAAATGAATGATATACTTGACAAAAAGCAAATGAAATTTGTTATTGAGAGGATTTGATTTTATCAATCTTCTAATGAGTTTTCAAATTCAAGTTTCAAGATGGTCATTCAACTAACCTCTAATTTCTAACTCATTAACAATTGACTTTTATTTTTATGCTTTTACTTTAAGCACCATTTATATTAGCATTTTCATTTCATTCTATTTTCATCTTTTCTCACTTGAGCATTTATATTTGTGTCATTTTTATTTTGCTCACTTGAGCTTTTCATTTTCTTTTTGAAGATACCTAATAACCAACTTGAACAATAAAAAATCTTTAAGGTTACTTGGACTATTTGGTTACTATCCTTGGCATTTTGGAGTTATGGACTTCTTGGACTTAGGAGTAGAGACCTTGACCTACCTTGAGACCTTATGACTTCTATTGTTATTTTATCTGGAGTTCTTGGGGTTTACCCCTAGACATTGGGTTGTTTGTTTTCTTTGTGTGTAGGTTATTCTGATCATGTGCTTTGTCTGTGATTGGGAATTCATCTGCATACAGTCGTTACTCTGCCCAATTTTTGTAAAGACATGATGCATTTGAAGCTTGGTTTTCTTAAGAGGTTTAATATCTTTTCTTTTTTGGTTTCAAATCCAAAGGATGGGAATTATACATTGACTCATTGTGTCAAATGTTGGCTTCTTGTTGGTTAGATGGTTTTTTTCCCTAGCTTTTACCATATGCTTTAGGATAGTCCCTTCATCTCCTCCCATCTTCTTTAATTTCAAAAATCTTCTCCCTCCTTTTGAAAACTCTTATTGTTTTCTAAACTTGAACCGCTTTCATAATAAACATGGACTTAGGTCCATGCATTTTCAAAATATTTTCTTAATCAAACTTTAATCAACTTAATAATACCTTGACATTTTTGTGAGAAGACTAAAAGTCAATCAATCTCATTCAATCTATTTTGCCACTTTGGCTTTTTACTTTAAAATTTTCTCAAAAAGATTAGACTCTTGGCAATCCTTATAGTGATGCGAGATACTATACTTCTACAATATGTAGTGAAGTGAGATATTTTCCACTTGGATGTTGAGTGAGGCTTTGTTGATTTTAAAATCCAAGCTATGTCCTCAACTTTGAGATGACGCGAATTCTCCTTTCTCATAATCGTGGGTGGTAAGTATGTTTTCCACTGAGATATAACAATGATGTATCGTCTCTTAAAATTAACCAACACACTCGTGTTTTAAAATTTTTAAAGGTGAACTATGAGTACCATGATCCCCTATTTCATAGAAGGTGGTACATATGCATTAAAGGTCCGCACCCGCGGCGGGTGCAAAAGTTGTAAACAATATTTCTTTTCTCATCTCCACCATCTACTTTTATACAACACTTATAGCCAAAATACACAAATTTTCAAAGAGGTTCTTGCGGAGCACCATGGATGTTTAGGGTGCTAATACCTTCACTTTGCATAACCAACCCCGAACTTAGATTCTCTCCCCCTCTTTTTAGGTTATTCGCTCTTTTCACATTCCTTTGGAAACAATAAAGCACAGTGGCAATTTTTATTTGATTTGTGCGAATTAAGTCAATCCAATGGCTTAGTCTCAACATTTCTACCGCTACAGAAAAAAATGGCAACTTCATTGGGGACAGATCGACCAAATGATGGTCCATCCCTAAGTGGGTTGAGCCTATCTTTGTTTGTTTGTGTATGTGATATTATTGTTTGTATATTATGCGTTGTATATGTTTGCCTGTAATTTCCTGGTTTTCAGGGTGCTTGGTGATTTCTCATAAGTCCTCTACTCGGACTTGGGCAAACTTAAGATAGGACAGGCGGTATAGTCATGTTAACTTTGAGGGAGTAATACCAAAACAGGAGGCATGAGATACCCCACTCAGTGGAGGGCCCTTTGGCTGTAGTATCATTTACCGAGTAATCGGGAAGACGTGCTGCTTTTGACCTGGGAGCATGCTGAAACTGGGGACCATAGAACCCTTAACCCATCTTGGCCTTTTAGGTGTAGTTCGGAAACTATGACGGAGTAATCCGGAAATGGTTGTCACTCAATACTACACTATTAGACTCCGAGAACCTCTTAGAACCTTGTTCAGAAGGTGATAAACTATTAGACCATACCTTGTGGGTAGTACCTTTGACTTCATGCTTGTGACATCGAACCTATAAACCCTCATATTTGTGATCTTGTGTGTGATTGTTGCATCATGCATTCATGCACCCATGAGCATCCTTTAAAATATTTTATTTCAAGGGACTTGAAGTTGATTCTTTGCGAATATCTCAGGTACTTTTGACCATGGATTCTGGAAAAAGAAAGACTCAGAAGTACAGTTTCAAGAATCCTAAGATAAATGATTTGATGAGTCTGATTCCTGAGATCGAGAGTTCTACTGATTTTTGGAAGAAGTATGGAAACATCGTGTCTCTTATGAAGCTCAGGATGATGAAGGGTATTCTATCGACTTTGCTCCAGTTCTATTATCCAACGTATTGATGTTTTACTTTCTCTGATTATCAGTTGATGCCTACATTGGAAGAGTATTCTTATCTACCGGGTTTACCTATCACCAATCGTGTTCCTTTCACCGGTTTGGAGGGAGAGCCAAAGTCCCTTGAGATAGCTGCTATGGTTCACTCGGGGAAGTATGAGATTGAGTCTCATATGAATACCAAAAGAGGAATTCAAGGCTTACCCACTCAGTTTTTGTTGGAGAAAACTCGCTACTTTTCTAGGATGAAGAGTACAATTGCTTTTGAGGACATCTTTGCTCTACTTGCTTATGGTTTATTATTATTTCCTAACGTCGACAAGTTTGTGGACGTTAACACCATCAAGATCTTTTTGGTTGGGAATCCAGTCCCTACATTATTATGCTTATTACTCCATTCATCTTCGGGATTCTTATCATAGAGGGATGATCATTTGTTGCACGCCTTTGTTGTATCAGTGGTTTATTTCTCACTTACTTCAAGCCGATGCTTTCTGGGACATCAATAAAGAACCTCGTTGGGCTTCGAAGATTATGGAGCTTACTCATTCAAATATTGTTTAGTATCCTCAGGCTTACCATGATGTGCATATTATCATTAGTTGTGGTAGTTTCCCCAATGTACCTCTTCTTGGTACAAAGGGAGGAATTAACTACAATCTCGTTCTTGCACGATGACAACTTGGATATCCGATGAGAGATAAGCCAAATAGTATTCATCTGAGTGGTTTCTTTCTCAAAGAGGAAGAATATCATAAGGAATCTAAATAAGAGATTGAAAAGGCTTGGCGCCATATTCGCAGGAAGAGTAGAAAGGACTTGGGACCTAGAGGAGCTGTTTCTTTGGAACCTTATCTCCGGTGGGTACAAACAAGGGAAATTCAGTTGAAGATGCCATATTCCCGTGAGGAAACTTTACCTGATATGTTTGTGAAGACCACTCCTCCCTTTTTAGATGATGTGGATGAGCTTCAGCTAGCCCTAGTCAGGATGCAGCAGGAGAAAGAGGCTTGGAAGAACAAGTGTCAGACTTTAGAGATGTCCTATCGAGCCGACTTGAAGGAGAAGGATGGCCTAATTAAGATTCTTGAGAGTCGTGTTGTAGAGATGATGGAGAGGCAAGAAGATTTATTTTGCTCTAGAGCTCAATCTGGGCTTAGTCATTCGCTTCTCGACTCTAGAGATTGGAAGTTGGTTGTCGACAGGTATGTAGAAGAGAATAGGAAGTTGAAGGCTCAGATTGCAAGACTCACGAGAAAATGTCAGTGTGTGGAGAGATCTTCATCAGCTTTTCCTTCTTAGGATTTTAGATTCTATCTTCTTTTCTACTTGGGATTGTTGAAACTTGTACTAAAAGTTGTAATCTATTTTGAAGTTATTATAATGAGATTTTCAGTATTTCAAAATGTGTTAGTGCTTTAGTATTTTCAAATTGTCTATAATTCTTTGAGTCCCTTGAAATATTAATAATAATAAAATAAATCACGTGCATTTCATATCATGCATCATCTTGTACATACTTCTTGCATTTATGTTCATACCCAGGTGTCTTACTGAGTTTCTCTACTCCGTTCAACAAGCTGTCTCACCGGTATAATACTTGGGCTAATTCCAGAAAGAAAATGGAGAATCTTGAACAAGAGAATTGTGAGTTGTGTGAAGAAGTTACTTCTTTGAAGGCCGGTATGGCCAATCTGACTTCTTTGATGGAATCGTTGGTGGATACTCAGAATCAGCCACCACTTACTCAGCCACAACAAACAATGATCACTTCCGAAGCTCCGACAGTTACCATTTCTATTACTCCAGCTACTGCTACTCAAAACCGTATGCCTCAGGGTTACCCGTGGGGAATGCCCGAAAACTTCATTCCATAAAGGTACAATCTTGATGCTCCATTCGCTCCAGTTGTTCAAACTGCTGCTACTTCTGCACCTCTTGTGGTGCATATTAATCCTTGTGCTAGAAATGGGATTCACTATGTTGCACCTCCTTCGATGAATGCTATGTTGTTTGCTAATGATGAAGTTTATCGTCTTCTTCCTCCACCAATTGAAAGTGTGGGTTTCTATGACCGGATGGATGATTTTCAAGACTAGTTCAATGAGATACAGAAGGAAATGAAGGCCCTTCGAGGAAAAGAATTGTTTGGACAGAACGTCAGTGAACTCTGCCTCGTTCCCAATGTAAAGGTGCCAGCCAAGTTTAAAGTTCCTAAATTTGAGAGGTACAAGGTAAACTCTTGTCCTCGTGACCACCTTGTGATGTATATCAGAAAGATGTCTACCCATACTGATGATCAACATTTGCTCATTCATTTCTTCCAAGATAGTTTAACTGGTGCTGCTCTGAAGTAGTATATGAGTCTGGATAGTAGTAGTATTCGTACCTTCAATGATCTGGGAGAAGCCTTCATCAAACAGTACAAGTACAATATGTTCATGGCACCTGACAGTGACCAGTTAAGGGAAATGGCTCAGAGAGACAAGGAGTCGTTTAAAGAGTATGCACAGAGATGACGCGAGATAGTTTCCTAGGTGGTGCCGCATATGGGAGAATAAGAAATGACCAAGATCTTCCTGAAAACCGTTGGATCATTTTATTATGAAAGGATGGTCACCATTGCGCCAAGTGACTTCCTCGAGATGGTGAGCATGGGTGTTCATTTGGAAGAGGCTGTCAGAGAAGGGCACTTGACAAAAGATGAAGGGACGAAGAAGTCGTCATACGAATTCTCTCGGAAGAAACAAAGTGAAATGAATGATTTTATTAGGGAAAGAAAGATTAGGCCACCTAGAAGACATTAACGATACCAGCAACATATTGCTTCTATGACTCTAGTTGTCAATATAGCTCCAACCACTGTTGCCTATCAGAGACCATCCCCTCAAGGAAATCAATGGCAAAGTCAAAAGAGAGAGGCTTTTGACTCTATTCCAATGAGATATGCAGAGTTACTTCTGGCTTTGGTTCAGAAGAAGTTGGTTCAGACCAGGCCACCCCTTGCTATACCGTCACCTTTACCCTGGTATTATAAGGCAGAACAGACGTGTGATTTTCATCAGGGAGCACCATGGCACAATATTGAGAACTGTTATCCTTTGAAATCTGAAGTACAAAAGATGGTGAGATCTGGCCTCCTATCTTTTAAAGATGTTGGCCCTAACGTGAAAGATAATCCTTTGCCAAAGCATGAAGGAGTAAATGATGTAAATATGGTTACTGGTTGTCCAGGGGACTTCCAGATTTTTGATATCAACCTGGTTAGAGTATATTTGGTAAAGTGCATGCTGACCTCTGCGAGTTCAATTACTATATGCATGACCATGCTGATTGTGGTATTTGCAGTACAGATGTCCAGGGATGTGATAAGATAAAAGCAAATATTCAGGAAATGATGGATGAAGGCCTCATTCATATAATTAGACATAAAGAAGAGTACAAAGAAGATGTGAATATGGTATTTGGATGTCCCAGTGAGTTTCAAATTTTTGACGTGAATCATATGAATGATGATTTGGTGCAGTTGCACGCTACCTTTTGTCACATGGATGGTCAAGAAGAACACCATTATGGGTCTTACTGGATCTGCTGTAGAGATTCTCGTGGTTGTTCCATAGTGAGAAAGGGTGTTCAATTGTTATTGGATAATGGTACTATCAAAGTCTCAGGCTATAAATATGATTACCGTGGGATTAATATGATGGAAGATTGCTTGGCGAGACTATGTCGAATGATGAGTATGCTTCTCTAGATGAATCCTTTTCCTCAAATGAAGATATGTTCTCCAGCAATGCTTCTGTGATGTCTAAGTATTCTGAAGAGGGGGTGAATGTTATTGTGCCTTGTTTAAGTGTTCCCGCCCCTATAGAGATTGAGTACCATAGCAAGCCAGTTGTTACTCCAGTGGTTATTTGCTTGTCGGGTCCTGTTCCTTACGAATCAGACAAAGTCGTGCCATATAAATACAATGCAACAATCTTGGAGGATGGTGTGGAAATTCCAATCCAACCTTTGTTTGATGTCAAGAATATTGCTGAAGCCAGCCGAGTAGCCCGCAGTGGCCGTGTTTTTTCCCATGTCATTCGAGGAAATGTTAATGTTGATAAAAAGGTTGTTGAAAGTATTAAACCCAAGAAAACAGAGGGGGAATCTAGTGGTACTACTTTGGAAAATGATGTGGATAATATATTGAAGATTATCAATGTGAGAGACTACAGGATCATAGATCAATTGTTGCAGACTCCATCAAAAATATATATTATAGCCTTGCTAATGAACTCTTCTGCCCAATGGGAATATTTGATGAGAGTATTGGATCAAGCTTTCATGGAAAGTGATATGCCTTTGGACCAATTCAACAGTGTCTTAGGGAATATTATATCCTGTAATAACTTTAGTTTCTGTGATAACGAATTGCCCGATGAAGGAAGGAATCATAACTTGGCTCTCCATATCTCCATGAATTGTAAGAATGATTCATTGTCCAATGTGCTGATTGACAATGGGTCTGCTTTAAATGTCATACCGAGGAACACGCTCATAAAGCTGAAGTACCAAGGAACTCCCATGCGCCTGAGTGGCATAATTGTGAAAGCTTTTGATGGATCAAGGAAGTCTGTCATCAGAGAGGTATATTTTCCTATTCACATAGGCCCGCATCTTTTTCAAATTACTTTCCAGGTTATGGATTTCGTGCCCACTTACAACTGTTTATTGGGAAGACCATGGATCTACAAGGCAGGGGCTATCACTTTAACTTTGCACCAAAAGTTGAAGTTTGTTCATGAAGGAAAGGTGGTCATCATAAATGGAGAACACGCATTGTTAATATTTCATTTATCCTCTTTGAGTGTTATGTAAGTGGATGAAGTTGTTGTTGGAACTCAGTTCCAAGCTTTATCCATTGATAATGTAAGGGAAAATGAGAATTTTATAGCTTCGTTTAAGGATGCTCAATAGGTAGTGCGTAATGGCCCTAGCAAAGTGTGGGGCAGATTGTTGATCCACCTGTAAATAGGATTAGAGCTGGTTTGGGATTCTCTGTGAAGAGTAATAAATGTGAGAATATGAAGCCGAAGTCCGCCTTAGGAAAATATCAAGACATCTTTCACAGTGGAGGCTATCTTCTTCCAACTGTCCCTATAATTAATGTTATTCTGGAAGGCGAAGCGGAGCAAGAGACGCTGAACTACATGACGCACGGAGTCAGAGTCCAAAGTTGGATCACCATTGATGTTCCCTCTTGCATTCATATTTCAAAGTAATTTGTTTTTTTGTTAATCTTTTCAAAAATCTTTCACTATGTCCAAGGTGAAAATATTGACATTGTATGGGCATATCTATTTGCTTTGATCTTTAAAATCATTAATAAAAGTTGTCTATGATTCCAAAATTGTGTCTTTATTTTCTGCTTTTTCTTGGAAAATGGTAATTAGAAAAATCCCTTTCGAAATAAATAATAACGGTAATTAAATATGCATAATCACTTTCTAATATGTGTCCGTTCTAAAAGCACTCATAAATCATATGTGCATATTAATTAAAAAACTTGTTGAGTACAATGACCATGCATCCTCTCCTAACTTTGAATATCCTGCGTGTGTGGCTGGAGAAGAAGAATATGATGAAATCCCAGAAGAGGTTTCACGGTTGCTTGAGCGCGAGGAAAATACCCTTCAGCCGTATAAAGAGTCGTTGGAGACAATCAATTTGGGTTCAAAGGAAGATCCGAAAGAAGTCAAGATTGGAGCAGTGCTTCATCCCGACGTAAAGAGAAGGTTGATTGAATTGTTGAAAGAGTATGTGGATATCTTTGCTTGGTCCTACCAAGACATGTCAGGGTTGGATACTGATATTGTGGAACATCATTTGTCGCTAAATCTATAATGCCCGCCAATCAAGCAGAAAATGCGAAGAACTCGCCCTGATATGGAGTGAAAATTAAAGAATAAGTTTTAAAGAAGATTCATACCAGTTTTCTTGTGACATCAGTGTACCCTCAGTGGATTTCCAATATTGTCCCAGTACCAAAGAAAGACGGAAAAGTTCACATGTGCGTGGATTATAGATATTTAAACAAAGTTAGTCCAAAAGATGACATTTCATTACCACATATTGATATGTTGGTTGATAGTACAACAAAATTCAAAGTATGGCTCCCGAGGACATGGAAAAAACAACGTGTATCACACCCTAGGGAACATTCTGTTACAGAGTGACGCCCTTCGGGTTGGAGAACACTGGTGCAACGTACCAGAGGGCTATGACAACCCTATTCCATGATCTGATGCACAAGGAAATTGAGGTATATGTTGATGATATGATTACCAAATCCTAAACTGAAGAAGGGCATATATAGGATTTGTTGAAATTGTTTCAGCGTTTGAGGAAGTATCGTCTTCGCTTGAATCCAAATAAATGCACCTCTGGTATTCGATCAAGGAAATTGTTAGGTTTCATTGTCAGCCAAAAAGGAATTGAAGTTGACCCTGATAAAGATAAGGAAATTCAAGAAATTCCAGCGCCAAGAACTGAAAAGCAAGTCAAAGACTTCCTTGGGAGTTTGAATTACATTTCCAGATTTATTTCCCATATGACTGCAACATGTGAGCCGATCTTTAAGTTGTTAAATAAAGATCAGGGTTGTGTATGGATAAATGATTTCCAAAAGGCATTTGAAAGTATTAAAGAGTATCTTCTTGAACCTTTTATCTTGCTCCCTCCCTCTGAAGAAAGACCATTGATTATGTATCTGACAGTGTTGGATAATTCTATGGGATATGTTTTAGGACAACAAGATGAAACAAGGAAGAAGGAATATGCCATTTATTATCTCAGCAAGAAGTTCACTGACTGTGAGTTGCGGTATTCCATGCTGTAAAAAACATGTTGTGCTTTGGCTTGGGAGGCAAAAAGGTTGCGGAAATATATGTTAAATCATACTACTTGGTTGATTTCCAAAATGGATCCAATTAAGTATATTTTTGAAAATCCTACTCTTACCGGGAGAATTTTCCGTTGGCAGATGTTGTTGTCTAAATATGATATTGAATACCGTACTTAGAAGGCTATAAAAAGCAGTGTGTTGGCGGATTATCTTGCTCACCAACCGATGGATGATTATCAGTCTGTTAAATATGATTTCCCTGATGAGGATGTGATGTTTTTGAAAATAAAAGATTGTGATGAACGTTTGCTTGGGGAACGTCCTAATCCTAAATCCCAGTGGGGTATGGTATTTGATGGAGCTGTGAATTCTTATTGGAAAGGAATTGGTACTGTGATTATCAATCCTCATGGATTACATATTCCTTTTACTGCAAGATTGGCATTTGATTGTACCAATAACACGGCAGAGTATGAAGCTTGTATCACGGGTCTCGGGGAGGCTATTGATCTCATAATTAAAGTTCTAGATGTGTATGGTGATTCAGCTTTGGTAATAAATCATATTAAAGGAGAATGAGATACTCGCCACCCTGGCTTGATTCCTTACAAAGAATATGCTAGAAGATTATTACCCTTCTTTAATAAAGTTTAATTCCATCATATTCCCATAGATGAAAATCAAATGGCGGATGTTTTAGCCACTTTGACTTCTATGTATCAAGTAAATACTTAGAACGATGTGCCTCGTATCACAGTATGACGTCTGGATAGGCCAGATCATGTATTTGCAGCAGAGGAAACATATGATGAAAAACCTTGGTATTATGATATCAAGCATTTTCTCCAGAATCGGGAATACCCAATTGGTGCGTCAAACAAAGACAAAAAGACACTGAGAAGGTTGGCAGACAACTTTTTCCTCAATGAAGATGTGATATACAAAAGAAATAATGACATGGTCTTGCTCAGATGGATGGATAGAAACGAAGCATACATGTTGATGCATGAAATCTATGAAGGTTCCGTTGGCACTCATGCCAATGGACATTCGATGGCAAAAAAGATGCTTAGGGTAGGTTACTATTGGCTGACAATGGAATATGACCGTTACAAATTTGGAAAGAAGTTTCATTAGTGCCAGATTTATGATGACAAAATTCATGTGCCCCTGTTGTACCCCAAAATTTTCCCTCCCATTTTTACTCAAGGCATGCTCTTAGAGATTCTCAATTGCTCAAGGATGACCAAGAATTGACCAGACAAATTCTCCTCCTAAGCAATGAACCTTTGATTAGGGTTTCACTTTTCATCAAGATGTGTGAGCTCCAAAGGACTCAAATGTTTTCCATTGTCCTAATATGCCTTCAATATTGTCCACGACAAGTTTCATGCCTTACACTACAAGTTTGCTCAGTCAATTGCTCAAGTGTTGGAAAATCAACTGTACTAGGTTAAAAGTCAACTGTGGCCCATGTACAGTCAAACTTCAACATTTTTGGTTAATATCAACATTTTGAAGTGATATCCATCATTTTATCAAGGATTGATCATGATTCCTCAAGAAATGCTCCTAATATATCAAAAGTCAAAAATTGTTAAATTAAGGTTTCAATAGGAAAAGTCAACTGAACTTTGACCAGGAATAATTTTCATCTACTTCATCCATTTTCCCCCAACCAAAGCTCATTTTGAAGATAATATCATTCCCTAAAACTTATATTTTCCCCTCAAGTCCAATAAATGCATCCTTTGAATGATACAAGCTCATACATTACAAGTCATTTTGAAAAAGTCAACAAAAGGCACTTTTTGTCAAGACCATTTAAATTAATATAAAATCTTCAAATGCAAAATTGATAAAAAGAAAGATTGAAGTAGACATCTCGGGCTTTCCAAAAAGTTAAAGATCATTAACAAGAGATAAACATTAAGCAAGTTATGGCTTGCCCGAGTTGGGAAAAGTTTGGAAATTTCAAGAGTTGTCCATTGAGCAAAATTAAACTTTTAGGTCAATGGCCTAACTTTTTGGGTTTCAAACATATTCCTAACCTTGCAAAGGACCTTTAATCTCATTTTTACATTGCCTTTCCATTTTTATCTATTTTTTTCATATTTATTTTAATTTATTTCAGATAAATATAAAATAAATTGCATAAAATAAATTGAGTGGGATTTGGCATTTGGGCTGATGTTTTGGCTTGCTTAAAAGCCCACAAATTCGTGCAAGGCTGTCCAGGTTCATCCCCCAAACAAAACGAGCAAGAATGACCATTTTTGGAATCTTTTCAAATTATGAATAATGGCTTTAACCATGGCTTAATGGGATGATTTTTTTCCTTCTCACCTTGTCCCCTCCCTTTCCTCTATAAATACATCACATGTGCACGCCAAACTCACGCATACCATCGCCTAAGAGAGCCACGCAAAATCATAAAAAATCTCCAAAAGTTATAAAACTCAAAAATCCATTCCCAACCCATATTCACCCAATCTGAGCATCACAACATGTCCCTGAGATATCCAGGAGTGCATACCAATCATTCTCAACACCTGAAACGTTCTAGAACGCGTGAACCAATTTACTCTGGTTAGGTAATTTTCTCGCATCTGGATCTTTCAATTCATATAATTTAAATAAGTTTGAGGCATATTTTCATGTTCATATCATTGTTTGGAACTGTTTTAACGTGCTACATGCAAAGATAGATGCATAACTAAGAGTATGCCATTGATAGGGCATGATTACGGTCGAGCATTAGTTCACTATATACAGACCTTTTCAGGCTAAACAGAGGGTACCAATGGATTCGCAGCCCCCAAATTAGGGGGACTATGATCTTCTTTTCCTTTGATCTAACATTTTACGCAGGTGTTTATTTTTTTGGGAGGCCGGAGAAGAGGACCGGAGACTTGCTCCGGCGTCTCTGACCGGTGTTGACTCAGTTGGAGTCTCCGTGGTAGAACAATACAATCTCATTGGTCCACGGAAGCCATCGCACATATTTTTATTTATTATTAAATATATATGACTTGATTTTGTATATAATATAATGCATTGGTTATGATACACGAATTGTAAGGAAGCTTAGATGGTAAAGCGTGTGTTTGTGAAGCAAAAAGAGCTGGGTTCGATCCCCATGCTTGATGTTTTTATATTTTCTAACAAATTTGCTGCAGATCCAATGCACAACATTCCAAACACTTATCATGCGCCTTCAGACCTTAGCCAATCGATCATAAGGGAAACAGATCCAACCCCCCTGGAGCATGCATCTCCATCATGGACACTCAGGGGATCCTCACACTGGATCCACACAGTCTCTGGGCCAACTTAGTATGGGCCTAAAGAATTTTCAATCCTCACCCCCTATTTGCTTCCCAGTATGGCCCATTTTTTTATTTCTTCATTTATTTTATTTATTTGTTTATTAATTTAAAAAATCACTTTATTTTAATAATAAAAAAATAAAAAAATAATAATCATAGACTTAATATTTTTCCAATTAACATAATTTTCATTAATTTAATTAATTATTTTAACTTCATTTTATCAATTTAAAATCAACTAGACTTAGGTTTATTTAATTCAAAGATTTTCTTAATAAAAACACAAAAAATGGTAGAATTGGTTTTTTTAATTAACAATCATTTTTATTTTATTTAATTAATTAAGATTATATTTAATTTTTTCTCATTTAATTAAGTTTAAGTATTTTCTTAAAATAAACAAAACCAAAAAAAAGATTTTCTTGTTTACTTAGAAATTTTCTTACGGTTTTAGACGTTCGTCTCTATTTCGCGCACATTATTTTCTTCTCGCTTTTTTTATAATAATGTATCTGCTGATGGAATGTAATAGATTAAAATAGGAATTTATCGCTTTCTTTATTTTCCCCCATTTGAACATTTAAATACCCCCTCCCCGAAGCATTGTAATAGCGTAGGATTTACTTTCCGCACTTTTAATTTCTGCAATATATATTAACTGCTTAGATGTATGACTAATAGGATTGCATGACAAGAGCCTAATAATCAAACGTTAGCAAACTAAACTCAAATACTAAGATAACTGAATATAACACACATCGCACACATGCACCTCTAGGGTACCCCACTTTGGTTGCCTTCGGAAATAAAACAGTCATGTCCCTCGAAACAGGGACGCTTTAGCAAAGACCCGTAAATCAAAAGATCATAGTCCCTCGATGACCCTATAGTTTCCTCTCAGTAAATGATCTAGTCCCTAAACAAAATTTCTAAAGCGTCTCCACACGTTGCCTTTATGACTGTACGTCCCTTCGAATGTCCCTCATACATCTAACGATAGAGCTACCTACTCACTAATAGTAGGATAGCACTGTCTAAAGGATAAGAGGAAAAAATGAACCTTTTTGAGTATAAGTAGATAGTTCTTAGATGCTATGCTCAAAATAAACTTTTTACACTTACACAAAAAACATTTCAAAAACACTTTAAAAAAAACATTTGCTTTATCAACACTCTTGAGGACTGATACAAGAGTTATCATGAAGGAAATCGCCGCACTAAGGCATTTCCAAACTTCTTTTCAAAAACACACAAATCACAAGGGATTTCAAAATGATCTAAGCATCTAAGAGCCCGTAGAAAACTACGGATGGAAAGGATGCTAACACCTTCCCTTTCCATAATCTACCCCCTTACTCAAAAAATTCTCGAAAAGGTCTTTTTCTGTTATTTTCACCCTTTCCTTTGTTGGATAAAAGAAAAGTCGGTGGAAACTCTTGCTTTCCCTAACATTTGCGAATACAAATGCAAAACTAGTACAACAGTCAGTTCTGCCACCGTATCACAGCCTCTATCACTCTGCTGGGGAAAATAAAAATTGGGGTTACCTTAAGAGTTAGTTCATGTTAAAACTGTTTTAATAGCTTGATTTGTATGCTTTACTTTTAAGGGTTTTGTTTGGGTTGTTACTAAAAGATCCTACACCCAGATCTGGGGCACCTTTTTAGGTAAGTAACAATAAATCATGGAAGCTGTACGATGTAGACCGATATGGACGAAGTGATGGCTACGTTAGCGTGATACTCTGGCTTGTACTAATGTTCCTTGAGTCAGTCAAGGATAACATTAGGCTTCCTTATAGTATCATTAAGCGCTAACTGACCTTTAGAACCTTTAATTGACTCATCCCAAGCCATTAGAAAGTAGTGAGATGGACGACTTTGGTTCTGACCAAATATTGGTTGATACTCGATGCTACACTCATTGAGATTGAACTTTTGGGATATTTTGGCCGCAATACTTCAGTGCTTGTGCTAAAACAATGCTTAAAGGAAATGTCAGTGATATGAGGCTCCTTAGAATTCAGTTACTATTAATAAGACAGGTTGAGCTAACTGAAACGTCAAAAGGGTACTTACCTTTAAAACTCATGAAAGCCTTTAAACCTAAGGTCTTTGTGTGACTTGTTTGTGTTTGCTATATATGTGATTTTAAAGCATAATCATAGCATCATAAACATAACAACATGTCATGTACACTAACCATTTCAAGGGCCTGTAGATTTATCTCTTCTCTATTTTGTAGGTTATGGATTCAGCTCACAGAAAAACCATCCGAATCAATTTTGTAGAGATTCCTCCCAAACTCAAGGAAATGGCCTTAGAAGTTAAGAGCGCATAATTCAACAAGAGATATGGTCATTTGCTCAGTTTGGTTACTACCGGTTTTGACGAAGGTTTGATGAGCGTCTTATTCTAGTTCTTCGATCCTAAACACCATTGCTTCACATTTCAAGACTATCAGTTGGTGCCTACTCTGGAAGAATTCTCCAAGATACTTGGTTTGCCTATATTGGAGTAGGCACCCTTTACTGATTTAGAACAGAATCCAACTGCTGAAGATGTTGCCATAGCTTTGCACTTGAAACCCTCTGACATTGAGTCCAATTGGGAAAAAAGGAGTGGAGTTAAGGGTCTCCTTACAAGTTTTCTAATGAAGAAAGCCCAGGTATTCCTAGACGCTATGAGTTACCATGCCTTTGAAGATGTTTTAGCTCTTTTGATCTACAGGTTGGTTCTGTTCCCCAATTCAGACCAGTTTGTAGATGTCAGTGCCATCAACATTTTCCTTGCTCATAATCCAGTGCCTACATTGCTCGGGGATATTCTGCATTCACTCCATACCCATACCATGAAGAAGTGAGGGAATCTTATGTGTTGTATACCTCTACTCTATAGGTGGTTTATTTCGCACCTTCCTCGGTCAGTAATGAAGAATGAATTAGGTTTAATATGGAACCAAAGACTAATGTCTCTTTCTCACTCTGACATCTATTGGTGCCCTCACTCCCAAGAAGACATCTCTATTATTGATCACTGCGGAGAATTTCCCAATGTGCCACTCCTTGGCATTAAAGAAGGCATCACCTACAATCCCTCTTTAGCTTTACGTCAGTTAGGTTATGCCCTAAGGGATGGTCCTCATGATATGCTCATTCAAGGTATTATGTTCGACTATTCAAATGACCTACAAGGTTATCATGAGAGGTTCATCCGCGCTTGGGGAATGGTTAAGAAGACTGATAGTAGGACTATAGAGAACAAGAACTCCATCCCTTTGGAGCCATACCTCAAATGAGTGCGAGCTCGTGCTTAAAATCTTATGATGTTGTATGTTACTATCCTACAAGTGATTTCAGAGCCTATTGTTCAAGGGGTCGAGTCTCGCATCATTCTGCATCCTGATATGCCAACAAACTTTAAAGAATTGCAAAAACATTAGATACAACTCAAAGAAGAATGAGATGCCTTTGAGTCCCAATTCTATGCCAGTGAGAAAAAGGTGTTGGAACTGACGAAGTGGCTTCACAAAGAGCATAATCTCAATACCTACATTAGCACCAAAAGGAAGCGTCCTTGGGAGACTTAGGATTTTTAGAAGTTTCTTATTTGTTATTCCTTTGTAAACTTTGATTTCATTTGAGCTTACTAATAAAAAGTATTTGTTTCTGTTTTGGTTAAAAGAGTTTAACTCCTATAAGGCCCTTGAAAACATTGCATAAGCATATCATGCATTTCATTGCATAAACAAGTGTTTTAAAACAGGTTTCTTATTCTTCTCGCTGTTTATTTCAGAAAAGGAAATGGCTCTCGAACAGACAGTGAAGGACCTCCAAGCTCAGAACGCTCAATTTCAGCAAATGTTCATGGCTCTGGCCCAGGGGCAAGAAGACCTGAAAGTTCTGATCGTCAAAGAGAAGACCAAGAAGCCAAAGAAACCAGTTGGTGTAGTGAATTTGGGAAGAAGGATCAGAGGACCGGTTAAGTGAGCTATATATTTCGCAACCCCGTCAAATGAGGGGGACAATCAAGAAGAGAAGCCAGTGGAAGAAAACAATAATCCAGGGTCTGAGGAAGATGAATCTGACTACTATGAGGAGCATTATCCTCCTGCTAATGATAAATACAAACAGCTAGAGGATTTACTCAATGCTATGGAGATCCAGAGGATACCCGGGCTGGGTTTTGAGGAGCTAAGACTGATCTTAGGGGTGGTCATCCCGCAGAAATTTAAGGTTCCTACATTTGCTAAGTACGACGGGGTCTCTTGTCCTAAGCTGCATTAAAGGTCGTGTGTCAGGAAGATTCAACCCCACACTACTGACAAGAATCTGTAGGTACATTTCTTCCAGGAGAGTTTGTCAGGGACTCAGCTCGAATGGTTCTATCAACTGGAGAGAACCAATGTTCATAATTGGGAAGATTTGACTGCTTCTTTCTACAAGCAGTATTGTGATACGGTGGCAGAACCGACTTTTTAATGCTGGTTTTGCGTTTTTTGTTTGCAAATGTTGTAGTAAGCAAGAGTCGCCACCGACTTTTCTTTTATCCAACAAAGGAAAGGGTGAAAAGAACGGAAAAAGACCTTTTTCGAGATTTTCTGAGTAAGGGGGTAGATTATGGAAAGGGAAGGTATTAGCACCCTTTCCATCCGTGGTTTTCCACGGGCTCTTAAGTGCTTGCTCATTTTTTGAAAACTATTTGTGTTTATGTGTTTTGAAAGATTTTTGTTTGCTTTATGGTAACTCTTGTATCAGTCCTCAAGAGTGTGATAAAGCATTTTTGAAAATAGTTTTTGAAAAGTGTGTAAGTGTGAAAAATTCAGATTTGAGCAAGTACTTAAGAACAACCTACCTACTCGAAAAAGGATGTTCTTTTCCTCCTTTCCTTTAGATAGTTATATCCTACTATTAGTGAGTAGGTAGCCCTATCGTCGGATGTTGAGGGATTATCGAAAGGGACGCTATGGTCATTGAAGGCAACAAGTAAGGATATCTTAGCATTCGAAGGGACTGTCATCATATAGGCAACATCAAGGGACAAGATCATTTTTCTCGTAGGAAACTCGAGGGACGTTAAGGGACCATGATCTTTATGATGACTTTAGAATTGAGGGTCTTTACTAAGATATCCCTATGTTCGAGGAACATGACCATTTCCGAAGGCAACCAAGTGAGAAATACCCTAAGGATGTAAGTGTGAGAAGTGTGTTTTTTTAGTTATATTATCTTGAGGTTAGTGATCTAACGGTTAATTAATTAATCTTGTTATACACGCCTAATTTACTAGCAGTAATATATATAGAATATAAGAATGTAAAAGCGAGAAATAAAGTCCTACAAATATTACAAGGCTTCAGGACAGTTACAGTTATATCTGACTAAAATATAAAGTGCAGAAATTAAAAGTGCAAAAATTTAAGTTCTAAACTATTACAACGCATGGGCAGATACATAATCAGGAAATAAAATACACGCGCGATAAAATTACAAATCATAAATAGATACATAATAATATAAGCGCGCGAAATAAAGAAACATTCAAAAACCTAGTAAATAAAAATAAACAACAAGAAAATCTTTTTTTTTGGTTTTTTCTAAGAGAATGATTAATTCCAAATTTATTTTTAATTAAGAAAATAAAAGTAGAATGAAATGAAACCTAATTCTAATATTTTTTGGTATTTTTTGTTAAGAAAACAATTTAAATTAATAAAGAACCTAAGTCTAATATGATTTTAAATTGATAAAATTGCATTAAAATAATTAATTAATTAATTAATAATTTTAGAAAGAAACTAAACCTATTTATGATTTTTTATTTATTTTTCATGATTTGTTAAAAAAATTTAGAAAATAATAAACAAAATAAAAAAGTGAGAAAATAAACAAAAAAACACGGGCCTGGTCAGAAACATAAATGGGGGGTGTTGATCTGAATTGATTAGGCCCAAAATATGAAGGCCCAAGCCAAGCACCTGATCCTGTGTGGGCATGTCACTAGGGTACATGATGTGCTTGCGTATTTGTATGCATTAGATCTGATCAGGAGACAACTGGTGGTTGAGAATTGTTGGAATATGGTGAGCATTAGACCCTGAAGAGTATTGAATCTTGCATGAAATAATAGGAAAATAAGAAAATGTTGGACCTGTGACTCGAACCTAGGTCCTTTCCTTTACCAACGCGCTTCCCTGCCAACTGAACTAACATGCCATTCGTTTATACATACCAAACGAAAATAATATAATTTAACATTTCCCAGCAATTATTAGAAATAAAAAAGAAAGCGCGCGCAGGTTCAAACTGTCCAATGAAGGGTTGCCACACATTGTCTTCTTCCTTTCTCCGTCGTATTAGACCTGGAACCCTATAGTGACAGTTTTTTGTCCGTCACTATAAACTCTGCATTTGAAACAAGCGCAATACACAAAATAAATTTACTTTGAGGCCATGGGTTGATTGCTCTCAACCTCCTGAGCAAGATGGTGTCCTTAGTTTTGGCTAATTTTGGCCATTGTGAAAATCCCCAATTCTAGAGGTCAAACCCTAGAAATGGTAGTATACTATTCTGGCTCCCAAACTGCAATCAAACTAAACCAAAATCTTGTAAATACTCACACGGTTAAATATGCATGGTTAAAATATATTGATACTGCATGAATTGTGCAAAACGAATTTACAAAAATGAAGCAAACTGTGAGATGGATGGGGCTGCTTCGTGGTGTTTCAAAGGCTGGTAAGGATGGGAAACACTCCAGGGAACCTCCAGGAGTGTATTTTGATCTTTAGTTTAGGCTGAAGCAAGCTAGAACATGAAATTCAAATTTTACAATTTGACACTTTTTTGCGAAATGGGCAGGGGTTCTCTAGGCTTTGTCTCTATGCTTGATGCTTTCCAATGGCTTGTTTATATAGAAAATGATGAGGAGACACGAAAAAACAAGCTTGTAACAGCCATAATCAATTGCTTGAATGCAATGAATGTACATTTGTAACATTGGCCAAAGTTATGGGATTTTGTCCATTTTTGAAATTTGAATGAGTGCAAACATATTGGCCTTGTTGTACACAAAAATTGGGCCCCCTCCAAGCATTAAAACAAGCTTTAACCATATTATTTGCAATAATCTTGATTTATTTGATTTTTAATTAAATAAAATTAATATAAAATGAAAATAAAGTCAATACTATGCAAAAATGGTTTTAGGAGTCATCTATACTCTTAGGAAGATGTTTGAAGTCCAAGAATTTGAGCCATTGCCTTAAAAACTCAAATTTGCTCAATGCATATTTCTTGAAATTTCCCAAATTTTCCCAATTTGGGAAGGCCATAACTTGCTCAATTTTTATCCCATGATGATGATATTTGACTTTTTGGAAAGCCCAAGA
This sequence comes from Vicia faba, assembly GCA_948472305.1. Classification (NCBI taxonomy): domain Eukaryota; kingdom Viridiplantae; phylum Streptophyta; class Magnoliopsida; order Fabales; family Fabaceae; genus Vicia; species Vicia faba. The sequence goes on from OX451740.1 coordinate 1,040,088,542, forward strand.
TGTCTAATTCAATCCCTATTTTGATAAGTTTTGCATTTGAAGATGTTATGTTGATGTTAAAGGTCTTGGAAAAAAGTGGCTTTTATTGACTTTCTAAAAATGACTTGTAATGTATGAAGTTGTATCTTTAAAATGGTGAATTTATTGAACTTGAGGGATGAGGAGAAGTTGTAGGGAATTGGATTCTCTTCAAAATGATATTTGGTTGGAAAATTTATGATAAAGTATGAGAAAGTTATGCTTGGTCAAAGTTTGGTTGACTTTTCCTATAGAAACCCTAATTTGCCATTTTTGACTTTTGATGGGTTAGGAGCATTTCTTGAGGAATCATGATCAAACCTTAATAAAATGATGGATATCACTTCAAAATGTTGACGTTGACCAAAAATCTTGAAGTTTGGTTGTACATGGGCCACAATTGACTTTTGACCTAACACAGTTAATTTTCCAATACTTGAGCAATTGGCTGAGCAAACTTATTGAGCAAGGCATGAAACTTGGCATGGATGATCTTGAAGACATATTAGGACCATGGGAAGCATTTGAGACCCTTGGAGCTTAACCATCTTGATGAAAATTGAAATCCTAGTTAGGGGTTCATTGCCTTAGGAGGAGAATTGTCTGGTCAATTCTTGGTCAACCTTGAGCAATTGAGAACCTCTAGGAGTATGTCTTGTGTGAAAGTGGGAGGGAAAATTTTGTGGTACCTGAAGATTTAGATTGGCTTGTTTTCCTTTCGTGATCTGAAGGTGGAAGATGATTGAACACTAGAGTGCTCAGAAATTTGCACTCGCCCGAACTGAGACTGTTGGTGAATAATATCGGGAATGGGCTTACATATGCCATTAGGAAAAGATGACAGAAGACTACCGGAGATGGGCTTAAAGATGCCATCCAAGGAATATGAAGGAGATTCATTGAAGATGGTCTTAAATATGCCATCCAAAATAGATGCTGACTTCGTAAGGAGTCTCTTTATGGGGATTCCCGTTCCTGCTATCCGAGGAGGAGTCCGTTGGGGAATATTTTTTAGGGGAATAGTGTTTAGGAGCTTCGGTTGTCCATTACTCTACTGGGGAGTCATCTCTTGACTGAAGAGATGGAAGTGAACTGCTATTTGATCAAGATCCAGGATTCACAGTGATTTATTGAGGATAATAAGGCTGACTACTATTTGGTCGTCTTCTAGGCTTCATAGCGACTTACTATGGAAATAAGATTAAACTGTTATCTGGTTGTACCCCAGGCTTCGTAGTTTATTTAACTAGAATAGAAATAAGAAAAACCTTAGTGTTGATTTAACTGAACCAGAGAAAGGATCTACCGGAAAAGAATCAGTAACAAATCAATGGTCAATTCAATTTGAACCAGCAGAGGTCTTGATTTATCTTTGACTGGATAAGAATCAGAAAAATATTAGTGTCGATTTAACTGAACCATAAAAAGTTCTTAGATTATCTTCGAATGGAATAGGAATCAGAGAGATCTTAGGATCGATCTAACTAAACCAGAGAAGGTCTTTAATTAACTTTGACTGGAATGGAAATCAGAAGAATCTTAGGGCCGATTCAACTGAACCAGACAAAAGTCTTGGAATATCTTCAACTGGAATAGAAATCAGAGAGATCTTAGTGTCGATCTGACTGAACCAGAGAAGGTCTTGGATCAACTTGGACTGGAATGGAAATCATAAGAATCTTAGGATTGATTCAACTGAACCAGACAAAAGTCTTAGAATATCTTCAACTGGAATAGAAATCATAGAGATCTTAGTGTCGATCCGACTGAACCAGCGAAGGTCTTGGATCAACTTTGACTGGAATGGAAATCATAAGAATCTTAGGATAGATTCAACTGAACCAGACAAAAGTCTTGGAATATCTTCAACTGGAATAGAAATAAGAGAGATCTTAGTGTCGATCTGACTGAACTAGAGAAGGTCTTGGATCAACTTTGATTGGAATGGAAATCAGAAGAATCTTAGGACCAATTCAATTGAAACAGACAAAAGTCTTGGAATATCTTCAAATGGAATATAAATAAGAGAGATCTTAGTGTAGATCTGACTGAACCAAAGAAGGTCTTGAATCAACTTTGACTGAAATGGAAATCAGAAGAATCTTAGGATCGATTCAACTGAACCAGACAAAAGTCTTGGAATATCTTCAACTGGAATAGGAATCAGAGAGATCTTAGTGTCGATCTGACTGAACCAAAGAAGGTCTTGGATCAACTTTGATTGGAATGGAAATCAAAAGAATCTTAGGATCGATTCAACTGAACCAAACAAAAGTCTTGGAATATCTTCAACTGGAATAGAAATCAGAGAGATCTTAGTGTCGATTTGACTAAACCAGAGAAGGTCTTAGATCAACTTTGACTGGAATGGAAATCAGAAGAATCTTAGGATCGATTCAACTGAACCAGATAAAAGTCTTGGAATATCTTCAACTGGAATAAAAATCAGAGAGATCTTAGTGTCGATCTGACTGAACTAGAGAAGGTCTTGGATCAACTTTGACTGGAATGGAAATCAGAAGAATCTTAGGATCGGTTCAACTGAACCAGACAAAAGTCTTGGAATATATTGAACTGGAATAGAAATTAGAGAGATCTTAGTGTCGATCTGACTGAACTAGAGAAAGTATTGGATTAACTTTGACTGGAATGGAAATCAGAAGAATCTTAGTATCGATTCAACTGAACCAGACAAAAGTCTTGGGTCATCTTCAACTGGAATAGAAATCAGAGAGATCTTAGTGTCGATCTGACTGAACCAGAGAAGGTCTTGTGAAGACATCTTTCTGCAGATAATGCCGAAATAGCTCTTCGTTAGATATAGCTTTCGAGAATACTACCATGTCACATAAGTAGTCAAATGTGTTTGTTGATTTGATCTTCTCCTGAAAAAGGAAAAGAGTTAGTAGTATGCAATGTCATGATGTATGAAATATATTCTGATGATGTTCTCAAAATAAATGAGATTACACTGTATGCGATGTGTACGTGCATGCCATGATGTATGAATATGGGATGCTATTGCGGTATTTCTTAGTCAGGGAAAGTAAATCCTGGACTGCTGCTGAAGAGTATTGGGACGCTGGATCCTTCGTTTCTGTTGGGGATGGTGAATGGATATGATTTGCCGAGGATTCCCTCTTTCTGTTTGAGGATATTCTGCCGGGGATTGACTCTGCTTGAGAATAATTCTATGGAGGAAGGATGCTTTATTGGGCGATTTCTCCACTGTAGAGAAATAAATTATGTTTGGGAATGAGCTTCCGCAGTTGGAGAAATAAACTCTACCCAAGAGGAGGTTTTATGAACTGTTTAAAATTATAAAACTCAGCTGGGGGATACAGATTTCAGCTCTCTGAAGGAACTTCGCTGGAGGAGGTAATTTTTGCTTGGGGAAGGAAAGATCAAAACTATGGTTGTTTCTACTCTACAGGGAACATAGACATTGCGGGGTCGCATTGTAATGGCGACTTTATCTCAATCTGTCTCTGCCCCTCTACCTGCTGGAAGGAGTAACTGTCAAGATTGCAAATTGTTTTTTAGACTTTGCCCCATTTCTTAAAGTCATTAGCAACTATCTTTATTTTTTTTATGCAAGTAATTATGAACAATGATCATATTTAAATGAAAATATCAAAAATAAGTCATTGGACGTTTTTGCAAAACAAAATAGAAAAAGAAAAACAAATAGTTTTGTACTTTCAAGGAATGATTTGTATTGATTTTTTTGAAGTTCGCCTATAATAGGTATTTTGTACAAAGAGACTGACGTTCTAGTAGGAGAACATCGTCGTAAGAAATGAAAATTACATAAAATAGTGTATAAAGAGAAAACAGCTATGTGTAATAATACCATTGAGTTTCAAATCTGCAATTTCCCCTATGTCTTTGAGCGTCTCATCACTTTGCTACTTGTCCGAAGGTGACTGGATTGATCAGTACCGTTTGAGTCTTGATAGTCGATACTTAAGTCTGATCGAAAGGTGATCCAATGGGACATAGTTGTACGCTTCCAATCCCTAACTTTTTCCTGGACCGTCCTTTCGAGTTTTCAGTCCACCGGGATACCTTTTTTTACCCAAGCCGCCTTTTCAGGTTTTCTACTTGTCGGGTGTATAGATTTTCTTTGTTTTTATCCCTAACTTTTACCCGAACCCTTTTGGTTCTCCGGGATGCCCTTATTTTTTCCTAGGCCAGTCAACCTAGCGGGTCTTTATTTACGCGTAGTATCTTTTCACTATGTCCGCATTAATAGGGTGAGGAAGGTCGTCACCATCCATGATGGTCAAAATCATGGCTCCACCGGAAAATATACTTTTGATCACTGTTGTACCCCAAAATTTGCCCTCCCATAATCTTCAAAGTTATGACAAGCAAATGGTTCAAAGTCTACTCAAAGGCTACACAGTCAACCACCCTCATAAGCCAGTCAAACTAGGGTTTTGGTTCCTGCAAGGAAGTTGAGGTTTTCAAGGGCTCAATCAAGTCCCATATGCTCATATACATTGTCAAACACCTACATGTCAAGTTTCAAGGCTCACAAGGTCAAGTTGCACAGTCAAAAACCCTAATTGCCTCACAATCAACTGTAGGGGCAAAATGGTCATTTGGCAGTCAAAAGTCAAAATTTTTTGTCAACATCTTATTTTGAAGCCACAATCATCATTTGATCAAGTCTTGATCATGATTTCACAAGAATGACTCAAAAATCATCAAGGTGTCAAAAGTTTCTATTTTTGGACAGTTGAAAAGTCAACTGTAACTTGACCAAGGCATAACTTTTTCATGGTTCATCAGAAAAATCCCATCCAATTCTCATCTTGAAGGGGAAGACATTTCCTACAACTGATCTTCACATTCCAAGTCCAAGAAATTCTCTCACAAAAAGTTATCAATTTCAACATTATAGGTCATTTTCAAAAGTCAACAAAAAGGGACTTTAAGTCAAAGACCATAACTTGAGATTGGTAAATAAAAATGACATGGGACCAAAGGCATTGGTTAGAGGACTTCAAGACCTTTCCAAAATGTCAAAGAACATGTTCATAGCTTCAAAATTGAGCAAGATGTGCATTGGAGAAGTTGGGAAATTTGTGAAATGGCCAAAGTCAATTATCCTTGAAACTTCATTTTTGACAAAAGGGGCCCACTTTTTCCACTTGTTTCAGCTTAGCCATGCCTCCCACGTGTCCCACAATTTCTTTCAAGACTTAAAATTAATTTTTTTCATTTTTATTTAATTTTACTTGATTTAATTCATTTTAAATCTTTAAAATTCAAATAAAAATCCAAGAAATTAATGGAGGGATATATTTTGTGTTGATTAGCTTTGATACACCTTAAAACACATTCCAAATTCGAGCATGGCCTATTATGGGCATAAAAATTCAAAATTTCACAAATATGGAAAATGGTTCAATGTTGGTTATGGAGGAAATCTCAAACATGAATGCAAGGCTTCAATGACCATAATATTGTTTGATACACATTACATAACAAATATGCAAGCATTCCTGGTAGAATTCACGAGCTAGAAACCCTCAAAACAGCCAAACACATTTCAAACTTTCAAGAGAAAAAAGCAAAACGGAAAACCTATTTGCAGCCTGTTCCAAGCCTCCATTTCAATCCAAATACATTCCTTGTATCCCTAGGAACCTTTGGCAATCAGAACCAAGCGCAATCACTCAAGGAATCATCCCATACAACTCACTCGGTTTGCTTCATTTCTCAAAACTGTATATCATATTTCATGAGCATTTGATCCATTTTTTTGATTGGTTTGTATTGTTAGGGGCCTTCTGAAGCTAATGGAATAATCTAATTGCATTCTAACGCGTTAAATCATGATTTACCATTAAAGCATTTTAGGGTTTTCAAGGTTTAAAATTGGGGGTTTCACCATACTGTAAAATCAGGGTTCCAAACAGGCATGGACGAATTCAGCTGAACAAGACGAATAAAATAGACCCATCGCGCCTAATTTATGCTTCACGAGGAGCTAATCGCTATTATTGAAATGACTGTATTTTGTGGGGGTTTAAAACCCCCGCTATATGTTTTGTATTTTGCAGAAAAAGCTTGAAGATGACTGCGTGGCAGCCAGGCATAGGTGTATTCAAATTCGTGCGCGTTGTTTCAGCCTATAGGGCACTTATTCCATACATTGTTTTGTTCCTATTATGTTTACAACTAATTGCGTTTGGTGTAGTGGCTGGCAGCATGTCATGTAATCTTTGGGACCTGGGTTCGATTCCCAGGTCCCCTTATAATTCCCATATTATTTTTTCAATGGCTTTCCTGTGCAGCACTCCAAGGAAGACTCATCATAAACCTCATAGATCCAACAAGCCAGGTGTCATCAAGGCAGATCCAAAGGACAAAAAGCAAGGAACACCATGGTCTGGAGTCAAGCATGCTGTAGGCGATCCAAGAAAGTCAACGTGGCTTGCTCAAATGGGCCACAATCTCAGTCTTACACCCTCCATTTCAGCCCACACCCCTTGGGTTTTTGCTTTTCTTTTTACTTTGTTTTGACATTTTTTTATTTACTTGCTTTTTATTTTATTTTATTTATTATTAACAATTAATTAGTCAACTAACATTTTCATAAAAAACCCAAAAATAGAATTACATCATTATTATTATTATTATTATATTTTATAAATAAACATTAACTAAAATAGTTTAATTAGGCCATTTTAATTCCTTTCTTAAATAATTAAAATAAATCTAGAATTAGGTAAAAGTTAACTTTTAATTTTATTCCATTTCTTTTATTTCATAAAAACATAAAAAACAAAAAATATTTTCTTTTTAATTAAATTAATTAATTAGTCATTAATTACCTTTAATTTCATTTCAATTAGCAAAAAGCCAAAAAAAATCAATTTCTTTTCTAGAAAAGGGTCAACACCCTTAGACATTCCCGATTAATTTATTCGCGCGCATTTACTTTATTTGATTATTATGTAATTGCCTTCAAGAATATAATAGTTAAATAGGTTTGTCGCTTTATTTAATTTCCGTACTCATTTACTAAAAAAAACGGGTCTTTGTAATTTTTTGGCGATGTATAGACCCGCGCCTTGTAATAGCGTAGGATTTATGTTTCCGCAATTTACTTTCCGCACCCCTTAACTGCTAAACTTGCATGCAAGAATGTATGGTAAATAAAAACAACTCGTAGCTCACTAATTACCTAGACAAACATTAATTGAATATAACACACAATGCACACACCACTTCTAGGGTACGCCTCACCTGTTGCCTTCGAAACGTGGTCGTCAAGTATAGGACGTTTTAGTAAGTCCTTATGTCCATGATCCAGTTGCCTCGAAACAGTTGCCTCGAAACAGTTGCCTCGAAATAGTTGCCTCAAAACGGTTGCCTCAGATTAAAAAAGGATCAAGGACATAAGGGTAGCTTCTAAGGTGTCCTGCTGTTGCTTCGGTGACCACACTGTCCCTACAATCGAATTGACCCGAACACCTCCAATGGTGGTGCTACCTACCTCTCAATGGTGAGATGGCACTACCTTAAGGACATTTACACAGCCTAATTCCTTAGGGTAGGTAGGTGACTCAAAGATACTTGCTCTCTCTTCAAAAACAAATAAAAACTCTTTTCACACAGACACTTTCAAAAAGCTTTCAAAACAATTTTTCAAACACTCTTGAGGACAGATACAAGAGTTATTCAGAAATCTTTAAACGAAACTTTTTCAAACCCACTCACATTTTGAAAAGCAAACACTTTGAAAACATAAGAGCAAGTATCTAAGAGCCCGTGGATAACCACGGATAGAAAGGGTGCTAACACCTTCCCTTTCTATAAATCTACCTCCCGAACCGAGAGATAATCTCATAAGGAATTTTGCTGTGCTTTTGTCCTATCCATGTTGGAGAAAATAAAAGACGGTGGCGACTTTTGCTTCCGCGACATTTCGCGAAACCAGCTTTAAACAGTCAGTTCTAAATCTACCGATCACAGAACTGGCGACTCTGCTGGGGAAACTTAAAGTGAGGTGTACCTTAGGATAGCTCATACTTGTGTTTTCAATTGTCTGAATTGTTTGCTTTATTATTGTGGGTACTGTCTTGAGAGTTCTATAAATCCTAACCCGGATATGGGGGATACCTTCTTAGAAAGTAGCAACAAGGCTGTGAGGGAACTGTGCGGGGTATATCGACACGGTTGAAGCAGTCTGCTACGTTGATGTGGCAATTTGGTGAGTACCGGTAACCCTTGAGTGAAGTCAAGGAGAGTACGGGGCCTCCGCGTGGTGTCGTGAAGCATCAACTGACCTTAGGAACCTTAATTGAACCATCTTGGCCTCTTTAGGGTAGTGAGATAACTACTTTGGTGCAGTCCGAAGTTGATTGATACTCGATACTACACTCAGTTGAGGGTTGTTTTCTTGGGATATTTTGATCGCCAGTTCAGTGGCTAAATCGAAACGATGAACACAGAAAACAATCTAATGATATTGAGCTCCTTAGAACCCGGTTACTTTGATAGGACAGGTTTGAGCCCACCAACTTCAAGAGGGTAGTGCCCCAAACTTCATGCTGGCCTAAACTCTAAGGGTTGTGGTGTGACTTGTGTGCCTTATCATGTTTGATTTTGTGAATACTTGTGGTGTGTTTTATCATAACATCATGACATCATACAGCATCATATGCATCCACTAACCACTTCAGGGGTTCGAATCTTCATCTTTGTTCCTGTTTTGTAGGACATGGAAACTATCCGCAGAAAGACAATTCAGGTCAACCTTGTAAGGGTCCCTCCTCAGCTTAAGGAACTTATATCCAGGATTCCCGAGAACTCGTCATTCAGTGAAAGGCATGGTAGACTCATCAGCTTGGTCAATACCCACATTGAGGAGGATATGGTGAAAGTGTTGTTCCAGTTCTTTGACCCTCTACACCACTGTTTTACTTTCCCGGATTATCAGTTGGTGCCTACCTTGGAAGAGTTTTCTCAGCTTCTGAGGATCCCTATCCTCAGTCAACTACTCTACAACGGTACGGAAAGGGAACCAAAACTTGAAGAGGTTGCTAAAGCATTATGCCTACAACCATCTGACATCAAGGGACATTGGGAAACCAAAAGTGGTATCAAAGGGTTCTTGGCCAAGTTTCTGTTTGAGAAAGCACAAGAATGTTGGAATTCCCTTGACCTACAAGCCTTTGAAGAAGTTGTAGCCCTCCTTGTCTATGGGTTGGTGCTGTTCCCTAAGCCAGGTCAGCTTATAGATATCAATGTTGTCAAGATCTTCATGTCCAGGAATCCTATACCTACGTTGCTTGGGGACATCCTTCACTCATGTTACACTCGAACCATGAGAAAAAGAGGTGTTCTTATGTGCTGCACTCCTCTCTTGGGAAGGTGGTTTATTTCGCACCTTCCACAATCAGTTTTGAAGAACAAGCGGGGTTTGATATGGTCACAACGATTAATGACTCTTACACATGCTGATATACATTGGTGTTCTCGGTCCAGAGAAGATGTCACTATCATTGATCGTTGCGGGGAGTTTCCTAATGTTCCTTTACTTGGAATCAGAGGAGGTATTACTTACAACCTCTGTCTGGCTTTGAGACAGTTTGGATATGCTCGGAGGGATGGCCCTCATGATATGCTGATTCCTGACATAGTTTTTGACTTCGATAATGATGCACAAGGACTTCTCCAGAGATTTATCAGAGCTTGGAGGATGCCCAACAGGGTAGACAGCAAGACACTGGGGCACAAGAACTCCATCCCCCTGGAGCCTTATCTCAAGTGGGTACGAGCCCGCTCCCAGAAGCTGGTGATGCCATATCCTCATGTTCTCCCTGTGATCAAAGAGCCAGTCTTGGAAGGAGAGGTGCCCTACACTATTCAGCATCCTGACATGCCTACATCCTGGGAAGAAATGCAGAAAAGCTGGATCCAACTCAAGGAAGAACATAATTCTCTTGAAACCAGTCTACATGCCAGTGAGAAGAAGGTCTTGGAGCTCACACGTCTACTGCACGAGGAAAAGACTCTCAACACTTACATTGCTCCAAAGAGGACGCGCAATGTCTTTTGGGATTAATTATTTTGTAATGTTTTGCCCCTGAGGCCTTGATGTACTGAACAATTTATTTCCTAATAAAAAGTGTGTTCTTTTTTGGCTACAACGAATTTGAACTTTCGAACCCTTGAATGCATTGCATAAATAGCATATCATGCATCATGTGCATAACATGTACCCATTTTTCTACAGGTTGCTTAATCTTCTTCGCTGTTTATTTCAGCACTCAAGCATCATGAATCTTGAACTCACTACCGAGCAAGCTATCAAGGCCCTCCAGGCCCAGAACGCCCAGTTCCAGGAGATGGTCATGAACTTGTCCCAGGGACAACAAGAGATGAAGGCTTTACTCCTGAAGAAGAAGAAGAAGAAGAGGACTGTGTTGTTTAACACTGGGCGCAGACTCGGGAATACATTGCAAAATGGAGCTGAGAGGACTACTCTGTCTCTGGGGGAAGGCAGTCACCAAGGGAGAGAGGTCCCTAGTCCTGTGGTCTCTGACACTGAGACAGATTTTAATGATGAACAGTACCCTCCTGCTGAGGACCGATACAAACAACTGGAGGACATGCTGAATGCTATGGATATTCAACGTGTGCCTGGGTTGGATTTCAGAGACTTGGGGTTATCTTCTGGGGTGGTGATCCCGCACAAGTTCAAGGCGCCGACCTTTGTGAAGTATGACGGGGCTTCCTGCCCTAAGATGCACCTCCGTTCTTATGTAAGGAAGATCTAGCCTTACACAGCCGACAAGAACTTATGGATCCACTTCTTCCAGGAGAGTCTTTCAGGGACTCATATCGAATGGTTCTATCAGCTGGATGGAACCGACATTCGTAACTGGGAGGATTTGGCCACTGCTTTTTACAAGCAGTATCAATATAATTCCGACCTCGCTCCCACGCGTACCCAACTCCAGGGTATGTCACTGGGAACGGGTGAAGGTTTTAAGGAGTACGCACAGAAATGGAGAGATCTGGCTGGCAGGGTGCAGCCACCATTGACAGATCGTGAGCTGGTGGACATGTTCTTGGGGACCCTATCTGGTCCATTCTTCAACCATCTCATTGGTAATTCCTCTGCTGGGTTTACTGACCTGATCCTGACTGGTGAGAGGATCGAAGCTGGTATAAAATCAGGGAAGATACAGAAGGGTGCCTCCTCAAATACTGAAAAGAAGCCCTTCAAGAAGGAGGCCAGTGCTGTGTACGATCCCAGAAGACAGAACAAACCAGAACTCTGCCAAGCTATCAACGCATTGGATATTTCTAAGCCTGCTGCTGCTCCTCAGCAATACAACCAACCCAGAGCTGAGAGGCCCAAAAGGCAATACACCCAGCTCAACATGACTCTCTCTCAGATATTACCGCAACTGCTGTCAACTAGCCTGGTAACTGTCAAGGAGGCTCCGAAGATGGTAAATACAGCATCTCCGAAGTACAACCCCAACGCCCGTTACGCTTATCACTCTGATAGCCCGGGGCATAACACAGATGATTGTTGGGCTCTGAGGAATAAGGTTCAAGACCTTATTGATGCTAAAGAGGTTCAGTTCGAGGCGCCCGAGAAGCCTAATGTGATGACTGCTCCCATGCCTAACCATGGAGTCAACACTATCAGGGTTGAGGATGAAGTGGAAGAATCCGAATTCGACAGCTGGATATACCCAACAACCGAAGATAGACCAAGCAACTGGACTGCCAAAGACTCTATGCCTGTTACTTTTGTCACCCAGTAATGAACTTCTTTGTTTTAAAGTTGTAACAAACAATATTACTAAACTCTATTGGCCCGGTGTCTTACCCGGGGAACCGTGATTTTATTTGTGAGGGCTTTTGTTTGTCACTTTCATATATCATGAATAAAAGCATTGGACGTTTTTCACATTTCAAATCTTGCGCTCCCTTTCTTTCTTTATACATATTGCAAAACAACTATATTTACACACACTCACTCATACAAGTTTCAATCCACTCTGGATCTCACTGGTAACGACTCTGCTACTGCCAGTTATGACTTTGAAAATCCGATCAACTTAGCCGAAGACGAAGGTGAAGATGATTGTGGAGTGCCTGGTGAGCTTGCAAGACTGTTACTCCAGGAAGAGAGGGCCATTCAGCCACATGAAGAGCCAGTGGAAACGATAAATCTGGGTACTGAGACAGACATAAAGGAAGTTAAGATTGGTGCCAACCTAGAGCTCAGTGTGAAACAACGGTTGATCCCGATGCTGCGTGACTATGTGGAAATATTTGCCTGGTCTTACGAAGACATGCCTGGGTTGGATACCGACATTGTGGTTCATCACCTGCCTACCAAAGAAGACTGCCCGCCAGTAAATTAGAAGGTCCGCCGTATGCGTCCAGAGATGTCCGAGAAGATCAAAGCAGAGGTTATGAAGCAATTTGATGCCGGTTTTCTAGCAGTGACTTCTTACCCTCAGTGGGTTGCCAACGTGGTTCCAGTGCCGAAGAAAGATGGTAAGGTCCGAATGTGTGTTGACTACGGGGATTTGAATAGGGCCAACCCCAAGGATGACTTCCCTCTGCCTCACATCGACGTTCTGGTTGACAATACTGCTCAGCACAAGGTGTTCTCCTTCATGGATGGTTTTTCAGGTTATAATCAGATCAAAATGGCTCCTGAAGATATGGAAAAGACTACCTTTGTTACTCAGTGGGGCACCTTCTGCTACAAGGTTATGCCATTCGGGTTGAAAAATGCTGGGGCAACCTACCAACGTGCCATGGTTGCTTTATTTCATGACATAATCCATCATGAGATTGAAGTATACGTCGATGATATGATTGCAAGGTCTCAAACTGAGGAGGAACACCTTGACCATTTACAAAAGCTGTTTGACCGGTTGAAGTTGTACAAGCTGAGGTTGAACCCGAACAAGTGCACCTTCGGGGTAAGATCTGGGAAGTTGCTAGGCTTCGTCGTGAGCGACAAAGGTATTCAAGTGGACCCTGCCAAGGTTAAAGCCATACAAGAGATGCCAACTCCCAAGACAGAGAAAGAAGTCAGAGGCTTTCTAGGACGTCTGAATTATATTGCCCGATTCATCTCGCATCTAACTGCCACCTGTGAACCAATCTTCAAGCTGCTGAAGAAAGATCAAGTAGTACGTTGGAACGATGAATGTCAGGCCGCTTTCGACAGAATCAAAGAGTATCTCTAAGAACCACCCATTCTTATGCCACCGGTTGAAGGGAGACCTCTGATACTATACTTGACCGTACTTGACAGCTCAATGGGGTGTGTGCTGGGGCAGCATGACGAGTCTGGCCGAAAAGAGCATGCCATTTATTACCTTAGCAAAAAGTTTACCGACTGTGAGACCCGATACTCACTGCTCGAGAAAACTTGCTGCGCTTTGGTATGGGCTGCTCGCCGGCTGAGACAGTATATGTTGACTCACACTACTCTGTTGATTTCAAAAATGGATCCAATAAAGTACATATTCGAAAAGCCTGCTCTGTCTGGAAGAATAGCAAGATGGCAGATGATCTTGACAGAATACGACATCCAGTATACAACTCAGAAAGCTATCAAAGGAAGTGTATTGGCAGACCATTTGGCACACCAGGCAGTGGATGACTACCAGTCAATGAACTTTGAATTTCCCGACGAGAACATCATGGTAGTAACTGATTGTGAAGTACCTGGACTGGATGAAGGACCTGAGGAAGGATCCCGATGGTCTATGCACTTTGATGGAGCCTCCAATGCTTTGGGCAACGGTATCGGCGCTGTGATCATATCCCCTCAAGGCACTCATACTCCACTTACCGCCCGACTATGTTTCAACTGCACCAACAACATGGCGGAGTATGAGGCGTGTATCATGGGTCTTCAAGCTGCGATTGACTTAAGGATCAAGTTTCTGAGTGTCTTCGGAGATTCCGCTCTCGTGATCAATCAGATCAAAGGCGAGTGGGATACGAAACACCCAAACCTTATTCCTTACAAAGAGTGTGTGTTGACATTGATCCCCCATTTCACAGAGATAACTTTTGAACACTTCCCAAGAGAGGAGAATCAGTTGGCGGACGCGTTGGATACGGTGTCTTCTATGTTCAAATTCAAATGGGACAATGAGGCTCCCCGGATCATTATCTGGAAACTGGACGAACCTGCATATTGTTGTGATCTTGAGGCTGAGATGGTAACTGAAAAACCCTGGTATCATGAAGTGAAGAGGTACTTGGAAGCTCAAGAATACCCCGAGGGTGCATCTGTCAACGACAAAAAATTTCTGAGAAGGTTCGCAGCGAAGTTCTTCCTCAGCAATGGCATTCTATACAAGCGAAACTATGATTCGACCTTACTGCGTTGTGTGGGTAAGGCTGAAGCAGAAAAGATCATGGCAGAACTACATGAAGGTACCTTCGGAACACATTCCAGTGGACATACCATGGAAAAGAAAATCCTTCGGGCAGGATATTTCTGGTCCACAATGGAAGCCGACTGTTACCAACATTCTCGGACATGTCATAAGTGCCAGATTTATGCAGATAAGGTGCACGTTCCTCCAGTTCCTCTGAATGTCTTGACTGCGCCTTGGCCTTTTGCAATGTGGGGCATTGATATGATCGGCGAGATCAGACCTACGGCATCCAACGGGCATCGCTTCATCCTAGTAGCAATTGATTATTTTACAAAGTGGGTTGAAGCGACTTCCTACGCTACGGTAACCAAGAACGTCGTAGCACGGTTCATTCGGCACAACCTGATCTGTCGATATGGCGTCCCAGAAAGGATCATTACAGACAATGGTACCAATCTTAACAACAAGATGATCACTGAGCTCTGCGAGCAATTCAAGATACACCACCACAACTCTTCTCCCTACCGGCCGAAGATGAATGGGGCTGTAGAAGCAGCGAATAAGAATATCAAAAAGATTGTGCAGAAGATGACAGTGACCTACAAAGATTGGCACGAGATGTTACCGTTTGCTCTTCATGGGTACCGTACCTCAGCAAGAACGTCAACCGGGGCAACTCCCTTTTCCTTGGTCTACGGCATGGAGGCAGTCTTGCCGATTGAAGTCCAGATACCCTCTCTCCGGATAATGAAGGATGCAGGCTTGAGCGAAGATGACTGGATCCAGACTCGACTTGATCAATTAAACCTAATTGACGAAAAGAGACTCACTGCTATTTGTCATGGTCAGACGTACCAAAAACGGATGATCAGGGCATTTAACAAGAAAGTCAGACCACAAGAGTATCAAGTTGGGGACCTGGTAATCAAGCGCATCATTCTTCCTCAAAGTGATCCCAGGGGAAAATGGACCCCTACATACGAAGGGCCATTTGTGGTTAAACATGTGTTCTCAGGAGGGGCCATGATTCTAACCACCATGGATGGTGACGACCTTCCTCACCCCGCCAATGCAGACATTGTAAAAAGATACTACGCATGACAAAAAACCCGCTAGGTTGACATACCTAGGCAAAAATTAGGGCTTCCCGGAGAACCAAAAGGGTTCGGGCAAAAATAAGGGATGAAATGAAAAAATCTGTACACCCGGCAAGTCGAAAACCTGAAAAGGCGGCTTGGGCAAAAATGGGTATCCCGGTGGACCGAAAACCCGAAAGGGCGGTCCAGGCAAAAGTTAGGGATAAGCGTAATACTATGTCGCATTGGATCACCTTGCATCCAGAATCCGGTATCAACTATCAAGTTCAGACGGCATCGATCAATCAGCTTCACCTTCAACTAAGCAGCAAAGTGATGAGACGCTCGAAGATATAAAGACGATAGCAGAGTTGGAACCCAGTGGGATTATCTTTCTTCACATAGCTGTTTTGTTTTCCTTTTTCACAAAATTGTATAAACTCTGTTGTTCGGCGGTGTTCTCTTACTAGGACGTCAGCCTCTTGTACATAAACGCCTATTTACAGGCAAATTCAAAAATCAATACAAATTCACTTTTCAGACCAATTGCCAATTGTTTTTTCCTTTTTCTGTTTTGTTTTGTAAAAAACGTCCAATGTTCAATTGTGATATATGCATTTGACACTAATTGCTAACTCATAAATATTTGAATACGAAACAAAGGACTAATTACAGGTGACATCAGAAACAGGGGCAATAATGAGTTGTCTAAGCAATCTAATTGCTCCGTCCGCCAAGGTACCAAGGTAAGTTCGGTTGAAGAATGTAACCCAGATACCTTCACTCCCAGAGAGTAAGACAAGATCCAACAACACTCCCCAAGCAGATAAGGTACAATATCTCCAGCAAGTCAGCAACACACTCCCCAAGCAGAGTTAGCCTACAGTCAGCCTTAAGGAAGTTGGGAATCCCCAGAAAATCTCAATATTCCCCAGCGGAACATACAGACATTCCTAGCAAGCATCCCCGGCAATCTTGATCTAAGATTGTTCCCTGGCAGAACACAGAACATCCAGTGGAGCCATTCCCCAGTCCCATCTGAAAAGTTTCCCCAGGAGAGTTCAATCAATCTCCCCAGTAGATTCAGGAAGCTTATCCCAGTAGATTCTGGAAGCTTATCACCTGCAGAGTGTAAACGCTCCCCCGGCTTTATTCAAAGGTTATTTCCCCACCAGGATATAACTGGGTTATCCTCAGCCAATTGCCACAGAAAGGTCGTCCCCGGTGAAGTCTTCCTATTCCCCAGCGAAGTTCATCAAATCTTCCAACAGAGCTCAACAATGGTATCCCCAGCGGAGTTATCATCAACCTCAGCAAAGTAACTCTCTTTCCCACAGAGTATCTCCCCGCAGAGTAATCTATTCGCCAAGTTTATTACCCCAACGGAGTCATCTTCTCCTACCGGTTTATTCTTGCAGCCATCATCCCCAGCGGAAACAAAAGGCTCTACTCTTCAACATCAGCCCAGGAGTTAACTTCCCGGCATTCGTCAAGGATATATTTTCCTAGACACATTCATAAACATATCACATTTTCATACATCCTACTTACATGCACAAGGCATGCACATACGCATCATATCACGCAATCTCATTTATTCTTGAGGACATCATGACATCATGCTTTTCATACATCATGACATTGCATACAACTGATGTTTTACCTTTTCAGGAAAAAGGTCAATCCAAAGATGATTACTATCAACTGTCGTAATTCCAGATCTGATTCCTGTATCCTGCTAGGGTGTATCTGTTGACGACTAATTCCAGACTCGATTCCTGTATCTTGCCAGGGCACGTCTGAAGAGTTTGAAGATCCGATTCCTTTATCCTGCCAGGATGTATCTGTTGACGACTAATTCCAGACTCGATTCATCTATCCTGCCAGGGCACGTCTGAAGAGTTCGAAGATCCGATTCTTGTATCTTACCAGGGTGTATCTGTTGACGACTAATTCCAGACTCGATTCCTGTATCCTGCCAGGGAATGTCTGAAGAGTTCGAAGATCCGATTCCTGTATCTTGCCAGGGTGTATCTATTGACGACTAATTCAAGACTCGATTTCTGTATCCTGCCAGGGCACGTCTGAAGAGTTCGAAGATCCGATTCCTTTATCTTGCCAGGGTGTATCTGTTGACGACTAATTCCAGACTCGATTCCTGTATCCTGCCAGGGCACGTCTGAAGAGTTCGAAGATCCGATTCCTGTATCTTGCCAGGATGTATCTGTTGACGACTAATTCCAGACTCGATTCCTGTATCCTTCCAGGGCATGTCTGAAGAGTTTGAAGATCCGATTCCTGTATCTTGCCAGGGTGTATCTGTTGATGACTAATTCCAGACTCGATTCCTGTATCCTGCCAGGGCACGTCTGAAGAGTTTGAAGATCCGATTCCTGTATCTTGCCAGGGTGTATCTGTTGACGACTAATTCCAGACTCGATTCCTGTATCCTGCCAGGGCACGTCTGAAGAGTTTGAAGATCTGATTCCTGTATCCTGCCAGGGTGTATCTGTTGACGACTATTTTCCGGACTCGATTCCTGTATCCTGCCAGGGCACGTCTGAAGAGATTGTAGATTCGATACCTATATCCAGCCAGGGCATGTCTGCATAAAGAGTTTGAAGATCAACACCTGTAACAGGCTAGGTAATTATCTTTCTTTCTCAGGTACGCAAGTTTCTCGCTAAGGAATCTCTTACGCGATCGACACCTAGATGGCATCTATAAGCCCATCCACTTACCAACAGTTCCAAATGGCATCTATAAGCTCATTCCCGACAAAGTTCTGTCACACCTCCAGATGGCATCTATAAGCCCATCCTCCTACCCATCATTCTCTCCAAATGGAATCTGTAAGCCCATTCCCGCTATCACACTGCTGATACTCAACTATGTGAGTGCAAATTTCTGGGCACTCTAGTGTTCAATCATCTTCCACCTTCGGATCACGAAAGGCACACAAGCCAATCTACATCCTCAGGTCTAAGAAGATTGAACAGGGGCAACTGTTGTACCCCAAAATTTGCCCTCCCATAATCTTCAAAGTTATGACAAGCAAATGGTTCAAAATCTACTCAAAGGCTACACAGTCAACCACCCTCCTAAGCCAGTCAAACTAGGGTTTTGGTTCCTGCAAGGAAGTTGAGGTTTTCAAGGGCTAAATCAAGTCCCATATGCTCATATACATTTTCAAACACCTAAATGTCAAGTTTCAAGGCTCACAAGGTCAAGTTGCACAGTCAAAAACCCTAATTGCCTCACAATCAACTGTAGGGGCAAAATGGTCATTTGGCAGTCAAAAGTCAAAATTTTTTGTCAACGTCTTATTTTGAAGCCACAATCATCATTTGATCAAGTCTTGATCATGATTTCACAAGAATGGCTCAAAAATCATCAAGGTGTCAAAAGTTTCTATTTTTGGACAGTTGAAAAGTCAACTGTAACTTGACCAAGGCATAACTTTTTCATGGTTCATCAGAAAAATCACATCCAATGCTCATCTTGAAGGGGAAGACATTTCCTACAACTCATCTTCACATTCCAAGTCCAAGAAATGCTCTCACAAAAGGTTATCAATTTCAACATTATAGGTCATTTTCAAAAGTCAACAAAAAGGGACTTTAAGTCAAAGACCATAACTTGAGATTGGTAAATCAAAATGACATGGGACCAAAGGCATTGGTTAGAGGACTTCAAGACCTTTCCAAAATGTCCAAGAACATGTTCATAGCTTCAGAATTGAGCAAGATGTGCATTGGAGAAGTTAAGAAATTTTTGTGAAATGGCCAAAGTCAATTATCCTTGAAACTTCATTTTTGACAAAAGGGCCCCACTTTTTCCACTTGTTTCAGCTTGGCCATGCCTCCCACGTGTCCCACAATTTATTTCAAGACTTAAAATTAATTTTTTTCATTTTTATTTAATTTTACTTGATTTAATTCATTTTAAATCTTTAAAATTCAAATAAAAATCCAAGAAATTAATGGAGGGATATATTTTGTGTTGATTAGCTTTGATACACCTTAAAACACATTCCAAATTCGAGCATGGCCTATTATGGGCATAAAAATTCAAAATTTCACAAATATGGAAAATGGTTCAATGTTGGTTATGGAGGAAATCTCAAACATGAATGCAAGGCTTCAATGACCATAATATTGTTTGATACACATTACATAACAGATATGCAAGCATTCCTGGTAGAATTCACGAGCTAGAAACCCTCAAAACGGCCAAACACATTTCAAACTTTCAAGAGAAAAAAGCAAAACTGAAAACCTATTTGCAGCCTGTTCCAAGCCTCCATTTCAATCCAAATACATTCCTTGTATCCCTAGGAACCTTTGGCAATCAGAACCAAGCGCAATCACTCAAGGAATCATCCCATACAACTCACTCGGTTTGCTTCATTTCTCAAAACTGTATATCATATTTCATGAGCATTTGATCCATTTTTTTGATTGGTTTGTATTGTTAGGGGCCTTCTGAAGCTAATGGAATAATCTAATTTCATTCTAACGCGTTAAATCATGATTTACCATTAAAGCATTTTAGGGTTTTCAAGGTTTAAAATTGGGGGTTTCACCATACTGTAAAATCAGGGTTCCAAACAGGCATGGACGAATTCAGCTGAACAAGACGAATAAAATGGACCCATCGCGCCTAATTTATGCTTCACGAGGAGCTAATCGCTATTATTGAAATGACTGTATTTTGTGGGGGTTTAACACCCCCGCTATATGTTTTGTATTTTGCAGAAAAAGCTTGAAGATGACTGCGTGGCAGCCAGGCATAGGTGTATTCAAATTCGCGCGCGTTGTTTCAGCCTATAGGGCACTTATTCCATACATTGTTTTGTTCCTATTATGTTTACAACTAATTGCGTTTGGTGTAGTGGCTGGCAGCGTGTCATGTAATCTTTGGGACCTGGGTTCGATTCCCAGGTCCCCTTATAATTCCCATATTATTTTTTCAATGGCTTTCCTGTGGAGCACTCCAAGGAAGACTCATCATAAACCTCATAGATCCAACAAGCCAGGTGTCATCAAGGCAGATCCAAAGGACAAAAAGCAAGGAACACCATGGTCTGGAGTCAAGCATGCTGTAGGCGATCCAAGAAAGTCAATGTGGCTTGCTCAAATGGGCCACAATCTCAGTCTTACACCCTCCATTTCAGCCCACACCCCTTGGGTTTTTGCTTTTCTTTTTACTTTGTTTTGACATTTTTTTATTTACTTGCTTTTTATTTTATTTTATTTATTATTAACAATTAATTAGTCAACTAACATTTTCATAAAAAACCAAAAAATAGAATTACATCATTATTATTATTATTATTATTTTATTTTATAAATAAACATTAACTAAAATAGTTTAATTAGGCCATTTTAATTCCTTTCTTAAATAATTAAAATAAATCTAGAATTAGGTAAAAGTTAACTTTTAATTTTATTCCATTTCTTTTATTTCATAAAAACATAAAAAACAAAAAATATTTTCTTTTTAATTAAATTAATTAATTAGTCATTAATTACCTTTAATTTCATTTCAATTAGCAAAAAGCCAAAAAAAATCAATTTCTTTTCTAGAAAAGGGTCAACACCCTTAGACATTCCCGATTAATTTATTCGCGCGCATTTAATTTATTTGATTATTATGTAATTGCCTTCAAGAATATAATAGTTAAATAGGTTTGTCGCTTTATTTAATTTCCATACTCATTTACTAAAAAAAACGGGTCTTTGTAATTTTTTGGCGATGTATAGACCCGCGCCTTGTAATAGCGTAGGATTTATGTTTCCGCAATTTACTTTCCGCACCCCTTAACTGCTAAACTTGCATGCAAGAATGTATGGTAAATAAAAACAACTCGTAGCTCACTAATTACCTATACAAACATTAACTGAATATAACACACAATGCACACACCACTTCTAGGATACGCCTCACCTGTTGCCTTCGAAATGTGGTCGTCAAGTATAGGACGTTTTAGTAAGTCCTTATGTCCATGATCCAGTTGCCTCGAAACAGTTGCCTCGAAACAGTTGCCTCGAAATAGTTGCCTCAAAACGGTTGCCTCAGATTAAAAAAGGATCAAGGACATAAGGGTAGCTTCTAAGGTGTCCTGCTGTTGCTTCGGTGACCACACTGTCCCTACAATCGAATTGACCCGAACACCTCCAATGGTGGTGCTACCTACCTCTCAATGGTGGGATGGCACTACCTTAAGGACATTTACACAGCCTAATTCCTTAGGGTAGGTAGGTGACTCAAAGATAATTGCTCTCTCTTCAAAAACAAATCAAAACTCTTTTCACACAGACACTTTCAAAAAGCATTCAAAACAATTTTTCAAACACTCTTGAGGACAGATACAAGAGTTATTCAGAAATCTTTAAACGAAACTTTTTCAAACCCACTCACATTTTGAAAAGCAAACACTTTGAAAACATAAGAGCAAGTATCTAAGAGCCCGTGGATAACCATAGATAGAAAGGGTGCTAACACCTTCCCTTTCTATAAATCTACCTCCCGAACCGAGAGATAATCTCATAAGGAATTTTGCTGTGCTTTTGTCCTATCCATGTTGGAGAAAATAAAATACGGTGGCGACTCTTGCTTCCGTGATATTTCGCGAAACCAGCTTTAAACAGTCAGTTCTAAATCCACCGATCACAATCACAAATTGCCCTTCATACGTGGGAGTCCATTTTCCCATGGGATCACCTTGTGGCAGTATGATGCGCTTGATTACCAGGTCACCCACTTGATATACCTGACGTCTGACCTTTTTGTTGAAAGCCTTGATCATCTGTTTTTGATACATTTGACCATGACAGACAACAATAAGCCTTTTCTCATTAATCAAATTCAGTTGATCAAGTCGAGTCTGGATCCAATCATCTTCGTTCAAACCCACATCCTTCATGATCCTCAAAGAAGGGATCTGGACCTCAATAGGTAGGACAACCTCCATACCATACACGAGTGAATAAGGTGTCTCCTATGTTAACATACGTGCTGAGGTGCGATAACCATGAAGAGAAAATGGTAACATCTCATGCCAGTCTTTGTATATCACCGTCATCTTCTGTATGATTTTACTAATGTTCTTGTTAGCAGCCTCCACAATGCCATTCATCTTCAACCGGTAAGGGGAAGACTTATGATGCTGGATCTTGAATTGTTTACAGATTTCGGTGATCATTGTATTATTGAGATTTGTACCATTTTCTATGGTGATTCTCTCTGGAACACCATACCGACAAATCAGGTTATGTTTGATAAACCCCGCCACCACGTTCTTGGTAACAGTAGCAAAAGCGGCAGCCTCGACCCACTTTGTAAAGTAATCAAGGGCCAATAGGATGAAGCGATGCCCATTGGAAGCGGTAGGTGTAATCTCTCTGATGATGTCAATGCCCCACATTGCAAAGGGCCAGAGAGCCGTCAAGACGTTCAAAGGAACCGGAGGTACATGCACTTTATCAGCATAGATCTTGCATTTGTGACAAATTTGGGAATGCTGATAACAGTCAACTTCCATGGTGGACCAATAGTATCCTGCCCACAGGATCCTTTTAGCCATGGTGTGTCTACTAGAGTGGGTGCCAAAGGTACCTTCGTGTAAATCTTCCATAATCCTCTCTGCTTCGCTCATGTCTACGCATCAAAGTAAAGTGGAGTCATAATTGCGCTTGTAGAGGATTCCATTAGTGAGGAAGAACTTTGCATAGAACCTTATCAAAAACTTCTTATCATTGATAGACGCCCCCTCAGTATACTCTTGAGCCTCAAGATACCTTTTCACTTCGTGGAACCAAGGTTTGTCTACTACCTCTTCAGTGTCGATCTCATAGTGTGATATGGTGGAAGAACCGACTGTTTAATACTGGTTTGCATTTTGCGTTTTTTGTTTTCAAAATGTCGCGGTAAGCAAGAGTCGCCACCGACTTTTATTTCATTCAATCATGGAAAAGGAAAAAGAACAGAAAACACCTTTTTTCGAGATATTTCTGAGTACGGGGGGTAGATTATAGAAAGGGAAGGTGTTAGCACCCTTTCTATCCATGGTTTTCCACGGGCTCTTAGGTACTTGCTAATTTTGAAAATTGCTTGTGTGTGCTTGCTTTGAAAAGTTTTGTTTTACTTCGTTTTAACCCTTGTTTCTGTCCTCAAGAGTGTTATGAAGTTGTTTTTGAAAAACTTTGTTTTGAAAGTGTTTATGTAAAAGATTTTTTGTTTTGAGCAAGTACCTAACAGTTATCTACCTACTCGAAAAAAGATTGTTTCTATTCTCGTTTCCTTTAGACAGCACTATCCTACTATTGAGAAAAAGGTAGCACCGTCGTTGAAGTTTGTAAGGGTCAATTCGAAAGGGACGTAATGGTTATTGAAGGCAACATGTAATGATACCTTAGCATTTCGAAGGGACTGTCATTATATAGGCGTAGGCAACATCGAGGGACAAGATCATTTCTCGTAGGTAACTCGAGGGACGTTAAGGGATTATGATCTTTATAATGACTTTTAGATTGAGGGTCTTTTGCTAAGATATCCCTACGTTCGAGGGACATGACTATTGTTTTCCGAGGCAACCAAGTGAGGAGTACCCTAGGGGTGCAAGTGTGCAACAATGTGCTTTTTCAGTTAATTATCTTTTCACAATTAGGATTTTCTACCGGGTTAATTTTCAGTTAGTCTTTCCATACAATCCTATTAACATACATCTAAGCAGTTTATAGTTTGCGAAAACAAAAGCAAGAAAGTTTAAAGTCCTAGCTATTACAAGGCTTTTGTAGATACATAATAGTGAAGAATACGGAAAAGAAATCCTAATACAATTACATCCCAGAAGCAATTACATAATTAGAAAAAAAAAGCGAGAAAAGATAAATCTACGCTATTACATTGATAATGCGACCTCTACAATTTTCCTAGAAATAAAAATGTAAAAGAATAAATAAAAAGAAATTAAGGAAAAATTAAAACCGAAAATTCCAAGTTAATGTTTTTGGTGTTTTTTTTGTAGAAAATAATTTTAAGTTAATTAAAAAACCTAATTCTAACTAATTTTAATAAAAAAGTTAATTAACTTAATTTATTAATAAATGAAAAAAAAGCCAAAAATTCAGTTACTAACTAAAACAAAAACCTAATCCTAATTTGTTAAAAAAAGGTTAATTAAAGGGTTAATTACAAAGAAAACCTAAAACCTAATTGATTTTAATAAAAAAGTTGGTTTTGAAAAAAAAGATTTATGTGTAATGATTAATAAGAAAGAATTAAGTTTGCAAAAAAAATAGATAGGGGAAGAAACATCAATGAAAAATAGGCTTAGAAAATAAAAATAATGCAAATTTCATGGGTGGTTGTTGAACCAAAAATTAATTTAAAACCTAAAATTAAATTAAAAAAAGACCTAAAATTAATTATTTGAGTTTAGGAGAAAAAATCAAAGGTTTGTGAAAAATGTTAAGTTTTATGAAAAAAATTTAAACAGAAAGAATAAAAATAGGTAAAAGGATAAATAGAAAGGAAGAAAACCAGAACCAATAGGGGTGGTTGTTGAACCCACGCCCTTAACCTTCTCAGAATGTCTGTCTCGTCATGCATTGGTGGTTGTTCTATTTTGGCCATCTGCTTCTGTTTTAGCCATCAGCGTTTTATAATAATCCTGCATGGGATCCTGTCTAAATCTGCAGTATTGAATCTCATGAACACATTAAATAAGTTACTATATCATGAAATACAAAGAAAATAAATATATAAACATTTTTTAATGTTAAAATCGATATGGGTTGTATGAATGCTTCTACATCTTTTTGATCATGGAGATCAAACCAGCCTTACTCTTACTGGAGAAGTAGTGAGATGTGGGTTTGTAATAAGGATTTAAAGGTTTTAGGGTTCTTGAAAGAATTTGATATTCTGACAGGATTGTGGCAAAGGTTTTTTCGTCTCCCCTTGTTTGTGTGAAAAGAATGAGATTATATAATAGAAATTAGAGAGAAAAAATTGGGATTTAAATGTGCAGTTGGGCCTCTAATGTTCACTTGAGTCTGTCACGTTCCAGGCTAAATCGCAGGGGCTTAAGTGCAATTTTTGAAGTTGAAATGTGAAAACAAAATGTAACCGACATCGAGAACTAACTCCTGTCCAAAAATGGGCTCAATCGGATAAAAGGTGAATTAGTTATGAATTTTTGAAGTTTTAACTCAGGCAAACTTATTTTGGGCTCCAGTGTCGACTCTGACATGTTCTTCAATAAAAAACTGGTATTGATTGGAGTATAATCCGGTCTTGACTTTGGAAGAAAAGTTGTAGATCTCTGAGTCGGTGACCTTTTGTAAAAATATGGGCCCGATCCGATAAAAATTGACCGAGTTATGAATTTTCAAAGTTTTGACCCAGATGAAATAGTATCCAGCATTCAGGATTTTCGACGCGTCACACGCATTCTGAGCAAAAAATGAAGACCTTTTGGATACTTTTCGAACTCAATACCTTTTGTGAAAACTTATCCAACTCAATTTGTGAAACATTGGCGCCGGAACCAGCTCAATACGATAATAATCGACCAAGTTATGATTTTCTGAACATGACGCAAATAAACTTCTGTCACAAATTTTCTTTACGAAAATACTTGATAAATACGCATTTTTGAAGACCTTCTGATTGAAATTGGCTTCCATCTGTGAGAGATGAAAAAGTAGATGGCGTCAATATAGAATTTTGGCCACCGGAACGGGTTCAAAACAAGTCACGATCTTCAAGTTATGAATTTTTTTGTGCGTAAAAACTGCACTATCAACACACTTTTCACCATATTTCTTCAAGAAAACTCACACATTCAGAGACCTTTTTTAAAGAATTGACTCTTGAGCCGAACCTGAATTTGAGAATACGTTATCAGAGATATCTTGGCGAAATAACACCTGAATATGACGCACCGGGTAGGACTTGTGAATCTTTGAACCCCGAATCATTGCAAAACGGAGAACCGATCTTCAGCATGAAAAATACTCTGAGAACATCCATTAGTGAAATAAACGTCACTTGTAACCTGAAGAAGCTTGATAAATATACCTTTATTCCATAACCATAAAACCAATAATATGCGTGTATGAAAAGAGGGCAAATTTTGGGGTACAACACATAGCAGTACGCTGGTTCATGCAACCTCTCCATAGTGATCCGAGGAGCTTCGTTGTCCCACTTGACCTTGAACATAGACGACATAGTAGCTAGCGCGTCCGCTAACTGATTCTCTTCTCGTGGGAAATATTCAAAAGTGACCTTTTCAAAGTGTGGAAGCATAGTCAACACATGTTCTTTGTAAGGGATAAGATCCCGGTGCTTCGTGTCCCACTCTCCTTTGATTTGACTTATTACCAAGGCTGAATCCCCGAAAATGCTCAAGAACTTGATCCTCAGATCAATAGTAGCTTTGAGATCTATGATGCATGCTTCATATTCTACCATATTGTTGGTGCAATTGAAACATAACATGACTGTGAAAGGAGTATGACACCCATGTGAGCAACCCCTTCATAGATTGATTTTGAATGATTGCAAATATATATATGAAACACTAAATATATGTGCGCACTATAAAAATATAATATAACATGTTTGAATAAGCCAAAATTACATTTCTCTCATAATGCATCATTATGAGTCGACACATCAAGTTTTGTATCGATACATAGCTTTCTGAAGTCCCTGGAATTGTATCTCAAAACTATTATGTATCGATACAAAAGCTTATGAGTCAATACATAACTCTTTGATGACCCTGGAATATAAATCTAAAAAAACTGCATGCATTGATACATAAATTTCATGCATCGACACATAATATTTTGTTGCCTCTGTAATACTTGTATGAATCGACACAAAACCTTATGTATCGACACAAAACATTCTAATGATCCTGGAAAACGTTTTGAAACTTATATGTATCGATACATAATATCATGTGTCGACTCATACTATGTTTTAAATTCAAAAGTTAAATTTACAATCAGTATGTATCGACACATACACATTATGTGTTGAAGGGTATAAAAGTGTTGGTTCTGTAAAACGCTATAACATGATTTTGTATCGACTCATCCTGTTACATATAACTAACATGAGTCGACACATGACCAACATGCATCGACTCATATCACTTTCTTTTTGACTAACCGTTTTCTATTATAAATATAAGCAAGCATTTCATCAGAAGAGACATAGCAACATAAAAGATTGTGTGCAAAACAATTGTGAGCAACCAGAAGCTTTTCATTCCTTCATCTTCATCATCTTCTCAACCATCTCACATTCAACAACAACAAAGAAAATCAAACATTCTTGTTGAATTGAATCAAGCAGTTTGAGATATCGTTCAGCTGTGTATTGAAGAAGTCTAGCTGAGTTGAAGGTTGAAGAGGAAGCTTCAAGAAATAAACCAGAGGGTTTGTCCTTCAAAAACGGGTGTGTTCTTGAGGGTTTTGTCAGCCATGGTTGCACGAGTCGGATTCAACCGTAGCGAGGGGTTTGGAAATCGGAAGGATTTGAACAAACAGGTCGTGGAAGCAGAGGATCATTCCGTGACTTTGCTGGAAATCTTGATACAGCTCATATCAAGTGGTGGTTCTTACAAGAAGAAGAAGATCATAGGGATTTATTTCTTTCTGTGTAGTGTAACCTTGCTATCAAACATTCAGCATATTGATATAAAAGTTCTCAGTTTCGATTGTGAAATTGAGAGAGAGACGTACCCACACGCGAGGACGACAGTGGGGAACTTCCTTACCAAACTGCCTGCGTATCGTTCTCTCTTTCTTTCTCTTTACAATTTTAAATATTCTATAATTTTGCAATTCAATTGGCGTGCTAAGTTTTAAAGTCTAATGAAAAACATAGTGGCTTAAACATTTTCACCAAATCACCACTATTAAATCATTATACAAGCATACGCCAAGTGTTTGACAAAATTCCTATCAAATTTCTAAATTCATTGGAAATACTGTTTTATGATAAGTGCATTAAAACGTCAAGATTTCTGAGTTGTATATTCATCCATTTCACTTAATAAAAATCCAGCAAAGTTTTCACATGTCAAGTTTTCTAGTAGTTGGTTCAAAGTAGACATAATTGATTCAGGACATTGATTTTCACTGCTTTCAACTCGCTTTGATAAAACAATTTTAAATCCTTGAAAAAGTAAGAGGTGATCTATTCACCCCCCTCTCGATCACTTGCCACACCGTCTAACAAGTGGTATCAGAGCACCGGTTAGCTGGTGCTTTGTATCTACTCGTAACGCTATGGCCTTTGAACCAAATGGGGCATATAATAGAGATCCTGTTTTCAATGGTGAAAACTATGGCTACTGGAAAGACATCATGCGAGTACACATAAATTCCATTGACATGAATGTATTGACTGCCATTCAAAATAGTCCTTTTCAAATCACCATGAGGAATGACGCAGGTGCAATAGTACCTAAACCTGAGGATCAATGGAATGAAATGGATGAAAAGAAATGGTCGTGCGATTGGAGAGGCAGAAATATGATGATCTCAGCACTTGGTGTTGATGAGTATTATAGGGTGTCTCACTGCACGTCCGCTAAAGAAATATGGGACACTTTAGAAATTGTCCATGAAGGCACAATTGAAGTTAAACAATCCCGCATTAATACACTCAATCAAGAGTTCGAGCTCTTTCGCATGAAGCAAGGAGAATCTGTCTCTGACATGCAGAAGAGATTCGTACATCTTGTGAGTCGTTTAAATACACTTGGAAAACCTGTTTCCAATGAAATTGCTACTAATAAAATTTTGAGATGTCTTAGCAGGGAATGGAAACCTAAAGTAACAGCTATCAAGGAAGTAAATGACCTCACTACGCTTACCATTACAACTCTGTTTGGAAATCTGGAAGAACATCAACAAGAATTGCAAAGTCTTGAAAAATACGAAAATAAGAGTAAGAAAGAAAGGAACAAAGACATGGAGGGTGAGAAGAAGTCAATAGCTCTAATGACTTCTAGCTCTAAGTCCTAACCAAAGAGCAAGATGATAATGGCTCAACTAGTGATGAAAATTCTGATGATGAAGAAATGGGACTTTTTGTTCGGAGATACAATAGATTTATCCGAAAGAATGGAATCAAGCACTCCGATAAGAATCTCATAAGCTTTCGAAAACAATCCAAAGAACCAAGGCAAGAAGAAAATAAAAAGCAAAGAGGTAAAGGACCTTGTTACAATTGTGGTAAAGTTGGACACTACAAACCAGACTGTCCAAAGATGAAAAAGGATAAGGGAAAAGCTCCACCAAAGAAGTTCAACAAACAAAGAAGAGCTTATATTGCATGGGAAAGCGATAGTGATTCATCAGACGATGACAGTTCAAGTTGTAGTGATGAAAGTGAAAATTTTTATATCTGATGGCACATACAAAAAATCAATTCTACAACAAGAGAGACAACCACAAAAAACAAGTAAGACAAGCATATCCTAACAACTTTTCTTCTATGACCTTTTCTGAACTAAAGTTAGCTTTTGAAAAACTGCAATACAAAGCTGAAGATGCCTTTAAGAGATTATCCTTCGATAAACAATATTTTCATTTCTCGAGAGTAAAGTCTATAAAGTTGAAAAAGACTTAAAAAGTCTAAAAGCTAGTATTGCAGAAAGTTCAAAAGATAAGGATGTTACAGGATGTATTCCCAGAAGGGAATGTGAAGTTTATCATATTTGGCAGCAAGAGGTTACGAATCTTAATGCCAAATTAGGAAAAGCTTTACAGCCCAAAGTTACTTTTGCAATCGATCCTAAAATTTTTAAGAAAACATTAAATCCACCGTATTCAAAATACTCTTTTGTTAAAAAATTACCAAAGGATACAACGAGCAGAAGTAAAACAATACATCATCATCATCATGGTTTATGCCATTATTGTTGTCACTTTGGACATACCATTGAAAAATGCAAATTTAGGAGGTTCCTTGTTCCTAAAGGCATTTACCAATGGAGGCCTAAAGGCAACCACGTTACCACTTACCCACATGTACCCAATAAAAATTGGGTACCTACCTCTCTCTTTTGATATTGCAGGAAAAATGCCTCACACCCATGGATAGAAGATGGTTTCTAGACAGCGGGTGTTCAAGGCACATGACTGGTGACATATCGCTCTTCATTGACTTCAAGGCAAAGAAGAAAGGATTTGTTACCTATGGAGACAATAACAAATGAGCTATACTCGGTAAAGGTAGTGTAGGTAATCCCTCTATCACTACTATTTCTAATGTCCATTTAGTAGAGGGGCTTAAACACAATTTTATTAATATTAGTCAATTATGTGACAAAGTTTATAAAGTTACCTTCACAAATACTTGTTGCATAATTGAAAATACTGAAAAAGATATTATGTTTAAGGGCATTAGAGTAAACAATGTCTATATGCTTGACCTTTTTTATGTATCCTTAACAAGCACTAAGTGTCTAGTCACCTTGAATGATGATTCATGGCTTTGGCATAGACGCTTAGCGCATGTTAACTTTGATTTGCTTAATAAGGTTGTATCCAAGGATCTAGTAGTAGGTCTTCCAAAGATAAAATTTACAAAGGATCACCTATGTAATGCGTGCCAAATGGGAAAGCAAACAAGGGTCTCTTTCAAATCCAAAAACATGATTTCCACTTCACGACCCCTTGAGCTTCTCCACATGGACCTTTTTGGACCCTCTAGAACAAAAAGTTTAGGAGGAAATTATTATGGTTTTGTTATTGTTGACGACTACTCTAGATTTACTTGGACTATATTCCTTCATAGCAAAAATGAAACTTTTTCTGCTTTTAAGAGTTTTGCAAAACTATCTCAAAATAGAATGGAATTGAAAATAATTGAAATTCGAAGCGATCATGGAGGTGAATTTCAAAACCATCTCTTTGATAAGTACTGTGACAAGCATGTTATTGAGCATAATTTTTCAGCACCTCGAACTCCACAGCAAAATGGAGTTGTGGAGCGCAAAAATCGCGTCTTAGAGGAGCTAGCAAGAACAATGCTCAATGAAGGTGGATTGCCAAAATATTTCTGGGCTGATGCAATTACCACAGCCTGCTATGTTTTAAATAGAATACTAATTCGTCCAATTTTAGATAAAACACCTTATGAAATCTTGAAAGGAAGAAAGCCAAACCCGTCACATTTTCATGTATTCAGTTGCAAATGTTTTGTCCTAAATAATGGAAAAGAAAATCTTGGAAAATTTGATGCAAAAGAAGATGAAGGTATCTTTCTCGGATACTCACAATCAAGCAAAACATATAGGGTATACAATAAACGTCTACTTACAGTCGAGGAGCCAGTTCATGTCTCTTTTGATGAATCTTATCCGAAACGTGTCGGAAAAGGTATTTCTCTTGATGGTGCAGGTGTATCTACTGAAAATATACTCAAAGAAATTGTTGAAGAAAATGTTCAATCCAAAACAATTGATGATAAGGAAGAAAAAGATACAAGCCCTTCAAAAGATGAGGAAGAAGAGCAAATGGAAGCAAATGATCTTCCACTAGCTTGGAAGTCCTCTAAAGACCATCCCATTGAAAACATATTGGGAGACATCTCAAAAGGAGTAATGACTCGCTCCAAGATAAGTAATTTTTGTTATCATTTTGCTTTCGTTTCACAAGTAGAACCTAAGAATGCCAAAGAGGCCTTGATTGATGAATTTTGGCTAATGGCCATGCAAGATGAGCTAAATTAGTTTAAAAGAAATGATGTTTGGGAACTTGTCCCTCGTCCGCGAGACCATCATATCATAGGCACTTGTGATACGGTGGGAGAACTGACTATGAGTTTTGTGTTTGTATTCGCACTTGTTCGGTTGAGCAAGAGTCGCCACCGACTTTTTATTTTATCCTAAAGGAAAGGTTGAAAAAGCACAGCAAAAACCTTTTGAGATATTTCGTGGGTTCGGGGGGTAGATTATGAAAAGGGAAGGTATTAGCACCCTTTTCATCCATGGTTATCCATGGGCTCTTAGTTACTTGGTTTTTAGATCACTTGCCTTGATTTTCGATTGCTTGAAAATGGTGTGTGCTTGTATTTTGAAAATGTTTTTGGAATAGACGCCTTTGTTTCGGCAACCATTGTAATGACTCGTGTTTGAGTATATACAACGGTGTGTATCTTTTCGAAAAGATGTTTCAAATGTTTTTGAGAGTTTGTTTTGAAAGTGTTTTGTGAAGTGTGGTTTTTGAAAAGGAGGCAAGTGTTTTTGCAAGTCGATCTCAAGTAACTAAGAGTTTTGTCTACCCTATTATACTCAAAGGTTTTCTCTATGTTTTCAACCCTTTTTAACAATTTTGTTCCACCATTGAATTTGGTGGACAATCTTGCGTTTAGGATGTTTAACGGGACGGGCGCGGGTCATCGTATGGACCATGAATGCAATGGTGCCAAGTGTCTTTGGCAATTTGCTTTGAAGGGACTATGATCATTTCATTTAGGCAACTTTCGAAAGCGTCATCGAGGGACTTATGATCATTTGAATTTGTTTTGCCAAAGAAACTTGACGTGCAAGCATGGCCCATTTTGGAAGGCAACATGTGGGATTACCCTAGAGGGTGCAAGTGTGATTGTGTATTGATTTCATGTATTTGTCTTGTATTAGGTTATCTAGCGTTTGATTTTATGTACATGCAAACCCTAGGTCTAACCATGGTATAATTGGAAAGCGATAAATTGCAAGAATTTAAAGTCTACGCTATTACAAATAGTATCCGGGAGTGGGGGTACAAATTCACAAATGGGGATGAGACTTTAGGAATGTAGTGTCCAATAGATTACAACCAAATCGAATCGATCAAATGTAAATGTAACGTATAGCAACGTATAAGATAAGCAAATGTGTATAGGAACAATATAAATGTATTTGTATCAAGCGTATAATGTGAAATGTATTGTGTAAGTGTAATTGTTCGTGTATTTGTATGTAATTTATTTACAGGTTATTTAATTGCACAAATTAAATGGAAATAAAATAAATATGCAAGATGCAAAAAAAATGTTTTTTATGTGTATGAAAAAGGTATTTATATATGTCAAGTAAACAAAATAAAAAGTATTAATTCTTGGAGTTTTTATGTTTAGGGAAAAACCCTAATTTTATTAAGTAAATGCATTAATTATTTAATATGTACAATATTTATTTATTATATACAAAAATAAAATAAAAATGAAGTATATTTATAAAAAAGTATTTTTTTGAGGTCAAATATTAATAAAAGAAAAAATGTATGTATTTTTGTATTTTTGTCCTAAATATTCTAATAAATATATATATATTTGTGTTATTTTCTAAATATGTATTATATATACAAAAATAATAATATTTAATATTTATAAAAAATATATATTTTATATAAAATATTTTCAGAAAATAAAATAAAATAAAAATGGAAAATAAAATGGGTTTGCATTATTTTTAGTATTTTTGAATAAAAGTGTATCTATTTATTTATTTATGTACAAAAACTAATCTAAACAAATAAATACCTAATAAATATGAAAATGGTGTAAAAAATATTTTTTATATTTTTAATATTATAAGAAAAAATAAATAAGTCAGAATAAAAAAAGAAATGTCAAAAAATCATTAAAATAAGCAAAATGGGCCTAGGGGGTGTGTAAGCAAAAAAGTGGTGTAAATAGAAATAACCAAACAGGCCCAGCCCACGTGGAGCTTCTTCAACCTCCAGCCATTCTTTGTCCAAAAACGCGCGTTTTGTAACCTGATTCAAACACCTTGATTCCTGGCTTTTTAATGAAAACTCACAACATCAAAAATGTTCAGCATCAAACAACGAATCCATACATACCTAAAACTTGATCTAACTCTAAAAAATGAGAGAGAATTTCTCCATTCCCAAATCTTAACCTAATTTTTTATCAATGTTCAGACATCAAATTCTCATGACACACGTAACATAAATGAAAACTAACTACATGGGCATGTTCAGGGCTATGAATGTGACATATTTTCTTCACAAACCTAAAGCTAACAATGCCTGGATAGAGAGATACGAATTCATAAACTTACCTGTTCAGTTGAAGTTGTATCTGATGATGGAGGTGTCCTCAATGCAAGGTGATGATTGGTACAGCTTCCTTGATGTCCAGGGATGCTATTCCAAGCTTTACTTTGTCTTGAAACCTTTTGAATCGTGCTATAGAACTTCAACTGCAAAACAAGAAAATGAAAATGGTGATGTTGCCTGGGAGTGTTACAGGTCGTGTTTGAGGTTTGGAATAGCTTCAAGGGATATTATGGGATGTGTTTGATGTGTTTTTAGCAAGAATGCATGGAAGGTTTGAGCTATTGAACTCAAACTGCAGCAGATGCTCTGTTTGGACAGTTCAATGGTGATTTTGTGAATGAGAGTTTTTGGGACTTGGTTGGCTCGTGTTCTAGCTCAGAATGGATGTTTAGAATATGTTTGACAAGTTTTCCTAAGGCTTGGTTTGCTCAGATGAAAGTTGTTGGATGATATGCTATGTTTCTTACACTTTAAGCAACAAAAGGCAACTTGGTGTTCTAGACAGGTAGAGGCCCCCCTAATGTGCTACATAACTCAGTCTTGATCAGTGCAATTAGTCCATAAACTTGTTCCAAAGAGATCTTAACTGTACTTGCTTGGATTTGCTTTAGACATAAAGTGTAACTTTTCAAGAATGGTTATTTTACTTTTTCTATAAATGGATTAAACTTGCATATAATGTTTGAACTCATAGAACAACACTTTGGCACAAAGGATTGGCATTAAATTATTGAGTGTTGGATGATATAGAGGCATGTAATCAAGGAAAGCATGCTGAATTCAAAATGGCACAAATGTATGAACATGTAACTTGGCCAAATCAAAAGTGAGTTTTTCCCATATTGCAAAATTCGATTCTCTCTAACCATGAGGTTGTTTGATGAGTTCTTGGACATTTTGGAAAGCTTGGAATGTGTACTACAATCCATATTTGAAGTGCAAATTGAAATGCCAAGTGGAAGTATGTGGAAAATGGTCTTAAAGTTAGGTAAAAACCTTGCCTAAAATAGGTCAAATTTTCTCTATGTTAAGAATGGTTTGGCATGCTTATTCCAAAAATTGTAACTTGAGCTACAAGCTTCTTTTGGGAAAACTTTGTGAATCAAAGTTGTAGATTATGCAATAGGCTACAACTTTCATGTTTTGACTTTTGCTTGAATCCAAATGAATCTTGGTGAGAAAGTGGGGCAAAGTTAGGAAAAAATTAGGGTTTTTCATAACTTAGAAAAATTCTAAGTTATGAAAAATCTTCATTTCAAACCCTAATTTGCAATTCTTGATTTCTTGATGAACAAGTTTCATGATTTGGCATGTTTTGATGAAAAATGAATCTTGACACATGATTTTGACCAAAAAGTCAAAGTTTGACTTTTCAGTATACAGTCAAAATTGATCAATTGATTGGGAAATTCATCTGTCAATCTTGTGCATTTGGGATCTTTTGAACTTGTTGAGCATGTCAAAACAATTCCATGGGGTCCTTGAATCCATATGTGAGCTTGGTTTTCCATTGGCTAGGTCAAACAGTCAAAAATTGCCTTTGTGCAGTCAAAACCCTAAAAATGACCATTTTGCCCTTTTGATGATCTGATCAAATTTCTTGTGGAATTGTGATCCAAACTTGATCAAATGGTCCATGTGAGTTCATAATGTTGATGTGGGTCAATTTTCATGAGATTTGACTGTCAATTGGCCACAGTTGACTTTTTCCCCAATACAGTTGATTTCTAGGTCAACTGTCCAATTAACTGGGCAAAATTTGGAATCAGGACTTGAAACTTGGTATGGATAAGCTTGGGAGTCCAACATGAAGCATGAAAGTCATCTTAGGCAATTTTGGTCAAAACATCTTTGTGCAAACACAAACCCTAATTTGGGTCAACAGTGCAAGGAGAAGTCTTGAGCAGAGGAAACCCTAATTGGATCTTGAGCTCCAAGGGTCTTGTGATGAGAAAATGTTGAGGAAATGGGAGGGCAAATTTTGGGGTACAACAGTTTCCCCTGTTCAATCTTCTTGAACCTGAAGAGTTAGATTGGCAAGTTTGCCTTTCGCGACTTGAAGGTAAAAGAAGATTGGACACTAGAGTGCCCTAAAATTTGCACTCGACGATGTGATGGTAGAGGTGAATGGGCTTAAAGATTCCATTTGGTGATGGGCTTAAAGATGCCATCTGATGCGATAGAATCTTGTCAGGGGATGGGCTTAGAGATGCCATATGAGAATGGGCTTAAAGATGCCATTTCGTGACTATTGGTAGGAGGATGGGCTTATAGATGCCATCTGGTGACGTTGAACTGTATGTCAATGGTGAATGGACGAGCATCAGAAAGGTATCCATGTTTTGGAACATCTCTGAACTGGGGGTCTGAGACAGCAATAGATTTGACATCCGGTGTTGGGAAGAATCCGTAAACTGTTTTCCGAAGCCTGAAGGAGGAACCGGTGTAGGGTTTCCTGATGATGAGTCCGTGTGAAACTGCATCTGGGTGAATCTAGAATAAGTATCAGAATGTCGCCATGTCTGGGTCACATCTGAACTACTTCTGAGTGAATCTGGAATAAGTATCAGAATGTCGCCATGTCTGGGTCACATCTGAACTACTTCTGAGTGAATCTGGAATAAGTATCAGAATGTCGCCATGTCTGGGTCACATCTGAACTATTTCTGGATGAATCTCGGGAGATGATCTTTGTCTGTCGACTGATCTTACCTAAAAAGGTAAAGGGTTAGTTGTATGCAATGTTATGATGTATGATGCAATGTATGTGACATCAATGTTTATGATATGAATGTAATGGATGCGCATGTAAGCTGATGAGCTATCTTGCTGAGGATAAATGAATCCCAGATGGCCGAAGATAAAAGAATCTTGACTGCTGCCGGGGAGAACAATTCCTTGGCTGCTGCTGTGGAGGGCAAGAATCTCTTGATTGCTGAAAATGAGAAGTCTTGGGACCATTGTTGGGGAAATCAGAAGCTTGGGTTGTATGCCAAACTACTGGGGAATCCTGTCTTGAGGAGATCTTCACCAGAGAATATTCGAATATTTTGTGGGGAACTGAGAATGAGAGTCTTCAATCTGCTTGGGGATTGATAGTTGGAAGTTTTAGCTCCACTGGGGATATTGAAACTTGATTCTGAGGGGAATTAGGTTTTGGAAGGTTCTCTGGCTGGGCATTCCGAGAGTCCTCTGATTGCTGCAGGTGTTGGTCTGGAATAAGTTACTGAACGTCGCCATCTCTGGGTCACATCTGAACTATTTCTGGAAGCAGGCTTGGATAAGTTATAGAATGTCGCCAAAATCTTGGGTCACATCTTGAACTATATCATGAATGAAAATCTGAATAAGTTGCGGAATGTCGCCGAATCAGGGTCACATCTTGAACTATATCGAGAAGGAAATCTTGAATAAGTTACGGAATGTCGCCGAATCAGGGTCACATCTGAACTATATCTAGAAGGAAATCTTGAATAAGTTATAGAATGTCGCCATCTCTGGGTCACATCTTGAACTATATCTTGATGCAAGTTTGAATGAGTTATAGAATGTCGCCAAATCTTGGGTCACATCTTGAACTATATCTAGAAGGAAATCTTGAATAAGTTATAGAATGTCGCCAAATCTGGGTCACATCTTGAACTATATCTTGAAGGAAGTCTGAATGAGTTATAGAATGTCGCCAAATCTTGGGTCACATCTTGAACTATATCTAGAAGGAAGTTTGAATGAGTTATAGAATGTCGCCATCTCTGGGTCATATCTTGAACTATATCTTGAAGGAAGTCTGAATGAGTTATAGAATGTCGCCAAATCTTGGGTCACATCTTGAACTATATCTAGAAGGAAGTTTGAATGAGTTATAGAATGTCGCCATCTCTGGGTCATATCTTGAACTATATCTTGAAGGAAGTCTGAATGAGTTATAGAATGTCGCCATCTCTGGGTCATATCTTGAACTATATCTAGAAGGAAGTTTGAATGAGTTATAGAATGTCGCCATCTCTGGGTCATATCTTGAACTATATCTTGAAGGAAGTCTGAATGAGTTATAGAATGTCGCCATCTCTGGGTCATATCTTGAACTATATCTTGAAGGAAGTCTGAATGAGTTATAGAATGTCGCCAAATCTTGGGTCACATCTTGAACTATATCTTGAAGGAAGTCTGAATGAGTTATAGAATGTCGCCATCTCTGGGTCACATCTTGAACTATATCATGTCTGAAGTCTGAATGAGTTATAGAATGTCGCCAAATCTTGGGTCACATCTTGAACTATATCATGTCTTTTGAGGTGATAAGGAAATTGTTGAACACTTTTGACATTCGAATGCCCCAAGTGGTGATGAAGGAGTCTTGAATCAGATTACTCTGCATATTGAGAGATTTCTTGAAATCTTGACTGGACTGCCTCAGGTTAACTGAACTTCGAAAGATCTATTGGACCTTGACTGGACTGCCCCAGGTTAATTGGATGGTGACATGTCGTTCCCCTTGTTGATAGGAGATTTGTAAAGGAAGTGTCGTCCTTTTGAAGTGATTTTGCTCACTGAGAGAGTTTTCGTTCCTCCGAACATTCGCTGTATGAAATTCTTCGCTGTCAAACAAAAAGCCAAATGCAGATAGTGATATTCAAGTAATGCAAAGTTTATGTTTGTCTCGAAGTTTTGAAAAATGCGTTTTCTAGCAGAAAACTTTTTTTATAAGACAGATCAACACAAGATTTAGAGCAAAGCCTTACAGGAGTCAGGATACCTTTTGTAACAGTATGCTTTCGAACTAACCCATGCTTCAATTAGGACTTTTGAAGGGTTTTAACGTGGCTTGGTTCACGGTTTAAGAAACAAAGGATAAAGGCTCAAAGTATATTTGTACCCACCCGCTCTTCGTGATGTTCTCCAACCTAAGCTCAGTTAATTGTGCGTCATACTCTGTTTTGAGTTCGGAACGACTTTTGGGCGATGGTTCACCAGTTGAATTTGGGGAGACAGTCATCATCTCCTTTTTTTTCTTTTTCAACATTTTTCATGTTGTTGAGTATTTTGTAATGACCTCACTATTTTGATTTTGATTTGTTATCCCTAACTTTTTCTTGACTGTTCCCATTTTTCGAGATTACAGTCAGCGGGATGCCCCAACTTTCTTAAGCCTCCTTTACAGGTTTTGTCTCAGTGGGCTTTTTCTCTTTTGAGAGATTGACTGTCTATGTGATAGGGAACCACCCTTGTCTTTTGATTACAAAGGAATGCTTTTCTTTTTTCTTTGACGTCGTTCGTTGTGTTACGAACTGAGAGTTTGCGACTTCAATGCGCACTTAACTGAGATACTACCCTGCCCCGGGTTTATATCAAAGGTTTTGATTGTTTAGAACAGAAAACTCCTACTTCTTTGGCTCGAAGGGGTTGACTAGGGATTATCTTCCTTATAACTCCAGTGTTTGGGAATTGAAAGAAATGCCTGTACATCATCAGCAAGGTCTGTTCAAAAGCATACTGTATAAGATCATGGTATTGTTTCGTCATCCTCCCTCTAAAGACTTGCAGCTTTTTATCAAGAGTCAGATGTCATAAAGAAAAGCATAAGAGTAGTGAAACGAATGGATGAATTCAAGACAAACATATGCAATGCATTAATGAAAACAGAGTTTAACATCAACAGATAATTGTTTGACAGCAAAAGAAATTACAACTTTGAAAATTCAAAATGAAGCAAAAGTCTTTCAGTTTGAGCCTCATCACTTCAGGTGGAGAACCCCTTAACGGAAGATTTTCATCTCGCCGTCTGGCATGAATTCCAGCACTCCAATGTCGATCAGATCTTGAATCTTGTTCTTCAAGGCCCAACAGTCGTTGGTGTCGTGTCCCGGGCTGTAGGAGTGGTAAACACAAAATGCATTGGGATGATAGTTAGGAGAGGAGGTATTGAGCTTCTGAGGAGGATCCCTTAGGGTAAGCAGGTTGACCTCCAACATGCGCTTCAGTATGAAGAATGATGGTATTTCAGTCTCCTTGAACTGTCTTCCCGACGTTTCTTGCTTACGCCGATTACCCCGTTGACGCTGACGAGGTTGTTGATGGGCTTGTGACCCTGAAGCAAGCGAAGGAGCCTTCCCCTTGTCTTCTTGAGTGGATGGAGGCTGAGCGGTGACTTGCTCTTCAACCTCAGATGTTTGCCCCAATTGGTTGTTTGGAAGTAGTTGGCGGACAAGAACTCTGAGTTCCTCTTGTCTTTGAGATAGGTCTTGGATGAGAGCCATCTGGCCCACTAACTGCCCCATCACTCGGGTCCTCAAAGTTGTCAGATCAAACTGCAGCTCCGCAAGCTGATCACTCCTGGCATTGTTTGAATTCTCCAAGCCCTTTGTGAGGAGAGCTTTCATTTCTTCTTGCCCCAGAGACAAGTTCAGGAACATCTCCTGTAGCTGAGCAGTCTGGTCTTGGATGTCTTTGACAGACCTTTCTAGAGCCATCTCTTACTGAAATAAACAGCAGGAGAGTAAGGAAACCTGAAAAAGGAAAAACTGTCAAAATGCAATGCATGATATGTGGATGCATGCTTTCAAGGATCTCTTGGGGTAAACACAAGAAAATGTTAGAGGTTGAACTTTGATCTTGGATTGGAGAACTTTGCACCGGTGGATTTCTTTCCACTAGAATCAAGCTCACCATGTCGAGTGGGTCATCGCCACTGATTCAAGTTGTTGCACTTGATCTTTGTTTGGAGAACTGTGCACTGGTGGATGTCTTTCCACGAGAATCAAGCTCACCATGTCGAGTGGGTCATAGCCACTGATTCAAGTTATTGTACTTGATCTTTGATTGGTATTGGTTAGAGGAGAAACCTCTTGCCCCTTGGTAGACGTCTGGTTCAACGTAACCCTGCATCAAAAGAACCCTCGAGATCCTTGAAATGGTTATTGAAAATGCTATGGTATGATGTTATGATGTTATGTACATGTATGCAAAAAAGCAAGTGAGGGTATATACAGACAAACATATTCACACAAAGCAAACAAGTCCTTAGGTTTAGGCTTGCATGAGGTTCAGGTACTACCCTCTTTCAGTTTCGTTGGTTAAAACCTGTCCTATCAAAAGTAACCGGGGTCTAGAGGATCTCAAATCATTGGCTACCCTCGATCGGTCATAACTCCAACATCGCTATCTTTTCTTGCGGCCGGAACCATCGCGAGAGTTTAGCCTCAATGAGTGTAGCATACTGCTACTGTTCTAATGGCCAAGTTGGGTCAATTTAGGGTTCTAAGGTCGGTTGGTGCTTAATGACTCCTTGGAAGACCCATATTCTCCCCGTTTCAACACGAGGGATATCGGTACAGACCAAGGCGCCACACCAACGTAGCCACTGCTTCACCCATGTCGGTATACGCCGGACAGGTCCCTCACAGATTATGCTACCTAAAAGGGTATTCCCCAGATTCGGGTTAGGATCTATGAAACTCCGATGCAAAGCCCACAAATGTAAAAGAAAACAAAGCAATCAATTGAAAACAAAGGTGATCTAAACCCTAAGGTAACCCCACTTTTAAGTTGTCCCCAGCAGAGTCGCCAGTTCTGTGATACGGTGGGAGAACTGACTATGAGTTTTGCGTTTGTATTTGCACTTGTTCGGTTGAGCAAGAGTCGCCACCGACTTTTTATTTTATCCTAAAGGAAAGGTTGAAAAAGCACAGCAAAAACCTTTTGAGATATTTCGTGGGTTCGGGGGGTAGATTATGAAAAGGGAAGGTATTAGCACCCTTTTCATCCATGGTTATCCATGGGCTCTTAGTTACTTGGTTTTTAGATCACTTGCCTTGATTTTCGATTGCTTGAAAATGGTGTGTGCTTGTATTTTGAAAATGTTTTTGGAATAGACGCCTTTGTTTCGGCAACCATTGTAATGACTCGTGTTTGAGTATATACAACGGTGTGTATCTTTTCGAAAAGATGTTTCAAATGTTTTTGAGAGTTTGTTTTGAAAGTGTTTTGTGAAGTGTGGTTTTTGAAAAGGAGGCAAGTGTTTTTGCAAGTCGATCTCAAGTAACTAAGAGTTTTGTCTACCCTATTATACTCAAAGGTTTTCTCTATGTTTTCAACCCTTTTTAACAATTTTGTTCCACCATTGAATTTGGTGGACAATCTTGCGTTTAGGATGTTTAACGGGACGGGCGCGGGTCATCGTATGGACCATGAATGCAATGGTGCCAAGTGTCTTTGGCAATTTGCTTTGAAGGGACTATGATCATTTCATTTAGGCAACTTTCGAAAGCGTAATCGAGGGACTTATGATCATTTGAATTTGTTTTGCCAAAGAAACTTGACGTGCAAGCATGGCCCATTTTGGAAGGCAACATGTGGGATTACCCTAGAGGGTGCAAGTGTGATTGTGTATTGATTTCATGTATTTGTCTTGTATTAGGTTATCTAGCGTTTGATTTTATGTACATGCAAACCCTAGGTCTAACCATGGTATAATTGGAAAGCGATAAATTGCAAGAATTTAAAGTCTACGCTATTACAAATAGTATCCGGGAGTGGGGGTACAAATTCACAAATGGGGATGAGACTTTAGGAACGTAGTGTCCAATAGATTACAACCAAATCGAATCGATCAAATGTAAATGTAACGTATAGCAACGTATAAGATAAGCAAATGTGTATAGGAACAATATAAATGTATTTGTATCAAGCGTATAATGTGAAATGTATTGTGTAAGTGTAATTGTTCGTGTATTTGTATGTAATTTATTTACAGGTTATTTAATTGCACAAATTAAATGGAAATAAAATAAATATGCAAGATGCAAAAAAAATGTTTTTTATGTGTATGAAAAAGGTATTTATATATGTCAAGTAAACAAAATAAAAGGTATTAATTCTTGGAGTTTTTATGTTTAGGGAAAAACCCTAATTTTATTAAGTAAATGCATTAATTATTTAATATGTACAATATTTATTTATTATATACAAAAATAAAATAAAAATGAAGTATATTTATAAAAAAGTATTTTTTTGAAGTCAAGTATTAATAAAAGAAAAAATGTATGTATTTTTGTCCTAAATATTCTAATATATATATATATATATATATATATATATATATATATATATATATATATATATATATATTTGTGTTATTTTCTAAATATGTATTATATATACAAAAATAATAATATTTAATATTTATAAAAAAAGTATATTTTATATAAAATATTTTCAGAAGATAAAATAAAATAAAAATGGAAAATAAAATGGGTTTGCATTATTTTTAGTATTTTTGAATAAAAGTGTATCTATTTATTTATTTATGTACAAAAACTAATCTAAACAAATAAATACCTAATAAATATGAAAATGGTGTAAAAAATATTTTTTATATTTTTAATATTATAAGAAAAAATAAATAAGTCAGAATAAAAAAAGAAATGTAAAAAAATCATTAAAATAAGCAAAATGGGCCTAGGGGGTGTGTAAGCAAAAAAGTGGTGTAAACAGAAATAACCAAACAGGCCCAGCCCACGTGGAGCTTCTTCAACCTCCTGCCATTCTTTGTCCAAAAACGCGCATTTTGTAACCTGATTCAAACACCTTGATTCCTGGCTTTTTAATGAAAACTCACAACATCAAAAATGTCCAGCATCAAACAACGAATCCATACATACCTAAAACTTGATCTAACTCTCAAAAATGAGAGAGAATTTCTCCATTCCCAAATCTTAACCTAATTTTTTATCAATGTTCAGACATCAAATTCTCATGACACACGTAACATAAATGA
This sequence comes from Vicia faba, assembly GCA_948472305.1. Lineage (NCBI taxonomy): Eukaryota > Viridiplantae > Streptophyta > Magnoliopsida > Fabales > Fabaceae > Vicia > Vicia faba. Next base: position 1,040,132,916 of record OX451740.1, read on the forward strand.
AAACTAACTACATAGGCATGTTCAGGGCTATGAATGTGACATATTTTCTTCACAAACCTAAAGCTAACAATGCTTGGATAGAGAGATATGAATTCATGAACTTACCTGTTCAGTTGAAGTTGTATCTGATGATGGAGGTGTCCTCAATGCAAGGTGATGATTGGTACAGCTTCCTTGATGTCCAGGGATGCTATTCCAAGCTTTACTCTGTCTTGAAACCTTTTGAATCGTGCTATAGAACTTCAACTGCAAAACAAGAAAATGAAAATGGTGATGTTGCCTGGGAGTGTTACAGGTCGTGTTTGAGGTTTGGAATAGCTTCAAGGGATATTATGGGATGTGTTTGATGTGTTTTTAGCAAGAATGCATGGAAGGTTTGAGCTATGGAACTCAAACTGCAGCAGATGCTCTGTTTGGACAGTTCAATGGTGATTTTGTGAATGAGAGTGTTTGGGACTTGGTTGGCTCGTGTTCTAGCTCAGAATGGATATTTAGAATATGTTTGACAAGTTTTCCTAAGGCTTGGTTTGCTCAGATGAAAGTTGTTGGATGATATGCTATGTTTCTTACACTTTAAGCAACAAAAGGCAACTTGGTGTTCTAGACAGGTAGAGGCCCCCCTAATGTGCTGCATAACTCAGTCTTGATCAGTGAAATTAGTCCATAAACTTGTGCCAAAGAGATCTTAACTGTACTTGCTTGGATTTGCTTTAGACATAAAGTGTAACTTTTCAAGAATGACTATTTTACTTTTTCTATAAATGGATTAAACTTGCATATAATGTTTGAACTCATAGAACAACACTTTGGCACAAAGGATTGGCATTAAATTATTGAGTGTTGGATGGTTTAGAGGCCTGTAATCAAGGAAAGCATGCTGAATTCAAAATGGCACAAATGTATGAACATGTAACTTGGCCAAATCAAAAGTGAGTTTTTCCCATATTGCAAAATTCGATTCTCTCTAACCATGAGGTTGTTTGATGAGTTCTTGGACATTTTGGAAAGCTTGGAATGTGTACTACAATCCATATTTGAAGTGCAAATTGAAATGCCAAGTGGAAGTATGTGGAAAATGGTCTTAAAGTTAGGTAAAAACCTTGCCTAAAATAGGTCAAATTTTCTCTATGTTAAGAATGGTTTGGCATGCTTATTCCAAAAATTGTAACTTGAGCTACAAGCTTCTTTTGGGAAAACTTTGTGAATCAAAGTTGTAGATTATGCAATAGGCTACAACTTTCATGTTTTGACTTTTGCTTGAATCCAAATGAATCTTGGTGAGAAAGTGGGGCAAAGTTAGGAAAAAATTAGGGTTTTTCATAACTTAGAAAAATTCTAAGTTATGAAAAATCTTCATTTCAAACCCTAATTTGCAATTCTTGATTTCTTGATGAACAAGTTTCATGATTTGGCATGTTTTGATGAAAAATGAATCTTGACACATGATTTTGACCAAAAAGTCAAAGTTTGACTTTTCAGTATACAGTCAAAATTGATCAATTGACTGGGAAATTCATCTGTCAATCTTGTGCATTTGGGATCTTTTGAACTTGTTGAGCATGTCAAAACAATTCCATGGGGTCCTTGAATCCATATATGAGATTGGTTTGCCATTGGCTAGGTCAAACAGTCAAAAATTGCCTTTGTGCAGTCAAAACCCTAAAAATGACCATTTTGCCCTTTTGATGATCTGATCAAATTTCTTGTGGAGTTGTGATCCAAACTTGATCAAATGGTCCATGTGAGTTCATAATGTTGATGTGGGTCAATTTTCATGAGATTTGACTGTCAATTGGCCACAATTGACTTTTTCCCCAATACAGTTGATTTCTAGGTCAACTTCCAATTGACTGGGCAAAATTTGGAATCAGGACTTGAAACTTGGTATGGATAAGCTTCGGAGTCCAACATGAAGCATGAAAGTCATATTAGGCAATTTTGGTCAAAACATCTTTGTGCAAACACAAACCCTAATTTGGGTCAACAGTGCAAGGAGAAGTCTTGAGCAGAGGAAACCCTAATTGGATCTTGAGCTCCAAGGGTCTTGTGATGAGAAAATGTTGAGGAAATGGGAGGGCAAATTTTGGGGTACAACAGCACTAAATGGGTTTTTAGAAATAAACTTGATGAAAACGGAATGATAACCCGCAATAAAGCACGCTTGGTAGCACAAGGGTATAACCAAGAGGAGGGCATTGATTATGAGGAGACTTATGCTCCAGTTGCTCGCCTTGAGGCTATACGTCTTTTGCTCGCTTATGGGTGTGCAAAAGATTTTAAGCTTTATCAAATGGATGTAAAGAGTGCCTTTCTTAACGGAGTCATAAATGAAGAAGTGTATGTCTCACAACCTCCCGGTTTTGAAAATAACGAATATCTAGATCATGTATTTAAATTAAAACGAGCTTTATATGGTATTAAACAGGCTCCTCGGGTCTGGTATGAAAGACTTAGTAAATTTCTACTTGATCATGGCTATTCAAGAGGTCAAGTGGACACTACTCTTTTCATTAAACGTAAAGGAAAGCACATCCTTTTAGTTCAAATATACGTAGATGACATTATTTTTGGTTCAACTAATCTACACTTGGTCGAGGAATTTTCCAAAGTCATGCAGGGTGAATTTGAGATGAGCCTCATGGGGGAGCTAAACTACTTTCTCGGTCTCCAAATAAAGCAGCTCAATGAAGGCACAATTATATGTCAAACAAAATATTGCCAAGAGTTGCTTAAACGATTTGGGATGAACAACTCTAAACCAATTGATACTCCCATGCCTACCAATGGAAATTTAGACAAGGATGAACATGGTAAGAGTGTCGAACTTGTTTTCAAACTCTTTAATAAGTTGGCATAGCAAAAAGCAAGTTTTTGTCGCTTTGTCAACTGCTGATGCTGAATACGTTGCAGCCGGTAGCTGTTGTGCTCAGATCTTATGGCTGAAGCAACAATTACAAGACTACGATATTCCATTAAAACGTATTCCAATCAAATGTGACAATACAAGTGCTATAAATCTCACTAAGAATCCAGTTTTACACTCACGCACTAAACACATAGAAATTAGACATCACTTTCTACGCGATCATGTTGAAAAGGAGGATGTTATGTTTGAGCATGTTGATACTAAAAATCAACTTGCTGACATCTTTACAAAACCACTTGCAACAGACCTCTTCTTCAACATCCGCCGTGAGCTAGGGATTTTAGATCTCTCATACGTGATGTCCTAAACATATATGTAATTGAAATATATCTATGTCACACCATACTGTTAAGATGTGCTTTTTCAGCGTTAGTACGTGTGTTCACTTATCTAATCAAACGAGGTAATATCCTTCCTATCTTCACCCTCAATCACTTATAAGTTGATCTAAATGTTCACTGAAAATGTCTTCGTATAATTCTTTTACATAAATTGTTTGAATTTGACATATACAATTTACATCATATCATTAGGCATGCATAACACACTTTAGATAAGTCATTTTTTTGGGTATGATACCATATTCCCTTGTTAGCAAGAAACTGTATAAAAACTGCCAAATCTGTCAAAATCCATATTCCCTTGACTCACTCATTTTGTTTCTTTCAAGTGCTTGTATAGATGTCTCTTTAAAAAATTTTATCGTGCTTATGTAATCTAACTTTTTATCTGCCAAAGCATTACTTTTAACATGATTACTTTATGTTTCTTCTGCTATTTACTCACTTATTCATAACTTTATGCCTGGAATTCTGTGTGAATGCCAAGTCCATTGACCGCTGAAATTGTATATAAATTTTCCTATGTGCTGAGTTTCTTGAAAATGTTGCTTATTCTCTTTTTGATATGGTCAAAGTGGGAGAAGAAGAGTGTGTCAGTGAAGATTGTGCTTGTATTAGGAAGAAGATACACAAACTCAGGGGGATCAAGCGTTTTTCATTCACACTATATCACGACACATCATCAGATATTTACCATCATCAAAAATGGGGAGTTTGTGAGCAACCCCTTCATAGATTGATTTTGAATGATTGCAAATATATATATGAAACACTAAATACATTTGTGCACTATAAAAATATAATATAACATGTTTGAATAAGCCAAAATTACATTTATCTCATAATGCATCATTATGAGTCGACACATCAAGTTTTGTATTGATACATAGCTTTCTGAAGTCCCTGGAATTGTATCTCAAAACTATTATGTATCGATACAAAAGCTTATGAGTCGATACATAACTCTTTTATGAACCTGGAATGTAAATCTAAAAACTGCATGCATCGATACATAAATTTCATGCATCGACACATAATATTTTGTTGCCCCTGTAATACTTGTATGAATCGACACAAAACCTTATGTATCGACACAAAATATTCTGATGATCCTGGAAAACATTTTGAAAATTATATGTATTGATACATAATATCATGTGTCGACTCATACTATAATTTAAATTCAAAAGTTAAATTTACATTCAGTATGTATCGACACATACGCATTATGCGTCGACGAGTATAAAAGTGTTGGTTCTGTAAAACGCTATAACATGATTTTGTATCGACTCATCCTGTTACATATAACTAACATAAGTCGACACATGACCAACATGCATCGACTCATATCACTTTCTTTTTGACTAACTGTTTTCTGTTATAAATATAAGCAAGCATTTCATCAGAAGAGACATAGCAACATAAAAGATTGTGTGCAAAACAATTGTGAGCAACCAGAAGCTTTTCATTCCTTCATCTTCATCATCTTCTCAACCATCTTACATTCAACAACAAAAAAGAAAATCAAACATCCTTGTTGAATTGAATCAAGCGGTTTGAGATACCGTTCAGCTGTGTATTGAAGAAGTCTAGCTGAGTTGAAGGTTGAAGAGGAAGCTTCAAGAAATAAACCAGAGGGTTTATCCTTCAAGAACGGGTGTGTTCTTGAGGGTTTTGTCAGCCACGGTCGAACGAGTCAGATTAAGCCGAAGCGAGGGGTTTGGAAATTGGAAGGATTTGAACAAACAGGTCGTGGAAGCGGAGGATCATTCAGTGACTTTGCAGGAAATCTTGATACAGCTCATATCAAGTGGTGGTTCTTACAAGAAGAAGATCATAGGGATTTCTTTCTTTCTGTGTAGTGTAACCTTGCTATCAAACATTCAGCATATTGATATAAAAGTTCTCAGTTTTGATTGTGAAATTGAGAGGGAGACGTACCCAGACGCGAGGACGACAGTGGGGAACTTCCTTATCAAACTACCTGCGTATCGTTCTCTCTTTCTTTCTCTTTACAATTTTACATATTCTATAATTTTGCAATTCAATTGGCGTGCTAAGTTTTACAGTCTAATGATAAACATAATGGCTTAAATATTTTCACCAAATCACCACTATTAAATAATTATACAAGCATACGCCAAGTGTTTGACAAAATTCCTATCAAATTTCTAAATTCATTGGAAATACTGTTTTATGATAAGTGCATTGAAACGTCAAGATTTATGAGTTGTATATTCATCCATTTCATTTAATAAAAATCCAGCAAAGTTTTCACATGTCAAGTTTTCTAGTAGTCGGTTCAAAGTAGACGAAATTGATTCGGGACATTGATTTTCACTGCTTTCAACTCGCTTTGATAAAACAATTTTAAATCCTTGAAAAAGTAAGAGGTGATTTATTCACCCCCCTTCTCGATCACTTGCCACATCGTCTAACAACCCCTCAGGAGATATGATTACAACACCGATGCCATTGCCAAGTGCGTTGGAGGCTCCATTAAAAACCATAGTCCATCGGAATCCTTCCTCAGGTCCTTCATCCAGTCCAGGTTCTTCACAGTCAGTCACTAACATAATGTTCTCATCTAGGAATTCAAAGTTCATGGATTGTTAGTCATCCACAGCCTGATGATCCAAATGATTAGCTAGTACACTTCCCTTGATTTCTTTCTAGGTTGTGTGTTAGATATCATATTCAGTCAGGATCATTTTCCATCTTGCTATTCTTCCAGAGAGAGCAGGCTTCTCGAAGATGTACTTGATCGGATCCATCTTAGATATCAACAAAGTAGTGTGGGTCAACATATACTGTCTTAGTCGGAGAGCAGCCCATGCCAAAGCGCAGTAAGTTTTCTCGAGCAGTGAGTATCTTGTCTCACAATTGATAAACTTTTTGCTAAGGTAATATATTGCATGCTCTTTTGGACCGGACTCGTCATGCTGCCCCATCACACACCCCATTGAATTATCTAACATTGTTAAGTACATTATCAAAGGTCTTCCTTCAATCAGAGGCATCAGAATTGGAGGATCTTGAAGTTATTCTTTGATTCTCTCGAAGGAAGTCTGGAATTCGTTATTCCATTTTACCACTTGATTTTTCTTCAGGAGTTTGAAGATTGGCTCACAAGTAGCAGTTAAATGGGAAATGAATCTGGTAATGTAATTTAGGCGTCCTAAGAAGCCTTTGACCTCCTTCTCTGTACGAGGAGCCGACATCTCTTGTATAGCCTTCACTTTTGCACGGTCTTCCAGAATGCCCTTATCACTGACAATGAAACTTAGCTGTTTACCAGACCTCACCCCGAAGGTGCACTCGGATTTAACCTCAACTTGTACGTCTTCAACCTATCAAACAACTTTTGTAGATGATCAAGGTGCTCTTCCTCAGTTTGAGACATGGCTATCATGTCATCAACATAGACCTCTATCTCCTGGTGAATCATGTCATGAAACAAAGCTACCATGGTTCAATGATAGGTTGCCCCGGTGTTCTTCAACCCAAACGACATCACTTTGTAGCAGAAAGTGCCCCATTGTGTGACGAAGGTTGTTTTCTCCATGTCTTCGGGTGCCATCTTGATCTAATTGTAACCAGAGAAATCGTCCATGAAGGAAAAGATCTTGTGCTGCACGGTGTTGTCAACCAGAATGTCAACATGGGGAAGCGGAAAGTCATCCTTGGGGCTTGCCCTATTCAAATCTCTGTAGTCCATACACATCCGTACTTTGCCGTCCTTTTTAGGCACCAGGACTACGTTAGAAACCCATTGGGGATAAGAGCTGATAGCTAGGAACCCAGTGTTGAATTATCTCATAACCCCTGCTTTGATCTTCTCTGACATTTCAGGGCGCATACGACAAACCTTCTGCTTTACTGAAGGGCAATATTCTTTAGTTGACAGACGATGAACCACAATATTCGTGTCTAGTCCTGGCATATCTTCATATGACCAGGCGAATATCTCAACATAATCATGCAACATCTATATCAACCTCTGTTTGACACGAAACTCCAAATTTGCACCTATCTTAACCTCTTTTCTGTTCTCTTCTGTGCCCAAATTCACTTTCTCAATTGGCTCTTCATGAGGTTGTATAGCCCTTTCTTCCTACTGTAGAAGTCTGGCAAGTTCTCCGGGTACCTCACAATCTTCCTCACCTTCGTCCTCGGCTTGGTTGATTGGATTTTCAAAGTCATAACCGGCAATAGCAGAACTGTTATTAATGGGATCCAGAGTGTATATGGATATGCAGTTGGTACGTGGGTGTGTGTAAGAGCATAGCTGTATAGACAAAGTAAAAAGCAGAAAAGAAAAACAGAGAGCGCAAAATTTGTATGCGTAAACATCTAATGCTTTATTAATGCCATATAAAATTGAAACATGATAACCCTCACAAACAAACCATTGTTCCCCGGGTAAGACACATGGCCATAGAGTTTATATTGTTTATTACATATCCAAAAAACAAGAAAGAAAATTACTTCTGAATAAAAGTAATTGGTACAAAGTCTTTTGTCGTCTAGTTACTGAGTTCATCGTTGGTAGTAGGAAAGATCCAGCTATCCATGTCATCGTCACCATCACTGTCTTCTAGAGAGTTGACCCCGTGATTGTTGATGCGTAGGGGAGGTCTTCCAGCATGAGCATGATGAATAACCCTTTGAGCCCTTGAAGAGAAACCCAAACCAAACTTATCAGACTTGTATGGAATATTAGGGAGCTGACCCCAGATGGTAGACCCACCTTCTTCAATAACTGCTTTTGCATCCTTAAGAGAAGCCATATTCAAGGGAGGTCTGGTGATCTTTGGCATATTGGTGACAACTTCAGTTGCAACCATAGTCTGAGGTATCTCTTCGAAGTTTTGACACGGAGTCTCGATGAACTCGTAATCCATTTCCATGTACCTGAAGGAGTTCAGGTGACTGACCATGTATTCTTCTTCACCGTGTACCGTGACAATATTTCCTCTTACCAGGTATTTCATCATTTGATGCAGAGTAGACGTGACAGCTCCCGCCCCATGGATCCAAGGGCGACCCAATAAACAAGAATAAGATAGTCTGATATCCATCACGTAAAAGGTGGAGTCAAAGGTATGAGAACCAACTTTAATGGGGATGTCCACCTCCCCGTGCACCATTCTCTTCGAACCATCGAAATCCCTCACTACTATGTTGCTGGGTTTCAAGGTCAAACCTTCACAATCTAATCAATCCAAAGCCTTCTTGGGCAGCACGTTCAATGAGGAACCAGTATCTACCCGGACATGGGCCAAAGTAGTGCCCCGACATTAGACGGAAACATGTAGCGCATCATTGTGTTTTCTCCCTTTGGGTGTCAGATCAGCATCAGATAAACCCAAACCATTGTTAGTCGTCAAACTAGCCACACAATCTTCAAATTGGTCAGCAGAGGTTTCTTGTGGCACATGGGCAGTCTTAAGGAACTTCACCAAAGCCTTTGCATGAGCTTCAGAGCATAACAGTAAGGCTAGCATAAAAATATTTGAAGCGGTCTGCCCCAACTGTTTGACCATATTGTAGTTACTTTTCTTGATAATCTCTAAAATTTCTTCCATTTCTTTCTTGGAAGCCTCTGGGATAGATACTGACCGCGCCTTCATCTGGATAGGCTCAGTCAATATGTCTTTACCCTGAGTCTCGGCCGTCTCGATGATAGGGGTGTCAGCGGGGGTAATTACAGGAATTACAGTAGTGGTTTCAGTAGGAACAAAAGTAGGAATGATCACAGGACCAGTAACAGCTTTCGAAGGAGAAATCTCGGAGGAGAACACTCTTCCACTTCTTGTTATTTTGCTGGTTCCCACAATATTGCTAATGTCGGGATTAGCATCTTCAGAAACCTGGTCTTCAACAGCCAACAGGTCTTGCTTGACGCCGTGGTAGTAGACATCACCCCCATAGTTCCAGGGAACAGTTTTGTCCGAGGAGTACGAGATTGGCCCTGGCATGGTGATAATCAAAGGAGCCAACTTCAGAGCAGATGTAATCCTGACGGGTCTTTTGGTAGAGACCCTGGGAGGATTGGCGGAAATGGTTATTATTGAAACATCCTTGCACGAAATAGTTGGAACGGGAGTCTTTTCAAACAAAATCTCTCTATCGTCCATCAGGCGCTGAACACCTGCCTTCAACAAATGACAAACGACTGGTAGAGATAAACATGTGTGGCAACCTTCGCCACAACCCAGAAATAAACCGGCCTTCAACAAGTTCCACTTGACGGTCAGGAGAGGGGTAACAAATTCCTCAACAGAAGTAACAAACATATCATCTTCAATAGTGTTAACACCACGACCATGTTTGAGCATAGGAGCAGTGATAACATTGGGGATCTCAGGGGCGTCAAATTCAATTTCCTTCGCCTCGAGAAGGTCTTGCACCTTGTTTTTCAAAGCCAACAATTGTTTGTATCATGACTTGGACTTTCTGAATGGTAAGCACAGCGAGAATTAAGATTGTAACAAGGAGAGGCGGTGTTGGGATTCTTCGGAGCTTCCTGCAAAGTTACCAGATTAGACTTTAGCAGATGAGGAAAAACTTGGGATAAAGTAATATTTATCCAGGTAAACTGTCTTACCAGACTTTCTGTTCTCGGTTGATTGTTCCTTTGTTGAGTAGGTGCAGGCTTAGAGATCATGACAGCCCCTACCGCTAGACGGTGTTCAGTTCTGTCCTGATTCCTTTGATTGTACTCAACACTAACCTCTTTATTCCCAGCAAATGGCTTCCTTACTGCGCTGGAGGATGCATCCCTTTGAATCTTCCCACTCCTAATTCCAGCTTCCACTATTTCTCCTATCAGGATTAATTCGATAAAGCCGGCTGAAGAGCTTCCAATCAGGTGATTGAAAAATGGACCAGATTAGGTACCTAGAAACATCTCCACTAGCTCCCTATCACACAGGGGGGGTGGACTCTTCCTGCTAAGTCCCTCCACTTATGAGCATAGTCTTTAAAGCCCTCACTCGAACCCATAAACATATTTTGGAGTTGTGTACGGGTGGGAGCAAGGTCTACATTTTACTGATACTGCTTGTAGAAAGCAGCAGCCAGGTCTTCCCAATTACAGATGTTGGCCCCTTCCAGCTGGTAGAACCATTCTAGTTGAGTTCCGGATAGACTATTCTGAAAGAAGTGGACCCATAAGTCCTTATCATCAGTGTGAGGTTGGATCTTCCTCACATAAGATCAGAGGTGCGTCTTGGGACATGAAACCCCATCATATTTGGCGAACACCGACACCTTGAACTTTTGTCGGATGATAACCCTAGAGACCAAACCCAGCTCCTCAAAATCCAAACCCGGTACCTTTCGGACCTCCATTGCATTCAAACAATCCTCCAGCTATTTATATTTTTCATCACCAGGAGGATATTGTTCCTCATCATAGTCAGATTCATCATCAGATTCTTTTGGACTGGAGTTTTCCTCTCTTGTTTCCTCCTCTTGATTGTTTCCTTCCTTTGATGAAGTTATCAATTTAGAGGTTTGTTTCACTGGTCCTCTGATCCTTCTTCCCAGATTCACTAACCCAGTTGGCTTCTTTGGCTTCTTCTTCTCTTTAACAAGCAAGGCTTTCAGTTCTTCTTGCCCCTTGGTCAGAGTCATGATCATCTGTTGAAACTGGGCATTCTGAGTATGTAGATCCTTCACTGTTTGTTCTAGAGTCATTGCTGAAATAAACAACGAAGAGGATGAGAAACCTGCTTTGAAACCTGCTTATGCAATGATATGTATGATATATGTATGCAATGTTTTCAAGGATTTCTAAGACTCAAATTTGCTTAAATATAAAAATAGCAAACGTCAATTGCATTAAGAAGTTGTATTGGTCACAACGATGCCTCTTGGGCTTACAAAGGAGGTAACAAAGCAAAAGTAAACTCCCAAAGAAAAGAGACTCAAGCTTCCCACGGGCGTATCCTCTTTGGTGCAATATAGGCATTTATATTCCTCTCCTCGTGAAGTAACCGGGTGAGCTCTAGAACCTTCTTCTCGTTAGCGTAGAATTGGGCTTCGAAAGTATCCCGTTCTTCTTTAAGTTGGATCCAGGATTTCTGTATCTCCTCAAAATCAGTTGGCATATCAAGATGAAGAACAACGTAAGGAGTGTCTCCTTCAGCAATTGGCTCCACAATCACAGGTAAGATGGAGGGGTAAGGCATCATAAGACATTGAGCATGAGATCGCACCTATTTGAGGTAAGGCTCAAGAGGGATGGAATTCTTGTGTCCCAGTGTCTTGCTATCAACTGTGTTTGTCATGCCCCAAGCTCGAATGAACCTATTGTGATAACCATGAACATCATTCTCATAGTAAAAGATGATTCTTTGGACGAGTGCATCATGAAGACCATCCCTTCTAGCATAACCAAACCGTCGCAACGCTAAGCAAGGAGTATAAGTGATTCCTCCCCTAATTCCTAAGAGAGGGACATTAGGGAATTCCCCACATCGATCAATGATGGTATGAAAGACTTAGTAAATTTCTACTTGATCATGGCTATTCAAGAGGTCAAGTGGACACTACTCTTTTCATTAAACGTAAAGGAAAGCACATCCTTTTAGTTCAAATATACGTAGATGACATTATTTTTGGTTCAACTAATCTACACTTGGTCGAGGAATTTTCCAAAGTCATGCAGGGTGAATTTGAGATGAGCCTCATGGGGGAGCTAAACTACTTTCTCGGTCTCCAAATAAAGCAGCTCAATGAAGGCACAATTATATGTCAAACAAAATATTTCCAAGAGTTTCTTAAACGATTTGGGATGAACAACTCTAAACCAATTGATACTCCCATGCCTACCAATGGAAATTTAGACAAGGATGAACACGGTAAGAGTGTCGAACTTGTTTTCAAACTCTTTAATAAGTTGGCATAGCAAAAAGCAAGTTTCTGTCGCTTTGTCAACTGCTGAAGCTGAATACGTTGCAGCCGGTAGCTGTTGTGCTCAGATCTTATGGCTGAAGCAACAATTACAAGACTATGATATTCAATTAAAACGTATTCCAATCAAATGTGACAATACAAGTGCTATGAATCTCACTAAGAATCCAGTTTTACACTCACGCACTATACACATAGAAATTAGACATCACTTTCTACGCGATCATGTTGAAAAGGAGGATGTTATGTTTGAGCATGTTGATACTAAAAATCAACTTGCTGACATCTTTACAAAACCACTTGGAACGTACCTCTTCTTCAACATCCGCCGTGAGATAGGGATTTTCGATCTCTCATACGTGATGTCCTAAACATATATGTAATTGAAATATATCTATGTCACACCATACTGTTAAGATGTGCTTTTTCAGCTTTAGTACGTGTGTTCACTTATCTAATCAAACGAGGTAATATCCTTCCTATCTTCACCCTCAATCACTTATAAGTTGATCTAAATGTTCACTGAAAATGTCTTCGTATATCTCTTTTACATAAATTGTTTGAATTTGACATATGCAATTTACATCATATCATTAGGCATGCATAACACACTTCAGATAAGTCATTTTTTTGGTATGATACCATATTCCCTTGTTAGCAAGAAACTGTGTAAAAACTGCCAAATCTGTCAAAATCCATATTCCCTTGACTCACTCATTTTGTTTCTTTCAAGTGCTTGTATAAATGTCTCTTTCAAACATTTTATCGTGCTTATGTAATCTAACTTTTTATCTGCCAATGCATTACTTTTAACGTGATTACTTTATGTTTACTCTGATATTTACTCACTTATTGATAACTTTATCCCTGGCATTCTGTGTGAATGCCAAGTCCATTGACCGCTGAAATTGCATATAAATTTTCCTATGTGCTGAGTTTCTTGAAAATGTTGGTTATTCTCTTTTTGATATGGTCAAAGGGGGAGAAGAAGAGTGTGTCAGTGAAGATTGTGCTTGTATTAGGAAGAAGATACACAAAATCAGGGGGAGCAAGCTTTTTTCATTCACACTATATCACGATACATCATCAGATATTTACCATCATCAAAAAGGGGGAGTTTGTGAGCAACCGCTTCATAGATTGATTTTGAATGATTGAAAATATATATATGAAACACTAAATACATTTGTGCACTATAAAAATATAATATAACATGTTTGAATAAGCCAAAATTACATTTCTCTCATAATGCATCATTATGAGTCGACACATCAAGTTTTGTATTGATACATAGCTTTCTGAAGTCCCTGGAATTGTATCTCAAAACTATTATGTATCGATACAAAAGCTTATGAGTTGATACATAACTCTTTTATGAACCTGGAATGTAAATCTAAAAACTGCATGCATCGATACATAAATTTCGTGCATCGACACATAATATTTTGTTGCCCCTGTAATACTTGTATGAATTGACACAAAACCTTATGTATTGACACAAAATATTCTGATGATCCTGGAAAACATTTTGAAAATTATATGTATTGATACATAATATCATGTGTCGACTCATACTATGTTTTAAATTCAAAAGTTAAATTTATAATCAGTATGTATCGACACATACGCATTATGTGTCAACGGGTATAAAAGTGTTGGTTCTGTAAAACGCTATAACATGATTTTGTATCGACTCATCCTGTTACATATAACTAACATGAGTCGACACATGACCAACATGCATCGACTCATATCACTTTCTTTTTGACTAACCGTTTTCTGTTATAAATATAAGCAAGCATTTCATCAGAAGAGACATAGCAACATAAAAGATTGTGTGCAAAACAATTGTGAGCAACCAGAAGCTTTTCATTCCTTCATCTTCATCATCTTCTCAACCATCTTACATTAAACAAAAAAAAAGAAAATCAAACATCCTTGTTGAATTGAATCAAGCGGTTTGAGATACCGTTCAGCTGTGTATTGAAGAAGTCTAGCTGAGTTGAAGGTTGAAGAGGAAGCTTCAAGAAATAAACCAGAGGGTTTGTCCTTCAAAAACGGGTGTGTTCTTGAGGGTTTTGTCAGCCACGGTCGAACGAGTCGGATTCAGCCGTAGCGAGGGGTTTGGAAATTGGAAGGATTTGAACAAACAGGTCGTGGAAGTGGAGGATCATTCGGTGACTTTGCAGGAAATCTTGATACAGCTCATATCAAGTGGTGGTTCTTACAAGAAGAAGAAGATCATATGGATTTCTTTTTTTCTGTGTAGTGTAACCTTGCTATCAAACATTCAGCATATTGATATAAAAGTTCTCAGTTTCGATTGTGAAATTGAGAGGGAGACGTACCCACACGCGAGGACGACAATGGGGAACTTCCTTACCAAACTACGTGCGTATCGTTCTCTCTTTCTTTCTCTTTACAATTTTACATATTCTATAATTTTGCAATTCAATTGGCGTGCTAAGTTTTACAGTCTAATGATAAACATAGTGGCTTAAACATTTTCACCAAATCACCACTATTAAATCATTATACAAGCATACGCCAAGTGTTTGACAAAATTCTTATCAAATTTCTAAATTCATTGGAAATACTGTTTTATGATAAGTGCATTGAAACGTCAAGATTTATGAGTTGTATATTCATCCATTTCATTTAATAAAAATCCAGCAAAGTTTTCACATGTCAAGTTTTCTAGTAGTCGGTTCAAAGTAGACGAAATTGATCTGGGACATTGATTTTCTCTGCTTTCAACTCGCTTTGATAAAACAATTTTAAATCCTTGAAAAAGTAAGAGGTGATTTGTTCACCCCCCTTCTCGATCACTTGCCACACCGTCTAACAACCCCTCAGGAGATATGATTACAACACCGATGCCATTGCCAAGTGCGTTGGAGGCTCCATCAAAAACCATAGTCCATCGGGATCCTTCCTCAGGTCCTTCATCCAGTCCAGGTTCTTCACAGTCAGTCACTAACATAATGTTCTCATCTAGGAATTCAAAGTTCATGGATTGTTAGTCATCCACAGCCTGATGATCCAAATGATTAGCTAGTACACTTCCCTTGATTTCTTTCTAGGTTGTGTGTTAGATATCATATTCAGTCAGGATCATTTTCCATCTTGCTATTCTTTCGGAGAGAGAAGGCTTCTCGAAGATGTACTTGATCGGATCCATCTTAGATATCAACAAAGTAGTGTGGGTCAACATATACTGTCTTAGTCAGAGAGCAGCCCATGCCAAAGCGCAACAAGTTTTCTCGAGCAGTGAGTATCTTGTCTCACAATCGATAAACTTTTTGCTAAGGTAATATATTGCATGCTCTTTTGGACCGGACTCGTCATGCTGCCCCATCACACACCCCATTGAATTATCTAACATTGTTAAGTAAATTATCAAAGGTCTTCCTTCAATCGGAGGCATCAGAATTGGAGGATCTTGAAGTTATTCTTTGATTCTCTTGAAGGAAGTCTGGAATTCGTTATTCCATTTTACCACTTGATTTTTCTTCAGGAGTTTGAAGATTGGCTCACAAGTAGCAGTTAAATGGGAAATGAATCTGGTAATGTAATTTAGGCGTCCTAAGAATCCTCTGACCTCCTTCTCTGTATGAGGAGCCGACATCTCTTGTATAGCCTTCACTTTTGCACGGTCTACCAGAATGCCCTTGTCACTGACAATGAAAGTTGGCTGTTTACCAGACCTCACCCCAAAGGTGCACTTGTTCGGATTTAACCTCAACTTGTACGTCTTCAACCTATCAAACAACTTTTGTAGATGATCAAGGTGCTCTTCCTCAGTTTGAGACATGGCTATCATGTCATCAACATAGACCTCTATCTCCTGGTGAATCATGTCATGAAAAAAAGCTACCATGGTTCAATGATAGGTTGCCCCGGTGTTCTTCAACCCAAACAACATCACTTTGTAGCAGAAAGTGCCCCATTGTGTGATGAAGGTTGTTTTATCCATGTCTTCGGGTGCCATCTTGATCTGATTGTAACCAGAGAAATCGTCCATGAAGGAAAAGATCTTGTGTTGCACGGTGTTGTCAACCAGAACGTCAATGTGGGGAAGCGGAAAGTCATCCTTGGGGCTTGCCCTGTTCAAATCTCTGTAGTCCATACACATCCGTACTTTGCCATCCTTTTTAGGCACCAGGACTACGTTAGCAACCCATTGGGGATAAGAGCTGACAGCTAGGAACCCAGCGTTGAATTATTTCATAACCCCTGCTTTGATCTTATCTGACATTTCAGGGCGCTTACGACAAACCTTCTGCTTTACCGAAGGGCAATCTTCTTTAGTTGGCAGATGATGAACCACAATATTCGTGTCTAGTCCTGGCATGTCTTCATATGACCAGGCGAATATCTCAACATAATCATGCAACATCTGTATCAACCTCTGTTTGACACGAAACTCCAAATTTGCACCTATCTTAACCTCTTTTCTGTTCTCTTCTGTGCCCAAATTCACTTTCTCAATTGGCTCTTCATGAGGTTGTATAGCCCTTTCTTCCTACTGTAGCAGTCTGGCAAGTTCTCCGGGTACCTCACAATCTTCCTCACCTTCGTCCTCGGCTTGGTTGATTGGATTTTCAAAGTCATAACCGGCAATAGCAGAACTATTATCAATGGGATCCAGAGTGGATATGGATCTGCAGTTGGTACATGGGTGTGTGTAAGAGCATAGCTGTATAGACAAAGTAAAAAGCAGAAAAGAAAAACAGAGAGCGCAAAATTTGTATGCGTAAACATCTAACGCTTTATTAATGCCATATGAAATTGAAACATGATAACCATCACAAACAAACCATTGTTCCCCGGGTAAGACACATGGCCATAGAGTTTATATTGTTTATTACATATCCAAAAAACAAGAAAGAAAATTACTTCTGAATAAAAGTAATTGGTACAAAGTCTTTTGTCATCTAGTTACTGAGTCCATCGTTGGTAGTAGGGAAGATCTAGCTATCCATGTCATTGTCACCATCACTATTTTCTAGAGAGTTGACCCCATGATTGTTGATGCGTAGGGGAGGTCTTCCAGCATGAGCACGACGAATAACCCTTTGAGCCCCTGAAGAGAAACCCAAACCAAACTTATCAGACTTGTATGGAATATCAGGGAGCTGACCTCAGATGGTAGACCCACCTTCTTCAATAACTGCTTTTGCATCCTTAAGAGAATCCATATTCAAGGGAGGTCTGGTGATCTTTGGAAGATTGGTGACAGCTTCAGTTGCAGCTATAGTCTGAGGTATCTCTTCGAAGTTTTGACACGGAGTCTCGATGAACTCGTAATCCATTTCCACGTACTTGAAGGAGCTCAGGTGACTGACCATGTATTCTTCTTCACCGTGTACCGTGACAATCTTTCCTCTTACCAAGTATTTCATCATCTGATGCAGAGTAGATGTGACAGCTCCCGCCCCATGGATCCAAGGGCGAGCCAATAAACAAGAATAAGATGGTCTGATATCTATCACGTAGAAGGTGGAGTCAAAGGTATGAGAACCAACTTTAATGGGGATGTCCACCTTCCCGTGCACCATTCTCGTCGAACCATCGAAAGCCCTCACTAATATGTTGCTGGGTTTCAAGGTCAAACCTTCACAATCTAATCTATCCAGAGCCTTCTTGGGCAGCACGTTCAATGAGGAACCAGTATCTACCAGGACATGGGCTAAAGTAGTGCCCCGACATTAGACGGAAACATGTAGCGCATCATTGTGTTTTCTCCCTCTGGGTGTCAGATCAGCATCAGATAAACCCAAACCATTGTCAGTCGTCAAACTAGCCACACAATCTTCAAATTGGTCAGCAGAGGTTTCTTGTGGCACATGGGCAGTCTTAAGGAACTTCACCAAAGCCTTAGCATGAGCTTCAGAGCATAACGGTAAGGCTAGCATAAAAATATTTGAAGGGGTCTGCCCCAGCTGTTCGACCATATTGTAGTCACTTTTCTTGATAATCTCTAAAATTTCTTCCATTTCTTTCTTGGAAGCCTCTGGGATAGATACTGACCGCGCCTTCATCTAGACAAGCTAAGTCAATATGTATTTACCCCGAGTCTCGGCCGGCTCGATGATAGGGGTGTCAGCGGGGGTAATTACAGGAATTGCAGTAGTGGTTTCAGCAGGAACAAAAGTAGGAATGATCACAGGACCAGTAACAGCTTTCGAAGGAGAAATCTCGGGGAGAACACTCTTCCACTTCTTTTTATTTTTCTAGTTCCCACAATGTTGCCAATGTCGGGATTAGCATATTCAGAAACCTGGTCTTCAACAGCCAACGGGTCTTGCTTGACGCCGTGGTAGTAGACATCACCCCCATAGTTCCAGGGAACAGTTTTGTCCGAGGAGTACGAGATTGGCCCTGGCATGGTGATAATCAGAGGAGCCAACTTCAGAGCAGATGTAATCCTGACGAGTCTTTTGGTAGAGACCCTGGGAGGATTGGCGGAAATGGTTATTATTGAAACATCCTTGCAGGAAATAGTTGGAACGAGAGTCTTTTCAAACAAAATCTCTCTATCGTCCATCAGGCGCTGAACACCTGCCTTCAACAAATGACAAACGACTGGTAGAGATAAAAATGTGTGGCAACCTTCGCCACAACCCAGAAATAAATCAGCCTTTAACAAGTTCCACTTGACGGTCAGGAGAGGGGTAACAAATTCCTCAACCGAAGTAACAAACACATAATATTCAACAGTGTTAACACCACGACCATGCTTGAGCATAGGAGCAGTGATAACATTGGGGATCTCAGGGGCGTCAAATTCAATTTCCTTCGCCTCGAGAAGGTCTTGCACCTTGTTTTTCAAAGCCAACAGTTGTTTGTATCATGACTTGGACTTTCTGAATGGTAAGCACAGTGAGAATTAGGATTGTAACAGGGAGAGGCGGTGTTGGGATTATTCAGAGCTTCCTGCAAAGTTACAAGATTAAACTTTAGCAGATGAGGCAAAACTTGGGATAAAGTAATATTTATCTGGGTAAACTGTCTTACCGGACTTTCTATTCTCGGTTTATTGTACCTTTGTTGAGTAGGTGCAGGCTTAGAGATCATGACAGCCCCTACCGCTAGACGGTGTTCAGTTTTGTCCTGATTCCTTTGATTGTACTCAACATTAACCTTTTTCTTCCCAGCAAATGGCTTCCTTACTGCACTGGAGGATGCATCCCTTTGAATCTTCCCACTCCTAATTCCAGCTTCCACTATTTCTCCTATCAGGATCAATTCGATAAAGCCGACTGAAGAGCTTCAAATCAGGTGATTGAAAAATGGACCAGATTAGGTACCTAGAAACATATCCACTAGCTCCCTATCAGACAGGGGGGGGGGGTTTGGACTCTTCCTGCTTAGTCCCTCCACTTCTGAGCATAGTCTTTAAAGCCCTCACTCGAACCCATAAACATATTTTGGAGTTGTGTACGGGTGGGAGCAAGGTCTACATTATACTGATACTGCTTGTAGAAAGCAGCAACCAGGTCTTCCTAATTACATATGTTGGCCCCTTCCAGCTGGTAGAACCATTCTAGTTGAGTTCCGGACAGACTATCCTGAAAGAAGTGGACCCATAAGTCCTTATCAGCAGTGTGAGGTTGGATCTTCCTCACATAAGATCAGAGGTGCGTCTTGGGACATGAACCCCCATCATATTTGGCTAACACCGACACCTTGAACTTTTGTCGGATGATAACCCCAGAGACCAAACCCAGCTCTTCAAAATCCAGACCCGGTACCTTCCGGACCTCCATTGCATTCAAACAATCCTCCAGCTATTTATATTTTTCATCAGCAGGAGGATACTGTTCCTCATCATAGTCAGATTCATCATCAGATTCTTTTGGACTAGAGTTTTCCTCTCTTGTTTCCTCCTCTTGATTGTTTCCTTCCTTTGATGAAGTTATCAATTTAGAGATTTGTTGCACTGGTCCTCTGATCCTTCTTCCCAGATTAACTAACCCAATTGGCTTATTTGGCTTCTTCTTCTCTTTAACAAGCAAGGCTTTAAGTTCTTCTTGCCCCTTGGTTAGAGTCATGATCATCTGTTGAAACTGGGCATTCTGAGTATGTAGATCCGTCACTGTTTGTTCTAGAGTCATTGCTGAAATAAACAGCGAAGAGGATGAGAAACATGCTTTGAAACCTGCTTATGCAATGATATGTATGATATATGTATGCAATGTTTTCAAGGATTTCTAAGACTCAATTTTTCTTAAATAGAAAAATAGCAAACATTAATTGCATTAAGAAGTTGTATTGGTCACAACGATGCCTCTTGGGCTTACAAAGGAGGTAACAAAGAAAAAGTAAACTCCCAAAGCAAAGAGACTTAAGCTTCCCACATGCGTATCCTCTTTGGTGCAATTTAGGCATTTATATTCCTCTCCTCGTGAAGTAACCGGGTGAGCTCTAGAACCTTCTTTTAGTTGGCGTAGAACTGGGCTTCGAAAGTATCCCGTTCTTCTTTAAGTTGGATCCAGGATTTCTGTATCTCCTCAAAATCAGTTGGCATATCAATATGAAGAACAACGTAAGGAGTGTCTCCTTCAGCAATTGGCTCCACAATCACAGGTAAGATGGAGGGGTAAGGCATCATAAGACATTGAGCATGAGCTCGCACCCATTTGAGGTAAGGCTCAAGAGGGATGGAATTCTTGTGTCCCAGTGTCTTGCTATCAACTGTGTTTGTCATGCCCCAAGCTCGAATGAACCTCTTGTGATAACCATGAACATCGTTCTCATAGTCAAAGATGATTCTTTGGACGAGTGCATCATGAAGACCATCCCTTCTAGCATAACCAAACTGTCGCAACGCTAAGCAAGGATTATAAGTGATTCCTCCCCTAATTACTAAGAGAGAGACATTAGGGAATTCCCCACATCGATCAATGATGGTAACATTCTCCGAGGATCGCGAATGCCAATGTATATCTGAATGTGTAAGGGACATTAGCCTATCAGACCATCTCATACCCTGCTCATTTCTCAAGATAGACTGCGGTAGGTGCAAACTAAACCACCTAGCCAATGGAGGAGTGCAACACATGAGGGTAACTCTTGTCTTCATAGTGCGAGTATACAGAGAGTGTAGAATATCCCCAAGTAAGGTATGTACCAGATTGTGAGACATAAAAATCTTTACCGCATTCACATCAATGAGTTGGTCCGTGTTAGGGAATAGTACCATCCCATAGATGAGGAGGGCGAATACTTATTCAAAAGCTTGTAAATCTAGGCTATCCCAAAAATAGTGAGCTTTCTCAAATAGAAACTTAACTGGAAATCCTTGGACAGTTTTTCTGGTTTCCCATTTTGCCACTACATCAGACCATTGTAAAGATAGAGCTTGGGCAATCTCTTCAGGCTTTGGGTCTCTTTCTGTACCGTTGAATGGTAGCTGATTAAGGATAGATACTCCCAATAACTGAGAAAACTCCTCCATAGTAGGCACTAACTAGTAATCAAGAAAAGTGAAGAAGTTGTGCAACAGGTCAAAGAACTGAAAGAGCACCTTTAACATTTCTTCATCAGGGGTTGCAGTGATCAAGTTGAGAAGTCGACCATGTTTTTCAATGAAGGGATAGCTTTCAGGAATCCTTGATGCTAACTCCTTGAGTTGAGGATGCACTTTCACAAGGTTGATTTGAATAGTGTTCCTGCGAGCGGATGTCATGTCCTACAAAACAAGACAAAGATAAGCCCTAGAAAATCCTTGAAATGGTTAGTATGATATGCCATGTCATGATGTCATGATTATGCTAAGAAATCATACATATAGCAAGCACAAGCAAATCACACAAGAGAACTTAGGTTTAAGGCTTGCATGGGTTTTAAGGTAGTACCCTCTTGAAGTTGGATTGGTTCAACCTGTCCTATAAATAGTAACCGGGTTCTAAGGGATCTCAATATCACTGACCTTTCCCACAAGCTTCGTTCGATAGGCGACTAACTCACAACCAAACACAACTCAGGAGTCAAGTCACAATGAGTGTAGCATAGAGTATCTGCCGACTTTGGGAATACACCAAAGACGGCCATCTCGCTACGTCCTAATGGCCAAGTTGTTCATTTAAAGTTTCTAGGGTCAATTGATGCTTTATGACACCACGCAACGACCTCGTATTCTCCTTGATTAACTCAAGGGCTACCGGTACCAACCAAATTATTGCATCAACATAGCCATCTCTTCAATCGTGTAGGTATACCCCACACAGTTTCCATGATCTATTTCTACTTACCTAATAGGTTTCCCCAAATTCGGGTGTAGGATCTATAGTAACCCAAACAATCTCTTAAAAGTAAAGCAAACAAACAAGCAAACAATTTAGAAATAATCTAGACCCTAAGGTAAACCCCACTTTATAATTTCCCCAGTAGAGTCACCAATTATAGGATACGGTGGCTGTTGTACCCCAAAATTTGCTCTCCCATTTTTACTTAAAACATACTCCTAGAGGTCCTCAATTGCTCAAGGTTGACTAAAGATTGACCAGACTAATCCTCCTCCTAAGACAATGCGCCTCAAACTAGGGTTTCACTCCTCATCAAGATGTTTGAGTTCTAATGGTCCTAAATGGTTTCCATTGCCCTAATATGTTCTCAAGATCATCCATGCCAAGTTTCATTCCTTGCACAAGAAGTTTGCCCAGTCAACTGCTCAAATGCCTGGAAATCAACTATACTAGGTCAAAAGTCAACTGTGACCCACATACAGTAAAACTTTAAGATTTTTGGTCAACATTAACATTTTGAAGTAATATCCATCATTTGATCAAGGGTTTATCATTATTCCTCAAGGAATACTCCTAATTCATCAAAACTCAAAAGTTGCTAAATTAGCGTTTCTATAGGAAAAGTCAACCAAACTTTTACCAGGCATAACTTTCTCATACTTTATCATAAATTTCTCATCCAAGGCTCATTTTTAAGAGAATCCAATTCCCTACAATTCATCTTCATCCCTCAAGTTCAAGAAATGCACTCATAAAAAGATATAAGTTCAGACATTATAGGTCCTTTTCAAAAGTCAACAAAAATACCTTTTGGGTCAAAGCTCCTTACATGAACATGGAAGATCCAATTGAGATGAAAAAAAAGTGTTGTTTAGAGGACATCCTAAGCTTTCTAAAAAGTCAAAGAACACCCTCTTAGGGTCAAAATTGAGAGATATATGCATTGTCAAAGTTGGCCATTTTTGGAAATTTGCACAAAGTCAACAATGCCAAAAATTGCATTTTTTCAACATGGGACCATCTTTTCAAGATTGAATCTCAGTCCTAGCATAATCCATGACCTATGGGACCTTCCATGCCTTATTCACTAATTTATTTAATTTATTTTGATTTTTATTCATTTAAAAATCAAATAAAATCCAAATAAATCATATAATTTGTTTTAGGATTTATTTTTGCATTGAATGGAGATCTTATATGCTGTCAAATAGCCAGGGAATTGTGCAAAGCCAAATAGGACACAAAATCTTCACATATGGAAACTTTTCAAGATTTGATTTTTTCTAAAACCATGCAATTATATCTTTGAATCTTTCCAATTATATTGCCCTAATTTGATTCGGTACATATACACAATGCATTGCAACCCTAGAGAACAAGAATTCATGCGCAACCTGCCTCTCTAAAAGCAAGAACAAGTGTCAATTTTTGTCAAAAAAAAGTGCATATTGAATTCTTCTCCCCAGGATGTTTCAAGCCATTCCAAGGATCAAATCACATCCCTGGACACTCACTGAAGCTTTTTCAAGCATTTCCACAGCCTGAAGCATCAAGAATCAAGCGCAAGAACAGTCACGGTTTACCCTTTTTTCCAAAACTCGATTCCAATGATTCTGGCATCATAAACATATTTTGATTATATATCTATGCTTGTTATCATGTTTGCAACGTGCTGGAATACTTTGATTGGAGTTTGAGTGCAGGTACAGGCATCTGCCATGGCTAGGGTTCCAAAGCTCCAATTTGGGGAACCCTAGTTAGAGGCAAAATTAGGCCAAATTAAGGGTGACATCACGTTCATGGATTAGTTTCGAGTGGAACCATGCCCTTGGTTGGGATTTATGTTACCTGTATTGCATTTTTGATTTTTACAAGTTTGTAGCCACGCACAAGAACCGTCACTATAGCCTATAGTGACGAATCCGTCTGTAGGTAAAAGCCTTGTTTCTAAAACAACAGTTCTGGGAAGAAGACAAGAGGTAGCAGCATACCACTGGCCTGTTTGAACTTAGCGTGTTTTCTTGGGCATACTTTCTTTATTTACCTTATATTTTATTTTTCTATCATATTAACAAACAAGCACTCCAGCGCAGATGGCAAAGGACAAGGCATTTGAGAGGGAGGACCTGGGTTCGATCCCAGGTCTCAACATTTTCATATTTTCTAAGTTGTGTATTGCAGATTCCATGTGTCTCACTATCCATCGTCAACCATGTGCTTACAGATACAACCCTTAGATCATCACGTGGCCCAGATCCAAGCGTCTAGCAAAACAACGTATGGTAGACCCTTCAAGGGTGATCCCCACTGGATCAGACGCCAACCTTGGGCCAACTATTCTGGGCCTGGAGAATTTCAGCCATACACCCCCAGAATTACTTCTCATACCAGGCCCATTTTATTTCTTTTTAATTGCTTTATTTAATTTTTGGTTTTAATTATTTTACAAAATCATTGTTTTTTTAATTAAATAAAAAAATCACAAAAATCACAAAAACATTAGAATTAGGTTTTTTTTCCATAAAATATTTGACTTCATTAATTAATTAGGAGAACTTAAATTCCTTTTTTTTCATAATTAAAATTAATTAGAAATTAGGTTAATTTTCAAAATTAATTACTTTCTCAAAAAAATTCAAAAAATATTTTCTTTATTCACTAAATTAAATATATTTGAATTTAATTGTCAATTCCCCATATTTAATTTTGTCGCGTGCATTTATTTATTCATTTTTTCAATTAATGTAATTGCTCCGAGTTTGTAATAGTTAATTAGGTTTAATACTATTTTCATTTACTGTTTTCCCCAAAGTTTTGATTATGTAATCCCCCTCCCCAAGGCCTTGTAATTGCTAGGTTTAAACTTCTCGTACTTTTCCTTTCCGTCATTATAAACTGATTAGATTATTGATAATAGGATTGTATGTAAAAGATCATAATTTAAAACAGTAGAAAATCCTAAATGTGCAAAGATTAAATAAACTGAAAAATAAACACTTGCACATGCTCACTCCTAGGGTTTGCCCCACTTCGGTGGCCTTCGGTAAACGGTCATGAAGTATAGGGAGTTTTAGTGGTTGCCCTCTAGTCTCAAAAGATCAAAAATGACCCATTCGAATGTTGCCTCGGAAATATCTTTAAGACTCTAGGGTAACTATTAAGGTTTCCTAATCATTTCTTTAGTGATAGTACTCGTCCCTTTCGATTGTCCCTTAAACTCCAACGATGGAGCTACCTACTCCTTAATAGTAGGATAACATTGTCTAAAGGAAATAAGAAAACGAACAGTCTTTTTCGAGAAGGTAGAAACTTTTAAGTACTTTCTCAAAACAAATCTTTTTACACCATACACTTTCAAACAAACTTTTCAAACTAAAGTTTTCAAAACACTTTATCACACTCTTGAGAACTGATACAAGGGTTACCATAAAGTGAAACGCTGCACTAAGGCAATTTCAAAACTTTTTTCAAACACACAAAAGAAATTTACGAATGAGCAAGTACCTAAGAGCCCATGGAAAACCAGGATAGAAAGGGTGCTAACACCTTCCCTTTCTATAATCTACCCCCGTACTCAGAAACATTCTCGAAAAAAGTTTTTGCTGTTCTTTTTCCCTTTTCCTTTGTTGGATGAAATAAAAGACGGTGGCGACTCTTGCTTACCGTACATTTGCAAACAAAAAACACAAAACCAGTAGTAACAAAAACAATCGATTCTGCCACTATATCACAGAACTGGCGACTCTGTTGGGGAATTATTAATAAAGTGGGTTTACCTTAGGATCTAGGTCATTTTTAAAATTTCTTTCTTGTTTGCTTTGCCTACTTTACCTTTAAGGGTTTTTGCTTGGGTATTGTTGAAGATCCTACACCCGGATCTGGGGGCACTTTTTAGGTAAACAACAATAGATCGTGGAGACTGTATGGTGTAGACCGATATGGTTTAAGCGATGGCTATGTTGGTGTGACACTTTGGTTGGTACCGGTATCCTTCGTGTGGAAACAAGGAGAATACGGGGCCGCCGCGTGGTGTCGTGAAGCACTAACGGACCTTAGAACCTTAGTTGAACAAACTTGGCCATTAGAAAGTAGTGAGATAGCCGGCCTCAGTATAAAGCTGAGGATTGGTTAATACTCGATGCTACACTCATTGAGATCAGAGTTTCGGGATATTTCGGCCGCAAGAAAAGATTTCCTAAGATGAAATAATGCCCGATAAAGGATGATCAGTGATATTGAAAATCCTTAGAACTCGGTTACTTTTCTAAGATAGGTTTGAAGCCAACTAAACTTCAAGAGGGTACTTACCTTTAACCTCATGTAAGACTTTTAACCTAAGGTCTATTGTGTGCTTTTCTTGTGTGTGATTTACTCTGTTTGAACATAACATCATTCATTATAACATAACATCCATTCTTATTACACTAACCATTTCAAGGACCGAGGGAATTTATCTTTGTTCTGTTTTGCAAATCATGGCTTCCACTCGTACAAACACTATCTGAATCAGCTTTGTGAGAATACCTCTCCAACTCAAGGAGCTAGTATCAAGGGTTCTTGAAACTTCTTCGTTCACTAAGAGATATGTTCGACTTCTCAACCTGGTTACGTCGAACTTTGATGAAAAGATGATGGGTGTACTCTTTCAGTTATTTGATCCCAAGCACCATTGCTTCACCTTTCCAGACTATCAGTTGGTGCCTACCATAGAAGAGTTCTCTCAGCTATTGGATCTACCTATTCTTGACTAGATTACTTTCACAGGTTTAGAAGAGGTTCCTAAGCTAGAAGTCATTACCTCAACTTTGCATCTGAAACTGGCCGACGTGGTATCCAATTGGGAAACAAGAAGCGGAGTCAAGGGTTTTCTAGCCAAATTCCTAATAGAGAAGGCCCAACTATTTTGGAATGATTTGGACTTTCAGGCTTTTGAGGAGGTCTTGGCTCTTCTAATTTATTGGTTAGTACTGTTCCCTAATCCAGACTTACTCATAGATGTGAATGCTATCAAGATCTTCCTCTCTCGCAACCACATGCCTACTTTGCTCGGAGATATCTTGCATGCTCTCCATACTCGTACCATGAAGAGAAGAGGGGTTCTTATGTGTTGCATGCCATTACTGTCGAGGTGGTTTATTTCTCACCTCCCTAAGTCAATTATAAAGAATGAAGAAGGTTTGGGTTGGTCACAAAGGATAATGTCACTTTCTCACGCGGATATTCTCTGGTATTCCCGATCTATGGGAGATATTTCTATTATTGACCGCTGCAGGGAGTTCCCTAATGTCCCACTACTTGGCATTATGGGAGGCATAACTTATAATCCATCTTTGGGTCTGCGAAAATTTGGTTACGCTCGAAGGGATAGTCCTCATGAGATGCTTATCCAGGGAACTGTGTTTAACTATGAGGATGATGTTCAAGGGTATCGCCAGAGGTTCATACGAGCTCGGGGCATGGTAACAGATCTGACGTCAAGACTTTGGGGCCGGATACTTCCATTCCTATGGAACCTTATCTCCAATGGGTACGAGCTCGTGCTCAGAAACTTATGATGCCGTACATAATTGTCTTACCAGTGATTATGGAACCCATTACTGAAGGGGATATTCCCTACACGGTTCTTCATCCTGATATGCCCATCGATCTTGAAGAATTATATAGGTCCTGGATTCAGTTGAAGAAGTAGCAGGATACTTATAGGGACCAGTTCTATGGCCAGGAGGAGAAAGTTTTAGAGCTCACAAAGCAGCTTCATGAGGAAAGAAGCCTTAATGTATATCTCAGCATGAAGAGGAAGCATCCATGGGAAACTTGATCTCTTTTTTTTTTAGTTTTTAGAATTTTCAATTGTAACGCCTAAAAGACAATCATATTTTGAATTCTACTAATAAAATAATTGTTTCATTTTGGGTTCACAAATTTAAATTTCCCAAAGTCCTTGATATCATTGCATACGCATATTATCCATGACATTGCATAAACATGCTTCATAACAGGTTTCTCATCGTCTTCGTTGTTTATTTCAGCAATAATGACTTCTGAACAAATTATCAAGGATCTCCAGGCACAAAATGCCCAATTTCAGCAAATGTTCGTAGCTTTGGCTAAAGGACAGGAAGATCTGAAGGCCCTTATCCTGAAAGATAGAAAGAATAAGACAAAGAAGACTGCTGGTGTCCTGAATCTGGGCAGAAGATTCAAGGGACTGTTGAAGCAACCGGTTGATCTAACCTCTTCATCAAAAGAAGGGGAGAACCAGGAGGATGAGACAAGGGAGGAAGACCCTAGCCCAAGAGTTTCTGAGGATGAATCTGATTACAATGATGAACAGTATCCTCCCACTGAGGATAGATACAAATAGTTAGAGGATCGTTTAAGTGCAGTGGAGATCCAAAGAGTACATGGGCTGGATTTTGAAGAGCTGGGTTTGGTATCTGGGGTTGTCATCCCACCGAAGTTCAAGGCTCCGGTATTTGCAAAGTATGATGGGGTTTCTTGTCCCAAGCTTCATATCCATTCTTATGTGATGAAGATTCAGCCTCACACTGCTGATAGGAACTTGTGGGTCCATTTCTTTCAGGACAGTCTATCTGGGACTCAGCTTGAGTGGTTCTATCAGCTGGAGGGAACCAATGTCCGCAACTGGGAAGATTTGGATGCTGCTTTTTATAAGCAGTATCAATATAACACTGACCTTTCTCATACCCGTACTCAACTCCAGAGTATGTCCATGGGTGCAAGCGAAGGTTTTAAGGACTATGCGCAGAAGTAGAGAGATCTAGAAGGGAGAGTCCAACCCCATTTGTCTGATAGGGAGTTGGTGGACATGTTTCTTGGTACACTGTCTGGTCTGTTCTTCAATCACTTGATTGGTAGCTCCTCGACTGGTTTCACCAAGATGATATTGACTGGAGAAAGGGTAGAAGTTGGGATCCGAAGTGGCAAGATCCAAAAAGACACCTCTTCAAGTACAGTGAAGAAGCCATTCACGGGTAAGAAGGAGGTCAATGTTATTTATAATCATAGAGGTCAGAGCAGAACCGAGCGCCGTCCAGCGGTAGGGGCTGTGATGATACCTAAGCCTGAAGCTACTCAACAATGAAACAATCAGCCAAGGGTAGAAATACCTCAAAGGCAGTTCACCCGGATCAATATGACATTGTATGAGGTTTTACCCCATATGTTAAAATCTAACTTGGAAACTTTAAAGGAGGCTCCGAAGAACCCTAACACCACATCTCCTTGTTACAATCCGAACGCTCGGTGTGCTTACCATTCTGAGAGTCCAGGACACGATACAAAAGACTGTTGGGCTCTGAGGAATAAGATATAGGATTTGATCGAAGCAAAGGAGATTGAGTTTGATGCTCCTGAGATGCCTAATGTCATAACTGCTCCCATGACCAAGCATAACCGTGGTGTTAATGCCGTTGATATTGATCTATTTGTTGCTTCTGTCGGTGAAGTTTCTACTCCTCTCATGACTGTCAAGAAGAATTTGTTGCTAGCAGGTTTATTTCTGGGCTGTGGTGAAGGTTGCCACATGACTTTATCTCTACCTTCTGGGTGTTATTTGCTGAAAGCAGATGTTCAGCGCCTGATGAATAACAGAGAGATTTTGTTCTAAAAACTCTGGTTCTAAATGTTCTGCATAAAGATGTTGCTATCATAACCATTTCCACCAATCCTTCCAAGGTCTCCTCTAAAAGACCTGTTAGGATTACACCTACTCCAAGAATTTCTCCATTAATAATCACTTTTCCTGGCCCTGTACCATACTTCTCGGACGAAGCTGTCCCTTGGAATTATGGTGCTGACATTTACTACCATGGCGTCAAATAGGATTTGTTAACCGTTAAAGACGAAGAAGCTGAAGAGGTTGATCCTGATATCAGTAACATTGTCGAGACCAGTAAAATTACTCGAAGTGGAAGGGTTTTCTCTCCCGAGATCTCCCCAAAGACTATTTCTAAGCCTGTTGTTATTCCATCTGTTATTTCGGTTAATACTTATGCTACTAATCCCATCCTTACTCCAGTTGTTACCCCTGTTGACGAGTCATCTGGGACTCGGGGAAAAGAAGTGGTAGGTCAGCCTGCCCGGACGGAGGCACCTAGAAAAGTTATTTTGGAATCCTCTAAACAAGAAATGGAGGAAATTTTAAAAATAATCAAAAAGAGCGACTTCAATGTGGTCGAACAGTTGGGGCAGACCCCTTCGAAGACATCAATGTTGTATCTGCTATTATGTTCTGAGGCCCATGCAAAGGCTTTGGTTATATTTCTCAAGACTGCGCATGTGCCGCAAGAAACCTCTGCTGACCAATTCAAAGATTGTGTGGCCAGTTTGACTGCTGATAATGGGTTGGTTTTTCAGATGTTGATTTGACACCAAAGGGGAGAAAGCATAATGATGCTCTGCATGTCTCAATCGAATGCAGGGGCACCACTATGGCCTATGTGCTAGTGGACACTGGATCGTCACTGAATGTTCTGCACAAGAAGGCTCTTGACAGGCTAGATTGTGAAGGTTTGACCTTAAAGCCCAGTAACATTGTGGCGAGGGCTTTTGACGGTTCAAAAAGAATGGTGCACGGGGAGGTGGACATCCCTGTCAAAGTGGGTTTCCAGACCTTTAAATCCACTTTCTATGTGATGGATATCAGGCCATCTTATTCTTGTTTGTTAGGTCGTTCTTGGATCCATGAGGCTGGAGCTGTTACATCTACATTGCACCAAATGTTGAAGTATCCAGTGAAGGGGAAGATTGTCATTGTGCATGGTGAAGATGAGTACATGGTAAGCCACCTGAACTCTTTCAGTTATGTGGAGATGGACGGGGAATTCATAGAGACCCCTTATCAAAATCTGGAAGAGGTTACCCAGATTATGGCATCAACCGAGACTATCACTAGTGCACCGAAGATCACCAAACCTCCTTTGAAGATGGCTTCTCTCAAGGACGCCAGAGCGATAGTTGAAGAAGGTGGGTGTACCACTTGGGGACAGCTCCGTGATTTTCCTCATAAAACTGATAAATTTGGTTTGGGCTTTACTTCAGGAGCTCAAAGGGCTGTTCGACGTGCCCGGGCTGGAGGACCTCCCCTACGCATCACTAATCGTGGGGTCAATGCTATAGAAGACAATGATGAGGATTCTAATATTGACAGTTGGATCTACTCTACTACCAACAGTGGACCTAGTAACTGGACAGCCAAAGATTTTGTGCCGATTACTTTTGTTCAGCAGTAATTGTCTTACTTATTTTTCAATTTTGTAATAAACAATATAAACTCTATGGCCTTGTGTCTTACCCAAGGCACAATGGTTTATTTGTAAGGGTTATTATATGTCATTATCATATATCATCAATAAAACATTGGACGTTTTTGGATACAAATTTTGTGCTATCTGTTTTTCTTTTCTGCTTTTCACTTTATCAATACTGTTATGCTCTTACACACACTCACATACCAAACTGCAAATCCATATCCACTATGGATCCCATTGATAACAGTTCTGCTACTGCTAGTTATAACTTCGAAAACCCGATCAACCAACCCGAAGACGGAGGTGAGAAAGATTGTGAGGTACTTGGAGAACTTTCTAGACTATTACAGCAGGAAGAGAGGGCTATACAGCCTCATGAAGAGCCAGTTGAGACGATAAACTTGGGCACGGAGGTAGACAGAAAAGAAGTCAAGATCGGCACAAATCTGGAGCTTGGTGTCAAATAGTGGTTGATACAAATGTTGCATGACTATGTTAAGATCTTTGCCTGGTCATATGAAGACATGCCGGAACTAGACATTGATATTGTGGTATATCATCCGCCGACTAAAGAAGATTGTCCTCCGGTTAAACAAAAGGTCGGCGGTATGTGCCCTGAAATGTCATAGAAGATTAAAGCAGAGGTTATGAAGCAATTCAATGCTGGGTTTTTAGCTGTCACTTCTTATCCCCAATGGGTGGCTAACGTAGTGCCGGTGCCTAAAAAAGACGGTAAGGTACAAATGTGTGTGGACTACAGAGAACTGAACAGGGAAAGCCCCAATGATGACTTCCCGCTTCCCCACATCGATGTTCTGGTTGACAACACGGCACATCACAAAATATTTTCCTTCATGGATGGTTTCTTTGGCTATAATCAGATCAAGATGGCACCCGAAGACATGAAAATGACAACCTTCGTCACACAGTGGGGCACCTTCTGTTACAAGGTGATGCCTTTCGGATTAAAGAATGCTGGGGAAACCTATCAGCGAGCCATGGTAGCTCAGTTCCACGATATGATTCACCATGAGATAGAGGTTTATGTTGATGACATGATAGCCAAGTCTCAAACCGAGGAAGAACACCTTGATCATCTACAAAAGCTGTTTGACGGGTTAAAGACATACAATCTGAGGTTGAATCTGAACAAGTGCACCTTCGGGGTAAGTTCTGGTAAACTTCTGGGGTTCATTGTCAGTGACAAAGGTATTCGGGTAGACCCTGTAAAGGTGAAGGCCATATAAGAGATGCCGGCTCCTCGTACTGAGAAGGAAGTTAGAGGTTTC
Source organism: Vicia faba (assembly GCA_948472305.1). Lineage (NCBI taxonomy): Eukaryota > Viridiplantae > Streptophyta > Magnoliopsida > Fabales > Fabaceae > Vicia > Vicia faba. The sequence continues at coordinate 1,040,165,919 of OX451740.1, forward strand.
TTGGGAAGCCTAAATTATATCGCCAGGTTCATTTCACATTTGACTGCTACTTGTGAGCCGATCTTTAAACTCTTGAAGAAAGACCAAGTAGTAAAATGGAATGACGAATGCCATACCGCTTTCGAAAGAATCAAGGAATACCTTTAAGAACCACCAATTCTTATGCCTCCGATTGAAGGAAGATCTTTGATAATGTACTTAATAGTGTTAGACAATTCAATGGGGTGTGTGTTGGGGCAGCATGACGAGTCTAGTCGAAAAGAGCACACAATATACTACCTTAGCAAAAAGTTTACCGATTGTGAGGCAAGATTCTCACTACTCGAGAAAACTTGCTGCGCTTTGGCATGGGCTGCTCGCCGACTAAGACAATATATGTTGACCCGTACTACTTTGTTAATATCTAAGATGCATCCAATCAAGTACATCTTCGAGAAGCCCGCTCTCTCTGGAAGAATAGCAAGATGTCACATGATCTTAACCGAATATGATATCCAATATACAACCTAGAAAGCAATCAAGGGAAGTGTATTAGCTGATCATTTGGCTCATCAGGCCGTGGATGACTACCAGTCCATGAATTTTGAGTTCCCGGACGAGAATATCGTGCTAGTGACTAACTATGAAGAACCTGGATCGGATGAAGGACCTGAAGAAGGATCTTGATGGACTATGGTTTTTGATGGAGCTTCGAACTCAATCGGTAATGTAATTGGTGTTGTAGTCATATCCCTCGAAGGCTGTCATACTCCTTTCACTGCCCGACTATGCTTCAACTGTACCAACAACATGGTAGAGTATGACGCATGCATCATGGGTATCAAAGCTGTTGTCGACCTGAGGATCAAGTTCTTAAACATTTTTGGGGACTCAGCCTTAGTGATAAGTCATATCAAAGGAGAATGGGATACGAAGCACCCGAATCTCATCCCGTACAAAGAGCATGTGCTGACATTGCTCGCACACTTTGAGAAGGTAACCTTTGAACATTTCCCACGAGAGGAGAATCAATTAGTGGACGCGCTAGCTACTATGTCATCTATGTTCAAGGTCAGGTGGGACAATGAAGCTCCACGAATCACCATTGAGAGATTGGATGAACCAGTGTACTGCTGTGAAATAGATACTGAAGAGGTAGCAGACAAACCTTGGTATCACGAAGTAAAAAGGTATCTCGAGGCTCAAGAGTATCCCGAGGGGGCATCTGTCAACGATAAGAAGTTTCTGAGAAGGTTCGCCGCGAAATTCTTCCTCAGTAATGGAATCCTCTACAAGCACAACCATGACTCTACCTTACTTCGGTGTGTAGACAAGAGAGAAGAAGAGAGGATTATGGCATATTTACATGAAGGTACCTTTGGAACTCATTCCAGTGGACATACAATGGCTAAAAAGATCCTACGGGCGGGATACTATTGGTCCACTATGGAAGCAGATTGTTACCAGCACTCCCGAACTTGTCATAAATGCCAGATCTATGCTGATAAGGTGCATGTGCCTCCGGTTCCCTTGAACGTCTTGACGGCTCCTTAGCCCTTTGCAATGTGGGGGCATTGACATGATTGGAGATATTAAACCTACCGCTTCCAATGGGAATCGCTTCATCCTGGTGGCCATTGATTACTTCACGAAGTGGGTTGAAGTTGCCTCCTTTGCTACTGTGACCAAGAACGTTATGGCGTTGTTTATCAAGCATAACCTGATCTGTCGGTACGGTGTGCCAGAGAGAATCATCACTGAAAATGGTACCAATCTCAACAATATGATGATCACCGAACTCTGTAAACAATTCAAGATCCAACATCATAACTCTTCTCCATTCCGGCCAAAGATGAATGGAGTTGTTGAAGCTGCTAAAAAAAACATTAAGAAGATCATACAGAAGATGACAGTGACGTACAAAGAATGGCATGAGATGTTACCATTTCCACTTCATGGGTACCACACTTCCACACGAACATCGATAGGGGCAACACTCTACTCTCTGGTATATGGCATGGAGGCTGTCTTGCCTATTGAGGTACAGATCCCTTCTCTAAGGATAATGAAGGATGCAGGTTTTAACGAAGACAATTAGATCCAGACTCGACTTGATCAACTGAATCTGATCGATGAGAAGAGACTTACTGCTGTCTGTCATGGTCAAATGTATCAAAAACGGATGATCAAGGCTTTCAACAAAAAATTTAGACGCCAAGCATATCAAGTCGGGGATTTAGTGATCAAACGCATCATATTGCCGCACGATGATCCCAGGGGAAAATGGACTCCCACATACGAAGGGCCATTTATGATCAAAAACATTTTCTCGGGTGGAGCCATGATTCTGACCACCATGGACGGTGACGACCTTCCTCACCCTGTCAATGCGGACATAGTGAAAAGATACTACACATGATTAAAGACCCGCTAGGTTGACTGGCCTAGGCAAAAATAAGGGCTTCCCAGTGAACCAAAAGGGTTCGGGCAAAAATTAGGGATGAAAACAAAAATTTGTACACCCGACAAGTCGAAAACTTGAAAACGTGGCTTGGGCAAAAAAGGGTATCCCGATGGACTGAAAACCCGAAAGGGAGGTCCATGCAAAATTTATGGATTTAAAGCGTATCATTATGTCCCATTGGATCACCTTGCGATCAGACCTCAGTATCAACTATCAAGTTCAAACGACACCAATCAATTCAGTCAGCTTCGGACAAGCAGCAAAGTGATGAGATGCTCGAAGACATAGCGGCAATAGCAGAATTGAAACTCAATGGGATTATTACACATAGCTGTTTTCTTCTCTTTGTACACAATATTGTATAACTTTCATTTTCACGGCGGCATTCTCTTACTAGAGCATCAGCTTCCTTGTATAAAAATGCCTGTTATAGGCCAATTTCAGAAATTAATACAAGTCATTTTTACAAAACCATTTGTTTTTCTTTTCCTGTTTTATTTTGCAAAAACGTCCAATGATTTATTCGTGACATATGCATTTGAATATAAGTGTTGTTCATAAATATTCGCCTAGGAAACAGAAAGGAAAATGCTTATAACTTAAGAAACCGGAACAAAAACTAAAAAACCAGGTCAAGCCCAACAGTTACTCTGTTCAGCAGGTACAGGGGCAGAGACAGCTTTGAAACAAAGTCACCATTACATGCGAACCCGTGACATCTACATTCCCCACAGAGTAGGGGCAACCAAAGCTTTGACATCAGCTTCTCCAAAAAGGAGTTACTTTCCCTAGTAAAGTTTCTTCAGAAAGCTGACATCTATGTTCCCCAGCCGAATTTTATAATCGCAAGCGGTTCATAAATCTTCCTCCCAACCAGAGTTTATTTCTTTGAATACAGAAGCTCAATCCCCAACAGAGCTTATTCCTCCAGCTATGAAAGTTCATCCCCCGCAGAGTTATTCTCAAGCAGAGTCTCTCCCCGACAGAATATTCACAAACAGAAAGGAGTAAATCCACGGCATAGTCATCTCCGTTCACCATCTCCAGCGGAAGTAGAAGAACCACTTTTTCTACAATGGTCAGGAATTCAATTTCCAGTACTCTCCAGCAGCAGTCCGAGATTTATTTTCCCAGACTCAGATATGTCACAATAGCATTTCATGTTCATACATCATGACATGCACATACATATTGCATACAACATAATCTCATTTATTTTGAGAACATCATCACACAATGAATTTCATGCATCGCATATAATAAATCTTGTATCTTTTCAGGAAAGATGGTTATCATCATCAATTCCAACAGTTCAATCCATAAAGCTACACATGTCACATATGCAGACAACTAACAGAAAATCAGTTCCCGAAACCAAACGGGTCAACTAATCTACGTGATCAAATGAGGCAACCCTACTACCCAGGTTCCTTCTCATAGCCCTACCATCCAGGATTTCATTTCGAAGTAACCCTACTATCTAGGATTTAATTTCGAAGTAACCCTACTACCCAGGTTCCTTCTCATAGCCCTACTATCCAAGTTTTTATTTCGAATTAACCCTACTATCTAGGTTCCTTCTCACAACCCTACTATCCAGGCTTTCATTTCGAAGTAACCCTAATATCTAGGTTCCTTCTCACAACCCTACTATCTAGGCTTTCATTTCGAAGTAACCCTACTATCCCGGTTCCTTCTCACAGCCCTACTATCCAGGCTTTCATTTCGAAGTAACCCTAGTATCCAGGTTCCTTCTCATAGACCTACTATCTAAGCTTTCATTTTGAAGTAACCCTACTATCCAGGTTCCTTCTCATAGCCCTACTATCCAGGCTTTAATTTCAAAGTAACCCTACTATCCAGGTTCCTTCTCACAACCCTACTATCCAGGCCTTCATTTCAAAGTAACTCTACTATCCAGGTTCCTTCTCACAGCCCTACTATCCAGGCTTTCATTTCTAAGTAACTCTACTATTCAAGTTCCTTCTCATAGCCCTACTATCCAGGATTTCATTTCGAGGTAACCATACTATCCAGGTTCCTTCTCATAGCCCTACTATCCAGGCTTTCATTTCGAAGTAACCTTACTATCCAAGTTCCTTCTCATAGCCCTACTATCCAGGCTTTCATTTCGAGGTAACCATACTATCCAGGTTCCTTCTCATAGCCCTACTATCCAGGCTTTCATTTCGAAGTAACCTTACTATCCAAGTTCCTTCTCATAGCCCTACTATCCAGGGTTTCATTTCGAAGTAACCCTACTATCCAGGTTCCTTCTCATAGTCCTACTATCTAGGATTTCATTTCAAAGTAACCCTACTATCCAAGTTCCTTCTCATAGCCCTACTATATAGGCTTTCATTTCAAAGTAACCCTACTACTCAGGTTCCTTCTCATAGCCCTGCTATTCGGGCTCCATTTCGAAGTAACCCTAATGTCCAGGTTCCTTCTAATAGCCTTAATATTCACGCTTTCATTTCAAAGTAACCCTAAAAATTAAATAAATCCAAATAAATCATATAATTTGTTTTATGATTGATTTTTGCATTGAATGGAGATCTTATATGCTGTCAAATAGCCAGGGAATCGTGCAAGGCCAAATAGGACACACAATCTTCACATATGGTAACTTTTCAAGATTTGATTTTTTCTAAAACCATGCAATTATATCTTTGAGTCTTTCTAATTATATTGCCCTAATTTGATTCAGTACATATACATAATGCATTGTAACCCTAGAGAACAAGAATTCATGCGCAACCTGCCTCTCTAAAAGCAAGAACAAGTGTCAATTTTTGTCAAAAAAAGTGCAGATCGGATTCTTCTCGCCGGACTGTTTCATGCCATTCCAAGGATCAAATCACATCCCTGGAAAACACTGAAGCTTTTTCAAGCATTCCCACAGCCTGAAGCATCAAGAATCAAGCGCAAGAACAGTTACGGTTTGCCCTTTTTTCCAAAACTCGATTCCAATGATTCTGGCATCACAAACATATTTTGATTATATACCTATGCTTGTTATCATGTTTGCAACGTTCTAGAATACTTTGATTGGAGTTTGAGTGCATGTACATGCATCTGCCATGGCTAGGGTTCCAGAGCTCCAATTTGGGGAACCCTAGTTAGATGCAAAATTAGGCCAAATTAAGGGTGCCATCACGTTCATGGATTAGTTTCGAGTTGAACCATGCCCTTGGTTGGGATTTATGTTGCATGTATTGCATTTTTTATTTTTAGAGGTTTGTAGCCACACACAAGAACCGTCACTATAGCCTATAGTGACGAATCCTTCTGTAGGTAAAAGCCTAGTTTCTAAAACAAGAGTTCTGGGAAGAAGACAAGAGGTGCCAGCATACCACTGGCCCGTTTGAATTTAGCATTTTTTCCTGGGCATACTTTCTTTATTTACCTTATATTTTATTTGTCTATCATATTAACAAACAAGTGCTTCAGTGCAGATGGCAAAGGACAAGGAATTTGAGAGGGAGGACCTAGGTTTGATCCCAGGTCTCAACATTTTCCTATTTTCTAAGTTGTTTATTGCAGATTCCATATGCCTTACTATGCAGCGTCCACCATGCGCCCACATATCCAGCCCTTAGATCATCACGTGGTCCAGATCCAAGTGTCTAGCAAAACAGCGTATGGTAGACCCTCCAAGGGTGATCCCCACTGGATCAGACGCCAGCCTCGGGCCAATTATTCTGGGCCTGGATAATTTCAGCCATACACCCCCCAAAATTACTTCTCATACCAGGCCCACTTTATTTATTTTTAATTTCTTTATTTAATTTTTGATTTTAATTATTTTATAAAATCATTGTTTTTTTAATTAAATCAAAAAAGTCACAAAAACATTAGAATTAGGTTTTATTTTTTCATAAAATATTTGATTTCATTAATTAATTAGGTTAATTAGGATAACTTAAATTCCTTTCCTTTTTTTCATAATTAAAATTAATTAATAATTAGGTTAATTTGCAAAATTAATTACTTTCTCAAAAAAATCCAAAAAATATTTTCTTTATTCACTAAATTAAATATCTTTGAATTTAAATGTCAATTACCCATATTTAATTTTGTCGTGTGCATTTATTTATTCATTTTTCCAATTAATGTAATTGCTCCGAGTTTGTAATAGTTAATTAGATTTATTACTATTTTCATTTACTGTTTCCCTCAAAGTTTTGATTATGTAATCCCCCTCCCCGAGGCCTTGTAATAGCTAGGTTTAAATTTCCCGCACTTTTCCTTTCCGTCATTATAAACTGATTAGATGATTGATAATAGGATTGTATGCAAAAGATCATAATTTAAAATAGTAGAAAACCCTAAATGTGCAAAGATTAAATAAACTGAAAAATAAACACTTGCACATGCTCACTCCTAGAGTTTGCCACACTTCGGTTGCCTTCGGTAAACGGTCATGAAGTATAGGGAGTTTTAGTGGTTGCCCTCTGTTGTACCCCAAAATTTTCCCTCCCATATTCTTCAAAGATTTGCAAAGTCAAGCTGCAAAAGTTCCCCAAGGGTTGCACAGTGCAAGAGCTTCCTAAGCAGTCAAGATTAGGGTTTTGCTTCTGGTCAAGAAAATGAAGTTTTCAAAGGTCCAATCAAGTCTCATATGCCTACAAATATGGTCAAGCATCCTCATATCAAGTTTCAAGGCTTTCAGCACAAAATTGCACAGTCAAAACCCTAAATTGCACTACAGTCAACTGTAGGGGCAAAATGGTCATTTGACAGTCAAAAGTTCAAATTTTTGGTCAACATATCATTTTGAAGCCACAAACATCATTTGATCAATGCTTGATCATGATTCTCAAAGTTTGGCTCAAAAATCATCAAGATGCAAAAGTTTCCTTATTTGGACAGCTGAAAAAGTCAACTGTAAATTGACCAGGGCATAACTTTCACATGGATTATCAGAAAAATTCCATCCAAAGCTCATTTTTAAGAGAAAGACATTTCCTACAATTCCTCTTCATACTTCAAGTCCAAGAAATGCTCTCACAAAAAGTTATCAATTTCAACATTATAGGTCATTTTCAAAAGTCAACAAAAAGGGACTTTAAGTCAAAGGCCATAACTTGAGATTGGTAAATCAAAATGACATGGGACCAAAGACATTGGTTAGAGGACTCAAAGACCTTTCCAAAATGTCCAAGAACATGAGAAAAAGCTTAAAAATTGAGCAAGTTATGCCTTGTGGAAGTTGGGAAATTTTTGGATATTTTGAAAAGTCAACATTACTTCAAATGACCTAAAATTGCTAATGGGCCCATTTTTCTTCCACAATTCATCATTCCAAGCATGTGCACGACCACTTGGCCCAAAGGGAAGTATTTTCTCATTTTTTATTTATTTATTTGAATTTTTATTAATAATAATTCACTTAAATCAATTAAATATGTGAAAAATATTTAACTTAACCTAACAAATCTTTTTGTACTTGTTTTATTCTCAAGATTTCGTGCATAAGTCAATATGGAAAGAATTGGAGCAATTGGATATGATTTGAACCAAAAACACATGGAAAAAGATATGGAAATCATGGTGAAAAAATCAAATCTTCAAACCATGATTGCAAGAGATTTTGAGCAAGTTTCTTGACCTAATGCATTCAGTACAAAAGCCTAAACACAACCTTAATGTTGGGGGACACGCAGCTGCTCAGAAAAGCCATTGACAAACTTGAATTTTTGGCAAGAAACTCAACAACTGAAAACTAACTTGCAGGAGGTTTCAAGCCACGATTGCTATCTCATTAGTTTCCTCAAGCATCATTGGACGTATTCCAATCAAAAACATCAATCCAAACGCTGTGAAACGGTATCCAGAAGTCACACTTTTGCCATTTTTTTTCATTATCGTGTTTTAACATCCATGCACATTCATAACGTTTTGCTTATATATTCATGATCAGTGAAGCGTTTGCAAGCTAACCCATGCGTTTGATTGAGTTTTTACAAGCTATACGCGATTTCGCCATTATCAATTTCTAGGGTTACAGGACCTTGGAATTAGGGCTTTCAAGACAAAGAAAAATTGGCCTTCAAGAGTATCACCATTAGAACTAGCAGGCTTGGACGATCAAGAATCCATTATCGCGCTCAATTTATGAGCGTTCTAGGCTTATTCGCTATTTTCTGAAAAGTGGCCTAAGAGAACACATCCAAAACCGTTGCCTATGTTTCTTTTGTTTCAGGAAAATAAAAAAACCAGCGAGGAAGATGATTAGGTGACGAGGCTTGATTGGTGCATTTGAATTTTTGCGCGCAAAATCCACTAACGCGTTGTTTCATATTATATTGTTTGTTGTTTATTTATTTAACAAAATGACTCAGTGGTTCAGCTGGCAAGCATAAGGATTGGTAATACACATGACCTGGGTTCGAGCCCCAGGTCTTCCATGTTTCCATATTATTTTTCAATAACAATTCCTATGCAGTTTCAATGATAAAGTGCACCATACACCTTCTCTACCAAGCCACCCACGTGTCCCAGAGCACCAGATCAACGTCCATGAACTGAAGACTATGGTGAACTCAAGTCAATGCGCGTACACGTGTCCAGCAAAAGTCCAACAAGGCCATGTTCAATGGGCCAGAATTGCTTGGATTTAACCTCCTATTTTGGGGTCTGAACCCCCAGGTTTGCATATTTTTATTTATTTTCTTTTTGTATTATTATTTTTACTTCTTTTTTATTGTTGTTTTAGTAATTAAGTCTATTATTCTCACAAAATATAAAAACATCATAAAATCAGAAAAGAATTAAAATAATAAATATTTTTATTTGTAGTATTTTCATAAATAAATTTGCATGTAAATAAAATTAGTTTTAAATTAGGTGTTAACTTTAATCCTTTTAACAAAAAAAAATCTAAAAAATGTAGAAATAGGTTTAATTAATAATTTTTTTTATTCCTTTTTATTTTTCTTTCATAATGATTGAATAATTAAATACTTATTTCTTTAATTAAATTTGCATGTAAAAATTAGGTTTAATTTAGGTTTAATTCTAATGCTTTCTTAATAAATTAAAATAAAATAGAATTAGGGTTAGTAGTTAATTTTAATTAATTCTTTCTTTGTTATATTAAATCATAATATATCAAAAAAAAACACCAAAAAAACAAATTTCTTGCTTTCTTTTTAATTAATTAATTCCTCATTAATTTAATTTTGCAAAAGGGTCCAACGCCCACGTTCTTAATTTTTATTCTAATTCGCATATTTATTTTATTTCATTATAATACTTATGTATCTCTCCCGAAGCCTTGTAAATTAACTTTATCGCACTTTTAACTTCTTTATTTACTTTCTGTCAAATCGGGTCCTGGATTTATTTTGGCGATGTGGACCCGCGCCTTTTGTAATAGCTTAGAATTTACTTTTCCCGCAATACTTTTAACTGTTAATCAAATGACATGAAAGAATGTATGGACAAAATAAAAACAAACGCGTAGAACACCAATAACATGAACAAGATAAATGCAAATGAACATGACACACAAATCACACACCACCCCTAGGGTACGCCTCACTGTTGCCTTGCCTCGAAAGGTGATCGTCGAGTAGAGGATGTCTTAGTAAGTCCTCATGATCCAGGAACCTGGCATGAGGGTAGCTTCTAAGGTGTCTTCCCATTGCTCTGGTGATTACCATGTCCCGAACCTCGAATTGACCCGAACACCTCCAACGGTGGTGCTACCTACCTCTCAATGGTGGGATGGCACTACTTTAAAGGACATTTACACAGACGAATTCCTTAGGGTAGGTAGGTTCTCGTAGATACTTGCTCTAATTCAAAACAAATCAAAACTCTTTTCACACCAACACATTTTCAAAAAGCTTTCGAAAGCATTTTTCAAACACTCTTAAGGACCGATACAAGAGTCGAACTGAAATTTTCAAAGAAACTTTTTAAAACCCACAGTTGAAAAGCAAACAAACCATTTTTGAAAACACAAGTGAGCAAGTATCTAAGAGCCCATGGATAACCATGGATAGAAAGGGTGCTAACACCTTCCCTTTCTATAACCTACCTCCCGAACCGAGAGCAATCTCTTTAAGGAATTTTTCTGTGCTTTTGTCCTTTCCATTTGGAGAAAATAAAAGACGGTGGCGACTCTTGCTTCCGCGACATTTCGCGAACCAGCGTTAAACAGTCAGTTCCAGATCCACCGATCACAGAACTGGCGACTCTGCTGGGGAATAAACTTAAAGTGAGGTGTACCTTAGGGTAGTTCATGACTGTGTTTTCAATTGTATTGACTTGCTTGCTTTATTATTGTGGGACTGTCTTGGGAGTTCTATAGATCCTAACCCGGATCTGGGGATACCTTCTTAGAAAGTAGCAACAAGGTTGTGAGGGAACTGTGCGGGGTATACCGACATGGTTGAAACAGTCTGCTACGTTGATGTGGCACTTTGGTGTGTACCGGTAACCCTTGAGTTCAGTCAAGGAGAGTACGGGGCCTCCGCGTGGTGTCGTGAAGCATAAACAGACCTTAGGAACCTTAATTGAACTATCTTGGCCTCTTTAGGGTAGTGAGATAATTGACTTTGGTGCAGTCCGAGGTTGGTTGATACTCGATACTACACTCAATTGAGGGTTGCTTTCCTGGAATATTTCGGTCGCCAGTTCAGTGGCTAAATCGAAACGATGAACAATGAAAGAAATCCCGTGATATTGGGACCCTTAGAACCCGGTTACTTCTAATAGGACAGGTTGAACCCACCAACTTCAAGAGGGTAATACCCAGACCCCATGCTGGCCTGAACTCTAAGGGTTTCTCTTGTGTGACTTGTGTGCCTTCCAACTTGACTACTTGCATTCTTGTTATCTAACACAGGAACTACTTGCAGGGTTCGCTTATAGTCCTTAATTGGGACTCATAGCAGGGTTTGCCAAGTTTTTGCAGGTTTTTTCCATAGCCCTTAACTAGGACTCATAACAGGGTTTACTGAATTTCCTACAGGTTTTTGTTTTAGTCCTTAACCAGGACTCATAACAAGGTTTACCAAGTCCTTGCAGGGTTTGTTTATAGTCCTTAACTGGGACTCATAACAGGTTTTACTTGAGCTTCTTGCAGGTTTTGGTTTGCAGTCCTTAATAAGGGCTCATAACAGGGTTTATCTATACTACCCCATGCATCATGACATCATACCATTGCATACATCCTAACCCATTTCAAGGATCTCAAGGGCTTGTGATGCAGGTCATGATGAATCAAACATCTAGCAAGGGGCAAAGAGGATTTATTTTCCTCTAGCCAAAGTTGTCAGAGGCTATGACCCACTTGATATGGTGAGCTTTGACTCCTGAAGAAGGTTCCCCTAACCAAGGTTGTTTGGAAATCAAAACCAGACATGATGATTAAAGTCAGGGGCTATGACCCACTGGATATGGTGAGCCTTTGACCCCTGAAGAAGGAATCTCAGCAAACATGAAGTTCCCTCAATCAAGCTACCTAGTTCTAACAAATTTTCTTGTTTATCCCGCGAGGTCCTTGAAAACATTGCATGCATGTCATACACATCATTATATAGCAGGTATCTTTGTTGTAGGTCACTTACCTTTCTCGCTGTTTATTTCAGCAATGGCCTTCCAACCAGATAACCAGGACCTTCTCGCTCAAGAGACTCATTTCAGGGAAATCCTCCTGAATCTATCCAAGGGGCAGGAGGAGCTAAGGACACTTCTCATGGGGACCTTTGTCAGGAACAGTGCTGAGGATGAAAAGCTGGAACACCTACAAGCTGAGGTGGATGCATTGAGGGCCCAGATGCTGGGGAAGGTGACTGCTATTCAAGGGTTAGCTCAAAGACAAGACGAGCTCTGGTTTCTCGTCAACCAACTGCTTCAGGGTAACCAGCTGGGGAAAAAGTCTAAGGGTAAAAAGCCAGTCATCGTTCGACCACCTTTGAGACAAAGAGGCAAGGAGAAAGCTCCTCATATGGCTTCAGTATCACCAATTCAGTATCAACCTCACCAGCTTCAGCCAGACAAGCCCAAAAGGCAATTCACCAAGCTCAACGTGTCGCTGCCTCAAGCCTTACAACAACTGCTGACGTTGAACTTGGTAACTCTAAAGGATCCTCCTAAGAATCCCAACAGGACACCTTCAAGGTATAACCCCAACGCGCGCTGCGCTTATCACTCTGACAGCCCGGGGCATACTACAGATGATTGTTGGAGCTTGAAAAATAAGATCCAAGACATGATCGACGCTGGAGAGATTCAGTTTAAAGTACCCAAGATTCCCCACGTGATCACTGCTCCCTTGACAAAACATGGCTAGGATTGAGAAATTTGTGTTCATTCGAATGTTCAAGTTGCAATTCTCTTTTGTTCGAACATTTACTCATGTTAAACATTGTTATTTCATTAATGCATCGCATATGTCTGTTTTGAGGCAATATATTCGTATTCACTATACGCAAATTATTTTCATATTTTTTCTGATGATCAACTCTTAAATAATAATTCTAAGCCTCTTGAGGGAGGATGACGAAAATGATACCATAATCTACAGTATGCTTTTGAACAGACCCCGCTGATGAGGTACAGGCATTGTTTCAATCCCTAAACACTGGAGTTATAAGGATGATAATCCCTCGTCAACCCCTCTGAGCCAAAGAAGTAGGAGTTTTTTATTTTCGAAAATTAAAACCCTTAATCATAACCTGGGGCAGGGTAGTTCTCTCAGTTGATCCAAGTGCATAACGAATGGCACCAAAAAGGTCCTTATAAAACAAAGAAAGACAGTGATGGTTCCGAATGATCAATAAAGAAAGGCAGTCATTATCAAAAAAAAAAAAAGAAGGTTCATAAAATGAAAAACCCATTAAGTCAAAACCCATGAAGGAGACTTACGAAACTGGGGCATCCCGCTGATTGTAATTCCAAAAAAGGAAACAGTTCAGGCAAAAAAGAAAGGGATAACAAAAAAAAATCAGACAAGAAAGAGGTCTTACAAACCCTCAACAAAAAAGGAATGACTGCCTATTCAAAATAAGTTATCAACATCCGAATCATCACCGGAAAATCAGAGCAAAGACTCAAAACAAGGTCTAACGTATGATCAACTGAGTTTAGGTTTGGAGAACATCACGAAGAGCGGGTGGGTACAAATAATTCGAGCCTTTATCCTTTGTTTCTTAAACCGTGAACCAGGCCACGTTATAACCCTCAAAAGTCCTAGCTGAAGCATGGGTTAGTTCGAAAGCATACTGTTACGAAAGGTATCCTGACTCCTTAAGGCCTACGGTAAATACGGAGTTGACATCATGTTTTACAAACATTCACTTGTTTTATGAAAAAGAATGCATTTTCAAAATCTTCAAGACAGACATAGGCTTTGCATTTTTAACATAACTTTGTTTGCATATGACTTTTTGTTTGAACAACATAGAAATTCGCACGACGAATGCCTAAATAAACAGAAGTACTTCCAATCAAGGGGCAGACATGACCATGGTCCATTATCTGGGGCAGTCCAATCAAGATTCGGAGAATCTCTCAAAGTCCAAATAGCCTGGGGACAAATCTCCGCCTGAGTCACTTGGGGCATTCGAACAACGAATCTTTCCTGATCAAATACCTTCTGGTGGCGTGGCAAAACACTTCTAACAGGGGCAACTCCCTACATTCTGAGAGCATGGACATAGTCGGAAAAAAATACTACGCAAAACCAAAGACCCGCTAGGTTGACACACCTAGGCAAAAATAAGGGCTTCCCGGCGAACCAAAAGGGTTCGAGCAAAAATAAGGGATGAAATGAAAATAAACTGTACACCCGGCAAGTCGAAAACCTGAAAAGGCGGCTTGGGCAAAAAAGGGTATCCCGGTGGACTGAAAACCCGAAAGGGCGGTCCAGGCAAAAGTTAGGGATTAAAGCGTACGACTATGTCCTGTCATCTCGTCACTTGCCTACCAGAAGGAGGTTTGTCCATTAACAATCATCAAGCACCTCCACAGGTATCTTCCTCTCCCGCATCAGAAACAGGGGCAATAAAGAGTTGTCTAAGCAATCTAATTGATCTGTCCTCCAAGGTACCAAGGTGGGTTCAGCTAAAGAACATGACCAGTACATCTTAATTCCCCAGAGAGTAAGCCAGCAAGCAGTACATTCTTCTCCAAACAGAGTTATCAAATCTCAAAGAAGTTGGGTACCCTCCCGCAGAGCTCAACATTCCCCAGCAGCATCATACATATATTCTTAACAAGCATCCCCGGCAGTCTTGCTCTAAAGATTGTTCCCCGGCGGTATATCAAACATTCAAAGGAATCACTTCCCCAGCATATCAAAACTTCCCAGAAGAGTCCAATCCAGTTTCCCCAGGAAAAATGGAATTCATCTCCCCAAGCAGTAAGCTTATCCCTAGTAGATTCTGGAAGCTTATCCCTCGCGGAGCACGAACGCGTCGTCCAGCTTTATTTAAAGAGTTATTTCCTTAACAGGATATAACTGGGTTATCCTCAGCCAAAAGCCACGGAAAGATCGCCCTCGACGAAATTTTCTTATCCCCAGCGAAGTCTATCAGCACTTCCATTACAGCAGAGATATCCTCAGCAAGTCATTCTCAGCAATTCAGCAAAAGCATCTCTGTCCCCACAGAGTATCACTCCCCAGCATGGTCGCTAGAGTATTTTTCTCCCCGCAGAATCTTCCATTTTCCAAGTTTATTCTTCAACGGAGTCATCTTCTCCTACCGGTATTCTTGCAGCTATCATCCCCAGCGGAAGCAAAATCTATTCTTCAATATCAGCCCAGGATACGACTTCCCGGCACTCGTCAAGGATTTACTTTCCTAGGCGAAAACATACATTCATAAACATCACATACATCATTATAGCATGCATAGACGCATCATATCATATAAATCTCATTTATGTTGAGAACATCATCGCAGGGTCCATATCATGCATCGCATACGACTGACCTTTACCTTTCAGGAAAGAGGCAGTTAAATTCTCAACCACATTTCAAGACCTAGACCGGTTCAGTTAATCGACTCAAAAGATTTCTTATCCAGTCCAAGGCCTTCTCTAGTCCAGCTAAATCAACTCCCAACAGATTTTTCTGATGAAGACTCAGTAGAAGTTATCAAACTATAATGGTTCTCTCTCCGACGGTGCATGAGATTTCCATTTTAGGTTTTTCTTTGAGATTATATTTTCCTATTGGTTCTCTCTCCGACGGTGCATGAGATTTCCATTTTAGGTTTTTCTTTGAGATTATATTTTCCTATTGGTTCTCTCTCCGACGGTGCATGAGATTTCCCTTTTAGGTTTTTTCTTTGAGATTATATTTTCCTATTGGTTCTCTCTCCGACGGTGCATGAGATTTCCCTTTTAGGTTTTTTCTTTGAGATTATATTTTCCTATTGGTTCTCTCTCCGACGGTGCATGAGATTTCCATTTTAGGTTTTTCTTTGAGATTATATTTTCCTATTGGTTCTCTCTCCGACGGTGCATGAGATTTCCATTTTAGGTTTTTCTTTGAGATTATATTTTCCTATTGGTTCTCTCTCCAACGGTGCATGAGATTTCCATTTTAGGTTTTTCTTTGAGATTATAATGTCCTATTGGTTCTCTCTCCGACGGTGCATGAGATTTCCCTTTTAGGTTTTTCTTTGAGATTATATTTTCCTATTGGTTCTCTCTCCGACGGTGCATGAGATTTCCCTTTTAGGTTTTTTCTTTGAGATTATAATGTCCTATTGGTTCTCTCTCCGACGGTGCATGAGATTTCCCTTTTAGGTTTTTTCTTTGAGATTATATTTTCCTATTGGTTCTCTCTCCGACGGTGCATGAGATTTCCCTTTTAGGTTTTTTCTTTGAGATTATATTTTCCTATTGGTTCTCTCTCCGACGGTGCATGAGATTTCCCTTTTAGGTTTTTTCTTTGAGATTATATTTTCCTATTGGTTCTCTCTCCGACGGTGCATGAGATTTCCCTTTTAGGTTTTTTCTTTGAGATTATATTTTCCTATTGGTTCTCTCTCCGACGGTGCATGAGATTTCCATTTTAGGTTTTTTCTTTGAGATTATATTTTCCTATTGGTTCTCTCTCCGACGGTGCATGAGATTTCCATTTTAGGTTTTTCTTTGAGATTATATTTTCCTATTGGTTCTCTCTCCAACGGTGCATGAGATTTCCATTTTAGGTTTTTCTTTGAGATTATAATGTCCTATTGGTTCTCTCTCCGACGGTGCATGAGATTTCCCTTTTAGGTTTTTCTTTGAGATTATATTTTCCTATTGGTTCTCTCTCCGACGGTGCATGAGATTTCCCTTTTAGGTTTTTTCTTTGAGATTATATTTTCCTATTGGTTCTCTCTCCAACGGTGCATGAGATTTCCCTTTTAGGTTTTTCTTTGAGATTATAATGTCCTATTGGTTCTCTCTCCGACGGTGCATGAGATTTCCCTTTTAGGTTTTTTCTTTGAGATTATAATGTCCTATTGGTTCTCTCTCCGACGGTGCATGAGATTTCCCTTTTAGGTTTTTCCTTTCAGATTATAATTTCCTATGGTTCCCTCTCCGACGGTGAGTGAGGTGATAATTCCTTTTCAGATGGTTCCCTCTCCGACGGTGAGTGAGGTGATAATTCCATTTCAGATTATAATTGCCTATTGGTTCTCTTCCCGATACTGCGAAGATGGTAATTCCCACCAAGATTTTCTCAACGAGCGTTGTTGAATTTAAAGTCACCCAAGGTTCTCTTACCATTCATGCTAAGGTAGTAACCATCCCTGGTTCATTTATCATCCTGTGAAACTCCAGACTCAGCTCCTGTAACCAGTCAGGACATATCTATACCAAGCACCTGAAAACCAACTCCTGCAACGTGTCAGGTACTCATTTTTCTGTTTTACAGGTACGCAAGTTCTCGCTGAATCTCTTACGCGATCAACATTCAGATGGCATCTATAAGCCCATCATCCTATCCATCAATCTCCAAATGGCATCTATAAGCCCATTCCCATCATTACACTGCTACTATGTGAGCGCAAATTTCTGGGCACTTTAGTGTTCAATCATCTTCTACCCTCGGATTACGAAAGGCACGTCAGCCAATCTGCATCCTCAGGTCTAAGAAGATTGAACAGGGGCAACTGTTGTACCCCAAAATTTTCCCTCCCATATTCTTCAAAGATTTGCAAAGTCAAGCTGCAAAAGTTCCCCAAGGGTTGCACAGTGCAAGAGCTTCATAAGCAGTCAAGATTAGGGTTTTGCTTCTGGTCAAGAAAATGAAGTTTTCAAAGGTCCAATCAAGTCTCATATGCCTACAAATATGGTCAAGCATCCTCATATCAAGTTTCAAGGCTTTCAGCACAAAATTGCACAGTCAAAACCCTAAATTGCACTACAGTCAACTGTAGGGGCAAAATGGTCATTTGACAGTCAAAAGTTCAAATTTTTGGTCAACATATCATTTTGAAGCCACAAACATCATTTGATCAATGCTTGATCATGATTCTCAAAGTTTGGCTCAAAAATCATCAAGATGCAAAAGTTTCCTTATTTGGACAGCTGAAAAAGTCAACTGTAAATTGACCAGGGCATAACTTTCACATGGATTATTAGAAAAATTCCATCCAAAGCTCATTTTGAAGAGAAAGACATTTCCTACAATTCCTCTTCATACTTCAAGTCCAAGAAATGCTCTCACAAAAAGTTATCAATTTCAACATTATAGGTCATTTTCAAAAGTCAACAAAAAGGGACTTTAAGTCAAAGGCCATAACTTGAGATTGGTAAATCAAAATGACATGGGACCAAAGACATTGGTTAGAGGACTCAAAGACCTTTCCAAAATGTCCAAGAACATGAGAAAAAGCTTAAAATTTGAGCAAGTTATGCCTTGTGGAAGTTGGGAAATATTTGGATATTTTGAAAAGTCAACATTACTTCAAATGACCTAAAATTGCTAATGGGCCCATTTTTCTTCCACAATTCATCATTCCAAGCATGTGCACGACCACTTGGCCCAAAGGGAAGTATTTTCTCATTTTTTATTTATTTATTTGAATTTTTATTTATAATAATTCACTTAAATCAATTAAATATGTGAAAAATATTTAACTTAACCTAACAAATCTTTTTGTACTTGTTTTATTCTCAAGATTTCGTGCATAAGTCAATATGGAAAGAATTGGAGCAATTGGATATGATTTGAACCAAAAACACATGGAAAAAGATATGGAAATCATGGTGAAAAAATCAAATCTTCAAACCATGATTGCAAGAGATTTTGAGCAAGTTTCTTGACCTAATGCATTCAGTACAAAAGCCTAAACACAACCCTAATGTTGGGGGACACGCAGCTGCTCAGAAAAGCCATTGACAAACTTGAATTTTTGGCAAGAAACTCAACAACTGAAAACTAACTTGCAGGAGGTTTCAAGCCACGATTGCTATCTCATTAGTTTCCTCAAGCATCATTGGACGTATTCCAATCAAAAACATCAATCCAAACGCTGTGAAACGGTATCCATAAGTCACACTTTTGCCATTTTTTTTCATTATCGTGTTTTAACATCCATGCACATTCATAACGTTTTACTTATATATTCATGATCAGTGAAGCGTTTGCAAGCTAACCCATGCGTTTGATTGAGTTTTTACAAGCTATACGCGATTTCGCCATTATCAATTTCTAGGGTTACAGGACCTTGGAATTAGGGCTTTCAAGACAAAGAAAAATTGGCCTTCAAGAGTGTAACCATTAGAACTAGCAGGCTTGGACGATCAAGAATCCATTATCGCGCTCAATTTATGAGCGTTCTAGGCTTATTCGCTATTTTCTGAAAAGTGGCCTAAGAGAACACATCCAAAACCGTTGCCTATGTTTCTTTTGTTTCAGGAAAATAAAAAAACCAGCGAGGAAGATGATTAGGTGGCGAGGCTTGATTGGTGCATTTGAATTTTTGCGCGCAAAATCCACTAACGCGTTGTTTCATATTATATTGTTTGTTGTTTATTTATTTAACAAAATGACTCAGTGGTTCAGCTGGCAAGCATAAGGATTGGTAATACACATGACCTGGGTTCGAGCCCCAGGTCTTCCATGTTTCCATATTATTTTTCAATAACAATTCCTATGCAGTTTCAATGATAAAGTGCACCATACACCTTCTCTACCAAGCCACCCACGTGTCCCAGAGCACCAGATCAACGTCCATGAACTGAAGACTATGGTGAACTCAAGTCAACGCGCGTACACGTGTCCAGCAAAAGTCCAACAAGGCCATGTTCAATGGGCCAGAATTGCTTGGATTTAACCTCCTATTTTGGGGTCTGAACCCCCAGGTTTGCATATTTTTATTTATTTTCTTTTTGTATTATTATTTTTACTTCTTTTTTATTGTTGTTTTAGTAATTAAGTCTATTATTCTCACAAAATATAAAAACATCATAAAATCAGAAAAGAATTAAAATAATAAATATTTTTATTTGTAGTATTTTCATAAATAAATTTGCATGTAAATAAAATTAGTTTTAAATTAGGTGTTAACTTTAATCCTTTTAACAAAAAAAAATCTAAAAAATGTAGAAATAGGTTTAATTAATAATTTTTTTTATTCCTTTTTATTTTTCTTTCATAATGATTGAATAATTAAATACTTATTTCTTTAATTAAATTTGCATGTAAAAATTAGGTTTAATTTAGGTTTAATTCTAATGCTTTCTTAATAAATTAAAATAAAATAGAATTAGGGTTAGTAGTTAATTTTAATTAATTCTTTCTTTGTTATATTAAATCATAAAATATAAAAAAAAAACACCAAAAAAACAAATTTCTTGCTTTCTTTTTAATTAATTAATTCCTCATTAATTTAATTTTGCAAAAGGGTCCAACGCCCACGTTCTTAATTTTTATTCTAATTCGCATATTTATTTTATTTCATTATAATACTTATGTATCTCTCCCGAAGCCTTGTAAATTAACTTTATCGCACTTTTAACTTCTTTATTTACTTTCTGTCAAATCGGGTCCTGGATTTATTTTGGCGATGTGGACCCGCGCCTTTTGTAATAGCTTAGAATTTACTTTTCCCGCAATACTTTTAATTGTTAATCAAATGACATGAAAGAATGTATGGACAAAATAAAAACAAACGCGTAGAACACCAATAACATGAACAAGATAAATGCAAATGAACATGACACACAAATCACACACCACCCCTAGGGTACGCCTCACTGTTGCCTTGCCTCGAAAGGTGATCGTCGAGTAGAGGATGTCTTAGTAAGTCCTCATGATCCAGGAACCTGGCATGAGGGTAGCTTCTAAGGTGTCTTCCCATTGCTCTGGTGATCACCATGTCCCGAACCTCGAATTGACCCGAACACCTCCAACGGTGGTGCTACCTACCTCTCAATGGTGGGATGACACTACTTTAAAGGACATTTACACAGACGAATTCCTTAGGATAGGTAGGTTATCGTAGATACTTGCTCTAATTCAAAACAAATCAAAACTCTTTTCACACCAACACATTTTCAAAAAGCTTTCGAAAGCATTTTTCAAACACTCTTAAGGACCGATACAAGAGTCAAACTGAAATTTTCAAAGAAACTTTTTAAAACCCACAGTTGAAAAGCAAACAAACCATTTTTGAAAACACAAGTGAGCAAGTATCTAAGATCCCATGGATAACCATGGATAGAAAGGGTGCTAACACCTTCCCTTTCTATAACCTACCTCCCGAACCGAGAGCAATCTCTTTAAGGAATTTTTCTATGCTTTTGTCCTTTCCATTTGGAGAAAATAAAAGACGGTGGCGACTCTTGCTTCCGCGACATTTCGCGAACCAGCGTTAAACAGTCAGTTCCAGATCCACCGATCACACCCTCTAGTCTAAAAAGATAAAAAATGACCCATTCGAATGTTGCCTCGGAAATATCTTTAAGACTCTAGGGTAACTACTAAGGTTTCATAATCATTGCTTTAGTGATCGTACTCGTCCCTTTCGATTGTCCCTTAAACTCCAACGATGGAGCTACCTACTCTTTAATAGTAGGATAGCGCTGTCTAAAGGAAATAAGAAAACGAAAGTCTTTTTCGAGTAGGTAGAAACTTTTAAGTACTTGCTCAAAACAAATCTTTTTACACCATACACTTTCAAATAAACTTTTCAAACTAAGGTTTTCAAAACACTTTATACACTCTTGAGGACTGATACAAGGGTTACCATAAAGTGAAACGCCGCACTAAGGCAATTTCAAAACTTTTTTCAAACACACAAACACACAAAAGCAATTTACAAACGAGCAAGTACCTAAGAGCCCATGGAAAACCATGGATAGAAAGGGTGTTAACATCTTCCCTTTCTATAATCTACCCCCCGTGCTCAGAAGCATTCTCGAAAAATGTTTTTTTTGTTCTTTTTCCATTTTCCTTTGTTGGATGAAATAAAATACGGTGGCGACTCTTACTTACCGTACATTTGCAAACAAAAAACGTAAAACCAGTAGTAACAAAAACAGTCACACCGTATCACAGTGGCAGAACCGACTATTTAATGTTGGTTTTGCGTTTTTTGTTCGCAAATGTTGCGGTAAGAAAGATTCACCACCAACTTTTCTTTTATCGAACAAAGGAAAGGTGAAAAGTACAAAAAAAGACCTTTTTCTAGATTTTTTGAGCAAGGGAGGTAGATTATGGAAAGGGAAGGTATTAGAACCCTTTCCATCCGTGGTTTTCCACGGGCTCTTAAGTACTTGCTCATTTTTTGAAAAATCTTTGTGTTTGTGTGTTTTGAAATATTTCTGTTTGCTTTATGGTAAATCTTATATTAGTCCTCAAGAGTGTGATAAAGTATTTTTGAAAATAGTTTTTGAAAAGTGTGTAAGTGTGAAAAATTCGGATTTGAGCAAGTACTTAAGAATAGTTTACCTACTCGAAAAAGGATGTTCTTTTCCTCCTTTCCTTTAGATAGTGCTATCCTACTATTAGTAAGTAGGTAGCTCTATCGTCGGATGTTGAGGGATTATCGAAAGGGATGCTATGGTCATTGAAGGCAGCATGTAAGGATATCTTAGCATTCGAAGGGACTGTCATCATATAGGCAACATCAAGGGACAAGATCATTTTTCTTGTAGGAAACTCGAGGGACGTTAAAGGACCATGATCTTTATGATGACTTTAGAATTGAGGGTATTTGCTAAGATATCCCTATGTTCGAGGAACATGACCATTTCCGAAGGCAACCAAGTGAGGAATACCCTAAGGATGCAAGTGTGAGAAGTGTGTTTTTTCAGTTATATTATCTTGAGGTTAGTGATGTAACGGTTAATTAATTAATCTTGTTATGC
Source organism: Vicia faba (assembly GCA_948472305.1). NCBI lineage: Eukaryota > Viridiplantae > Streptophyta > Magnoliopsida > Fabales > Fabaceae > Vicia > Vicia faba. The sequence goes on from OX451740.1 coordinate 1,040,188,699, forward strand.
ACGCCTAATTTACTAGAAGTAATATATACAAAATATAAGAATGTAAAAGCGAGAAATAAAGTCCTACAGTTATTACAAGGCTTCGGGACAGTTACAGTTATATCTGACTAAAATGTAAAGTGCGGAAATTAAAAGTGCGAAAATTTAAGTTCTAAACTATTACAACGCATGGGCAGATACATAATCAGGAAACAAAATACGCACGATAAAATTACAAACCATAAATAGATACATAATAATATAAGTGCACGAAATAAAGGAACGTTTAAAAACCTAGTAAATAAAACTAAACAACAAGAAAATCTTTTTTTTGGTTTTTGCTAAGAGAATGATTAATTCCAAATTTATTTTTAATTAAGAAAATAAAATTTGAATGAAATGAAACCTAATTCTAATATTTTTTGTATTTTTTGTTAAGAAAACAATTTAAATTATTAAAGAACCTAAGTCTAGTTTGATTTTAAATTGATAAAATTTGATTAAATAATTAATTAATTAATTAATAATTTTAGAAAGAAACTAAACCTATTTATGATTTTTTTTTATTTTTTATGATTTGTTAAAAAAAATTTAGAAAATAATAAACAAAATAAAAAAAGTTAGAATAAAAAAAAACATAGGCCTGGTCCGAAACAGAAATGGGGGGTGTTGATCTGAATTGATTAGGCCCAAAATATGAAGGCCCAAGCCAAGCGCCTGATCCTGTGTGGGCATGTCTCTAGGGTACATGATGTGCTTGCATATTTGTATGCATTAGATCTGATCAGGAGACAACTGGTGGTTGAGAATTGCTGGAATATAGTGAGCATTAGACCCTGAAGAGTATTGAATCCTGCATGAAATAATAGGAAAATAAGAAAATGTTAGACCTGAGACTCAAACCCAGGTCCTTTCCTTTACCAATACGCTTCCTTGCCAACTGAACTAACATGCCATTCGTTTATACATACCAAATGAAAATAATATAATTTAACATTTCCAGCAAATATTAAAAATAAAAAAGAAAGTGTGCGCAGGTTCAAACTGTCCAATGAAGGGCTACCACGCATTGTCTTCTTCCTTTCTCCATCGTATTAGACCTGGAACCCTATAGTGACAGTTTTTTGTCCGTCACTATAAACCCTGCATTTGAAACAAGCGCAATACACAAAATAAATTTACTTTGAGGCCATGGCTTGATTTCTCTCAACCTCCTGAGCAAGATGGTGTCCTTAGTTTTGGATAATTTTGGCCATTGTGAAAATCCCCAATTATAGAGGTTAAACCCTAGAAATGGTAGTATACTATTCTGGCTCCCAAACTGCAATCAAACTAAACCAAAAGCTTGCAAATACTTACACGGTTAGATATGCATGGTTAAAATATATTGATACTGCATGAATCGTGCAAAACGAATTTACAAAAATAAACCATGAGAGTGGATGGGGCTGCTTCGTGGTGTTTCAAGGGCTGGCAAGGATGGCAAACACTCCAGGGAACCTCCGGGAGTATATTTTGATCTTTAGTTTGGGCTGAAGCAAGCTAGAACATGAAATTCAAATTTTACAATTTGACACTTTTTTGCAAAATAGGAAGGGGTTCTCTAGGCTTCGTCTATGTGCTTGATGCTTGCCAATGGCTTGTTTATATAGAGAATTATGAGGAGACACGGAAAAACAAGCTTGTAACAGCCATAATCAATTTCTTGAATGCCATGAATGTCCATTTGTAACCTTGGCCAAAGTTATGGGATTTTGTCCATTTTTTAAATTGGCATGAGTGCAAACATATTGGCCTTGCTGTACACGGAAATTGGGACCCCTCCATGCATTAAAACAAGCCTTAACCATATTATTTGCAATAATCTTGATTTATTTGATTTTTAATTAAATAAAATTAATATAAAATGCAAATAAAGTCAAGACTATGCAAAAATGGTTTTAGGAGTCCTCTATACTCTTAGGAAGAAGATGTTTGAAGTCCAAGAATTTGAGCCATTGCCTTAAAAACTCAAATTTGCTCAATGCATATTTCTTGAAATTTCCCAAATTTTCTCCACTTGGGAAGGCCATAACTTGCTCAATATTTATCTCATGATGATGATCTTTGACTTTTTGTAAATCCCAAGATGTCTAATTCAATCCCTCTTTTGATAAATTTTGCATTTGAAGAATTTATCTTGATATTAAAGGTTTTGGGAAAAAATGGCTTTTATTGACTTTCTAAAAATGACCTGTAATGTATGAAATTGTATCTTTCAAATGGTGTATTTATTGAACTTGAGGGCTGAAGAGAAGTTGTAGGGAATTGGATTCTCTTTAAAATTAGATTTGGTTGGAAAATTTCTGATAAAGTATGAGAAAGTTATGCTTGTCAAAGTTTGGTTGACTTTTCCCATAGAAACCCTAATTTGCCATTTTTTTTACTTTTGATGGGTTAGGAGCATTTCTTGAGTAATCATGATCAACCCTTGATCAAGTGATGGATATTGTGATCGGTGGGAATATAATTGACTATTTTAAAGCTGGTTCGCGAAATGTCGCGGTAAGCAAGATTCGCCACCGTCTTTTATGTTCTCCAACATGGAAAGGACAAAAGCACAGCAAAATTCCTTATCGAGATGTTTCTCGGTTCGAGAGGTAGATTTATAGAAAGGGAATGTGTTATCACCCTTTCTATCCATGGTTATCCATGGGCTCTTAGGTGCTTGCTCACTATGTTTTCAAAAATTGTTTGCTTTTCAAGTGTTTGTGGGTTTGAAAAAAAGTTTCATTTTGAAAACTTCTAGGTAACTTTTGTATCAGTCCTCAAGAGTGTATGAAGTGTTTGTTTGAAAACTTTTTGAAAGTGTAAGTGCGAAAAGATGTTTTTTTGTTTTTTGAAAGAGCAAGTACCCAGGAGAAATCTACCTACTCTAAGGAATTAGGCTGTGTAAGAGTCCTTTAGACAGTATTATCCCACTATTAAGAAGTAGGTAGCACCGTCATTGGAGTTATTCGGGTCAATTCGATTATCGGGACATGTGTGGTCACCAAAGCAATGGTAGGACGCCTTAGCGGTAACCCTAATGTCCTAGATCCTTTTTTATCTGAGGCAACCGTTTCAAGGCAACTGGATCTTTAGACAGGAGGGCGACCTCTAAAACACCCTATACTTGAAGACCACCTCGAGGCAACCAGTGAGGCGTACCCTAGGAGTGGCATGTGCATGTGTGTTAAATTCAGTTAAGATTATCTTGTACATGTTATTTGTGAGCTATGAATTGATTTTATTTTTCAGCCAAGTCTTGCATGCATAATTAACAGTTAATAATTTGCGGGAAATAAAATGCGGAAAATTGAATCTATGCTATTACAAGGCGCAGGTATATACATCGCCAAAAACATAACCCGTTTGGAAACAAATGCGAGAAAATAAATAAAGCGATAAAAGAGGTCCTAATTATCTATTACATACTCGGAGCAGATACATAAAATATAATCAAAAATATGAATTAAAAATAAATATGCGCACGAAAGAATTGAATCGGGACGTCCTTAGGGTTTTGACCCTTTTTGAGAGAAGAAAGTGAATTTTGTCCTTTTTTTGCAATTAATGAAATATTAAACCTAATAACTAATTAATTAAATAATTAAAAGAAAAAAGTATTTTTATGTTTTTTAGGTCTTAATGAAAATAAAAATAAAAGGAATTAAAAGTTATCAAAAGAAAAACCCTAATTCTAAGTTAATTTTATTTATTATAAAAAATGTCAAAGTTAACCTAATTTACTAAATTAATTAATTTACAATATAATTAATAGTGAAACTACTAAAAAATAATAAAAATAAAAATATTAGTTTTTCTGAATTTTATTAGGAAAATAATTAAGTTGTTAATTATATATTAATAATAGTAATAATTAATGAAAGAATTAAATAGAAATAAAAATAGAAAAAAGAAAAAGGAACAAGGACACCAGGGGGGTGATGGGCCCATTAGGAGGTTTTGTTAGCAGATTTCAAGCCCATTAACCCCAAGCCTGCGTTGACTTTCTGAATGGTCTACGTGCATGTTGACTGAGGAACACCATGATCCTCCATCTCTGGCCTTTGGATTCACATTTGTGGCCACTTGGCGCCTGGATGCTGGAGACGCATGGTGGGGTACATTTAGGAAGCCTGCATGTGATTAGGTTAGAAAAAATATGAAACAATTATTTTTGGGGACCTGGGAATCGAACCCAGGTCCCAAGGGACTATGCCTGCACGCCTTAACCAACCCAACTGCCTTGTTCAATTGTTAGTGTAATAAAGACCAAACATAATATATACAAATTAATGCCTATGCTGAAACACAAATAAAAACGCGCGCTTTTTGAATTATCCACTCAGAAGCAAACACGTCCTCGTCTTCTCCACTGAACCTGCAAAAGTAATGTTAGATAGCGGAGGTTTTTAACCCCCACAAACTGCAAATGCAAAAAATAGCGAATAGCTCTATGTCAAATATAAAGATTTCGCGAGGGTAGTTTTGCAATCGTCTGAGTATACTGAATTCAACCATAAGCGTTAGGGGTCCCAGTTTTTCCTATATAGCAAACCCCCAAATTCAGAGTTTGAAAACCCTAGAAAACGTTCATGGTGATTTCTGTTTCAGGGCATTTTAATCCAATTGAACCACACCAAAAGCTTCACTTGAGTTCTATGAACATAAAACAATAAACAAAACATATCAAATGTGCATGAATAATGAGATGTGATTCTGAAAAATATGTGCAAATCGTTAAACCGTTTTTGATGATTCTTGTGGCTTTAGTGCTTGGTTTCGATTGCAATGTGTTCCTGAGGATCCCTGCAATGTGTTAGAATCAAGAAAATGCCTTGAATTGGCCTGGAAGATTAAAAACAGTTTTGAGTTTTCTTTGATTTTTTTGGAATTGGTTTATGGATTTTTGCAGCAGCTCTCCCGTGTGCATGATTAGATTTAGGTTGTGTACATATAGAGGACTGAATTAGGTTAAATCTTTGCACAAAAGATCCATGGAATTATGATTTGCATATTTGATTTTCAATCATATCTTTTTGCATCTTTTTGATTGAGAAAACTTGCCAAACATGGAGATTTTTGTCCCCTTGATTGATACACGAAATCTCCAGCATATGTTGACCACTTTTGCTTCACAAAAAGATTGAGAAATCAAATCTTTGAATTTCCTACATTTTAAATTAATTAAATGAATTAAAAATCAATTAAAAATCCAATTAATTAATAAAAATAAGAAAATAATTAAATGTAAGCTTGATGGGTCGTGCATAGGCCTTAGACAAAGTTTCAAGAAGGAATTTGAGGCCCATTAGCAAAAATGATGTGTTTTGAGCAAAGTTGACTTTTGCAAATTCACAAAAATTTCCCAACTTCTCCAATGCATATCTTCCTCAATTTTGATCACATGAACATGTTCTTGGACATTTTGGAAAGGTCTTGAAGTCCTCTAACCAATGCCTTTGGTCCCATGTCATTTGGATTTACCAATCTCAAGTTATGGTCTTTGACTTAAAGTGTCTTTTTGTTGACTTTTGAAATTGACCTATAATGTAGAAATTGATAACTTTTTGTGAGAGCATTTCTTGGACTTGGAATGTGAATATGAGTTGTAGGAAATGTCATCCCCTTCAAAATGAGCATTGGATGGGATTTTTCTGATGAACCATGAAAAAGTTATGCCCTGGTCAAGTTATAGTTGACTTTTCAGCTGTCCAAAAATAGTAACTTTTGCATCTTTGATGATTTTTGAGCCATGCTTGTGGAATCATGATCAAGACTTGATCAAATGATGATTGTGGACTCAAAATAAGATGTTGACAAAAATTTTTGACTTTTGACTGCCAAATGACCATTTTGCCCCTGCAGTTGATTGTGAAGCAAATGAAGCTTTTGACTGTGCAATTTGACCCTGTGAGTCTTGAAACTTGACATGTAGATGCTTGACAATATATGTAGGCCTATGGGACTTGACTGGACCACTGAAAACCTCAAATTCCTTGGAAGAAACAAAACCCTAGTTTTGACTGGCTTAGGAGGCATTTGAACTCTGCAACCTTAGAGAAATCTTGAACCACTTGAAGATGATTCTTGACAAACTTTGAAGAATATGGGAGGACAAATTTTGGGGTACAACAGTTGCCCCTGTTCAATCTTCTTAGACCTGAGGATGTAGATTGGCTTGCGTGCCTTTCGTGATCCGAAGGTGGAAGATGATTGAACACTAAAGTTCCCAGAAATTTACACTCGCATAGTGGAGTATCAGCAATGTGATGTCGGGAATGGGCTTACAGATGCCATTTGGAAAGATGATGGATGGGAGGATGGGCTTATAGATGCCATCTGGAGATCTAATGGATAGTTGTGGAGATGGGCTTAAAGATGCCATCCGGAGATGTCGATCGCGTAAGAGATTCCTTAGCGAGAACTTGTATATTTGAGAAAGAAAGATAATTTCCTGGCCTGTTACAAGGGTTGATCTTCAAACTCTTCATGCAGATATACCCTGGCTAGATACAGGTATCGAATCCACAATCAATCGCTCACAAATATGCCCTGGCTGGATACAGGTATCGAATCTGGAACTAGTCGTCTACAGATATGCCCTGGCTGGATACAGGTATCGAATCTAGAATTTGTCGTCTACAGATATGCCCTGGCTGGATACAGGTATCGAATCTATAAACTCTTCATGCAGATATGCCCTGGCTAGATACAGGTATCGAATCTACAATCAATTACTCACAGATATGCCCTGGCTAGATACAGGTATCGAATCTGGAATTAGTCGTCTACAGATATGCCCTGGCTGGATACAGGTATCGAATCTCTAAACTCCTCATGCAGATATGCCCTGGCTGGATACAGGTATCGAATCTACAATCAATTGCTCACAGATATGCCCTGGCTAGATACAGGTATCGAATCTGGAACTGGTCGTCTACAAATATGCCCTGGCTGGATACAGGTATCGAATCTCTAAACTCTTCATGCAGATATTCCCTGGCTAGATACAGGTATCGAATCCACAATTAATCGCTCACAGATATGCCCTGGCTAGATACAGGTATCGAATCTGGAACTGGTCGTCTACAGATATGCCCTGGCTGGATACAGGTATCGAATCTCTAAACTCTTCATGCAGATATGCCCTGGCTAGATATAGGTATCGAATCTACAATCAATTACTCACAGATATGCCCTGGCTGGATACAGGTATCGAATCTAGAATTTGTCGTCTACAGATATGCCCTGGCTGGATACAGGTATCGAATCTCTAAACTCCTCATGCAGATATGCCCTGGCTGGATACAGGTATCGAATCTACAATCAATTGCTCACAGATATGCCCTGGCTAGATACAGGTATCGAATCTGGAATTGGTCGTCTACAGATATGCCCTGGCTGGATACAGGTATCGAATCTCTAAACTCTTCATGCAGATATGCCCTGGCTAGATACAGGTATCAAATCCACAATTATTCGCTCACAGATATGCCCTGGCTAGATACAGGTATCGAATCTGGAACTTGTCGTCTACAGATATGCCCTGGCTGGATACAGGTATTGAATCTCTAAACTATTCATGTAGATATGCCCTGGCTAGATACAGGTATCGAATCTACAATTAATTACTCACAGATATGCCCTGGCTAGATACAGGTATCGAATCTGGAATTAGTCGTCTACAGATATGCCCTGGCTGGATACAGGTATCGAATCTCTAAACTCCTCATGCAGATATGCCCTGGCTGGATACAGGTATCGAATCTACAATCAATTGCTCACAGATATGCCCTGGCTAGATACATGTATCGAATCTGGAACTGGTCGTCTACAGATATGCCCTGGCTGGATACAGGTATCGAATCTCTAAACTCTTCATGCAGATATGCCCTGGCTAGATTCAGGTATCGAATCCACAATTAATCGCTCACAGATATGCCCTGGCTAGATACAGGTATCGAATCTGGAACTGGTCGTCTACAGATATGCCCTGGCTAGATACAGGTATCGAATCTCTAAACTCTTCATGCAGATATGCCCTGGCTGGATACAGGTATCGAATCTACAATCAATCACTCACAGATATGCCCTGGCTAGATACATGTATCAAATCTAGAATTTCAAAAGGTTGAACGAGATAGCTTTCCTGGCTGGATACAGGCGTAGACCTCTAATCAGTCGCTCACAGATATGCCCTGGCTAGATACAGGTATCGAATCTGGAACTGCGAAAGTTGATGGTAATCGTCTTTTGATTGACCTTTTCCTAAAAAGGCAAACATTAGTTGTATGCAATGTCATGATGTATGAAATGCATGATGTCATGATGTTCTCAAAAATAAATGAGATCGTGTCGTATGCACTTTATCATATATATGAATAGGAGGTATGAGATGTGAGATGTTTATGAATGTATTTTCGTCCGGGAAAATAAATCCTTGACGAATGCCGAGAGGTTAAATCCTGGGTTGTTGTGGAAGAGTAGGGTTCTTCGTTTCTGCTGGGGGATAATGATTGCAAGAATAAACCGGTAGGAGAAGATGACTCCATTGGGGAATAAACTTTGTTGGAGAGATTACTTTTGGAGAATTACTCTGTGGGGAGAGATACTTCGCTGAGAATTTGATGATAACTCCGCTGGGGGTACTGTTGATAAGCTTTGTTGGAGGATTTGACGAACTCCACCGGGGATAGGAAGAACTTTGCCGAGGATGATCCTTCCGTTGTAATTAGCTGAGGATAACCCAGTTATAGGCGCTGGTGGGGAATAACCTCTGAACATGGTCGGGGAGAGATACGTTGGTGCTCTACGGGGGATAAGCCTCCAGAATCTATTGGGGATAAGCTTCCAGAATCTACTGGGGATAAGCTTCCAGAATCTATTGGGGAGATGGTTCCACTCTCCTGGGGAAACTTTTTTGGACTGTACTGGGGAATGGCTCCACTGGGGTGTCTGGTATTCCGCCGGGGAACAATCTTATATTAAGACTGTCGGGGATGCTTGCTTGAGAACATCTGCATATTCTGCTGGGGAATATTGAGATTTTCTGGGGATACCCACTTGATGGACTGACAGTAGCCTAACTCTGCTTGAGGAGAGTGTTGCTGACTTGCTAGGGATACTGTGCCTTTTCGGGGCTGATGGGAGGCCAACTATGCTTGGGGAGAGTATTGTTGATTTGCTTTACTCTGCGGGGAGAGAAAGTAAGTTGGTCGCATTCTTCAGCTGAATATATACCTCAGTACCTTGGTGGACAAAGCATCTTGTACAGTTCGGACCATTCTTATTGCCCCAGTTTCTGTGGGAGAAGGTACCTGTGGAAGTGCTCGATAACTGCCGATTGACAACTCTTCTTCTGGTAGGCGAGATGACGGGACATAGTCGTACGCTTTGATCCCTAACTTTTGCCTGGACCTCCCTTTCGGGTTTTCAGTCCACCGGGATACCCTTTTTTGCCCAAGTCGCCTTTTCAGGTTTTCGACTTGTCGGGTGTACAGATTTTTCATTTTCATCCCTTATTTTTTCCTAGGCCAGTCGACCTAGCGGGTCTTTGATTGTGCGTAGTATTTTTTCCGACTATGTCCACGTTCTCAGAGCGCAGGGAGTTGTCCCTATCAGTAGCGTGGTGTTGCCATACTACCAGAAGATCTTCGTTTGATCGTGCAAGATTCGTTGCTGGAATTCATGTCCAATGCCCCAAGTGACTCAGGCGGAGATTTGCCCCTGCTATTTGGCTTTTGAGAGATTCTCTGAATCTTGACTTAACTGCCCCAGATGACGGACAATGATCATGCCGTGCCCCTTGATTGGAAGTGTTTTTACACTTGAGGTGATCTTTTTCGTTGAGAAGGTTCTTGTTCACCAGATATTCATCGTGCAAATTTCTCTGCTGTTTGAACAAATAGTCATATGCAAACAATATTATTTCAAGAATGCAAAGCTTATGTCTGTCTTGACGTTTTGAAAATGCAGTTTTCAATAAAACAAGTGAATTTTTGTAAAATGTGATGTCAACTCAGGATTTTACAGCAAGCCCTACAGGAGTCAGGATACCTTTGGTAACAATATACTTTCGAACTAACCCGTGCTTCAGCTAGGGCTTTCGAGGGTTATAACGTGGCCTGGTTCACGGTTTAAGAAACAAAGGATAAAGGCTCAAAGTATATTTGTACCCACCCGCTCTTCGTGATGTTCTTCAAACCTAAACTCAGCTAATCGTGCATTAGATTTTGTTTAAGTCTTTGCTTTGATATTCCGGTGATGGTTCAGATACTGATGGTTTATTTTGACCAGGCAGTCATTTCTTTTTGTTGAGGGTTTGTAGGACCTCTTTCTTTTTGATTTTGTTATCCCTGTTTTTTGCCTGAACTGCTTCTTTTGTGATTACAGTCAGCGGGATGCCCCAGTTTTGTAAGTCTCCTTCATAGATTTTGACTTAATGGGCTTTTATTTTGAGAGACAATGATTGCCTGCCTTTATGATTGTTCGGAACCATCACTGTCTTTTGTTTTGGAAGGACTCCTTTGGTGTCATTCATTGTGCACCTGGATTAACTGAGAAAACTACCCTGCCCCAGGTTATGATTAAGGGTTTTAATTTTTGAAAAGAAAAACTCCAACTTCTTTGGCTCGAAGGGGTTGACGAGGGATTATCTTCCTTATAACTCCAGTGTTTAGGATTTGAAACAATGCCAGTACCTCATCAGCGGGGTTTGTTCAAAAGCATACTGTAAAGATGGCGGTATCGTTTTCGTCATCCTCCCTCAAAAGGCTTAGAATTATTAATCGAGAGTTTGAACATCACAAAAAATGAAAGCAGTTTGAATATAGCGAATGCGAATATATTGATTCAAAACAGACATATGCGATGCATTAATGAAATAACAACGTTTGACATGAACAAATGTTTAAACAATCAAAGAAAAATACAACTTGAACATTCGAATGACCAAAAGTTTTCTAGTCTCAGGACTTGTCACTTCAAATGGTGAACCTTGGAGGGATGGTAGAAGAACTCCGCCTGACCATCTTGTGTGAATTCCAATGCTCCTTCATCAATCAGGTCTTGGATCTTGTTCTTCAGAGACCAACAGTCGTCGGTGTCATGTCCTGGACTGGCAGAGTGGTAGGCACACCTTTTATTGGGATAATAGGTAGGAGCTTAGGTGTTGGGATTCCGGGGAGGAGCCCTTAATGTGATCAGATTCAATCTCAACAGGCGTTGTAAAGCTTGAAACAACGACATGTTGAGCTGGGTGAATTGCCTCCTGGGCTTGTCTGGCTTGCTCTGATCAACCCATTGTTCTTGGTGAGGTCGTTGTTGGACCTGTGAAGTAGTAGCAGCTCGGAGAGGTCTATTCATCAAACCAAACCTTTGACTTCTTGGGGGCTGATTACCGGTTTGGTCCCCAACCATGACTACTTGCTTCATATTGTCTTGCTGAAGCTGGTTAATCATGGTTCTCAACTCTTCTTGCTCCCGAGCTAAGCCTTGGATAAGGGTCGTCTGCCCCAGCATCTGGGTTCTCATAGTATCTACCTCAGCTTGTAGACGTTTCAGTCGTTCGTCCTTATCGTCTTCAGGACTGTTCCTGACCAAAGTCCCCATGAGGAGTGTTCTCATCTCTTCCTTTCCCTTGGATAGATTTAGGAGGATTTCCCTGAACTGAGTCTCTTGAGCATGAAGATCATGGTTGTCTTGTTGGGAAGCCATTGCTGAAATAAACAGCGAGAACATGAGAAACCTGTATCGGATGACCTGTTATGCAATGATATGTATGATATATGTATGCAATGTTTTCAAGGATCTCGTGGGGTAAACAAGAAAATTGTTAGAATAGCTTGATTAAAGGAACTTCATGTGGCTGAGTGTCCTTCTTCAAGAGTCAAGGCTCACCATATCGAGTGGGTCATAGCCCCTGACAACCTTGGCTAGAGGAAAATAAATCCCCTTTGCCCCTTGCTAGACATTTGGTTCATCATGACCTTCATCATAAACCCTTGAGATCCTTGAAATGGGTTAGTCCTTATGCAGGATGCATGCAATGGTATGATGTTATGCTATGCATGGAGTAATGTAAGTAGGCCCTGTAATGATTCCCAATTAAGGACTGTAAACAAAACCTGCAAGGAACTCGTGTTGTTAGATAACAAGTATGCAAGTAGTTCAAGTATGAAGGCACACGAGTCACACAAAAGAGCCCTTAGATTTTAGGCCAGCATGAAGTTTAGGTACTACCCTCTTTCAGTTCAGTTCGTTAAGACCTGTCCTAGAAAAGAGTAACCGGGTTCTAGAGGATCTCAATATCACTGACTACCCTCAATCGGTCATAACTCCAGCTTCACAATCTTTTCTTGCGGCCAAAACCATCGCGAGAGTTTAGCCTTAATGAGTGTATCATACTACTACTGTTCTATGGCCAAGTTGGGTCAATTTAGGGTTCTAAGGTCGGTTGGTGCTTAATGACTCCTCAGAAGACCCATATTCTCCTTGTTCCAACACAAGGGATATCGGTATAGACCAAAGTGTCACACCAACGTAGCTACTGCTTCACCCGTGTCGGTCTACGCCGGACAAGTCCCTCACAGCTTATTGCTACCTAAAAGGGTATTCCCCAGATCCGGGTTAGGATCTATGAAACTCCGATGCAAGCCCACAATATTAAAGCAAACAAGGCATACAATTGAAAACATAGAATGATCTAATCCTAAGGTACACCTCACTTATTAAAATCCCCAACAGAGTCGCCAGTTCTGTGATCGGTGGGAATAGAACTGACTATTTTAAAGCTGGTTCGTGAAATGTCACGGTAAGCAAGAGTCGCCACCATCTTTTATGTTCTTCAACATGGAAAGGACAAAAGCACAGCAAAATTCCTTATCGAGATGTTTCTCGGTTCGGGAGGTAGATTTATAGAAAGGGAAGGTGTTAGCACCCTTTCTATCCATGGTTATCCATGGGCTCTTAGGTACTTGCTCACTATGTTTTCAAAAATTGTTTGCTTTTCAAGTGTTTGTGGGTTTGAAAAAAAGTTTCGTTTTGAAAACTTCTAGGTAACTCTTGTATTAGTCCTCAAGAGTGTATGAAGTGTTTGTTTGAAAACTTTTTGAAAGTGTAAGTGCGAAAAGATGTTTTTTTGTTTTTTGAAAGAGCAAGTACCCGGGAGAAATCTACCTACTCTAAGGAATTAGGCTGTGTAAGAGTCCTCTAGACAGTACTATCCCACTATTGAGAAGTAGGTAGCACCGTCATTGGAGTTATTCGGGTCAATTCGATTATCGGGACATGTGTGGTCACCAAAGCAATGGTAGGATGCCTTAGCGGTAACCCTAATGTCCTAGATCCTTTTTTATCCGAGGCAACCGTTTCGAGGCAACTGGATCTTTAGACAGGAGGGCGACCTCTAAAACACCCTATACTTGACGACCACCTCGAGGCAACCAGTGAGGCGTACCCTAGGAGTGGCATGTGCTTGTGTGTTAAATTCATTTAAGATTATCTTGTACATGTTATTTGTGAGCTACAGATTGATTTTATTTTTCAGCCAAGTCTTGCATGCATAATTAACAGTTAATAATTTGCGGGAAATAAAATGCGGAAAATTGAATCTACGCTATTACAAGGCGCGGGTATATACATCGCCAAAAACATAACCTGTTTGGAAATAAATGTGAGAAAATAAATAAAGCGATAAAAGAGGTCTTAATTATCTATTACATACTCGGAGCAGATACATAAAATATAATCAAAAATATGAATTAAAAATAAATATGCGCGCGAAAGAATTGAATCGGGACGTCCTTAGGGTTTTGACCCTTTTTGAGAGAAGAAAGTGAATTTTGTCCTTTTTTTGCAATTAATGAAATATTAAACCTAATAACTAATTAATTAAATAATTAAAAGAAAAAAGTATTTTTATGTTTTTTAGGTCTTAATGAAAATAAAAATAAAAGGAATTAAAAGTTATCAAAAGAAAAACCCTAATTCTAAGTTAATTTTATTTATTATAAAAAATGTCAAAGTTAACCTAATTAACTAAATTAATTAATTTACAATTATTTACAAAATAATTAATAGTGAAACTACTAAATAATAATAAAAATAAAAATATTAGTTTTTCTGAATTTTATTAGGAAAATAATTAAGTTGTTAATTATATCCTAATAATAGTAATAATTAATGAAAGAATTAAATAGAAATAAAAATAGAAAAAAGAAAAATGAACAAAGAAACCAGGGGGGTGATTGGCCCATTAGGAGGTTTTGTTAGCAGATTTCAAGCCCATTAACCCCAAGTCTGCGTTGACTTTCTGAATGGTCTACGTGCATGTTGACTGAGGAACACCATGATCCTCCATCTCTGGCCTTTGGATTCACATTTGTGGCCACTTGGCGCCTGGATGCTGGAGACACATGGTGGGGTACATTTAGGAAGCCTGCATGTGATTAGGTTAGAAAAAATATGAAACAATTATTTTGGGGGACCTGGGAATCGAACCCAGGTCCCAAGGGACTATGCCTGCACGCCTTAACCAACCCAACTGCCTTGTTCAATTGTTAGTGTAATAAAGACCAAACATAATATATACAAATTAATGCCTATGCTGAAACACAAATAAAAATGTGCGCTTTTTGAATTATCCACTCAGAAGCAAACACGTCCTCGTCTTCTCCACTGAACCTGCAAAAGTAATGCTAGATAGCGGGGGTTTTTAACCCCCACAAACTGCAAATGCAAAAAATTGCGAATAACTCTATGTCAAATATAAAGATTTCGCGAGGGTAGTTTTGCAATCGTCTGAGTATACCGAATTCAACCATAAGCGTTAGGGGTCCCAATTTTTCCTATATAGCAAACCCCCAAATTCAGAGTTTGAAAACCCTAGAAAATGTTCATGGTGATTTCTGTTTCAGGGCGTTTTAATCCAATTGAACCACACCAAAAGCTTCACCTGAGTTCTATGAACATAAAACAATCAACAAAACATATCAAATGCACATGAATAATGAGATGTGATTCTGAAAAATATGTGAAAACCGTTAAACCGTTTTTGATGATTCTTGTGGCTTTAATGCTTGGTTTCGATTGCAATGTGTTCCTGGGGATCCCTGCAATGTGTTAGAATCAAGAAAATGCCTTGAATTGGCCTGGAAGATTAAAAACAGTTTTGAGTTTTCTTTGATTTTTTTGGAATTGGTTTATGGCTTTTTGCAGCAGCTCTCCCGTGTGCATGATTAGGTTTAGGTTGTGTACATATAGAGGACTGAATTAGGTTAAATCTTTGCACAAAAGATCCATGGAATTATGATTTGCATATTTGATTTTCAATCATATCTTTTTGCATCTTTTTGATTGAGAAAACTTGCCAAACATGGAGATTTTTGTCCCTTTGATTGATACACGAAATCTCCAGCATATGTTGACCACTTTTGCTTCACAAAAAGATTGAGAAATCAAATCTTTGAATTTCCTACATTTTAAATTAATTAAATGAATTAAAAATCAATTAAAAATCCAATTAATTAATAAAAATAAGAAAATAATTCAATGTAAGCTTGATGGGTCGTGCATAGGCCTTGGACAAAGTTTAAAGAAGGAATTTGAGGCCCATTAGCAAAAATGATGTGTTTTAAGCAAAGTTGACTTTTGCAAATTCACAAAAATTTCCCAACTTCTCCAATGCATATCTTGCTAACTTTTGATCACATGAACATGTTCTTGGACATTTTGGAAAGGTCTTGAAGTCCTCTAACCAATGCCTTTGGTCCCATGTCATTTGGATTTACCGATCTCAAGTTATGGTCTTTGACTTAAAGTGTCTTTTTGTTGACTTTTGAAATTGACCTATAATGTAGAAATTGATAACTTTTTGTGAGAGCATTTCTTGGACTTGGAATGTGAATATGAGTTGTAGGAAATGTCATCCCCTTAAAAATGAGCATTGGATGGGATTTTTCTGATGAACTATGAAAAAGTTATGCCCTGGTCAAGTTACAGTTGACTTTTCAACTGTCCAAAAATAGTAACTTTTGCATCTTTGATGATTTTTAAGCCATGCTTATGGAATCATGATCAAGACTTGATCAAATGATGATTATGGACTCAAAATAAGATGTTGACCAAAAAATTTGACTTTTGACTGCCAAATGACTATTTTGCCCCTGCAGTTGATTGTGAAGAAAATGAAGCTTTTGACTGTGCAATTTGACCTTGTGAGTCTTGAAACTTGACATGTAGATGCTTGACAATATATGTAGGCCTATGGGACTTGACTGGACCACTGAAAACCGCAAATTCCTTGGAAGAAACAAAACCCTAGTTTTGACTGGCTTAGGAGGCATTTGAACTGTGCAACCTTAGAGAAATCTTGAACCACTTGAAGATGATTCTTGACAAACTTTGAAGAATATGGGAGGGCAAATTTTGGGGTACAACAGATATCACTTCAAAATGTTGATGTTGACCAAAAATCTTGTAGCTTGACTGTACATGGGCCACATTTGACTATTGACCTAGCACGGTTGATATTCCAATACTTGAGCAATTGATTGAGCAAACTTATTGAGCAAGGTATGAAACTTGACATGGATGATCTTGAAGACATATTAGGACCATGGGAAGCATTTGAGACCCTTGGAGGTCAACCATCTTTATGAAAATTGAAACCCTAGTTAGTGGTTCATTGCCTTAGGAGGAGAATTGTCTGGTCAATTCTTGGTCAACCTTGAGCAATTAAGAACCTCTAGGAGTATGTCTTGTGTGAAAGTGGGAGGGAAATTTTTTGGGTACAACAAGTATCAATATAATGCTGACCTCACCCCGACCCATACACAGTTTCAAAGTATGTCTATGGGTTCCGGCGAGGGTTTTAAAGATTATGCCCAAAAATTGAGAGACCTTGCAGGGAGATTCCAACCTCCATTGTCTGATAGGAAGCTGGTGGACATGTTATTGGGCACATTATCCGGGACGTTCTTTAACCATCTGATTGGGAGTTCTTATGCTGGATTTACTGAATTGATCTTGAATGGCGAACGGGTAGAAGCCAACATCAAAAGTGGTAAAATACAGAGAGATACATCCTCCAGTACTGCAAAGAAACCATTCACAGGGAAGAAGGAGGTCAGTGCTGCTTATAGCCAAAGAAATCACAACAAAACTGAGCATAATGCAACGGTATGGGCTGTTATAATTTCCAACCCTGCCTCAAACCAACAATGAAATAATCAGCACAGACCAGATGTGCCTAGAAGACAGTTTACTCGGATCAACATGACCCTATCCCAGGTTTTTCCATACCTGCTGAAGTCCAATTTGGTAACTCTGAAGGAGGCCCCGAAGAATCCTAATATTGCGTCTCCCCACTACAGTCCAAATGCCCGATGTGCCTACCATTCTGAGACTTTAGGGCATGATACGAATGACTGTTGGGCTTTAAAGAATAAGGTATAAGATCTCATTGAGGCGAAGGAGATTGAGTTTGACCTTCCCGAGACACCTAATGTAATAATAGCGCCAATGCCCAAACATGGCCAAGGTGTCAATGCTATTGATGATGACCGTTTTGTTTCTTCCGTGGATGAATTAGCTACTCCTCTTTTCACTATCAAAGAGAATCTATTGCAAGCCGATTTATTTCTGGGTTATGGTGAAGGTTGCCACTCATGTATGTCTCTACCAAATGGCTGTTTGTTACTGAAGATGGGAGTTCAGCGCCTGATGGTTAATAAAGAAATTTTGTTTGAAAAAGTTCCTCTTACAAGAAGTTCGTGTGAAGATATCTCGATAATCACCATTTCTGACAATCCTCCCAGGGTCTCCACCAAAAGACCCGTCAGGATTACATCTGTTCCAAAGTTTTCTCCCCTGATCATCACCATGCCGGGGCCAATACCATATTCCTTGGATAAAGCTGTTCCCTAGAATTATGGGGCTGACGTCTATTACCGTGGCGACAAGCAAGACCTGTTGGCTATTGAAGACTAAGTTGTTGAAGGTACTGATCCTGACATCGACAATATCATTGGGACTAGTAAAATTATAAGAAGCGGAAGAGTTTTCTCTCCCGATATCTCTCCAAAAACTATTGCTACTCCTGTGATCATCCCTGTTGCTGCTCCTGCCAGCACTCCCATTACTACTCTTGTGATTATTCCTACTGCTGCTCCTGTCAGTATTCTCATTGCTACTCATACTGTTATCCCTGCTACGGAGTCCGTTGAGACTCGGGGCAAATAAGTATTGATCAATCCTATCCGGACGAAGGCGTATCCAGAAGTCATTCCCAAGGCTTCTAAAAATGAGATGGAAGAGATTTTAAAGATAATCAAGAAAAATGATTATAATGTCGTAGAGAAATTGGGGCCGACCCCTTCAAAAATCTCAATGTTGGCCCTACTGCTGTGCTCTAAAGCCCATGCCAAGGCTTTAGTAAAAATTTTGAAGTCTTCCCACGTGCCTCAAGAGACCTTTGTTGATAAATTTGAGAATTACGTGGCTAGTTTGACAGCTGACAATGGCATGGGATTCTCTGATGCAGACCTAAATCCCAAGGGAAGGAAACACAATGATGCCCTGCATGTCTCCATTGAGTGCAGGGGAACTACATTAGCCCATGTTCTGGTGGATACAGGCTCGTCACTGAATGTCTTACCCAAGAATGTTCTAGACAGGTTGGATTGCAAAGGGCTCACACTAAAGCCCAGTAATATTATGGTGAAGGCCTTCGACGGTTCTAAAAGAATGGTGCACGGGGAGGTGGAAATCCCTATCAAAGTTGGTTCTCAGACTTTTAGTTCCACTTTCTACGTGATGGACATCCGCCCATCTTACTCATGTTTATTGGGTCGACCCTGGATCCATGGGGCTGGTTGATAACGAGAAATCGTATCATATAATTACTACATTTTTTTATCGATTTTCATAATACATTAAGTCGTTTAACTCCTGATTGTTCTGAGTTTTTGTGTCTTTTCACAGGTACAACATGTTTCAAATGAAATCAGTGAAAAAGGATCACATGAAGGAAGCTAACCAAGAATCAGAAGAAAAAGAACCAAATTTGCAAAGTCTGCAGATTTTGTAGCTGTGACGACCGTCACACCCCATGACGAGCATAACGCGCTCACAACTTGAAGGACGCTCGTCACACATCATTGACGAACGTAACGCGCTATTTAAGCGCATTACGACCGTCACCCCCTCATGACGACCGTCACACGCTTAAAGCAACGTTATGTATTACAGGAGACGTGGGCAACGTAGTGGACAGTTTTCTTCTCCTGCAATTCCTCAACTTCCAGCAACGTACATTCCGAGTCTTCCTCCACTCAAGTTGTTCCTAAATTCTCTCAACTGCAAAATCTTCTTCTATAAATATGAGGCATTTTAATGGAACAGGGTCGGAGAATTTTCTACAGAGCCAAACTTCTACTTTTATGCATTATTCTATTTCATTTTCTTTTGAACCATTTTATACCTACTGTAACTTTTAGTTTCCAGAATTAGTTTCCAAAGTGTTAGTTCTTCATCTAAGAATTAACACGGTCATAGATTTCAATTAATTGCAAGGAATTTGTACGCACTCAAGATTACCACAGCAACATTATTTACAGGTTTTTATGCAATTGGTTTTTATTTATTCTTATGCCATGTTAGCTATTTTTATGAATTATATTTTACCTTGCATGATTACTAAATATACTATGTCCGGCTAAATTCGTTTGTACCGGTATGTGACTCCTAAGCACCGAAGGAATTCGGCGATAACTTGGCTAAAACCTTTTATAAATAATTTTTCGTTTCCAATTTCCATGTTTAATTTAACTGCCCTTGTCACGAGAGTGAGAGGATATTTAACACGATTTTGCCACGAGAGTGGGAAATTAATTAAGGCAAGAACCTGCATGCGAGAGCTGGGGTTCGACCCAGATAGTGGTAACGAAACATTAATTTTTAAATACACGAGAGTGTTTTAACAAATTAATTAAACTCAAATTGTTTTCAAAAAGTGTTATTAAATTTAAAGTGCATCCACTAGGTTTAGTAGCATGACTTATTTCATGAACACGAGAGTGTATGTCTCAGGTTTTTAAACAATTCGTTTTTACCGAAATACTTTATATGCCAAGCAATTCACCCAATTCCCGAAGTCCGACTATCACATACCGGTATAGTTATTACTATTGTTTTTAATTAAACTCTTTTCCCCCATAAAACCAAATATTCATCGCTTAGTTAAACAATTATAGCATTAGGTCGTATGCGATTGATCCTCAGTCTCTGTGGGTTCGATAATCATTTAAAACTAGAACGACTAAACTGTATACTTGCAGTTAGTATCCCTATAGACTCATAAAGTCCTGATAAAGTTTTTGGCGCTGTTGTCGGGGACTGATTAGTCAATTAAGTACGATTCTTCTGTTGCGCGTTTAGACTAGGCAACATAAACCCTTTTTCGATATGTATGCCAAGGACTCGCTCACAAGGCGAACCACTTGACAAATCGACGGACGAACCTGAACGCATCCTTTCCATAAGACGAACAGTCAGGGATTACTGTTTAAATCACGCTATTCCTTTACCCAAACCCGAAATCAAGATTGATTTCGAAACAAATTGTAATTCTTCCTCTGAAACCGAAACTAATCCAGAATTAGACATGGCCGAAGTACGAAGGACCCGTCCACTAAAGGAGTACGCAACTCTATCACAACAAGAACCCCACAATAGCATTGCTGCTCCAGCAATAAATCGAAACGATTTTGAGTTGAAACCGTCATTGATATCAGTTATCCAACAACGCCAATTCTCTGGAAATCCTACCGAGGATCCAAATGAACATCTTACAAAATTCGTTCAATTTTCCGACACAGTTATAGCAAATGGTGTTAATAAAGATGCAATAAGATTACGTATTTTTCCTTTCTCGCAAAGAGATAGAGCTTGGGCTTGGTTGCAATCCTTGCCGTCAAATTCCGTCACTACGTGGGAAGGACTTAAGACTGTATTTTTAGCATGATACTTTCCCCCAAGCAAGACTGCTGCATTAAGAGCTCAAATCAAAGGATTTAGGAAGAAGGATACTGAATCGCTATTCGATGCATGGGAACGCTACAAAGATATGATGCGAATGTGCCCACATCACGGATTAGAAAAATGGCTGATCATCCACATGTTTTATAATGGACTCTTGTACAACACAAGACTCTCTATAGATGCCGTCGCAAGTGGTACACTAATGGACAAGCCTTACGACTAAGCTAACCAACTCATTGAAAATATGGCTCAAAACCACTATCAGTGGGGAGGAGAAAGAACACATGTGGAGAAAACTCAAACCAAAAGTGGGATGTACGAGATTAGTAGCCTAGATAAAGTTAATGCTAAGGTAGATGCTCTTACCCAAAATATAGAAAGCTTGACCTTACCTCCTGCAGCCACTGGGGCTGCAGTTACCCCAAACTGCGAAGTTTGTGGAATTCCTGGTCATGTTGGAACTGAATGTCAAATCTTAGCAGGAATATCAGTTGATCAGGTGAATTACGCTCAAGGTAATCCTTATGCTAATACTTATAACCCTGGTTGGAAGAACCATCCTAACTTCTCGTACAAGAACAATAACGCTTTATATGCACCTGGCCAAGCACCTTCTATACCTCCAGGCTATCAAAAATCCGTTGTTAATGTTCCTAACATTCCTAAGAAATCTAACCTTGAAATCCTAATAGAAAATTTTATCGCTAATCAAGCTCAACAAAACAAATAATTCCTCAATCAAAACGTTCACACTGGTGAACAATTGAAGTTATTAGCAAATAAGGTAGATGCCCTAGCGACTCACAATAAAATGTTAGAAACCCAAATCTCCCAAGTAGCACAACACCAAGCTAGTTCTTCCGCACCTGCTGGTACGTTTCCTGGACAGCCACAACCCAATCCTAAAGGAAATGCTAATGCTATCACATTACGAAGTGGGACAACACTTGATGGACCGGTAGATCCTAGACTCCAAAACCCGACCATGTATCAAAAACCTGAAAAGGAAGCAGAGAAATCGAAAGAACAATCTGAGAATGTAGAGGAAGACGAGAATGAGAACAGAGAGGCTTCAGAAAAACCTTACGTACCTCCACCGCCATATAAACCACCAATTCCTACCCTCAAAGACTTGAAAAAATCCAAAAACGAGGGGCATTTCAACAAATTTGTAGAACTTCTGAAACAATTAAACGTTACTATTTCGTTTACAGAAGCTATAACCCAAATGCCGTCATATGCTAAATTCCTAAAAGAAATATTGTCTAATAATAAAAAAATTGTTGAAAACGAAACCGTTATGCTAACTGCCGAATGTAGCGCCATAATTCAAAATAACATGCTTCCAAAGCTAAAAGATCCTGGTAGTTTCTCCATACCATGTGTAATTGGAAAATCTGTCATAGATAAAGCTCTATGCGATTTAGGAGCAAGTGTTAGTCTAATGCCCTTATCTATTTGCGAGAAGCTCAAACTAGGTGACATGAGACCTACCAAGATGTCCCTACAACTAGCCGACAGATCAGTCAAATTCCCTGTTGGTATGCTAGAAAACATTCCTGTCCGAATAGGACAATTTTACATACCTACTGACTTTATAATAATGGACATAAAGGAAGATTCAAACATTCCCATCATATTGGGAAGACCATTTTTAGCCACTGCAGGAGCCATTATTGACGTTAAGAAAGGAAAGCTTACCTTCGAGGTAGGAGAAGAAAAAGTAGAATTCATTCTTTCCCAATTCTTTAAAGCCCCTGCTATAGATGACTCATGTTGTTTCCTAGATATTATTGATGAATGTGTCAAAGAACTAGAAAGCCAAGAAGACACCTATTCTGGGATGTTGAAAGTTCTGACACCAACTATCTTCAAGGACGATGACTGGAAACAAGAATATCAAGATGCCAACCTAAGCGAATGTTTCGCCTTAACACCCGATCCTACCCCAACTGATAAGAAAACTGGTATATAACTTAAAACGTTACCTGAAGATCTTAGGTATGAGTTTTTAGATAAAGAACTCGAACGGCCAGTTATAGTAAATGCCAATTTAGGGAAGATCGAAACCGAAAAACTTCTTAATGTGTTAAGGAAATATCCAACCGCGTTAGGATATAATATATCAGATCTAAAAGGAATAATCCCTTCTCTCTGTATGCACCGCATTATGCTAGAGGAGGACTGCAAGACTTCTAGAGAACATCAAAGACAAATAAATCCTATCCTAAGTGAATTCGTTAAGAAAGAAGTACAGAAACTACTAGAGGCAGGCATAATATACCTAATATCAGATAACAACTGGGTCAGTCCAGTTCACGTAGTACCTAAGAACGGAGGTGTTACGGTTATAACAAACACAAAAGGCGAATCAGTGGCACAACATACCCAAACAGGATGGAGAATGTGTATCGATTACAGAAAACTAAACAAAGCTACGCGCAAGGACCATTTCCCATTACCATTCATTGATCAAATGCTCGAGCGCTTAGCCAAACATTCCCATTTTTTCTATCTTGACGGATACTCAGGATTCTTCCAAATTCCCATTCATCCTGATGATCAAGAAAAAATCACGTTCACATGCCCCTATGGTACCTTTGCATACCGAAGAATGCCATTTGGACTATGTAACGCACCTGCAACTTTCCAACGATGCATGATGGCGATTTTCGCTGACTTTTTGGACGGAATTATGGAAGTATTCATGGACGATTTTTCTGTCTGTGGAGAAAGTTTTGACGGAAGTTTATCAAATCTTGAACTAGTACTGAAACGCTGTGTCAATATCAACCTAGTGCTCAATTGGGAGAAATGTCACTTCATGGTGAGACAAGGAATTATGTTGGGTCACATTGTATCAAACAGGGGAATTGAAGTCGATAAAGCAAAAATCGAAGTTATCAAAAACCTTCAACCACCCAAAACAGTTAGAGAAATAAGAAGTTTTCTAGGACACGCTTGTTTTTACCGATGTTTTATAAAAGATTTCTCTAAAATCACTAAGCCACTAACTGAATTATTGATGAAAGAAGCCGAGTTTATTTTCGACGATAAATGCTTAAACGCATTTGAGACGCTTAAAGAAGCCTTAATTTCAACACCTATAATGCAACCTCCTGATTGGAACCTACCATTTGAAATAATGTGTGATGCGAGTGATTATGCTGTAGGCGCAGTCCTAGGAAAACACAAGGATAAAAAGCTTCACGCTATATACTACGCAAGCAGAACACTCGATCCCGCACAAATGAATTACGCCACTACGGAAAAGGAACTCCTAGCTGTTGTATTCGCATTGGACAAATTTCGTTCCTACTTAGTAGGCGCCAAAATCATTATTTACACGGATCATGTTGCGATTTGATACTTGCTAAGTAAGAAAGACGCCAAACCACGACTACTCAGATGGATCTTACTCCTACAAGAGTTTGACTTGGAAATAAAAGACAAAAGAGGGACTGAAAACGTGGTAGCGGACCATTTATCAAGATTGGATGGAATCCAAATCGAGAGTATTCCCATAAATGAAGATTTCCCATATGAACGCCTTATTGCTAAACTAGAGATAACTCCTACCGACAATTTAGATTAATGCAATGAACATTTAACAACTGCGGTAGTAAAATCCATTTGTACCAACACCACATTACCATGGTATGCTGATTTCGTTAACTACTTAACCGCCGGTGTTTTACCACCCGATTTAACGTACCAACAGCGGAAGAAATTCTTCCATGATCTTAAACACTACTTTTGGGATGAACCACTACTCTTTAAAAGAGGAGCCGATGGTATCTACCATCGCTGTGTTCCTAACGATGAAACAGACAACGTCATTGCTCATTGCCATTCCGCCCCTTATGGTGGACACGCTAGTACATCAAAAACTTGTGCATAAATACTTCAAGCTGGTTTCTTTTGGCCTACTTTATGGAAAGACGTCCATGTAGCAATTATGAACTGCGATAGATGTCAGCGCACAGGAAATATATCTAGACGTGACGAAATGCCGCAAAAAGGGATTCTCGAAGTAGAAATTTTTGATGTATGGGGAATTGATTTCATGGGACCGTCCCCCGCATCCTTTGGAAATAAGTATATATTGGTAGCTGTTGACTACGTATCAAAATGGATTGAAGTCGTCGCTGCACCCACAAACAATACACGAGTAGTACTTAAACTATTCAAGCATGTTATCTTCCCACGATTCGGTATACCAAGACAAGTAATCAGTGATGGCGGTTCTCGTTTTATCTCTAGAATTTTCGAAAAACTAATTTCAAAATATGGCGTTAAACATCGCATAGACACGCCATACCATCCTCAAACGAGTGGACAAGTGGAAGTGTCAAATAGGGAAATTAAACAAATCCTTGAGAAAACCGTAGCCACATCCAGAAAGGATTGGTCCTCCAAGCTAAATGATGCTCTTTGGGCATATAGGATAGCTTTTAAAATCCCTATCGGAACAACGCCGTTTAAATTAGTTTATGGAAAATCTTGTCATTTTCCAGTAGAATTAGAACATAAAGCCTACTGGGCCATTAAAGCCCTTAACTTAAATAACAAGACTGCTAGCGAGAAACGAATATTAGATATCCATGAATTAGAAGAATTGCGTTTAGACGCTTATGAAAATGATAGAATCTATAAGGAGAGAACAAAAAATGGCATGATAAGCGTATCTCACGGAAAGAATTTAAAGAAGGAGACATTGTACTCCTATTCAACTCTAGACTGAAACCCTTCCCGGGTAAATTACGTTCCAGATGGTCTAGACCATTCGAAATTAATAAAGTTTTCCCAAGCGGTGCGGTCAAAATTAAAGGAAATTCCATCGAACCATTTATAGTCAATGGCCAGCGCTTAAAGCATTATTTTAACATCGGAAATCTAAATTATTCGGCTTATCTGCAGTTACGTGAGCCACCTACCCCGATACCTAACTGAATAGGTAATGTCTATCGAGCCATCGACATAAAACAAAAGCGCTTCATGGGAGGCAACCCATGTTTACTTTTAATTATTTTTGCTGTTTTGATATGTTTTTCTTTTTATTTTTTTTTCTTAATCTTTAAAACTTTCATGTTGCATCCCTTACTCCTTTTTATTTTCTTTTTCTTTTATTTTTATTTTAAACTTCTTTTTCTTTTTGATTTAATTTCGGTATTTTTAACCTGAAAATACTAACTTAGTTTTTCATACATTTATTAAACATTTTCAGGGTAATTCATTAGCTTTCATATTTAGCTCCATGGCACGCATAAACTACATGAACATAACCTTGAGAGGTAGGAATCAGAAAAGGCGCTTTGAGGATCTAGCTGAGCGTGAGATGTGTCCTACCATTTATGCTGACGACCATGCTATGACTGCTTTAGGCATTCGTGAGAGTGTCATGTATCTGCTACACCAAATAGGTTGGGACGTTGCTCCAATTCGGAGACGATATTGTACCTACCGAAAGTTGACCCTTGAGTTCTTGAGCACACTGAGCTATCTACCAAATCATGGGTTAGGTTTCAACCGCGGGCTGATCACCTTCAGACTGTTTTACATGGACTACCGCTATAATCATAGGGAGTTTGCCAACCTGTTAGGATTCCCTAATTGCCCTGATGTTATCACCATGACCCAGGAAGACCTATTGCTAGATACTGACCTTGATTTCTTCTGGGGTAGCATTGCTGGAAACAACCATCCAGAGCCATCTGACCTTTACTCGGAGTCCATCCACAACCCTGCTATCAGGTATTTCCATAAGATCATTGCCCGCACCCTTTTTGGAAAAGAGCAAAATGTTACATCAGTGTCACGTGATGAGCTTTTCATCATGTATTGTGCTACTCAGAGCCGTCCAGTAAATGGTGCCACATTTATGCTTGCTAATTTTGAATGTATTATACAAACACCAAATGCCCCAATCCTCTTAGGTGGGTTAGTCACTATGATCTCCAATGCCATTGGACTCCGAAGGCCTATTTTAGGATCAACTCCGCACTATGGAATCAAGCCAATGAATATTGAATTTTGCTTTAACACTAGTTTTATAGGAAATCTTGGGCCACATGAATTCGAGCTGCTAATTAACCATGAAACTGTCCACCAGTTTGTGCTCCCAAACCCTATCACTAGTGTCCATAATAGAGCAAATTGGTTTTTTGATCTCCACCATCCTCCTACACCGCCTTCGTCTCCTTCCACTGTTGACATCTATGAAGTCCCTAATACCTCTCGAGATGCTGAAGATCCTGAAACACCACCTGGCTACCACCAGTTTCCCGACCCATGGGAGCAACATGTAGTTTCTACTGAGTCCACCTTCCAGGCTCCCGAGATACCACCACCACCTCCATCTGCTGTCACCCTCGACTCTTTGAATGCAGAAATAATGGGAATGTGGGGTGAGCTTACATCTCTACGTGTGGATTTCATTGCTTTTATGGATTTGGTGACGAACCAACTGGATTTCATGCACCAACATATGTTCCCTACTCGTCGTGGCTAGGAGTTGTCGTCGTTATGCTGATTTATTCTTCTATTGCATTTGTATACACAGTGAGGTCACTGTTTAGTTTAAGTGTGGGGGAGGAACCTAGTTTGTTTTAGTATTTTATTATTATTCTGAGCATTTAAGTTATTATTTCCAAAAAATTTACTAGTTAATGAAATTTCAATTATTCATCAAGTTTCAATTCTATTGTCTTACTGCTATTATTTCATTTTTAACAAAGTTTATTCTTTACAATTTTTTTCAATTTCAGTATATTTTTCATTTTTTTAATTAATTTTACTGTGTGTTACAGCAGATATTAAATTTACTGTTCATATTTTCTGCAAAATTTTTGTCATACGACGTGTGTTTGAAATATTGTGCTTGTTTACTGTGCTAGGATACTGAGTTATAACATTGGAAATCAAAGTGTTACGTTCATTTCATTAATATTGAATGTGTGACGCTCGTAACACCCCCATGACGAGCGTAACACGCGTTTCACCGTGTTACGCCCGTCAGCCCAATGGGACGACCGTCATGCGCGCCCAATAGCAGAATCTGCTATTACATAAGTCGTTCCACCTTTCCTCTCATGCCTCCATTTTTCCCAAAACCGTAACATACCCATTCAAATTTTGTCTCAAATTCCAACACTGTAACACTTAAAACTCCATCAACCCACTACTCAATCCACATTCCAAACCATTTTCACTATTCAATCTTTTGCACGCACCATGGCCAACAATCAGCAAGTCCCCAATCTCACTTTCAGGTTCGGCGAGCAAGGCGAAACCCAACGACTCAAATTCCATAAGTTCCAACGCCGCGGTCTCCAACCAACACGGTATGTTGACCTTAATTGTTTGAGGAATTTGGGGCTGCTAGACAGCGTCCGACAACTTTTACAGAGCGTGAACTTATGGAACCTGTGCCGCGAACCGCAACCCATTTACGAAACTCTCACCTTTGAGTTTTCGAGTTCCTTTGCATACATCACTCCACCTGGTGACACGAATCAACTCTCAGGCGTGCCCAAATATCGTATGTTTGGCACTGAGCATCAGCTGCCCCAAACCGACATCGCACGACTGTTCGGTTTCTGTTCTGACGAAGGTGTTCACCTCCGGGTGCCGAATAATTTCGGTGAGGAAGCTTTTAACTTATGGCACAGTATGACGAACATTCGTGTCGGATCCTACGACCACCTCAACTCCACACATATTCATAATCCGGCTATCCGATACTTTCATCGCATCCTCTGCAACACCATCTTCGCTCGTGACAGCAACCACAAGCTCAACTCCAAGGAGCTCTTCTTCATGCATTGCGCATTCACCGGCCAGAAAATCAACGCCGCCCCATTTTTACTGGCTCATATTCACTCTATTTGTGCTAGAGGCGGAAAACCCTTCTATTTCGGAGGGCTTGTCACTTCTCTTGCCATAGCTCTGAATTATGGTGCCGCTCACGCAGATATGCCTTCTATGGAACCGACTTTGCTGACTCTGGACCACTGCAAGGCTGCACACCTCATTTATGAGCGGGAGGATGGCAGATTCCATCCTGTGATCAGAAACGTTGTTTATAAAAACATCACTTTGCCTTGCAGGGATCGAATCGATCCATAAAACATAGCTAACTGGTTATTCGACCCTGCAACTCCCGAGGGGCGTGTTCCTACTCATGAAGACCAGCCTAATGCCCCCGCAGACGAAATGCAAGAAGAGCTGGACAGTGTTGCCCCCGTCCACAACACTCCAGGACCTTCATCTACACCACCTCCTATTACTCTTGAAGAAGTTCTCCGCGCCATCCATCTGCAAAATCAAATGAGTGCCGCACTTGAAAGAAGACAACAGGAACAATATGAGTATTTATGCGCACAAAACACTCAGATCTTGACTAGACAGCGGAGCATGAATGAGAGGCTGGACGAGGCCCTATCGCAACTCAACGCCTTAAGGTTGGACGTCAACACCCTTAGCTACCAGGACACTGACACAAAAGCCACTCCTACTAGGCGCTCTCGCACCAGGAGTAGAGGACGTGGCCATTAGTAGCTTTTCTTTATTTTCTAAGTAGTTTATTTTTTCTGTTTCATTTCCTTTCTGTTTGTTTTTGTATTTGCATTTCCCCGCCTATATACCGCAACATTGAGGACAATGTCGGATTTAGTGTGGGAGAGGTACCTTTCCATCTTCTATAAACAAGTAAATTTTTATGATATGTCTCAATTCAAATTCTTCGCTTTATTTAGCCATACCGAAAACTTTTACTTTATCTTCGCATTAGCCCGACATACCTATTTTAACGAAATCCCAGTTGAGGAAGCCGAAAACGAATCAACAAGATCGATACAGTTATGACACCGTAGACTTCCTACTTACGCGATCCGTTTCAATAACCATTATACCTATATCTTGAGTTTAGTTCTAAAGTAACCCCTAGCAGTTTATACTAGCAGTCAACACCGTCTTGACACAAACCACGTGGAGAATCGATGAATATAAGTGTTTGATGCCTGATCATTGAAATATCCTTCTTATGTCACTGCTAAAAGAAAAGAAAATTTTGTGCACCAAAATACAAGGTTACATATAAGAGTTGAGCAAATAATGAAGGAATCCACTGTTGGTTGGTTCAGAGGTATCTGGTTCTGAACTTGGTAGGGCGTGCTACAGCCCGATCCCCCACAACCTCCAATTTGGATAACATATGTAGGGTTGCCACATTCGTGTACCAGACCCCGTGCCAAAAGGATCAAAGTCACTAACCGGTTACTCCACTACGTGCGTGCTAAGACAAAGGGCTTAATGTGATTGCGTCAGAATGAAACCGGGTGAAATAGATACGAGGAACTCTGGGAAGAATTATAATGGAACTGTTGGATAGTTCGTTTGAAATGGAAGCCTATGACTAAGCTCATTGCTTGTGTCATTAGCGTATCGTTAGTGTTTCACTCAAGTATCGGTCGAACTGACGAGGATTTCCCGAAATTGCTTTAAAAATCAAAGGTATGTCATGCATATGCGCTTGATAAAACTTGTCCGATCTTTCTAAATGACTTTTTGCTTGAGGACAAGCAAAGGTTTAAGTATGGGGGAATTTGATAACGAGAAATCGTATCATATAATTACTACATTTTTTATGGATTTTCATAATACATTAAGTCATTTAACTCCCGATTGTTCCGAGTTTTTGTGTCTTTTCACAGGTATAACATGTTTCAAATGAAATCAGTGAAAAAGGATCACATGAAGGAAGCTAACCAAGAATTAGAAGGAAAAGAACCAAATCTGCAAAGTCTGCAGATTTTGTAGATGTGACTACCGTCACACCCCATGACGAGCGTAACGCGCTCACAACTTGAAGGACGCTCGCCACACATCATTGACGAACGTAACGCGCTATTTAAGCGCATTACGACCGTCACCCCCTCATGGCGACCATCACACGCTTAAAGCAATGTTATGCATTACAGGAGACGTGGGCAACGTAGTGGACAGTTTTCTTCTCCTGCAATTCCTCAACTTCCAGCAACGTACATTCCGAGTCTTCCTCCACTCAAGTTGTTCCTAAATTCTCTCAACTGCAAAATCTTCTTCTATAAATATGAGGCATTTTAATGGAACAGGGTCGGAGAATTTTCTACAGAGCCAAACTTCTACTTTTCTGCATTATTCTATTTTATTTGCTTTTGAACCATTTTATACCTACTGTAACTTTTAGTTTCCAGAATTAGTTTCCAAAGTGTTAGTTCTTCATATAAGAATTAACACGGTCATAGATTTCAATTAATTGCAAGGAATTTGTACGCACTCAAGATTACCACAACAACATTATTTACAGGTTTTTATTCAATTGGTTTCTATTTATTCTTATGCCATGTTAGCTATTTTTATGAGTTATATTTTACCTTGCATGATTACTAAATATACTATGTCCGGCTAAATTCGTTTGTACCGGTATGTGACTCCTAAGCACCGAAGGAATTCGGCAATAACTTGGCTAAAACCTTTTATAAATAATTTCTAGTTTCCAATTTCCATGTTTAATTTAACTGCCCTTGTCACGAGAGTGAGAGGATATTTAACACGATTTTGCCACGAGAGTGGGAAATTAATTAAGGCAAGAACCTGCATGCGAGAGCTGGGGTTCGACCCAAATAGTGGTAACGAAACACTAATTGTTAAATACACGAGAGTGTTTTAACAAATTAATTAAACTCAAATTGTTTTCAAAAAGTGTTATTAAATTTAAAGTGCATCCACTAGGTTTAGTAGCATGACTTATTTCATGAACACGAGAGTGTATGTCTCAGGTTTTTAAACAATTCATTTTTACCGAAATACTTTATATGCCAAGCGATTCACCGAATTCCTGAAGTCCGACTATCACATACCGGTATAGTTATTACTATTGTTTTTAATTAAACTCTTTTCCCCCCTAAAACCAAATATTCATCGCTTAGTTAAACAATTGTAGCATTAGGTCGTATGCGATTGATCCTCAGTCTCTGTGGGTTCGATAATCATTTAAAACTAGAACGACTAAACTGTATACTTGCAATTAGTATCCCAATAGACTCATAAAGTCTCGATCACTGGTGCTGTGACTTCCACCCTACATCAGATGCTGAAGTACCCAGTCAATGGGAAGATTATCACAGTTCATGGGGAAGAGGAATACATGGTGAACCACCCGAACTCTTTCAGGTATGTTGAAATGGACAGCAAGTTCATTGAGACCCCCTGTCAGAACTTTGAGGAGGTTCCACATACCATTGCTGCAACCAAGACTGCTTCCAAGGTATCGAAGATTACCAGCTCTCCACTAAAGATGGCTTCTCTGACAGATGCCAAGGCAGTAGTTGAAGAAGGTGGGTGTACAATTTGGGGCCAACTTCTGGATATTCCCTAAAAATCAGACAAATTTGGTTTGGGTTTTACTTCAGGAGCCCAAAGAGTTGTTCGTCGTGCTCGCAACGGGGGACCACCTTTGCAGATCAGCAGCCATGGAGTCAATGCTCTGGAAGACAACGATAGTGATTATGACTTGGACAAGTGGATCTTCCCAACCATCAGCGGTGGACTTAGAAATTAGGAGGCTAAAGATTTTGTGGCCATTATTTTTATTCAAGAGTAATTTGTTTTTTGTTTTAAGGAAATGTATTATTTGAAAAATTGAAACATTAAATCTTGTGTCTTACCCGAGGCACAATGGTCTATTTGTGAGGGTCATTACTTTATTTTCATATGTCATCAATAAAACATTGAACGTTTCTCATACAAATTTTACGCTCTTTGTTTTTCTTTTCTGCCTTTTTACTTTATCAAAAATATACAACTATGCTCTTACACACACCCACATATCAAACTGCAGATCCACATCCACTCTGGATCCAATTGATAGCGATTATGCTATTGCCAGTTATGGCTTTGAAAATCCGATCTACCAAGCTGAGGATGAAGGTGAGGAAGATTGTGAAGTACCAGGGGAACTTGCCATAATGTTACAACAGGAAGAAAGGGCAATACAAACTCATGAAGAACCGGTTGAGACAGTTAACTTGGGTACTGAAGAGGACAAGAAAGAAGTCAAGATAGATGTCGATCTGGAGCATAGTGTCAAAAATGGGTTAATACAGATGCTACATGACTATGTTGAGGTTTTTTCCTGGTTGTTCAAAGACATGTCGGGACTAGACACCAATATTGTGGTTCATCGCTTACCTACTAAAGAGGATTTCCCTCTAGTGAAACAAAAGGTTTGTTGTATGCGGCCTGAGATGTCAGAGAAGATCAAGGCTGAAGTCATGAAAAAGTTCAATGCTGGTTTCTTAGCCATCACTTCTTATCCACAATGGGTTGCTAATGTTGTTCTGGTACCTAAGAAGGATGGCAAGGTACGTATGTGTGTGGATTATAGAGACCTGAATAGGGCAAGCCCCAAGGATGACTTTCCGCTTCCCCATATCGATGTTTTGGTTGACAACACTGTAAAACATAAGGTATTCTCCTTCATGGATGGTTTCTCTGGGTATAATCAGATCAAAATGGCACCCGAGGACATGGAAGAAACAACCTTTGTCACACAGTTGGGAACTTTCAGTTACAAAGTGATGCCATTTGGGCTAAAGAACACCGAGGCAACCTATCAGCACGCCATGGTAGCTTTGTTTCTTGATATGATCCATCACGAGATAGAGGTCTACGTTGATGATGTGATAGCTAGGTATCAGACTGAGGAGGAGCACCTTGATCATCTGTAGAAGTTGTTTGAAAGGATGAAGAAATACAAATTGAGGCTGAATCCGAATAAGCGCACCTTTGGGGTAAGATATGGTAAGCTCTTGGGTTTTATTGTCAGCAATAAAGGAATTGAAATGGACCCTGCAAAGGTCAAATATATACAAGAAATGACAACTCCTCGCATTGAGAAGGAAGTTAGGGGATTCTTGGGACGTCTGAATTACATTTCCAGATTCATTTCCCATCTAACCGCTACTTGTGAGCCAATCTTCAAATTACTAAAGAAAGATTAAGCAGTGAAGTGGAATGACGGCTGTCATAACTCCTTTGACAAAATCAAAGAGTATCTTCAAGAGCCTCCAATTTTAATGCCGCCAGTTGAAGGAAGACCTCTGATCATATACTTAACAGTGTTAGAGAACTCAATGGGGGTGTGTACTAGGGCAGCATGACGAGTCTGGTCGAAAAGAGCATGCAATATACTACCTTAGAAAAAAATTTATCGACTGTGAAACAAGATACTCACTACTCGAGAAAACTTGTTTCGCTTTGGCATGGGCTGCTCGCCGACTAAGACAATATATGTTGACTCACACTACCTTGTTAATATCTAAAATGGATCCTATCAAGTACATCTTTGAGAAGCTTGCTCTCTCCGGAAGAATAGCAAAATGGAAAATGATCCTGACCGATTATGAAATTCAATACACAACCCAGAAAGCAATTAAGGGTAGTGTACTAGCTGATCATCTGGCTCATCAGGTTGTGGATGACTACCAATCCATGAATTTTGAGTTACCAGATGAGAATATCATGTTAGTGACTGATTATGAAGAACCTGGACCAGATGAAGGACCTAAAAAAGGATCCCAATGGACCATGGTTTTTGATGGAGCTTTCAACGCTCTTGGCAATGGCATCGGCGTTGTGATCATATCTCTTGAAGGCTCTCATACTCCTTTCACTGCTAGATTATGTTTCAATTGTACCAATAATATGGCTGAGTATGAAGCATGTATTATAAGTCTCAAAGCTACTATCGACTTGCGGATCAAATTCTTGAGTGTATTTGGAGACTCGACCTTAGTAATCAGTCAAATCAAGGGAGAATGGGACATGAAGCATCCTAATCTCATCCCTTACAAAGAGCATGGGTTGACACTAATCCCATACTTCGAAGAAGTTACCTTTGAGCATTTTCCACGAGAGGAAAATTAACTAGGGGACGTGCTAGCGACTATGTTGTCCATGTTCAAGGTTAGGTGGGACAATGAAGCTCCTCAAATCACCATTGAGAGGATGGACGAGCTAGCATACTGTCATGAGATTGGTACTGAAGAAGTAGTGGACAAGCCTTGGTTCCATGAAGTCAAAATATATCTCGAAACCCAAGAGTATCCTGAGGGAGATTCAGTCAATGATAAGAAGTTCCTAAGAAGGTTCTCTGCCAAGTTCTTCCTCAGTAACAGGATTCTCTATAAGCGCAACCACGATTCTACTTTGCTTCGGTGTGTAGACAAGGGTGAAGCATAGAAGATTATGGCTGATTTACATGAAGGTACTTCTGGAACCCATTCTAGTGGACCCACGATGGCTAAAAATATCCTACGGGAAGGATACTACTGGTCCACTATGGAAGCAGACTGTTATCGGCATTCACGGACTTGTCATAAATGCCAGATCTATGCTGATAAAGTACATGTGCCTCTGGTTCCTTTAAACGTCCTGGCTGCTCCTTGGCAATTCGCAATGTGGGGCATCGACATGATTGGGGAAATAATACCTACAACTTCTAATGGACATCGCTTCATCCTGGTTGCCATTGATTACTTCATGAAGTGGGTCGAGGCAGCTTCATTTTCTTCTATTACCAAGAACGTTATGGCCCGATTCATCAAACATAACCTTACATGTCGGTACGGTATTCCAGAAAGAATCATCATAGATAATGGTACCAATCTCAACAACACTATAATCACCGAGCTCTGCACGCAATTCAAGATCCAGCATCATAACTCTTCTCCTTACCGGACGAAGATGAATGGCGTTGTAGAAGCCACTAATAAAAACATCAAGAAAATTATACAGGAGATGGCGGTGACATATAAAGATTGGCACGAGATGTTACCATTATCTCTCCATGGTTACCATACCACAATGCGCACATCAACAGGGGAAACTCCTTTCTCTTTGGTATACGGAATGGAAGCTATCCTATCCATTGAAATCCAGATCCCTTCCTTGATTATCATGAAGGATGCAGAGCTGAATGAAGACGAGTGGGTTCAGACTCGACTTGACCAATTAAACTTGATTGACGAAAAGAAGCTCGCGGTTGTCTGTCATGGTCAGATGTACCAAACACGTATGATTAAAGCTTTTAACAAGAGGTTCAGACATCAGGTATATCAGGCTGGTGATCTGGTAATCAAGCGCATTATCCTGCCGCAAAGTGATCCCAAGGGAAAATGGACTCCCACATAGGAAGGGCCATTTGTGATCAAGAACATATTTTCTGGTGGGGCCATGATCTTAACTACTATGGACGGTGATGACCTTCCACACCCGGTAAACACGGACATAGTTAAAAGATACTACGCTTAAACAAAGACCCGCTAGGTCGACTGGCCTAGGCAAAAATTAGGGCATCCCAGCGAACCAAAAGGGTTCGGGCAAAAATTAGGGATATAGATAAAAAAAATTGTACACCCAGCAAGTCGAAAACCTGAAAAGGCGGCTTGGGTAAAAAAAGGTATCCCGGTTGACTGAAAACCCGAAAGGGAGGTTCAGACAAAAGTTATGGATTTAAAGCGTATAACTATGTCCCGTTGGATCACCTTACAACCAATCTTTAGTATCAACTATTGAGTTCAAGTGGTACTAATCAATCCAGTCAACTTCGGGCAAGCAGTAAAAGAGATGAGACGCTCAAAGACATAAAGGCAATAACAGAATGGGAACCCAATGGGATTATTTAACATAGCTGTTTTTCTTTGCATACTATTTTTGTATAGTTTCACTTCTTACAACGACATTCTCTTACTAGGATATCCGTCTCCTTGTACAGAAGCACTTCTTCAAGTTAATACAAAACTATTCCTTTGAAAGTGCAAAACTTTAGTTTTTATTTTTCTGTTTTATGTGCGAAAATGTCCAGTGATTATTTTTGAACATATGCATTTGAATGTGATTACTTCTTAAAAATATACACCTAAAAATAGAAAGATAGATGCTAATGACTTTAAGAAATGGGACAATATTTAAGGACCATCCATAAAATCCCTGCAGATATTTCCTCTAGCAGATACCTTCTCTAGAAGATAGAGGCAGAGACATCCTACTACAAGGTCACTACCATATTCTCAGTATGCAGCCTAATGGTGTCAGATTATCATATCCCTGGCGGAGCAAGAATCTCTAAATTACTGCTCCAACGAAAGATCCCCCAGTGAAGTCGCCAAGCTTCTCAAGATTCCCAACAGGATTTCAACAAAATCCCCAAACAATTCATGGAGTTCACCTTCCCCAACAAAGTTTATTTCTCTAACAACGGAAGTTCATCTCCCAGCATTTCAACTTCTACATAATCTGAAGACCTACATTCTTCACCCGGAGCTACAATCAGGGATTTATTTTCCCTAATTCAACATCACAACAATAGAACAACTGATACATTTAGACATTGCATTCATACAAACATCATAGCATATGTATCACAAATTCATATATCACAATCTCATTTATTTTGAGAGCATCATGCATTTCATACACCATGACATCGCATGAAACTGACTTTACCTTTTCAGGTTGAATTCGTAGTCAGACGAACACTGTCAACTTATACACCAGGTCATAGATTAATACTCGAAACCAGGCAGGGAAAATATCTACGTGACCAAGTGGTATGAACTCCCAGAACAAGACAGGTTTACCAACAAATACAATCGGCCACAGATTAATGCCCGAAACCGGAAGGGGAAACTATTTATTTGACCAATGCTGCCAAGTCCCAGATTAACACCTGTAACAAGCCAGGAAAACTATTTGTGGATGACCGACTGTGGATTAATACCTGTAACAAGCCATGAAAACTATCTACATGAAGAGATTAAATATTAATACCCGTAACAAGCCATAAAAGCTATCTTTCTTTCTCAGGTCATAGATTAATACCTGTAACAAGCCAGGACAACTATCTCAGTGACCAACAATTTTCATGTTCTAGATTAATACATGTAACAAGCCAGGAGAACTATCTGTGGACGACTGATTGTAGATTAATACCTGTAACTAGCCAGGAAAACTATCTACATGAGAAGATTAAAGATTAATACTTGTAACAAGCCAGGAAAACTATCTTTCTTTCTCAGGTCAGATATTAATACCTATAACAATCCTGGACAACTATCTCTGTGACCAACAATTTTCAAGTTCCAGATTAATACTTGTAACAAGCCAGGAGAACTATCTGTGGACGACTGATTGTAGATTAATACCTGTAACTAGCCAGGAAAACTATCTACATGAAGAGATTAAAGATTAATACCTGTAACAAGCCAGGAAAACTATCTTTCTTTCTTAGGTCAGAGATTAATACCCGTAACTAGCCAGGACAACTATCTCAACAACCAACAAAAACAAGTTCCATATTAATACCTGTAACAAGACAAGAAAACTATCTACATGACCAGACGAAGTAATCTTACACGGGTTCCTTCTCAGCTTTCCAGATGCAGTCTAACACAAACTTATCCTGAAGTAATCTTACACGGCTTTCTTCTCATGATCTCCAGATGCAGTCTAACACAGACTCATCCTGAAGTAATCTTACACGGGTTTCTTCTCATAATCTCCAGATGCAGTCTAATACTGACTCATCCTAAAGTAATCTTACACGGGTTCCTTCTCAGCTTTCCAAATTCAGTCTAACACAAACTCATCCTGAAGTAATCTTACATGGGTTCCTTCTCAACTTTCCAGAAGTAGTCAAACACGGACTCATCCTGAAACAGCCCCACACAGGCTCTTTCTCATATATCTCCGGATGCAGACTAACACGGACTCATCCTGGAACAGCCCTACATAGGCTCTTTCTAATAAATTTTCAGGTAACGGTTAATTCCATTATCCCCCAGGAAGTTACTGTGAAACATGGACTTCAACCAGAAAACTACAAACTCTCATCTCTCTAGTATAGAGATAACTCCTCAGTAGAGCCTTGGACAACTGAACTTCCTAGATTCTATTCCCCACAGAGCTTTCCACAAGCAGGAGAACAACATAAAACCACATTCCCTAGCGGACTCCTCCTCAGACAGTAGGAACAGGAACCCCCAAAGGGACCATTTATGAAATCAGCATCCACTTTAGATGGCATCTTTAAGCCCATCTCCGAAGATTCTCTGTCATCTTCTCCAAATGGCATCTGTAAGCCCATTCCCGATGACATCAACCAACAATGTTACTTCATGCGAGTGCAAATTTCTGGGCACTCTCGTGTTCAATCCTCTTCCACCTTCAGATCACGAAAGGCAGACAACCCAATCTAAATCCTCAGGTCTAAGAAGATTGAACATGGGCAGCTTTTGTACCCCAAAATTTTCCCTCCCATTTTTACTCAAGGCATGCTTTTAAAGATTCTCAATTGCTCAAGGATGACCAAGAATTGACCAGACAAATTCTCCTCCTAAGCAATGAACCTCTTATTAGGGTTTCACTTTTCATCAAGATGTGTGAGCTCCAAAGGCCTCACATTTTTTCCATTTTCCTAATATGCCTTCAAGATTGTCCATGACAAGTTTCATGCCTTATACTACAAGTTTGCTCAGTCAATTACTCAAGTGTTGGAAAATTAACTATACTAGGTCAAAAGTCAACTGTGGCCCATGTACAGTCAAACTTTAAGATTTTTCATTAATATCAACATTTTGAAGTGATATACATCACTTGATCAAGGTTTGATCATGATTCCTCAAGAAATGCTCCTAATCTATCAAAAGTAAAAAATTACTAAATTAGGGTTTCTAAAGGAAAAGTCAACTGGACTTTGACCAAGCATAACTTTCATATACTTCATCCATTTTTCCCACACCAAAGCTCATTTGGAAGAGAATATAATTACATACAACTTCTCTTTTTCCCTGAAGTCCAATAAATGCATCCTTTGAAAGATACAAGCTCATACGTTACATGTCATTTTTAGAAAGTCAACAAAAGACACTTTTTTTCAGGACCATTTACATTAAGATAAAATCTTCAAATACAAAATTTATCAAAAGGGAGATTGAATAAGACATCTTGGGCTTTCCAAAAAGTCAAAGATCATCATCAAGAAATCAAAATTGAGCAAGTTATGGCTTTCACAAGTTGGGAAAATTTTGGAAATTTCAAGAGTTGCGCATTGAGCAAAATTAAACTTTTAGGTCAATGGCCTAACTTTTTGGGTTTTAAAAATCATCCTAACCTTGCAAAGGACCTATAATCTCATTTTTACATTGCCTTTACATTTTTATCTATTTTGTTCATATTTATTTTAATTTATTTCAAATAAATATAAAATAAATTGCATTAAATAAATAGAGACGGGCTTTAGCATTTGGGCTGATGTTTTGGCTTGCTTAAAAGCCCATAAATTCGTGCAACGCTGTCCAGGTTCATCCCCCAAATAAAACGAGCAAGAATGACCATTTTTGGAATCTTTTCAAATTATGAATAATGGCTTTAACCATGGCTTATTGGGATGATTTCTTTCCTTCTCACCTTGTCCCCTTCCTCTCCTCTATAAATACATCACATGTGCAAGCTAAACTCACGCATACCATCGCCTAAGAGAGCCACGCAATCTCCAAAAGTTGTAAAACTCAAAAATCCATTCCCAACCCATATTCATCCAATCCAAGCATCACAACGTGTCCCTGAGATATCCAGGAGTGCATACCAATCATTCTCAACACCTGAAACATCCTAGAATGCGTGAACCAATTTACTCTGGTTAGGTAATTTTTTCGCATCTGGATCTTTCAATTCATATAATTTAAATAAGTTTGAGGCATATTTTCATGTTCATATCATTGTTTGGAATTGTTTTAACATGCTACATGCAAAGATAGATGCAGAACTAAGAGTATGCCATTGTTAGGGCATGATTACGGCCGAGCATTGGTTCACTATATACAGACCTTTTCAGGCCAAACGAAGGGAACCAATGGATTCGCAGCCCCCAAATTAGGGGGACTATGATCTTCTTTTCCTTTAATCTAACTTTTTACACAGGTTTTGATTTTTTTGGGAGGCCGGAGAAGACGACCGGAGACTTGCTCCGGCGTCTCTGACCGGTGTCGAATCTGTTGGAGTCTGCGTGGCAGAACAATACAATCTCATTAGCCCACGGAAGCCATCGCGCGTCTTTTTATTTTTTTAAAAATATATTTAACTTGATTTTGTATATAATATAATGCATTGGTTATGATACACGAATTTTAAGGCAGCTCAGATGGCAAGGCATGTGTTTGTGAAGCTAAAAGGGTTGGGTTCGATCCCCAGGCTTGATGTTTTTATATTTGCTAACAAATTTGCTGCAGATCCAATGCACAACATTCCAAATGCTTATCATGCGCCTTCATACCTCATCCAATGGATCATAAGTAAAATAGATCCAACCCCCCTGGAGCATGCATCCCCATCATGGACACTCAGGGGATCCTCACACTGGATCCACATAGTCTCTGGTCCAACTTAGTATGGGCCTAGCGAATTTTCAATCCTCACCCCCTATTTGCTTCCCAGTCAGGCCCATTTTTTTATTTCTTCATTTATTTTATTTATTTGTTTATTAATTTCAAAAATCACATTTTTTTAATAATAAAAAAATCAAAAAATAATAATCATATACTTAAGATTTTTCCAATTAACTTAATTTTCATTAATTTAATTAATTAATTATTTTAACTTCATTTTATCAATTTAAAATCAACTAGACTTAGGTTTATTTAATTCAAAGATTTTCTTAATAAAAACACAAAAAAATGGTAGAATTACTTTTATTAATTAACAATCATTTTCTTTTATTTAATTAATTAAGATTATATTTAGTTTTTTCTCATTTAATTTAGTTTAAGTATTTTCTTAAAATAAACTAAACCAAAAAAAGACTTTCTTATTTACTTAGAAATTTTCTTAGGATTTTAGACGTTCGTCTCTATTTCGCGCGCATTATTTTGTTCTCGCATTTTTTATAATAACGTATCTGCTGATGGGATGTAATAGATTAAAATAGGACTTTATCGCTTTCTTTATTTTCCCCCCATTTGAACATGTAAATACCCCCTCCCCGAAGCATTGTAATAGCGTAGGATTTACTTTCCGCACTTTAAATTTCTGCAATATATATTAACTGCTTAGATGTATGACTAATAGGATTGCATGACAAGAGCCTAATAATCAAACGTTAGCAAACTAAACTCAAAGACTAAGATAGCTAAACATAACACACATCACACACATGCACCTCTAGGGTACCCCACTTTGGTTGCCTTCGGAAATAAAATAGTCATGTCCCTCGAAACAGGGATGCTTTAGCAAATACCCGTAAATCAAAAGATCATAGTCCCTCGATGACCCTACAGTTGCCTCTCAGTAATTGATCTACTCCCTAAACAAAATTTCTAAAGAGTCTTCACACGTTACCTTTATGATTGTACGTCCCTTTGAATGATTTCATACATACAATGATAGAGCTACCTACTCGCTAATAGTAGGATAGCACTGTCTAAAGGATAGGAGGAAAAGAACGAACCTTTTCGAGTATAAGTAGATAGTTCTTAGATGCTATGCTCAAAAAAAACTTTTTACACTTACACAAAAAACATTTCAAAACACTTTCAAAAAAACATTTGCTTTATCAACACTCTTGAGGACTGATACAAGAGTTATCATGAAGCAAATCGCCGCACTAAGGCATTTTCAAACTTCTTTTCAAAAACACACAAATCACAAGGTATTTTAAAATGAGCTAAGCATCTAAGAGCCCGTAGAAAACTATGGATGGAAAGGGTGCTAACACCTTCCCTTTCCATAATCTACCCCCTTACTCAGAAAATTCTCGAAAAGGTATTTTTTTTGTTCTTTTCACCCTTTCCTTTGTTGGATAAAAGAAAAGTCGGTGGCGACTCTTTCTTACCACAACATTTGCGAATACAAATGCAAAACCAGTATAACAGTCAATTCTTCCACCGTATCATAACCTTCGTCACTTCTCAATGTTATTTCTTCCTCATGGCCTTTCTCCATGTGGGGTATTTACATGATTGGAATGATTAAACCCAACGCATTGAATGGACGTCATTTTATCTTGGTAGCAATTGACTACATCACCAAATGGGTAGAAGCAACTTCATATGCTAATGTTACTAAGCAGGTGGTAGTACGCTTTATCAAGAACAATCTTATATGTAGGTATGGTGTGCCAAGCAGGATTATCACTGACAATGGCTCAAATCTGAATAGCAATATGATGACTAAACTTTGTGAGGAATTTAAGATTGTCCATCACAATTCATCTCCCTACAGGACAAAGATGAATGGGGTTGTTAAAGCTGCTAATCAAAACATCAAGAAGATCATCCAGACAATGTTTGTTACCTATAAAGAATGGAATGAGATGCTCTCTTTTGATTTGCATAGGTATCGGACATCCTCCCATACTTCGACAGGGGAAACCCCGTTCTCTCTTGTGCATGGTATGGAAGAAGTGCTCCCGTTGAGGTTGAGATTCCCTCTTTACATGTGATAATGGAAACCAAGTTTTCAGAGGTTGAATGGGTCCAGAACAGGTTTGACCAGTTAAATTTGATTGAAGAGAAAAGAATGACAGCCTTGTCTCATGGCCAGTTATAGCAGAAGAGAATGAAGAAGGCTTTTGATAAGAAGTCCAAGCCTCGTGAATTCAGAGAAGGTGACCTCGTGCTCAGGAAGATCATGTCTTTCAAAGCTGGTTCTAGGGGCAAGTAGACTCCCAATTTTGAAGGCCCATATGTTGTCAAGAAAGCCTTCTCTAATGGTGCATTTATTCTTAAAACTATGGATGGCGAGGAGTTCCCACGTCCTATGAATGTTGATGCAGTCAAGAAATACTTTCCCTAAAGAAATAAAAGAACAACTCGTTAAGTCGAAAACCCGAAAGGTAGGCTTAGGCAAAAAAGAGCGTCTTGGTAGGCTGAAAACCCGAAAGGGAGGTCTAGGAAAAAATAAGAGACATAAACAGAATAAATTCTTCCGCTAGGTTGAAAACCCGCAAGGGCAGCCTAGGAAAAATTTAGGGATTTCTTGGCAAGTAACCGCATCAGACAAGACTTGATCATTGAAGCAACAATTTTCTTGGATCCTCACCACACTTCAACAGAATTCACTGCTCAGGAATTCAAATTTGTTAGGGAGAATAGTGGTCATTATGTGTCAATGTATCTTTTCCAATGTATTAGCATTTTCCAAACTTTGTAATCATCTATGGGGTCTCGCCATTCGCAGACTACCATTCTATTAATAAAGTTTGAGCTTTTATTCAATTCTAGGTAATTCTTATTTTATTCTGCTTTCAAAGATTCCATTTATTATTGATATTAATTTTCAGAACAAAGAGATTTAATAATAAAATGGTTTTCAAAAAAAATTTACAAATTACTTTTTACTTTAGATTTTGTGACT
This sequence comes from Vicia faba, assembly GCA_948472305.1. Lineage (NCBI taxonomy): Eukaryota > Viridiplantae > Streptophyta > Magnoliopsida > Fabales > Fabaceae > Vicia > Vicia faba. Next base: position 1,040,233,195 of record OX451740.1, read on the forward strand.
CAAGAAAAACAAAAATAGTGAATTCGAGGATGGACGAACTCTGAAGTTTTGGAAGTATATATTCCCCAGGAAAGTTCTTTTAGGTCACTTGCACTAATATGCGTATGATTTTCTTGTTGTTTCTCAAATAGTTGGAGATGATACCTATTGATGTCGGGTGCGATGTTGGGTTTGTGATCCCATTTTCCCCAGTCAAGTCTTGATTCAATTTTTCCTCCAGGATGTTTATTTTGATTTTGGGTTTACATGGTTTAAAACCTCCATCCCAGATTCCCCAGTGAGGTCTTCACTCATTTGACGAAAGTCTCTTCTCTCATTGTGTGTTGAGGTAGAATCATTTGCAACAATCTCCCTTTTGTAGTGATGCCATTATTGTTGTTGTTTTTGGTTTCCCAGACAACTGGACAAGGGCATTATATTTTCTAAGAAGTGTTGAAACAATTGTCAACTTTTCGGGTTTTCTCCCGCCAAGTGTTGGGTTTGATTTAAAATCCCCATAATTTTGATTTCTTGCGGTATTGTTTTACTTCTTAAATTCCCAAGTAAAGCTGAGATAATGTTTCTCTCTGAAAGTTGTTATCCCCATGTGGTTTCATAATTTCTCCCCAGGGAAGTTTGTGTAATTACCACTATTGGTATTGAAGAATATATTTTGGGCTTCTCTCGACGATGTGCTTTTGTCCTCCCCAATATGTTAGCACGAAATCCCCAGTCGATATCTCAACGATGTGATTTCCATCTACCCTATTGAAATCAGTATTGTAATCCCTAGTGGAAGTCTAGATGGTGAAGCTTTGTTTTCCCCCATTGAAATTTGTGTGATATTCCTCGGTGAAGCCTGAAGGAGGATGTTATATCCTTGTATTTGTACTAACTTACTGTTTTTATTTGATTATTTCCAGATTATGTTTCTTCTTAGTGAAATTAACCCGTGGAATAGGAATTTGTTTCCTTAGTTTGTGCTTACTTTCTTATGAAAATTTTCATCCTGGACGTGATTTAGCCGAGTATTGACGTTACCCAAGCTTGTTTTGTATGGTTATTCCCAGTGATGTATGTCTGTTTTGTCAGCATATACAGGGTAACATTCATACGTTCATACATACATCATGCATAGTTGAATTTAACGATTCATTTCTCATCTGCATTCATTAATATTTTGTTGGCATATTACTCTATTTTGTAGAGTTACCTTACCATCTCTCTAATAGAGTGTCGAACTTAAGCAGAAAGAGTATATTCTTTCAAATTTCCCCACTGAGTTGTCCCTCGTGGAAGAATTTTTCTCCAAGTCTTCCATTGTCTGGTTAGCTCTGTGTTTCTCTTTTGAGTTTATTTCTCATCAGATGCTATCTTGGTTGACTGTTTCACTCTAGTTTATTTCTGGTCTGAATTTGTGGCTCCTGGCAACATTATTATTCTGATTTTCATAGGCTCTGAACTTTGGATTATGGTTGTGCATTTATTTTGCACAAGAAAGTTTTATCTCATCAGTATGAATATATTGAAAACTTCCCTAGAGAAGTCATATTTCTTCACCTAAAGAGTTCCTTATAACAACAAGTGGAAACTCTCTTTACTTGAGCAACCTATACTTCCCCAGTAAGTCTTTTAGTTCCCCGAGAAAATTCATTTGCACTCCAATGAATGGTAGTCTCGTCATTATGGGAGATATTTAGTTATTGAAATTTGTTTACTCCGATGAATGGTAGTCTCGTCATTATGGGAGATAGTTCATTGTTGAGATTTTGTTACTCTAATGAATGGTAGTCTCGTCATTATGAGAGATAGTTTGTTGTTGAGATTTTGTTACTCCAACGGATGGTAGTCTCATCATTATGGGAGATAGTTCGTTGTTGAGATTTATTACTCCAATGTATTGTAGTCTCGTCATAATGGTAGATAGTTTATTGTTGAGATTTGTTACTCCGATGGATGGTAGTCTCGTCATTATGGGAGATAGTTCGTTATTGAGATTTGTTACTCCAATGGATGGTAGTCTCATCATTATGGGAGATAGTTCATCATTGAGACTCACTTTGCTCTGAAGAATTCAATTGTTTCCAGTTATAAGTACTGATGCTGGTCATTTGTGACTTACCCTAATAATAATGTTTGCTGGTATTATCCTACCACTTCTTTCCCCCTGTGGGTCGACATTACCTTTTTTGCTATCTTCCCAGTGAGTGGATAGTTTGTGGTTATCTGTCGATCTTTATTATCCTTTACATTGATCCTCAATATTTGAGTTGATGATGCTTTATCTCCTCCTTGGGCTTTACCCCAATAGAGTTGAGTCTTCTTTTCACCAGTGATTTACTTTCCTGGTCTAATTTTCTTTTGAACTTTTATTTTCTAATTCCCTAGTGATGTCACGTGTCACATTTGGATTTGTTTATTTGCATGCACAATCATAAGCATTGCATGGCCTCTTAGGGCCAAAAATAGGGTTTGCTTTATATTTAGGTATCTTCAATCGCGTTGACACGAAGGTTTTAATCTTCACATATTTATATAGAAGACACTTAAATAAGGGTAACGTTGTACCCCAATTTTTCCCTCTAAGATTCCTCTATCATCTCAGATGAACTCAATCACAACACAATCACACTAGGGTTTGGTTCTTCTCCCTATCTCTAGGTTTTATTATGAGGAATCATCAAGCACCTTGATTTGTATATTGTGATCATCTATGTTTTGTATTGATTAACTTTTAACTAATAAATACAATGAATGTTTTCTCTAATTAATAATATTATAGGTAAGGGCACACCACATTTCATTAGGTTGATTCATAGGTTCATGAGTTTCGTTCCATGCCTTCTCCAATAAAATTTCATTGATATCCAAGCTTCATAATTCAAGATACTTTAAAGTAATATCATGAAGAGGTCTACCATGATTCATCATGCTTTAATTTGTCAAAGAAAGTCAAAAGATGCAAGGGTTGATTTAAGAAATTTGGCCTAATTGGACAAATTCTTGATTCTTTAATCACAAGTACATAACTCTCTCAGTCCTTAATATTTGGAGGTGGTTATTGTTTCTATGGTTTCTTATTATCACCCTTAACAACCTCTACTCACATGGAAAAATTTATTATGCAAGAAAGTTTGTCAAAATTGAAAGGGGTTTCCAAGTCATTTTGGTGCTCTAGGAGTTAGGGTTTTGAACTTCTAAGGGCTATATCTTGCTCATCTTTTGAGATCTTTGAGTGATTCCAAAACATGATTCCCTTTAAATGGTTATCAACTAATCATTTCAAGAGTGTCAAGAAAATTTTATGTGGAAGATGCCTAATGATGAAGAAAGATTACAAGTCCTCTAGACAGGCTATCAAATTCCCTTGTCTGACATCAAAAGATCATAACTTGGTAAATTTTTATCTCCTTGAGCCTATTATTTTTCCACAATTACCTTAAGTATGTGAAACTCAACTCTTCTTTTGTGTGCAAAGCTTGAAAATGAGTGGGAGATGCCCTAAAAATTCAAAAGATTATGGGTCACCTCATGAATTTTCACCAATTTCCCAAGGCTATAACTTTTTCAATAATTGGTATTTTTGAGTGATTCAAGTTGCACAATGCTCTTTGAGATTTCCAACTCAAGCTAGCATCAATGATCAAAGATCAATTTTGGAGGAAGGCCTTGTTTGAACTCAAAACATTATAGGTCACTTTTGAAGAAAAACTTAGAATTTTTCTAAGTACAAAAAGTCAGCATCTTTTTCTCAACTTTGACTCATCACAACTCCTAGCTCAAGTATCCAACTGATCTCATTCTTTGCACATTGTAAAGTTTGTGACCTTATATTTCAATTTCTTTAAGAATCATGCCCTAAGACTCCTTGATCTATGAACACCATGGGTTCAAAGTAGGTACCTTGAAACTGAAGATTTGTCCAAAGTCCGAATTTGAAATTCATAATATGGCTTCTAATCACCATTTTAGCACGCGTTTTTGATTTAAACATGTTTAACAAAGTTCCCAAAGTTGAATAAGGATCAAAACGCTAGAACTGGTTAAGTTTTGATGCACATGGGGTCACACTTTTTTCATTTTCGAACTTGATCCAATTTCCCTCAAAACTTCAAATTTTCTCTAAATTCTTTGCACCATTTGCTTCCCTATAAATAGAGGACCTAAATCCTCTCATTTTCTCAAGCTTGAATAGCCAAAATCACCCTGCATAACTCACTTTTCTGAGTTTTCGAATTACTATTTTCTCCACTTTTCAATTCAATTTCTCTGTAGATTCTTTATCCTTGAACTTCACTGAAGCTAACAGAAGAAGAACCAAGCCTTAAGGTGTCCTAAATCGCCCTAACCAATGCCAGTTTCATAGAAATTTTCAGTCACTTCATTCAGGTAGAATTTTCAATCAAATTGAACCAAATAAAGCCCTGTTTTACTCTATTCATCCTTCTGATTGTCACACTTCTTACGGTTTGCATTTTCATTGAGAATTAAAAGAGATAATTGGGATTTTCGTGCTCGCTATTTTTTCTGGTTTTCTTCAAATTCAACCTTGCACTATGATACAGTGGGAAAACTGACTTGGATATTTTTCTTTTTATCACAATTGTTGCGGATAGCAAGAGTCGCCACCGACTTTTCTTTTATCTAATAAAGGAAAGGGTGAAATGAACATGAAATACCTTTCGAGAATTTTCTTGAGTTAGGGGGTAGGTTATAAAAATGGAAGGTGTTAGCACCCTTTTCATCCGTAGTTATCTATGGGCTCTTAGTTGCTAACTCACTTTGAAATTCTTTTATGAATGTGTTTGTTTGAAAGTATTTTTGAAAAGTGCCTTTGTTTAGGAAAATTTGTAATGATTCTCGTCTCTATAAGAATGTATACAAAGTGTTGACTTTTGAAAATATTTCATTGAAAGTGTTGGTGTTTTTGAAATATGTTTTTGTTTTTGAAATGTTTGAGAGCAAGTAACTACGAGCGTTCTACCTACTCAAAAACTCTTTGTTCTTTTCCTCCCCTTTTAGATAGTGTTATCTTACCATTAGTTCGTAAGAAACCTTATCACTGTATGTGAAGGGACAGGTGTGGGTCATCGTATAGTCATAGAAGGCAACATTGTAAGATACCTTAGCAATTTGTCGTAAGGGTCTAAGATCGTTTACCGAAGGCAACGTCGAAGGGTCATCGAGGGACTACGATCTTGTAATTGAGGGTCTTTGCTAAAGTATGTCACGTTCGAGGGACATGACTGTTTTATTCTAAGGCAACAAGTGTGGGTTAACCCTAGAGGTGCAAGTGTGCAAAGTGTATTCTTTTCATGCATTTTTCTTGAATTAGGGTTGTCTATTGTTTGGTTTTAAGTCTTTCCATACAAACCCTAATTACTAGCAATAATATGGAAAACAATAAAATGTGGAAATTTAAAGTCCTACGTTATTACAATATTTTGGGGATGGGGATATCAATTACAAATGGGGATGACAAATAAGTAAATCCTAACTATTACAAGGCTTTGACTAATTACATTATTTACAGTGCAAAATGATAAAATGTACAAAGAATGTAAAGAGAAAGAAATTGAAAAGAAAATTGTTTTATGGTTTTTTATGGAAAAGGTTTTTAATTAAACTAATTGATTTGAAAAGGAGTTAATTAAAATCCCTAAATATAAATTTAATTTAATTAAAAAAAACCTAGCTCTAAATTAATTTAATTAAGAAAAAAAAATATTTTTAAGAAAATATTTTTTGGTCTTTTGTTTAAAGGAAATAAAATTAAGTGAAAATGAAATAATAATTTTAGTCTAAGTATTTAATAATAAAAAATATATTTTTATATTTTTTAATTAGAAATAATAATAATAAAATAAGAAAATAAAATAAAATAAAAATATAAATTTAGGAGTCAGGGGGTTTTGAAAAGGAATTGAGAGGTTAGAAATTAAGTTAGTTTTTAGTTTAGACCCAAGGCCTGTTTTGTTGGAAATCAGAAAAATAAAACAAAATAAAATAAAATGTTTGGGCCTGCGTTATCTATTAGTAAAAAGGGGGCGAGAAGACTTAAAAAAAGGACATGCCCAGTCAGGGGAGGCCCAGCGCCCTACAAAACAAAAAAAGGAACAAGGAAAATGTTAGAAAAATAACAAAAGGTCCCGTTGGGGCTCGAACCCAGGACCTTATACACTAATGCCTTACGCGCGCGCCTTCTACCATTGGGGTGGCTGTTTCATCCAGTTATAAAACATGCTGCAATAAATTTAAAATAAACTAAGTCCATGATTGTACTTCATCTTCTTCCTCGTAACTTTCTCATCTCTCAACCATTTCAGAAATTATAAACATCAAACTTCTTAGAAATTTCACTACGATTTCAAATATATAAATAACTTCAGCAATGGATCAAAAATGAGCACAGATTTTAACTGGTACCAAATTCTGACCTAATTTTTCAGGAAGTTCAAACTCAAAATTCACACTACTCAGGCAACATAAATTAATTCTAAGGACATGATTAGTTTCAGGGCTATGGTGTCTATATTTTATCTTTGAAAATGGAAACTAAATGATGCTTGTATAAAGAGATAGAAGTTCAAAAAACTCACCTTGCAGATGGAGATCGTGTTTTGAGTTTGAGAAACCTTCAAGGTGTTGTAATGATCTAGTTAGCTTCCTTGAACCTACAGGATGCTATTGCAATGCTTACTTTGGATTGAGGATGGCTGAATCGTGCTAGAGAAGTCAAGATGCAAGTTGTTGTTTTTGAAAACGGAGGATGGTGAAGGAGGTGTTACAGTGGCGTAACAGGGTCCTAGATCACTTCTAGATAATATATGGATGCTTTGTGGTTGATTTTAAGGAAGAACTCACATGTGGAAAATGAGTTTGAGGTGCAAGGTCAGAAATGCCACAAAAATGGTATTTTGGTGCAATCCTGGGGTTGAGGGAGTTAGAGGGTACTTGAGGGCTTGTAAATTCGTGTCTTGGCTTGCAAAGATGGCCTCTATTTATAAGCAAGAGGTTTGGAGGTTTGAAATGATCAAAAAACAAAGATCACATGTTATGAATTTTTAACTTGTTTTTGAAGCAAGCTTGACAAACATATTTCCAAGGCATGGTACAAGGCTATCTAGAGTTGGTATAAACTTTACACATGTTTATCTGACTTTGTAGATGAAGCTTGTGCAGAAGTAACAAGTGCAAAGCTAAATACAAGTTGACTTTGTGATTAAAGCAACTTTTCAAGAATGGCAATGGTGCCTTTATGCCATAAATGGAAGTGGAACTTTGATAATGGCTCAAATGCTTGGAAAATGGCTCAATATGTTGTGTAAACAATTAATTAAGGAGTTAATTGCAAGTTAGAAGCCTGCAAAGCAAGATTATGCAGCATGGCTATGAGATTTGGTCAAGTGTTAATCACAAAAATGACTTGTAATTTAAGAATGGATGCCCAAATTCTTATCTTCGATTATTTTATCTCAGACATGATCTCTTCAAGTTCTTGGACATTTTGGAAATCTTGAAACATTTTATAAAACCTTCATGTTGACCATTTTTACAAAATGAAATTGGAACTAGGTGAAAATTGGCCAAGAAGTTAGGTCAAAAATCTGCCTAAACTTGTCAAAATTTTCACTAAGTGTTTTATGAAAATGTCATGACTTCATGGGCCTATATCTTTAAATCTAAGCATTTTTTGGACATCAACCCTCTGATACAAAGTTGTATAATTCATCAAGATCTACAACTTTCATGTTGAAAGTTTTCTTTGAATCATCTTGCATCTTGGTGAAAAAAGGTCATGAAGAAGTGAAATTATCAAGGTTTTTACACTTAGAAATTTTTCTAAGTCTTAAAAAATTTGACTTTTTATATTGAATTTTGAATTTCTTAATTCTTAATGATCAAGATTCATATTTTTGAATATATTGATGAATCTTGATTTTTGAAACTTAATGTTGATCAAAAAGTCAAAGTTTGACTTTTGGTGTATCGGTTGAGTTTTTCATCAGTTGGCCAAATTTCAATTATCAACTGTTTAATCTTGAGAAATGAATTGAGCCATGGAATTAGGTAAATATGTTGTCTTTGAATCCTTAAGATTATGCCTCAAGTTAATAGGTCATGTATTAGGTCAAAAGTCAAAAATCAGTCATTCTCAATTAAAACCCTAATTTTGACCACTTTACCCCTTTGATGATTGGAACACTTTTCTTGAGGAGTTGTGATCCAAACTTGATAAATTGATAAATATGACTTCAAAATGTTGATATTGGCCAAATATCTTAAAGTTTTACTGTGGGTTGACCACAATTGACTTTTTACTCAATACAGTTGATTTTCAGTCATCTGGTTAATTAACTGAGCAAAATTGTGATCTAAGACTTGATACTTGGCATTAGTATTCTTGGAGGTCTATAATGAACTGCTAAAGTCATTTGACGCATTAGAATTCCAATTGTCCTTGTGAAAATCAAAACCCTAATTTGTGGCCTCAATGCTAGGAGATGAGTTTGTCTGATCAAATCTTGGAGAATCCTTGATCATTTGAGATCTTTGTTGTGAGAAATGTCTTGAGAAAAGAGAGGGAAAATTTTGGGGTACAACATTTGCCCCTGTTCAATCTTCTTAAACCTGGAGAGTTAGATTGGCATGTCTGCCATTCGGGACTCGGAGGTATAAGATAATTGAACACTAAAAGTGCCCAGAAATTTGCACTCGTTTGTGCACAAAGTAGCATTGTTGAGTAATTATCGAGAATGGGATTAAAGATGCCATTTGGAGAGATGATGGAGAGTTATCGGATATGGGCTTATAAATGCCATCCAAAGTAACTGTTGATAGAGATTGGAAGAAGTATCATAATAAATCTTTGGTCGATTTATCTGAAACAGAGGAAAGTGTCTACCGGAAATGAATCGGGATAAATCATTGGTCGATTTAAACTGAACCAGGGAAAGTGCCTACTGGAACAAAATCAGTATAAATTATTTGTCGATTTAAACTGAACCAGTAGAGGTCTCAAAATTGTCTTTAACTGGATATGAATCAACATAAATCTTATGGTCGATTTAACTTAACCAGAGAAAGTGTCTACCGGAACAGAATCCAGATAAATCATTGATCAATTTAAACTGAACCAGCAGATGTCTTGTGAAATAAATGTTTGTTTTTAATGGTATTCATCTGGTGACTGATCTTTCCTGAAAAAGGTAAAGAATTAGTTGTATGCAATGTCATGATGTATGAAATGCATTGCGTAATGATGTTCTCAAAATAAATGAGATTGTGCTATATGTGTTTCATATGCGTATGCTTTGATGTATGAATGTGAAATGTTTGTTTAGGAAAAATAAATCATTGACCTTTCCTGAGGATGAAGAGTATGTGTATCTTTTACTTGGTCTAAAATGCTCCCGCTGGGAATTCCTGCTGACTTTAGTTAAGGACACTCCGCTGGAGATGTTTGATTTCTGCTTGGGAAGTAGAGTTTAGGAACATTAGCCGTTTTTTGCTCCACTGGGGAATTTAACTCTTATATGCCTCGATTGAGAATAAAAGAGATGACTAAACTTTCGTCTTGTCTTGGGAGGATAGTTGACTGGTATCTGGTTGAAATCCAGGCTTTGTAGTACCTTTCTTGGGATAGTGACAACTCTACCGTGGAAGAGGAGTTTTGTCAGTGATTTGTAGTAGTATGAGGAATGGACTCAAGTTGGGGGAGATTGTAATCCATTGGGGAAATAAACCATGTTGAAGAAATTATTTTGGCGACCTTGTTGTGGAAATGAATTCTTTTGTTGAAGAACATTTGCAAGGTTTCTTTTCTAGTTTTGGAAGACCAAATTCAGTCGGGGAAGAGAATTTCTATGAGATATGCTAATTGGAACTCAATGGGGATTTACTCTATGGGGATTTATGGATAGCATGGGGGTTACAGTGGCTCCTCGAGTAAGTACTTATTCCTATTATTATGCGTATATTTGTTAACAGTTAATCATGTTCATATGCATATGTTCATTTTGTTTTTAGTCATTGGACATTTTTGCAATCAAAACAGGAAAACAAAAAGTTCACACTTCAAAGTATATTTGTATTGATAATTTGCCCACAAACAGGCGATTTTGTACAGAGAGACGGAAATCCTAGTAAGAGGAAGTTGTCAAAAAATGAAAAGAGTACAAAGTGAAAACAAAAATGTATAACCATGTGAAAGTGATCTTATTGGGTTCCAACTCTGCCATTGCCCATATGTCTTCGAACATCATCCCTTTCCGTCCGAAGAAGTTGATTTAATTGATCTTATACCATTTGAACTTTTGACCTTGGTAATAAAGCTGGTTGTAGTGATCCAACGGGACATAGTCATACACTTTTAGTCCTTAACTTTTGCCTGGACCTCCCTTTCGGGTTTTCAGTCCACCAGGATACCTTTTTACCCAAGCCGCCCTTTCAGGTTTTCAGCTTTCTGAGTGTATAATCTTTTGTATGTATCCCTAATTTTTTCCTAAACCTTTATGGTTTACCGGGATTCCCTTATTTTTGCCTAGGTATGTCAACCTAGCGGGTCATTATTTATGCGTAGAATTTTTTGACTATGTCCGCGTTCATGGAATGCGGGAAATCTTCTCCGTCCATAGTGGTTAACATCATAGCACCACCAGAGAATACTTTCTTGACAACAAATGACCCTTCGTAAGTGGGGGTCCATTTGCCCCTGGGATTTCCTTATGGTAAAATGATGCGCTTTTTTACCAAGTCGCCAGTCTGATATACTCGAGGCTTGATCTTCTTGTTAAAAGCCTTGATCATGCATTTTGATACATTTGACCATGACAGACACCAACCAGCCTCTTTTCATCAATCAAATTCAACTGATCCAACCTAGTCTAAATCCATTCGTCTTCGCATAAGTCTTCTTCTTTCATAATCCTTAGAGAAGGAATCTAGACTTCAACAGGAAGGACGTCTTCCATGCCATAGACGAAAGAGAATGGGGTTTCCCCAGTTGATGTTTGTGTCGAGGTACGGTATCCATGAAGAGAAAATGGTAGCATTTCATGCCAATCTTTATAGGTCAACACTATCTTTTACACAATCTTCTTAATGTTTTTGTTGGCAGCTTCCACTGCGCCATTCATCTTAGGTCTATATGGAGAAGAGTTGTGATGCTTAATCTTGAACTGCGTGCAGAGTTCAGTGATTATGGCATTATTGAGATTGGTTCTGTTGTCAGTGATGATCCTTTTAGGTATGTCGTACCAGAAGATAAGGTTATGCTTGATAAACTGGGCTACAACGTTCTTAGTGACTGAGGAAAATGAAGCTGCTTCAACCCATTTTGTGAAGTAGTCGATGGCGACGAGGATGTAATGATGTCCATTAGAGGAAGTGGGCATGATTTCTCCAATCATGTCTATGCCCCACATTGCAAATAGACACGGAGCAGTCATGACATTTAAAGGTACTAGAGGCACATGAACCTTATCAGCATAGATCTGTCATTTACGACAAGTCCTTGAGTGATGGTGACAATTAGTTTCCATTATTGACCAATAGTAACCAGCCCTCAGAATTTTCTTGGCCATAATGTGTCCACAAGAGTGAGTTCCGAAGATACCATCATGCATGTCATCCATGATCTTCTCTGCTTCTTTCTTGTCCACACAACAGAGCAGAGTTGAAACATGGTTGCATTTGTACAAAATCCCATTACTTAGGAAGAACTTGGATGAGAAGCTCCGCAGGAATTTCTTGTCATTGATTGAAGCTCCTTCAGGATACTCTTGTGATTCAGTGTACCTTTTCACCTCATGGAACCAAGGCTTCTCTTCATTAGTGTCAATCTCACAATAGTGTACCGGATCATTGAATCTTTCGATAGTAATTCTTGGAGCTTCATTGTCCCAATTAACCTTGAACATAGACGACATAGTTGCTAAGGCATCTGCCAACTGGTTTTCTTCCCTTGGAAAGTGTTCAAAGGTGACCTCTTCGAAGTAAGGGATCAAGGTGAGCACAAGTTCTTTGTAAGGGATCAAATTTGGATGTTTGGTATCCCATTCTCCTTTAACTTGACTGATTACTAAATTTGAGACTTCGTACACGCTCAAGAATTTGATTCTTAGGTCAACAGCAGCCTTAAGACCTAAGATGCATGCCTCATACTCATCCATGTTATTTTTACAGTCGAAGTAAAGTCTGGAAGTGAAATGTGCATGGAAATCTTCGGAAGCTCCATCAAAAACCATAGTCCACTAGGATCCTTGTTCAGGTCCTTCATACGGTCTAGGCTTTTCACAGTCGGTTATCAGGATGATATTCTCATCTGAGAATTCAAAGTTCATGGATTGGTAGTCATCAACAACCTGATGGGCCAAATGATCTGCCAATACACTTCCTTTGATATCTTTTTGTGTAGTGTACTGGATGTCATATTCAGTTAAAATCATTTTCCATATTGCTATTCTTCCGGAGAGAGTTGGCTTCTCGAATATGTACTTGATAGGATTCATCTTAGAGATCAATAAAGTTGTGTGAGTCAACATATATTATCTCAGTCGGCGAGCAGCCCATGCCAAAGCGCAACAAGTTTTCTTGAGCAGTGAATATCTTGCTTCACAGTCGGTAAAATTTTTGCTAAGTTAGTATATTGCATGCTCTTTTTTGGCCAGACTCGTCATGTTGGCCCAACACACACCCCATTGAATTCTATAATACGGTCAAGTACATAATCAGAGGTCTTCCTTCAACTGGAGGAATTAGGATTGGAGGTTCTTGTAAATACTCCTTGATCTTATCAAAAGTTGTATGGTGTTGTACCCCAAAATTTTCCCTCTCATATTTCTCAAAACATTGCAAGGAAAATCTCCAAGTGGCTCAAGATTGCTCAAGAGTTGGACAGTCAAGCTATCTCCTAAGGCAGTCAACCCCAAATTAGGGTTTTGTGTTGCATCAAGATCCTTGAGTCCAAATGACCTCAAGTGCTCCCAAATCTCCTAATATGTTCTCAAGGTCATCCATGTCAAATTTCAAGCCTTGCAGAGGAAGTTTGCTCAGTCAATTGCTCAAAGGGTCCAAAAATCGACTATGCAAGGGCAAAAGTCAACCGTGACCTATAAATAGTCAAACTTCAAAATTTTTTGTCCAAATTCTCATTTTGAAGGATATTTCATCATTTGATCAAGGGTTGATCATGATTCATCAAGGATTGCTCAAAATTCATCAAGACTCAAAAGTTGCTAAATTAGGGTTTTGTAGGAAAAGTCAACTCAACTTTGACCAAGCATACCTTTCTCATACTTTATGATAAATGACCCATCCAAAGTTCATTTTGAATAGGATCAAATTTCCTACAATCCATATTCATATCCCAAGATCAGAAAATTCACTCCCAAGAAGTTATAAATTTGGACATTATAGGTCATTTTTGAAAGTCAACAAAAACACCTTTTTTGCCAAAGCTTATTAATTGAGCATGGAATATAAAAATGAGATGAGACCAAAAGTTTTGGTTATAGGACATCTCAAGATTTCTAAAAAGTCCAAGAACACCTCCAAAAGTTCAAAATTGAAGAAGTTAGGCATTGTTGAAGTTGGGCATTTTTGCAAAATTGCCAAAAGTCAACTATCTCCAAAACTTCAAATTTTGTCAAATGGGCCCATTCTTTTCCACTTGATTTGAGCTTGCATCATTGTCCACGTGTCCTAGCTTCAGCCATGAGCCCATATCTTATTTTTATTATTTAATTTGATTTTTAATTGAATTTATTCACTTTAAATCAAATAAAATCATATAAAATCAAAAGTATTTATAACTCATGATTTTTTTGGTTGATTTAGGCTTTGAATACAGCTACTATGTGATTCAAATTCGCATCAAGTGCATTGGTTACAAGAAGATATGATTTAGGCCAAATTTGGAAGGTTGTAATGGTGGAATCAAATCCAATTCATGAGCATTGATATTGAGAGATTTGTACCAAGCTTCTTACCCTAATGCAATATACATTACATAAGGAAGGCAAAGGAACGAAAATAGAGGTTGGAGGATGCAAGAATAGGCAATACAAAAGTTGCAAAATTCACTAAAAAGTGTGGAATCGAATCCATAGCTAGAGGCAATTTCAGAAACTTAGACCGGTCCCAATCGTTTCCTGGACGTACACTCAACCTTCCTGGATCAAAATCAATCATTCTCAGAAACCATAACAATCTGTAAGTACCACGATAATCCGCTTCTTTCTTAAATTCGTAAATCCTCACTCTTGCATCATTTGAATAAATCATTGGCATATTTATACTCCTCACAACATTTGCAAACGTTTGGCAATATCCAATTGCGTTTTTCTGGCCTAAATGAGGAACCCCCATAGCTAGGGTTCTTCGTTTGTATTTTGGGGTTTTCTTTTGCAGGAAAAATCATGACTCAAGAAGGGCATAGTGTTGATCAAGGAGCCAAGGCGAATTCAGCCATGATTCTGGAATTGATTTATGAGGCATAGGGAAGATTTTAGAGCAAGCTTGCGCATTTAGCTGCAGATTCAAATCCGCAGGTAAAATTACAGTAGTGTAAGGACAGGGACGAGTGCGTGTCAGTTTTCGGTTGGCCCATTCAAATTGTTTTTCACGCATTTTTTGTTCTGACCAATAATTGTGTTTTTGTTATATTATTATTATTATTATTATTATGTGATATATTAACAAATAAGCAAAGTAGCCTAGTGGTAAACGTGTACATCCATTAGCCTACAGGACATGGGTTCGAATCCCAAGTGTTGCACCCCAAAATTTGCCCTCCCATATCCTTCAAGATTTGCCAAGATCATGCTTCAAAATCTCCCAAGGGTTGCACAGTCCAATTGCCTCCTAACAGTCAAAAATTAGGGTTTTGGTTCCGGCAAAGAAATTGAAGCTTCCAAGGGTCCAAACAAGTCCCACATGCCTGCATACATTGTCAAGCATCCTTATGTCAAGTTTCAAGACTCACAGCACCAAATTGCACAGTCAAAAACCCTAATTGCTTCACAGTCAACTGCAGGGGCAAAATGGTCATTTGACAGTCAAAAGTCAAAAAAATTTATCAACATCTTATTTTGAAGCCATAAACATCATTTGATCAATTCTTGATCATGATTCTCAAAGCATGGCTCAAAAAGTCTCAAGATGCAAAAGTTTCTATTTTGGGACAGTTGAAAAGTCAACTGCAAATTGACCAGGGCATAACTTCCACATGGTTTATCAGAAAAATTCCATCCAAAGCTCATTTTGAAGAGAATGACATTTCCTACAACTTATCTTCACACTTCAAGTCCAAGAAATGCTATCACAAAAAGTTATCAATCTCAACATTATAGGTCATTTTCAAAAGTCAACAAAAAGGTACTTTAAGTCAAAGACCATAACTTGAGATTGGTAAATAAAAATGACATGGGACCAAAGACATTGGTTAGGACTTCCAGACCTTTCCAAAATGTCCAAGAACATGATCAAAGCTTAAAAATTGAGCAAGATATGCCTTGTGGAAGTTGGGAAATTTTTGGGAATTTTGAAAAGTCAACTTTGCTTCAAATGCCTCAAAATTGCTAATGGGCCTAAATTTCTTCCATGAATCATCACCCAAAGGCCATGCACGACCCATTAAGCTAAAAGGGAGTTATTTTCTTATTTTTAATTAATTAATTGAATTTTTAATCCTATTAATTCATTTAATTAAAATTAATTATGAGAAAAATACTAAATCATGTGTTTTGAATCTTTTTGTGCAGCATTTCCATCCATTATGAATCAAATATTTCGTGCATCACTCAAAAGGAAAGATTCTATACAATTGGTAATAGTTTCATGGCAAAAAGATTGAATTTGATATCATTGAAAACCAAATATCCAAATCATCAATGCATGGATTATGGGCTTGTTTTTCTTAACCTAATCATGCTCAGATACATATAGAACATAACCCTAATGCTCACATAGACGGAGGCTGCGCAGAGAATCAATAACAAACTTGCATTTTTTCACAAAAAACCTTGAAACTGTTTTCATAGCTACTTCACGTTTCAAAGCCAAAAAGCCATTCCAATACACTCCTGACACATCCAGGAAACGATTCCAATCAAAACCAAGCCTCCACGTGCAGAGAATTGGTAGAACATAACTGCTTTCTTTTCCAAATTATTCATAATCGTATTTTGAATTCCATGCATGATTCATGACTTTTAATGTTTGATTTATACTAACATGAACATTCTGAAGCTATTGGTGCCATTTGATTGAACTAAGAACGCTTGTATCCAAAGTTGCCATTAAAGCATTTTAGGGTTTCAGAAGCTTGAATTTAGGGGTTCACACATATGGTAAAATCAGGCCTTAAAACCTATACCATTGGATTCGTGACATCCAAACGAAGCAAAACCACCCCTCGCGCCCTTTTTATAATTGCTTATGTGCTAATCGCTATTTTTCCCGTTCATGTTTAGTGGGGGTTTAAAACCCCCGCTATCTATTTTTTATTTTCAGGCAAACGAAGAAGAAGGAAGGAGACGCTGAGTTGTTGGACTGTGGTTGGTCAGTTTGAATGGTTGGCGCGTTTTTGATTTGTTCAGCATAATATTACCTTTTCCATTATATTGATCACGTTCCACTAAACTAACAAAGACGCGCGTTGGTTCAGTTGGTTGTTGCGTTGGCATGCAGGTACTGGGACCTGGGTTTGATCCCCAGGTCCCCTTATATATTTCATAATTTTTTCACTAACCTGTTCCAGTGTAACACTCATTCAAAGGAGTATCATGCATCCCTACATCTAAGCCAGCCAAGTGTCCCTGAGGGACAATCCAAAGGCCAGAAAATGCAGTCTACAATACACGCCGGTCAACCCCTCTGCACGCAAGCGCTGGAAAGTCAAAAAGGGCCTGTTTCAATGGGCCAAATCACTCCATAAACACCTCTAAATTGGGTCAGCCACCCCCATGGTTTGCATATTTTTTTCTTTATTTTAATTTTCCTTTTATTCTTTTATTTGTTTTATTGTTTTATTTAATTCACAAAATTAATTTTCATAACACACAAATCAGAAATCAAAAAATAAGAAAAATATGTTTTATTTAATATTCAAGTCATTAATATTTTTGTAAATAAATTTCAATAATCAATTTAGTAAAATTAGGTTTCAATTTTAATGTTTCTTTTTAAATAACTAAAATATATAGAAATTAGGTTTTTTAGCATTTTTATTCTTTTTCTTAATAAAAAATTTTCTTCTTACTATTATTATTATTAATTATTAATTATTCTGTAAATAAACATGTAATTAATTAATTAGGGTAAATTAGGTTAAACTTAAACATTTTCTTAAAAAATTTAAAAACAACTTAGAACTAGGGTTTTATTTAACTTCTAATTTTAATTCTTTTTTTCCTTATTTCATAAATACTAAAAAACCATAAACAACAATTTCTTTTCTTATTAAATAATTAATTAACTTTCAATTTCATTTAATTTCTTTAAAGGGTCCAACGCCCTCGAACTCTCGATTCTAATTTCTTTTCGCACGCGTATTCTTATGTTTCTTTTAAATCATGTAACTGTTCAAGCTTTGTAATAGTAATTAGGAACTTATTTATTTTCCGCATTTTATTAAAAAAAAAAACGGGTCTTTGTTAATTTGGAGATGTATAGACCCGCGCCTTGTAATAGCGTAGGACCTTTATTTTCCGCACTTTAATTTCCGCACCCTTAACTGCTAAACTTTGCATGAAAGAATGAATGGCCTGAATTAAAAACAATGCGTAGCTCACCCAATGCATGACAAGATAAAACATAACTGAAAACAATACACAAATTCACACACCACTCTTAGGGTACGCCTCACTGTTTCCTTGCCCCTCGAAACGTGGTCGTCGAGTATGGGACGTCTTAGTGAGTCCTTATGTCCGTTGATCTAGTTGCCTCGAAACAAGTTGCCTCGAAACGGTTGCCTCGGAATAGTTGCCTCGGAATAAAAAGATCAATGGCATAAGGGTAGCTTCTAAGGTGTCTTACTGTTGCTCGGTGACCACATTGTCCCTACAAACGAATTGACCCGAACACCTCCAACGGTGGTGCTATCTACCTCTCAATGGTGGGATGGCACTACCTTAAGGACATTTACACAGCCTAATTCCTTAGGGTAGGTGGATGACTCATAGATACTTGCTCTAATTCAAAACAAATCAAAAACTCTTTTCACACTGACACTTTCCAAAATATTTCAAAACAAACGCTTCACAACACTCTTGAGGACTGATACAAGAGTCGAATTGAAGTTTTCAATGAAACTTTTTCAAACCCACGCACTTTTGAAAAGCAAACAAACATTTTGAAAACACAAATGAGCAAGTATCTAAGAGCCCATGGATAACCATGGATAGAAAGGGTGCTAACACCTTCCCTTTCTATAAATCTACCTCCCGAACCGAGAACTATCTCAATAGGAATTTTGCTGTGCTTTTGTCCTGTCCATGTTGGAGAAAATAAAAGACGGTGGCGACTCTTGCTTCCGCGACATTTCGCGAACCAGCTTTAAACAGTCAGTTCCAGATCCACCGATCACACCAAGTCTCCCACTTTCTTTGTTATTTTCTTTCTTCAGGTAATTACATGCATATTCAAGCGCGCATAACACCATACGCCTTCACATATCCAGCTGCCAGATGGCCCAAGGCCAAATCTGATGGCCAATAATTGATGGTTCACCATAGACAAAGTCCATGCACGCCTACTTGATCTCAAAAGTCAACAAAGGGCCATCTCGTTTGGGCCACAGATCTGCTGTTCAAACACCCATATTCAGGCCCATACCACCTCTTCTCTCTATTTCTTTTATTTAATATTTGTTTTATTGATTTAATTGATTTATTATTTTCTAACCAATCAAATTTTTTCCTTTATAAAATTAAAACCACAAAAAATATTTTCTTTATCAAATTAAATTTTAGTATTTTATTTTTTATTAACAAATCTATTAATTAATTTAGGCTATTAATTAGAAAAAACTTTAATATATTTTTGTAAATAATTAAAATTAACTAGACTTAATTAGGTTTTTACTAACATTAATTAATTTTTATTTCTTTCTTAAAATACCAAAAACCCAAAAATAACCTTTTTTATTTAACTAATTAATTTATTTATTAATTTAGTAATTAATTTAGGATAGTTTATTTCTTAATTCAAAAACAACAAAAAAGATACTTTCTCTCAAAAAGGGTCAAAACCCTATTTGCGCTCGATTTAATTTCTCG
This sequence comes from Vicia faba, assembly GCA_948472305.1. Classification (NCBI taxonomy): domain Eukaryota; kingdom Viridiplantae; phylum Streptophyta; class Magnoliopsida; order Fabales; family Fabaceae; genus Vicia; species Vicia faba. The sequence goes on from OX451740.1 coordinate 1,040,252,454, forward strand.
CACGCGATTTATTTTCTTTTATATCATAATGTATTTGTTCCCGGTTTGTAATAGTTAATAGGACCTTTTATTACTTTTTATCACTTTATTTATTCTTTTAGGGTTTGTCTTTGGCGATGTAAATACCCGACGCCTTGTAATAGTTAGTTAAATTTCCGCAATTTATTTTCCGCAAATTATAACGGTTAGATGTTTGATAATAGGGATGCATGACAAGACTGAATGGTTTAACCTAAAATCAACTTAGATCACCCTTAACATGTACAAAGATAAAAATAAACTGAAAACGACACACTCGCACATGCGCACTCTTAGGGTACACCCCACTTGGTTGCCTTCGTACGCGGTCATTGAGTATTGGTCACTTTAAAGGTCTCCCTCTTGTCTAAAAGATCATAGTCGCCTCGAAACGGTTGCCTCAGATATTGTTGCCTCAAAACAAATGATCTAAGACATTAGGGTTCCTGCTAAGGCATCCTAACATTGCTTTGGTGACCGTAATTCCCTAAATTCGAATTGACCCTTAAACTCCAACGACGGTGCTACCTACTCATCAATAGCAGGATAGCATTGTCTAAAGGAAATTAGCATAGAATGATTCATTTTTCGAGTAGGTAGATGGTTCTTAAGTACTTGCTCTTTCAAAAAATAAAAACTCTTCACACTTACACTTTTCGAACGAAGTTTTCAAAAACACTTCATACGCTCTTGAGGACAGAAGCCAGAGTTAAATCAAAGTTTCAAAACAAATTTTTTTTCAAACCCACAAGCACAAAGAAAACAATTTTTGAAAATGATATGAGCAAGTACTTAAGAGCCCGTGGATAACCATAGATAGAAAGGGTGCTAACACCTTCCCTTTCTGTAATCTACCCCCCGAACCCGAGAAATATCTCGAAAAAGGAATTTTTCTGTGCTTTTTTCCTTTCCTTGTTGGATAAAATAAAAGTCGGTGGCGACTCTTGCTTACCGAGATATTTTGCAAACACAAACGCAAAACGCAAACCAGCATTCCAAAAACAGTCAATTCTTTCCCACCGTATCACATATGGAAGTCGTCATTCCATCTGACTACTTGATCTTTCTTGAGTAGTTTGAAGATTGGCTTACAAGTAGCAGTTAATTGAGAGATGAATCAGGCAATATAATTGAGTCGACCTAAGAAACCTCTGACCTCCTTCTCAGTACAGGGAGCTGGAATTTCTTGTATGGCTTTGACTTTTGCAGGATCGACTTCAATATCTTTCCCACTGACGACAAATCCTAGGAGTTTTCCAGACCTCAACCCAAAGATGCGTTTGTTGGGATTCATCCTCAGCTTGTATTTCTTCAACTTTTCAAATAGCCTTTGCAAGTGATCAAGGTGTTCTCCCTCAGTTTGCGATCTTGAAATCATGTCATCAATATAGACTTCTATCTCATGATGAATCATATCATGAAATAGAGCTACCATAACCCATTGATAAGTTGCGTCTGCATTCTTCAAACCGAAAGGCATGAACTTATAGAAGAAGGTGACCCAGTGCGTGACAAAAGTGGTTTTCTCCATATCTTCAGGCGCCATTTTGACCTGCTTGTAACCGGAGAAGCCATCCATGAAGGTGAACACTTTATGTTGAGTCGTATTTTTGACCAAGACATCAATATATGGTAGTGGGAAATCATCTTTGGGGCTTGTCCTATTCAAATCCTTGTAGTCTACACACATATGGACCTTTCGGTCTTTTTTCGGCATTGTGACCATATTTGCTACCCATTGGGGATATGATGTCACTGCCAGAAAACCTGCATTTAATTGTTTCATCACCTCAGCCACGATTTTCTCAGACATGTCTGGCCTCATGTGACGAACCTTTTGTTTGATCGGGGCATAAACTTCCTTCATTGGCAAACGGTGAACCACAATGTTAGTATCAAGTCCCGACATATCTTCATATGGCCAAGAAAATACCTCAACATAGTTGTGTAACATGTGAACCAATCTGCTCTTGACATTGACTTCCAGGTTAGAGCCAATATTGACTTCCTTTTTATCTGCCTCAGTACCTAGGTTTATCAATTGAACAGGTTGTCTGTGTGGTTGAATGGCCTTTTCCTCTTGGCTCAGGAGTCTGGTAAGTTCCCCAGGTTTCTCATAATCTTCTTCACCTCCGTCTTTGGCTTGATATATTGGATTTTCAAAGTCATAGATAGAAATAACAGAACTGTTGTCAATGAGATCCGGAGTGGATGTAGATCTGCAAATGTGTGTGTGTGCATGTAAGGTCACGTGGCAATTTTTTGAAAATGCAGTAAAGTAAAGAAAAACAAGAAATGAAAAAATTTGAATGCAAAATAGTCCAATGTTTATCATTAAAATGAGCATATGGCATATGAAAATGACAAACCCTTAACAAATGGACCATTGTGCCCCGGGCAAGGCACATGGTTTAAAGTCATTGTTTTAATGGAAATTACAGACAAATTTCTCAAATTAATAAAAACAGGAAATGGAAATTACTCCTGGATAAAGTAGATGGAGATGAAGTCTTTAGTCTGCTAGTTGTTGATTCCTCCATTAGCAATTGGGTAGATCCAATCGTCCCATTCATCTTCATTGTCAGAGTCTCCAAGAGCATTAACCTCATTATTGCTAATACGGAGAAGTGGTTTCCCCGCACGAGCACATCAAACTTCTTTTTGAGCCTTGGTGGTGAAGCCCAACCCGAATTTGTCTGACTTGTATGGGATATTAGGAAGTTTCCCCCAAATGGTGCAACCTCCTTCTTCAACAACAACACGAGCATCTTTAAGAGAGGCCATCCTTGGGGTATCTTTAGCTGCTTTGGGAATGTCAAGAGTGGTCTTGGCAACAACAATCATGGGAGGGGCCATTTCGAATGCTTGACAGAGGGTCTCAACGAACTCACCATCCATTTCAACGTACTTGAAAGAATTTAAATGGCTAACCATAAATTCTTCTTCTCCGTATACTGTGACGATCTTCCTCTCTACTGGATATTTCAACTTTTGGTGCAATGTTGAGGTAACCGCACCCGGCCCATGAATCCATGGGCGTCCAAGTAAACAAGAGTAAGCCGAATGGATATCCATCACATAGAATGTTGAGTTGAAGACTTGTGACCCAACCTTGACAGAGAGGTGAACTTCTCCATGTACCATCCTTTTCAACCCATCAAAAGCTCTCACCATAATGTCGCTTGGTTTCAGTATAAACCCTTCATAGTCCAATCTGTCCAGAGCCCATTTTGGTAAAACATTGAGGGAGGACCCAATATCTACTAACACATGTGCTAAAGTGGTTCCCTTACACTCGATGGAAACATGCATAGCTTTATTGTGATTTTTCCCCACTGGGGTCAAATCTACATCTAAAAATCCCAAACCATTATCTGCAGTCAGGCTTGCTACACAGTTTTCAAATTGGTCGATCGTAGTTTCTTGTGGAACATGTGCATTTTTCAATAATTTTAACAGGGCTTGGGCATGCACCTTAGAACATAACAACAAAGATATCATGGATATCTTTGATGGTGTTTTCCCCAGTTGTTCCACTATCTTGTAGTCACTTTTTCAGATAATTTTTAAAATCTCCTTCATCTCTTGGGTAGATGGGTCCTTAATGGTAACATATTTTGCAGGTGCCTTCATCCGGACAGGCTCAGTTATTTATTCCTTTCCTCGAGTATTAGCAACAGGTTTAACAGTAGTAATGCGAATGGGTGTGGTAATGGTCGTCAGAGGTGAAATCTCTGGAGATAAGATTCTCCCTGTCCTAGTAACTTTACTTGATCCAGCAATGTTTGTAACTTCAACAGATTCATCTTCGGCAATCCATGAATCTTGTTTGATACCATGGTAATACACTTCCGCCCCATAATTCTAGGGCACGACTTTATCATAAGAGTATGGGACTGGCACTGGTGTGGTAACAATCACTGGATCTATCCTTGATTCAGCTGGAATCCTAATAGGACCTTCGGAGGTTGTAATATGGTGGGAGAACTGACTTGGGTGATTTGCATTTGATCATAATTATTGCGGATAGCAAGAGTCGCCACCGACTTTTCTTTTATCCAATAAAGGAAAGGGTAAAAAGAACAGGAATGACCTTTTGAGAATTTTCTTGAGTTCGGGGGGTAGTTTATGTAAAGGGAAGGTGTTAGAACCCTCTTCATCTGTAGTTATCTACGGGATCTTAGTTGCTAGCTCACTTTGAAGTGCTTTGTTTGAAATGTGTTTGTGATAGATTTTGAAAGTATTTTTGAAAGTGCCTTTATTTAGGAGAACTTTATAATGATTCTCGTCTCTATAAGAATGTATATAAAGTGTTGACTTTTGAAAATATTTTATGGAAAAGCGTTGGTGTGTTTGAGATATTTTTTGAAATATTTGTGAGAAAGCAACTAGCATTTTACCTACTCAAAAAGTCTTTGTTCATTTCCTTCTCCTTTAGATATTGTTGTCTTACCATTGATTGGTAAGAAGCCTTATCATTGGATGTGAAGGGACAGGCGTAGGTCATCGTACAATCGTAGAAGGCAACATTATAGGATAACTTTAGCCATTTATCTTAAGGGTCTAAGATCGTTTACCGAAGGCAAAATTGAAAGGTTATCGAGGGACTACGATCTTGTATTCGAGGGTCATTGCTAAAGTATCCCACGTTCGAGGGACATGACTGTTTTATCTGAGGCAACAAGTGTGGGTTAACCCTAGAGGTGCAAGTGTGCAAAGTGTTTTGATTTCATGCATTTTTTGTCTTTGAATTAGGGTTTTCTATTTATTTATTTTATATCTTGCCATACAAACCCTAATTACTAGCAATTATATTAAAAACGGTAAATTGCAGTAATTTAAAGTTATACACTATTACAATCATTTGGGGGATGCAGATACAATTGAAAAATGGGGAATGAAAGCAATTAAACCATAATTTACTATTACAACCATATTGAATATTGCAAGAATAAAATGTACAAGAATGTAGGATAATATACAAAGAAAAGGGAATTTTTGTTTGTTTGTATTTTTATATGAAAGGTTTTAATCTAATTAATGAATTAAAAAAGTTAACTAATTGAAGTCCTAAGTTCTAAATTGATTTAATTAAAATAAATCTAAGTCATATATTAATTTAATAAAAAATAAATTTGTTAAGGAAAGGTTTTTGGTCTTTTTGTCTAAAAGAAGTAAAATAAAAATATACTAAATATCTAAATAATAAATATAAAATATTGTTGGTATTTAAATAATAATAATAATAATAATAATAATAATAATAATAAATAAAAAGAAAATAAAATAGAAAATATAAAAAATTAAGTCAGGGGATTTAGAAAGTGGAAAGGATGTTTGTAAGTGTAACTGTTTTTGGTATGATTTTAGGCCCAATGTTGGTTTTGTAAGTCAGAATAAAAAAATAAAAAAAGGTTATGTGGGCTGTGTGGCTTGTTAGCATATAGGGGGGGGGTGATGATGAGTAAAAGGATGGAGGCCCAAAGGAGGAAGCCTAATGCGCTAGTAAACAAACAAAAAAAGAAACAGAAATAATATGAAAAATCACAAAAGGTCTCGTTGGGGCTCGAATCCAGAACCTTCCATAATAATTCCTTACGCGCGTGCTTGTTGTCACTGGGGTGGCCTGTTTCATTTGTTAGTATTGTACCCCAAAATTTGCCCTCTCATATTTCTCAAAACATTGCAAGAAAAATCTCCAAGTGGCTTAAGCTTGCTCAAGGGTTGGACAAACAAGCTATCTCCTAAGGCAGTCAACCCCAAATTAGGGTTTTATGTTGCATCAAGATCCTTGAGTCCAAATGACCTCAAGTTAATCCCAATGTACTAATATTTTCTCAAGGTCATCCATGCCAAATTTCAAGCCTTACAGAGGAAGTTTGCTCAACCAATTGCTCAAAGGGTCCAAAAATCGACTGTGATAGGGCAAAAGTCAACTGTGACCTACAAATAGTCAAAATTCAAGATTTTTTGTCAACATTCTCATTTTGAAGGATATTTCATCATTTTATCAAGGGTTGATCATGATTCATCAAGGATTGCTCAAAATCCATCAAGACTCAAAAGTTGCTAAATTAGGGTTTTGTAGGAAAAGTCAACTCAACTTTGACCAAGCATAACTTTCTAATACTTTATGAGAAATGACCCATCAAAATCTCATTTTTAAGAGGATGCAATTTCCTACAATCCATATTCATACCCCAAGATCAGAAAATGCACTCACAAGAAGTTATAAATTTGGACATTATAGGTCATTTTTGAAAGTCAACAAAAACACCTTTTTTTCCAAAGCTTATAACTTGAGAATGGAACATAAAAATGACATGCGACCAAAAGGGTTGCTTAGTGGACATCTCAAGCTTTCTAAAAATTCAAAGAACACCTCCAAAAGTTCAAAATTGAAGAAGTTATGCATTGTTGAAGTTGGGCATTTTTGCAAAATTGCCAAAAGTCAACTATCCCCAAAACTTCAAATTTTGTGAAATGGCCCCATTCTTTTCCACTTGATTTGAGCTTGCATCATTGTCCACGTGTCCTAGCTTCAGCCATGAGCCCATATCTTATTTTTATTATTTTATTTGATATTTTATTGAATTATTTCATTTTAAATCAAATTAAATCATATAAAATCCAAGCTTTGATTATCTAATATCTTTTTGGTTGTTTCAGGTCTTAATTATCATCAAACTCGAATCTCACCATATCATGTGCAAAAATATTGGTTTTTGGCAAAATTGGAAAGGTTTAAAGAGTGGATCAAATCAAATAAGCAAGCCATGATGGGAGAAGATTTGGACCATAATTGTTACCCTAGCACCTTGTACAATACATAAGCAAGAGAGGCGCACGAAAATAGAGGGGGAGGCTGTAAGAACAGGCAGAACCAAGTTTGAAAAAAGTGACAAAAAGTTGGAATTCGAAATCATAGCAAGAGAGGTTTTCAGTAGCCAAAAGCTTTCCTAATCGATTCATGGATGTTCACTCAACCTTCTTGGATCAAAAGCACACATTTTACAACCTCCTAGAGCGCTGTAAGTGTCACGCGATTCCCTTCTGCACTTGGTTTCGTATTTCAAAATTATGCATTGTTACAATGAATTAATGGCATATTTGTAATCACCAGATCATTTTCAAGCCTTTTGCATTATTTGATTTCATTTATATGCTTTGTGGTGCAAAACGCCATTGTTAGGGTTTTGCTTCTTGGTTTAGGGGTTTTTGTTACAGATAAAATTAGCCTTAATAATGGCTATAGGCGTGACCGGGAGAGGAAGGCAAGTTTAGCCATGGCATTGGAAGGCATTTCTATGGCCTGTGGAGAATTTTAGAGCGTGACAGGCTTGTAGCGACGGACTCTCGTCCGTAGGTATAACCTCCTTGATCTTTAGCAACGAATGGAGGACAGGGGTTATGAGTTGTCACCCCCTCATTTTCCTATTCAAATAATGGCGCGCTTATTTTGTTTTCTGACCAATTAATATTGTTTTATCATATTATTATTTTTGTGTAATATATTTACAAATGAAGCAAAGCGTCCCAGTGGCAAGCAAGCACTCCAAATACCATCATGACCTGGGTTCGAATCCCAGGTCCTCCAAATTTCTCTTTGATTTTTTCCTTCAGGTTATCATGTGCATATCTAGGCGCGCAGTGTACCATACTCCCTCGCTCAATCAATTGCCAGATGGCCCTTGGCCAAATCTGGTGGTCAAAAATTGATGGACCACCAAAGACCAAGTCAACGTGCACCCACTGGATCTCACAAAGTCAGCAAAGGGCCAGCTCGTTTGGGCCTCAGAATTGCTTCTCAAACACCCTTTTCAGGCCCATACCCTTTCTCTCTTGCTATTATTTATTTTTTTATTTTAATTATTTGTTTTATTATTTTTATTTTCACATACTAACCAATTAAAATTCTTTTCTTTAAAATTAAAACCACAAAAATATTTCTTTTATAAAATCAAATTTCAATTCTTATTTTTATTAATAAACACTAATTAAATTAATTTAGTTGTTTAATTAGAATAACTTTATCTCTTTTGTAAACAATTCAAATTAGAATTAGAATTAATTTAGGTTTTAATTACTAACATTAATTTTGATTTCTTTCTTAAAATACCAAAAACCCAAAAAAATTTATTTTTATTAATTAATTAATTTATTTAATTTAGTAATTAATTTAGATTTATTTCTTTCTTAAAAATAAAAAAACCACAAAAAATCTTTTCTTTAGCAAAAAAAGGGCCAAAACCCTGGAACTTTGCGCTCGATTTAATTTCCCGCATGCGATTTATTTTCTTTTATCCATTTATGTATCTGATTCGGGATTGTAATAGCTTAATATGATTTTTATTTATTTTTATCTCTTTATTTATTTTTAAAGGGTTTGTCTTTGGCGATGTAAATACCCGCCGTCTTGAAATTTAAATTCTGCATTTTATTTCCCGCAAAATATAACTGTTAGATGTTTGATAATAGGATGCATGACAAGACTGAATGTTTTAACCTAAAATCAACTTAGATCACCTTTAACATGTACAAAGACAAAATTAACTGAAAACAACACACTCGCACATGCACACTCTTAGGGTACACTCCACTTGGTTGCCTTCGTACACGGTCATTATAGGTCGCATTAGAGGTTGCCCTCTTGTCCAAAGATCATAGTCGCCTCGAAACAGTTGCCTCAGATATTGTTGCCTCAAAACAAATGATCTAAGACATTAGGGTTACCGCTAAGGCGTCCTAACATTGCTTTAGTGACCGCACGTCCCTCATTCAAATTGACCTTTAAACTCCACTGACGGTGCTACCTACTCATTAATAGTGGGATAACATTGTCTAAAGGAAAATATCATAGAACGATTCCTTTTTCGAGTCGGTAGATGGTTCTTAGATACTTGCTCTTTCAAATAAAACAAAATCTTTTTCACACTTACACTTTTTCGAACAAAGTTTTCAAAAACACTTCATACGCTCTTGAGGACAGAAGCAAGAGTTAAATCGAAGTTTCAAAACAAAAACTTTTTCAAACCCACAAGCACAAAGAAAGCAATTTTGAAAACAATTGAGCATGTACCTAAGAGCCCGTGGATAACCACGGATAGAAAGGGTGCTAACACCTTCCCTTTCTATAATCTACCCCCCGAACCCGAGAAATATCTCGAAAAAGGAATTTTTCTGTGCTTTTTTCCTTTCCTTGTTGGATAAAATAAAAGACGGTGGCGACTCTTGCTTACTGCGGCATTTTGCGAAAACAAGCGCAAAACGCAAACCAGCATTCCAAAAAACAATCAGTTCTTCCCACCGTATCACGGTTAGTAAACCATCTTGCAATAAACTTAAAATAAAACATATTCATAGCTTCACTTCATCTTTAACCTCGCGCCATAAACAGACAACCAATTTGAATACTGTAACTTCTTCATCTCTCAACCATTTGCAAAAATGTAAACATCAAACTTGTCCCAAATTTCATCACGATTTCATAAATGTAAATAACTTAAGCTATAAATCAAAGATGAGCATAAATTTCTAATGGTACCAAATCTTGACCTAACTTTTTCATAAAGTTCAAACCTAAAATTCTCACTACTCAAGCAATATAAATGAATTCTAAGGACATGGTCAGCTTCAGGGCCATGATGTCTACATTTTATCTTTGAAAATGGAAAGTTAACACTCTCCTATATGAAGGTTCAAAAATCATAAAACTTACCTTGAAAATGGATTTCGTGTTTTTCAAATGAGCTTGTTTCAAGGTGTTGCAATTATCAGGTTATCTTCCTTGAGTCCCTAGGAAGCTAATGTAATTCTTAGCTTGAGTTGAGAGTGGCTGAAATGGTACGGAGAAGTCAATTTGCAATGTTCTATTTTTGGTTATGGAAGATGAAGAAGATGATGTTACAGAACTGTAACGGGTGTTTGGTTGAGTTATATTTAAGGTATAGAAGCTTTTAGAACGGAATAGAGTGAAAACGCACAAGTTTGAGAGATTGGAATTTTCTGGCCAGAAATGACAATAATGGAGGCTTGGGTGCAATTCTGGGTTTGGGAGAGTTTCGGGGAGTTTGAGGGCTTGATAATCCATCCATTAGATTGCAAATGAGCCTTTTAATTATAGGAAAAAGGTTTTAGCATAAGAGATAATCAGATTTTTGAGATATATGGTTATGGCTTTGTTGCTTAGTTTTGAAGTAAAGTGAAAATTGTGGTTTCAATGTGATGGTACAAGGGCTCATAGAATGTTTAGGAGCTGTAAACATGTTGCATCTTGCTTTACAATAGTGTATGTGAAGAGATAACAATTGAGAAGTTCAAGGAGTTGACAATTGCATAAAGGTTTGCTTTACTAGAATGGAAGTGGTGCCTTTCTCCCAAAAAATGGCAAATTGCTTTGGAAATGCTTGAATCAATTGGACAATTGATCAATAAGTTGCGTAAACATTAAATTAAGGAGTGATTTGCAAGTTATAATGCCTTCAAAGTGAAGTTATGCATCATAGCTATGGTTTAGGTCAAGTGTTCTTCATGAAAAATGCCTTGTAATTCAAGTTTGAAAGCCCAACTTCTCCTCTTCGATTCTCCTAGCTCAAAAGTGATCTCATTGAGTTCTTGTACATTTTTAAAAGCTTGGAACATCATATACAACTTTCATGTTTTCCGTTTTTGCAAAATCAAATTGGAACTATCTGAAAATTGGCAAAGAAGTTAGGTCAAAATTCTGACCAACCTAGGTCAAAATTTTACTAAGTGTTTAAGAAAAAGTGCATGACTTCATGGATTCATAATTAAAAATTAAAGAATTTATAGGACTTAATCAGTAAAGAAAAATTGTAGATCTCATCAAGATCTACAACTTTCATGTTGAAAGTTTTCTTTGAATCATCTTGCATCTTGGTGAAAAAATGTCATGAAGTAGTGAAATTATCATACTTAAAACACTTAGAAATTTTTCTAAGTCTTGAAAAGTTTGACTTTTCAAATTGACTTTTGACTCTCTTGATTTCTTGATGATCAAGCTTCATATTTTTGAATTTCTTGAGGAATTGTTATCTTTGAAACTCACTTTGAATCAAAGAGTCAAAGTGTAATACAGTGGGAGAACTAACTTGGTTTGTTTTGCGTTTGATCGCAATTGTTGCGGATAGCAAGAGTTGCCACCGACTTTTCTTTTATCCAATAAGGAAAGGGTAAAAAGAACAGGAAATACCTTTGAGATTATTTTCTTGAGTTCGGGGGGTATATTATGAAAAGGGAAGTTGTTAGCACACTTTTCATCCATAGTTATCTATGGGCTCTTAGTTGCTTTCTAGATCACTTGAAAATGCTTTGTTTGAAAAGTTGTTTTTGTGATGGGTGTAAGTTTGAAAATATTTTGCAAAATGCCTTTGTTGCAGCTAACTTTGTAATGATTCTCGTCTCTATAAGAATGCATACAAAGCGTTTCTTTTGAAAATAGTTCAAAGATATGTTTGTTTTTGAAGATGTTTTTGAAATTTTAAGTGTGAAAATGGTTTGTATTTGCAAGAAAGAAACTAAGGACATCCTACCTACTCAAAAGTCTTTTGTTCATTACTTTCTTCCTTTGGTATTGCTATCTTACCATTGATTGGTAAGAATCCTTATCTTTGGATGTAAGAGGGACGGGCGTGGGTTATCGTATAGTCATGAATAGCAATGTTGTAAGATATCTTAGAATTTCTCTTGACGGACTAAGATCATTTGTAAGACAATATTTGAAGCGTCATCGAGGGACTATGATATTTTGATTGTTTTTTGCTAAGATGTCTCACATGCATATTATGACCATTTTCTCAAGGCAACAAATGGAGTTAACCCTAGAGGTGCAAGTGTGTAAGTGTTTATTTTTTCATGCTTGAATTAGAGTTTTCTAAGCATTGGTTTTAGTCTTGCCATACATACCCTAATTACTAGCATTTATATGAAAGCGGTAAATTGCAGAAAGTAAATTTACTATGCTATTACATCACTTGGGGATGGGGGATATAAATTTACAAATAGGGATTTCAAGAAATTAAATCCTAATTTATCTATTACAACCATATTGAATTTGAATAGTATACAAGAATTAAAAGTAAAATAATGTACAAGATATGAATAAAAGAAAATGAAGTTGTTTTGATTTTGTTAAAGAATGGTCTTGGTTAATAATAATGAAAATAATTTTTTTTTGTGATATTTTTAGATATTCATAAAATAAACATTGTAAATAAATAGTGTGCAAAAAGAATCAACTCAAAAGAAGTTGTTTTGATTGGTTGGAAAAATGTTTGAAGTTTGTTAAAAAAAGAAAAGGAAACGAACAAATGATAAAAATTGTTCTGGTCCTGCCAAGGTTTGAACCCACGACCTTATACATAAATGCCTTTTGCGCGCGCTGTTTGTACCATTGGGGTGGTCTGTTTCATCCATTCACAAGATTACTTCGATTAGGTGCAACATAAACTTGTTTCTGAATGTTTGGAATGCTCGGCTTCTACAGGCCATGATGATTCGATTGACATACTTCTAAAGGCTCCATTTCTCAATCGAAACAAACAAAATGTAAAAATCAAATCAAACTAAAACTTGAATATGAATTGAAATACACAAATTTCAAAAAGCCATGGGTTGAAGGCTAGCATAAATTTGTTCAATATCAAAACTAAAACCTAAATATGCCAGCTATGACAATTGAAACTATGGTTATCATGATATCTACATTTTTTCGAATGATTTGTATGTACAAATGATGTTTGAAATGAAAGTTCCAAGTTTAAGAAAACTTACCTCTTGGAGTGAGGCTTGAGGGACTTTGACAGAACCTCTAGGAACAACTTTGATGATGGATTAAGCCTGCTTCAACCTCCGTGAAGCTATTTCAATTGCTTCTTTGCCTTGAAAATCACTGAATCGAAGGTTGGTTAGGAGTGAATCGAAGGGCTGTTATATGGCAGTTAGGGAGTGAATCGAAAGGTTGGATAATGCATGAAGGGGTTTGAGATTTCCGTGAGTGCTTGAGAGTTTGAGAGTTTTTAAGAGTTTGAGAGTTTGAGAGTTTTGAGAGTGTTTTCTGATTTTTCCCACACAAAAACAATTTGGCCTTTGATTTGCAAATGGTCTCTATATTTATAGAGAAAAGGTTAGAGATGTTTGACACAAGAGATCTCTCTGTCCTAGGGTTTTGACTAGGTGACTTGCTTTTTTGAAGAAGAGTTGAAAATAAGCTTTAATGTGTTGTACAAGCATGGTCTGAAGTTGTTGGAGGCATTAGACTTATTTCTTCTAGTCTTGACCTTGCTTGTGTTCAGATAAAATCAGGTTGAAAACTCAAGAAACTGACTTTGTGTTTAAAGTAAACTTTATGAAAATAGATATTTAGCTTTTTTTCCATTTCGTCCAAAAATGGTATAATCCCGTGAATAAAGATTCGAATCTTTGTGTAATTTATCACAAATTTGTGTAAGCCTCTGATTATGTAAAGATTTGGAAGTAACATAGCCTGACAAGTGAGATTTGGAGGATAAGGCTATGAGATTTGATAAAAGTTCTTCAACCAAGCTTGCTCGAAGGGTTCAGAGTTGGATTTGAAGTATGTTACTTCGAATGAAACCCATACTCCAATCAAAGCTTTGTGTGAAGGTAACCCTTGTCCAATCGAAGCTTACATGCAGGAGGACACTGCTTTATGAATCAAAGCAAACATGTAAAAGGACATTTCTCAAACGAAGCTTGCATGCAGGAGGCTACTTCTTTGTGAATCAAAGCAAACATGTAAAAGGCCATTGCTCAAATGAATCTTGCATGCAGGAGGCCCCTGCTTTGTGAATCAAAGAAAACATGTAGGAGGTTATTGCTCAATCGAAGCTTGCATGCAGGAGGCCCCTGCTTTGTGAATCAAAGTAAACATGTAGGAGGATACGGCTTTGTGAATCAATGTAAATCAGCAGGAGGCCATTGCCTTATGAATCGAAGGAAACCTGCAGGAGGCCATTGCCTTCTCAATTGAAGGAAGCCTGTAGGAGGCCATTGCCTTATGAATCAAAGGAGGCCTACATGAGGCTATTGCCTTCTCAATCGAAGTAAACCTGTAGGGGGCCATTGCCTTCTGAATCAAAGCAAGTCAGCAGGAGGCCAATGCTTTCTAAATCGAAGCAAAAAACAAATGAATGAAACAATTGCTTAATCAAAGCTTATAACCATTTGTCCAATCGAAGCATGTATGAAGATAGCCATTTGTTCAATCGAATCTTGCATAAAGAAAGAATGTAAGAGGCCATTGCTCAGTCTAAGCTTGGGAATTTTAAGAAAGATAGAAGGAGGCCAGAGTCCAATCGAAGCTTGGGAATTAAACTTGCTTAAAAGAAGCCTAATGCCCAATCGAAGCATAGGAATCAAGCTAGTTCAAAAGGAGTCAAATGCATAATAGAAGAATAGGAGTCAAGATTTTTCAAAAGAATTCAAATGCCCAATCGAAGCATAGGAATCAAAACAAACTTTCTCTTCTTTGATTTGATACTTGAGAACCGAGTACGATCCATGGAACTATATGGGGCATTAAAAATCCAATTGTACTTGTGTAAAGTTCAAACTCTAGCTTTGAGTCATCAGTTGTTGAGGAAGTATCTTACTGATCAAACCTTATGCAGTCTTGACCCAGTAGAAATCTTGTGAGAAAATTCTTGAGAAATGAGAGGGCAAATTTTAGGGTACAACACAAAGTTTGACTTTTGGTGTATCAGTTGACTGAATTTCAACTATCAATCAATTGATCTTGAGAAATGTTTTGAACCATGAAATTAGGTCAACATGTTGAATTTGGATCCTTGAGATTATGCTTCAATCCATTAGATCATGTATTAGGTCAAAAGTCCTTGATCAGTCAAATACGTCAAAACCCTAATTTTGACCATTTTGCGCTTTTAGTGAATTGAGTGATTTTATTGTGATATTTTGATCAATACTTGATAAAATTATAAATAGGACTTTAAGATGTTGATGTTGGCCAAAAATCATGAAGTTTTACTGTAGGTTGACCATAGTTGACTTTTTTACCCAATATAGTTGATTTTCGGTCATTTGGTCAATTGACTGAGCAAAATTATGATTCAATACTTGAAACTTAATATGAGTATTCTTGGACGTCTATAATGATACATGAAAGTCATATGAGGCATTATAAGTCCAATTGTCTTTGAGAAAACAAAAACCCTAATTTGTGGCCTCAATGTAAGGAGATGAGTTTGTCTGATCAAATCTTGGAGAAAACTTGAGCTTTGAAGATCTTTGTGAGAAATATCTTGAGAAATGGGAGGGAAAATTTTGGGGTAAAACAAAGGTGATCCTAATAGGATTATTTGAGATACTAATAATGGACACGTCTTTAAACTCTTGAGATACACTTTCAGTCAAACTTTTCACAGATGTAGTTTTCTCAAATAGAATCTCATGGCTATCCATCATGTGTTGGACACCATTCTTCAGCCATTCACAACCATTAACTTGTATAACACAATGGTAACAGTCTTCAAGGAAGCCTTGGAATACATTGTGTGATGCGGTGGGAGAACTGACTTGAGGTTTTGCGTTTCGTCGCAAATGTCGTGGTTTAGCAAGAGTCACCACCGACTTTTATTTTATCCAAAAGGAAAGGTAAAAAAGTACAGGAAAGACCTTTGAGATGTTTTCTTGAGTTCGGGGGGTAGATTATGAAAAGGGAAGGTGCTAGCACTCTTTTCATCCATGGTTTTCCATGGGCTCTTAGTTACTTGCTTAGATCACTTGCTTTGCTTTTGAAATTGTTTGAAATGGTGCTTTGTGTTTGGTGTGGTTTTGAAAGTATTTTGAAAAGAGGCCATTTGTTTAGGCAATCTTTGTAATGATTCTCATTCGTGAGAATGTATACAAAGATGTTTGTCTTTTGAAAGTTGTTTGGAAATGTTTTGAAATGTGTTGTGTGTGTTTGAAAATAGCAAGGATTGTTTGGAAGAGAGCAAGTAACTAGGAGCTATCTACCCTACTCAAATGTCTTTCCTATGCATTTTTGTTCCTTTGACATTGTTGATTTACCATTGTTTTGGTAAACAACCCTATCTATGGATGTTAAACTGGACGGGTGTGGGTCATCGTATGACCATGATAGCAATGTTGCCAAGTATCTTTAGCATTTTGAGGGACCAAGATCATTTATTTAGGCAACCTTTTGATAGCGTCATCGAGGGACTATGATCTTTTGTTTTGTTTTGCTTTGCCAAGATACTTTCCATGCATACCATGGCCATTTTTGTTTAGGCAACCAAGTGGGTGAAACCCTAAGGGTGCTTGTGTGCAATGTGTGTCATTTTACATGCTTTTGATTGTCTTGGATTAGGTCATTCTATTTGTTTGTTTTTTTGTCTTATCATGCAAAACCCTAATTTACTACACATGGTATAAATGCGATAAATTGCGTAAAAGTAAACTAAGCTATTACAACAATTATTATGGGAGGGGGGATACAAGTTTTTGAATGGGGATATTACACAAAAATAAACCCTAAAATACTATTACAACCCAAGTGAATATTGTGCGAAATAAATAAATATATAAATATTTAAATATGCAATGCAAAGTATTTATGCAAAAAAAATGTTGTGTATTGTTTTTTGTATGGGAAAATAAATTACTTAAACCCTAGAAAAAAGGAAAAAATAATAGTATAATTTTTGAAAGGGGAAAACCCTAATTTTTTGATTAAAGAAAATATATATTCTATATTATCATTTTGTCCATTTTTTGTACAAGAAATGATAAATAATATTATTAACAAATATTAAAAATTAAAATATGTATGAAAATAATATTTTATGTGTAAAATAATAAAATAAAAATATATAGTATTTTTAAATTGTATTTACAAATTTATTTAAGAAAATAAATTCTATAAACCTAATAATCTATTTTTTTATGCCAAAAAAATAATAAAAAAATAAAATAAAATGTAAAAAATAAAGAAAATAATTTTTCAAGATTTTTTAATGTTCAGAAAAATAAATAAAAGCAATAAATATAAAAATATAAAAGAAATATGAAAAAAAAATAAATATGAAAGGGGGTGTGGATATTAAGTCAGGGGGTGTGAAAAACAAAAGCAAGCAGGCCCAGGCGCCAAGGCCCAGATCATCAGCTTCGTCCCTGTCCTTGGCTTCTTCCCTGCGTGCATTTCTGCCTTCAAACTGTAAGTTGCTATTGCTTGCATAAAATCAAAAACTCATAACATAAAACATGTAGCTTGTAATCTCACGATTCCAATGATATAAAATTTGTGACCTAACTCTCAAAGATCAGAGAGAATTTTATAACCCCTAATTTCTGACCTAATTTTTTCAACATGTTCAACATTCAAATTCTCTTAGCTCAGTTAATATAAATGACAACTATGCATATGTACAGCTTCACCATGCTAGAGACTACATTTTTGCTTCAAAAATCGTGGCTTGAGGATGCTTAAATAGAAAGATAGAGTTTTGAAAAATACCTCCTTCAGCTGGATTTGGATATGGTAATGTGGGGACTTTGAGTGAGGCCTGAGGATCGTGTGAGCTTCCTTGAAGTTCCCTCAAGCTATTCCAATGCTTAGCTGGCTTTGTGGATGGCTGAAACTCCCTGTAGAAGTCAAGTTGCAACCTTCCAAAGTGAAAATGGAAAAGGCTGAAACGGAGCACACTGTTGCAGGATGATTGCTTGGATAGCTTTGGTAGGATGTATGGAAGGTGTTTGAAGTGTTACAAGACAAAACGCACGAGCAAATATTGAGCTTGCTATGATTTTACAGAAACTGCAATGTTGGGCAGAAATTTGGAGTTTTGGAGTTTTGTAATGTTTCAGAGGTCAAGAATTCGTGTCTAGCCTTGTGATAAGTTTGTGAAGATGTCTATAATGATACCAAGTCCACCCTTTATCAGATGTACAAGTTCTTTGGATTTTTGCAACTTTTCTTGCTTTTGAAGAAAAGTGAAGTGACTTGAGCCAACATGCTTGTACTGGCTAGTTCTAGGGCTGCCAAGGGTTGGTAAACATTGCTTGATATCTGTGGAAATTACTTGTAACAAAAGAACGGGTCCAAGGCTCAAGGTTTGTAAAGTTGGAAAAGCTTGCCTTTATGAAAATGGCAATGTGCACTTTTGGCCAAAAATGGAATTACAACTTGTAAAATGCTTCAAAAGCCAAAATAAAGCCATTATCCACTGAGTTAGCATTTAATTATGGAGTGTAGAAGGAGTTTAGGACCTATAATGCAAGGTACAAACATGCTTGATCAGATTTGCAACTTGATGCATTGTGAAAATGGCTTGAATAAAAGTGATAAAATGCCAATTTCTCTTCTTCGATTCTCCCTAACCACAAATGATCTTGGAGAGTTCTTTGACATTTTAGAAATCTTGCAACATGATCTACAATCCTTCTTTGAAATTAATTTTGAGATACCTCTTGGAACTAGGTGAAAAATGCCCATGAAGTTGGGTAAAAAACTTGCCTAAATTAGGGCAAATTTTCACTAAGTTAAAAAGTTTGTGGACCCCTATTCACAAATTGATATCTTGAGATCCAAGCATCTTTTGGGAAAACTTTGTGAATTAAAGTTATAGATTTCATGGAGCACTACAACTTTCATGTTGGAAGTTTTCTTTGGATCCAATTTCATCATGGTGAAAAAGTGGTGAAAAGTTGGAAAAAAATAAGAAATTTTCCATACTTAGAAAAATTCAAAGTTATGAAAATTTTCAAATTCAAAACCCTAATTTTCAAAATTGGTTTTCTTGGTCAACAAGTTTAATATTTTGACATATCTTGATGAATTATGACCCTTGGCACTTGATTTTGACCAAAAAGTCAAAGTTTGACTTTTCAGTATACAGTTGACTTTTGATCAGTTGACTGGAAGATTCATCTGTCAATCCAATGAACTTGAGATCTTTTGAACTATGCAATTAGGTCAAGATTATGCCATTGAGTCCTTGAAATCATGCTTGAATCCAATTGGTCATTGGCTAGGTTAAAAATCAGAAATTGCCCTTTCTCAGTCAAAACCCTAATTTTGACCATTTTGCCCCTTTTGATGATTTGATCAAATTTCTTGAGGAGTTGTGATCCAAATTTGATCAAATGCTGCATATGAGTCTAAAATGTTGTTGTGGATCAAGAATTATGAAGTTTGACTATAAATTGGCCATAGTTGACTTTTTCCCCAACACAGCTGATTTTTTGGTTAACTGTCAAATTGACTGAGCAAAAATGTGATTCAAGGCTTGAAAATTGGTATGAGCAATCTTAGGGGTCCAAGATGGTGTATGAAAGTCACATGAAGCATTGATGGTAAAAAAAATCCTTGTGCAAACTCAAACCCTAATTTCAGGTTATCAGTGCAAGGATATGTCTTGAGCTGAGCAAACCCTAAATTTGTCTTGAGTCCAAAGAGTCTTGTGAGGAAAATCTTGATAAATGAGAGGGAAAATTTTGGGGTACAACAGCTGCCCCTGTTCAATCTTCTTGAAATTGAGGAGTTAGATTGGCGAGTTTTGCCATTCGTGACTCGAAGGTAAAAGATGATTGGACACTAGAGTGCCCGTAAATTTGCACCCGTCAAAGTATAGTCAAGGGAATGGGCTTAAAGATTCCATTTGGAGAGGTGATAGAATTTTGTTGGAGATGGGATTGTAGATGCCATCCAAGAATGTTTGTTGTAAGCCAAAAGAATGAGCATCAGAATGGCGTCTGTATCTGGAATGTATATGAGCTGTATCTGAAGACTGAATCTGAATGAGCAACAAAATAGCATCCGTGTATGGAGCGTCTCCAAGCTGGGGGAAATCAGAATAAGTGGAAGAATGGCAACCGTGTCTGGAGCGTATCTGGACTGTATCTGAAGTCTGAATCTGAATGAGTGACATAATGGATTCCGTGTCTGGAGCATATATGGACTGGTATCTGAATAAGTAGCAGAATGACTTTCGTGTCTAGAGTGTATCTGGACTGGTATCTGAATAAGTAGCAGAATGACTTCCGTGTCTGGAGTGTATCTGGACTGGTATCTGAATAAGTAGCAGAATGACTTCCGTTTCTAGAGTGTATCTGAACTAGAAGCTGAATAAGTAACAGAAAGACTTCCGTGTCTGGAGTGTATCTGTACTGTAATATGAAAGTTGAATCTGAATGAGTATCAGGATGGCATCCGTATCTGGAGCGTCTCTGAATTGTATCTTGGACTTGAAATCTGAATAAGTATCAGAATGACTTCCGTGTTTGGAGTGTATCTGTACTGTATCTGAAATCTTTGAACATTGTTAATGGTAGCTGTTAATCTTATCCTGAAAAGGGTAATATGTTAGCTGAAACACAAAGTTATGTTGCATGAAATGTATGATGCAATATATGTGCCTTATCAATGTTTATGATATATGAATGTAATGTATGCGCATGTAAGTTGATTAGCTGTATTGCTGAGGAAAATAAATCCTTGACTGCTACCGGGGAAAATAAATCCTTGACTGTTGAGGATAAGAAATCCTTGGCGACTGTTGGAGATTAAAAATCCTTGATTGCTGAGGATAAAAAATCCTTGGCAACTTCTGTGGGGATATATGGATCCTTCATGCCTTGAAGTTGGAGTACTGACAAAAAATTTGATGCGAGCAATGCCATATACTGCCTGAGTAATCTGCTTGGGGAATCCAGAGAATTTTGATGACTTCTACTGGGGATTACACAATGGGAATCCTTGATTTGCTGGAGAATAAGGAAGACTCTGATGACTTCTGCGGGGAATTAAGAATGAGAATCTTTATTCTGTTGGGGAAAATAAAAAACTCTGGGGAAGAAGGCTTACTGCTGGGGAGTAATGAAGACTCTCTGGGGAAGAGTTTACTGATGTTCGGAAAAAGTTCAGGAGTTTCGGTCGTCTACCACTCTACTGGGGAGTTATCCTAGGTTAGGGAGAGACAAAAATTAACTATTATCTGGTTGATTTCCAGGCTTCAAGATAACTTTCTGGGGAGTTTAGAGAAATTGGATGGTCTCTGCTGGGGATTGATTGTTAGAAGTTTTGGCTCTGATGGGGATTGAGGGCTTGAAACTTTAGCTCCGCTGGGGATCTAGATGATGTGCCGTAGGGATTGTTCCTGGAATAGTCTAAATATGTTTTCCTATCCTTTCAACTTGTCAGTAATTGTTCTTTTCCAATCCGTTTATTTGTAAACAGTAATTATGTTCAAATGCATATGTTCATCAATGAATCATTGGACATTTTTTTTTGCAAATAAAAGCACAAGTGTAAAGAAAAAGAAAAATATTTTTTTGTACTTTGAAAGAGATATCTTTGTATTTACTTTGAATAAGTATTTTGTACAAAGGAGACAGACATTCTAGTAAGAGGATGATGTCATAAAAGTAAGAAAAATTTATACAAAGAAAGATAGCTATGTGTATAAAAAATCCCATGGGGTTCCCATTCCGCAATAGCCTTCGTATATCTGAATATCTTGTCCATTCGCTGCTTCGTCCGAAGATGATTGGATTGATTAGAAGTTCCAGGTTTGTCAGTGAAGAGATTGTCCTTAAAGTGATCCGACGAGACATAGTCATACGCTTTAATTCCCTAACTTTTGCCTAGACCGCCCTTTCGGGGTTTCAGTCCACCGCGAAACCCTTTTTTGCCCAAGTCGCCCTTTCAGGTTTTCAACTTGCCGGGTGTACAGATTGTTTTTATTTTATCCCTAATTTTTTCCCGAACCTTTTGGGTTCGCCGGGATGCCCTTGTTTTGCCTAGGTGTGTCAACCTAGCGGGTCTTTTATGCGTAGTATCTTTTGACTATGTCCGCGTTCACAGGGTGCGGCAGGTCGTCGCCATCCATGGTGGTTAAGATCATTGCCCCACCAGAAAAAATGTTCTTGATTACAAATGGTCCTTCGTAGGTAGGAGTCCATTTTCCCCTGGGATCACTTTGCGGCAAAATGATGCACTTGATCACTAGATCTCCAACTTGATACACTTGACGTCTGACTTTCTTGTCGAAAGCTTTGATCATCTGCTTTTGATACGTTTGACCGTGGCAAACAGTAGTAAGTCTCTTTTCATCAATTAAGTTCCACTGATTAAGTCGGGTTTGGATCTAATCGTCTTCACTCAAACATGCATCCTTCATGATTCTCAAAGAGGGAATCTGAACCTCAATAGGTAAAACAATCTCCATGCCATATACCAAAAAATAGGGTGTTGCCCCAGTTGATATGCGTGTCGTAGTACGGTACCCGTGAAGAGAAAACGGTAGCATTTCATGCCAGTTCTTGTAGGTGTCTGTCATCTTTTGTATGATCTTCTTGATATTGTTGTTAGCAGCTTCAACTGCACCATTCATCTTTGGCCGACAGGGGGGTGAATTGTGATGTTGAATCTTCAACTGTTCACACAAAGCGGTGATCATGGTATTGTTAAGGTTTGTACCGTTATCAGTGATGATCCTTTCGGGGATACCATACCGGCAAATAAGATTCTGTTTGATGAAGCGTGCAACAACATTCTTAGTAACAGATGCGAAGGAAGCTGCTTTGACCCACGTGGTGAAGTAGTCAATGGCCACCAGAATGAAGCGGTGTCCATTGGAAGTTGTAGGCTTGATCTCTCCAATCATGTCGATTCCCCAAATTGCGAAGGGCCAAGGATCTGTTAAGACATTTAGAGGAACCGGAGGCACGTGCACCTTGTCTGCATAGATTTGACACTTGTGACAGGTGCGGGAGTGTTGATAGCAGTCAGCTTCCATGGTAGACCAGTAATAGCCTGCTCGTAGAATCTTCTTTGCCATTGTATGCCCGCTAGAGTGAGTGCCAAAGGTACCTTCATGCAATTCAGCCATAATCCTTTCAGCTTCAAGCTTGTCCACACAACGGAGCAGAATAGAATCATGATTGCGTTTGTATAGGATACCATTACTTAGGAAGAACTTAGCTGAGAATCTCCTTAAGAACTTTTTGTCATTGACTGAAGCTCCTTCAGGGTATTCTTGAGCCTCGAGATACCTTTTGACTTCATGGAACCAAGGCTGGTTCACTACTTCTTCGGTATTAATCTCATGACAGTGTGCAGGTTCTTCCATTCGTTCAATGGTGATATGGGGAGCCTCATTATCCCAATTAAGTTTAAACATGGATGACATTGTAGCTAGAGCATCTGCTAGCTGATTTTCTTCTCGCGGGAAGTGCTCGAAGGTAATTTGCTCGAAATGTGGTAGCAATGTCAAGACATGTTCTTTGTAAGGGATGAGGTTTGGATGCTTAGTGTCCCACTCTACTTTGATCTGACTGATGACCAAAGCTGAATCCCCAAATACAACTAAAGATTTGATTCCCAAGTCTATGGCAGCCTTGAGACCAAAGATGCAAGCTTCGTACTCTGCCATGTTGTTCATACAGTTGAATCAAAGTCTGGCGGTGAAAGGAGTATGGTAACCTTCTGGAGATATAAGCACATCACCGATACCGTTACCAAGCGTATTAGAGTCCCCATCAAAGTACAGGGTCCATCGAGATCCTTGCTCAGGTCTGTCATATGGTCTGATCTCTTCAATGTTGTCCAAGGTCATGATGTCTTCGTCAGGGAAGTCGAACTTCATGGACTGGTAATCTTCTACAGCTTGATGAGCCATATGATTTGCTAGCACACTCCCCTTTATAGCTTTTTGGGTCGTGTACTGTATGTCGTATTCCGTTAGGATCATCTGCCATCTGGCTATCCTCTCGGATAGAGCAGGCTTCTCAAAGATATACTTTATTGGATCCATCTTAGATATAAGCAAAGTGGTATGAGACAACATATACTGCCTTAGCCTGCGAGAAGCCCATACCAAAGCGCAACAAGTTTTCTCGAGCAGTGAATATCTGGTTTCACAGTCGGTAAACTTTTTGCTAAGGTAATAAAAGGCATGCTCTTTTCGGCCAGACTCGTCATGCTGCCCCAGTACGCACATTCTCTAAGACAGTCAGATACATGATTAGCGGTCTTCCCTCGACGGGTGGCATCAGGACAAGAGGTTCTAGAAAATACTCCTTGATTTTATCGAAAGCAATTTGGCATTCGTCGTTCCATCTTACTACCTGATCTTTCTTCAACAGCTTGAAGATTGGCTCACAAGTAGACGTTAGGTGAGAAATGAACCTGGAAATGTATTTTAGGCGTCCCAAGAAAACCTCTGACCTCCTTCTCAGTGCGAGGAGTAGGTATTTCTTGTATAGCTTTGACTTTGGCAGGATCAACCTCGATGCCTTTGTTGCTGACAATGAAACCCAAGAGTTTACTGGACCGGACTCCAAATGTGCACTTGTTCGGGTTTAGCCTTAGCTTGTACTCCTTCAACTTGACAAACAGCTTTTGCAAGTGATCCAAGTGTTCTTCTTCAGTTTGTGATCGGGCTATCATGTCATCTACGTAGACCTCTATCTCATGATGTATCATATCATGAAACAAAGCTACCATGGCGCATTGATAGGTTGCCATGGCATTCTTCAGTCCAAATGGCATCACTTTGTAGCAGAACTTACCCCACTGTGTAACAAATGTAGTTTTCTCCATGTCCTCAGGTGCCATTTTGATCTGGTTATAGCCTGAGAATCCGTCCATGAAAGAAACTACTTTGTGTTGAGTTGTATTGTCAACCAGGATGTCTATGTGCGGAAGTGGAAAGTCATCTTTAGGGATGGCCTTGTTTAAGTCTCTATAATCCATGCACATTCTCACCTTGCCATCCTTTTTAGGCACAGGTACAATGTTGGCCACCCATTAGGGATAGGAAGTAACAGCCAGAAATCCAGCATTGAACTATTTCATAACTTCTGCTTTGATCTTCTCTAACATGTTAGGTCTCATGCGGAGGACCTTTTGTTTCACTGGTGGACAGTCTTCTCTTGTGGGTAGACGATGAACCACAATGTCTGTATCGAGTCCTGGCATGTCTTCATATGACCAGGCGAAGATTTCAACATAATCATGCAGTAGCTGAATTAGGCACTCCTTGACACCCGGCTCTAGATTAGCACCTATTTTGATTTCCTTCTTGTCTTCATCAGTGCCCAAGTTGATTGTATCCAATAGCTCCTCATGAGGCAGAATAGCTCTTTCTTCTTGTTGTAATAGTCTGGCCAATTCCCCTGGCACCTCACAATCTTCCTCACCTTCGTATTCGGCTTGGTAGATCAGATCTTCAGCGTCACTGAAGGCTATAGCGGTATCGTTACCCATGGGTTCCAGAGTGGAAGGGTACCTGCATTTGTGAGTGTGGGTGTGTGTAAGGGCATAGCCATCTTAAAACAACAAAATGTAAAAGAAATACAATGAGCACAAAAGGTTTATATATGAAAAGCGTCCATGATTCATTAAAATGACATATGAAAATGAAATAAGAACCCTTACAAATGGACCGTTGTTCCACGGGTAAGACACAAGGTTGAAAAAGTACGAATTATTTATGAATTATTACAGATCCAACAGAAATGGAAAAGATAAATTATTGTGGTATGAAAGTAATCGGAACAAAGTCTTTTGCTTCCCAGTTGCACAGTCCTCTGCCGACCGTAGGAAATATCCAGTCTTCCAGGTTTCCATCTTCTTCACTGTCCTCTAGTGCATTAACCCCTTGATGGCTGATCTTCACAGGTGGCCCTCCGGCACGGGCGCGGTGCACGGCCTTCTGAGAAGTTGAGGTAAATCCCAGGGCAAACTTATCTGATTTGCAAGGAAAGTCTGGAAGCTGTCCCCAGATGGTGCTTCCCCCTTCTTCCACTATTGCCTTTGCATCTTTTAGAGAAGACATCCGAGGTGGAGGTCTTGTGATCACAGGAGTTGATGATACTGCTTTGGTCGCCGCTATTTCCTGAGAGACTTCTTCAAAATGTTGGAAAGGGGTCTCAATGAATTCTCCATCCAATTCTACATATCGGAAATAATTTAGATGCCTAATCATGTATTCCTCTTCACCATGGACAGTTATGATTTTCACTTGGACAGGGTACTTCAGCATCTGATGCAAAGTCGAAATGACATCACCGGCGTTGTGAATCCAAGGGCGTCCCAACATGCAAGAGTAAGAAGGACGGATGTCAATCACATAAAATGTTGAATTGAACGTCTGGGTACCCACCTTGATCGGGATGTCCACCTCCTCATGGACCATCCTTTTAAAGCCGTCAAATGCTCTCACAATGATGTTGCTGGGTTTTAAAGTCAGCCCCTCACAATCCAGTCTATCCAGGCTTTCTTTGGTAAGACGTTCAAGGATGATCCAGTATCAACCAAAACATGGGCTAGGGTGGTTCCCCTACACTCCACTGAGACATGTAGTGCGTCATTGTGTTTTCTCCCTTTGGAAGTCAAGTCAGCATCAGAGAAACTCAGGCCATTGTCAGCTGTCAAATTGGCCACACACTCTTGGAATTGATCTGCAGATGTCTCTTGTGGAACATGAGTTGTCTTCAAAAACTTTACCAAAGCTTTAGCATGTGCCTTAGAGCACAGCAGCAGGGCTAACATAGAGATTTTGGAGGGGGTCTGCCCCAGTTGATCTACCACATCATAATCACTTTTCTTAATTATCCTCAAGATTTCTTCCATCTCCTTCTTAGATGTCTCAGGAATAGCTAGTGACTGAGCCTTCGTCAGGACAGGCTCCTCTTGAACATTCTTTCCTTTATTCTTAGCAGCGGAAGTA
The DNA here is from genome assembly GCA_948472305.1 of Vicia faba. Lineage (NCBI taxonomy): Eukaryota > Viridiplantae > Streptophyta > Magnoliopsida > Fabales > Fabaceae > Vicia > Vicia faba. Next base: position 1,040,279,207 of record OX451740.1, read on the forward strand.
GGGATAGGAATTTCATTGTCATTGCTGGCGGGTACACTTGCAGGTGTAATCACTGGTACAGTTGTAATCTTCGGAACGACCACGGGTCCAGAGACTGCCTTTGGAGGCGCAATCTCTGGAGAGAAAATTCTTCCACTACGAGTAATTTTGCTTGTTCTAGAAATGTTACTGATGTCGGAGTTTTCCTCTTCGGAGCTCTCGTCTTTGGCAGTCTGTTCAATCTATTTGACACCATGGTAGTAGATTTCTTCACCATAGTCCCATGGTACCATTTTATTTGATTTGTATGGGGCTGGCCCGGGCATTGTTATCTTCAACAGAGTAATCATTGGAGCAGATGTAATCCTAACGGGTTTTTTAGGAACCCTGGAAGGATTGGCGTATATGGTTATTATTGAAACTTCTAAAACTGGAATGGGTGAAACAGGAGCTTTCTCAAACAAAATTTCTTGATTATCAATCAGTTGTTGGATACCTTTCTTCAACAGAGGGCAGTCAAATGATGAGGACAGGCAAGTATGGCAATCTTGGTCACAACCTGGGAACACCCCAGCTTTCAACAAATTCAACTTGATGGTTAGGAGAGGATTTAACAGTTCATCCACAGTAAAAACAAACAGATCTTCTTCCACAGCATTGGCATTGTGTCCATGCCCCGGTATTGGAGCAGAAATAACATTCAGTTTCTCAGGAGCTTCAAATTCAACTTCCTTTGTGTTAATCAGATCTTGAATCTTGTTCTTCAGAGCCCAACAATTATTGGTGTCGTGCCCTGGACTTTCAGAATGGTAAGCGCACCTGGCATTCAGATGGTAGTGTGGAGATGCAGTATTGGGATTTTTAGGGGCCTCTTTTAGCATGGCAAGGTTCAACTTCAGAAGATGTGGTAGGACTTGAGCTGGAGTCATGTTTATCTTGGTGAATTGCCTTACAAGCCTTTCCACCCTTTGCTGATTATTTCTCGACTGGTCATTTCTCGGCTGGTTGTTTCTTGGCTGGTCTGATGCAGACTTTTGAATCATAACGGCCCCTATTGTTGGTCGTCGTTCAGTTCTTCCCTGATTCCTCTGTGCATAGACAGCAGAAACTTCCTTCTTTCCAGTGAAGGGCTTTTTTGCAACTGCAGAGGTAGACGCGTCTTTCTGAATTTTCCCGCTTCTAATACCGGCTTCCACTCTTTCGCCATTTAAAATCAACTCAGTGAAACCTGCAGAGGAGCTTCCAATCAGGTGATTAAAGAAAGGACCTGACAGAGTTCCCAGGAACATGTCCACTAGCTCCCTTTCAGATAAAGGTTGTTGCACCCTTCCGACTAAATCCCTCCACTTTTGGGCGTAGTCTTTGAAGCCCTCATTGGACACCATGGCCATACTCTAGAGTTGAGTACGGGTTGGTGCCAAGTCGGCGTTGTATTGATATTGTTTATAGAAGGCGGCTGCCAAGTCTTCCCAATTATGCACATCAGACCTCTCCAACTGGTAGAACCAATCAAGCTGTGTTCCTGACAAACTGTCCTGGAAAAAGTGAACCCACAAGTCTTTGTCTGCAAAGTGTGGCTGTATCTTCCTGACATATGAGCAGAGGTGCATCTTGGGACAAGACACCCCGTCATACTTGGCAAATAAAGGTACTTTAAACTTAGGAGGGATTACTATTCTAGATACCAGCCCCAACTCCTCAAAGTCTATCCCCAGTAATCGCTGTATCTCCATAGCAGTTAGACGCTCTTCCAGGTTTTTGTATTTGTCATCGACCGGAGGGTATTGTTGTTCGGAGTAATCCTCTTCTTCCTCTTCTTCTGCTTCAGAATCAGATGGTATTGTCGTCTCCTTACCTTTTCTTTCCCCTTCCTCAAAGGTTGATGGAAATTCCAAGGTCCGTCTGACTTGTCCTTCAAACCTTCTTCCCATGATAACCACATCGGCTCGCTTCTTCTTATTTTTCTCTTTCTCTTTCTCTAGCAGAGTCTTGAGCTCCTCCTGCCCCTTGGCTAAGGTCAAGAGTAGCTGTTGAAATTGTGAATTCTGAGCTTGCAAATCTTTGACCGTTTGTTCCATATCCATCTTGCTGAAATAAACAGCAGAGAGATGAGGAAACTTGGTGTGAAGACCTGTTTATGCTTATGATGAATGATATGTATTCATGCAATGCTTTCAAGGATTCAGAAATTCAAATTTGTTTTAAACAAAAAAAAAAGAAACACATGTTATATTAATAAGATAGAATTTGTTAGTACATCAATGCCCCTTGGGAAAAATAATACAAAATTCTAAGGTAAAAAGACGTTGCGCATCCTCTTTGGTGCAATGTAGGTGTTGAGAGTCTGCTCTTCATGAAGTAGCCGAGTGAGTTCCAAAACCTTCTTCTCGCTTGCGTAGAATTGGGCTTCAAAAGCATCACGTTCTCCCTTGAGCTGTATTCAACTCCTTTGTAGATCTTCGAGTGATGTTGGCATGTCAGGATGTAGGATGGTGTATGGAACCTCTCCTTCCTTAACATGCTCTATAATCACTGGGAGAATGGAGGGGTAAGGCATCATAAGACTTTGGGCGCGGGTTCGTACCCACTTGAGGTAAGGCTCAAGGGGGATGAAATTCTTGTGTCCCAAGGTCTTATTGTCTACCTTGATAGGCATCCTCCAAGCTCGGATGAACCTTTGACGAAGTCCTTGATTGTCGTTGTCGAAGTCGAAAACCAAGCCTTGAATCAGCATGTCATGTGGGCCATCCCTTCGGGCATAACCAAACTGCCTTAGAGCCAAGCAGGGGTTGTACGTGATGCCTCCCCTAATTCCAAGTAGAGGGACATTAGGGAATTCCCCACAACAGTCGATGATTATAACATTCTCTTTAGATCGAGAACACCAATGAATGTCTGAATGTGTAAGTGTCATCAGCCGTTGTGACCACCTCAAACCTTGCCCATTCTTCAAGACCGATCGGGGAAGATGATAAATAAACCATCTTGCCAGTAGAGGAGTGCAATACATGAGAACACCTCTTTTTCTCATTATACGGGTGTGAAAAGAGTGTAAAATATCTCCAAGCAAAGTAGGTACCGGATTGCGTGACATGAAGATTTTGACAGCACTCACACCTATGAGTTGGTCAGGATTAGGGAACAAGACCATCCCATAGATGAGAAGAGCTACAATCTCCTCAAAAGCTTGTAAGTCCAAAGAATTCCAGCAGCTTTGGGCCTTCTCAAACAAGAACTTTGACAAGAAGCCTTTGACACCACTTCTAGTTTCCCAATGGGTTGTGACATCAGATGAGTGAAAGTGCAGGGCTTGAGAAATATCTTCTGGATTTGGATCTCTTTCTGTACCGTTGAAAGGTAGTTGATTGAGAATGGGAATCCTCAAGAGTTGAGAGAATTCTTCCAAAGTAGGCACAAGCTGGTAGTCAGGAAATGTGAAGCAGTGATGCAAAGGGTCAAAGAACTGGAAAAGAACTTTCATCATGTCTTCCTATGTGTTGGAAGTGACTAAGTTGAGTAGAAGACCATGCCTCTCGGTGAATGGAGAATTCTCAAGAATCCTTGAAGCTAGCTCCTTGATTTGTGGAGGAATTCTTACAAGATTAACTTGGATGGTTTTCCTGCGAATTGAATCCATAACCTACAAAATAAGAACAAAGATGAACTTCCAAAATCCTTGAAATTGTTAGTGGATGCATATGATGTTCATGATATCCATGATGTTATGCACAAGTATATATGTACAAGAAAATCACACAAGTTCCTAGTTTAGGCTTGCATGGGGTTTCATAGGTAAGTACCCTCTTGAAGTTTAGTTTGCTCAATCTGTCCTAGAAATAGTAACCGGGTTCTAAGGAGGTCAATATCACCAGATTGTTTCCTTGTTCATTGTTTCAATTCAGCCTCTTTACTGGTGACCGAAATATTCCAAGGAACCAACCCTCAATGAGTGTAGTATCGAGTATCTACCAACTTCGGACTGCACCAAAGCCGGTCATCTCACTACATCCTAAAAGGCCAAGTTGGTCAAGTAAAGGTTCTAGAAGTTTGTTAGTGCTTCATGACATCAATCAGCGGCCCTGTATTCTCTTTGATTAACTCAAAGGCTACCGGTACCAACAAATATGTCACACTAACATAGCTATTGCTTAGACCGTGTCGGTATACCCCGCACAATTTCCACAACGTATTTCTATTTACCTATAATGTTTCCTAAATCCGGGTAGAGGATTCAAACCCAAACAATAGAACCAAAGTGTAAAGCAAACAAGTCAAACAATTGTAAGCAAGTAAAGGTGATCTAAACCCTAAGGTAACCCCACTTTTATTTAATTCCCCAGCAGAGTCGCCAGTTCTATGATGCGGTGGGAGAACTGACTTGAGGTTTTGTGTTTCGTCGCAAATGTCGCGGTTTAGCAAGAGTCGCCACCGACTTTTATTTTATCCAAAAGGAAAGGTAAAAAAGTACAGGAAAGACCTTTGAGATATTTTCTTGAGTTCGGGGGGTAGATTATGAAAAGGGAAGGTGCTAGCACTCTTTTCATCCATGGTTTTCCATGGGCTCTTAGTTACTTGCTTAGATCACTTGCTTTGCTTTTGAAATTGTTTGAAATGGTGCTTTGTGTTTGGTGTGGTTTTGAAAGTATTTTGAAAAGAGGCCATTCGTTTAGGCAATCTTTGTAATGATTCTCGTTCGTGAGAATGTATACAAAGATGTTTGTCTTTTGAAAGTTGTTTGGAAATGTTTTGAAATATGTTGTGTGTGTTTGAAAATAGCAAGGATTTTTTGGAAGAGAGCAAGTAACTAGGAGCTATCTACCCTACTCAAATGTCTTTCCTATGCATTTTTGTTCCTTTGACATTGTTGATTTACCATTGTTTTGGTAAACAACCCTATCTTTGGATGTTAAACGGGACGGGCGCGGGTCATCGTATGACCCTGATAGAAATGTTTTCAAGTATCTTTAGCATTTTAAGGGACCAAGATCATTTGTTTAGGCAACCTTTTGATAGCGTCATCGAGGGACTATGATCTTTTGTTTTGTTTTGCTTTGCCAAGATACTTTGCATGCATACCATGGCCATTTTTGTTTAGGAAACCAAGTGGGTGAAACCATAAGGGTGCTTGTGTGCAATGTGTGCCATTTTACATGCTTTTGATTGTCTTGGATTAGGTCATTCTATTTGTTTGTTTTTTTGTCTTATCATGCAAAACCCTAATTTACTACACATGGTATAAATGCGATAAATTGCATAAAAGTAAACTAAGCTATTACAAAAATTATTATGGGAGGGGGGATACAAGTTTTTGAATGGGGATATTACACAAAAATAAACCCTAAAATATTATTACAACCCAATTGAATATTGTGCGAAATAAATAAATATACAAATATTTAAATATGCAAGGCAAAGTATTTATGCAAAAAAAAAATGTTGTGTATTGTTTTTTGTATGGGAAAATAAATTACTTAAACCCTAGAAAAAAGGAAAAAATAATAGTATTATTTTTGAAAGGGGAAAACCCTAATTTTTTTATTAAAGAAAATATATATTCTATATTATCATTTTGTCCATTTTTTGTACAAGAAATAATAAATAATATTATTAACAAATATTAAAAATTAAAATATGTATGAAAATAATATTTTATGTGTAAAATAATAAAATAAAAATATATAGTATTTTTAAATTGTATTTACAAATTTATTTAAGAAAATATATTCTATAAACCTAATAAACTATTTTTTTATGCCAAAAAAATAATAAAAAAATAAAATAAAATGTAAAAAATAAAGAAAATAATTTTTCAAGATTTTTTTATGTTCAGAAAAATAAATAAAAGCAATAAATATAAAAATATAAAAGAAACATGAAAAAAAAACAAATATGAAAGGGGGTGTGGATATTAAGTCAGGGGGTGTGAAAAACAAAAGCAAGCAGGCCCAGGCGCCAAAACCCTAATTTTGACCATTTTGCCCCTTTTGATGATTTGATCAAATTTCTTGAGGAGTTGTGATTCAATCTTGATCAAATGCTGCATATGAGTCTAAAATGTTGTTGTGGATCAAGAATTATGAAGTTTGACTATAAATTGGCCATAGTTGACTTTTTCCCCAACACGACTGATTTTTAGGTCAATTGTCCAATTGACTGAGCAAATATGTGATTCAAGGCTTGAAACTTGGTATGAGAAATCTTAGGGGTCCAAGATGGTGTATGAAAGTCACATGTAACATTGATGGTCCAAAAATCCTTGTTCAAACTCAAACCCTAATTTCAGGTTATCAGTGCAAGGAGATGTCTTGAGCTGAGCAAACCCTAAATTTGTCTTGAGTCCAAAGAGTCTTGTGAGGAAAATCTTGATAAATGAGAGGGAAAATTTTTGGGTACAACACATCGTCTTTCAACAAATTATTTTTAAAATTCTTCAAAGGAGTGGTTAAATCATTGACGGAGGAAACAAAAGAGACATCTTCAATGGCGTTGACACTTTTACCATGACATGGCTTGGGTGTGGTGATCACATTAGGCATATGTGGAGGGTCAAATTAAATTGTTTTGGTATCGATCAGGTCTTGGATTTTATTCTTTAAATACCAACAATCATTGGTATCATGTCCGAGACTGTTTGAATGGTAAGCATATTTTGCATTGGGGTTATATTTAGGAGAAGCTGTGTTAGGGTTAGAAGGGGGGTCTCGCAAAGTCACCAAATAAGCTTTTAATAGGTGTTTCATAGATTGAGATAATTTCATATTGATTCTTGTAAATTTCCTCCTCGGCATATCTGGTCTTTAGTGATCGTTTTGTTGACGCGGTTGTTGAGTTGGAGTTGGATTGGAAATTAATATTGCCCCTACTGAATTACTATCATTCTTAGTACGGCTTCTTAATCCATACACAAAATTAGTCTTTTTTTTACCAGTAAATGGTTTTTTCACAGCATTTGAGGTGGAGGCCATGGGTATCTTCCCACTTTTAATCCCACTTTCAACTCTCTCACCAGTCAAAATCAATTCAGTAAGTCCGGATGATGAACTTCTAATCAGCAAGTTGAAAAATGGACCAGTAAATGTTCCCATAATCATGTATACTAACTCTCTATCAGTTAAGGGTGGTTGCACCCTTCCAGCCAAGTCTCTCCATTTTTGAGCATATTCTTTGAAGCCTTCATTTGAACCCATGGTCATGCCTTGTAGTTGCACCCGAGTTGGTGCAAGATCAGCTTTATATTGATATTGGCGGTAAAAGGCAGTGGCCAAATCCTCCCAGGTATAGATATTAGCCCCTTCCAATTGGTAAAACCACTCCAACTGCATTCCAGATAGACTCTCTTGGAAAAAGTGCACCCATAGTTTCCTATCAACGGTGCGCGCCTGAATTTTTCAGACATATGATCTTAGATGAAGCTTTGGACATGATACACCATCATATTTGGAAAAAACTGGGATCTTGAATTTATGGGGAATGACCACCCCAGGAACTAAACCCAAGTCTCCAGAGTCCAAGCCAGACACAGCTTGGACGTCTACAGCTTTGAGGTTGTCTTCTAGCTGCTTATATTTATTATTGGCCGGTGGGTATTGCTCATCAGAATAATCCTCGTCTTCAAAAATTTGATTAATTTCCACCCCTAGCACGGGTGCTCCTAGCGTCTTCTTTTTCATTATCATCCTCGAAGGAGGAGTCCTCTTCAATTTAAACCTTTCGGGCAAGGCCTTTGAACCTCTTCCCCATGTTGATTACAACTTTCTTCTTGGTATTCTTCTTTGTGACAAGAAGCTTCATCATTTCTTGTTGACCCTTTGCTAAATTGAGCAGAGTCTCTTGGAATTGAGTGTGTTGAGTCTGCAAGTCCTTGAGGGTTTGCTCGAGATCCATCTTATACTGAAATAAATAGTAGAAAGATGAGGAAACCTGTGTCAGAAAACCTGCTTATGATATGATGCATGTTATGCGTATGCAATGTTTTCAAGGACCTTAGAAGATTTAAATTTGCTAAACCAAAAGGAAAGAGAAACAAATATTTCATTAGTAAATTCCAAAACTACAATTTTCCTTTTTGGGCTTTACAATGAAAAATAAAATATTTCAAAGAGACAACAAAAATATAAACTCCTAGGTCTCCCATGGACGCGTCCTCTTTGGTGTGATGTAGGCCTTAAGGCTTTGCTCGCTGTGAAGTTGCTTCGTCGGCTCCAACACTTTCTTCTCGATTGCGTAGAATTAGGCTTCAAAGGTGTCTCTCTCTCCCTTGAGTTGAATCCATGATCTTTGTAAGATGGCTAGATACGGCATCATGATATTTTGAGCGCGAGTTCGCACCCATTTGAGATAAGGCTCCAAAGGAATAGAGTTCTTATGCCCCAAAGTTTTTCTATCAACCTTGTTCACCATACTCCAAGATCTTACAAACCTTTGATGATAACCTTGGGCATCACTCTTGTAGTCGACCATAATTCCTTAAATGAGTGCTTCATGAGGACCATCCCTCTGAGCATAACCAAACTGTCGTAGAGCCAAAGAAGGATTATAAGTAATACCTCCACTAATTCCCAAGAGTGGAACATTAGGGAATTCTCTATAACAGTGAATGATGGTAACATCCTCCAAAGGTCAGGAACACCAATGAATATCTGAATGCGAAAGTGACATCATTCTTTGAGACCACCTTAAGCCTTGTTCGTTCTTCAAAACTGATCGAGGAAGGTGTGAAATAAACCACCTAGATAGCAAGGGTGCACAACACATAACTCTTCATGGTACGAGCATGAAGAGAATACAAGATGTCTCTGAGAAAAACTTTGACGACATTCACGTTTATGAGTTAGTCTGAATTAGGGAACATTACTATCCCATAGATTAGAAGAGCCAACACTTCCTCAAAATATTTAAAATCTAAAGCATCCCAAAATAGTTGAGCCTTCTCAAATAGAAACTTATCAAGAAAACCTTTAACTCCACTCCTTGTTTCCCAATTAGCCACAATGTCGGACCGTTGCAAATGTAAGGCTGATGCAATCTCCTCAGATCATGGATCTTTCTCAATACCAGTGAAGGGTATTTGATCAAGAATAGGTACTCCCAATAGTTGAGAGAACTCTTCCATGGTGGGCACCAATTGATAATCAGGAAATGTGAAACAGTGATGTTTGGGGTCAAAGAATTGAAAGAGCGCACGTACCATGTCTTCTTCAAAGCTTGAGGTAATCAAGTTGAGAAGTCTACCATATCTCTTGGTGAATAGAGAATTTTCAAGAACCCTTGATTCTAACTCTTTGAGTTGAGGAGGCACTTTCACAAGGTTGATTCGGATGGTATTTCTGCGAGTGGAAGCCATATCCTATAAATTAGAACAAAGATAAATTTCTAGGTTCTTGAAATGGTTAGTGAAAAATGTTATGGTATGATGTCATTATGTTATGAATAAATAAACATATACAAGCAAAGCAAACAAGTCCTTAAGTTTAGGCTTACACGAGGTTTATAGGTAAGTACCCTCTTGAAGTTTAGTTGGTTCAACTTGTTCTAAAAAGTAACCGGGTTCTAGGGAATCTCAATATTATTGATCTTTCTTCATCGGGCATTGTTTCAACATAAGCCTCTATTTTGGCGACCGAAATATCTCGAAAGTCCAATCTAAATGAGCGTAGTATCGAGTATCAATCAACTTTGGACTGCACCAAAGTCGGCTACCTCACTACTTCATAATGGCCAAGTTGTTCAACTAAAGTTTCTATGGTCAGTTAGTGCTTCATGACACCACACAGCAGCCCCGTATTCTCCTCGATTCGCCATAAGGGATACTGGTACCAACAAATGTGTCACACTAATGTAGTTAATGTTTCAACCATATCGATCTACGCCGTACAGTCTCCACAATCTATTTTTACTTACCTAATAATGCCCCCGGATCTGGGTAGAGGTTCTATACAAGACCCAAATACCCTTTTAAGAGTAAAGCAAGCAAGTCAAACAATGAAAGCATTTAAATATGAACTAATCTCTAAGGTAACCCCACTTTTAAGAATTTATCCCCAGAAGAGTTGCCAGTTCTAGGATATGGTGGGAGAACCGGCTTGGGTGTTTTGCGTTTTATCGCAATTGTTGTGGATAGTAAGAGTCACCACCGACTTTTCTTTTAGCCAGTAAAGTAAAGGGTGAAAAGAACAAGAAAGACCTTTCGAGAATTTTCTTGAGTTCGGGGGGTAGGTTATGAAAAGGGAAGGTGTTAGCACCCTGTTGTACCCCAAAATTTACCCTTTCATTTCCCAAGACATTTCCTACAAAGATCTTCAATGACTCAAGTTTGCACAAGTATCGACTAGGTCAAACAATCTCCTCAACACTGATGCTTCAAATTAGGGTTTGAGTTTGTACAAAGGCAGTTGAATTTCTAATGTTTCAAATGACTTTCATGGATCATTATGGACCCTCGAGATTATTTTTGTCAAGTTTCAAGTCTTGGATCATGATTTTTCAAGAAAGTCATTCAAATTATCAAAAGGGGAAAATGGGCAAAATTAGGGTTTTGACTGAAAATGACCGAACTTTGATTTTTGACCTAATACCTGACTTATTGGTTGGAAGCATGATCTCAAGGATCTAAGCGCGTCATTTTTACCTAATCGTATACTTCAATTCATCTCCTGAGATCAGTGGATTGATAGACAAAACTCGGTTAACTGATGGAAAAAGTCAACTGTGCACTAAAAAGTCAAACTTTTACTTTTTGACCAAAATTGAGTCCCAAAAATCACATTTCATCAAGACATCCAAAATATGAATTTTGATCATCAAAAATCAAGAGAATAAAAAATCCACCTTTGCAAGACTTGAAAATTTTTCTAAGTGTTTTCTATACTTGTTAATGTCATTCCTTCATGACATCTTTTCACTACAATTCAAAATAATTCAAGATGTCACAAATAATTCAAGATGTCACAAATAATTCAAGATGTTACAAATAATTCAAGTTAATACAAAGTGGCATTTTTGTAAGAGTACAAATCCTAGGTTTGGTGTTATTAGAACTCTTCCCCTTTGACTCAAACCTTGCCACTATGCTGCCCACAAGCATGCTTTGTCTTTGTTACAATCTGCATAATTTGGTCCATAAACCAGATTTTGTATCACGGTATAAACAATCTTGTCCAAGCCTGCTGTATTGCCCACATAACAGCCCAAAACCATGTCAAAAAAGCAGCCCTGCCATGCTATCTCTAAACACTTCCACAACACTCCAAAACTGCTGCAAAACAGTCCTGTTATGCTTCTCATAACCCAGTCCAAGCCTGTATTATCTCAGCCCCATATTTGCACTAAATTAGCATATAAGAGTTACATCAAAAAAGCTATGAAAACAACATATCCAAATAGTTCAAATTGTTATTTGTTTCCCTCCCAAAATCCCAGTAAAACTTCCTCTATAAATAAACTATTTTCACAAAAAACAAGGGGTTGGTTTTTAGAGAGAGATATATAGAGTTTTGAGCAGAAAAAACATCATCCTTTGTAATATTTGCTCATTCAAAAAACCAGCTCTACTTTCATTCAAAACAGAAACCCTCAATCTATTATTCCACCTTACAAACTCTCCCATAAACCAAACACCTTATCACATAAGACTATTCAAACACAAGAACAATTTATGTAGTATCATTATCTTCACCCTCCAAACATAAAAATAGTATTGTACAACTTTACTGAGTTAGTGTGATTCAACAGTTTGGGACATCTTCCTGGAGATTCATTGGAGCCATCACAACAACTAGAAAAGTATTCAGGCTTAAAATACCAAGTGCAGTCCCAAGGTAAGTCTTCTCAACTTTGAGCTTTTCATTTTTCATACATGATTTATTTTTGAAGATAAATTGAAGTAATCATTACCCCCTTTGAGCTAACTATTTGCTTGTTGTTTATGTTTATCAATTAAATACTATAAACTGACCCAAACAGACAAGAAAACAATGTTTAAGGCAAAACAAACTGCAACATGAGTCGACACATACCCACTTGAGTCGACTCATTCTAGTAAAAAACAAGGTATGAGTCGACACATAGCCTTATGCATCGACCCATACTGTTATCCAGGCCCTAAAACAGAAAGGTGAAAGGTGCATGAGTCGACACAAAACACGTATGTGTCGACACAAACAGGTGCATGAGTCGACACATCCCTTTATGCATCGACTCATACTAAGTTGGTTTGATTTGGCATGAGCAAGGAAAACCATGTGTCGATGCATAGCAGCATGTGTCGACACATAGCAGTTCAAAATGCATTTGTTTCCTTTATTTTACACTGTTTTTACATTAACTTCATTATTATTCGATATGGTTATAATACTTAAGTTTCTACTTCATCCCCATTTGTAAAATTGTACCCCCACTCACCTAATGATGTAATAGCTTAAGATTTTAATTTCCACAATTTATCGCTTTAATATAAATTGTTAGTAATTAGGGTGTGTATGGAAAGATAAAATCAACCATTAGAGAACCCTAATTTCAAAGACAAAAATGCATGAAATCAAACACACTATTCACACGTGCACCTCTAGGGTAACCTCGCTTTGTTTCCAAGAAAAATAGTCATGTCCCTCAAATATGGGCGTTTTAGCAAAGACCCTCGATAAAAAAGATCATAGTCCCTCGATGTTTCCTTTGGTAAACAATCTAGTCCCTTGCAAAAATTGCTAAAATGTCTCATAAGTTGCCTTCTATGACTATACGTTTGACCCACGCCCGTCCCTCCATATCCAATGATGGGGCTTCTTACCAATCAATGGTAAGATAGCAACATCTAAAGGAGGAGGAAAAGAAAAAAAAACCTTTTGAGTAGGTAGGATGCTCGTAGTTGCTTGCTCACAAATCAAAACCATTTTCACACTTACACTTTCAAAACATCTTGAAGAAAAAAACATCTCTTTGAACTATTTTCAAAACCAACATTTTGTATACATTCTTATAGAGACGAGAATCATTACAAAGTTTTCCTAAACAAAGGCGTTTTCAAAATACTTTCGAAACCCACCAAAAAACACATTTCAAACAAAGCAATTTCAAAAGTGATCTAGCAAGCAACTAAGAGTCCATAGATAACTACGGATGAAAAGGGTTCTAACACCTTCCCTTTTCATAAGCTACCCCCGAACTCAAGAAAATATCTTGAAAGGTATTTCCTGTTCTTTTCACCCTTTCCTTTATTGGATAAAAGAAAAGTCGGTGGTGACTCTTGCTACCCGCAACATTTTGCGATCAAACGCAAAAACATCCCGAGTCAATTCTCCCACCGTATGACAGAATTGGAGACTCTGCTGTGGAATTAACTTAAAAGTGGTGTTACCTTAGAGTTAGATCACATTTAATTACTTTCATTGTTTGATTTGTTTGCTTTACATTTATGGGTTTTTGTTTGGGTTTAAATTGATCCTCTACCCGAATCTGGGAACACCAATAGGTAAGTAGCAATAGATTATGGAAACTATACGGCATAGACCGATATGGTTAAAGCAATGGCTAAGTTAGTGTGACGTATTTGTTGGTACATGTATCCCTTGTGCTGAATCGAGGAGAATACGGGGCCGCTGAGCGGTATCATGAAGCACTAACTGACCTTAGAACCTTTAATTGAACAACTTGGCCATTAGGAAGTAGTGAGATAGCCGACTTTGGTGTAAATATGAAGATTGGTTGATACTCGATACTACACTCATTGAGATCAGACTTTTGGGATATCTCTGCCGCAAGAAAAGATTGATTATGCTGAGACAATTCCCAATGAAGAAAGATCAATGATATTGAGATCCCCTAGAACCCAATTACTTTCTAGGACAGGTTGAACCAACTAAACTTCAAGAGGGTACTTACCTATGAAACCCATGCAAGGCTAAACCTAAGATCTTGGTGTTCTTTGTTTGCGATTATTATTCATGACATCATAAGTATCATGACATCATAAGCATTCTCACTAACCATTTCAAGGGTTTAGGAATTTATCTTTGTTCCATTTTGTAGGCCATGACTTCCATTCGTAGGAATACCATCTGAGTCAACTTTGTGAAAGTGCATCCTCAACTTCAAGAATTAACATCAAGGGTTCCTGGAGATTCTTCCTTCACCAATAAATATGGTCGGCTTCTCAACTTAGCTACCTCAAACTTCCAAGAAGAAATGATGAGTGTACTTTTCCAATTCTTTTATCTTATGCATCATTGCTTCACCTTTCCTGACTACTAATTGGTGCCTACATTAGAAGAGTTCTCTCAATTTCTAGGAGTGTCTGTGCTTGATCAAATACCATTCACCAGTTTATAGGAGACTCCAAAGCCTGAAGTTATTGCCGAAGCCTTGCATTTGAAGAGATCTGACATTATGACAAATTGGGAGACAAGAAGTGGAGTTAAGGGTTTCTTAGCCAAGTTTTTGTTGGAGAAGGCTCGTTCGTTCTGGGAAGATATGGATTTTCGAGCTTTTGAGGATGTCTTGGCACTTATAATATATGCTTTGGTTCTATTTCCCAATCCGGATCAACTCATAGATGTAAATGTCATCAAAGTTTTTCTCTCTCGCAATCCCGTACCTACCCTGATCCGAGACATTCTACATTGTTTCCACACTCGCACCATAAAGAAAAGGTGTACTCTTTTGTGTTTCATTCCATTATTGTCTAGGTGGTTTATTTCTCACCTACCCGGATCAACATTGAAGAATGAGCAAGGCTTGACATGGTCTCAAAAGTTAATGTCACTCACACATTCTGATATTCATTGGTGTTCTCGATCCATGGAGGACACTACTATTATTGGCCGTTGTGGGGAATTCCCTAATGTTCCTCTGCTTGGCATTAGGGAAGGTATTACCTATAACCCTTGTTTGGCTTTGCGACCGTTTGGATACGCTGGGAGAGATGGTCTCCATAATGCGCTCATCCAAGGATTGGTATTCGACTACGAGGGCGACAACCAAGGCTACCGACAAAGGTTCATACGAGCTTGGAGAATGGTAAAAAAAGTGGATAGTGAGACATTGGTGCATAAAAATTCCATCCCCCTTGAGACTTACTTTAAGTGGGTATGAACTCGTGCTCCATGGCTCCTGATGCCTTACCCCGCTATCTTACCAATCATCATAGAGCCTGTTGTCGAAGGAGATATTCCATATACTGTCCTTTATCCTGGTATGCCTACTTCTCTTGAAGATTTGCAAAGAGCTTAGATTCAGCTAAAGGGGGAGAGAGACACCTTTGAAGCCCAGTTTTATGCAAGTGAGAAGAAGACATTAGAGCTTACAAAGAGGAAGCATCCATAGGAAATTTGAGCCATTCTTATTGTATTTTAGTTCATTTTGTTTATTTTGTTTCAATGTAATCCCAAGAGGCATGTTGTAATCAATTTGAACTTATTAATACGATTAATGTTTGTTCCCTTTTGTCTAAACAAATTTAAATCTTCTAAGTCCTTGAAATCATTTGCATACACACTTTCATGCATGATAACATAAACAAGATTTCCACGACAGATTTCCTTATCTTTCTACTATTTATTTTAGTAAGATGGATATCGAACAAAAAGCAAAGGATCTTCAAACACGGAATGCTCAATTTCAACAGATGTTCCTGCATCTGGCTAAGAGACAAGAAGACCTGAAGACTCTCATTCTCAAAGAAAAGAAGAAAAAGACAAAGAAACCAGTGGGTGTCCTGAATATGGGAAGGAGATTCAGAGAACCAGTAAAGCAAGCTCTAGAATTTGCAACTCCATCAAATGAGGGGGACAATTAGGAAGAGAAGACAAAAGAAGAGGACTACAGTCCAGGGTCTGATTAAGAAGGGGCTGACTATGCTGAAGAATAATATCCCCCTGCTGATGACAAATATAAATAACTAGAGGATCGTCTCAACACCATGGAAATTTAGAGAGTACCTAGTCTAGATTTTGAAAAATTAGGGTTGGTTTATGGAGTGTTCATTCCCCCAAATTTCAAGGTTTCCGCATTTGCTAAGTATGGCAGAGTTTCATGTCCTAAGCTGCATCTGAGGTCTTATGTCAGGAAAATCCAACCTCACACCGGTGATAGGAATTTTTGGATGCATTTCTTCTAGGAAAGTTTATCGGGAACTAAATTGGAATGGTTCTACCAGCTGGAGGGAACCAACATCGGTAACTGGGAGGATCTGGCTGCTGCTTTCTGTAGCGGTAGAAATGTTTAAGACTAAGCCATTGGATTGACTAGACTTTATACAAATCAAAATAAAAATCGCCACCGCGCTTTATTGTTTCCAAAGGAATGGGAAAAGAGTGAATAACCCAAAAAGAGGGGGAAAGATTCAAGGTAAGAGGGTTGGTTATGCAAAGGGAAAGTATTAGCACCCTAAACATCTATGGTACTCCATAGGAGTCTCTTTGTAAAATCTGTATGTTTTGGCTATAAAATATGTTGTATAAAAATAGATGGTGGAGGTGAGAAAAGAAATATTTTTTTATGATTTTTGCACCCGCCGCGGTTGAGAACCTTTAGTTCCTAAGTACCACCTTTTCGTGCAATTGGGGATCAGGGTACACGTAGTTCCTCTTTCAAAAATTTGAAACACAAATGTGTTGGTTAATTTTATAAGATAAAACATCATCGTCATTGTCCGTGTGGAAAACACACCTACTACCCACAATCATGAGAAAGGAGAATTTGCATCATCTAAAAGTGGAGGATATGGCTTGGATTTCAAAATCAACAATGCCTCACTCAACACCCAAGTGGAAAATATCTCTCTTCACTACATATTGTAGAAGTATAGTTGTTTGCATCACTACAAGGATTGACAAGAGTTCAGTCTTTTAAGAAACGTTTTAAAAGGTAAAAAGCCAAAGTGGCAAAATGGTTTGAAATGAGATTGATTGACTTTTAGTCTTCTCACAAAAAAGATGTCAAGGTATTATTAAGTTTATTGGAGTTTATTTATGAAAATGTTTTGAAAATGCATGGACATAAGTCCGAGTTTATTTTGAAAATGGTTCAAGTTCAAAAACAAGAAGAGTTTTCAAAAAGGGGAAAGAAGATTTTTGAAATTAAAGAAGATGGGAGGGGAAGAAGAGGCTATCCTAAAGCATAAGGTAAAATCTAGGGATAAGAACCATCTAACCAACAAGAAGCCAATACTTGACATTATGAGCCAAGATAGAATTCCCATTCCTTTGATTGAAACCAAGCAAGCAAAATTACTAGACCTCTTAAGAGAACCAAACTTCAAGTGTATTAAGTCTTCACAAAAATTGGGCAGAGTAACGGGTGTATACGGGTGAATTCCAGATTACAAACAGAGGATGTAATCATAAAAACCTGCACACAAAAACAAACAAGCAACCCAAAGTCTTGAGGTAAACCTCAAGAACTCCAGACAAAAATAATCAGATAAGATCACAAGGTCTCCAAGATAGGCCAATGTTTCTAATCCTAAGTCCAAGAAAAGGTCCCATGCTCCATAATACTAAGTGTTGTACCCCAAAATTTTTCCTCCCATATTCTTCAAAATTTGCCAAGACAATGCTTCAAAACCTCCCCAAGGGTTGCACAGTTCAAGGGCCTCCTAAACAGTCAAAATTAGGGTTTTGGTTCTGACAAAGAAAATGAAGTTTCCAAGGGTCAAATCAAGTCCCACATGCCTACAAATATGGTCAAGCATCTTCATGCCAAGTTTCAAGACTTACAACACAAGATTGCACAGTCAAAAACCCTAATTGCACTACAGTCAACTGTAGGGGCAAAATGGTCATTTGACAGTCAAAAGTTCAAATTTTTGGTCAACATCTCATTTTGAAGCCACAAACATCATTTGATCAATGCTTGATCATGATTCTCAAAGCTTGGCTCAAAAAACATCAAGATGCAAAAGTTTCCATATTTGGACAGTTGAAAAAGTCAACTGTAACTTGACCAAGGCATAACTTCCACATGGATTATCAGAAAAATTCCATCCAAAGCTCATTTTGAAGGGAAAGACATTTCCTACAACTCCTCTTCACACTTCAAGTCCAAGAAATGCTCTCACAAAAAGTTATCAATTTCAACATTATAGGTCATTTTCCAAAGTCAACAAAAAGAGACTTTAAGTCAAAGGCCATAACTTGAGATTGGTAAATCAAAATGACATGGGACCAAAGGAATTGGTTAGAGGACTCAAAGACCTTTCCAAAATGTCAAAGAACATGAGCAAAGCTTACAAATTGAGCAAGTTATGCCTTGTGGAAGTTGGGAAATTTTTGTATATTTTGAAAAGTCAACATTGCTTCAAATGTCCTAAAATTGCTAATGGGCCTCTTTTTCTTCCACAATTCATCATCCAAGGCATGTGCACGACCATTTTGCCCAAAGGGAAGTTTTTTATCATTTTTATTTATTTATTTGGATTTTTAATTATTAATAATTCATTTAATTAAAATAAATAGGTGAAAAATACTAAACCTAATGTTTTAAATCTTTTTGTGCATGGAATAGGCTTAAGATTTCGTGCACAATCAGATATAGAAAGAATCATGGCAATTGGATATGATTGGCATCAAAAGCATGTGAAAACGATTGGAAACATTATGCATGAAAATCAAATCTTCCATACATCAATGCATTGATTCTTTGGACCAAATTTCCAACCCTAATCGTTCACATATACATACTAATGCAAACCCTACTCATCAGAACGACCAAGCTGCGCCATACACCAAGAACAAAACTTGAGTTTTTGCCAAAAAATTGAAAATTGAAAACTAGGTTTTAGGGCGATTCAAGCCAAAATAATCATTCCATTAGCTTGCCAAGGTGACCAGGAGACTATTCCAATCAAGAACATCAACCCTAACGCCCAGAATCGGTATAGGGGTTCAAACTTTTTCACATTTTTTTCATTATCGTGTTTTAATATTCAAGCATATTCATTGCATTTTTTTCATGGATTCACACTAATTGGATGATTCTGAAACTAACCATGTGATTGAATTGAGTTTTTATGCATTGTATGAAGAATTGCCATGGACGATTATTAGGGTTTTTCAAGTTCTAATTTGGGCGTTTCCAAATACTGTAAAATTAGAGAATCTCAGTGCCATGTTTGGATTCAAGAAGCTTGGACGATCTGAATAGAACCCTCGCGCCTAATTTATACTCCAAGACGGCCTAATCGCTATTACTGGAAAATGCATATTTTGGGGGGGTTTAAAACCCCCGCTAACCCTTTTATATTTTCAGGAAAAACGCATTAAGGAAGAAGATGATGAAGTGTAAGGCGTTGGTTGGTCCATTTGAAATTTCGCGCGGAAACAGGCACTAACGATTGTTTTATATTATAATGTTTATTGTTTATATAATATACAAAGAGACAAAGTGGAGCAGTTGGCAAGGCATAGCGTTGGTAATCTCTAGGACCTGGGTTCGAGCCCCAGGTCCCCATCCCTTTCCAATATTATTTTTCTAATTGTCATCCTATGCAGTATCTCCCCTGAAGACCACCATGTAACTCACCATCCAGCCATGCCACACGCCTCATGATCTTAATCCAAAAGCCCAGATCTGATGGACACCGTATACGTTAGTCAATGGAGCTCCATGCTAGCCAAAAAGTCAGACAAGGCCATAGACAAATGGGCCTAAATTACTAAGCAAAACCTCCAATATTGGGGACAGACTCCCCAAGGTTTGCAATTTCTTTTATATTTTTTCATTTTTTATTTGATTCAATTATTTCTCTTTTTTAATTAATTCCTTTAATTTAATTTTTTTCATAAAAATATAAAAACAATATAAAATCAGAAAAAAGACAAAAATAAATATTTTTATTTAATGTTATTTTTTGTAAATAAATACCATTAATTGATTTTAGTTTTTAATTTAGGTTTAAATCTTAATATTTTCTTAATTAACTTAAAATTTGTAGAATTAGGGTTTTAATCAATTTTTATCCTTTTTCTTCTCTTTTCACTAATAATTAAATATTATTTATTTTTATAAATCAAATTGCATGTAAATAATTAATTTAATTTTAGGTTTAAATTTTAACCTGTTTTCTTAAATAAATAAAAGTTGTAGAATTAGGGTTAATTAGTTAATTTCATTTAATTCTCATTAAAAAACCATAAATACGAAAACCTCAAAAATAATTTCCTTTTTTTATTTTAATTTAATAAACTTAATCATATAATATAATTTAATTAAAAAGGGCCCAACGCCCTCGGTTCCAATTTTAATTCCTAGTCGCGCATTTTATTTTATTTCTTGTAATATTCATGTAACTCTCCCGAAGCCGTGTAAACCTAATTTCTCGCACTTTACTTTATTTCTTTACTTTCTGTCAAATCGGGTCCTGGATTAATTTTTGGCGATGTGGACCCGCGCCTTTGTAATAGTTTAGAACTTTTATCTTTCCGCACTCTTTTAACTATTAAATAAATGCATGCAAGAATGAATGACAAAAATAAAAACAAACGCATAGATCACTTTGACATGAACAAGACAAAAATAAACGAACATGACACACAAAACACACACCACCCCTAGGGTACGCCTCACTGTTGCCTTGCCTCGAAAGGTGATCGTCGAGTAGAGGATGTCTTAGTAAGTCCTCATGATCCGGGAACCTGGCATGAGGGTAGCTTCTAAGGTGTCTTCCTATTTCTCTGGTGATCACCATGTCCCGAACCTCGAATTGACCCGAATACCTCCAACGGTGGTGCTACCTACCTCTCAATGGTGGGAGGGCACTACTTTAAAGGACATCTACACAGACGAATTCCTTAGGGTAGGTAGACGACTCTAGATACTTGCTCTAACTTCAAAACAAATCAAAAATACTTTTCACACCGACACCTTTTCAAAAAGCTTTCGAAAGCAATTTTTCAAACACTCTTGAGGACCGATACAAGAGTCGAACTGGAATTTTCAAAGAAACTTTTTAAACCCACTGTTGAAAAGCAAACAAACCATTTTTGAAAACACAATGAGCAAGTACGTAAGAGCCCATGGATAACCATGGATAGAAAGGGTGCTAACACCTTCCCTTTCTATAATCTACCTCCCGAACCGAGAGCAATCTCTATAAGGAATTTTTCTGTGCTTTTGTCCTTTCCATTTGGAGAAAATAAAAAGACGGTGGCGACTCTTGCTTCCGCGACATTTCGCGAACCAGCGTTAAACAGTCAATTCCAGATCCACCGATCACAGAACTGGCGACTCTGCTGGGGACTTAAACTTAAAGTGAGGTGTACCTTAGGGTTAGTTCATAACTGTGTTTTCAATTGTATTGACTTGTCTGCTTTAAATTTGTGGGTTGCATGGGAGTTACATAGATCCTAACCCGGATCTGGGGATACCCTGTTTAGGTAGCATAAGCTGTGAGGGACATGTCCGGCGTAGACCGACACGGGTGAAACAGTGGCTACGTTGGTGTGGCACCTTGGTCTGTACCGATATCCCTTGTGTTGCAACGAGGAGAATATGGGTCTTCTGAGGAGTCATTAAGCACCAACAACCTTAGAACCTTAATTGACACAACTTGGCCATTAGAACAGTAGCAGTATGCTACGCCCATTGAGGATAAACTCTCATGATGGTTCTGGCCGCAAGAAAAGATTGCGATGCTGGAGTTATGACGGATTGAGGTTAGTCAATGATATTGGGATCCTCTAAGAACCCGGTTACTTTGATAGGACAAGTATGAACCAACAAACTGAAAGAGGGTAGTACCTAGACCTCATGCTGGCCTAAACTTTAGGGGCTTGCCTTGTGTGACTTGTGTGCCTTACCATGTTTGCCTTTGTATCTATTTGTGGTGTGCTTTATCATAACATCATAACATCATGAGCATTGCATGCATCCTACATAAGGACTGACCATTTCAAAGACAAGAGGGTTTCACCTTTGCTCTGTTTTGTAGGACATCATGATGCCTGTGTGAAGGAATACTATCCGGTTCAACTTTGTTCATTCACCTGAGTTGCTTGAAGAGTTGGTTAGCAGAATTCCAAATACCACTTCCTTCATTCAGAGGCATGGTTCTCTTCTCAGTTTAGTCACTGCAAAGCGGGATCAACAGTTGATGAGTGTTCTGACCCAGTTCTATGACCCTCTGTACCAGTGCTTCACCTTTCAAGACTTCCAGCTGGTCCCTACCCTGGAAGAGTTCTCTGACTTGCTTGGTATCCCTATCTTGGATCAGACTCCCTTTGCTGGTTGGGAAAAGACCCTCAGGCTTGAGGATGTTGCTGCAGCTTTTCCCTTGACACGTCAAGAGGTAATGGACAACTGGGTAACTAGAAGCGGAGTTAAGGGTTTCTTGGCCAAGTTTTTGATCGGTAAAGCTAACAGTTTCTGGAATGACCTGGACTTTAGGGCATATGAAGACATCCTAGCTCTCTTAATCTATGGGCTAGTCTTGTTTCCTAATCCTGACAACTTCATCAATGTCACTGCCATAAGGATCTTTATGTCTCAGAATCCTGTGCCCACCCTCTTGGGTGACATCTTGCAACAACTTCATGCTCGTACTACCCGAAGACGAGGAACTCTATGGTGTTGTATCCCTTTGTTGGTGAGGTGGTTTATTTCGCACCTCCCTAAGTTCGTACTGAAGAACCAAGAAGGAAGAGGTTGGGCTCATAGGTTAATGTCTCTCACTGATAAAGACATCATTTGGACTTGCAGAGGTTTGGATGAGATAGCTATTATTGATCGATGCGGGGAATACCCTAATGTTCCTCTGATTGGTACCCAAGGAGGAATCTCTTACAATCCATGTCTAGCGCTCCGTCAGTTTGGAAGAGCCAGAAGAGCAGGGCCCCATGAGATGTTGGTGCCTCACATCAGTTTTGAGTTTCAGGTGGATAGTGACGAGCTGCGTCGTAGGTTCATCAAGGCTTGGGACAAAGTTCATAAAGCTGACCCACAAGAGTTGGGGCCAAAGACTTCTTTACCTATGGAAGCCTACTACAAATGGGTTCGCATCCGTGCGCAGAAGTTAGGTATGCCATACGAAGCCGTCAGACCTATCATTCTTGAGTCCCCTGACAAAGATGGTGTTCCTCCAACTGTCCTTCCTCCTCAGGTACCTACTGATTATGAGACATTAAAGAGATCTTGGTCGCAACTGCGAGAAGAACGGGATTCTTACCGGGAAAAGTTCAATGAGCAGGAGTTGAAGATCCAGAAGCTGACAAAGCAGTTGGAGAATGAGCGAGCTCTGAATGACTACATCCGTACTGAGAAGAGGAGACCATGGGATCAATAAGGAGCTCTGGATGTTCTTTTACAGTTTTATTTCCCTTTTCAGTATTTCCCTTTCATGTAAACGCCTAAAGGCAACCTGTTGAATTATTTAAGTTTCAAAGTTGAATCTAATGAAGTGTGTTCCTTTTTGTTTACAAAGTTGATTCCCGATTGTCTTTGAAAACATAAATCATACGCATTCCATTCATCATGTGCATAGCAGGTTTTTCTTCTTTTCAGGTTGCTTACCGTTCTTCGCTGTTTATTTCAGCATCATGAATCCTGACTCATCATCAACTGAGATGTCCATCAAGGCTCTTCAGGCGCAGAATGCGCAATTTCAAGAATTAATCATGGGTTTGGCTCAGGGCCAAGAAGAGCTGAAGGCTCTGCTCCTGAAGAAAGAAAAGAAGAAGAAGAGAAGGACTGTTCTTTTCAACTCGGGCCGAAGGTTTGGCAACACTCTGCAGAATGAAGAGGCTGGTTCTTCCATAGGCAAGGGTACTCCAAAAGAGGGAAAAGGTCCAAGTCCGGTAGTCTCCGACAACGAGACTGATTTTGATGAAGAGCAATATCCTCCGGCTGAAGACCGTTACAAGCAGTTGGAAGACAGGTTGAATGCTATGGAGATCCAACAAGTGCCTGCGCTGGATTTTGGAGATTTGGGTTTGTCTACTGGTGTGATCATTCCTCATAAGTTCAAAGCACCATCTTTCACCAAATATGACGGGGCGTCTTGTCCCAAGCTACATCTCAGATCCTACGTGTGGAAGATTCAACCGTACTCAGTGGACAAGAATTTGTGGATCCACTTCTTCCAGGAGAGTCTTTCAGGGACTCATCTCGAATGGTTCTATCAGCTAGATGGGACCAAGGTTCGTAACTGGGAGGAGTTGGCTACTGCTTTCTATAAGCATTATCAATATAATGCCGACCTTGCCCCTACGCGTACCCAACTCCAGGGTATGTCGTTAGGTTCAAGTGAAGGTTTTAAAGAGTACGCTCAGAAGTGGAGAGATCTGGCTGGCAGGGTGCAGCCTCCATTGACTGATCGGGAGTTGGTAGACATGTTCTTGGGGACCCTATCTGGGCCATTTTTCAACCATCTTATCGGTAACTCATCTGCAGGGTTTACTGATCTTATTCTGACTGGAGAGAGAATTGAGGCTGGGTTGAAGTCTGGTAAGATTCTGAAGGGTGCATCTACAAGTTCAGAGAAGAAACCCTTCAAGAAGGAGGCTAGTGCTGTATATGGATCCCAGAGACAAGAGAAATCTGAGCGCCGCTAATCTGTCAGTGCGGTAATGATTGCTAAGCCTGCTGCCGCTCTTCGGCAAACCAATCCTCAAAAGGCTGAAAGACCCCGGAGAGAGTTTACCCGTTTGAGCAGGACGCTATCGCAGATTTTGCCGCAGTTGCTGTCCACCAATCTAGTGACTGTCAGAGAGGCCCCTAAAGTTGTGAACACTGCTTCCCCGAAATACAATCCAAATGCCCGCTGTGCTTACCATTCTGATAGCCCGGGGCATTCCACTGATGACTGTTGGGCCTTAAGGAACAAGCTACAGGACCTTATTGACGCCAAGGAGGTATAATTTGAGGCATCTGAGAAGCCTAATGTAGTGACAGCTCCCCTGCCTGCTCATGGAGTGAATGCTATTGGGGACGAAGATGAAGTGGATGAAGCTGAGTTTGATAGCTGGATTTACCCGGCAACCGACAGTGGACCTAGCAATTGGAGTGCAAAGGACAATCTACCTGTTTCTCTTGTTACTGAGTAATGAATTCCTATGTTTTGTTATTTGTAATAAACAATTAAAACTCTATGGCCCGGTGTCTTACCCGAGGCACCGTGGCTTTATTTGTGAGGGCATATAAATTGTCATTTCATATATCATGAATAAAGATCTTGGACGTTTTCTCGCATTTCAAATATTATGCTCCTTTTCTTTCCTTCCTTTATATATTTCAAAACAGCTGTATTTACACACACTCACTCATACAGGTTTCAATCCACTCTGGATCTCACTGGTAACGACTCTGCTACTGCCAGTTATGACTTCGAAAATCCGATCAACTTAGCCGAAGACGAAGGTGAAGATGATTGCGAAGTTCCTGGCGAGCTTGCAAGACTGTTACTTCAGGAAGAGAGGGCAATTCAACCGCACGAAGAGCTAGTGGAGATAATAAATCTGGGTACTGATACAGACAGGAAGGAGGTAAAGATTAGGGCCAACCTAGAGCTCAGCGTGAAGCAACGGTTGACTCAGATGCTACATGATTATATGGAGATCTTTGCCTGGTCCTACGAAGACATGCCCGGGTTGGATACCGATATTGTGGTCCATCACTTGCCTACTAAGGAAGACTGCCCTCCGGTTAAGCAAAAGGTCCGTCGTATGCATCCAGAGATGTCTGAGAAGATTAAAGCCGAGGTTATGAAACAGTTTGATGCCGGGTTTCTCGCAGTGACTTCTTACCCTCAGTGGGTTGCTAATGTGGTGCCGGTACCAAAGAAGGACGGTAAGGTCAGAATGTGTGTTGACTACAGGGATCTGAACAGGGCCAGCCCCAAAGATGACTTCCCCTACCTCACATTGATGTCCTTGTTGACAATACAGCTCAGCATAAGGTGTTCTCTTTCATGGATGGTTTTTCAGGTTACAATCAGATCAAGATGGCTCCTAAAGACATGGAAAAAACTACCTTCGTTACTCAGTGGGGCACCTTCTGCTACAAGGTCATGCCTTTTGGACTGAAAAATGTTGGGGCAACCTACCAACGTGCCATGGTTGCTTTATTTCATGATATGATCCATCATGAGATAGAATTGTATATTGACGACATGATCGCAAGGTCCCAGACTGAGGAAGAGCACCTAGATCATCTGCAGAAGTTGTTTGACCGATTGAAACTGTACAAGCTGAGGTTGAACCTGAACAAGTGCACCTTCGGGGTAAGATCTGGAAAGTTGCTAGGCTTCGTCGTAAGTGATAAGGGTATTCAAGTGGACCCTACCAAAGTTAAAGCTATTCAAGAGATGCCAGTTCCTAAGACAGAGAAGGAAGTCAGAGGCTTTTTAGGACGCCTGAATTATATTGCTCGATTCATCTCGCACCTAACTGCTACTTGTGAACCAATCTTCAAGCTGCTGAGGAAAGATCAGGTAGTACGTTGGAATGATGAATGTCAGGCTGCTTTTGACAGAATTAAGGAGTATCTCCAGGAACCACCCATCCTTATGCCACCAGTTGAAGGGAGACATCTGATACTATACCTGACAGTACTCGACAACTCAATGGGGTGTGTGCTGGGGCAGCATGACGAGTCTGGCCGAAAAGAGCATGCCATTTATTACCTTAGCAAAAAGTGTACCGACTGTGAGACCCGATACTCACTGCTCGAGAAAACTTGTTGCGCTTTGGTATGGGCTGCTCGTCGGCTGAGACAGCATATGCTGACTCACACTACCTTGTTGATCTCAAAGATGGATCCTATAAAGTACATATTTGAAAAGCCTGCTCTGTCTGGGAGAATAGCAAGATGGCAAATGATCTTGACAGAATACGACATTCAATACTCAACCCAGAAAGCCATCAAAGGAAGTGTATTGGCAGACCACTTGGCACATCAGGCCGTAGACGACTATCAGTCAATGAACTTCGAGTTCCCAGACGAGAGCATCATGATTGTGACTGATTGTGAAGTACCTGGACCGGATGAAGGACCTGAGGAAGGATCCCGATGGTCTATGCACTTTGACGGAGCCTCCAATGCTTTGGGTAACGGTATCGGCGCTGTAATCATATCCCCTCAAGGAACTCATACTCCACTCACTGCCCGGCTATGTTTCAACTGTACCAACAACATGGCAGAGTATGAGGCATGCATCATGGGTCTTCAAGCTGCGATCGATCTAAGGATCAAGTTTCTGAGTGTCTTCGGAGATTCCGCTCTCGTGATCAATCAGATCAAAGGAGAGTGGGATACGGAACATCCGAATCTTATTCCTTACAGAGAATGTGTGTTGACCTTGATCCCCCACTTCACAGAGATAACCTTTGAACACTTTCCGAGAGAAGAGAATCAGTTGGCGGACGCGTTAGCTACAATGTCTTCTATGTTCAAGGTCAAATGGGATAATGAGGCTCCCCGGATCATCATCTGGAAACTGGACGAACCGGCATACTGTTGTGATCTCGAGACTGAGTTGGTAACTGAGAAGCCTTGGTACCATGAGGTGAAGAGATATCTGGAAGCTCGGGAGTACCCTGAAGGTGCGTCTGTCAATGATAAAAAGTTTCTGAGAAGGTTTGCAGCAAAATTCTTCCTTAGCAACGGCATCCTGTACAAGCGAAACCATGATTCGACCTTACTGCGTTGTGTGGACAAGACAGAAGCAGAAAGGATTATGGAAGAGCTACATGAAGGGACCTTCGGTACACATTCCAGTGGACACACTATGGCGAAGAAGATCCTTTGGGCAGGGTATTTCTGGTCCACGATGGAAGCTGACTGCTACCAACATTCTCGGACATGCCATAAATTCCAGATTTATGCAGACAAGGTGCATGTTCCTCCAGTTCCTCTGAATGTTTTGACTGCGCCTTGGCCGTTTGCAATGTGGGGCATAGACATGATCGGTGAGATTAAACCTACGGCATCTAACGGGCATCGCTTCATTCTGGTATCCATTGACTATTTCACTAAGTGGGTTGAGGCAACTTCCTATGCTACGGTAACCAAGACTGTTGTGGCACGGTTCATTCGGCATAACCTGATCTGTCGGTACGGCGTCCCTGAGAGAATTATTACAGACAACGGTACCAATCTTAATAACAAGATGATCACTGAGCTCTGCGAGCAGTTTAAGATACAGCACCACAACTCTTCTCCTTACAGACCGAAGATGAATGGGGCTGTAGAAGCAGCAAATAAAAATATCAAGAAAATTGTGCAGAAGATGACAGTGACTTACAAAGATTGGCACGAGATGTTACCGTTCGCTCTACATGGGTACCGTACCTCAGCCAGGACGTCAACCGGGGCAACTCCTTTCTCCTTGGTCTACGGTATGGAGGCAGTCTTACCGATCGAAGTGCAAATACCCTCTCTCCGGATAATGAAGGATGCAAATCTGAACGAAGATGATTGGATCCAGACACGACTTGATCAGTTAAACCTTATTGATGAAAAGAGACTTGCTGCTATCTGTCATGGTCAGACGTATCAGAAACGAATGATCAGGGCATTTAACAAAAAGGTCAGACCACAGGAATATCAAGTTGGGGATCTGGTAATCAAGTGAATCATCCTTCCTCAGAGTGATCCAAGGGGCAAATGGACCCCTACGTATGAAGGGCCATTTGTGGTTAAGCATGTGTTCTCAGGAGGAGCCATGATTCTAACCAACATGGATGGTGACGACCTTCCTCACCCCGCCAATGCAGACATAGTAAAAAGATACTACGCATGAAAAAGACCCGCTAGGCTGACATGCCTAGGCAAAAATTAGGGCTTCCCGGCGAACCAAAAGGGTTCGGGCAAAATGAAGGGATGAAATAAAAAAAAATCCGTACACCCGGCAAGTCGAAAACCTGAAAAGGCGGCTTGGGCAAAAATGGGTATCCCGGTGGACTGAAAACCCGAAAGGGCGGTCCAGGCAAAAGTTAGGGATAAAGCGTAATACTATGTCTCATTGGATCACTCTGCATCCAGAATCCGGTATCAACCTCAAGTTCAGACGGCATCGATCAGTCAGCTTCATCTTCAACCAAGGTCATCAAGTGATGAGACGCTCGGAGATATAAAGGCAGTAGCAGAGTTGAAACCCAGTGGGATCATTCATTTCACACAGATGTTTTATTTTCTTTTGTACAAATTGTATAAACTCTTTGTTCGGCGGCGTTCTCTTACTAGGATGTCAGCCTCTTGTACATAAAACGCCTATTTACAGGCCATTCAAAAATCAATACAAATATACGTTTCAGTTAAAAGTGCCAATTGTTTTTCCTTTTTCTGTTTTGTTTTGCGAAGAACGTCCAAGTTTCAATTTGTGATATATGCATTGACAATAATTTTCTAACTCGTGAATATTTGCATACGAAACAAAGGATTAATTACAAGTAACATTAGAAACAGGGGCAATAAAGAGTTGTCTAAGTAATCTAATTGTTCTATCCACTAAGGTACCAAGGTAGGTTCAGCTAAAGAACAACCAGTACATCCCAATTCCCCAGAGAGTGAGCCAGCGAGTCAGTACACTCTCCTTAAGCAAAGCTACTATCAAACCTTAAGGAAGTTGGGTATCCTCCCGCAAATCTCAACATTCCCCAGCAATATATATGCATTCCTAACAAGCATCCCCGGCAATCTTGGTCTAAAGATTGTTCCCCGGCGGTATACCAAACATTCAGTGGAGTTACTTCCAATACAATTCAAAACTTCCCCAGGAGAATCCAATCCAGTCTCCCCAGGAAAGTTGGAATCCATCTCCCCAAGCAGTAAGCTTATCCCCATTAGATTCTGGAAGCTTATCCGCGCAGATCACGAACGCGTCCCTCAGCTTTATTCAAAAGAGTTATTTCCCTACCAGGGTATAACTGGGTTATCCTCAGCCAAAAGCCACGGAAAGATCGTCCTCGACGAAGTCTTCTTATCCCCAGCGAAGTTTATCAACACTTCCAACACAACAATGGTATCCCCAGTAAGTTATCTTCATCAAACTCAGCAAAGTATCTCTCTCCCCACAGAGTATGGTTCCCCAGCAAGATCGCTAGAGTACTTTTCTCCTCGCAGAATATTTCATTCGCCAAGTTTATTCCCCAACGGAGTTATCTTCTCCTACCGGTATTCTTGCAACTATCATCCCCAGCGGAAGCGAAGATCTATTCTCCAACATCAGCCCAGGAGTGACTTCCCGGCACCCATCAAGGATCTATTTTCCTAGACGAAAAGATACATTCATAAACATCAAATACATCATTATAGCATGCATATACGCATCATATCTTACAAATCTCATTTATGTTGAGAACATCATTGCTTGATTCATATCATACAATGCATATGACTGACTTTTACCTTTCAGGAAGAATTCAGTTAAGTTCCCAGCTATATTCAAGACCTAGACCGGTTCAGTTAAGTCGACCCAAAGATTTTACTGTTTCTTATCCAGTCAAAGGCCTTCTCTGGTTCAGTCAGATCGACCCTAAGATCTCCCTGTTTCTTATCCAGTTGAAGACATTTCAAGACCTAGACCGGTTCAGTTAATCGACCCTAAGATCTTTCTGTTTCTTATCCAGTCCAAGGCCTTCTCTGGTTCAGTCAGATCGACCCTAAGATCTCCCTGTTTCTTATCCAGTTGAAGACATTTCAAGACCTAAACCGGTTCAGTTAATCGACCCTAAGATTTTCTGTTTCTTATCCAGTCAAAGGCCTTCTCTAGTCCAGTTAAATCGACCCCAAACAGATTTTCTGATAAAGACTCAGTAGAAGATATCCAAGATTCTCTCAATTATTACTGTTGAGGTTGTAGTCGCCTGTGGTTCTCTCCCCGATACTGCGGAGGTAGTAATCGCCCCAAGTTTCTCTCAGCGTTACTGTTGAAGTAGAAGTTATCCAAGATTCTCTCAATGATTGTTGTTGAGGTTGTAGTCGCCTATGGTTCTCTCCCCGATACTGCGGAGGTAGTAATCATCCCCAGATTCGCTCAGCGTTACTGTTGAAGTTGAAGTCGTCCCAGATTCTCTCAATGATTGCTGTTGAGGTTGAAGTCGCCTATGGTTCTCTCCCCGATACTGCGGAGGTAGTAATCGTCCCCAGATTCTCTCAATGATTGCTGTTGAGGTTGAAGTCGCCCAAGATTCTCTCAATGATTACTGTTGAGGTTGAAGTCGCCTAAGGTTCTCTCACCGTTCCTGTTGAGATAGTAACCGTCCCTGGTTCATTCATCACCTTTTGAAGATCCAGATCCAGCTCCTGTAACCAGTCAGGACACATCTATACAAAGAATCTGAAGACCAGCTCCTGTAACGGGTCAGGTAATCCTTTTCTTTTGCAGGTACGCAAACTCTCACTAAGGAATCTCTTACGCGATCAACATCCAGATGGCATCTATAAGCCCATCCACCTATCCATCACTTCTTAGAATGGAATATTTAAGCCCATCATCCTATCCATCAATCTCCAAATGGTATCTATAAGCCCATTCCCCATATCACACTACTATGTGAGCGCAAATTTCTGGGCACTCTAGTGTTCAATCATCTTCCACCTTCGGATTACGAAAGGCACGTCAGCCAATCTGCATCCTCAGGTCTAAGAAGATTGAACAGGGGCAATTGTTGTACCCCAAAATTTTCCCTCCCATATTCTTCAAAATTTGCCAAGACAATGCTTCAAAACCTCCCCAAGGGTTGCACAGTTCAAGGGCCTCCTAAACAGTCAAAATTAGGGTTTTGGTTCTGACAAAGAAAATGAAGTTTCCAAGGGTCAAATCAAGTCCCACATGCCTACAAATATGTTCAAGCATCTTTATGCCAAGTTTCAAGACTTACAGCACAAGATTGCACAGTCAAAAACCCTAATTGCACTACAGTCAACTATAGGGGCAAAATGGTCATTTGACAGTCAAAAGTTCAAATTTTTGGTCAACATCTCATTTTGAAGCCACAAACATCATTTGATCAATGCTTGATCATGATTCTCAAAGCTTGGCTCAAAAAACATCAAGATGCAAAAGTTTCCATATTTGGACAGTTGAAAAAGTCAACTGTAACTTGACCAAGGCATAACTTCCACATGGATTATCAGAAAAATTCCATCCAAAGCTCATTTTGAAGAGAAAGACATTTCCTACAACTCCTCTTCACACTTCAAGTCCAAGAAATGCTCTCACAAAAAGTTATCAATTTCAACATTATAGGTCATTTTCCAAAGTCAACAAAAAGAGACTTTAAGTCAAAGGCCATAACTTGATATTGGTAAACCAAAATTACATGGGACCAAAGGCATTGGTTAGAGGACTCAAATACCTTTCCAAAATGTCCAAGGACATGAGCAAAGCATAAAAATTGAGCAAGTTATGCCTTGTGGAAGTTGGGAAATTTTTGGATATTTTGAAAAGTCAACATTGCTTCAAATGTCCTAAAATTGCTAATGGGCCTCTTTTTCTTCCACAATTCATCATCCAAGGCATGTGCACGACCATTTGGCCCAAAGGGAAGTTTTTTATCATTTTTATTTATTTATTTGGATTTTTAATTATTAATAATTCATTTAATTAAAATAAATAGGTGAAAAATACTAAACCTAATGTTTTAAATCTTTTTGTGCATGGAATAGGCTTAAGATTTCGTGCACAATCAGATATAGAAAGAATCATGGCAATTGGATATGATTGGCATCAAAAGCATGAGAAAAAGATTGGAAACATTATGCATGAAAATCAAATCTTCCATACATCAATGCATTGATTCTTTGGACCAAATTTCCAACCCTAATCGTTCACATATACATACTAATGCAAACCCTACTCCTCAGAACGACCAAGCTGCGCCATACACCAAGAACAAAACTTGAGTTTTTGCCAAAAAATTGAAAACTGAAAACTAGGTTTTAGGGCGATTCAAGCCAAAATAATCATTCCATTAGCTTGCCAAGGTGACCAGAAGACTATTCCGATCAAGAACATCAACCCTAACGCCCAGAATCGGTATAGGGGATTCAAACTTTTTCACATTTTTTTCATAATCGTGTTTTAATATTCAAGCATATTCATTGCATTTTTTTCATGGATTCACACTAATTGGATGATTCTGAAACTAACCATGTGATTGAATTGAGTTTTTATGCATTGTATGAAGAATTGCCATGGACGATTATTAGGGTTTTTCAAGTTCTAATTTGGGCGTTTCCAAATACTATAAAATTAGAGAATCTCAGTGCCATGTTTGGATTCAAGAAGCTTGGACGATCTGAATAGAACCCTCGCGCCTAATTTATACTCCAAGACGGCCTAATCGCTATTACTGGAAAACGCATATTTTGGGGGGGTTTAAAACCCCCGCTAACCCTTTTATATTTTCAGGAAAAACGCATTAAGGAAGAAGATGATGAAGTGTAAGGCGTTGGTTGGTCCATTTGAAATTTCGCGCGGAAACAGGCACTAACGATTGTTTTATATTATAATGTTTATTGTTTATATAATATACAAAGAGACAAAGTGGAGCAGTTGGCAAGGCATAGCGTTGGTAATCTCTAGGACCTGGGTTCGAGCCCCAGGTCCCCATCCCTTTCCAATATTATTTTTCTAATTGTCATCCTATGCAGTATCTCCCCTGAAGACCACCATGTAACTCACCATCCAGCCATGCCACACGCCTCATGATCTTAATCCAAAAGCCCAGATCTGATGGACACCGTATACGTTAGTCAATGGAGCTCCATGCTAGGCAAAAAGTCAGACAAGGCCATAGACAAATGGGCCTAAATTACTAAGCAAAACCTCCAATATTGGGGACAGACCCCCCAAGGTTTGCAATTTCTTTTATATTTTTTCATTTTTTATTTGATTCAATTATTTCTCTTTTTTAATTAATTCCTTTAATTTAATTATTTTCATAAAAATATAAAAACAATATAAAATCAGAAAAAAGACAAAAATAAATATTTTTATTTAATGTTATTTTTTGTAAATAAATACCATTAATTGATTTTAGTTTTTAATTTAGGTTTAAATCTTAATATTTTCTTAATTAACTTAAAATTTGTAGAATTAGGGTTTTAATCAATTTTTATCCTTTTTCTTCTCTTTTCACTAATAATTAAATGTTATTTATTTTTATAAATCAAATTGCATGTAAATAATTAATTTAATTTTAGGTTTAAATTTTAACCTGTTTTCTTAAATAAATAAAAGTTGTAGAATTAGGGTTAATTAGTTAATTTCATTTAATTCTCATTAAAAAACCATAAATACGAAAACCTCAAAAATAATTTCCTTTTTTATTTTAATTTAATTAACTTAATCATATAATATAATTTAATTAAAAAGGGCCCAACGCCCTCGGTTCCAATTTTAATTCCTAGTCGCGCATTTTATTTTATTTCTTGTAATATTCATGTAACTCTCCCGAAGCCGTGTAAACCTAGTTTCTCGCACTTTACTTTATTTCTTTACTTTCTGTCAAATCGGGTCCTGGATTAATTTTTGGCGATGTGGACCCGCTCCTTTGTAATAGTTTAGAACTTTTATCTTTCCGCACTCTTTTAACTGTTAAATAAATGCATGCAAGAATGAATGACAAAAATAAAAACAAACGCATAGATCACTTTGACATGAAAAAGACAAAAATAAATGAACATGACACACAAATCACACACCACCCCTAGGGTACGCCTCACTGTTGCCTTGCCTCGAAAGGTGATCGTCGAGTAGAGGATGTCTTAGTAAGTCCTCATGATCCGGGGACCTGGCATGAGGGTAGCTTCTAAGGTGTCTTCCTATTGCTCTGGTGATCACCATGTTCCGAACCTCGAATTGACCCGAATACCTCCAACGGTGGTGCTACCTACCTCTCAATGGTGGGAGGGCACTACTTTAAAGGACATCTACACAGACGAATTCCTTAGGGTAGGTAGACGACTCTAGATACTTGCTCTAACTTCAAAACAAATCAAAAATACTTTTCACACCGACACCTTTTCAAAAAGCTTTCGAAAGCAATTTTTCAAACACTCTTGAGGACCGATACAAGAGTCGAACTGGAATTTTCAAAGAAACTTTTTAAACCCACAGTTGAAAAGCAAACAAACCATTTTTGAAAACACAATGAGCAAGTACCTAAGAGCCCATGGATAACCATGGATAGAAAGGGTGCTAACACCTTCCCTTTCTATAATCTACCTCCCGAACCGAGAGCAATCTCTATAAGGAATTTTTCTGTGCTTTTGTCCTTTCCATTTGGAGAAAATAAAAAGACGGTGGCGACTCTTGCTTCCGCGACATTTTGCGAACCAGCGTTAAACAGTCAGTTCGAGATCCACCGATCACACTAAGGATAGTAACCAAATAGTCCAAGTACCATTAAATATTTTTTAGGGTTTATGTTGATTATTAAGTATCTTAAGAAAGGAAAAGAAAAGCTCAAGTGAGCAAAGTAAAAATGGCAAGAAAATAAATGCTCAAATGAGCAAAGATGAAAATGGCATGAAATATAAATGCTAAAAGTAAATATTACACAAAGCATAAAAAAGAATAAAAGCATAAGATAAGATAAGTCAATAATTAGTGGTTAGTTGGATGACCATCTTGAAACTTGCATTTGGAACTCATTAGAGGATTGGTAGAACCAAAGCCTCCACACAACAAGTTGCATTTGCTTTTTGTCATGTATATCATCCATTTGGAATTCTCATAAGTACCATTTAATGATCAATGATGTTTAAGTGATCCGCGTTGACCACAGGTGTTATAGATCCATTAGAGGATTGGTAGAACCAAAGCCTCCACACAATGAATCTCAAGGTTATTGGATCAAAGAGATCAAATAAACATACTTGGGCTTGCAATCATAAGTTTGGGCCACAAATGATCATTTATTCGAATCAGGACAAAATTTAGCGCTATGTTAAGCAATCGTAAGTGGACTTATATAGAAGTCGCACCTATTTTGAGGCCGGTCAATAGCAATTTATGCACCATTTTTTTTGAGACATGATATAGAGATCATGCTCCAATAACACCTAGTGCAATAAGAAAGGGATGAGATAAAGAGGGGATGGGTGTGATACGATGGCCAGAACCAGGACGTGTTTCCCTATTTCATTAAGGAATTTGCTGATTTGTGTTTTGCGTTTGTGTTCGCAAAATGTCGCGGTAAGCAAGAGTCACCACTGACTTTTATTTTATCCAATAAGGAAAGGAAAAAAGCACAGAAAAATTCCTTTTTCGAGATATTTCTAAGTACGGGGGGTAGATTATAGAAAGGGAAGGTATTAGCACCCTTTCTATCTATGGTTTTCCATGGGCTCTTAGGTACTTGCTCATCATTTTCAAAATTGTTTTCTTTGTGTTTGTGGGTTTTGAAAAGTTTTTGTCTTAACTTCGATTTAACTCTTGCTTCTGTCTTCAAAAGTGTAATGAAGTGTTTTTGAAAACTTTAATTATAAAGGAGTGTAAGTGTAAAAAATTTGTTTTGGATTGAGCAAGTACTTAAGAACTAATCTACCTACTCGAAAAAAAGAATCGTTCTATGCTTGCTTCCTTTAGACAATGCTATCCAACTATTAGTGAGTAGGTAGCATCGTCATTGGAGTTTTGAGGGTCAATTCGAAAGGGACGTACGGTCACTAAAGCAATGTTAGGACATCTTAGTAGTAACCCTAATGTCCTAGATCATTTATCCGAAGCAACAATATCCGAGGCAACCTTTCCGAGGCAAATTTGATCTTTGGACAGAAGGACGACCACTAAAACATCCTATACTCAATGACCGTTTACCGAAGGCAATCAAGTGGGAGTGTATCCTAGGAGTGCGCATGTGTGAGTGATTCAATTTCAGATTATTTTATCTTTGCACATTTAGGGTGATCTAACTGTTTTAAATTTAGTCATACATTCTTATCATGCAAACCCTAATTATTCATACATCTAACAGTTAATAATTTGCGGAATTTAAAATGCGGAAATTAAACTACGCTATTACAAGGCTTCGGGTATTTACATAGCCAAAAACAAACCCTTTGAAATTAAAGCGATAAATGTAAATAAACGTTCTAATTAAACTATTACAAACTGTGAGCAGATACAATAATTGGGTAAAGAATAATAAAGCGTGCGATGAAAATTAGATCGACTAGGAATTAGGGTTTTGACCCTTCTAACCTAATTAAAAGAAAAGTTATTTTTTTGTTATTTTTAATAAAAGAAATATGTTTTATAAATTAAATATGAAAATTAATTAGTTAATTAAATTAATTAGTAAAAATAATTACAAGACCTATTTTTGGTTTTTTTGGTTATTTTAGGAGAAAATAAAATACAATTAAGTTAGTAATAAAAACCTATTTATTCTAATTAATTTTAATTATTTGCAAAAAGAATTAAAATTGTCTAAATTAATAAACCTAATTAAATTAATTAATTTATTTTTAATAAAAATAAGATCTAAACCTAATTTGTGAAAAATAATATTTTTGTGATTTTTTTGATAAAAAGAAAATAATTTTTGGTTAGTAATTAAATTAAATAAGATAATTAAATGAAATATAAAAAAAAAAGGATAAGAGATGGGCCTGAAAAATGGGGTGTGAAAAGCAATTTCCTAGGCCCAATTGAGTGAAATCCGTTTGACTTTTGGAATCCAGTGTGGCACGCTGACTTTGGCTCATGATGCACCTTCAGTGGTGGCCATTAGATTTAGCCATCTGACACTTGGCTGGCTAGATTGGGAGGATGTACGATAGTCATTTGCTTCATGCACGTACTGAATCGCCTGCAAGAAAATATGAAAATAACAAGTGCTGGAGGCAGGGGTTGAACCCCTGACCTCCAGCCTTCAAATGCCTTAAAGCGTGCCTGGCTACCACTGGGCTATTTTGTATTTGTTGTACATTAATGAAATAATAACAATAATATGTAAAATAAAAAAACTAGTGGAAAATAATAAAAAATGCGCGCCATCGTCTCCCTCCTTGCACAGTCGCTAAAGGTTTGATAACCTATACCTACAGACAAATGTCTGTTCCTACAGACCTGTGTGTTCTCAAAATCTTCCATGGGCCATGGAAATAACATCTAATGCCATGGTTGGACTCGTCTTGTCCTCCTGAAAACGATGGTACCATTTACGAAGGCTAATTTTCCCTGCATAAAAAAACCTAAAACAAACTCCAAAACCCTAACAATGGCAGGTTATAATCCAGTCCATGAAAACGCAATTGGGTATTATAGAAAGCTTGCAAACATGATGGTGATCAAGAATGTACAATTATTTTACGCTATAAGTGCAAGAATAATGCTAATCGAATTCAATAATATAACAATACCGTGACGGACTTACAGTGTGTTGTAGGGCTTGAAAACGCTTGCTTTCGATTTCTTTAGCTTGCTGATACTCCCAGGAACCGATTGGGATAAGCAAAGAGTCTTGAGGATGCCTCTAAGTGCCAATTCGATCTTCACTTTTTCTTGATTTTTTTAGATTTTGTTCTGCCTCTTGCGCCTGTTTCCAACCTGTTTTTAGGTCTGCCTCGCCTCCTTATGTACCAAGGACTGAATTAGGGTTGATAACTGCATCCAATCTTCCTCCATCAATGGTTTTTGATTTGATTTGATTCATCTTTAAGATCTTTCCAAACATGGCCTAAATCCAATCTTTTTGTGCACACATGCCTTTACACGATTTTGAATGCTTGCTATCTGTAATTTAAGACCTGAAACAATCACCAAATCTTTTGTTTTCAACATTTTTGATTTTATATGATTTGTTTTGATTTAAATTGAATTAATTTAAATAAAAATCAAAATAAATAATAAAAATAAGATATGGACAAGTGGAAAAGGCTGGAGCTCGTGGGCTATGTTGCCAACTCAAAACAAGTGAAAAATATTGGGCCCATTTGGCAAAATTTGAAGTTTTAGGGATAGTTGACTTTTGGCAATTTTGCAAAAAAGGTCAACTTCACCAATGCATAACTTCCTCAATTTTTAATATTTGGAGGTGTTATTGGACTTTTTAGAAAGCTTGAGATGACCTCTAAGAAACCCTTTTAGTCTCATATCGATTTGATATTCCATTCTCATGTATGAAGCTTTGACAAAAAAGGTGTTTTTGTTGACTTTTCAAAATGACCTATAATGTCCAAATTCATAACTTCTTGTGTGTGCATATTTTGAGCTTGGGAGATGAATATGGATTTTAGGGAATTGCATCCTATTTAAAATGAGCTTTGGATGGGTCATTTATCATAAAGTATGAGAAAGTTATGCTTGGTCAAAGTTGAGTTGACTTTTCCTACAAAACCCTAATTTACAACTTTTGATTCTTGATGAATTATGAGCAATCCTTGATGAATCATGATCAAACCTTGATAAAATGATGAAATATACTTCAAAATGAGTATGTTGACCAAAACTCTTAAAGTTTGACTGTATGTAGGTCACAGTTGACTTTTGCCCTAGCACAGTCGATTTTTGGGTCTTTGAGCAATTGATTGAGCAAACTTCCTCTGCAAGGTTTGAAACTTGATATGGATGATCTTGAGAACATATTGGGATATTGTTGAGCATTTGGGACACCTTGGACTCAAGTATCTTGATGCCACATGAAACCCTAATTTTGGGTAGACTGCCTTAGTAGAGAGCTTGTCTGGCCAACCCTTGGACTATCTTGAGCAACTTGGAGATCTTTCTTGAAATGTTTTGAGAAATATGAGAGGGAAAATTTTGGGGTACAACAGCTTCCCCTGTTCAATCTTCCTAAACCTGAGGATGTAGATTGGCTTTCGTGCCTTTCGTGATCCGAAGGTGGAAGATGATTGAACACTAGAGTTCCCAGAAATTTGCACTCGTATGAAGTGGTAGTTGTCTTGTGATATGGGGAATGGGATTACAGATTCCATTTGGAAATTACCGACAAGTGATGGGCTTAAAGATTCCATCTGAAGGAGTGTCGATCGCATTAGAGATTCCTTAGCGATAGCTTGTATACCTGTTGTTGAGGAAGATTCCGCTGGGGAAGGCTGATCTTTGTTGAAAGAAGTAGAATTTTAGGAGTTTCGATTGTCTGTTATTCTACTGGTGAGAATTTTAGGAACTTCGGTCGTCTGTATTCTGCTGAGGAAACATCTCTATTGACATTTAGGAACATCGATCGTCCGTTATTCTACAGAGGAAACATCTCTATTGACATTTAGGAACATCGATCGTCTGTTATTCTATAGAGGAAACATCTCTATTGACATTTAGGAACATCGATCGTCCGTTATTCTACAGAGGAATCATCTCCATTGACATTTAGGAACTTTGATCGTCTGTTATTCTACAGAGGAATCATCTCTATTGATATTTAGGAACTTCAGTCATCCGTTATTCAACTGAGGAATCATCTCTATTGACATTTAGGAGCTTCAGTCATCCGTTATTCAACTGAGGAATAGGCTTCATAGCTTGAATTTTGTGAGAATTTGATTGTATCTTTCCTGAAAGGTAAAGTTTAGCTCTATGTAATGCATGATATGTATCAAGAAAATGATGTTCTCAAAATAAATGAGATTGTGTCGTATGATGCGTATGCATGTCATGATGTATGGAAATGTGATGTTTTTAGATGGGGAAAATAAATCTTGGATCGCTGCTGGAGAAAAGAGTTGAATTCTTCGTTTCCGCTGGGGATAGTGAATGAAGATGATTGTGAGAATAAACCTGCAGGAGAGGATAACTCTCCTGAGGAATAAACTGACGAAGAATGATTCTGTGGGGAAGAGATGCTCTGCTGAGGATTCCGCTGATAAATTCAGCTGGGGATGAACTACTGTTGTTGGTGATAATGAAACCTGTCGGGGATTGAATTTTTGTTTGTGAAAGGAAAGAACTCCACTGGGGATGATTTTCCAGTTGCGACTTCACGGGGAATAATCTTTTAGAATCTACTGGGGATAATTTTCCAGAGTCTGCTGGGGACAATTCTTCAAACTCCATTGGGGATGATTTTTCAAACTCCACTGAGGATATTTTTTATACTCCGCTGGGGATAATTGTCTAGTGCTGATGATAGATAAACTCTGCTTGGGGGATGTTGTACCCCAAAATTTTCCCTCCCATATTCTTCAAAGTTTATCAAGAATCATCTTCAAATGGTTCAAGGTTACTCAAGGGTTGCACAGTCCAGATGCCTCCCAAGCCAGCTGAAATTAGGGTTTTGGTTCTCTCAAGGAAATTGAGGTGTTCAATGGCTCAATCAAGTCCCATATGCCTCCATACATTGTCAAGCATCCACATGCCAAGTTTCAAGATTCACAATGCCAGTTTGCACAGTCAAAAGCCCTATTTGGTTCACAATCAACTGCAGGGGTAAAATGGTCATTTTGCAATCAAAAGTCAGAATTTTTGGTCAACATCTTATTTTGAAGCCACAATCATCATTTGATCAAGTCTTGCTCATGATTCCTCAAGCATGGCTCAAAAATCATCAAGGATGCAAAAGTTGCTATTTTTGGACAGTTGAAAAGTCAACTGTAACTTGACCAAGGCATAACTTTTTCATGGTTCATCAGAAATATCCCATCCAATGCTCATTTTGAAGGGGATGACATTTCCTACAACTCATCTTCACATTCCAAGTCCAAGAAATTCTCTCACAAAAAGTTATCAATTTCTACATTATAGGTCAATTTCAAAAGTCAACAAAAAGGCATTTTAAGTCAAAGACCATAACTTGAGATTGGTAAACCCAAATGACATGGGACCAAAGGAATTGGTTAGAGGACTTCAATACCTTTCCAAAATGTCCAAGAACATGTTCACATGATCAAAATTGAGCAAGATATGCATTGGGGAAGTTGGGAAATTTTCATGAAATTGAAAAAGTCAATTATCCTTAAAACTTCAATTTTGGACAAAAGGGCCCACTTTCTTCCACTTGATTCTGCCTTGTCATGCCACACACGTGTCCCATGATTAATTTCAAGATCAAACATTTATTTTTCCATTTTTATTTAATTTTTATTGATTTAATTCATTTTAAATCCATAATAATTCAAATAAAATCTAAAAATTAATGGAATAGCATCTTTGTGATTTGAATAGCTTTTATATGTCATGTGCCAACTCACAAATTCGTGCTAGGGGTTTTTGTGCATAAAATTTTGGATTTGCTCCAAATATGGAAAGTTCTTTAATGGTGGTCAATAAAATCTCAAAACTTCAATACACCAAGATTAAGGCCTAGTTGCTGACCTAATTTTGTTCTCACATACATAAGCAAGCAGTACCAACAGGATTCACGACCTAGACATTGCACAAACGGCCAAAGCAAAAGGGAAAAATTGTTGAAAGAAGTGTGAGATCAAAAACTGTGTTGCAAGCATTTTCAGACAAAAAGGAGCACGTGACCCTCTTCCTTGCCATCCCCTGAAACTAAAGCAATCACAAACACATCCTAAGACCACCTATACAGCACTGTAAGTCATCACGAAGTCACCCCTGCACATGGAATCGTGATTCTCCATTCTTGCATTTTTTCTCAAAAACATTGGCATATTCATGTTTCTTGTTTAATTTCTAACCTGATGGCAATATTTGATTTCGTTTTTAAGCCTTATATGATGATACCCGCGCCTAGGGTTTGTGTGTGTTGTTTTTAGGCATTTTGTTTACAGGTGAAATCAGAACAAACCATGAGCATGGATGGACTTAGGAGATAGAGACGAGACCAACCATGGTCTTGGAATGAGTTTTTGAGGCCTAGGGACGATTTTAAGAAAAGCCTACGAAACTACCTGCGGATAAAAATCCGCAGGTAAATAACCAGCAATTTTGTTGAAGAAGACGATGATGCGTCACAACGTGATTGTCCCGTTTCAAACAATCACGCGTTTTTTTATTATTTTTAAGCATATGTGTTGATTTACTAATATATTAACCACTTATTATTATTATTATTTCAATTGAACAAGGCAATTGGTTTGGCTAAGGCGTGCAGGCATAGTCCCTTGGGACCTGGGTTCGAATCCCAGGTCCCCCAAAATATTCATTCACTTTTTTCTTCACATAATTGTGTACAGGGCTCAAAAGAAGTTGTACCATATACCTCCAGTTCATAAAGCACCATGTGGCCTCAAGCGTGGATCCTGTGGCCAAAGATGATGACCACCATACACCTTGGTCAAAGCACACGCAGCCAATCTGCAAAAGTCAAATGGACTGAATTGTTAATGGGCCTGGAATCTACTTGCTCACCTCCTAAGCTAGCCCAAACCCCCCATGAGTTTGCCTCTTTATTTTTTCTTTTATATTTTTTATTTTACTCATTTAAAATTAATTCCTAATTAATTATTAACTAGATAATTATTTTTCACAATAAAATTCAGAAAACCAAAAAAATATTTTTATTAATTTCAATTACTTTTTGTAAATAAATTCATTAATTAATTTAGTTGTTTAATTATGTTAATTGTAATCTTTTTCACATTAAATAAAATCAAATCTAGAATTAGGTTTTTCCTTTGACACTTTTAATTTCTTTTTTTATTTTATTTCATTAAAAACATAAAACCACAAAAATACTTTTTCTTGTAAATAATTAATTAATTGGTTATTAGGTTTAATATTTCATTAATTGCAAAAAAAAAGAAGGACAAATTTAATTATTTTCTCAAAAAAAGGGTCAAAACCCCAAGGACGTCCCGATTCAATCTTTCGCGCGCATGTTTATTTTAATTCATTATATGTATGTATCTGTTCCGGAAATGTAATAGTTAATTAGGCTTTTATCGCTTTATTTACTTTTCTCGCATTTATTTTCCAAACGGGTTTTGTTTTTGGCGATATATAGACCCGCGCCTTGTAATAGCGTAGATTCAACTTTCCGCAATTTATTTTCTGCACTCTTAACTATTAATATGCATGCAAGACTTGTCTGAAAAAATAAAATTAAAGTGTAGCTCACAAATAACATGTACAAGATAATCTTAACTGAATTTAACACACATGCACATGCCACTCCTAGGGTACGCCTCACTTGGTTGCGTTGACGTGGTCATCAAGTATAGGGGATTTTAGAGGTCGCCCTCCTGTCTAAAGATCCAGTTGCCTCGAAACGGTTGCCTCGGATAAAAAAGGATCTAGGACATTAGGGTTACCACTAAGGCGTCCTACCATTGCTTTGGTGACCACATTGTCCCTATAATCGAATTGACCCGAATAACTCCAACGACGGTGCTACCTACTTCTCAATAGTGGGATAGTACTGTCTAAAGGACTCTTACACAGCCTAATTCCTTAGAGTAGGTAGATTTCTCCCGGGTACTTGCTCTTTCAAAAAAACAAAAACATCTTTTCGCACCTACACTTTCCAAAAGTTTTCAAACAAACACTTCATACACTCTTGAGGACAAATACAAGAGTTACCTAGAAGTTTTCAAAACGAAACTTTTTCAAAACCCACACACACTTGAAAAGCAAACAAATTTTGAAAACATAGTGAGCAAGTACCTAAGAGCCCGTGGATAACCACGGATAGAAAGGGTGCTAACACCTTCCCTTTCTATAAATCTACCTCCCGAACCGAGAAACATTC
This sequence comes from Vicia faba, assembly GCA_948472305.1. Classification (NCBI taxonomy): domain Eukaryota; kingdom Viridiplantae; phylum Streptophyta; class Magnoliopsida; order Fabales; family Fabaceae; genus Vicia; species Vicia faba. The sequence continues at coordinate 1,040,323,735 of OX451740.1, forward strand.
TCGAAAAGGAGTTTTGTTGTGCTTTTGTCCTTTCCTTGTTGGAGAACATAAAAGACGGTGGCAACTCTTTCTTACCGCGACATTTCGCGAACCAGCTTAAAAAACAATCAGTTCTATTTCCACCTATCACAGGGGAGAATATTACCGATTCATTTGTGGTTGTGAGCCTTAGCTGGGGAGAGCTATCACCACTATCTTTCTCCTTACTCTGCGGGGAATGAATGAACTTTCAATGGTTTCCTCCAGCTAGGTCTATCCCTATACCTGGTGGACAGAGCAACTGTATAGTTTGGACATTTCTCATTTGCCCCTGTTTCTGATGTTACAAGTAATCGTCTTTTGTTTCGCATGTAAATATTTATGAGCAGCAATCAATGTCAAATGCATATATTAAAAATGAACATTAGACGTTCTCGCAAAACAAAACAGAAAAAGGAAAACAATTTGAAATTTTTTTTTGTTGTAAAAATGACTTGTATTGATTTTGAAGTTAGCCTGTAAATAGGCATTTTTGTACAAGAGGCTGACGTCCTAGTAAGAGAACACCTCCGCATAATAGAGTTTATACAATTTGTGAAAAACAAATAAAAACAACTATGTGAACAATCCCACTGGGCTCCAACTCTACTATTTCCTTTATGTCCTCGAGCGTCTCATCACTTTGCTACTTGGTTGAAGGTGGATCAGACTGATTAGCGGCGTCTGAGCTTGATAGTCGATATCGAAGTTTGGTTGCAAGGTGATCCAATGAGACATAGTGTTACGCTTTGATCCCTAATTTTTGCCTGGACCGCCCTTTCAGGTTTTCAGTCCACCGGGATACCCTTTTTTTTTCCCAAGCTGCCCTTTCAGGTTTTCGACTTGTCGGGCGTACCGTTTTTTTTATTTTCATCCCTTATTTTTGCCTGAACCCTTTTGGTTCGCCGGGAAGCCCTTATTTTTGCCTAGGCCAGTCGACCTAGTGGGTCTTTGATTATGCATAGTATTTTTTCACTATGTCTGCATTGACGGGGTGAGGAAGGTCGTCACTACCCATGCTGGTTAGAATCATAGCTCCTCTTGAGAAAATGTTCTTAACCACAAATGGCCCTTCGTAAGTAGGGGTCCATTTACCCCTGGGATCACCTTGTGGTAGGATGCTGCGCTTGATCACCAGATCCCCAACTTGATACTCTTGTCGTCTAACTTTCTTGTTAAATGCCTTGATCATCCGCTTTTGATACGTTTGACCATGACAAATAGTAGTAAGTCTCTTTTCATCGATTAAGTTCAGTTGATCAAGCCAGGTCTGAATCCAGTCATCTTCGCTCAAACCTGCATCCTTCATAATCCGAAGAGAGGGTATCTGAACTTCAATGGGCAAAACTGCCTCCATGCCATATACCAAGGAATAGGGTGTTTCCCCTGTTGACGTCCGCGCTGAGGTACGGTACCCATGAAGAGCAAACGATAACATCTCGTGCCAGTCTTTATATGTCACAGTCATCTTCTGTACAATCTTCTTGATATTCTTATTAGCCGCTTCAACAGCCCCATTCATCTTCGTCCGTTAAGGAGAAGAGTTATGATGTTGTATCTTGAACTATTTGCAGAACTCGGTGATCATCGTATTATTGAGATTTGTACCATTGTCCGTATAAATCCTGTCTAGTACACCATATCGAAAGATCAAATTGTGCCGAATAAATCGTGCCACGAGGTTCTTAGTTATTGTAGCAAAGGAAGCTGCTTCAACCCACTTTGTAAAGTAATCAATAGCTACCAGGATGAAACGATGCCCGTTGGACGCAGTAGGTCTGATCTCGCCGATCATATCGATGCCCCACATTGCAAAAGGCCAAGGTGCTGTCAAGATGTTCAGAGGGACTGGAGGTATGTGCACCTTATCAGCATAGACTTGGCACTTATGACAGGTCCGAGAATGCTGATAACAGTCGGCTTTCATGGTGGACCAATAATATCCTGCCCGAAGGATTTTCTTTGCCATGGTGTGTCCACTGGAATGAGTTCCGAAAGTACCTTCATGCAACTCTACCATAATCCTTTCTGCTTCGTTCTTATCCACACATCGCAGTAAGGTTGAATCATGGTTATGCTTGTAAATGATACCATTACTGATGAAGAACTTCGCCGCGAACCTCCTCAGAAACTTCTCATCATTAACAGATGCACCCTCGGGGTACTTCTGAGCCTCAAGATACCTCTTTACCTCGTGAAACCAGGGTTTTTCTGTTACCTCTTGAAATTCTGGCAGCAGATACTTAATGTCACAGTGAATGTTATGACACTCTATCTGACTTTCTTCAAGACAGTAAATCTAAAAGCAGTAAAGAACACAGTCAATTGTTTACCCAGTTCAGTGTGTAACAACACCTACTCTGGGGCTACCAAGCCAGGGAGGAAATTCACTATAAGAGATATTAATTCAGGAATAAACCAACAAGTTTATCTCCTTCACTTAAGACCTACCCAATGCAACTTCAATCTAAGTTCAACTTAAACCTGAGTTCCTACTCACTCCCCCTCAATCACAGCAGTGATACTAAACAATTGACTAATGAAATTATGAAGACACTCTTCAGTACATACACTTGATTTTGCTTCATAGCTTTTAATCAAGTAACACAAACACTCGTGCTTCAAATCTTTGAGTGATAAACAACCCTAACTTGACTTTGCATCAAAGCTTCAATCAATTAACACAAACACTCGTGCTTCAAAGCTTTGAGTGATACACAACCCTTACAACCAAATCCTACTCCAATTCACTTATCACAATGATAATTGATTGGCTCACAGTAGTTACAACTATACAGTCCCTTATTGATCTTCTGTGAAAGTCTACTTTACCAACAGTCTTCATGAGGAATATATAGGCAGCTATTCTTCATTTAGGGCTTCCACGAAAATAGCTAGAGTTAATTAGGGTTAACCTCAAGACTTGGTCGTAGGACTTTAACAACCAGATTAGGGTTAAGCAAAGTTAACCTAAGTCCACGTGAGAATCTGATCTGGACTGAATAAACCAGATTCCTGAAAATTCTCAGAAATAACAAATCTGCACAAATGTTAGTTCAGTACAGGGTGTCTTAACATTGGTTATGACAACAAGAATCCTGTTTACTGATTTTGGTAGAATGCAATAAATATGATCATTGCATAATGATCAGCTAAACACTCATATTGAGCAGCTCCTGTATGACATTCTTTTTCTGCAGAATGTACCTTGTATCCCAGAATGTTATGACATCAGTCATGACATTCACACAACTGGTTTTACCAAAAAACATGCCAACAACCAAACACTTACAAACTCCCCCTTTGGCAAATTTTTGGCTAAAACCCCTAAACAATCAGAGATTAGAAAGCAGCAGAATTAATAATATCTACCAAGTATAATTCTACCAAAATTATCACAAAATTTTCTCCCCCTCTTTAGCCATAAATAGGCCAAAGATAATTGTACTTTTAGGTTATACAGTCATCTAAAAGGAATAATAAAAACACAGAGAAAAAAATAAAAAGTCATTTGCAGCATCAGGTACCAGCAACAAACTTTTCAACTGCACTGATCTTCAAGCACTGTCATCTTCAGAGGAGGCACTATCTTCATCAGCATCCTCTTCCCTTCTTTGTCCCTCAATATCCTCCTGTTCTAGTCTAGCAATCAGGTCCTCAAGAGTCCTTTTCCTTGTATCAAGCTCTTTGTAGGTTTCCTTCAGCACAGATATAACATCAGTTTTCTTGGAATGAGATTTGACAGTTGATGTCTCAGCTGATGTCATGACAATGTCTGGAACATGTGTTCCCTGAAATAGCTTATAGTGCAACCCAAGAGCAGGGGCTCTTTTGCATACAGTATCTTTTTCAACTAGAATGTCAGGATACTGAGCAAGGACTATACCACATAGGAGAGAGGGAAAGGCAATAAGGCCTTTAATATTACAACTTCCAGTATGTTTTAATGTTTGATCAAAGATATACTTGCCATAGTCAAAGTTTGTCCTGGTTCCAACAACATAAATAAATCTTCCCAAGCCTATGGAGATGGTTGATTTATGGTTGGTGGGAACCCAGTTAGTTGCACCAATTTTGTGCAGAATGGCAAATTTCATGCTCATCTTGCTTGCATTCAGCTTCCCTTTTAAGGGCCAGCTCTTGACTTGATTTGCAGTGATGGTTTGGCACACTTGGTTGTCAGTAACCTCTAGCTCAGGGCAAACATCATCAGGTCTTCCTAGGAATTTGTTTATTTCAGAGGGAGAGAAATTTACCTTCCTTCCTCTCACATATACACACTTAAAATCAGCTGACTTTCCATCAGCACACCCATCAGATAAATTCACTATGAATTATTTGACAAGAACTTCATAGCAGTTGGTAAACTTTACCACAGTATTTATTAGACCAGCGTTTTGATTAGATCCATGATCTCCTTACATTCCATGGCACTGTTGCCCAGTTCTCTTTCTAAGGCGATCCTTTTCAAACATACATACTTCCACCTGTTTGCATTCCCATGATGGTGAAAGGAGATGTTGTCAGTGGCGAATTCAGGGACTTTAGGCATTTTGCTTGAAGAGAGTTTCCTTTTGAGAGGAATGTCTTCAACATCAAACTCAAATTCTGATTCCTCATCAGATTCAGAGGGTTCAGGCTCCTTCCTTTTCTTTGCTATTGGTTGTCTCAAAGGTTTTGAGAGACTACCAGCAGGTACTCGAGTTTTCACCTTCCCTTTTTCTTTTGACAATCCAGCCTTCACAGTTTCTACTCCAGTCTTGTTCTCAGACCTGGTTTTCTTATGAACAACATCGACAGTCTTCTCTTTGGAGAGGCTTTTAGAAGCATCCTGCTTTCCTTTTCTGTTCATCATCCTTCTAGCTATGCTAGGGTTGAGATTGGCAATTAAGTCATTGTCAGAGTATTCTTCATCAACATCAATAACCGGGGGTTCAACATCCTTCTCAGTAGGGTTCTGGTGATCATCACGATTTTCAGGAGATTTCCTAATGTTGTCATCCGGTGTCTCAACATTCTGAGTGACATCTGGATTCATTTCAACATTTGGACTAGCAGATTCTTGATTCAAAGGTACAGAAATGCCAGGTACAGAGTGATTCTCATTTAGAATCCTAGTGACAAGTCTAGCTATAGCTTGATGAACATAAACTGAACCTTCCCTATTTGCTATTTCTGGAGGAACAGAAGATGATGGTTGAGAGGGTTTACCAGATGAAGAGGCTTGTGACCTTCTTGCATGTATGGTTCGCAGCTTCTTGACCTTAGTGGGGTCAGCTGCCAGTTCACGAAGAGGAGTTATCTCCAGAACATCAGAATCCATGCAGTTTGTGATTGGCCTAGGTTCTCGATCAGAGGATGCGGAAGAAGCAGTCACCTTTGAAGAGGATGATGACATGGATAGTTTAGACATTTTGAGTGTTTTAGAAAACAGGTAACAGTGATAGAGAAGTCTTCGTTTGAGAGATTGAAGATTGTTGCAGAAACGTGAGAGGAGGGAGATATATGAATGTCTATTCAACTTCTTAAAATTTTGGAAAGAAATAGAGAAGCAGATGGTTAGCCCAATCAAGGTAGACTTAACTAAAATATCTCTCTCATCCCTTGTTTTAAGCAAAATTAATTGCTACATTTCTTCATGTTGGCAAATACCCAGCTTGCCCCTCAAATTTTCAAATTGATTTGCATCAAGTGCCTTGGTAAAAATGTCAGCCAGTTGTAGTTCAGTGGCAACATGTTCTAGTTTAATCGTCTTCTCCTCTACAAGATCTCTGATGAAGTGATGTCTAATGTCAATATGCTTGGTCCTGCTATGCTGAATAGGATTCTTGGAAATGTTGATAGTACTTAAATTGTCACAATACAATGTCATAACATCTTGTGTGACATTATACTCAGTAAGCATCTGTTTCATCCAGATCATTTGAGAACAACTACTACCAGCTGCTATGTATTCAGCTTCAGTAGTAGATAGAGACACACAGTTCTGTTTCTTGCTGAACCATGAGACAAGATTATTTCCTAAGAAGAAACATCCTCCAGAGGTGCTCTTTCTATCATCAGCACTTCCAGCCCAATCAGCATCACAGTAACCAGTCCGAGTTGGTTCACATCCATGAGAGTACAGCAAGCCATAGTTGTAGGTTCCACTCACATACTTCAGAATTCTCTTCACTTGGTTGATATGACTTACTTTGGGTTCAGCCTGGTATCTTGCACATACTCCAACTGCAAAAGCAATATCAGGTCTGCTGGTTGTTAAGTATAGCAGACTTCCTATCATGCTTCTATACAAGCTTTGGTCCACCTTAACCCCACTTGAATCTTTGGACAGTTTTAAGTGAGTAGGTGCAGGAGTCCTTTTGTGACTGGCATTCTCCATCCCAAACTTCTTGGCAATGTTCTTTGCATACTTGCTTTGAGACAGAAAAATTGAGTCTTCCATCTGTGTGACTTGCAGTCCAAGAAAGTAGGTCAATTCTCCCATGAGGCTCATTTCAAATTCAGCTTGCATCTGGTCAGCAAAATGTTTAACCATTTTATGTGACATTCCCCCAAACACTATGTCATCAACACAGATTTGAGCTACCATTATCTTTCCTCCTTCATTTTTGACAAAAAGAGTTTTATCCAAGCCTCCTTTCCTGTATCCTTTGTCAGAGAGGAATTTTGTCAACCTGTCATACCATGCTCTAGGAGCTTGTTTCAGGCCATATAAAGCTTTCCTCAATTTGTAGACATGATCAGGGCAGTTTGGATCCACAAATCCTTTAGGATGTTCCACATAAACTTCCTCATTTAAGTATGAAGGAAAATTGCAATTAAAAGCGCAGCGGAATTTAAAATTTTCCTTTAGCGATCCTTACAAATGAACATGGTCAGTGATAGAAATATTTACCTCTTGTAGCGATTCAGACCTTTGATGTTGTGATCACGAGCGTTGATGAAGAACAACGCCTCTACTCAGTCCACACGAACAGATCGCTTCCGGTCACAGTGCTAGCTGATCACGAACGAAAACCTTGAGTGAGAGAGAGAATCAAAAACGAAATTGCATCAAGTGAAATTGCTTCATCACAAGGGATCTATTTATAGAATCACTCGTGTGGGCTACAAGCTAAAAGCCCAATTAAGGCTATAAGCTAAAAGCCCAATTAAGCTTATGGACATCATACCTTATGATGTACCATATATCACTTATCCACGTGGTACCTTACCACTTTCCATATTACACTTAAGTGCACCGTATCTTACGGTGTTCCTTATTTATTCTATCTCTCATCAACCTGTTCTTATGTGTGTGACCCTGTAGGTTTTCGCGACGTTGGCAATTATATTAAATCACACATTTAATATAATAAACAGTGAGCGGTATCTAGCAACACATCACTGTTACCCAAGTCACAAAAATGTCATGTGATTGATCGGGACTTTATAAGTCTGTGGGGATACTAACTGCAAGTATACAGTTCAGTCGTTCTAGTTTTAAAAGATTATCGAACCCACAGAGACTGTGTATCAATCGCATACGATCTAATGCTACAATTTTGTCTAACTAAGCGATGAATATTCGATATTTGGGGGAGACAGTTTAGTTTTAAAAGTAATAGTACTAATTATACCGGTATGTGATGATCGGACTTAGGGAATTCGATGAATCGCTTGGCCTATAAAGTATTTCGGTAAAAGCTAATTGTTTAAAAACCTGAGACATACACTCTCGTGTTTATGAAATAAGTCATGCTACTAAACCTAGTGGATGCACTTTAAATTTAATAACAATTTTTGAAAATAATTTGAATTTAATTAATTTATTAAAACACTCTCGTGTATTTAAAAATCAATGCTTCGTTACCACTATCTGGGTTGAACCCCAGCTCTCGCATGCAGGTTCTTGCCTTAATTAATTTCCCACTCTCGTGGCAAAATCGTGTTAATTAACCTCTCACTCTCGTGACAAGGATAGTTAAATTAATATTGGAAATTGGAAACCAGAAATTGTTTTATGAATATTTTTGGCCAAGGTATCATTAAATTCTTTCAGTTCTTACGGTCATATACCGGTATTAATAATTTAGCCAGACATAATTAACTTAACAGCAATAAAGTTTAGAATATAATTCATGGCAATAAATGGCATATTATAGAAACTAAATAAATAATAATTGCAATATAAAAAACTGGAATTACAGATGCTATAGTAATCTTGAGGTAATACAGTAATCCAATCTTTGAGCTTGACTTGCAGTAGAAATTCGTGTTAATTCTTGTAAGAAGAATTAACACTTAAAAATAGAAACTAAGGCTTGAATGAAAATTACAAGGAATTGAAAGCAGAATTGCAAAACAAACAAATTGGAAATAACTGTAAAAATAAAATAAATATTTGCTCTGAGTAAAATTCTTCGACCCTTGGATTGTGCCTTGGTACTCATATATATAGCAGGAAAAATCAGCAGTGTAATTTGAATTTTTGATGAAGTCTTCGTGGAGAAATTGTAGGAGCAGTAATAGTAGTGGCAATAAAATAGGAGATTCAGTAGAAACAGGGAGAACTAGTCTGCCCTTCACGCCCACGTCTTCAAGCCATGCGTAACGTCCTCCTTCACGCGTGTGACGGTCGTCACAGGTGGGTGACGGTCGTCACACGCTGAAGTGGTGCCTTACGCTCGTCAGGTGAGTGTGACGAGCGTTTCCTTATGTTGAGGGGTGTTACGCCCGTCACAGGGGCGTGACGACCGTCACCTATCCAGAAGTCTACACTTTGTAATTTTTTTATTCTTTTTCTCTTTGTTTTTCGTCTAGCCTTCTTCATGTTGTCCTTTTTCATCGGTTTGAGTCGACAAGTGTTATACCTGCAAAAAGACAAATAATCTCGGAATAATCGAGGGTTAGACGACTTAAAGAAATATAAAATCGGTAAAAAGCATGTTATTTATACGATATGTTTTCTCGTTATCAAATTCCCCTTTACTTAAACCTTTGCTTGTCCTCAAGCAAATAGTCATTCGAAAGGTCGGACAAGTTTTCGTCAAGCGCATAAGCATGACATACCTTGGATTTTTAAAGTGGTTTCGGGAAATCCTCGTTGGTTCGGCCAATACTTGAGTAAAACACTAAAGATACGCTAATGACGCAAGCAATAAGCTTACTCGTAGACTTCCATTTTAGACGAGCTATCCAACAGTTCCATTATAACTCTGCCCGGAGTTCCTCGTATCTATTTCACCCGGTTTCATTCTGGCGCAATCACATTAAGCCCTTTGCCTTAGCACGCACGTAGTGGAGTAACCGGTTAGTGACTTTGATCGTTTAGCACGGGGTCTGGTACATGAATGTGGCAACCCTACATATGTTATCCAAATTGGAGGTTGTGGGGGATCGGGCCATAGCACGCCCTACCGAGTTCAGAACCAGATACCTCTGAACCAACCAACACTGGATTCCTTCATTATTTGCTCGGCTCTTATATGTGCCCGTATATTTTGGTACACAAGTTTTCTTTTCTTTTAGCAGCGAGATAGGAAGGATAATTTTTTTAGAAGGCATCAAACACTTATGTTCATCGATTCTCCACGTGGTTTGTGTCAAGACGGTGCTGACTGCTAGTATAAACTACTAGGGGTTACTTCTAGAACTTGAAACTCCAGATATCGGTATAATGGTTATTGAAACGGATCGCGTAAGTAGGAAGTCTACGGTGACAGAACCGTATCGATCTTGTTATGTCGTTTTCGGCTTCCTCAACTGGGATTTCGTTAAAATAGGTTTATCGGGCTAATGCGAAAATAAAATTTTTTCGGTATGGCAAAGTAAAGCGAAGAATTTGAATCGAGACATATCGGAAGAATTTACTAGTTTTATTAAAGATTGAAAGGTACCTCTCCCACACAAAATCCGACATTGTCCTCAATGTTGCGGTATATATGCGGGGAAGTACAATTACAAAAGGAAAATAAATGAAACAAATTACAAAGAAATTAAAGAAAGACAAACTACTGGTGACCACGTCCTCTGCTTCTGGTGCGAGAGCGTCTGGTAGGAGTGGCTTCAGCATCGGTGCCTTGGAAGCCATAGGTGTTCATATCTATCCTCAAGGAGTTAAGCTTAGACAGCGCCTCATCCAACCTTTCATTCATGTTTCGCTGCCCAGTCAAGATCTGAGCGTTTTGGGCGCACATAGATTCAAACTGCTCAGCTTGCCTCCTTTCAAGCGCCGCATTCATTTGATTTTGCATATGGAGGGCGCGGAGGATGTCTTCAAGATTGATAGGAGGAGGTGCAGATGAGGATCCAGGGATGTCGTGGACAGGCGGAGCACTATCCAACTCTTCTTGTATGTCGTCTGCGGCGGCCGCAGCTTGGTCTTCGTGAGTAGGTGCAGGCTCTGCGGGAACTTCAGGGTCGAACAACCAGTTGGCTCGGTTACTTGGATCGATTCGGTCCCTATTCGGAAAAATAATATTCTGATAGACAGTATTCCTGATTACAGGGTGGAATCTGCCGTCTTCCCGCTCGTAGATGAGGTGTGCGGCTTTGCAGTGATCCAAGGTTAGCAAAGCCGGTGCCATAAAAGGCAAGGTTGCAAGAGCAGCACCATAATTCAGACCAATGGCAATTGAAGTAACCAGCCCTCCGAAATAGAAAGGTTTTCCACCTCTAGCACAAATAGAGTGGATGTGAGCAAGTAGGAACGGGGCGACATTTATCTTTTGCCCAGTGAACGCACAATGTAGAAAGAAGAGCTCCTTGGAGTTGAGCTTATGGTTGCTGTCTCGGGCGAAGATGGTGTTAATGAGGATTCGATGGAAGTAGCGGATAACCGGATTGTGGATGTGGGTGGCGTTGAGGTGGTCGTAGGACCCGGCACGAATGTTCGTTAAACTGTGCCACAAGTTGAAAGCCTCCTCATTAAAACTATCCGGTACCCGAAAATGAGCACCTTCGTCCGAACAAAATCCCATAAGCCTCGCGATGTCGGATTGAGGCAATTGGTGCTCAACGCCGAACATGCGAAATTTTGCCACGCCTGATAATTGGTTTGTGACACCCGGCGGAGTGAGGTAAGCAAACGAACTCAAGAACTCAAGAGTAAGAGTTTCGTAGATTGGTCTTGGTTCGCGACAGAGGTTCCACAAATCCACGCTTTGTAATAATCGGCAGACACTGTCGAGTAGTCCCAAACTCCGTAGGCAGTCGATGTCAACGTACCTCGTGGGTTGGAGACCTTGACGTTGGAATTTTTGAAACTTTGCTCGTTGATTCTCCCCCGGTTCGCCGATTCTGAAATTGATAACTTGAGCGTTTGGGTTGTTTGCCATGGTGATAATGGATTTGATTTCGGAATGTGAGAATGGGAGATTGTAAGGATGTTAATTTGGTGTTGGGAGTTTAGAAATTGGAAGAAAAATGGAGTGAATAGGTGGTTTTTCGTGTGGTGTGGTGATAATGGAGGAAGGAAAAATGGGTTTATAAGGAAGAAGGTTGGAACGGTTCTCTGTAACAGCCGTTGGTTTTTGTCTGCGTGACGGTCGTCACAGGGGTGTGACGCTCGTCACGAAGCAAAAAGGCGCGTTACGCTCGTCACAGGGGTGTGACGGTCGTAACGTAGACAGAGTCATAAATAGGAAGAACGTTACAGGACCGTTGGAGAGTGATGAGTTTATTATTTTTCTTGGAAATTGGATTTTTTTGAAGAATTTATATATATTTTTTGGTTTATTTGAAATATTTGTTTTAATTAATTATTTTAATTAATTAAAGTTTTAAATGTAACGAAAATAGACAATAAATAACAGTAAATAACAATAGTAAATAAAACATAGACAGTAAACAGTAAACTGGGAAAGAAATTAAAATAAACTTCAATTTAATAAATGCATAGCAAATTGTTTCAAAGTAACTAAAAATAAAAGAAAGTGATAATGTTGAAATAATAACTAAACTAAAAATCCCTCCCACACAGAAATTTACAATGTCCTCACTGTACGTAAAAATGCAAGAGAGAAGGAAATGAAATAACGATGGCAACTCTAGCCACGGGGAGGTGGAAACAAATGTTGATGCATATAGTCCAACTGATCAGTCACCAAGTCCATGAAGGTGATAAAGTCCACCCTGAGAGAAGTCAGCTCGCCCCGCATGTCCGTAATGGCCGCATGTAGGGAGTCCAGGGTAACAGCAGGTGGAGGTGGGGTAGTCTCAGGAGCCTGAGGCGCGGTCTCGGCGGAAGTAGCCTCATGTTCCCAAGGATCAGGGAGATCATGGTAGCCTGGCGGTGTAGCAGGATCTTCTTCAGCATTAGCATTGTTTGGAACCTCATAAATGTCAACTGTAGAGGGTGAAGAGGGTGGTGAAGCAGAGTAGTGAAGATCAAACAGCCAGTTATCCCAGTTGTGCACACTGGTTCTTGGGTCAGGCAGCTTAAAATGATGGACAATCTGATGATTAACTAGAAGGTCAAATGAATCTGGTCCAAGGTTTCCAATCATGCTAGTGTTGAAACAAAAGGTAATGTCCATCGGCTTTATGCCATAAAGTGGAGCAGAACCGAGCATAGGCCGGCAGAGTCCAATGGCATTAGACAGCATGGTAACTAACCCACCCAACAAGATAGGTGCATTTGGAGTTTCGATGATCTGCTCCATATTAGCGAGCATATAAGCTGCAACGTTCACCGGACGGTTTTGAGATTCACAATACATAATAAACAGCTCATCGCGGGATACGGAGGTGACATTTTGCTGTTTGCCGAAGATAGTGTGGGCTATGATCTTGTGGAAATACCTGATAGTCGGGTTATGAATGCATTCAGAGTACAGGTCTGACGGCTCAGGATGGTTAACACCAGCTATGCTTCCCCAGAAAAAGTCAAGCTCAGATACAGGCAAAAGGTTCTCCTGCGTCATACTGATAACATTGGGTCCAAAAGGGAACCCAAGCAACTGGCTAAACTCCCGCAGGTTGTAACTGTAATCCATGTTAAACATTCTGAATGTAATTAACCCACGGTTGAATCCCATTCCATGATTTGGAATGAAACTCAAGGTGCTGAGAAACTCCAGAGTCAGCCTTTTGTAGGTACAGAACCTCCGACGGATAGGAGCAGTGTCCCAACCAATCTGGTGCAGCAGGTACATGACACTCTCGCGAATGCCAAGGGCAGCCATAGCATGATCATCTGCATATATAGTAGGACACATCTCCCGTTCACCCAGGTCTGCAAACCATCTTCTCTGGTGTCGGCTTCGCAATTTGACATTCATGAAGTTAACACAATCCATAGCGCGAGATGTGAAAGAAAAAGAAATACCCCCCTGAAAATATTTGATAAATGTTTGAAAGAAAAGGAAATTAAGTAAGTATTTTCGGGTTAGGAAATTTCCAAAGTTAAAAAGAAAAAGAAAAATGAAAGGGAGAAATAAAAACAGAAGAAAAATAGAAAAGAGCAAGAAATGCAGTAATGAAAATGTTTTAAGAATTAAGAAAAAGAAAAGAAAAATAAAAGCACATTAAAGCAGGAAAAAAAATTAAAATAAAACATGGGTTGCCTCCCACGAAGCGCCTTTATTTTATGTCGACGGCTCGACAGTAAGTACCTATTCAGTTAGGTAATGGGGTAGGCGGCTCACTTAACTGAAGATAAGCCGAGAAGTCGATATTTCCGACGTTAAAATAGTGTTTTAAACGCTAGCCATTAACAATGAATGGGTCGATAGAACTACCTTTAATTTCTATCGTGCCACTTGGGAAAACTTTGCTAATTTCGAACGGTCCGGACCATCTGGAACGTAATTTTCCCGGGAAAAGTTTTAGTCTAGAGTTGAATAGGAGTACGATGTCTCCTTCCTTAAAGTCTTTCTGCGAGATACGCTTATCGTGCCATTTTTTTGTTTGTTCTTTATAGATTTTAGCATTTTCATAAGCGTCTAAACGCAATTCTTCTAGTTCATGGATATCCAACACTCGTTTCTCCCCAGCACTCTTATAGTTTAAGTTAAGGCTTTTTATCGCCCAATAAGCTTTATGTTCTAATTCTACTGGTAGATGACAAGATTTTCCATAAACTAACTTGAACGGCGTTGTTCCGATAGGAGTTTTGAAAGTTGTCCGATATGCCCAAAGAGCATCGTTTAGCTTGGAGGACCAGTCTTTTCTGGATGTGGCTACGGTTTTCTCAAGTATTTTTTTGATCTCCCTATTTGACACTTCCACTTGTCCACTTATTTGAGGATGGTATGGTGTGGCTATGCGGTGTTTAACGCCATATTTGGAAAGTAACCTTTCGAAGATTCTGGAGATAAAATGTGAGCCACCATCGCTGATCACTAGTCTTGGTACACCGAATCGTGGGAAGATAATGTTCTTGAATAGTTTTAGTACCACACGTGTATCGTTTATGGGTGCGGCGATGGCTTCAATCCATTTTGATACATAGTCGACGGCTACCAAAATATATTTATTTCCAAAGGATGCGGGGAAAGGTCCCATGAAATCAATTCCCCACACATCGAAAACTTCTACTTCGAGGATTCCTTTTAACGGCATTTCGTCACGTCTAGATATATTTCCTGTGCGTTGACATCTATCGCAGTTCATAATTGCTACGTGGACGTCTTTCCATAAGGTAGGCCAAAAGAAGCCAGCTTGAAGTATTTTTGCACAGGTTTTTGATGTACTAGCGTGTCCACCATAAGGGGCGGAATGGCAATGGGAAATGACATCGTTTATTTCATCATTTGGAACGCAGCGACGGTAAATACCATCGGCACCTCTTTTAAAGAGTAATGGTTCATCCCAAAAGTAGTGTTTAAGGTCATGGAAAAATTTCTTCCGTTGTTGGTACGTCAAATCAGGTGGTAAAACACAGGCAGCTAAATAGTTGACGAAGTCAGCGTACCATGGTAATGTGGTATTAGTATAAATGGATTTTACTACCGCATTTGTGAAAGTTTCATTGTGTGGATCTAAACTGTCGGTAGGGTTTGTCTCTAGCTTGGCAATGAGGCGTTCATAAGGGAAATCTTCATTTATGGGAACACTCTCGGTTTGGATTCCATCTAATCTCGATAAATGGTCAGCTACCACGTTTTCAGTTCCTCTTTTGTCTTTTATTTCTAAGTCAAACTCTTGTAAGAGTAAGATCCATCTGAGTAATCGTGGTTTGGCGTCCTTCTTGCTTAGTAGGTATCGGATCGCAACATGATTCGTATAAATAATGATTTTAGCGCCTACTAAGTAGGAACGAAATTTGTCCAATGCGAATACCACAACTAAGAGTTCCTTCTCCGTAGTGGCGTAATTCATTTGTGCGGGATCAAACGTTCTGCTCGCGTAGTAGATAGCGTGAAGCTTCTTTTCTTTGCGTTGTCCTAGGACTGCGCCTACAGCATAATCGCTCGCATCGCACATTATTTCAAATGGTAAAGTCCAATCAGGAGGTTGCATAATAGGTGTCGATATTAAGGCCTCTTTTAGTGTCTCGGATGCGTTCAAGCATTTATCGTCGAAAATAAACTCAGCTTCTTTCATTAAAAGTTTGGTTAGTGGCTTGGTGATTTTAGAGAAATCTTTTATGAAACATCGGTAAAAACCCGCGTGTCCTAGAAAACTTCGTATTTCTCTAACTGTTTTGGGTGGTTGAAGGTTTTTGATAATTTCGATCTTTGCTTTGTCAACTTCAATCCCCCTTTTTGATACAATGTGACCCAACACAATTCCTTGTCTCACCATGAAGTGACATTTTTCCCAGTTGAGCACTAGGTTGACATTAACACAGCGTTTCAGTACTAATTCAAGATTTGTTAGACATCCATCGAAACTTTCTCCACAGACAGAGAAATCGTCCATGAATACTTCCATGATTCCGTCTAAGAAATCTGTGAAGATCGCCATCATGCATCGTTGGAAGGTTGCAGGTGCATTACATAGTCCAAATGGCATTCTCCGGTATGCAAAGGTACCATAGGGACATGTGAACGTAGTTTTCTCTTGATCGTCAGGATGAATGGGAATTTGAAAGAATCCTGAATATCCATCAAGATAGCAGAAATGGGAATGTTTCGCTAAAAGCTCGAGCATTTGATCAATGAACGGTAATGGGAAATGGTCTTTGCGCGTAGCTTTGTTTAGTTTCCTATAATCGATACACATTCTCCATCCTGTTTGTGTACGTTGTGCTACCGATTCGCCTTTTGTATTTGTTATAACTGTAACACCTCCTTTCTTAGGCACCACATGAACTGGACTGACCCAGTTGCTATCTGATATTGGGTATATGATGCCTGCCTCTAGTAGTTTTTGCACTTCCTTCTTAACGACTTCACTTAGGATAGGGTTTATTCGTCTTTGATGTTCTCTAGAAGTCTTGCAGTCCTCCTCCAGCATAATGCGGTGCATACAGAGAGAAGGGCTTATTCCTTTTAGGTCTGATATATTATATCCTAATGCGGCTGGATATTTCCTTAACACACTAAGAAGTTTTTCGGTTTCGATCTCTCCTAATTCGGCATTGACTATAACAGGTCATTCGAGTTCTTTATCTAAGAATTCATACCTAAGATCTTCAGGTAATGTTTTAAGTTCTATGATGGGTTTCTTATTAATTAAGTCAGGATCAGGTGTTAAGGCTAAACATTCGCTTAGGTTGGCATCTAAGTGTTCTTGTTTCCAGTCTTCGTTCTTGAGGATAGTCGGTGTCTGAATTTTCAGCATCTCATAGTAGGTGTCCTCTTGGCATTCAAGTTCTTTGACACATTCATCAATGATATCTAGGAGACAACATGAGTCATCTATAGCAGGGGCTTTAAAGAATTGGGAAAGAATGAATTCTACTTTGGCTTCTCCTACCTCAAAGGTAAGTTTTCCTTTCTTGACGTCAATGATGGCTCCTGCAGTAGCTAAAAATGGTCTTCCTAGTATGATGGGAATGTTTGAATCTTCCTTGATGTCCATTATTATGAAGTCAGTCGGTATGTAAAATTGTCCTATTCGGACAGGAATGTTTTCTAGCATATCGACAAGAAATTTTACTGATCTATCGGCTAGTTGTAAGGACATCTTGGTAGGTCTCATGTCGCCTAATTTGAGCTTTTCGCAAACAGATAAGGGCATTAGACTGACACTGGCTCCTAAATCGCATAGAGCTTTGTCTATGACAGATTTTCCGATTACACATGGTATGGAGAAACTACCAGGATCTTTTAGCTTCGGAGGCATGTTATTTTGAATTATGGCGCTACATTCGGCAGTTAGCATAACAGTTTCGTTCTCAATGATTTTTTTCTTATTAGCCAATATTTCTTTTAGGAATTTAGCATATGACGGAATTTGGGTTATAACTTCTGTAAAAGGAATAGTGACGTTTAGTTGTTTCACAAGTTCTACAAATTTCTTGAATTGTCCCTCGTTCATGGATTTTGCAAGTCTTTGAGGGTATGGAATTGGTGGTTTGTATGGTGGTGGAGGCACATAAGGTTTTTCTGAGGCCTCTCTGTTCTCATTCGCGTCTTCCTCTACGTTTTCAGATTGCTCTTTCGACTTTTCTACTTCCTTTTCGGGCTTTTGATACATGGTCGGGTTTTGGATTCTAGGATCTACCGGTCCATCAAGGGCTGTCCCACTTTGTAATGTAATAGCATTTGCATGTCCTTTAGGATTGGGCTGTGGCTGTCCATGAAATGTACCAGCAGGTGTGGCAGAACTAGCTTGGTGTTGTGCTACTTGGGAGATTTGGGTTTATAACATTTTGTTGTGAGTAGCTAGGGCATCTACCTTGTTTGCTAATAGCTTCAATTGTTCACCGGTGTGAACGTTTTGATTGAGGAATTCTTTGTTTTGTTGGGCTTGATTAGCGATAAAATTTTCCATTAGGATTTCAAGGTTAGAGTTCTTAGGAATGTTAGGAACATTACCAACGGGTTTTTGATAGCCTGGAGGTACAGCTGGTGCTTGGCCAGGTGCATATAAAGCGTTATTGCTCTTGTACGAGAAGTTAGGATGGTTCTTCCAACCAGGATTGTAGGTATTGGCATAAGGATTTCCTTGAGCGTAATTTCCCTGATCAGCCGTTATTCCTGCTAAGATTTGACATTCGGTTCCAACATGACCAGGTACTCCACAAACTTCGCAGCTTGGGGTAACTGCAGCTACGGTAGCTGCAGGAGGTAAGGTCAACCTTTCTATCTTTTGGGTAAGAGCATCTACCTTAGCATTAACTTTATCTAGGCTACTAACCTCGTACATCCCGCCTTTGGCGTGAGTCTTCTCCACAGATGTTCTTTCTCCTCCCCACTGATAGTGGTTTTGAGCCATGTTTTCAATGAGTTGGTTAGCTTCGTCATAAAGCTTGTCCATCAGTGTACCACCTGCGGCGGCATATATAGATAGTCTTGTGTTGTACAAGAGTCCATTATAAAACGTGTGGATTATCAGCCATTTTTCTAGTCCGTGATGTGGGCACATTCGCATCATATATTTGTAGCGCTCCCATGCATCGAATAGTGATTCAGTATCCTTCTGCCTAAATCCGTTGATTTGGGCTCTTAGTGCAGCGGTTTTGCTTGGGGGAAAGTATCGTGCTAAGAATACAATCTTCAGTCCTTCCCACGTAGTGACGGAATTTGATGGCAAGGATTGCAACCAAGCCCAAGCTCTATCTCTTAGTGAGAAAGGGAAAAGACGTAATCTTATCGCATCTTTACTAACACCATTTGCTATAACTGTGTCCGCAAATTGAACGAATTTTGTAAGGTGTTCATTCGGATCCTCAGAAGGATCTCCAGAGAATTGGCGTTGTTGGATAGCTGATATCAATGACGGCTTTAACTCGAAATCGTTTCAGTTTATTGCTGGAGCAGCAATGCTGTTATGAGGCTCTTGTTGTGATGGAGCTGCATACTCCTTCAGTGGACGGGTCCTTTGTTCTTCGGCCATGTCTAATTTTGGATTGGTTTCGGTTTCAGAGGAAGAATTAGAATCAGTTTCAGAATCAATCTTGATTTCTGGTTTAGGTAAGGGAATAGCGTGATTTAAACAGTAATCCCTGACTGCACGTCTTACGGAAAGGATGCGTTCAGGTTCGTCCGTCAGTTTGTCAAGTGGTTCGCCTTGTGAGCGAGTCCTTGGCATACAAATCGACAAAGGGTGTATGTTGCTTAGTCTAAACGCGCAACAGAAGAATCGTAATTAATTGACTATCAGTCCCCGACAACGGCGCCAAAAACTTAATTGGGACTTTATAAGTCTGTCGGGATACTAACTGCAAGTATACAGTTCAGTCGTTCTAGTTTTAAAAGATTATCGAACCCACAGAGACTGTGTATCAATCGCATACGATCTAATGCTACAGTTTTGTCTAACTAAGCGATGAATATTCGATATTTGGGGGAGACAATTTAGTTTTAAAAGTAATAGTACTAATTATACCGGTATGTGATGATCGGACTTAGGGAATTCGATGAATCGCTTGGCCTATAAAGTATTTCGGTAAAAGCTAATTGTTTAAAAACCTGAGACATACACTCTCGTGTTTATGAAATAAGTCATGCTACTAAACCTAGTGGATGCACTTTAAATTTAATAACAATTTTTGAAAACAATTTGAATTTAATTAATTTATTAAAACACTCTCGTGTATTTAAAAATTAATGCTTCGTTACCACTATCTGGGTTGAACCCCAGCTCTCGCATGCAGGTTCTTGCCTTAATTAATTTCCCACTCTCGTGGCAAAATCGTGTTAATTAACCTCTCACTCTCGTGACAAGGATAGTTAAATTAATATTGGAAATTGGAAACCAGAAATTGTTTTATGAATATTTTTGGCCAAGGTATCATTGAATTCTTTCAGTTCTTACAGTCACATATCGGTATTAATAATTTAGCCAGACATAATTAACTTAACAACAATAAAGTTTAGAATATAATTCATGGCAATAAATGGCATATTATAGAAACTAAATAAATAATAATTGCAATATAAAAAACCTGGAATTACAGATGCTATAGTAATCTTGAGGTAATATAGTAATCCAATCTTCGAGCTTGACTTGCAGTAGAAATTCGTGTTAATTCTTGTAAGAAGAATTAACACTTAAAAATAGAAACTAAGGCTTGAATGAAAATTACAAGGAATTGAAAGCAGAATTGCAAAACAAACAAATTGGAAATAACTGTAAAAATAAAATAAATATTTGCTCTGAGTAAAATTCTTCGACCCTTGGACTATGCCTTGGTACTCATATATATAGCAGGAAAAATCAGCAGTTTAATTTGAATTTTTGATGAAGTCTTCGTGGAGAAATTGTAGGAGCAGTAATAGTAGTGGCAATAAAATAGGAGATTCAGTAGAAACAGGGAGAACTAGTCTGCCCTTCACGCCCACGTCTTCAAGCCATGTGTAACGTCCTCCTTCACGCGCGTGACGGTCGTCACAGGTGGGTGACGGTCGTCACACGCTGAAGTGGTGCCTTACACTCGTCAGGTGAGTGTGACGAGCGTTTCCTTATGTTGAGGGGTGTTACGCCCGTCACAGGGGCGTGACGACCGTCACCTATCCAGAAGTCTACACTTTGTAATTTTTTTATTCTTTTTCTCTTTTTTTCGTCTAGCCTTCTTCATGTTGTCCTTTTTCATCGGTTTGAGTCGACAAGTGTTATACCTGCAAAAAGACAAATAATCTCAGAATAATCGAGGGTTAGACGACTTAAAGAAATATAAAATCTGTAAAAAGCATGTTAATTATACGATATGTTTTCTCGTTATCAAATTCCCCCATACTTAAACCTTTGCTTGTCCTCAAGCAAATAGTCATTCGAAAGGTCGGACAAGTTTTCGTCAAGCGCATAAGCATGACATACCTTGGATTTTTAAAGTGGTTTCGGGAAATCCTCGTTGGTTCGGCCAATACTTGAGTAAAACACTAAAGATACGCTAATGACGCAAGCAATAAGCTTACTCGTAGACTTCCATTTTAAACGAGCTATCCAACAGTTCCATTATAACTCTGCCCGGAGTTCCTCGTATCTATTTCACCCGGTTTCATTCTGGCGCAATCACATTAAGCCCTTTGCCTTAGCATGCACGTAGTGGAGTAACCGGTTAGTGACTTTGATCCTTTAGCACGGGGTCTGGTACATGAATGTGGCAACTCTACATATGTTATCCAAATTGGAGGTTGTGGCGGATCGGGCCGTAGCATGCCCTACCGAGTTCAGAACCAGATACCTCTGAACCAACCAACACTGGATTCCTTCATTATTTGCTCGACTCTTATATGTGCCCGTATATTTTGGTACACAAGTTTTCTTTTCTTTTAGCAGCGAGATAGGAAGGATAATTTTTTTAGAAGGCATCAAATACTTATGTTCATCGATTCTCCACGTGGTTTGTGTCAAGACGGTGCTGACTGCTAGTATAAACTACTAGGGGTTACTTCTAGAACTCGAAACTCCAGATATCGGTCTAATGGTTATTGAAACGGATCGCGTAAGTAGGAAGTCTACGGTGACAGAACCGTATCGATCTTGTTATGTCGTTTTTGGCTTCCTCAACTGGGATTTCGTTAAAATTGGTATGTCGGGCTAATGCGAAAATAAAAAATTTTCGGTATGGCAAAGTAAAGCGAAGAATTTGAATTGAGACATATCGGAAGAATTTACTAGTTTTATTAAAGATTGAAAGGTACCTCTCCCACACAAAATCCGACATTGTCCTCAATGTTGCGGTATATATGCGGGGAAGTACAATTACAAAATGAAAAGAAATGAAACAAATTACAAAGAAATTAAAGAAAGACAAACTACTGGTGACCACGTCCTCTGCTCCTGGTGCGAGAGCGTCTGGTAGGAGTGGCTTCAGCGTCGATGTCTTGGAAGCCATAGGTGTTCATATCTATCCTCAAGGCGTTAAGCTCAGACAGCGCCTCATCCAACCTTTCATTCATGTTTCGCTGCCCAGTCAAGATCTGAGCGTTTTGGGCGCACAGAGACTCAAACTGCTCAGCTTGCCTCCTTTCAAGCGCCACATTCATTTGATTTTGCATGTGGAGGGCGCAGAGGATGTCTTCAAGATTTATAGGAGGAGGTGCAGATGAGGATCCAGGGATGTCGTGGACAGGCGGAGCACTATCCAACTCTTCTTCTATGTCGTCTACGGCGGCAACAACTTGGTCTTCGTGAGCAGGTGCAGGCTCTGCGGGAACTTCAGGGTCGAACAACCAGTTGGCTCGGTTACTTGGATCGATTCGGTCCCTGTTCGGAAAAATAATATTCTGATAGACAGTATTCCTGATTACGGGGTGGAATCTGCCGTCTTCCCGCTCGTAGATGAGGTGTGCGGCTTTGCAGTGATCCAAGGTTAGAAAAGCCGGTGCCATAGAAGGCAAGGTTGCAAGAGCAGCACCGTAATTCAGACCAATGGCAATTGAAGTAACCAGCCCTCCGAAATAGAAAGGTTTTCCACCTCTAGCACAAATAGAGTGGATGTGAGCAAGTAGGAACAGGGCGGCATTTATCTTTTTCCCAATGAACGCACAATGTAGAAAGAAGAGCTCCTTGGAGTTGCGCTTATGGTTGCTGTCTCGGGCGAAGATGGTGTTACTGAGGATTCGATGGAAGTAGCGGATGGCCGGATTGTGGATGTGGGTGGCGTTGAGGTGGTCGTAGGACCCGGCACGGATGTTCGTTAAACTGTTCCACAAGTTGAAAGCCTCCTCATTAAAACTATCCGGTACCCGAAAATGAGCACCTTCGTCTGAACAAAATCCCATAAGCCTCGCGATGTCGGATTGAGGCAATTGGTGCTCAACGCCGAACATGCGAAATTTTGCCACGCCTGATAATTGGTTTGTGACACCCGGCGGAGTGAGGTAAGCAAACGAACTCAAGAACTCAAGAGTAAGAGTTTCGTAGATTGGTCTTGGTTCGCGACAGAGGTTCCACAAATCCATGCTTTGTAATAATCGGCGGACACTGTCGAGTAGTCCCAAACTCCGTAGGCAGTCGATGTCAACATACCTCGTGGGTTGGAGACCTCGACGTTGGAATTTTTGAAACTTTGCTCGTTGATTCTCCCTCGGTTCGCCGATTCTGAAATTGATAACTTGAGCGTTTGGGTTGTTTGCCTTGGTGATAATGGATTTGATTTGGGAATGTGAGAATGGGAGATTGTAAGGATGTTAATTTGGTGTTGGGAGTTTAGAAATTGGAAGAAAATGGAGTGAATAGGTGGTTTTTCGTGTGTGTGGTGATAATGGAGGAAGGAAAAATGGGTTTATAAGGAAGAAGGTTGGAACGGTTCTCTGTAACAGCCGTTGGTTTCTGTCTGCGTGACGGTCGTCACAGGGGTGTGACGCTCGTCACGAAGCAAAGAGGCGCGTTACGCTCGTCACAGAGGTGTGACGGTCGTAATGCAGACAGAGTCATAAATAGGAAGAACGTTACAGGACCGTTGGAGAGTGATGAGTTTATTATTTTTCTTGGAAATTGGATTTTTTTGAAGAATTTATATATATTTTTTGGTTTATTTGAAATATTTGTTTTAATTAATTATTTTCATTTAATTAAAGTTTTAAATGTAACGAAAATAGACAGTAAATAACAGTAAATAACAACAGTAAATAAAACATAGACAGTAAACAGTAAACTGGGAAAGAAATTAAAATAAACTTCAATTTAATAAATGCATAGCAAATTGTTTCAAAGTAACTAAAACTAAAAGAAAGTGATAATGTTGAAATAATAACTAAACTAAAAATCCCTCCCACACAGAAATTTACAGTGTCCTCACTGTACGTAAAAATGCAAGAGAGAAGGAAATGAAATAACGATGGCAACTCTAGCCACGGGGAGGTGGAAACAAATGCTGATGCATATAGTCCAACTGATCAGTCACCAAGTCCATGAAGGTGATAAAGTCCACCCTGTAAAAATAAAATAAATATTTGCTCTGAGTAAAATTCTTCGACCCTTGGACTGTGCCTTGGTACTCATATATATAGCAGGAAAAATCAGCAGTTTAATTTGAATTCTTGATGAAGTCTTCGTGGAGAAATTGTAGGAGCAGTAATAGTAGTGGCAATAAAATAGGAGATTCAGTAGAAACAGGGAGAACTAGTCTGCCCTTCACGCCCACGTCTTCAAGCCATGCGTAACGTCCTCCTTCACGCGCGTGACGGTCGTCACAGGTGGGTGACGGTCGTCACACGCTGAAGTGGTGCCTTACACTCGTCAGGTGAGTGTGACGAGCGTTTCCTTATGTTGAGGGGTGTTACGCCCGTCACAGGGGCGTGACGACCGTCACCTATCCAGAAGTCTACACTTTGTAATTTTTTTATTCTTTTTCTCTTTGTTTTTCGTCTAGCCTTCTTCATGTTGTCCTTTTTCATCGGTTTGAGTCGACAAGTGTTATACCTGCAAAAAGATAAATAATCTCGGAATAATCGAGGGTTAGACGACTTAAAGAAATATAAAATCGGTAAAAAGCATGTTAATTATACGATATGTTTTCTCGTTATCAGTGATCTGACCAAACCTTTTTCCGTGATAATATTTATGTTGTACAATTACCCTTTTACCCTCATGTCTATATTGAACACAAGGCATACACTGTGTCACCCTTGTCCAGTTCAATATTGGGCCCATAGACATTTATCCTGTTATGTAGGATGAGAAAATTCCATCTAGGTCACTCATGTCCCTTAGCATGCTTTGTGAAGTACCCGTCAACCGTCTTTATAGTCATCCAATTACGGATGACGTTTGATCAGCAATA
Organism: Vicia faba; assembly: GCA_948472305.1. Classification (NCBI taxonomy): domain Eukaryota; kingdom Viridiplantae; phylum Streptophyta; class Magnoliopsida; order Fabales; family Fabaceae; genus Vicia; species Vicia faba. The sequence continues at coordinate 1,040,348,522 of OX451740.1, forward strand.
AAGTACTTGACTCTACATCTAGGGTTCATAGTGGTTTCAGGTCGAAGGGTGGTATACACCATTATCATCATGAGAATAACTTATGACACTTTGCATAACATTCTATGTAGTATTCTCATAGCGGGTCAATCCAGTATAAATATTACTCCTAATATTCATACCTATGTCAAGACTTGATAACTCCTTATCTATGATCCATGAGATGTGATCATCAATTTATCTTCATAATAATCTTAATGCTTTAATGTTATCCCACTTCACATTAAAGCTTGACTACGGATACTTTAAGAATAGTGTCTTATGTTTAATGGGATATCATGATTAAGTCACACTTAACATTTCATTAAACAAATAAACCATTCTAGGGACTTTATTATTTTGGAAAGCAAACATAATAAATAAATGCCTTTTATTATTAATAAATAATTCGATACAAGTACCGAAAGTATTGGCCTCTAGGGCTTATACCAACAAAGTACCCATTTAGGAAGGCACTCTTTACATCCATCTGAAATAACTTGAACTTAAGGAGACAAGCAATTCCCAATAGGAGTCTGATTGATTCCAATCTGGCTACAGGAGCAAAAGTCTCATCAAAATCAACCCCTTCAACTTGAGTGTATCCTTGAGCAACAAGTCTTGCCTTATTCCTGGTGACAACTCCTTCAGCATCTGATTTGTTCTTGTAAATCCATTTTGTGCCAATGATGTTTGTTCCTCCTGGTCTAGGAACTAACTCCCATACTTCATGTTGCTTGAATTGGTTCAATTCATATTGCATTGCTCCAATCCAGTATTCATCAGTTAAAGCCTCCTTAACATTTCTTGGTTCAATCTTAGATACAAAGCAAGAGTTTGAGATGATTTCTCTAGATCTTGTAATGATTCCACTGTTAGGATCTCCTATGATGAGTTCCTTAGGATGATCTTTCTGAATTCTGATGGAAGGGTCTTTGTTAGCTTCCTTTGATTCAGATTCTGATGAATTAGTTTTAGGAATATCATCCTTTTGAGTTGAAGTCTCAAAGAATGTCTCAACATCATATGGGACATTTTTTTCCTCATGGTAATCATCAACTATGACATTTATAGATTCCATCATAACTTTGGTCCTGGAATTGAATACCCTATAAGCTCTGTTGTTGGTAGAGTATCCTAGGAATATTCCTTCATCACTTTTAGGGTCCATCTTTCTCCTTTGTTCACGATCTGTCAGAATGTAGCATTTACTTCTAAATACATGGAAGTACTTCACTGTAGGCTTCCTTCCTTTCCAAAGTTCGTAAATGGTGGATGATGTTCCCTTTCTCAAGGTGACCCTGTTATGGACATAACAGGCTGTATTCATAGCTTCAGCCCAAAAATGAATAGGAAGTCTTTTGGCATGTATCATTGCTCTGGCAGATTCCTGTATAGTTCTGTTTTTCCTTTCCACAACTCCATTTTGTTGAGGAGTTATGGGTGAAGAGAATTCATGATTAATTCCTTCTGAGGAGCAGAACTCATCAAACTTACTATTTTCAAATTCCTTGCCATGATCACTTCTGATTCTGATAATGCATCCTTCTTTGTCTCTTTGAATTCTTTTGCACAGTTCCTTAAATACTTCAAATACATCAGACTTTTCCCTAATGAACTTAATCTAGGTGAATTTGGAAAAATCATCCACAACAACATAGGCATATCTTTTTCCACCAAGACTTTCCACCTGCATTGGTCCCATCAGATCCATATGTAGAAGTTCTAACACTTTAGAGGTGGTCAGATGTCTTGACTTCGGATGTGACATTCTAGTCTGCTTTCTAACCTGACATTCACCAGAGTCTCTCCCTTCATCAATTTGTAGCCTTAGAATCCCTCTGACTACTTCCATGGATATAATCCTTTTCATTCCTCTTAGATGTAAATGACCAAGTTTTTGGTGCAACAATTTCACTTCTTTTTCTTCTTTGGCAATAGAGCACACAGAAAAATAATTAGTGTTCTCAGACTCCCATAAGTAGCAGTTGTCTTTAGATCTGACTCCTCTCATTACAACTTCTTGTTTCTCATTAGTTACAAGACATTCAGACTTGGTGAAGTTGACCTTGAATCCTAGATCACATAATTGACTAATACTTATGAGATTAGCAGTCAAGCCTTTTACCAGCAATACTTCATTTAGGTTTGGAACTCCAGGGCAGTCCAAGTTTCCAACTCCTTTGATTTCTCCTCTAGCACCATCTCCAAAAGTCACATAACTAGTAGTGCGAGGTTTAACATTATTGAGAAGATTCTTGATTCCAGTCATGTGTTTAGAGCATCCACTGTCAAAGTACTAGTCTTCCTTTGCAGAGACTCTAAGGGAGGTGTGAGCTATCAGGGCAGTAGCCTTTTTCTTCCACTGTTGAGTATATGGTGCCTTGTTAGACTTAGGTTTGACAACTAGGGTCTGATTAGGATATCCATATAATCTGAAGCAGAATGGATTTATGTGACCAAACCTCCCACAATGATGACATCTCCATCTTTGATACTTTTTCTTCATATTTCTCTGTTCTCGATGTTGAGTGCTATGTTGTGACATCTGCTTTGACATTTGTTTATCAGGCCTGATCTTCTTCTTGTCTACAATAGATTTCTTTGCTGCCACAAATCCTAGACCAGACTTGTTTCCCACAGTTTGTCCAACCTGAAGGATTTCTTCTAATTTGTCCATTCCATTTGTCAGCATCTTGACAGATTTGGTCATCTGGTCAAGTTTTGAGTTTAGCATTTGAACTTCCCCTTCTAGATGACTTATAGTATCAATGCCTGCCTTCTTCTCAGCCTCCAACTTTATTATGAGTTTTGTTTGTCTCTCATTTTGCTGACAGACTTCATCACTTCTGATACATAACTTCTTGTAGGAGTCATCCAGTTCTTCAAATGACACTTCCTCATCACTAGAGTCACTATCAGAGTCACAAATACCAGTTAGCGCAGTAACTAGTTTGGCAGATTCTTCTTCAGAATTACTTTCTGAGTCACAGTCAGACCAAGTAACAGACATTCCTTTCTTTTGTTTCTTAAGAAAGGTAGGACATTCAGCTCGAATATGCCCATATCCTTCACATCCATGACATTGAATTCATTTGCTTTGATTTCCCTTCTCTTCAGACTTTGGTCTTCTGCTGGAGTCATAGGATCTGTTGATGTCAGAAGGAATGTTCTTAACATTTGACCTTGACTTTGGGTCCATTCTCTTAATGAGTTTGTTGAACTGTCTTCCAAGCATGGCTATAGCTTCTGAAATATTTTCTTCTTCATCCTCCTTGTTTTCATCTTCAGTATTAGATACAAGTGCTATGCTCTTGTTTTTCTTGTCGACATTGTCACTGATCCCCATCTCAAAGGTCTGAAGTGACCCAATGAGTTCATCCACCTTCAAGTTGCAGATATCCTGAGCTTCCTCTATAGCAGTCACCTTCATTGAAAATCTTTTAGGAAAGGATCTGAGAATCTTTCTCACCAGCTTTTCTTCTGACATCTTTTCTCCCAATGCTCCTGAGGTGTTGGCAATTTCCAAGATGTTCATGTGAAACTCATGAATGGTCTCATCTTCCATCATCCTTAGGTTCTCAAATTTGGTAGTCAGCATCTGAAGCCTTGACATTTTTACTTTGGATGTGCCCTCATGGGTAGTTTTGAGAGTGTCCCAAACCTCCTTGGCCAGTTCACATGGATGTACTAGTCTGAATATGTTTCTATCAATTCCATTGAACAAGGCATTTAATGCTTTGGAGTTACCCAGGGCTAACTCATCTTCTTCTTTGCTCCATTCTTCCTCAGGTTTCAGACTGGTTGTCCCATCTTTCCTAGTTATGGTGGGATGGTTCCATCCTTTCTCAGCAGCTCTCCAAGCCTTTTTGTCCAGTGATTTTAAGAAGGAAATCATATGAGGTTTCCAGTAGTCATAATTTGATCCATCCAGAATGGGTGGTCTGTTTCTAAATCCTCCTTCTTTGTCCATAGCGCCAGAAAATAATATCCCTAGATCTCACCCAATAAGACAGGCAGAGTGCCTGCTCTGATACCAATTGAAATTCTAGCAGCAGATACTTAATGTCACAGTGAATGTTATGACACCGTATCTGACTTTCTTCAAGATAGTAAATCTAAAAGCAGTAAAGAACACAGTTAATTGTTTACCCAGTTCAGTGTGTAACAACACCTACTCTGGGGGCTACCAAGCCAGGGAGGAAATTCACTATAAGAGATATTAATTCAGGAATAAACCAACCAGTTTATCTCCTTCACTTAAGACCTACCCAATGCAACTTCAATCTAAGTTCAACTTAAACCTGAGTTCCTACTCACTCCCCCTCAATCACAGCAGTGATACTAAACAATTGACTAATGAAATTATGAAGACACTCTTCAGTACATACACTTGATTTTGCTTCACAACTTTTAATCAAGTAACACAAACACTCGTGCTTCAAAGCTTTGAGTGATACACAACCCTAACTTGACTTTGCTTCAAAGCTTCAATCAAGTAACACAAACACTCTTGCTTCAAAGCTTTGAGTGATACACAACCCTTACAACCAAATCCTACTCCAAATCACTTATCACAATGATAATTGATTGGCTCACAGTAGTTACAACTATACAGTCCCTTATTGATCTTCTGTGAAAGTCTACTTTACCAACAGTCTTCATGAGGAATATATAGGCAGTTATTCTTCAGTTAGGGCTTCCACGAAAATAGCTAGAGTTAATTAGGGTTAACCTCAAGACTTGGTCATAGGACTTTAACAACCAGATTAGGGTTAAGCAAAGTTAACCTAAGTCCATGTGAGAATCTGATCTGGACTGAATAAACCAGATTCCTGAAAATTCTCAAAAATAAAAAATTTGCACAAATGTTAGTTCAGTACAGGGTGTCTTAACATTGGTTATGACAACAAGAATCCTGTTTACAGATTTTGGTAGAATGCAATAAATATGATCATTGCATAATGATCAGCTAAACACTCATATTGAGCAGCTCCTGTATGACATTCTTTTTTCTGCAGAATGTACCTTGTATCCCAGAATGCTATGACATCAGTCATGACATTCACACAACTGGTTTTACCAAAAAACATGCCAACAACCAAACACTTACACCTCTTCAGTCTCAATGTCACAACAATGTGCAGGTTCGTCCAACCTCTCAATGGTAATCTGGGGAGCTTCGTTGTCCCATCTGACCTTGAACATAGAAGACATCGTAGTTAGCGCGTCCGCTAACTGATTCTCCTCTCTAGGGAAGTGTTCAAAGGTTATCTCCTCGAAGTATGGAAGCAAAGTCAATACATACTCCTTTTAAGGAATACGATTTGGGTGATTCGTATCCCACTCTCCCTTGATCTGACTGATCACGAGAGAAGAATCTCCGAATACACTTAAGAACTTAATCCTTAGGTCAATAGCTGCTCGAAGGCCCATGATACACGCTTCATACTCCACCATGTTGTTGGTGTAGTTGAAACATAGTCGGTCGGTGAACGGAGTATGAGAGCCTTCAAGAGATATGATCACGGCGCCAATGCCATTACCCAAAGAATTTGAAGCTCCATTAAAGTACATAGACCATCGGGATCCCTCCTCAGGTCCTTCATCTGGTCCAAGCGTTTCACAGTCAGTCACCAACATGATGTTCTCATCCGGAAACTCGAAGTTCATAGACTGGTAATCATCTACTGCCTGATGTGCCAGATGATCTGCTAACACACATCCCTTAATTGCTTTTTGGGTTGTGTATTGGACGTCATACTCAGTCAAGATCATCTGCCATCTTGCTATTCTTCTGGACAAGGCAGGCTTCTCGAAGATATACTCGATAGGATCCATCTTTGATATCAATAGAGTAGTGTGAGTCAACATATATTGTCTCAGCCGGCGAGCAGCCCATGCCAAAGCGCAGCAAGTTTTCTCAAGCAACGAGTATCAGGTCTCGCAGTCGGTAAACTTTTTGCTAAGGTAATATATAGCATGCTCTTTTCGGCCAGACTCGTCATGCTGCCGCAGCATGCACCCCATTGAATTGTCAATGACTATCAAGTATAAGATAAGAGGTCTCCCGTCAACTGGAGGCATCAGAATAGGAGGCTCTTGGAGATATTCTTTGATCCTCTCAAAAGTGGCCTGACATTCATCGTTCCATCTTACCACTTGATCTTTCTTCAGTAACTTGAAGATTGGCTCACAAGTAGCAGTTAGGTGTGAAATGAATAGGGCAATGTAATTCAGACGTCCCAAAAAGCCTCTGACTTCTTTTTCAGTTCAGAGAGCTGGCATTTCTTGTATAGCCTTCACCTTTGCAAGATCCACCTGAATACCTTTATCACTAACGACGAAACCCAGCAGCTTACCAGACCTCACTCCGAAGGTGCACTTGTTCGGGTTTAGCCTCAATCTGTACAACTTCAATCTGTCAAATAGCTTCTGAATGTGGTCAAGATGTTCCTCTTCAGTTTGGGATCTTGCAATCATGTCATCAACGTATACCTCAATCTCATGATGGATCATGTCATGGAACAGAGCGACCATGGCGCGTTGATACGTTGCCCCAACATTCTTCAATCCGAACGGCATAACCTTGTAGAAAAAGGTACCCCATTGAGTAACAAAGGTTGTCTTCTCCATATCCTCGGGAGCCATCTTAATCTGATTGTAACCGGAGAAACCATCCATAAAGGAGAAGACCTTGTGTTGTGCAGTGTTGTCAACCAGAACGCCGATATGAGGTAGAGGGAAATCATCCTTGGGGCTTGCCCTATCCAGATCCCTATAGTTAACACACATTCGAACCTTACCATCTTTCTTCGGCACCGAAACTATGTTAACGACCCACTGCGGGTAAGAATTAACAGCTAGAAAACTGGCATCAAACTGTTTCATAACCTCAACCTTGATTTTCTTAGACATCTCTGGGCGCATTCGGCGAACTTTCTGTTTCACTAGAGGACAGTCTTCCTTGGTGGGAAAGCGGTGAACCACGATATCAGTATCCAACCCAGGCGTATCTTTATAAGACCTTGCAAAGATCTCAACATAATCACGCAACATTTGAATCAACCGTTTCTTAACACTAGACTCCAAATTTGCACCGATCTTGACCTCTTTCTTGTCTACTTCTGTACCCAGATTTACTGTTTCCACTAGCTCTTCATGCGGCTGTATAGCCCTCTCTTCCTGAAGTAACTGTCTAGCAAGTTCCCCAGGCACTTCACAATCATCCTCACCTTCGTCCTCGGCTTGGTTGATCGGACTTTCGAAGTCATAACTGGAAGTATAAAAATCGTTATCAGTGGGATCCAGAGTGGATGTAGACTTGTATATGTGAGTGTGTGTAAAATAGCTGTTTTACAAGATAGAAAAGAAAAAACAAGGAGCGCAAAATTCATAATGCAAGAAAAACGTCCAATGCTTTTATTGATGATATATGGAAATGACACATAATAAGCCCTCAAACAAAGCCACATTGTCTCGGGTAAGGCAACGGGCCATGAAGTTTAAAATTGTTTGTTACAAATCCAAAACAAAATTCTATTACTGTGTAATAAAAGAAATTGGCACGAAGTCCTTAGCCGTCCAATTGCTTCATCTGCCGTCGGTAGTCGGGTAAATCCAGTTGTCAAACTCAGACTCTTCATCATCATCTTCTATTGCATTCACTTCCAGATTCGTGATACGCAGGGGAGGTCTTCCAATCCGCACACACCGAACAACCCTTTGAGCTTCTGCAGTAAAACCCAAACCAAACTTGCAGTCTTGTGTGCAAAGTCAGGGATTTGGCCCCAATTCGCACACCCACCTTTTTCAATAACAGCCCGGGCATCCTTGAGGGAGGCCATCTTCATTGGAGGATCTTCAGCAACAGTTTCAGTCGACGCCAGAGTCTGGGGGACTAATTCAAAGTTCTGGAACGGGGTTTCAATGAACTCCCCGTCCATTTCCACATACCAAAAAGAGTTAAGGTGGCTCACCATGTACTCCTCTTCTCCTCGTACTGTAAAAATTTTCCCTTTCACTGGGTATTTCAACATCTGGTGGAGCGTAAAAGTTACTGCCCTAACTTTGTGGATCCATGGGCGACCCAACAAACAAGAATAAGATGGTCGAATGTCCATCACATAGAACGTAGATGTGAAAGTCTAATAACCGATTGTTGTACCCCAAAATTTTCCCTCTCATTTTATCAAGATTTTCCTTACAAGACTCTTTGGACTCAAGACAGAATTAGGGTTTGCTCTGCTCAAGATATCTCCTTGCACTGTTGACCTGAAATAAGGGTTTGAGTTTGCACAGGGATTTTTGGACTTCCAATGCCTCATGTGACTTTAATACTTCATGTTGGACTTATAAGATTTCCCATACCAAGTTTCAAGCCTTGAATCAAATTTTTGCCCAGTCAATTGGACAGTTGACCTAAAAATCAGCTGTATTGGAGAAAAAGTCAACTGTGGACAATTTACAGTCAAACCTCATAATTTTTTATCCACAACAACATTCTAGACTCATATGAACCATTTGATCATGTTTGGACCACCACTCCTCAAGAAATTTGATCAGATCATCAAAAGGGCAAAATGGTCATTTTTAGGGTTTTGACTGTAGAAGGGCAATTTCTGATTTTTAACCTAGCCAATGGCAAATTGGGTTAAGTCATGGATTCAAGTACTCAATGGAATCATCTTTATCTAATCACAAGGTTCAAAAGATCTCAAATGAATTGGATTGACAGATGAATTTTCCAGTCAACTGATCAAAAATCAATTGTACACTGAAAGGTCAAACTTTGACTTTTTGGTCAAAATCAAGTGCCAAGGGTCATTTTTCATCAAGAGGTGTAAAAACATGAAACTTGTTCACCAAGAAACTTAATTTTGAAAATTAGGGTTTAAAATTGAAAATTTTCATAACTTAGAAATTTTCTAAGTTATGAAAATTTCTTATTTTTCCCAACTTTTCCCAACTTTTTCTCCATGATGAAATTGGATTCAAACAAAACTTACAACATGAAAGTTGTAGTCCTCAAAAAAATCTACAACTTTGATTCACAAAGTTTTCCCAAAATATGCTTGGATCTCATATTATGATTTTGTGAATAAGGGTCCATGAAACTTTTAACTTAGTGAAATTTTGCCCTAGTTTAGGCAGGATTTTGACCTATCTTCGTGGCAACTTTTCACCTAGTTCCAAGTGGAATATCAAAATGCATTTCAAATATGGATTGTATAGAATGTTACAAGCTTTGAAAAATGTCAAAGAACTCTCCAAGATCATTTGTGGTTAGGGAGAATCGAAATTTTGAAAATGGCAAATTATCACTTTTGTCCAAGGCATTTTGCACATTGCTACAACTTGCAAATCTGTCCAAAGCATGCTTGTACTTGTTTTACAGGTCTTAATCCTTTCCACACTCCTTAATTAAATGCAAATACATTGGAAAAAGGTTTTATTCTGAGCTTTAGAGCATTACACAAAGATTTAATCCAAAAATGGCAAAAAGTTAACATTGCTACTTTGATAAAGTTAGCTTTTACAAACTTTGTCTATCTTAAGCCATGGACCAAAGCTTTTGCTGCAAACCAACTCCACAAATATCAGGAAAAGCTCACCAAATATGTGCAGGCCCTAAGCTAGCAAGTACAGCCTTAGCATTGTCAATTCCAACTTTTCTACCAAAGCAACCAATTGTGCAAAAGTCCACAGATCTTGTGCATCTGTTAAAACCAAGCTTTGCTATCATTTGAAACAACTTCAGCATAATATACCAAGCCAGAAAAACGAGCTCATAGCATCTCAAACACCCTTAAGCACAAAAAAACCCATTTTCTGCCCAAACAGGGCAACCACTGCAGAACCTTGGCCAAATCCATATTCCCTCGTGCATTTTGCTTGGAATAATTTCAAACACATTCTAAACATCACACCTGAACTATCCAAGCACCTGTCCAGCAACTGTAACTTCATTTTCAAGCTTCACCATTTTCAATTTCTGAGTTTGCAGGTTGAGTTCTATAGGGATATTCAAGCCATTTCAAAGCAAGCTGAGCATTGGGAAAGGTCAAGGGAACTTCAAGCAAGCTCAAAAGAACTTCAGGCCTCACTCACAACTCCTACATTGCCATATTCGAACTTGACTGAAACAGGTATTTCTCAAGATTCTAACTCTTTATTTATGCATCATTAAGCTTAGGTTTTTGAAGCAAAAATGTACTCTCTAAGTTGCTTGAGCTGTACATATACATAGCTTCCATTTATATTAACTGAGCTAGGAGAATTTAGATGTTGAACATGCTGAAAAAGTTAGGTTAGAATTTAGGGCCAATGAAATTCTCTCTGGTCTTTGAGAGTTAGATCAAGTTTTTTATATCATTAGAATCGTGTGATGATGAGCTACAACTTTTATGTTGTGAGTTTTTAATTTCATGCAAGAACAAGAGAGAACAGATTTGAGTTGCAGGGTGCGCGCACGTTTGACAAGAAGACAGGGATGAAGTGGGACATGGGCTGGACCTGGCTTGCTTGACTTTTGACACCCCTCTGTTTACTTCATGCACCCCCTTGGCCCATTTCTTTATCTTTGCATATTTTTCATTTCTTTTTTTATTTTCTGACTTTATTATTTTTTTCTTAAACATTTAAAATAACAAAAAATATTTTCTTTATTTTTGCCATTTTATCATATTTTTATTTTATTTTTATTTGCATAATAAATAATTATTAGGTTAATATTACTTTATTTTCTTAATTAAAACTTGTAAATAATAAATTTTCTTACATATTTTATTTTATTATATTATACATATAAAATAATATCTTCTTACATATTTTATTTTTTAACATTTTTGTATATATTATTTTTATTATTTCTTTGTACAAAAATGAATAAATAAATAATATTAGAATATATTTTCTATTAAACAAAAAAAATTAGGGTTTCCACCCCCTTTCAAAAATAATCATTTTTATTTTCTTATTTTTAAGACATTAAATAAATTTATTTTACATACATAAAATAAATACAAAAAACATTTTGCATATTTATATTTAATTGCACATTTAAGTACTTGTTTATTTATTTATTTATTGTATATAAATTCAATTGGGTTGTAATAGTAAATTAGGGTTTTTATTTTGAGCAATATCCCCATATTCAAACTTGTATCCCCCTCCCCATAATAATGTTGTAATAGTCTTAGATTTACTTTTACGCATTTTATCGCTTTCAAATGCCATGATAGTAAATTAGGGTTTGTATGCAAAAGACCAAAATCAAAACAAATAGCATAACTAAACACAAGACAAAAATGCATGAAAAATGACAACACAATGCACACAAGCATCTCTAGGGTTTCACCCACTTGTTGCCTTAAAAAACATGGCCATGGTATGCATGCTAGGTATCTTGGCAAAAAAAAAACAAAACAAAAAGATCATAGTCCCTTGATGACGCTATCTTGGTTGCCTAAACAAAAATGATCTAGTCCCACAAAACTTGCTAAGATACTTGGGAATATTGTTATCATGGTCATACGATGACCCACGTCCGTCCCGTTTAACATCCCAACATAAGGTTGTTTACCAAATACAATGGTAAAACAACAATGTCAAAGGGTTAAAAATGTGTAGGAAAGACTTTTTAGTAGGTAGGTAGATACTCCTAGTTACTTGATCAAACTTGCAAACATCCTTGCTATTTTCAAACAAACACTCACACAATTTCAAAACAATTTCCAAACAAAATTTCAAACCTTGAAACATTTTTCAAAAGACAAACACCTTTGTATACATTCAAACAAAAATCATTACAAAGGTTGCCAAAACAATGGCCTCTTTTCAAAATACTTTCAAAACCACACACAAAAGCACCATTTCAAACAATTGAAAAGCAAAATCAAGTGATCTAAAACAAGTAACTAAGAGCCCATGGAAAACCATGGATGAAAAGGGTGCTAGCACTTTCCCTTTTCATAATCTACCCCCCGAACCCAAAAACAATCTCAAAGGTCTTTCCTATGCTTTTTTTACCTTTCCTTTTGGATAAAATAAAAGTTGGTGGCGACTCTTGCTAAACCAAAACATTTGCGAACACAAACGCAAAACCTCAAGTCAGTTCTCCCACCGCATCACAAAACTGGCGACTCTGCTGAGGAGTGTAATAAAAGTGGGGTTACCTTAGGGTTTTAGATCACCTTTACATGCTTATCTTGCTTGACTTGCATGCTTTACACTTTGGTTCTATTGTTTGGGTTTGAATCCTCTACCCGGATTTGGGAAACATTCATAGGTAAATAGCAATATATTGTGGAAACTGTGCGGGGTATACCGACATGGTTGAAGCAATAGCTATATTAGTGCGACATATTTGTGGGTACCGGTAGCCTATGAGTCAATCAAAGAGAATAAGGGGCCTCTGAGTGATGTCATGAAGCACTAATGGACTTTTAGAACCTTTACTTGACCAACTTGGCCTTTTTTAGGGGTAGTGAGATGACCGCCTTTGGTGCAGTCCGAAGTTGGTAGATATTCGATACTACACTCATTGAGGGTTATTTTCTTGGAATATTTCGGTCGCCAGTAAAGTGGCAAAACCGAAACAATGAACACAAAAAATAATCCAGTGATATTGAGCTCCTTAGAACCCGATTACTATTTATAGGACAGGTTGAGCCAACTAACTTCAAGAGGGTACTTACCTATTGTGATACGGTGGGAGAACTGACTTGAGGTTTTGCGTTTGTGTTCGCAAATGTTCGGTTGAGCAAGAGTCGCCATCGACTTTTTATTTTATCCTAAGGAAAGGTTAAAAAGCACAGGAAAAACCTTTGAGATGTTTTCGTGGGTTCGGGGAGTAGATTATAGAAAGGGAAGGTATTAGCACCCTTTCTATCCATGGTTATCCATGGGCTCTTAGTTACTTGCTTAGATCACTTGCCTTTGCTTTTCAATTGTTTGAAATGGTGCTTTGTGTGTGTGGTTTTGAAAATGTTTTGAAAAAGATGCCTTGTCTAGGCAACCATTGTAACAATTCTTGTTTGAATGTTTTACGAGGGTGTTTGTCTTTTTTAAAAGATGTTTCAATGTTTTTGAAAGTTTGTTTTTGAAGTTGTGTTGTGATGTGTGTTTTGAAAAATGGAAAGGATTGTTTTGCAAGTTTGGTCAAGTAACTAAGAGCTATCTACTCTAAATTTCTCAAAGATCTTTCTCATGTTTTAACCCTTTTAACAGTGTTGTTTCACCATTGTATTTGGTGAACAACCTTGTGTTAGGATGTTAACGGGACGGGCGCGGGTCATCGTATAGACCATGAAAGCAATAGTGTCAAGTATTTTGGCAATTTTCTTGAGGGACTTGATCATTTTAGGCAACTTGATAGCGTCATCGAGGGACTATGATCATTTGATTTGTTTTTGTTTTGCCAAAGACACTTAACATGCAACCATGGCCCATTTTTGAAAGCAACAAGTGGAGTAACCCTAAGGGTGCAAGTGTGCATTGTGTTTGTTTTCATACATGTTTATCTTGAATTAGTTCAAGCTATTTGTTGGTTGATTTTTGCATACAAACCCTAAGTCTAAACATGGCATAATTGAAAGCTTTTAAATGCGGAAATTTAAATGCTAAGCTATTACAACAATGATTATGGGGATGGGGATACAAGTTTGCATTGGGGGATATTTGACAAGGAAATAAAATCTAAGTTATTACAACCATATCGAATGTATACAAATATTTAATTGTACAATATTTAAATAAATACAATAAATATGCAAAATGTATTATGCACAAAATGATTTTTTATGTATGTGAAAGTATTTTTCAATGTGAAATATAAACAAAAATAAAAAGGTCAAATTTTGAATATTTTTATCATTTAGGGCAAAACCCTAGTTTTTAAATAAATAGTGATATTTATTAATTATGTACAATGTGTATTAAAAAAATAAAAAGTATATTGTAAAAAAAAGTATTTTTAGTGTCATGTAATAATAAAAATAAAAATGTATTATTTCTATATTTTTTTGTCATAATTATCTAATAAAAATGAAATGTACAAGTATTTATATATTATATATATATTAAATATGCTAAATATGAACAAAAATAAAAATATTAATTATTTACAAAAAATGTATTTTTTCAGAAAATGTTTTCAAAATGTAAATAAAAAATAATAACTAAAATAAATATTTTTTGTATTATTTTTAGGGTTTTAAAATGAAAAGGAAATATATTTATTTACATATACATGTTTAATAAAGCAAATAAATGCCAAATAAATGTAAAAAAATGTGGAAAAATATTTTTGGGATTTTTTATGTTTAAGCAAAAAATATGAAATCAGAATAAAAAATAAAAAGTCAAAAATGACAAGTATTTCACATAATGGGCCAGGGGGGTGCAAAACTAAAAAAGGGGTGCAAAAAGTAAGGATGACTCAGGCCCAGCCCAAGCCATCATCTTCAACCTCCAGCTTCTGTTTGAATAACAAAACGCGCGCGCCTCTTGTACCAAAGCTAACTCCTGATTCCTTGACTTTTATGCAAAACTCATAACACCAATATTATAGAGCATCAAAAGACGAATTCAGACATGTAAAAAATTTGGCCTAACTCTAAGAAACCAGGGAGAATTTCTTCACCCCCAATTTCTGACCTAGTTTTTCTTCAATGTTCATGGTTGAAATTCTCACAGCATGCTTAATATAAATGAAAAGTAATCATATGTATGGCTTCAGGGCTATGAGTGGGACATGTTTCATTCACAAAACTAAGCCTAACTCTTCCTTGATTGAGAGATAGAAGTCCATGGTTTTACCTGTTTCAGCTTGAATCGAATAGAGCAATGTAGGTATCTTCAATGGAGTTTGAGCTTTGGTTGAGCTTGCCTGAAGTCCAAGGATGCTTCCCAAATACCTAGCTTGCTTTGAAACCAACTGTATCGTGCTATGGAAGTCCACCTGCACAGCTTGAAAGTAAAAATGGAAAACATGGTTAGGGGTGTTACAGCTTGAGTTCAAGGCTTGGGATAATTTCAATGGATGATATGGAATGTGTTTGGACTGGCTTGAGCAAAAACGCACGAGTGGATATGGTTATGAAGGTCAAGTTGCGGAACTTGCCCTGTTCTGCAACAAAACAGGGATTCTAAGTATGAGCAGGTCTTAGGGATTGATGAGTCGTGCTTTAGGCTTGTTTTGGTATATGGAAGAGGTGTACAAAGTTTGTTTTTGCTTATGCTTGCAGGAAGTGAGAGTTGGTTCAGTTTTGCAATGTTTCTTGTTTTTGAAGTAAGAAGGTTCAAGTTGCAATGCAGGCCTGTGTACCCTCTCTATCTATGCTGCACAATTTGCTCTTGATCAGTGGGATTTGTCTACCAAACTTTGCCTCAAAGATCTGGCTTGTACTTCAAAGATCATGTATTGACATAAAGTGATACTTTATCAAAATGGAAACTTTGCTTTTTCCAATTAAGGATTAGTTTAGCATGTAATGTCCAAATGGATGAAATAATACCTTAATACAATGGTTTGGCATTAAATTAAGGTGTGTGAAACTGGTTTTGAGGCCTGCAAACTAGCATTGTACAAGCTGATTTGAAAATGCAAGTTGCCATGAACATGTTTTGGCCATGAACAAGAATGAGTTTTGGCCAACTTTGCAAATTCGATTCTCTCTAACCACAAGGGTGTTTGAGAAGTTCTTGGACAATTTGGAAAGCTTGTAATGTGTACTACAATCCATATTTGTAATGCAAATTGAAATTCCAAGTGGAACCATGTGAAAAATCTCCAAGAAGTTGGACAAAAATCCTTCCTAGAATAGGGCAAAATTTCTCAAAGTTAAAAATATTTTGCACCCTTGTTCCAAAAATCATAACTTGAGATACAAGCTTCCTTTGAGAAAACTTTGTGAACCAAAGTTGTAGATTTTGCAATGGACTACAACTTTCATGTTTCAAGTTTTGTTTTAATCCATTTGCATCTTGGTGAAAAAATTGGACAAAGTTAGGAAAAAATAAGGAAGTTTCATAACTTAGAAAAATTCTAAGTTATGAAATTTTCTCATTTTAAACCCTAATTTGCAATTTTGGGTTTCTTGATGAACAAGTTTCATAATTTGACATGTCTTGATGAAAAATAAACCTTGGCACTTGATTTTGACCAAAAAGTCAAAGTTTGACTTTTCAGTATACAGTCAAATTTTGATCAGTTGACTGAAAAATTCATCTGTCAATCCTATGCACTTGAGATCTTTTGAACTTGTTGAATGGGTCAAGACAATTCCATTGAGTCCTTGAGTCCATATTTGAGCTTGATTTGCCATTGGTTAGGTCAAACAGTCAAAAATTGCCTTTGTGCAGTCAAAACCCTAAAAATGACCATTTTGCCCTTTTGGTGATCTGATCAAATTTCTTGTGGAGTTGTGATCCAAACTTGATCAAATGATTCATATGAGTTCATAATGTTGATGTGGGTCAAAAATCATGAGGTTTGACTATCAATTGGCCACAATTGACTTTTTCCCCAATACAGCTGATTTCTAGGTCAACTGTCCAATTGACTCGGCAAAGATTGGAATCAAGGCTTGAAACTTGGTATGGATAAACTTGTAAGTCCAACATGAAGCATGAAAGTCACTTTGGGAATTTTGGGTCAAAACATCCCTGTGCAAACTCAAACCCTAATTTGGGTCAATAGTGCAAGGAGGGGTCTTGAGCAGAGCAAACCCTAACTTAATCTTGAGTTCCAATAGTCTTGTGATTAGCAAATGTTGATGAAAAGGGAGGGCAAATTTTGGGGTACAACACCTATGAAACCCCATGCAAGCCTAAAACTAGGATCTTGTTTGATTTGTTTGTACATATATACTTGTGCATAAAATCATGGACATCATGAAGCATCATATGCATCCACTAACCATTTCAAGGATTTGGATCTTCACCTTTGTTCCTATTTTGTAGGTAATGGATTCACTTCGCAGGAAAACTATTCAGGTCAACCTTGTGAGAATTCCTCCTCAACTCAAGGAGCTAGCTTCAAGGATTCCTGAGAATTCTCCATTCACCGAGAGGAATGGTCGTCTTCTCAACTTAGTCAACACCAACACTAAGGAAGACATGGTGAAAGTTCTCTTCCAATTCTTTGACCCCCTACACCACTGCTTCACATTTCCTGATTACCAGCTTGTGCCTACTTTGGAGTAATTTTCTCAACTCCTGAGGATTCCTATTCTCCATCAACTACCCTAAAACGGTACGGAAATAGATCCAAAGCCTGAAGATGTTGCTCAAGCCCTACACTTGCAACTATCTAATGTCATAGGCCATTGGGAAACTAGAAGTGGTGTCAAGGGTTTCTTGGCAAAGTTTCTGTTTGAGAAAGCTCAAGAATGCTAGAATTCTCTAGACCTGCAAGCTTTTGAGGAGATTGTGGCTCTTCTCATCTATGGGTTAGTCTTATTCCCAAACCCTGACCAGCTTATAGATGTCAATGCTGTCAAAATCTTCATGGCTCGCAGCCCGGTGCCTACATTGCTTGGGGATATCCTCCACTCTTTTCACACTCTAACAATGAGGAAAAGAGGTGTTCTCGTGTGCTGCACTCCTCTACTGGAAAGATGGTTTATTTATCATCTTCCCCAATCAGTTTTGAAGAATGAGAAAGGTATGAGGTGGTCACAACAGTTAATGACCCTTACACATCCAAATATTCATTGGTGTTCTCAATCAAAAGAGAATGTCATCATCATTGACCGTTGTGGGGAATTCCCTAATGTCCCTCTACTTGGCATTAGGGGAGGCATTACCTACAACCCTTTCTTGGCTCTGAGACAGTTTGGGTATGCCCGAAGGGATGACCCACATGACATGTTGATTCCAGACTTGGTTTTCGACTTCGACAACAAAGATCAAGGACTTCGACAAAGGTTCATCTGAGCTTGGAGAATTCCCAACATGGTAGACAGTAAGACCTTGGGACACAAGAATTCCATCCCCCTTGAGCCTTACCTCAAGTGGGTACGAACGCGCGCCCAAAGTCTTATGATGCCTTACCCCTACATGCTTCCTGTGATTATAGAGCCTGTTATGGAAGGATAGGTTCCATACACCCTCCTACATCCTGACATGCCAACATCACTTGAAGATCTGCAAAGGAGTTGGATACAGCTCAAGGGAGAACGCGATACTTTTAAAGCCCAATTCTCCGCCAGTGAGAAGAAGGTTTTGGAACTTACTCGTCAACTTCACGAAGAGCAGACTCTCAACACCTACATTGCACCAAAAAGGATGCGCAATGTCTTTTTACCTAAGAATTTTGTATTATTTTTCCCATGGGGCATTGATGTACTAACAAATTCTATCTTATTAATATGACGTGTGTTCCTTTTTTGTTTAAAACAAATTTGAATTTCTGAATCCTTGAATGCATTACATGAATACATATCATTCATCATATGCATAAACAGGTCTTCACACCAGGTTCCCTTATCTCTCTGCTGTTTATTTCAGCAAGATGGATAATGAGCAGACGGTCAAAGACTTGCAGGCGCAGAATTCACAGTTCCAACAGCTACTCAGGACCTTGGCTAACGGTTAGGAGGAGTTCAAAACCTTGCTAGAAAAGGAAAAGGAGAAAAAGAAAAAGAAAAGAGTTGGTGTGGCTACCTTGAGTAGAAGATTTGAAGGTCAAGCCAAAAGGGTCCTGGATTTCCTCTCAACATCTAAAGAGGGAGGTAAAGGAGCGATAGTGCCATATGAATCTGAAGCTGAAGAGGAGGAGGATGAAGACTATTCTGAACAGCAGTACCCTCCTGCATATGACAAATACAAGAACTTGGAAGAACGTCTAGAAGCTATGGAGGTACAGAGAGTGCCTGGGCTGGATTTTGAGGAACTAGGGCTGGTTTCTGGAATTGTCATTCCCCCTAAGTTTAAAGTACCTCTGTTTGCTAAGTACGATGGGTTGTCTTGTCCCAAGATGCACCTACGATCTTATGTCAGGAAAATCCAACCACATTCTTCTGACAAAGACCTGTGGGTACATTTCTTCCAAGACAGTCTATCGGGGACACAGCTGGATTGGTTTTACCAGTTGGAGAGGTCTGATGTGCATAATTGGGAAGATTTGGCGGCCACCTTCTACAGACAGTATCAATATAATGTGGACTTAGCACCAACCTGTACTCAATTATAGAGTATGGGCATGGTCTCAAATGAAGGTTTCAAAGAGTATGCCTAGAAATGGAGAGACTTGGCGGGACGAGTACAACCACCTTTATCTGAAAGAGAGCTTGTTGATATGTTCTTGGGGACTCTGTCAGGTCCTTTCTTTAATCACCTGATAGGAAGTTCGTCTGCGGGGTTCACCGAGTTAATTCTCACTGGTGAAAGAGTTGAAGCCAGAATCAAGAGCGGGAAAATTCAAAAAGATGCATTTGCTTCCGCTTCCATCAAAAAGACTTTTCCAGGAAAGAAGGAATCCCCAGCTGTCTACTCCCAGAGAGGTCAAAGAAGAGTTGAGCGCCAGCCAGCGGTGGGGGCCGTAATGATTCAGAAGTCTGCAACTGATCAGCCCAGAAATAATCAACCCAGAACCAACCCAGCAAGGGTGGAAAGGCCTGCTCGGCAGTACACTCGGATAAACATGACTCCTGCTCAGGTTTTACCCTATCTCTTGAAGTTAAACCTTGTCAGTCTGAAAGAGGCCCCGAAGAATCCGAATACATCTTCTCCGTTCTACCATGCAAATGCCAAGTGTGCTTATCATTCAGACAGCCTGGGGCATGACACCAACAATTGTTGGGCCCTCAAGAATAAGATTCAGGATTTAATAGATGCTAAAGAAGTTGAATTCGACGCCCCTGAAAAGCCAAATGTGGTCTCTGCTCCAATGCCAAAACATGGTCCAATGCCCATGTTGTTGAAGAGGATCTTTTTGTTGCTACTGTTGATGATTTGATGACTCCGCTACCAAAAATCAAGTTGAATTTGCTGAAGGCTGGGATTTTCCCAGGTTGTGAAGAAGATTGCTACCTTTTTTCATCCTTACCAACCGACTGTCCGTTATTGAAGTTAGGCCTCCAACGCCTAATGGATAACCAAGAAATCCTTTTTGAAAAGACTCCTGTTACACCGACTCCTGTCAATGATATTTCAATAATTACCATATCCGCTAATCTTTCCAAGGTCTCCAAAAGACCTGTTAAGATTACATCCGATCTGAAGATTGCACCTTTGAAGATAACCATGTCGGGGCCCGTCCCGTACAAGTCCGACAAATCAATACCGTGGAACTATGGGGGAGAGATCTTTTACCATGGTGTTAAACAAATTGAATCAACTGAAGAGAGTTCTGATGAAGAGACTTCTGACATTGGAAACATTGCTGGAATGAGTAAAATCACCCGCAGTGGAAGAATTTTCTCTCCGGAGATTGCTCCTCCAAGGGGAATCTTCGGACCCTCAGCTGCTCCTAAGGTTACCCCTGCACTGGTAAACATATCTGCAAGAACTCAAATTATTGAAGAAGTTGTAACTCCTGTGGTTGTCCCCTCTGGTGTTGCTGATAGAGGGAAAGGGATCCAAGAAGAGCCTGTCAGGACGAAGGCTCAGCCGTTGATCATCCCTGAAACCTCTCAAAAAGAAATGGAAGAGATTTTGAAAATAATCAAGAAAAGTGATTATGATGTTATGGAACAACTAGGGCAAACCCCCTCAAATATCTCTATGTTGGCCTTGCTGCTTTGTTCAGAAGCTCGTGCTAAAGCCCTGGTCAGATTTTTGAAGATGGCCCACGTGCCACAGGAAACCTCCGCGGATCAGTTCCAGGAATGTGTAGCTAGCCTAACAGTTGATAATGGTCTAGGATTCTCCGATGCCGACCTAACATCAAAAGGGAGAAAACATAATGACACTTTGCATGTCTCGGTGGAATGCAGAGGGACTACTCTAGCACACGTACTGGTAGACATTGGTTCTTCGCTGAATGTCCTGCCGAAGAAAGCCTTGGATAGGTTGGATTGTGAAGGCCTAACCCTGAAGCCCAAAAATATCATTGTCAGAGCCTTTGATGGTTCCAAAGCGATGGTCCACAGGGAGGTGGACATCCCGATTAAAGTGGGAACAAAAATCTTCAACTCCATAACGTGATGGACATCCGTCCTTCCTATTCTTGCTTGTTGGGAAGACCCTGGATTCACCATGCTGGAGCTGTTACCTCCACTCTGCATCAAAAGCTCAAGTACCCTGTCCAGGGGAAAATTATAACTGTTCACGGTGAAGAGGAATACATGATAAGCCATCTAAATTATTTCCTCTATGTAGAATTGGATGGTGAATTCATCGAAACCCCCTTTCAGCATTTTGAAGAGGTAACTCAGGAGATTGCAGCAACCAAGACAATTTTTTCTATACCCATGATTACCAGACCTCCGCCTCAGATGTCGTCTCTCAAAGATGCAAATGCTGTGATTGAAGAAGGAGGAAGCACAATCTGGGGGCAACTTCCAAACTTTCCTTTTAAATCAGATAAATTCGGCTTAGGTTTCACTTCGGCTAGTCAGAAAGTTGTGCGTCGCTCCCGGGCTGGGGGGCCACCAATGAAGATCACCCATCATGGAGTCAATGCTTTGGAGGTCAGTGAAGAGGAGAGCAACTTGGAAAACTGGATTTTCCCTACTGTGGATGGAGGACTGTGCAATTGGGAAGCAAAAGACTTTGTTCCCATTACTTTCATGAATTAGTAATTTATCTTTCAAACATTTCTGTTGGTTTGTAATAATTCTCAAACAATTCATACACTTTTAACCTTGTGCCTTACCCGACGCACATAGGTCCATTTGTAAGGGTTTGATTTTTCATCTTCATATTCCATTTTAATTAATCATGGACGTTTTCACATATAAACTTTTATGTTCATTGTCTTTCTTTTTGCATTTTATTTGTTTAAAGATGGCTATCCCTTACACACACCCACACTCACAAATGCAGGTACCCTTCCATTCCGGATTCCATGGGTAACAATTCTGCTATGACCTTCAGTGACTCTGAAGATCTGGTCTACCATGCCGAATACGAAGATGATGAAGATTGTGAGGTGCCGGGAGAATTGGCTAGACTGCTACAATAGGAAGAAAGGGCTATTCTACCTCATGAGGAGTTGTTAGAGACAATCAACTTGGGAACTGAGGAAGACAGAAAAGAAGTTAGAGTGGGTGCCAAACTAGAGCCAAGTGTCAAAGAACGCCTAATTCAGCTGTTACATGAATATGTTGAGGTCTTCACCGTCTCCCCACAAGAGAGGACTGTCCACCAGTTAAACAGAAAGTTCGCCGCATGAGGCCCGACATGTCAGAAAAGATCAAAGCTGAAGTTATGAAGCAGTTCAATGCTGGTTTTCTTGTTGTTACTTCCTATCCATAATGGGTTGCTAACATTATGCCCGTGCCTAAGAAGGACGGCAAAGTGAGAATGTGCGTGGATTACAGAGACTTAAACAGGGCCAGCCCTAAGGATGACTTTCCACTACCGCACATAGACATCTTGGTTGACAATACAACTCAGCACAAGGTATTTTCTTTAATGGATGGATTTTCAGGTTACAACCAGATCAAAATGGCACCTGAAGACATGGATAAAACTACTTCTGTTACACAGTGGGGTACGTTCTGTTACAAAGTGATGCCATTCGGACTGAAGAATATCGAGGTAACCTATCAACGCGCCATGGTAGCTTTGTTTCATAATATGATACATCATGAGATAGAAGTCTACGTAGACGACATGATAGCCCGTTCACAAACTGAAGAAGATCACCTTGATCATCTGCAAAAGCTGTTTGTCAGGTTGAAGGAATACAAGCTCAGACTGAACCCTAACAAGTGCACTTTCGGAGTCAGGTCCGGTAAACTCTTGGGTTTCATTGTCAGCAACAAAGACATCGAGGTTGATCCTTCCAAAGTCAAAGTTATATAAGAAATGCCTACCCCTCGCACTGAGAAGGAGGTCATAGGTTTCTTGGGACGCCTAAACTACATTGCTAGGTTCATTTCTCACCTAACATCTACCTGTGAGCCAATCTTCAAGTTGTTGAAGAAAGATCAGGTGGTTAAATGGAATGATGACTGTCAAGTTGCTTTCGATAAAATCAAGGAGTATTTGCTAGAACCTCCTATCTTGATGCCTCCCGTCGAAGGAAGACCTCTAATCATGTATCTGACATTCCTAGAGAATTCAATGGGGTGCGTACTGGGCCAACATGACGAGTTTGGCCGAAAAGAGCATGCCATTTATTACCTTAGCAAAAAGTTTACCGACTGTGAGACCCGATACTCACTGCTCGAGAAACCTTGTTGTGCTTTGGTATGGGCTGCTCGCTGGCTAAGGCAGTATATGTTGACTCATACCACTTTGCTGATATCTAAGATGTATCTGATCAAGTACATCTTTGAAAAGCCTGCTTTATCTGGAAGAATAGCTAGGTGGCAGATGATCCTAACGGAATACGATATACAGTACACGACCCAAAAAGCTATAAAGGGGAGTATGCTAGCCGATCATCTGGCCCATCAGGATGTCGAAGATTACCAATCCATGAAGTTTGACTTCCCCAATGAGGACATTATAACATTAGACAAAATTGAAGACTTCAAACCATATGACGGACCTGAACAAGGGTCCCGATGGACCCTGTACTTTGATGGTGCCTCCAATGCACTTGGAAACAGTATCGGTGCTGTACTTATCTCTCCAGAAGGTTGTCATACACCTTTCACTGCCAGACTTTGCTTCAGTTGCACCAACAACATGGCAGAGTATGAAGCTTGCATCTTTGGACTCAAGGCTGCCATAGACTTGAGAATCAAATCCTTAGATGTGTTTGGGGACTCAGCTTTGGTCATCAGTCAGTTCAAAGGAGAATGGGATACTAAGTATCCAAACCTCGTCCCTTACAAAGAACATGTCTTGACAATGCTACCATATTTCGAGCAGATTACCTTCGAGCACTTTCCGCGAGAAGAAAATCAGCTAGCAGATGCTCTAGCTACAATGTCATCCATGTTTAAAGTTAATTGGGATAATAAGGCTCCCCAAATTACCATTGAACGGATGGACGAACCGGCACATTGTCACGAGATTAATACTGAAGAAGTAGTGGACCAACCGTGGTTTCATGAAGTCAAAAGGTATCTCGAGGCTCAAGAATACCCTGAAGGAGCTTCAGTCAACGACAAAAAGTTCTTAAGGAGATTCTCAGCTAAGTTCTTCTTGAGCAATGGTATCCTGTACAAGCGCAATCATGATTGCATTCTGCTCCGTTGTATGTACAAGATTGAAGATGAGCAGATCATGACTGAACTGCATAATGGTACCTTTGGCACTCACTCTAGCGGACATACGATGGCTAAGAAGATTATGCGGGCAGGCTATTACTGGTCTACCATGGAAGCTGACTACCATCAAAATTCCAGGACTTGTCACAAATGTCAAATCTATGCGGACAAGGTACATATACCTCCAGTTCCTCTCAATGTCTTAACAAATCCTTGGTCATTCACTATGTGGGGAATCAACATGATTGGAGAGATCAAGCCTACAACATCCAATGGACACCGCTTCATTCTAGTGGCCATTGATTACTTCACCAAGTGGGTCGAAGCAGCTTCCTTCGCATCTGTCACAAAGAATGTGGTTGCCGGCTTCATCAAGCAGAACCTCATTTTCCGGTACGGCATCCCCGAAAGGATCATCACCGACAGCGGTACAAACCTTAACAATACTATGATTACCGCCTTGTGTGAGCAGTTCCAGATTCAACATCACAATTCATCTCCCTACCGGCCGAAGATGAACGGTGTTGTCGAAGCTGCGAACAAAAATATCAAGAAGATCATACAAAAGATGACAGTCACCTACAAGGACTGGCATGAAATGCTACCGTTTGCTCTTCACAGGTACCATACCACGGCACGTACATCAACTAGGGCAACACCTTATTCTTTGGTATACGACATGGAAGCTGTTTTACCTATTAAGGTTCAGATTCCCTCCTTGAGAATCATGAAGGATGCTGGTTTGAGTGAAGACGATTGGATTCAGACCCAGCTTGATCAACTTAACTTGATTGATGAAAAGCGACTTACTGCTGTTTGCCATGGTCAGGCGTATCAAAAACGGGTGATCAAGGCATTCAACAAGAAAGTCAGGCGCCAAGTATATCAAGTCGGGGATCTTGTAATCAAGCGGATCATCTTGCCGCAAAGTGATCCCAGGGAAAAATGGACTCCTATCTACGAAGGACCATTTGTGATCAAAAACATCTTTTTTGGTGGGGCAATGATTTTAACCACCATGGATGGCGACGACCTGCCGCACCCTGCGAATGCAGACATAGTCAAAAGATACTACGCATAAATGACCCGGCAAGTTGAAAACCCGAAAGGGCGACTTGGGCAAAAAAAGGGCATCCCGGTGAATTGAAAACCCGAAAGGGCGGTTCAGGAAAAAATTAGGGATAAAACACAAAAATCTTTACACCCGGCAAGTTGAAAACCCGAAAGGGCGACTTGGGAAAAAAAGGGTTTCCCGGTGGACTGAAAACTTGAAAGGGCGGTCCAGGAAAAAGTTAGGGAATTAAAGCGTATGACTATGTCTCGTCGGATCACTTTAAGGACAATCTCTTCACAGACAAGCTCCGGGCTTCTGATCAACTCAATCATCTTCGGACAGATCAACGAATGGACAAGATATTCAGAGTTACGAAGGCTATAGCAGAATGGGAACCCCATGGAATTTTCACACATAGCCATCTTTCTTTGTATAAATTTTTCTCATTTTTTATGACAACATTCTCTTACTAGGATTTTTGTCTCCTTTGTACAAAATACTTACACAAAGTTAATACAAAGATACTTCAAAGTGCAGAAAACTATTTGCCTTTTCTTCTTTTTACACTTGTGTTTTATTTGAAAATGCCCAATGATTTATTAATGAGCATATGCATTTGAATATAATCACTGTTTACAAATAAACAAAATGGGAAAGAACAATTACTGACAAGTTGAAAGGATAAGAAAACGTATTTAGGCTATCTCAGGAGAAATCCCCTGTTGTGCATCATCTAGATCCCCAGCAGAGCTAAAACCTTGAAATACATATCCCCAGCCGAATTAAATTTCAAAATCCCCATCAGAGTCAAACTTCAAACTCTCAATCCTCGGCGGAGTTATATTTTCAAATCCTTAATTCCCATCAGAGTTAAACCTCCAAACTCCCAATCCTCAGCGGAGCAAAAACTTTGAACTACAGACCCTCAGCGGAGATGAAATCGTCTTCCCCAGTCAAGTCAAATTTCCAATCCACAACGGAGACCATTCAGTTTTCCCCAGATTCCCCATCAAGTTGTCTTGAAGCCTGGAAGTCAACCAGATAACAGTTAACTTTTATCCCCAAACTATGATAATTCCCCAGTAGATTGGCATACAACCCAAACTCTTGATCTCACAGCAGTATAGCTACTCCCCCAGAGTTTTCACTTACTCTCCAGCAGTAAGCCTTCTTCCTCACAATGTTTTTACTCCCCAACAGAATGAAGATTCTCAATCTTAACTCCCCATCTTGAAGTCCCCAAGGATTCAAATTCCCCTAGCAGATTGAAGATTCTCATTCTTGATTCCCCAGTGAAGTTGCCAGAGTCTTCATTACTCGCCAGCATGAATTTGTCAGAATTTTTAATCCCCTGCAGATCGAAGATTCTCATTCACCGCTCATCAACAGATTGAAGATTCTCATTCTTAATTCCCTGCAGAAGCCATCAGAGTCTTCCTTATTCTCCAATTGATCAAGGTTTTCCTTTGTTTGATCCCCGGTAGTATTGGCCAAAGTTTTCCCTATTCCCCAGCCGAGTAAGGATTCCCATTATTTAACCCCCAGTAGAAATCTTCAAAGTTCTATGGATTCCCCAAACAGGTTTCTCAAGCAACACTTCGAATCATTTTCACAACAGGATGATTATCATATTCCAATTCCAAAGACTTGAAGGATCCCTATATCCCCAAGAAAGTCATGAAGGATTCTCACATCCCCACCAAAGTTGTCAAGGATTTATTTTCCCCGGCAGCAGTTGAAGATTTTTTTTATCTCCAGCAGTGGTCAAGGATTTATTTTCCCCGGCAGCAGTCGAAGATTTTATCATCCCCAACAGTCGTCAAGGATTTATTTTCCTCAACAATACAGCAAATCAGCTTACATGTGCATACATTACATTCATATATCATAAATATTGATAAAACACATTTTATTGCATCATACATTTCATACAACATAACTTTGTGTTTCAGCTAACATTTTAGCCTTTTCAGGACAAGAGTAACAACTATCTCTAACAAATATTCAAAGATTTCAGATACAGTACGGATACACTCCAAACACGGAAGTCATTCTGCTACTCATTCAGATCTCTTATTTCAGATACAGTATGGATACACTCCATACACGGAAGTCATTCCATTACTCATTCAGATTTCAAAGTCAAGATACAGTACATATACGCTCCAGACACGGATGCCATTCTGTCACTCATTCAGACTTCAACAATCAGATACAGATTAGATACGCTCCAGACCCGGAAGCCATTCTATTTCTCATTCAGATTCAACTATCAATTTCAAGTTCAGATACACTCTAGACACGAAAGTCATTCTGTCACTTATCCAGATCCCAGTTACAGTTCAGATACATTCCAGACACGGAAGTCATTCTGCTACTCGTACAGATCTCAACTTCAGATACAATCCATATACGCTCCAGACACGGTTTCCATTCTGACACTTATCCCGACTTTTTCCCCAGCCCAGAGATGCTCCAGACACGGATGTCATTCAGTCGCTTATTCAGATTTCAGATTCAGATACAATACAGATACACTCCAGACACGGAAGTCATTTTGTTATTCATTCAAGAATCAAATCCAATTATAGCTCGAATACGCTCTAGACACAGATGCCATTCCATTGCTCATACAAACTCAGTCTCCAGATACAGTTCAGATACGTTCCAGACACGGATACCATTCGGATACTCATTCTTCTGACTTACAACTTGCAGTTCAACAAACATTCTTGGATGGCATCTTTAATCCCATCTCCAACAAGATTTTGTCACCTCTCGAAATGGCATATTTAAGCCCATTCCCTCAACTATACTTTGACGAGTGCAAATTTACAGGCACTCAAGTGTCCAATCATCTTTTACCTTCGAGTCACGAACGGCAAACTCGCCAATCTAACTCTTCAAGTTCAAGAAGATTAAACAGGGGAAACTGTTGTACCCCAAAATTTGCCCTCTCATTTTATTAAGATTTTCCTTACAAGACTCTTTGGACTCAAGACAGAATTAGGGTTTGCTCTACTCAAGACATCTCCTTGCACTGTTGACCTGAAATTAGGGTTTGAGTTTGCACAGGGATTTTTGGACTTCCAATGCCTCATGTTACTTTCATACTTGATGTCGGACTTATACGATTGCCCATACCAAGTTTCAAGCCTTGAATCAAATTTTTGCCCAGTCAATTGGACAGTTGACCTAAAAATCAGATGTATTGGGGAAAAAGTCAATTGTGGCCATTTTACAGTCAAACCTCATAATTTTTTATCCACAACAACATTCTAGACTCATATGAACCATTTGATCAAGTTTGGACCACAACTCAAAAAATTTGATCAGATCATCAAAAGGGCAAAATGGTCATTTTTAGGGTTTTGACTGCAGAAGGGCAATTTCTGATTTTTAACCTAGCCAATGGAAAATTGGGTTCAAGCATGGATTCAAGGACTCAATGGCATCATCTTGATCTAATCACAAGGTTCAAAAGATCTCAAATGCATTGGATTGACAGATGAATTTTCCAGTCAACTGATCAAAAATCAACTATACATTGAAAAGTTAAACTTTGACTTTTTGGTCAAAATCAAGTGCCAAGGGTCATTTTTCATCAAGAGGTGTCAAAACATAAAACTTGTACACCAAGAAACCTAATTTTGAAAATTAGGGTTTAAAATGGAAAATTTTCATAACTTAGAAATTTTCTAAGTTATGAAAATTTCTTATTTTTTCCCAACTTTTCCCAACTTTTTCTCCATGATGCAATTGGATTCAAACAAAACTTCCAACATGAAAGTTGTAGTCCTCCACAAAATCTAAAACTTTGATTCATAAAGTTTTCCCAAAAGATGCTTGGATCTCAAGTTATGATTTTGTGAATAAGGGTTCATGAAACTTTTAACTTAGTGAAATTTTGACCTAGTTTAGGCAGGATTTTGACCTATCTTCATGGCAACTTTTCACCTATTTCCAAGTGGAATATCAAAATTCATTTCAAATATGGATTTTATAGAATGTCACAAGCTTTCCAAAATGTCATAGAAATCTCCAAGATCATTTGTAGTTAGGGAGAATTGAAAGTTTGAAAATGGCAAATTATCACTTTTGTCCAAGGCATTTTGCACATTGCTACAACTTGCAAATCTGTCCAAAGCATGCTTGTACTTGTTTTACAGGTCTTAATCCTTTCCACACTCCTTAATTAAATGCAAATACATTGGACAAAGCTTTGATTCTGAGCTTTAGAGCATTACACAAAGATTTAATCCAAAAATGGCAAAAAGTTAACATTGATACTTTGATAAAGTTAGCTTTTACAAACTTTGTCTATCTTGAGCCATGGACCAAAGCTTTTGCTGAAAACCAACTCCACAAATATCAGGAAAAGCTCACCAACTATGTGCAGGCCCTGAGCTAGCAGGTACAACCTTGGTATTGTCAATTCCAACTTTTCTTCAAAAGCAAGCAATTGTGCAAAAGTCCACATATCTTGTGCATCTGTTAAAACCAAGCTTTGCTATCATTTGAAACAACTTCAGCATAATATACCAAGCCAGAAACACAAGCTCATAGCATCTCAAACACCCTTAAGCAAAAAAAACCCATTTTCTGCCCAAACAGGGCAACCACTGCAGAACCTTGGCCAAATCCATATTCCCTCGTGCGTTTTGCTTGGAATCATTTCAAACACATTCTAAACATCACACCTGACTATCCAAGCACCTGTCCAGCAACTGTAACTTCATTTTCAAGCTTCACCATTTTCAATTTCTGAGTTTGCAGGTTGAGTTCTATAGGGAGATTCAAGCCATTTCAAAGCATGCTGAGCATTGGGAAAGGTCAAGGGAACTTCAAGCAAGCTCAAAAGAACTTCAGGCCTCACTCACAACTCCTACATTGCCATATTCGAACTTGACTGAAACAGGTATTTCTCAAGATTCTAACTCCTTATTTAGGCATCATTAAGCTTAGGTTTGTGAAGCAAAAATGTAGTCTCTAAGTTGCTTGAGTTGTACATATGCATAGCTTCCATTTATATTAACTGAGCTAGGAGAATTTAGATGTTGAACATGCTGAAAAAGTTAGGTTAGAATTTAGGGTCAATGAAATTCTCTCTGGTCTTTGAGAGTTAGATCAAGTTTTTTATATCATTAGAATCGTGTGATGATGAGCTATAACTTTTATGTTGTGAGTTTTTAATTTCATGCATGAACAAGAGAGAACAGATTTGAGTTGCAGGGCGCGCGCGCGTTTGTCAAGAGAACAGGGATGAAGTGGGACATGGGCTGGGCCTGGCTTGCTTGACTTTTGACACCCCCCTGTTTACTTCCTGCACCCCTTGGCCCATTCTTTATCTTTGCATATTTTTCATTTCTTTTTTTATTTTCTGACTTTATTATTTTTTTCTTAAACATTTAAAATCACAAAAAATATTTTCTTTATTTTTGCCATTTTATCATATTTTTATTTTATTTTTATTTGCATAATAAATAATTATTAGGTTAATATTACTTTATTTTCTTAATTAAAACTTGTAAATAATATTAATTTTCTTACATATTTTATTTTATTATATTATACATATAAAATAATATCTTCTTACATATTTTATTTTTTAACATTTTTGTATATATTATTTTTATTATTTCTTTGTACAAAAATGAATAAATAAATAATATTAGAATATATTTTCTATTAAACAAAAACAATTAGGGTTTCCACCCCCTTTCAAAATTAATCGTTTTTATTTTCTTATTTTTAAGACATTAAATAAATTTATTTTACATACATAAAATAAATACAAAAAACATTTTGCATATTTATATTTAATTGCACATTTAAATACTTGTTTATTTATTTATTGTATATAAATTCAATTGGGTAGTAATAGTAAATTAGGGTTTTTATTTTGAGCAATATCCCCCTATTCAAACTTGTATCCCCCTCCCCATAATAATGTTGTAATAGTCTTAGATTTACTTTTACGCATTTTATCGCTTTCAAATGCCATGATAGTAAATTAGGGTTTGTATGCAAAAGACCAAAAAATGACAACACAATGCACACAAGCATCTCTAGGGTTTCACCCACTTGTTGCCTTAAAAAACATGGCCATGGTATGCATGATAGGTATCTTGGAAAAACAAAACAAAACAAAAAGATCATAGTCCCTCGATGATGCTATCTTGGTTGCCTATACAAAAATGATCTAGTCCCACAAAACTTGCTAAGATACTTGGCAATATTGTTATCATGGTTGTTGTACCCCAAAATTTTCCCTCTCATTTCACCAACATTTCTCATTACAAGACTCTTGGAATTCAATATCAAGTTAGGGTTTGATCTGCTCAAGACACCTCCTTGCACTGTTGGCCCAAATTAGGGTTTGAGTTTGCACAGGGATGTTTTGACCTACAATTCCCAAATTGACTTTCATACTTCATGTTGGACTCACAAGTTTGTCCATACCAAGTTTCAAGCCTTGATTCAAATTTCTGCCCAGTCAATTGGACAATTGACCTAGAAATCAGTTGTATTGGAGAAAAAGTCAATTGTGGCCAATTTACAGTCAAACCTCATGGATTTTGACCCACATCAACATTATGAACTCATATTAACCATTTGATCAAGTTTGGACCACAATTCCACAAGAAATTTGATCACATCACCAAAAGGGTAAAATGGTCATTTTTAGGGTTTTGACTGCACAAAGGCAATTCTTGACTGTTTGACCTAACCAATGGCAAACCAAGCTCACATATGGACTCAAGGACTCAATGACATTGTCTTGACCCATTCAACAAGTTCAAAAGATCTCGAATGCATAGGATTGACAGATGAATTTTTCAGTCAACTGATCAAAATTTAACTGTATACTGAAAAGTCAAACTTTGACTTTTTGGTCAAAATCAAGTTCCAAGGATCATTTTTCATCAAGACATGTCAAATTATGAAACTTGTTCATCAAGAAACCCAAAAATGCAAATTAGGGTTTAAAGTGGAAAAATTTCATAACTTAGAATTTTTCTAAGTTATAAAATTTTCTTATTTTTTCCTAACTTTGTCCCGTTTTTTCACCAAGATGCACATGGATTCAAACAAATCTTGAAACATGAAAGTTGTAGTCCATCACAAAGTCTACAACTTTGGTTCACAAATTTTTCTCAAAGGAAGCTTGTATCTCAAGTTATAATATTTGGAACAAGGGTACCTAAAACTTTTAACTTAGAGAAAATTTGCACTAATCTAGGTAGGATTTAGACCCATCTTCTTGGCCATTTTTCAAATAGTTCCACTTGGAGTTTCAAGTTGCATTACAAATATGGATTGTAGTACATGTTACAAGCTTTCCAAATTGTCCAAGAACTCCTCAAAAACCCTTGTGGTTAGAGAGAATTGAATGCTTGAAATTGGCAAAAACTCACTTTTGTCCATGGCCAATACATGTTCATAACAACTTGCAATTCTGATCTAGCTAGCTTGGTTCAACATTACAGGACTCAAAACCATTATGTACTCCTTAATTTAATGCATATCCATTGTATTAAGGTATTGTCTTGGTCATTAGGGCATTATACATTAGTTTAAGCCTGAAAAGGAAAAAACAACAATGCCATTTTTGCCTAACTTCACTTTATGTCAAAACCAAATCCTTGAGGCATGGGGCCAGATCTTTAAGGCAAAATCAAGTCCACTAATTCCAGTAACCAAGAACAAAAGTTGCAGCATGATAGGAGGGCTTGTACAGGGCTATAACATCATTTCCATCCTTTTGCTTCAAGTAGAAGAAAAGTGGCAAAACATAAACAATCACACATAACTGTTAACACAAGCTTACAAGAATCACTGTTTTTCTGCAAAAGAGAGAAAGTTCTGCATCTTGCAAGCCACAACCAATTTCCATCGTGAGTTTTGTCCCAAGATAGTTCCAACACCTTCCAATCAACTCACCTGAACTATCCCAAGCCACCATTGCAAGTTGTAACACCTCTAACACACTTTGCCATTTTCATTTCAAAGCTCTGCAGGCTGAGTTCTACAGCACGATTCAAGTTGTTTCAAAGCAAGCCAAGCATTGGAGAAGTTTCCTTGAACCTCAGGCAAGCTCAACAGAAGCTCAAACACCATTGAAGGTTGCTACATTGTCCAGCTCGAAGTCAACTGAAACAGGTATTTCATGTACTTCTATCTCTCTATTTAGGAATGGTTAGGCTTATGATTGTGAATGAAATATGTTGTACTCATAGCCCTGAAGCCATACATATGCTTAGTTTTCATTTACATTAATCGTGCTGAGATAATTTAACTCATGAACTTTCTGAAAAAAACTAGGTTAAAAATTAGGGCCAGAGAAATTCTCTCTGGTCTTTGAGAGTTAATCCAAGTTTTTTATGTGGTTGAATTCGTTGTTTAATTCTCTACAATGTTCATGTTATGAGTTTTGTCAAAAAATCAAAGAATCAGGAGTTGGCCATTGATACACAGAAGCGTGTGTTTTGTGAGCAAGAGGAAGAAGAAGAAGTCTGGTGGGTTGGGCCTGTTGTGTTTTTACTTCTAACACCCCTATTTTCTGTTTACACCCCCATGGCCCATTTGTTTAATATTTATCATTTTTAACATTTCATTTTTTTATCCTGACTTTATTATTTTTTGTATAAATATAAAAAATGCCAAAAATAATTTTCCATTTTTTTCATATTTATTTGATATTTATTTTATTTTACTAAGTATATATATGTAAATAAACTATTTTCTTTTTTAATAAAACTCAAAAATAATACAAAAAATATACTTATTTTCATTTATTATTTTTATTTACATTTGAAAACATTTTCTTGAAAATATCCATTTTTGTAAATAATTAATTTTTATCTTTGTACATTTAATATGTTTAATAAATATATATATATATATATATATATATATATATATATATATATATATATATATATATATATATATATATATATATATATATATATATATATATATATATATATATATATATATATATATATATATATATATATATATATATATATATATATATGCTTATATACTTGTTATTAAATAATTAGGTTAAAAAATACAAAAATATCACATTTTCATTTTTATTAATATTTTACACTAAAAAACATTTTTTACAATATACTTTTATTTTGTTAATATATATTTGTATAAAATTAATAAATAATATTATTTATTAAGAATTAGGGTTTCTTGCCCTAAATAGGAAAAATAATTAAAATTGATCTTTTTATTTTACTTTTCACATTGAAAAATACTTTTTACATACTAAAAAACATTTTGGCATAATACATTTTATTTACATTTATTTATTGTATTTATTTCAATTATTGTACATTTAAATAGTGTATCTTGTACATTTAATTTGGTTGTAATAGTAATCTAGGGTTTAATTTATTGTCAAATATCCTCAATTCAAATTTGTACCCCCCTCCCTATATCATGTTGTAATAGTATAGCATTTAAATTTTCGCACGTTTAAAAGCTTTCAATTATGCCATGCTTAGACCTAGGGTTTGTATGCAAATAAAATCAACAATTAGTTTGACCTAATCCAAGATAAACATGCATGAAAAACAAACACAATGCACACTTGCACCCCTAGGGTTTCATCCACTTGTTGCCTTCAAAAATGGGCCATGGTTGCATGTTGAGTACTTTTGCAAAACAAAAACAAACAAAAAGATCATAGTCCCTCGATGACGCTATCTGAGTTGCCTAAACAAAAAGATCATAGTCCCTCGATGACGCTATCTGAGTTTCCTAAACAAAATGATCAAGTCCCTCAAGAAAATTGCCAAAGATACTTGACACTATTGTTATCATGGTCTATACGATGACCCGCTCCTGTCCCGTTAACATCCTAACACAAGGTTGTTCACCAAATACAATGGTGAAGCAACACTGTTAAAAGGGTTAAAAACATAAGAAAGATCTTTAAGTAAAATAGGGTAGATAGCTCTTAGTTACTTGATCAAGCTTGCAAAAAAACCTCCTTGCTACTTTTCAAAACACACTCCACAACACAATTTCAAAACCCTACTTTCAAACATTGAAAACCTTTCAAAAGACCAAAACACCTTTGTATACATTCAAACAAGAATCATTACAAAGGTTGCCACAACGATGGCCTCTTTTCAAAACATTTTCCAAAATCACACACAAAGCACCATTTTCAAACAATTGAAAAGCACCATTTCAAACAATAGAAATGCAAAGCAAGTGATCTAAGCAAGTAACTAAGAGCCCATGGATAACCATGGATAGAAAGGGTGATAATACCTTCCCTTTCTATAATCTACTCCCCGAACCCAAGAAAACATCTCAAAGGTCTTTCATGTGCTTTTTGACCTTTCCTTAGGATAAAATAAAAAGTCGGTGGCGACTATTGCTAAACCGAAACATTTGTGAACACAAACGCCAAATCCCAAGTCAGTTCTCCCACCGTATCACAGAACTGGCGACTCTGCTGGGGAATTAATTATAAAAGTGGAGTAACCTTAGGGCTTAGATCACCCTTTGCATGGTTATTGTTTACTTTGATTGCTTTACATTTTGGTTCTCTTGTTTGGGCTTGAAATCCTCCACCCGGATTTGGGAAACATTCATAGATAGCAATACGTTGTGTAAACTGTGCGGGGTATACCGACACGGTTGAAGCAATAGCTATATTAGTGCGACATATTTGTGAGTACCGGTAGCCTTTGAGTCAATCAAAGAGAATACGGGGCCGCTGAGTGATGTCATTAAGCATTAATGAACTAGAACCTTACTTGACCATCTTGTCCTTTTATTAGGGGTAGTGAGATGACCGGCTTTGGTGCAGTCCGAAGTTGGTAGATACTCGATACTACACTCATTGAGGGTTGTTTTCTTGGAATATTTTGGTCGCTAGATAAGTGGCTAAACCAAAACAATGAACATAGAAAACAATCCAATGATATTGAGCTCCTTAGAACCCGGTTACTATTTATAGGACAAGTTTTGAGCCAACTAAACTCAAGAGGGTACTTACCTATGAAACCTCATGCAAGCCTGAAACTAGGGTTTTGTGTGACTTGCTTGTACATGTGTTTGTGCATACATCATGAACATCATAAATCATCATAAGCATCCACTAACCATTTCAAGGGTTTGGATCTTCATCTTTGTTCTTGTTTTGTAGGTCATGGAATCTCTTCGCAGGAAAACAATTCAAGTCAATCTTGTGAGAATCCCTCCTCAACTTAAGGAGCTTACTTCCAGGATTCCAGAGAATTCTCTCTTCAGTGAAAGACATGGTAGACTCCTCAACTTAGTCAACACCAGCATTGAAGAAGACATGGTGAAAGTACTTTTCCAATTCTTTGACCCCTTACACCACTGTTTCACATTCCATGATTACCAGTTGGTGCCTACTTTGGAGGAATTTTCTCAACTCCTGAGAATTCCTATTCTTAATCAACTACCCTACAACGGTACGGAAAAAGAACCAAAACCTGAAGATGTTGCTCAAGCATTACACTTGCAACCATCTGACATCAAAGGGCATTGGGAAACCAGAAGTGGTGTTAAGGGTTTCTTGGAAAAGTTTTTGTTTGAGAAGGCACAAGAATGTTGGAATTCTCTTGATCTACAAGCTTTTGAAGAGATTGTGGCACTCCTTATCAATGGGTTGGTCTTGTTCCCAAACCCTGACCAACTTATAGATATGAATGCTGTCAAGATTTTCATATCCAGGAATCCTATACCTACATTGCTTGGGGACATCCTACACTCATTTTACACACGAACAATGAGGAAAAGAGGTGTTCTCATGTGATGTACTCCTCTCTTAGCAAGGTGGTTTATTTCTCACCTTCCACAAGCAGTTTTGAAGAATGAGCAGGGTTTGAGATGGTCACAACGATTGATGACACTCACACATTCTGATGTACATTGGTGTTCTCGGTCCAGAGAAAATGTCATCATCATTGATCGTTATGGTGAATTCCCTAATGTCCCATTACTTGGCATTAGGGGAGGCATTACCTACAACCCCTGTCTAGCTTTGAGACAATTTAGATATGCTCGGAGGGATGACCCTCATGACATGCTGATTCCGGACCTAGTGTTTGACTTCGACAACGATGCGCAAGGACTTCGACAGAGGTTCATCAGAGCTTGGAGGATGCCTAACAAGGTGGATAGTAAGACACTGGGGCACAAGAATTCCATCCCCCTTGAGCCTTACCTCAAGTGGGTGCGAACCCTCTCCCAGAATCTTATGATGTCGTACCCTCACATTCTCCCCTTGATCAAAGAGCCTGTTATGGAAGGAGAGGTTCCATACAACATCCTACATCCTGACATGCCAACATCATGGGAGGAAATGCAAAAGAGTTGGATCCAACTCAAGGAAGAACGGGATACTTTTGAAGCCAACTTCTATGCCAGTGAGAACAAAGTTTTAGAGCTCACCCTCCGACTTCACGAGGAGGAAACTCTCAACACCTACATCGCACCAAAGAGGATGCGCAATTTCTTTTTACATTAAGAATTTTGTAATATTTCTCCCATAGGGCACTTATGTACTAAAAATTTCTTCTTAATATGACGTGTGTTCTTTTTGTTTACAACAAATTTGAATTTTTGAACCCTTGAATGCATTACATGAATAACATACCATTCATCATATGCATAAACAGGTCTTCAAGCCAGGTTTCCTTATCTTTCTGCTGTTTATTTCAGCAAGATGGATTTGGAGCAAACAGTAAAGGATCTACAGGCACAAAATTCACAATTTCAGCAACTCCTCATGACCTTGGAAAAGGGTCAAGAGGATCTCAAAGTTCTGCTAGAGAAGAATAAAGAGAAGAAAAAGAAAAAGAGACCGGGGGTAGCCACTTTCGGAAGAAGGTTTGAGGGTGATGCTAGAAGGACTCTTGAGTTCCCTTCAACATCTGACGAAGGGATTGGCAAAGGGAAAAGAGTTATTGTACCTTCTGAGTCTGAGGTAGAAGAGGAGGAAGACGAAGAAGACGAAGACTATTCAGAACAACAGTATCCACCAGCGGATGACAAGTATAAGAACCTTGAAGACAGATTGGCAGCTATGGAGTTGCAGAGGGTGCCTGGATTGGATTTTGAGGAACTGGGGTTGGTAGTTGGGATTGTAATCCCTCCCAAGTTCAAGGTGCCAACATTTGCCAAGTACGAAGGTCTGTCTTGCCCTAAGATGCACTTGAAGTCGTATGTTAGAAAGATCCAACCACATTCATCCGATAAAGACCTCTGGGTACACTTTTTCCAAGACAGCTTGTCTGGCACTCAGTTAGATTGGTTTTATCAGCTCGAGAGATCAGAGGTTCACAATTGGGAAGACTTGGCAGCTGCTTTCTATCGTCAGTATCAGTACAATTCTTATTTGGCGCCCACTCGTACTCAGTTACAAAGTATGGGGATGGCTTCAAATGAAGGGTTTAAGGAGTAAGCCCAGAAGTGGCATGATCTGGCTAGAAGGGTGCAGCCACCGTTATCAGATAGGGAATTAGTTGACATGTTTTTGGGGATCCTGTCTGGCCCCTTCTTCAACCATCTAATTGGGAGCTCTTCTACAGGATTTACTGAACTGATTTTGACCGGCGAAAGGGTGGAGGCCGGTATTAAAAGTGGAAAGATTCAAAAGGATGCCTTCGTATCCACAGATGTTAAAAAACCTTTTCCAACCAAGAAAGAAGCATCTGCTGTGTACTCTCAGAAGGGATTGGGAAGAACTGAGCGTCGGCCGACTGTGGGGCCGTGATGATTCAAAATTCGTCAAATGATCAACCTCGTAACAATCAGTCGAGATCTAATCAACAACGGGTAGAACGGCCACAACGGCAGTTCACCCGCATCAACATGACGCCCACTCAGGTCCTTCCCCATTTATTGAAGCTTAATCTGACTAGTTTTAAGGAGGCTCCAAAAAACCCTAACACCTCCTCTCCATACTATCACTCCAACGCCAAGTGTGCTTACCATTCCGACAGTGCTGGGCACGATACCAATAATTGCTGGGCACTTAAGAACAAAATTCAGTACTTAATTGACGCCAAAGAGGTTGAGTTGGATGCTCCTGAAAAGCCCAATGTTATATCCGCTCTGATGCCCAAGCACGGCCACAATGTGCATGCTGTTTTGGAAAACCTCCATGTTACTGATGTTGCCAATCTGTTGACTCCATTGCTTGTGATTAAAGAAAATTTGTTGAGAGTCGGGATCTTTCCTGGTTGTGGTAAAGACTGTTATTTTTGTTTGAACATTCAAGATGATTGTCCAATGTTGAAGTCGGGTGTCCAACGCCTGATGGATACTCAAGAGATACTTTTCCAGAAAACCCCTGTTAACACTTTCAATCCGATTACTCCTGATATTTGTGATACTTCAACCAACGATATTGCTATCATAACCATTTCCGACAATCCTCCTAAGTCTTGCAAAAGGCCTGTCAGGGTTACACCCAACTCTGAATGTGTACCTTTAAAGATCACCATGCCAGGACCGGTCCCGTACCAATCAAGCAAAATGATACCGTGGAACTATGGGGGAGAAATCTTCTACCATGACATCAAACAAATCGAAACAGTCCAAGAAATTTCTGAAGAAGACCCTGATATAGGGAACATCACGGGTACAAGCAAGATAACCCACAGTGGCCGGATCTTTTCTCCGGAGATTGCTCCCCCTCGAGCAGTTTTCGGACCCTTAAAAGCTTCTGCACCTGTTGGACCCTCTGTCCAAGGCCCAGTGATTGAAGAAGTGGTTACTCCTGAAGTAAGACCATCTGCTGATAATACTAAAAAAGGTAAGGGGATACTGGAAGTGTCTGTCAGGACGAAGGCCCATGTTGTGGTTATCCCCGAAACCACTCAGAAGGAAATGGATGAAATCCTAAAAATAATCAGAAAAAGTGACTACGACGTTGTAGAACAACTGGGTCAGACCGCTTCTGAAATTTCAATGTTGGCTCTTCTGCTCTGTTCTGAGGTCCATGCCAAGGCCCTAATCAGATTCTTGAAGGCGGCACATGTTCCCCAAGAGACCTCGGCTGACCAGTTTCAGGATTGTGTGGCCAGTCTTACTGCTGACAATGGCCTGGGCTTTTCCGACACTGACTTAACTCCCAAAGGAAGAAAGAACAATGATGCGTTACATGTTTCAGTTGAATGCCGAGGAACCACTCTCTCCCATGTCTTGGTTGATACTGGTTCTTCCCTGAATGTGCTGCCAAAGAAGGCCTTAGACCGTTTGGATTGCGAAGGTTTGACCCTCAAACCTAGTAACATCGTCATTAGGGCTTTCGATGGTTCCAAAAGAATGGTTCATGGAGAGGTTGATATTCCTATCAAGGTAGGCACCGAAGTGTTCAACTCCACCTTCTACGTAATGGACATCCGTCCGTTATTATCGTGTTTTCTAGGAAGACCGTGGATCCATTATGCCGGGGCAGTTACCTCATCTTTGCACCAAATGCTGAAATATCCTGTTAAGGGTAAGATTATAACAGTGCACGGCGAGGAAGAGTACATGATTAGTCATCTCAATTCCTTTCGATATGTGGAGTTGGACGGCGAGTTCATCGAAACTCCTTTCCAACATTTTGAGGAAGTTTCTCCCGAAGTAGCGGCGGCGAAGACAATGATTGAGGTACCTATCGTTCTCAAGCATGTGGCTAGGATGGCATCTCTCATAGACGTGGAGGCTGTGATTAAGGAGGGGAAGAGCACAGTATGGGGACATTTTCCTAACTTTCCCTATAAGACGGACAAGTTTGGTTTAGGGTTTACTGCTGCAGGACAAAAGGCTATGCGTCGCTCTAAGATTGGAAGACCACCCGTCAAGATTTCTCACCATGGAATCAATGCTGTAGAAGATGAAGCTGAGGAGAGCCATTTTAAAGATTGGATCTTTCCGACTGCCGAAGGGGGTTTGAGCAATTGGGAAGCAAAGGATTTTGTTCCAATCACCTTTATCAACCAGTAATTTTATCTTTGAACAATTTCCCTTTTTTATGGTCTGTAATAACTAAAACAATTCGTACACTATTTTCACCTCATGCCTTGCCCGGGGCATGTAGGTCCATTTGTAAGGGCTTGATTTTCTTCATAATCATATGCCATGTTTTAGTGAATCATTGGACGTTTTTCATCTATAAATTGCTGTGTTCATTTTCTTTCCTTTTGCATCTTTGTTTGTTTAAGGATGGCTATCCCTTACACACACCCACACTCACAAATGCAGGTACCCATCCACTCCGGATTCCATGGGTGACTATTCTTCTTTAGCCTTCGATAACTCTGAAGATTTGGTCAATCAGGCTGAATACGAAA
The DNA here is from genome assembly GCA_948472305.1 of Vicia faba. Lineage (NCBI taxonomy): Eukaryota > Viridiplantae > Streptophyta > Magnoliopsida > Fabales > Fabaceae > Vicia > Vicia faba. Next base: position 1,040,390,281 of record OX451740.1, read on the forward strand.
TTGACGAAGATTGTGAAGTGCCGGGAGAGTTAGCCAGACTTCTACAACAGGAAGAGAGGGCCATTCTGCCTCATAAAGAGCTGTTAGAAACCATCAACTTGGGGACAGAGGAAGACAGGAAAGAAGTAAAACTGGGTGCCAACCTGGAACCGAGTGTCAAGGAACGCTTAATACAGTTGTTGAACGAATATGTTGAAATCTTCGCCTGGTCTTATGAAGACATGCCAGGGTTAGACACAAATATCGTGGTTCATCGTCTCCCTACCAGAGAGGATTGTCCACCAATCAAGCAAAAGGTCCGACGAATGAGGCCTGACATGTCTGAAAATATTAAAGCTGAAGTAATGAAGCAATTCAACGCTGGCTTTCTGGCTGTTACTACCTATCCACAATGGGTTGCTAACATCGTGCCCGTGCCTAAAAAGGACGGCAAAGTCAGAATGTGCGTGGATTATCAGGATTTAAACAGGGCCAGCCCTAAAGACGATTTTCCACTGCCACATATCGATATCTTGGTTGACAACACAGCTCAGCACAAAGTGTTCTCCTTCATGGATGGGTTCTCGGGATACAACCAAATCAAAATGGCCCCCGAGGACATGGAGAAAACTACCTTTGTCACACAATGGGGTACCTTATGCTACAAAGTGATGTCGTTCGGACTGAAGAACGTAGGGGCAACTTATCAACGCGCCATGGTAGCTTTGTTTCATGATATGATACATCATGAGATCGAAGTTTACGTAGACGACATGATAGCTCGATCACAGACAGAAGAAGAACACCTTGAACATTTGCAAAAGCTGTTTGCCAGGTTGAAAGAGTATAAGCTCAGGCTGAACCCAAGCAAGTGCACTTTTAGAGTTAGGTTTGGTAAACTTTTGGGATTTATTGTCAGCAACAAAGGTATAGAGTTTGATCCAGCTAAAGTAAAGGCTATACAAGAAATGCCTGCTCCCCGTACTGGAAAGGAGGTTAGAGGATTCTTGGGACGCTTGAACTACATTACAAGGTTCATCTCTCACCTAACATCTACCTGTGAGCCAATTTTCAAACTGTTGAAGAAAGATCAGGTAGTTGAATGGAACGATGATTATCAAGTTGCTTTTGATAAGATCAAGGAGTACTTACTAGAACCTCCTATCCTAATGCCACCCGTCGAAGGAAGGCTGTTGATCATGTATCTGACTGTTTTGGATAACTCAATGGGGTGCGTGCTGGGCCAACATGACGAGTCTGGTCGAAAAGAGCATGCCATTTATTACCTTAGCAAAAAGTTTACCGACTGTGAGACTCGCTACTCACTGCTCGAGAAAACTTGTTGCGCTTTGGTATGGGCTGCTCGCCGGCTAAGGCAGTATATGTTGACTCATACCACTTTGCTGATTTCTAAGATGGATCCGATCAAGTATATCTTCGAGAAGCCTGCTTTATCTGGAAGAATCGCTAGATGGCAGATGATCCTAACTGAGTATGACATCCAGTATACTACCCAAAAAGCTATAAAAGGGAGTGTACTAGTTGACCATCTAGCTCATCAAGCCGTCGAAGATTATCAATCTATGAGATTCGACTTCCCTGACGAGGACATCATGACTTTGGACAAAATCGAAGGTAACGGACCGTATGATGACCTGAACAAGGATCCCGATGGACCCTGTTCTTTGATGGTGCTTCAAATGCACTTGGCAACGGTATCGGTGTGGTACTCATCTCTCCGGAAGGTTGCCATACGCCCTTCACTGCTCGACTTTGCTTCAGCTGTACCAACAACATGGCCGAATATGAAGCTTGCATCTTTGGTCTCAAGGCTGCTATAGACTTGGGAATCAAATCTTTGGTCGTATTTGGGGACTCGGCTTTAGTTATCAGTCAAGTCAAAGGAGAGTAGGACACCAAACATCCTAATCTTATCCCATACAAAGAACATGTCCTAAATTTGTTGCCTCATTTCGAGAAGATCACCTTCGAGCATTTCCCGCGAGAAGAAAATCAACTAGCAGATGCTCTGGATACAATGTCTTCCATGTTTAAACTCAACTGGGATAACGAGGATCCCCAAATCACCATCGAGCGAATGGACGAACCTGCGCACTGTCATGAGATTAATACCGAAGAAGTAGTGGAACAACCCTGGTTTCATGAAATCAAAAGGTATCTCCAGACTAGAGAATACCCCGAAGGAGCTTCCGTCAATGACAAAAAGTTCTTAAGGAGATTTGCTGCCAAGTTCTTCCTAAGCAATGGCATCCTTTATAAACGCAGTCATGATTGTGTTTTACTTCGATGTGTGGACAAAGCTGAAGCAGAGTTGATCATGACTGAGATACACAGTGGCACATTTGGCACCCATTTGAGCGGGCATACAATGGCAAAGAAGATTCTAAGGGCAGGCTACTACTGGTCTACCATGGAAGCTGATTGTCACCAACATTCCCGTACTTGCCACAAATGCCAAGTCTACGCCGACAAGGTACATATTCCTCCTGTTCCTCTCAATGTTCTGACAGCTCCTTGGCCATTCGCAATGTGGGGCATTGACATGATTGGAGAGATCAAGCCCACGGCGTCCAATGGACATCGCTTCATTTTAGTCGCCATTGATTATTTTACCAAGTGGGTCGAAACAGCTTATTTTGCCTCTGTTACAAAGAATGTGGTTGCCCGTTTCATCAAGCAAAACCTCATATGCCGGTATGGTGTCCCCGACAGGATCATCACAGACAACGGTACAAATCTGAACAATACTATGATCACCGCTCTATGCGAACAGTTCAAGATTTATCATCATAATTCATCTCCCTATCGGCCGAAGATGAACGGTGCTGTTGAAGCCGCGAACAAAAATATCAAGAAGATCATTCAAAAGATGACAGTTACCTACAAGGACTGGCATGAGATGTTACCGTTTTCTCTGCATGGATATCGTACCACGGCACGTACTTCAACAGGGGCAACGTCATTTTCTTTGGTGTATGGCATGGAGGCTGTCCTACCCATGGAAGTTCAGATTCCTTCCTTAAGGATTATGAAGGACGCTGGTTTAAGTGAAGACGATTGGGTTCAGACCCAGCTTGATCAACTTAATTTGATCGATGAGAAGTTACTTACTGCTGTTTGCCATGGTCAGACGTATCAAAAATGGATGATCAAGGCTTTCAACAAGAAAGTCAGGCGTCAGGTATCTCAAGTCGGAGATCTTGTAATCAAGCGGATCATCTTACCGCAAAGTGATCCCAGGGGAAAATGGACTCCTACTTACGAAGGACCATTTGTGATAAAGAGCATCTTTTCTGGTGGGGCAATGATTTTGACCACCATGGACGGTGACGATTTGCCACACCCTGCGAATGCAGACATAGTCAAAAGATACTACGCATAAAACAACCCGACAAGTTGAAAACCCGAAAGGGCGACTTGGGCAAAAATGGGCATCCCGGTGAACCGAAAACCCGAAAGGGCGGTTCAGGCAAAAATTAGGGATAAAACAAAAAAAAATATGTACACCCGGCAAGTTGAAACCCCGAAAGGGCGACTTGGGCAAAAAAGGGTTTCCCGGTAGATCGAAAACCTGAAAGGGCGATTCAGGCAAAAGTTAGGGAATTAAAGCGTATGATTGTGTCTCGTCTGATCACTTTAAAGAACAATCTCTTCACCAACAAGCCCCAAAATTCTGATCAATCTAACCATTGGCGGACGAAGCGGTGAATGGATAAGATATTCAGAGTCGTGAAGGCTATAGCAGAATGGGAATCCCATGGAATTGTTACATATAGCCATCTTTCTTTTATATAAAATTTTCCAATTTTTACGACAACATTCTCTTACTAGGATGTTTGTCTCCTTTGTACAAAGATATTCATAAAAGTTAATACAAATACACTTCAAAGTGCAGAAATTTACTTACCTTTCTTTTCTTTTTTACACTTATGTTATATTTGAAAACGTCCAATGTTTTGTTAAATAGGCATATGTATTTGAATATAATCACTGCTTACAAATAAAACGAAATTGAAAAATGATGATTACTGATAGGTTAAAGGTGTAAGAAGATATCTTTGTGCCATTCCAAAAAATCCCCCATGATACATCATTCAGATCCTTGACAAAACTAAGATTTGGAGTATATTTCCCCAACGGAGTTAAAACTTCAGGATCCTCAGCAGAGCAAATGCTTTCTAAAGCTTGAATCCCCAGCTGAGCTGAATTTCAAAATTCCCATCAGAGTTAAGTTTCAAGATCCCCAGTGGAGCCCAAAAACCCTGAAAATCCTATCCCCGGCAGAGCCAGAATAGTGAGCATTTCCCCACAGATTTATTTCCCAACAGATTGAAGATTCTCAGTCTCATTTATCCAGCAGAAGTCTCCCAGGTTTTAACTCCCTAGTAGAGATTTTTCAGAGTTTCCCTTATTCCCCAAGCAGTCAGCAAGGTTTTTCTCATTTTCAACAATAAAAGATTTTTGAATCCTCAGCATAAGTCAAGGATTTATTTTCCCCGGCAGCAGTCAAAGAATTCATTATCCCCAGCTATCCGGATTTTATCTTCCTCAACAAGACAGCTACTCAGCTTACATGCATAACCATTACATTCATATATCATAAACATTGATGAAATACAGTTCATTGCATCATACATATCATGCAACATAACTTTGTGTTTTAGCTAACATTTTACCCTTTTCAGGATAAGATTAAAAGTTTGTCGTTAACAATTATTCAGATACAGTATGGATACACCCCAGACACGGTGGTCATTCTATCACTCATTCAGAATTTCAAGTCAAATACAGTACATATACACCCCAGACACGGCGGTCATTCTACTACTCATTCAGACTTCAGCAATCTGATACAGACTAGATACGCTCCAGACACGGCGACCATTTTATCTCTCATTCAGATTCAATTATCAACTTCAAGTTCAGATATGCTCCAGACACGGATGCCATTCTGGCCCTTACACCAGCAATTTGATTCCCTCAGTGCAGTCGCCACGAAAGTCATTCTGTCATTTATTCAGATCCCAGTTACAGTACAGATACACTCCAGACACGGAAGTCATTCTACTACTCATACAGATCTCAACTTCAAATACAGTCCAGATACGCTCCAGACGCGGTTGCCATTCTGTCACTCATTCAGAGTTTATCCCCAGCACACAGTTGCTCCATACACAGATATTTCTCTGTTACCCGGATATAATACAGATACACTCCAGACACGGCAGTCATTCTGATATTCATTCAACATTCAAACACAGTTACAGCTCAGATACGCCCCAGACACGGACGCCATTCTTTTGCTCATACAAACTCAGTCTCCAGATACAATTCAAGTGCATTCCAGACACGGATACCATTTTGATACTCATTCTTTTGGCCTACAGCATTGCAATTCAACAAAGGTTCTTGGATGACATCTTTAAGCCCGTCTCCAGCAAGATTCCGCCATCTCCAAATGACATCTTTAAGCCCATTCCTGCACCTATATTTTGACGAGTGCAAATTTACGGGCACTCTAGTGTCCAATCCTCTTTTACCTACGAGTCGCGAAAGGAAAACTTGCCAATCTAACTCTTCAGGTTCAAGAAGATTGAACATGGGAAACTGTTGTACCCCAAAATTTTCCCTCTTATTTCACCAACATTTGTCATTACAAGACTCTTGGAATTCAATATCAAGTTAGGGTTTGCTCTGCTCAAGACACCTCCTTGCACTGTTGGCCCAAATTAGGGTTTGAGTTTGGACAAGGATGTTTTGACCTACAATGCCCAAATTGAATTTCATACTTCATGCTGGACTCACAAGTTAGTCCATACCAAGTTTCAAGCCTTGATTCAAATTTCTGCCCAGTCAATTGGACAGTTGACCTAGAAATCAGCTGTATTGAGGAAAAAGTCAACTGTGGCCAATTTACAGTCAAACCTCATGGATTTTGACCCACATCAACATTATGAACTCATATGAACCATTTGATCAAGTTTGGACCATAATTCCACAAGAAATTTGATCAGATCACCAAAAGGGTAAAATGGTCATTTTTAGGGTTTTGACTGCACAAAGGCAATTCTTGACTGTTTGACCTAACCAATGGCAAATCAAGCTCACATATGGACTCAAGGACTCAATGACATTTTCTTGACCCATTCAACAAGTTCAAAAGATCTCAAATGCATAGGAATTGACAGATGAATTTTTTAGTCAACTGATCAAAATTTGACTGTATATGAAAAGTCAAACTTTGACTTTTTGGTCAAAATCAAGTGCCAAGGATCATTTTTCATCAAGACATGTCAAATTATGAAACTTGTTCATCAAGAAACCCAAAAATGAAAATTAGGGTTTAAAGTGGAAAAATTTCATAACTTAGAATTTTTCTAAGTTATAAAATTTTCTTATTTTTTCCTAACTTTGTCCCATTTTTTCACCAAGATGCACAGGGATTCAAACAAAGATTGCAACATTAAAGTTGTAGTCCATCACAAAGTCTACAACTTTGATTCACAAAGTTTTCTCAAAGGAAGCTTGTATCTCAAGTTATGATTTTTGGAACAAGGGTACCTAAAACTTTTAACTTAAAGAAAATTTGCCCTAATCTAGGCAGGATTTTGACCCATCTTCTTGGCCATTTTTCACATAGTTCCACTTGGAGTTTCAAGTTGCATTACAAAGATGTATTGTAGTACATGTTCCAAGCTTTCCAAATTGTCAAAGAACTCCTCAAACACCCTTATAGTTAGAGAGAATCGAATGCTTGAAATTGGCAAAAACTCACTTTTGTCCATGGCCAATACATGTTCATAACAACTTGCAATTCTGATCTAGCTAGCTTGGTTCAACATTACAGGCCTCAAAACCATTTTGTACTCCTTAATTTAATGCATATCCATTGTATTAAGGTATGTCTTGGTCATTATGGTATTATACATTAGTTTAAGCCTTAAAAGGAAAAAGCAACAATGCCATTTTTGCCTAACTTCACTTTATGTCAAAACCAAATCCTTGAGGCATGGGGCCAGATATTTGAGGCAAAATCAAGTCCACTAATTCCAGTAACCAAGAACAAACGTTGCAGCATGATAGGAGGGCTTGTACAGGGCTATAACATCATTTCCATCCTCTTGCTTCAAATAGAAGAAAAGTGGCAAAACATAAACAATCACACATATATGTTAACACAAGCTTACAAGAACTTTGTGAACAAGTTCCATACATCCCAACAAGCCTAAAGCACGACCCTTTCATCACTAAAACCTCATCATACTCATAATCACTGTTTTCTGGAAAATAGAGCAAGTTCTGCATCTTGCAAGCCACAACCAATTTCCATCGTGCGTTTTGTCCCAAGATAGTTCCAACACCTTCCAATCAACTCACCTGAACTATCCCAAGCCCCTATTGCAAGCTGTAACGCCTCTAACACACTTTGCCATTTTCATTCTCCTCGACCTATCAAATGCTTTCACAATGATGCCACTCGGGCGCATAGGTGCTCCTTGATACTTTAACTTCATGAGAGTACTCCTCGGTATAACATTCAACGTGGATCCATTATCAATTAGCACATTGGATAGCGAATCATTCTTGCAGTTCATAGATATGTGGAGGGCTAGGTTGTGATTCCTCCCTTCATCTGGTAATTCATCATCGCAGAAACTCAAGTTATTACATGACGTAATGTTTCCAATTACGCTACTGAATTGATCTAATGGCATGTCACTCTCCACAAAAGCTTGGTCTAGTACTCTCATCAATGATTCTCTATGAGCAGAGGAGTTCATCAATAAAGCTAGGATAAATATCTTTGAAGGAGTCTGCAGTAGCTGATCTACAATTCTGTAGTCGCTCATCTTAATTATCTTTAAAATATCATCCACTTCTTTCTCTAATGTAGCTCCACTAGTCTCTCCTGTAGCCTTCTTAGGTTCATCATTCTCAGCAATTTTATTTCCAGCAACAACATCTCTCTGAACAACCAGCGCAAACACACTACCGCTACGGGTCACCCTGCTATTTTCAGCTATATTTCCAACATCAAGCATTGGATGGATGGGAACTTCCACCCCATCTTCTAAGATTGTAGCGTTGTATTTGTAAGGTACAACATTATCTGATTTGTAGGGAATAGGACCTGGAAAACTAATTACCAATGGGGTAACAGCTGGTTCGCTATGGTACTCCACTTCAAGATGAGTGGGTGCACCAAAACAAGGCACAATGACGTTTACCCCTTCTTCAACACAATCAGTCATCAAAAAGTCATTTCTGGGAAACGAATCTTCGTCTGAAGAGAAAAACTCATCTGCGGAGGCATACTCTTCCTCTGACTCTTCTTCCGTTAAGCAAACTTCAACCATATCAATCTCATGATAATCATCCCTCTGACCTGTGATCTTGATAGTTCTGTTGTCTAATAGCAACTAAACACCCTCCCTCACAAATGAACATCCTCGGGGATCTCGACTGCAAACTAAGGAAGATCCATATTGGTGTTCCACCTGACCAGCAGTATGGCAGAAGGTAGCATGCAACTGCACGAGATCCTCATTCAAATACTCCACATCAAAAATTATGAATTCGTCAGGACATCCAGAAACCATATTCACCTCCTCTTCATATTCTGCCCTAGGCTTGATTATATGGATTAAACCTTCATCCATCATCTCCTGTAAATCAGCCTTTATCTTCTCGCAACCCTGTATACATGTACTGCAGATAGCACAACCGGCGTGGTCATGCATATAGTAGCTGAATTCACAGAGGTCTGCATGCATTTTCACCGTCTCCTCTAACCAGATTAATGTCAAAAATCCGGAAGTCGCCTGGACAACCGGCCACCATATTGACAACATTTACTCCCTCATGCTTGGGTAGAGGTTTATCTTTCACATTAGGTCCCATGTCCTTGAAAGATAGAGTTCCAGACTTCACCAACCTTTGCACTTCAGTCTTCAAAGGATAACAATTCTCAACACTATGCCCTGGTGCTCCCTGATGAAAAGCACACGTTTGGTCTGCCTTGTAATACCAAGGCAAGGGTGATGGTACGGCAGGAGATGGTCGGGTTTGAACCAACTTCTTCTAAATCAACGTCGATAGTAGCTCTGCATAACTCATGGGAATAGGGTCATAGTTCTCCCTTCTCTTATTATTCCCTTGGTTCCCCTGTTGGGACGGTCTTTGATAAGCAACGGTAGTCGGAGCGGCATTCATAACAGGAGTAACTGAGGCGACTTGCTGGTGACGTTGATAATTCCTTCTAGGAGCATTTACCCTCCTCTCTTGTATAATATCATTTGCATCCCCTTCTTTCTTCTTGGTAAACCTATAAGATGGCTTCTTCACACCTCTGGATCCTTCACTCTTCGTTAAACGACCTTCTCTTACAGCCTCTTCTAAGCGGATACCCATTCCTACCATCTCAGTAAAGTCACTTGGTGCGCTTGCTACCATCCTTTCGTAGTAGAAAGCTCCCAGCGTCTTTAGAAAAATCTTAGTCATCTCCTTCTCTTCCATAGGAGGAATCACTTGGGCAGCTACTTCGCGCCATCTCTGCGCATACTCTTTGAACGATTCCATGTCTTTATGAACCATGGCCCTAAGTTGGTCACAGTCGGGCGCCATTTCCACATTGTACTTGTATTGTTTGATGAATGCTTCTCCCAAGTCATTAAAAGTATGGATATTGGCATTGTCCAAACTCATATACTACTTCAACGCAGCACCTGTCAAACTATCCTGAAAAAAGTGAATCACCAGATGTTGATCATCAGTGTGGGTAGACATTCTCCTCACATACATTACCAAGTGAGCACGAGGGCAAGTGTTGCCCTTATACTTCTCAAATTTCGGGACCTTGAACTTAGCAGGTATCTTAACATTCGGGACCAAACATAGCTCATTCACATTCTTCCCGAACAATTCCTTTCCCCTGAGGGCCTTCATATCTCTTTGCATCTTATCAATCTGCTCTTGAAAATCATCCATTCTGTCATAGAGACCCAAGTCTTCACTTGGCGGAGGGAAAGGACGACACACATCATCATTAACAAACGGAACCATGTTTACCGAAGGAGGTGCAGCATGAACAGCATGCACCATAGGAGGTATCAAAGTAACAACAGTTTGAACCACTGGAGTATCTTGAGGACCAAAATTGAAACCTTCAAGTGCAAAATTCTCTGGTATTCCCCATGGATAACCTTGAGGCATGTGATTTTGAATAACATCCGGAGTAGCAGATATAGGAACAGTCAGAACTTCAGCATTTGCCCTTGTTGGTTGAGGTTGAACACTCGGTGGCTGATTCTGAGCAACCAGCAGAGCTTCCATCAGAGTAGTCAAATTGGCCAAGTCAGCCTTCAAAGCAGAAACTTCTTCGCGCAGCTCGCGATTCTCCTATTCTAAGTTGTCCATCTTCTTTTTGAAATTAGCCCGAGTGTTGTAGTGATGAGTCAGCTTGCTGAATGGAGTAAAGAAGCTTGGTAAGACACCTGGGTATGCATAACAAATGCAAGAAATATGTGCAATATGGTGCATGATATGCAATGCATATGATTATTTTTACTTTGTTATTTAATATTTCAAGGGATTTACGGTTTATAGACATATTGTAAACATCAAAATAATAACGCATTTGAAATACTAAAAAAAATTATTATAATAACTTCAAAATGGATTACAAGTTTCAACGATCCCAAGTACAAGATGAAAATGGAATCTAAAATTCTGAGAAAAAGAACTGATGGAGATCATTCTGTACGCTGGCGCTTCCCTGTGAGCCTGGAAATTTGAGCCCTCAACCTCTGGTTTTCTTCCACGTGTCTGATGGCAACCTCCTTCCAATCATCTGGATCAGGAAGTGAGTAATCAGCACCTGTTTGAGGCTTATGGGAAAATAAATCCCCTTTCCTCTCCATAGACTCCACCGCTCGACTCTCAAGGATCTCAATCAAATCGTCTTTCTCCTTCAAGTCTGCTTTATAGGAACTCTCTAAAGTCTGGAACTTGTTCTTCCAAGCATCCCTTTCCTGTTGCATCCTGACCAAAGAGAGTTGCAGCTCTTCTATATCATCTAATAAGGGAGGAGTGGTCTTCACAAATAGATCATGCATGGATGTCTCCTGAGTATACGGAATCTTTAACTGAATAGCTCTCAATCGAATCCATTGGAGATATGGCTCCAAAGAAACAACACCCCTAGGTCCCAAATCATTCCTACTCTTCTTATGAATGTGACGCCAGGCCTTCGCAATCTGCTCCCTATCTTCCCTATGGTCTTCTCCTTCCTTCAGAAAGAAACTACTCAAATGGATACTATTCGGTTTATCCCTCATCGGATAACCAAGTTGTCGCCGTGCAAGAATAGGGTTATAGTTAATTCCTCCCTTTGTACCAAGAAGAGGTACATTAGGGAAACTACCACAACTATCAATAATCTCTACATCATGGTAAGCTCGATGATACCAATCAATATCCAAGTGAGTAAGTGCCATGATCTTAGGAGCCCAATAGGGTTCCTTCTTGACATCCCAAAAAGCATCAGACTGAGGCATATGAGAGATGAACCACCGGTACAACAAAGGCGTGCAACAGATAATCATTCCCCCGTGATAAGAATTCCGAAGATGAACAGAGTAATAAGCATCACCCAATAGTGTAGGAACTGGGTTTCTAATCATGAAGATCCTGATAGCATTAATGTCAACAAACTTGTCCACATTAGGAAATAAAAACAATTTGTAAGAAAGTAGAGCAAAGATGGCCTCAAAAGCAACTGTACTCTTCATTCTGGAAAAGTAACGAGCTTTCTCCAATAAGAACTGAGCTGGTAATCCTCTAATCCCTCCTTTGGTAGTCATATGGGCTTCCACCACAGACTTCCCTAGATGAATCAAAGCAGCAATCTCATGTGGTTTTGGCTCACCCTTTAAACCAGTGAAAGGAACACGATCGGTAACGGGTAAATCCAATAGATAAGAATACTCCTCCAGTGTAGGCATCAACTGATAATCGGGAAAAGTAAAGCAGTGATACATCGGATCATAGAACTAGACCAAGGTCGAGAGAATACCCTCCTTCATCTTCAGCTTCATGAGAGGATAATGGATCCATACTTCTTCCGAAAGTCTACAGAACACTCGTTCTCTGGAATTAGACTGACCAACTCATCTATCTTGGGATCCTTAAAACTGTATTTCCCAGTCTTTCTCTTTGCAGAATCCATGGTCAAAAGTACCTGAGATATTTACAAATAGTCAACCTTTAAATCCCTTGAAATATTGTTTCTTCAAAAGAAGCTTATGAGTGCATGGATGCATGATGCAAGAATCACACACAAGATCACACATATAGGGTTCATAGGTTCAACGTCACGAGCATGAGGTCGAAGGTACTACCCATAAGGTGTTGGTCTAAAAATTTATCACCTGCCGAACAAGGTTCTAAAGGTTCCCAGAGTCTACATCCTTCCTTAGGATATTACCAACTTCCCGATTAACTCGGTAATTAGTAATATTTTCAAGAAAGACTCGTCTGAGCGTAGTATCGCGTGACAACTATTTCCGGATTACTCCGTCATAGCTTCCGCACTACACCTAAAAGGACAAGATGGGTTTGGTATTCTACGGTCCTCAGTTTCAGCAGGCTCCCAGGTCAAAAGCAACATGTCTTCCTGGTTACTCGGTAAACGACACTACAGTCAAAGGGGCCTTTACTGAGTGGGGGATCTCATGCCTCCTTTTTTGGGATTACTCCCTCAAAGTTAACATGACTATACCTCCCGTCTTATCTTAAAGTTTTCTCAAGTCCGGGTACAGGACTTATGAGTAATTACCAAGCACCCTGAAAACCAGGAAAATCCAAACAAACATATATACAAAATATAACACATAAACAACAATAGCACATATACAGATATAAACAAAGGTAGGCTCAACCCACTTAGGGATGGACCAACAAGAGGTCAATATTTCCCCAGTGAAGTCGCCATTTTTCTGTAGTCGTAGAAATATTCAAGACTAAGCCATTGGATTGACTAGACTTTATACAAATCAAAATAAAAATCGCCACCGCGCTTTATTGTTTCCAAAGGAATGGAAAAAGAGCGAATAACCCAAAAAGAGGGGGAAATATTCAAGGTAAGGGGGTTAGTTATGCAAAGGGAAGGTATTAGCACCCTAAACATCTATGGTACTCCGCATGAACCTCTTTGAAAAATCTGTATATTTTGGCTATAAAATATGTTGTATATAAAATGGATGGTGGAGGTGAGAAAAGAAATATATTTTTTATGATTTTTGCACCCGCCGCGGTTGCGAACCTTTAGTGCCTACGTACCATCTTTCGTATAATAGGGGATCAGGGTACACATAGTTCCTCTTTTAAAATTTGAAACACAAGTGTGTTGGTTAATTTTATGAGATAAGATATCATCGTCATTGTCCGTGTGGAAAACATACTTATTACCCACAATCATAAGAAAGGAGAATTTGCATCATCTCAAAGTGGAGGATATGGATTGGATTTTAAAATCAACAATGTCTCACTCAACACCCAAGTGGAAAATATCTCTCTTCACTACATATTGTAGAAGTATAGTTGTTTGCATCACTACAAGGATTAACAAGAGTCTAATATTTTGAGAAAAGTTTAAAGATAAAAGCCAAAGTGGCAAAATGGTTTGAAATGAGATTGATTGACTTTTAGTCTTCTCACAAAAAATGTCAAGATATTATTAAGTTGATTGAAATTTATTCATGAAAATGTTTTGAAAATGCATGGACATGAGTCCAAGTTTATTATGAAAGTGGTTCAAGTTTAGAAACAAGAAGAGTTTTCAAAAGGAGGGAGAAGATTTTTGAAATTAAAGAAGATGGGAGGAGAATAAGAGACTATCCTAAATCATAAGGTAAAAGCTAAGGAGAAGAACCATCTAACCAACAAGAAGCCAATACTTGACATTATGAGTCAAGATAGAATTCCCATTCTTTAGATTGAAACCAAGGAAGAAAATATACTAGACCTCTTGAGAGAGCCAAACTTCAAGCATATTAAGTCTTCACAAAAATTGGGCAGAGTAACGGTTGTATGCGGGTGAATTCCATATTACAAACCAAGAGTGTAATCACAATAACCTGCACACAAAACAAACAAACAACCCAATGTCTTGAGAGAAACCTCAAGAACTCCAGAAAAAATAATCAGATAAGGTCCAAGGTCTCCAATATAGGCCAAGGTTTCTAATCCTAAGTCCAAGAAGTCCAACACTCCACCATGCCAAGGATAGTAACCAAATAGTCCAAGAAAATTAAAGGTTTTTATGGTTTATGTTGATTATTAAGTATCTTCAAAAAGAAAAGAAAAGCTCAAGTGAGCAAAATAAAAATGACATAAAAGTAAATGCTCAAGTGAGCAAAGATGAAAATAGTATGAAATGTAAATGCTAAAGGTAAATGGTGCATAAAGCATAAAAATAAAAGCATAAAGTAAAGTCAATTGTTAGAAATTAGTGGTTAGTTGGATGATCATCTTGAAACTTGCATTTGGAACTCATTAGAGGATTGGTAGAACCAAGGCCTCCACACAACAAGTTGCATTTGATTTATGTTAAGTATATCATCCATTTAATAAATTCTCAAGGCAACATTTAATGATCAACGATGTTTAAGTGATCCGTGTTGACCAAAATTGATGAAGATCCATTAGAGGATTGGTAGAACCAAACCCTCCACACAATAAATCTCAAGGTTATTGGATTAAAGAGATCAAATTAACATACTTGGGCTTGCAAACATAGGTTTGGGACACGAATGATCATTTATCCGAATCGGGACAAAATTTAGCGCTATGTTAAGCAATCGTAAGTGGACTTATGTAGAAGTCGCACCTATTTTGAGGTTGGTCAATAGCAATCTATGTACTTCATGTTTGGATAAATGATATAGAGATCATCACCCCTTAACATGTAGCACAATTAAAAAAGAAAGGGATAAGATGAAGAGGGAGGGGAATGATAAGCTAATTTGGATTACCACCTCAAAATTCTTTCATCTTTAAATTCAACCACTCCTCTAGATGGATTAAAGCACTAAACATATCATTAATCCAAAGCACCAAAAATGAATTAAATAATTCACTCTTAGGTAGATTTGAATTTATAAACATTTATCCAACTTCATCTACATCACAAAGTCCATTGAGTTTAAAGAGAAATTGGACATTTAAAATTGTAATCCAAATTATCCATCAAAGAGAGTGAGCAGAAAAAATATTTGAGTCAAAACAGCCCCAAAATAAGGCAGAAAAAGTATTTTTGGCACTGTTTTTAATCGATTGTGCTTAGACAGCAACCAATTGCATCAGTGCAGTTTTTTTCAAATCAATTTTCTGAGACAATCGATTGCAATGTTACAACAATTGATTGCAACCTGTTAAAATCAGTAGAAAACAGCATTTCAAGGATCAAATTCTTCTTCCAACTTTTCATCAAACACCTTATGATCATGGATCCAATTGAGCATGAAAATTCCATCAAATTATGATAAAATAGCACTAATGGAATCATAAAACAATGCTCAATGAATCAAAGCCATAAATCCATAAGAGATCACATTGTGAAAGATGATGATCCAACTTACCAATGGTAGAATTAGAGAATTATCAAACAACTTCCAGAATTTGCTTCAATTCAACCACAAGAATCAATTATCAAAGCTTGGATGTAGAGAATTGATGAAGAAAAAGTGTTTGGATGAAGGTTTAGCTCAAAGATTAGTAAGCTTCAATGAAAAGCTTACTATCCTTTTTTTGAAAGTGGAGCTTTGAGTGAATTTGGTAGATGGAGAGAATTGGGAGATTTTTTAGCAAAATGAGTTTGGCTATCAAAAGCTTATGATTTGAATGAAATGAGGTCTCTATTTATAGAGTTTAGGATTGGGATTAGTGGTAATTTGGTAATTGATTCTTGGAGCCAAAAATTGAATTAATGATATAATTTTCAAATTATGCAGAAAAATTGGAGCCAAAAAGATGACAGTTTTGAAATTGCTGGTTTTTTTTTCAAAAATCACGTGTATTTTGCTACTATGAGTCGACACAAGAATCGTATGCATCAACACATACTAGTTGTATAACACAACATGAGTCGACGCATGCTTCTATGGATCGATACAAGCTGTCTTTTCAACATAATACAGAATCAATCAACTTGCATGAGTCGATACATAACATGTATGTGTCGACACATGCTAGTTATACAAAGCAGGATGAGTCGATACAAGCCTCTATGGGTCGATGCAAGCTGCTATTTCAACACAATACAGAATCAATCAACTTGCGTGATTCGATACATAACATGTATGTTTCGACACATGCTAGTTATACAAAGCAGGATGAGTCGACACATAACACGTATGTGTCGACACATACTAAATTTTTTTTGATTTTTGAAGGCTGAAAACACAGTTTTTTTTCAAAGATTATGCACAATACACTTTGTGCCATTGATTGCGCTATGGGAGCAATCGATTGTACAGGACAAAAAAAATAAAAAATTTTAATTACTTTTATTTTTCTTTGCAAAAAAGAGATTTTAGGGAAATAATACCGGAAAATCTTATTTGTCGGATGCTTCAACTCGGTACCTACAAAACACAAATATGCAAAGGCAAAGACAAATATTTTTTTGTATTTTGGTTAGAGGTTAATTATCAACGCATATACAAAATACACAACTTAGGTGCTTGGAGATTCCTCAAGAGCAAACTTAAAGATAAGAGATAGAAAAAGAGAAAGAACCAACCCTAATGTGATTTTGTTATGATCAAGTTGACATGATATGATAGGGGAATCTTAGAGGCAAAAATTGGGGTACAACAGCTTTGGCATGGGCTGCTCGCCGACTAAGACAGTATATGTTGACCCACACCACTTTGTTGATATCTAAAATGAATCCTATTAAATAAATATTCGAGAAGCCCGCTCTCTCTGGAAGAATAGCAAGACGGCGAATGGTCTTGACCGAATATGACATTCAATACACTACCCAAAAAGAAATAAAAGGAAGTTTACTAGCTAATCATTTAGCTCATCAGGATGTGGATGACTATTAATCTATGAATTTCGAGTTCCCGGATGAGAACATCATGTTAGTGACTGATTGTGAAGAACCTGGACTAGATGAAAGACCTGAAAAAGGTTCCTGATGGACTATGTTTTTTGAAAGAGCTTCCAACACACTTGGCAATGGCATCGGGGTTGTGATCATATCTCCTGAAGGTTGTCATACTCCTTTCACTGCCAGGATGTGTTTCAACTGACCAACAATATGGCTTAATATGAAGCGTGCATTATGGGTCTCAAAGCTGCTATCAACTTGAGAATCAAATTCTTGAGTGTATTTGGAGACTCGGCCCTGGTAATCAATCAAATCAGAGGAGAACGGGACACGGAGCATCCTAATCTCATCCTTTACCGGGAGCATGTGTTGACACTGATTCCACACTTTGAAGAAGTTACCTTTGAGAATTTCCACCAGAATAAAATTAATTAGCGGACGTGCTAGCTACTATGTCATCCATGTTTAAAGTCCTATGGGATAGTGAAGCTCCTCATATCACTATTGAGAGATTGGACGAATCAGCATACTATTATGAGCTTGATACTGAAGAAGTAGTGGACAAACCTTGGTTCCACGAAGTGAAATGATACCTCGAAGCCCAAGAGTATCTTGAGGGAGCTTCCGTTAATGATAAGAAGTTCCTAAGAAGGTTCTCTTCCAAGTTTTTCCTCAGCAACATATTTCTCTACAAGCATAACCACGATTCTACTTTGCTTCGGTGTGTAGACAAGAGTGAAGCAGATAAGATTATGGAAGATATACACGAAGGTACCTTTGGCACCCATTCTAGTGGGAACACAATGGCTAAGAAGATTCTAAGGGAAGGGTACTACTGGTCCACTATGGAAGCAGACTGTTACCAGCATTCCCGAATTTGTCACAAGTGTCAGATATATGTCGATAAAATACATGTGCCTCCGGTTCCCTTGAACGTATTGACTTCTCCCTTGCCTTTTGCAATGTGGGGAATTGATATGATTGGAGAGATTAGACCCACCGCTTCTAATGGGAACCGCTTCATCCTGGTTTCCATTGATTATTTCACAAAGTGGGTTGAGGCACCTTCATTTGCTTCTGTTACCAAGAATGTCGTGGTCCGGTTCATCAGACACAACCTTATCTATCGTTATGGTATTCCATAAAGAATCATCACAAATAATTGTACCAATCTCAATAATACTATGATCATCTAGCTCTGCATACAATTCAACATTCAGCATCATAACTCTTCCCCTTACCGGCCGAAGATGAATGGCGTTGTAGGGGCCGCCAATAAAAATATCAAGAAGATCATATAGAAGATAACAGTGACATACAAAGACTGGAACGAGGTGTTACCATTCGCTCTGCATGGTTACCGTACCTTAGTACGCACGTCAATAGGGGCAACTCCTTTCTCTCTTGTATACGGTATGGAAGTTGTCCTACCCGTCGAAGTCCAAATCCCTTCCTTGAGAATCATGAAGGATGCGGGTTTGAATGAAGATGAATGGGTTCAGACTCGACTTGACCAATTGAACCTGATTGACGAGAAAAGGCTAACGACTATTTGTCATGGTCAGATGTACCAGAAATGTATGATCAAAACTTTTTAACAAAAAGGTCAGACGTCGGGAATATAAAGTTGGTGACCTAGTAATCAAGCGCATTATCCTATCACAAGGTGATCCCATGGGGAAAATGGACTCCCACATACGAAGGACCATTTGTGATCAAGAACATGTTTTCTGGTGGAGCCATAATATTAACCACTATGGACGGTGACGACCTTCCGCATCCTGTAAACGCAGACATAGTTAAAAGATGCCGCATAAACAGAGACCCTCTAGGTTGACTAGCATAGGAAAAAATAAGGGCATTCCGGCGAACCAAAAGGGTTCAGGCAGAAGTTAGGGATATATATAAATATATATGAAAAAAATATGTACATCCGGCAAGCCGAAAACCTGAAAAGGTGGCTTGGGCAAAAATGGTATTCCGGTGGACTGAAAACCCGAAAGGGCGGTCCAGGCAAAAGTTAGGGATTAAAAGTGTATAACTATATCCCGTTGGATCGCCTTACAGACAAACTTCAGTATCAAGTGTCAAATTCAAATGGTACTAATCAATCCAGTCAGCTTCAGTCAAGCAGCAAAGTGATGAGACGCTCAAAGATATAAAGGCAATAGAAGAATGGGAACCCAATGGGATCATTTTCACATAACTGTTTTTCTTTGTATACTACTTTGTATAGTTTTCATTCTTACAACGGAATCTTCTTATTAGGATGTTTGTCTCCTTGTACAAAAATTCCTGTTATAGGCAGACTTCTTCAAATTAATACAAAAGCTATCTCTTTGAAAGTGCATAAACTATTTGTTTTTATTTTTCTGTTTTGTCTTGCAAAACGTCCACTGGTTATTTTTAACATATGCATTTGAATATAATCACTGTTTACAAGCACACACATAAAAAACAGAAAGACAATTACTAATGGCTTTAAGAAACAAGACAATATCTAAAAAGCCATCTGCAAATCCCCGCAAATACATCCCACAATAGATACAGAGACAAAGACGTCCTCCTGCAAACTCATTGTCATATCTTTAGCATACAACCTATTGATGATCAGGATTCTGATATCCCCTGCAGATCCAGAGTCTCTAATCTTCTCCCCAGCATCCTGAAGAATTCCACAACATGGTTCATAAACTTCTTGGGTTCCCCAACAGGGCTTCATAAAAATCCTCGAGCAGTTTATAGAGTTTTCTTTCCCCTATAGATTTTATTTCTCTAGTCACAGAAATCCATTTTCCAACAATTCAACTTCAACAAATAATGAAGAATCACATCCCCAGCAGCAGTCAGGGATTTATTTTCCTTAAATTCAACGATGCTACAAAGAACGACTGATCAGTTCGTATATTGCATTCATACGTCATTTTACAAACATCATAGCATATGCATACCAAATATATACAACACAATCACATTTATTTTGAGAAACATCATTACACAATATGTACCATGCATCTTGACATTTCATATGGCTAATTCTTTACCTTTTCAGGAAAGCTTGCAAACAAAAAAATGTCATCATCATCAACTTTCAACAAGTTCCAGATTAATTCCTGAAACAAGACGGGATAACTATCTTAAGTAACAGCTCATCAATCATTGAGAAACCTGGATTCCGACCAGAGAAGTTAACATTAAATAAAATTCACAACACTGTGAAGCATGGATCCTACCAGATAGCAGTTTACAACACTGTGAAGCCTGGACCCGACCAGATAGCAGTTAACGTCATTGCTAAAGCCCAGAATCCGACTGGATAACAGTCAATCTATAATTCAAGACACTGTGAAGCCTGGAATTCGACCAGATAACAGTATAAGGTGTTGCGAAGCCTGGAATCCAACTAGTTAGCAGTTTACTCTGTCAAATTACTGTGAACCTTGGAGTCCGACCAGATAGCAGTTTACTCTGTCAATTACTATGAAGCCTGGACCTGGCCAGATGACAACATAATCTACAACACTGTGAAGCCTGGACTCGGCCAGATAATAGTATACCTCAAATTCAAGTTGAAGCATGGATCTGACCAGATAATAGCTTAATCTCTTCAAACCACTGAAGCCTGGACACGACCAGATAATAATTCAAGTCACTGAAGTCTGGATACCAACCAGATAACAGTTTGAGTTACTGTGAAGCCTGGAGTACGACCAGATAACCTTTTAATTTCATTTTCACTACGAAGCCTGGAAACTGACCAGATAACAGTTAATTTCATATTCCCCAGTAGATCACTGTGAAGCCTGGAATACGACCAGATAGCAGTCAACTTTTATTATCCTTAGCAAGTTACTGTGAAGCCTAGATTTCGACTAGATAAGGGCTAATTTTCGTCTCTCCAGTCAAGAGATGACTCCCCCAATAGATTAATGGATAACTAAATCTACTATACTATATTCCCCCAAACAGAAACCAACATTTCCCAGCGGAGTCTTCCTCAAACAACAGGATCAGGAATCCCCACAAAGAGACCTCTTATGAAGTCAGCATCTATTTTGGATGGCATCTATAAGCCCATCTCCAACGACTCTCCATCACCTCTCTGTTGTACCCCAAAATTTTCCCTCTCATATTTCTCAAAACATTGCAAGAAAGATTTCCAAGTGGCTCAAGGTAGCTCAAGAATTGGCCAGACAAGCTATCTCCTAAGGCAGTCAACCCCAAATTAGGGCTTTGTGTTGCATCAAGATATTTGAATCCAAATGACCTCAAGTGCTCCCCAATGTCCTAATATGTTCTCAAGGTCATCCATGTCAAGTTTCAAGCCTTGCAGAGGAAGTTTGCTCAGTCAATTGCTCAAAAGGTCCAAAAATCGATTGTGCTAGGGCAAAAGTCAACTGTGACCTATAAACAGTCAAACATCAAGATTTTTTGTCAACATTCTCATTTTGAAGGATATTTCATCATTTTATAAATGGTTGATCATGATTCATCAAGGATTGCTCAAAATTCATCAAGACTCAAAGGTTGCTAAATTAGGGTTTTGTAGGAAAAGTCAACTAAACTTTGACCAAGCATAACTTTCTCATACTTTATGATAAATGACCTATCCAAAGATCATTTTGAAGAGGATGCAATTTCCTACAATCCATATTCATATCCCAAGATCCAAAAATGCACTCACAAGAAGTTATAAATTTGGACATTATAGGTCATTTTTGAAAGTCAACAAAAACACCTTTTTTGCAAAACCTTATAACATGAGCATGGAATATTAAAATGAGATGAGACAACAAGGGTTGGTTATAGGACATCTCAAGCTTTCTAAAAAGTCCAAGAACACCATCAAAAGTTCAAAATTGAAGAAGTTATGCATTGTTGAAGTTGGACATTTTTGCAAAATTGCCAAAAGTCAACTATCCCAAAAACTTCAAATTTTGCCAAATGGGCCCATTCTTTTCCACTTGATTTGAGCTTGCATAATTTCCCACGTGTCCTAGCTTCAGCCATGAGCCCATATTTTATTTTTATTATTTAATTTGATTTTTTATTGAATTTATTCATTTTAAATCAAATTAAATCATATAAAATCTAAAACTTTGATTACATAAGATTTTTTTGGTTGTTTCAGGTTTTGATTAAAGAAGAGATCAAATCAAATATGTGTGCATTGATATGAGAAGATTTAATCCATAATTCTTACCCTAATACACTCCATAGTACATAAGCAAGCAAAGGCAATTGAAAGAAGGGTTGGTAATTGCAGAAAGAGGCAAAACAAAGTTGGAAAAAAAGTGACAAAAAGCTTGAAATCGAAATCGTGCTTAGAGGTGTTTTCAAGGGCTGAGACTTGTCCCAATATCTTCCTGGGTGTTCATTCAATCTACCTGGATCAAAAGCAAGCTTCTTCAGACCCCATAACATGTTGTAAGTCCCATGCTACCTAGCCCTGTTCTTGATTTCGCAACTCTGAATTTATGCATCCTTTTCATGAATCAATACCATATTTTGAATCTACATGACATTTTCAAGCGATTGATATTATTCAATTGCTTTTATCTCGCGTGAACGAAGAACCACCATAGCTAGGGTTCTTCGTTAGTTTTTTGGGTTTTTCTGTTTCAGTCAAAATTGGGACTCAAGAAGGGCATGGTGTTGATCAGGAAGCTAAGACGAATCCAACCATGTCCTTGGAATGGATTTATGTAGCCTGAGATGGATTTTAGCATGGGTTTACGCTTTTAGATACGGATTCAAATCCGCAGGTAAGTGTTTTACAGTTTTCAGGACAGGGACGATGAAGTGTCCCCTGCCCATTGGTTCGTTCAAATGGCGCGCGTTTTTTTATATTTTTTCTGGCCATTGACTTGTTTTATTATATTATATATTCTTTGTATATTATTAACAAACAAATCATCATGGCCTAGTGGTAAGCGTGCACGTTCAAACTCCTTCAGGACTTGGGTTCAAATCCCAGGTCCCCTACTTTCTCAATTTTTTTTCTCTTCAGGTGATTCAGTGCATATGCCTAGCTACAACATACCACGCGCGCTCAGGCATCCAATGGCCAGATGGCCAAAGGCCAAATATGAGAGTCCCAGGCTGAGGGTCCACCATAGGCAAGGTCCACGCACGCCCACCAGATCTGCAAAGTCAAACAAGGCCAGCTCATTTGGGCCACAGAATTGCTATTCAGACTCCCAATTTCAGGCCCAAACCCCTCTCTCTTTTATTTTGCTTATTTATTTTGCTTTATTAATTTGTTTTATTATTTTTATTTCATTTACTAACCAATCAAAAAACTCTTTTCTTTATCAAATAAAAACCACAAAAAATATTTTTATTCAATCAAATTTTTATTTTTATTAATAAACACTAATTAATTAATTTAGGTTTTAATTAGAATAACTTTAACCTATTTTTTTGTAAATAATTAAAATTAAATTAGATTTAATTAGGTTTTAATTACTAACATTAATTATTTTATTTTTCCTTCTTAAAAATAACAAAAACCAAAAAATAATTTATTTTTATTAATTAATTTAATTTAATTTAATTTAGTAATTAATTTAGGATATTTCTTTCTTAAAATAAAAAAACAACAAAAAGCTATTTTCTTTAACCAAAAAGGGTCAAAACCCTAATTTGCGCTCGATTTAATTTCCCACACGCGTTGCTTTCTTTTATCCAATAATGTACTTGCCTTCGGATTGTAATAGTAAATAGGACTTTTATTTATTTTTATCGTTTTATTTATTTTTAAAGGGTTTGTCTTTGGCGATGTAAATACCCGACGCCTTGTAATTTAAATTCCGCATTTTATTTCCGCAAGTTATAACTGTTAGATGTTTGATAATAGGATGGCATGACAAGACTGAATGTTTTAATCTAAAATCAACTTAGATCACCTTTAACATGTACAAAGATAAACAATAATTGAAAACGACACACTCGCACATGCGCACTCTTAGGGTACACCTCACTTGGTTGCCTTTGTACACGGCCATTGAGTATAGGTCGTTTTAGAGGTCGCCCTTTTGTCTAAAAGATCATAGTTGCCTCGAAACGGTTGCCTCGGATATTGTTTCCTCAAAACAAATGATCTAAGACATTAGGGTTACCGCTAAGGCATCCTAACATTGCTTTAGTGACCGTGAGTCCCTCATTTGAATTGACCCCCAAACTCCAACGACGGTGCTACCTACTCACTAATAGTGGGATAGTATTGTCTAAAGGAAATTAGCATAGAACGATTCCTTTTTCGAGTAGGTAGATAGTTCTTAGATACTTGCTCATCCAAAACAAAACTCTTCACACTTACACTCCTTTTCAAACAAAGTTTTCAAAAACACTTCATTACACTCTTGAGGATAGAAGCAAGAGTTAAATCGAAATTTCAAACAAAAACTTTTTCAAACCCACAAGCACAAAGAAAGCAATTTTGAAAACAATTGAGCAAGTACCTAAGAGCCCGTGGATAACCACGGATAGAAAGGGTGCTAATACCTTCCCTTTCTATAATCTACCCCCCGAGCCCGAGAAATATCTCGAAAAAGGAATTTTTATGTGCTTTTTTCCTTTCCTTGTTGGATAAAATAAAAGTCAGTGGCGAATCTTGCTTACCGCGACATTTTGTGAACACAAACGCAAATCGCAAACCAGCATTCCAAAAAACAGTTAGTTCTTCCCACCGTATCACAGAACTGGCGACTCTGTTGGGGAGTTAATAAGTGGGGTGTACCTTAGGAATAGTTCATCATATTGTTTTCAATTGTTTGATTTGTATGCTTTATCTTTGTGGGCTTGAATCGGAGTTACTATAGATCCTAACCCGGATCTGGGGGATACCTTTTAGGTAAGTAGCAATAGACTGTGAGGGAACTGTACGGCGTAGACCGATACGGTTGAAGCAGTAGCTACGTTGGTGTGGCACTTTAGTTTGTACCGATATCCCTTGTGGTGGAACAAGGAGAATATGGGTCTTCTAAGGGGTCATTAAGCACCAACTGACCTTAGAACCTATAATTGACCAACTTGGTCATAGAAAAGTAGCAGTATGCTACACTCATTGAGACTAAACTCTCGCGATGATTCCGGCCGCAAGAAAAGGTTGCTAAACTGGAATTATGACCGATCGAGGGTAGTCAGTGATATTGAGGTCCTCTAGAACCCGGTTACTATTACTAGGATAGGTTGAACCAACTAAACTGAAAGAGGGTAATACCTAGACCCCATGCAAGCCTAAACTTAAGGCTGTTTGTGTGACTTGTGTGCCTTCAAACTTGAACTACTTGCACATTCTTGTTATCTAACAACTTGAGTTCCTTGCAGGTTTTGTTTACAGTCCTTATCCAATACCTTGGATTTCTTTTCGGATTTACTTGTTTACATTACCTCGTACTTTTGCTTAAACGCATAACATACACATCATAACATCATGCCTTAACATTTCCTTAACCATTTCAAGGATCTCAAAGGTTTGTGATGCAGGTTATGGTAAATCAAACATCTAGCAAGGGGCAAAGGGGATTTAATTTCCTCTAGCCAATGTTATCTAGAGATCAAAACACGATAATTTGAGTCGGTGGCTATGACCCACTCGATATGGTGAGCTTGACTCTTGAAGAAGGACTCTTAACAACATGAAGTTTCTTCAATCAAAGCTGCAAAATTCAAATTCTAACAAGTTTCTTGTTTACCCCGCGAGATCCTTGAAAACATTGCATCCATATATCATACATATCATTGCATAACAGGTCTCCCAGTACAGGTCTCTCATGTTCTCGCTGTTTATCTCAGCAATGGCTTTCCAACAAGACAACCAAGATCTTCATACCCGAGAGACTCAGTTCAGGGAAATCTTCCTAAACCTATCCAAGGGGCAGGAAGAGTTGAAAACACTCCTCGTCGGGAACTTGGTCAAGAAAAGTCCTGAAGACAATAAGGACGAACGGCTGGAACAACTGCAAGCTGAGTTAGGTGCCATGAAAACCCAGATGCTGGGGCAGATGGCTCTTATCCAAGGCTTAGCCCGGGAACAAGAAGAGTTGAGAACCATTATCAACCAGCTTCATCAAGAAAGATACAACGGTATGAAGCAAACAGTCGAGGCCAGGAACCAAGTCCTTGATCAGCCTCCAAAAAGACAAGGGTCTGGTATGGTGAAGAATAGACCTCTCCAAATTGCTACTACATCACAGGTCCAACAACAACCTTGCCATAAACAACGCATTAATCAGAGGCCATTTACCAAGCTCAACATGCCGCTGTCCCAAGCTTTGCAACACCTATTGAGATTGAATCTGGTAACGTTAGTAGGACCTCATCCGAATCCTAAGACTTCTTCACCCAACTACAATCCTGATGCAAGGTGTGCATACCATTCTAACAGCCCGGGGCATGATACTGACGACTGTTGGAAGTTGAAGTAAAAAGTTTTAAACCTAATTGATGAAGAAGCAATAGAATTCACACAAGATGGTCAGGCTGATTTCTTCTACCATCCCTCCAAGGCTCACCATTTGAAGTGACAAGTCTTGAGACGAGAAGACTTTTTGTTCATTAGAATTTTCAATTTGTAATCTTCTTTTGATTGTTTGAATATTTATTCATGTCAAACTTTGTTACTTTATCAATGCATTGCATATGTCTGTTTTGAATCAATCCATTCGTATTCACTATATTTAAATTGATTTCCTTTTTGTGATGTTCAACTCTCGATTTAAAAACTCTAAGCCTTTAGAGGAAGGATGACGAAAATGATATCAAAATCTCTACAGTATGCTTTTGAACAGACCCCACTGACAAGGTACAGGAATTGTTTCAAATCCTAAACAGTGAAGTTATAAGGAAGATAATCCCTAGTCAACCCCTTTGAGCCAAAGAAGTTGGAGTTTTTCTTTTCACAAATTAAAACCCGTAATTATAACCTGGGGCAGGGTAGTTTTCTCAGTTAATCCAGGTACATAATGAATGGCATCAAAGAAGTCCTTTGAAAGCAAAAGACGGAGATGGTTTCGTATAATCGTAAGGACAGGCAGTCATTATCTCTCGAAATAAAAACCCATTAAATCAAAACCTATGAAGGAGACTTACAAAACTGGGGCATCCCACTGACTGTAATCACAAAAAGAAACAGTTCAGGAAAAAGACTGGGATAATAAAAATCAAAAGGAAAGAGATCCTGCAAACTCTCAACAAAATGACTGCATGTTCAAAATAAATTGTCAGTATCTGAACCATCACTAGAATATCAGAGCAAAGACTCAAACGGGATCTAATGCATGATTAGCTGAGTTTAGGATCGAAGAACATCACGAAGAGCGGGTGGGTACAAATAAATTTTGAGCCTTTATCCTTTGTTTCTTAAACCATGAACCAGGCCACGTTATAACCCTTAAAAGTCCTAACTGAAGCATAGGTTAGTTCGAAAGCATATTGTTACGAAAGGTATCCTGACTCCTGTAGGGCTTGGTGTAAATCCTGAGTTGACATCACATTTTACAAAAATTCGCTTGTTTTATTGAAAACTGCATTTTCAAAGAACTCAAAAACAGACATAAGCTTCGCATTCTTAAAATAACATTGTTTGCATATGACTATTTGCTCAACAGCAGAGAAATTCGCACGACGAGTATCTAGTGAACAAAAACCTTTTCAATAAAAAGGGTCACCTCGAGTAAAAAAAAAGCACTTCCAATCAAGGGGCACGACATGATCATTGTCCGTCATCTGGGGCAGTCAAGTCAAGATTCAAGGAATCTCTCAAAGATGCCAGATCGCCGGGGAAAATCTCCATTTGAATCACTTGGGGCATTGGACATGAATTCCAGCAACGAATCTTGCACAATCAGACAAACACCTTCTGGTATCGTGGCAACACGACACTAGCGACAGTGACAACTCCCTACGCTCTGAGAGCGTGGACATGGTCAGAAAATACTGCGCATGAACAAAGACCCGCTAGGTTGACAGGCCTAGGCAAAAATCAGGGCATCCTGACGAACCAAAAGGGTTCGGGCAAAAATTAGGGATAAAAACAAAA
The DNA here is from genome assembly GCA_948472305.1 of Vicia faba. NCBI lineage: Eukaryota > Viridiplantae > Streptophyta > Magnoliopsida > Fabales > Fabaceae > Vicia > Vicia faba. The sequence continues at coordinate 1,040,418,441 of OX451740.1, forward strand.
AAAGATTTGTACACCCGGCAAGTCGAAAACCCGAAAGGGCGGCTTGGGCAAAAAAGGGTATCCCGGTGGACTGAAAACCCGAAAGGGCGGTCCAGGCAAAAATTAGGGATTAAAGCGTACGACTATGTCCCATCATCTCGTCACTTAGAAGAAGACTTGTCATTTCGATCGAAAGATACGAATCACCTTATAGGTTGGGATAATACTCGATCCACAAGGCCTCCGCATGAACCTTCTCCCACAGATACTGGTGCAGAAAAGTCTCGAGGCAAAGCCATCATCATATCCTGAGCACGCGTCCCAGTAACATTCACTCCCCACAGAGTAAGAAAAGACAGTAATGATTGCTCTCCCCAGCTGAGACTTACAGCTGCAAATGAATTAGTAATATTTTCCCCCGAGCAGAGTTTATGTACCATCAACACTGAAAAGGTTTAATATCCCCGACAGTCTTAATATTCCCCAGTGAAGTATAAGAATATTCCCCGGCAGAGTACAAGATATCCCCAGTGGAGTTTGAATTTTTCCCAGCGCAATCTGAAAAAGCTTCCCCAGTGGAGTTTGGAGAATCATCCCCTAGTAGACTTTGGAAGATTGTCCCCAGAAGAGCTCAAAGGATTATCCCCATTAGAGTCTAAAAGGTTATTCCCAGTGAAGTCACAACTGAAGGTTCATCCCCAGCAAAGTTCTTTCCTTTCACAAACAAGAATTCATTCCCCAACAGGATCTAGTATCACCAGTAACAGTAATTCATCCCCAACAAGATTCAGTATCACCAGCAGCGGTAATTCATCCCCAGCGGAATTTATCGGTGGAATCCTCAGCAGAGCATCTCTTTCCCGCAGAGTAATCTCCTCATCAGTTTATTCCCCAACGGAGTTATCCTCTCCTGCAGGTTTATTCTCACAATCATCTTCATTCGCCATCCCCAGTGGAAACGAAGAATCCAATTCTATTCTCCAGCAGCTATCCGGGATTTATTTTCCCCAGCTAAAACATTACATTTCCATACATCATGACACATGCATATACGCATCATACAACGCAATCTCATTTATTTTGAGAACATCATTGCTTGATATATATATCATGCATTGCATACGAATGACCTTTACCTTTCAGGAAGGATGTAGTTAAGTTCTCAGCTATGTCAAACTACTTACTGATTCTTAAATCTCAACTGAATTAGTCTCGGTTGAATTACAGATAAGGTTCTAAATCTCGATAATTTTCCTCCTTCGAAGTGTGGACGAGTTCTTAAATCTCAACAGAATTATCCTCCGTTGAAGTACAGACAGTTCCTAGATCTCGATGAAGATGTTTCCCTCAGTCGAAGTACTGACCGGTTCTTAAATCTCAACTGAATTAATCTCGGTTGAATTACAGATAAGGTTTTAAATCTCGACAAAGTTCCTCCGTCGAAGTGTGGACGAGTTCTTAAATCTCAACAGAATTATCCTCTATTGAAGTACAGACAGTTCCTAGATCTCGATGAAGATGTTTCCCTCAGTCGAAGTACTGACCAGTTCTTAAATCTCAACTGAATTAGTCTCGGTTAAATTATAGATAAGGTTCTAAATCTCGACAATTTTCCTCCGTTGAAGTGTGGGCATGTTCTTAAATCTCAACAGAATTATCCTCCGTTGAAGTACAGACAGTTCCTAGATCTCGATGAAGATGTTTCCCTCAGTCAAAGTACTAACCGGTTCTTAAATCTCAACTAAATTAGTCTCGGTTGAATTACAGATAAGGTTCTAAATCTCGACAATTTTCCTCTGTCGAAGTGTGGACGAGTTCTTAAATCTCAACAGAATTATCCTCCGTTGAAGTACAGACAGTTCCTAGATCTCAATGAAGATGTTTCCCTCAGTCGAAGTACTGACCGGTTCTTAAATCTCAACTGAATTAGTCTCGGTTGAATTACAGATAAGGTTCTAAATCTCGACAAATTTCCTCCATCGAAGTGTGGACGAGTTCTTAAATCTCAACAGAATTATCCTCCGTTGAAGTATAGACAGTTCCTAGATCTCGATGAAGATGTTTCCCTCAGTCGAAGTACTAACCGGTTCTTAAATCTTAATTGAATTAGTCTTAGTTGAATTACAGATAAGGTTCTAAATCTCAGCAATTTTCCTCAGTCGGAGTACTGACCGGTTCTTAAATCTCAACTGAATTATCCTCGGTTGAATTACAAATAAGGTTCTAAATCTCGACAGATTTCCCCCCAGTTGAATTACGGATAAGTTCTTAAAACTCAGCAGAGATGTTGTCTCAGCTGAAGTACAGGCAAGTTCCTAAATCTCAACAAAGATCATGCTTCCCCAGCGGAATCTTCCACAACAACAGGTATGCGAGCTCTCGTTAAGGAATCTCTTATGTGATCGACACTCCTGCAGATGGCATCTTTAAGCCCATCCTCCCGCTAGAAATCTCCAAATGGAATTTGTAAGCCCATTCCCGACATCACAAGGCTGATACTACTTCATGCGAGTGCAAATTTCTAGGCACTCTAGTATTCAATCATCTTCCACCTTCGGATCAAGAAAGGCACGAAAGCCAATCTACATCCTCAGGTTTAAGAAGATTGAACAGGGGCAGCTGTTGTACCCCAAAATTTTCCCTCTCATATTTCTCAAAACATTGCAAGAAAGATTTCCAAGTGGCTCAAGGTAGCTCAAGAATTGGCCAGACAAGTTATCTCCTAAGGCAATCAACCCCAAATTTGGGTTTTGTGTTGCATCAAGATCTTTGAATCCAAATGACCTCAAGTGCTCCCCAATGTCCTAATATGTTCTCAAGGTCATCCATGTCAAGTTTCAAGCCTTGCAGAGGAAGTTTGCTCAGTCAATTGCTCAAAAGGTCCAAAAATCGATTATGCTAGAGCAAAAGTCAACTGTGACCTATAAACAGTCAAACTTCAAGATTTTTTTTCAATATTCTCATTTTGAAGGATATTTCATCATTTTATCAAGGGTTAATCATGATTCATCAAGGATTGCTCAAAATTCATCAAGACTCAAAGGTTGCTAAATTAGGGTTTTGTAGAAAAAGTCAACTCAACTTTGCCAAGCATAACTTTCTCATACTTTATGATAAATGACTCATCCAAATCCCATTTTGAATAGGATGTAATTTCCTACAATCCGTCTTCATATCCCAAGATCAAAAAATGCACTCACAAGAAGTTATAAATTTGGGCATTATAGGTCAGTTTTGAAAGTCAACAAAAACACCTTTTTTGCTAAAGCTTATAACTTGAGCATGGAATATAAAAATGATATGAGACCAAATGGGTTGGTTATAGGTCATCTCAAGCTTTCTAAAAAGTCCTAGAACACCCCCAAAAGTTCAAAATTGAAGAAGTTATGCATTGTTGAAGTTGGACATTTTTGCAAAATTGCCAAAAGTCAACTATCCCCAAAACTTCAAATTTTGACAAATGGGCCCATTCTTTTCCACTTGATTTGAGCTTGCATCATTGCCCACGTGTCCTAGCTTCATCCATGAGCCCATATTTTATATTTATTATTTAATTTGATTTTTTATTGAATTTATTCATTTTAAATCAAATTAAATCATATAAAATCTAAAACTTTGATTACATAAGATTTTTTGGCTGTTTCAGGTTTTGATTATCATCATTATCATCATCAAATTCGAATCACAAGAATTCATGTGCAAAAAGATTGAGATTTGGCAAAATTGGAAAGCTTTAAAGAAGAGATCAAATCAAATATGTGTGCATTGATATGGGAAGATTTAATCCATAATTCTTACCCTAATACACTCCATAGTACATAAGCAAGCAAAGGCAATTGAAAGAAGGGTTGGTAATTGCAGAAAGAGGCAAAACAAAGTTGGAAAAAAGTGACAAAAAGCTTGAAATCGAAATCGTGCTTAGAGGTGTTTTCAAGGGCTGAGACTTGTCCCCATCTCTTCATGGGTGTTCATTCTATCTACTAGGATCAAAAGCAAGCTTCTTCAGACCCCATAATGCATTGTAAGTCCCATGCTACCTAGCCCTGTTCTTGATTTCGCAACTCTGAATTTATGCATCCTTTTCATGAATCAATACCATATTTTGAATCTACATGACATTTGCAAGCGATTGGTATTATTCAATTGCTTTTATCTGGCCTGAACGAAGAACCACCATAGCTAGGGTTCTCCATTTGTTTTTTGGGTTTTTCTGTTTCAGTCAAAATTTGGACTCAAGAAGGGCATGGTGTTGATCAGGAAGCCAAGACGAATCCAACCATGTCCTTGGAATGGATTTATGTAGCCTGAGATGGATTTTAGGATGGGTCTGTGCTTTTAGTTGCGGATTCAAATCCGCAGGTAAGTGTTTTACAGGTTTCAGGACAGGGACGATGAAGTGTCCCCTGCCCATTGGTTCGTTCAAATGGAGTGCGTTTTTTTTTATATTTTTTGTGGCCATTGACTTATTTTATTTTATTATATATTCTTTGTATATTATTAACAAATAAATCATCATGGCCTAGTGGTAAGCGTGCACGTTCAAACTCCTTCAAGACCTGGATTCGAATCCCAGGTCCCCTACTTTCTCAATGTTTTTTTCTCTTCAGGTGATTCAGTGCATATGCCTAGCTACAACATACCATGCGCCCTCAAGCATCCAATGGCCAGATGGCCAAAGGCCAAATCTGAGAGTCCCAGGCTAAGGGTCCACCATAGGCAAGGTCCACGCACGCCCACCAGATCTGTAAAGTCAAACAAGCCCAGCTCATTTGGGCCACAAAATTGCTATTCAGACTCCCAATTTCAGGCCCAAACCCCTCTCTCTTTTATTTTGCTTATTTTTTTTACTTTATTAATTTGTTTTATTATTTTTATTTCATTTACTAACCAATCAAAAAATTCTTTTCTTTATCAAATTAAAACCACAAAAAATATTTTTATTCAATCAAATTTTTATTTTTATTAATAAACACTAATTAATTAATTTAGGTTTTAATGAGAATAGCTTTAACCTATTTTTTTGTAAATAATTAAAATTAAATTAGATTTAATTAGGTTTTAATTACTAACATTAATTATTTTATTTTTCCTTCTTAAAAATAACAAAAACCAAAAAATAATTTAGTTTTATTAATTAATTTAATTTAGTTTAGTAATTAATTTAGGATATTTCTTTCTTAAAATAAAAAAACAACAAAAAGCTATTTTCTTTAACCAAAAAGGGTCAAAACCCTAATTTGCGCTCGATTTAATTTCCCGCACGCGTTGCTTTCTTTTACCCAATAATGTACTTGCCTCCGGATTGTAATAGTAAATAGGACTTTTATTTACTTTTATCGTTTTATTTATTTTTAAAGGGTTTGTCTCTGGCGATGTAAATATCCGACGCCTTGTAATTTAAATTCCGCATTTTATTTCCGCAAGTTATAACTGTTAGATGTTTGATAATAGGGTGGCATGACAAGACTGGATGTTTTAATCTAAAATCAACTTAGATCACCTTTAACATGTACAAAGATAAAAATAACTGAAAACGACACACTCGCACATGCGCACTCTTAGGGTACACCTCACTTGGTTGCCTTCGTACACGGCCATTGAGTATAGGTCGTTTTAGAGGTTGCCCTCTTGTCTAAAAGATCATAGTCGCCTCGAAACGGTTGCCTCGGATATTGTTGCCTCAAAACAAATGATCTAAGACATTAGGGTTACCGCTAAGGCATCCTAACATTGCTTTAGTGACCGTAAGTCCCTCATTCGAATAGACCCCCAAACTCCAACGACGGTGCTACCTACTCACTAATAGTGGGATAGCATTGTCTAAAGGAAATTAGCATAGAACGATTCCTTTTTCGAGTAGGTAGATAGTTCTTAGATACTTGCTCACCCAAAACAAAACTCTTCACACTTACACTCCTTTTCAAACAAAGATTTCAAAAACACTTCATTACACTCTTGAGGATAGAAGCAAGAGTTAAATCGAAGTTTCAAACAAAAATTTTTTCAAACCCACAAGCACAAAGAAAGCAATTTTGAAAACAATTGAGCAAGTACCTAAGAGCCCGTGGATAACCACGGATAGAAAGGGTGCTACTAATACCTTCCCTTTCTATAATCTACCCCCCGAGCCCAAGAAATATCTCGAAAAAGGAATTTTTCTGTGCTTTTTTCCTTTCCTTGTTGGATAAAATAAAAGTCGGTGGCGACTCTTGCTTACCGCGACATTTTGCAAACACAAACGCAAAACGCAAACCAGTATTCCAAAAAACAGTCAGTTCTTCCCATCGTATCACACTCTCCAAATGGAATCTATAAGCCCATTCCCAACACAACCAATCACCACATCATCAAGTGCAAATTTCTGGGCATTCTAGTCTTTAATCATCTTCCACCTTCATGTCACGAATGGCGGACTCGCCAATCTAACTCTTCAGGTTTATGAAGATTGAACAGGGGTAACTGTGGTACCCCAAAATTTGCCCTCTCATTTCCCAAGACATTTCTGGAAAAGATATTCAACGACTCAAGTTTGCGCAAGTATCGACTAGGTCAAACAATCTTCTCAACACTGATGCCTCAAATTAGGGTTTGAGTTTGTACAAAGGCAGTTGGTTTTCTAATGTTTCAAATGACTTTCATGGATCATTATGGACCCTCAGGATTACTTCTGTCAAGTTTCAAGTCTTGGATCACGATTTTTCAAGAAAGTCATTCAAATTATCAAAAGGGGAAAATGGGCAAAATTAGGGTTTTGACTGAAAATGACCGAACTTTGATTTTTGACCTAATACCTGACTTATTGGTTGGAAGAATGATCTCAAGGATCCAAGTGCATCATTTTGACCTAATCGCATACTTTAATTCATCTCCCAGTATCAGTGGATTGATAGACAAAACTCAGTCAACTAATGGAAAAAGTCAATTATGCACTAAAAAGTCAAACTTTGACTTTTTGACCAAAATTGAGTCCTGAAAATCACATTTCATCAAGACATCCAAAATATGAATTTTGATCATCAAAAATCCAACTTTGCAAGACTTGGATATTTTTCTAAGTGTTTTCTATACTTGTTAATTTCATTGCTTTATGACATATGTTCACTATAATTCAAAATAATTCAAAATGTCAAAAATAATTCAAGATGTTACAAATAATTCAAGTTTTTACAAAATGTCATTTTTGCAAGATTACAAATCCTAGGTTTGGTCTTATTGGAACTCTTCCCCTTTGACTCAAACCTTGCCACTATACTGCTAACAAGCATGCTTTGTCTTTGTTACAATCTGCATAATTTGGTCCACAAACCAGATTTTGTATCATGATATAAACAATGTTGTCCAAGCCTGCCGTGTTGCCCACATAACATCCCAAAACCATGTCAAAAAAGCAGCCCTGCCATGCTATCTCTAAACACTACCACAACACTCCAAAACTGCTGCAAAACAGTCCTGCTATGCTGCTCATAACCCAGTCCAAGCCTGTATTATCTCAGCCCTATATTTGCACTAAATTATAATATAAGAGTTGCATAAAAAAAGCTATGAAAACAGCATACCCAAACAGTTCAAATTGTTATTTGTTTCCCTCCCAAAATCCCAACAAAACTTCCTCTATAAATAGATTGTTTTCACAACAAACAAGGGGTTGGTTTTTAGAGAGAGATATAGAGAGTTTTGAGCATAAAAAATAGTATTCTTTGTAACATTTGCTCATTCAAAAAAACAGCTCTACTTTCATTCAAAACAGAAACCCTCAATCCATTATTTCACCTTACAAACTCTCCCATAAACCAAACACCTTATCACATAAGATTGTTCAAACACAAGAACAGTTTTTGTAGTGTCATTATCTTCACCCTCTAAACACAAAAACAATATTGTACAACTTGACTGAGTTAGTGTGATTCAACAGTTTGGGACAGCTTCCTAGAGATTCATTGGAGCCATCACAACAGCTAGAAAAATATTCAGGCTTAAAACACCAAGTGCAGTCCCAAGGTAAGTCTTCTTAACTTTGAGCTTTTAATTTTTCATACATGATTAATTTTAGAAGATAAAATGTAGTAATAATTACCCCCCTTTGAGCTAACTATTTGTTTGTTGTTTATGTTTATCAATTACATATCGGAAACTGACCCAAACAGACAATAAAACAATGTTTAAGGCAAAACAAAAACTGCAGCATGAGTCGACACATACCCACTTGGATCAAATCATTCTAGAAAAAAAACAAGGTATGAGTCGAAACATAGCCTTATACATCGACTCATATTGTTATCCAGGCCCCAAAACAGAAGGGTGAAAGGTGCATGAGTCAACACAAAACACGTATGTGTCGACATAAACAGGTGCATGAGTCGACACATCCCTTTATGCATCGACTCATACTGAGTTGGTTTAGTTTGAAAGGAGCAAGGAAAACTATGTGTCGATGCATAGCAGCATGTGTCGACACGTAGCAGTTCAAAATGCATTTTTCCTTTATTTTACACTGTTTTTAGATTGTCTTCATTATTATTCGATATGGTTGTAATACTTAAGTTTCTACTTCATCCCCATTTGTAAAATTGTACCCCCACTCCCCTAATGATGTAATAGAATAGGATTTTAATTTCCGCAATTTACCGCTTTAATATAAATTGTTAGTAATTAGGGTGTGTATGGCAAGATAAAATCAACCATTAGAGAACCCTAATTTCAAAGATAAAAATGCATGAAATCAATCACACTATTCACATGTGCACCTCTAGGGTAACCTCGCTTTGTTGCCTCGAAAAATAGTCATGTCCCTCGAATATGGGCGTTTTAGCAAAAAACACCGTAGTCCCTCAATGTCCCTCTATATTGCCTTCGGTAAACGATCTACTCCCTTGTGAAAATTGCTAAAACGTATCATAAGTTTCCTTATATGACTATACGTTAACCCACGCCCGTCCCTTTACATCAATTGATGGGGCTTCTTACCAATCAATGGTAAGATAGCAACATCTAAAGGATGAGGAAAAGAACAAAGACATTTTGAGTAGGTAGGACACTTGTAGTTGCTTGCACACAAATCAAAACCATTTTCACACTTACACTTTCGAAACATCTTCAAAAAACAAACATCTCTTTAAACTGTTTTCAAAAATAACACTTTGTATACATTCTTATAGAGACGAGAATCATTACAAAGTTTGCCGAAACAAAGGCGTTTTCAAAATACTTTCAAAACCCACCACAAAACACATTTCAAACCAAGAAATTGCAAAAGTGATCTAGCAAGCAACTAAGAGCCCGTAGATAACTACGGATGAAAAGGGTGCTAACACCTTCCCTTTTCATAACCTACCCCCCGAACTCAAGAAAATATCTCGAAAGATATTTCCTGTTCTTTTCACCCTTTCCTTTATTGGATAAAATAAAAGTGAGTGGCGACTCTTGCTATCCGCAACATTTTTTTATCAAACGCAAAAACATCCCGAGTCAATTCTCCCGCCGTATTACACACCCTTTTCATATGTAGTTACTTACGGGCTCTTAGTTGCTAGCTGACTTTGAAATGCTTTTGTGAGTTTGTTTGTTTGAAATTATTTTTGAAAAGTACCTTTGTTGAGGAAAACTTTGTAATGATTCTCGTCTCTATAAGAATGTATACAAAGTGTTGACTTTTGAAAATATTTCATTGAAAGTGTTGGTGTTTTTGAAAGATGTTTTGTTTTGAAATGTTTGTGAGAAAGCAACAACGAACGTTCTACCTACTCAAAAGTATTTGTTCTTTTACTCCTCCTTTAGATAATGTTATCGTACCATTAGTTCGTAAGAAACCTTATCATTGGATGTGAAGGAATAGGCGTGGATCATCGTATAGTCATAGAAGGCAACATTGTAAGATACCTTAGCAATTTGTCGTAAGGGTCTAAGATCGTTTACCGAAGGCAACGTCGAAGGGTCATCGAGGAACTACGATCTTGTAATTGAGGGTCTTTGCTAAAGTATCTCGTGTTCGAGAGACATGACTATTTTATTCTAAGACAACAAGTGTGGGTTAATCCTAGAAGTGAAAGTGTGCAAAGTGTATTGTTTTTATGCATTTGTCTTGAATTAGAGTTGTCTATTGTTTGGTTTTAAGTCTTGCCATACAAACCCTAATTACTAACAATAATATGGAAAGCGATAAATTATGGAAATTTAAAGTCCTACGCTATTACAATATTTTGGGGACGGGGATATAAATTACAAATGGAGATGACAAATAAGCAAACCCTAACTATTACAAGACTTTGACAAATTACATTATTTATAGTGTGAAATGATAAAATGTACAAAGAATGTAAAGACAAGGAGATTGAAAACAAAATTGTTTTTATGGTTTTTTATGGAAAAGGTTTTTAATTAAACTAATTGATTTGAAAAGGAGTTAATTAAAATCCCTAAATCTAAATTTAATTTAATTAAAATAAAACCTAGGTCTAAATTAATTTAATTAAGAAAAGAAATTAATTTGTTAAGAAAATATTTTTTGGTCTTTTGTTTAAAGGAAATAAAATAAAGTGAAAATGAAATAATAATTTTAGTCTAAGTATTTAATAATAAAAAATGTATTTTTATATTTTTGGATTAGAAATAATAAAAATAAAATAAGAAAATAAAATAAAACAAAAATATAAATTTAGGAGTCAGGGGGTTTTGAAAAGGAATTGGGAGGTTAGAAAGTAAGATAGTTTTCAGTTTAGGCCCAAGGCCTGTTTTGTTGGAAATCAGAAAAATAAAACAAAATAAAATAAAATGTTTGGGTCTGCGTTGTCTTTTAGTAAAGAGGGAGTGAGAAAAAAAGGATAGGCCCAGTCAGGGGAGGCCCAGCGCGCTACAAAACAAAAAAAAAGGAACAAGGAAAATGTTATAAAAATAACAAGAGGTCTTGTTGGGGCTCGAACTCAGGACCTTGTACACTAATGCCTTACGCGCGCGCCTTCTGCCACTGGAGTGGCTGTTTCATCCAGTTATAAAACATGTTGCAATAAATTTAAAATTAACTAAGTCCATGACTGTACTTCATCTTCTTCCTCGCGCCACAACCAGAGCTCTGTAACTTTCTCATCTCTCAACCATTTCAGAAATTATAAACATTAAACTTGTTATAAATTTCACTACGATTTCAAATATGTAAATAACTTAAGCAATGGATCAAAGATGAGCATGAATTTTAACTGGTACCAAATTCTGACCTAATTTTTCAGGAAGTTCAAAGTCAAAATTCACATTACTCATGCAACATAAATGAATTCTAAGGACATGGTTAGTTTCAGGGCTATGATGTCTACATTTTATCTTTGAAAATGGAAACCAAATGATGCATGTATGAAGAGATAAAAGTTCAGAAAACTCACCTTATAGATGGAGATCGTGTTTTGAGTTTGAGCAACCTTCAAGGTGTTGTAATGATCTGGTTAGCTTCCTTGAACCTTCAGGAAGCTATTGCAATGCTTACTTTGGATTGAGGATGACTGAATCGTGCTGGAGAAGTCAAGATGCAAGTTGCTGTTTTTGAAAATTGAGGATGGTGAAGGAGGTGTTATTATGGTGTAACGGGATCCAGGATCACTTCTAGATGATGTATAGATGCTTTGTGTTTGATTTGGAGGAAGAACGCACGAGTGAAAAATAAGTTTGAGGTGCAAGGTCAGAAATGCCATAAAAATTGTATTTTGGTGCAATCCTGAGTTTGAGGGTACTTGCGGGCTTGTAAATTCGTGTCTTGGCTTGCAAAGATGGACTCTACTTATAAGCAAGAGGTTTGGAGGTTTGAAATGATTATAAAACAAAGATCACGTGTTATGGATTTTTAACTTGTTTTTTAAGCAAACTTGACAAACATCTTTCCAAGGCATGGTACAAGGCTATCTAGAGTGGTTATCAACTTTAAACATGTTTATCTGACTTTGTAGATGAATCTTGTGCAGAAGGAACAAGTTCAAAGCTCAATCCAAGTTGACTTTATGATTAAAGCAACTTTTCAAGAATGACAATGGTGCCTTTGTGCTATAAATGGAAATGCAACTTGGATAATGGCTCAAATGCTTGGACAATGGCTAAATATGTTGTGTAAACAATTAATTAAGGAGTTAGTTGCAAGTTAGAAGCCTACAAAGCAAGATTATGCAGCATGGCTATGAGATTTGGTCAAGTGTTCATCACAAAAATGACTTGTAATTCAAGAATGGATGCCCAACTTCTTGTCTTCGATTCTCGTAGCTCAAACATGGCCTCTTCAAGTTCTTGAACATTTTGGAAAGCTCGAAACATTTTCTACAACCTTCATGTTTACCACTTTGACAAAATAAAATTGGAACTAGGTGAAAATTGGCCAAGAAGTTAGGTAAAAATCTGCCTAAACTTGTCAAAATTTTCACTAAGTGTTTTATGAAAATGTCATGACTTCATGGGCTTATATCTTCAAATTTAAGCATTTTTTTGGACATCAACCCTCTAATACAAAGTTGTATAATTCATAAAGATCTACAACTTTCATGTTGAAAGTTTTCTTTGAATCATCTTGCATCTTGGTGAAAAGAGGTCATGAAGTAGTGAAATTATCAAGGTTTAAAACACTTAGAAATTTTCCTAAGTCTTGAAAAATTTGAATTTTTATATTGACTTTTGACTTTATTGATTCTTGATGATCAAGTTTCATATTTTTGAATTTCCTGATGAATCTTGATTTTTGAAACTTAATGTTGATCAAAAAGTCAAAGTTTAATTTTTGGTGTATCAGTTGACTTTTTCATCAGTTGACCAAATTTCAACTATCAACTGTTTGATCTTGAGAAATGAATTGAGCCATGAAATTAGGTCAAGATGTTTACTTTTAATACTTAATATTATGCCTCAAGTTAATAGGTCATGTATTAAGTCAAAAGTCAAAAACCAATCATTCTCAATCAAAACCCTAATTTTGACCATTTTGCCCCTTTGATGATTGGAACACTTTTCTTGAGGAATTGTGATCCAAACTTGACCAATTGATAAATATGACTTAAAATGTTGATATTTTCCAAAGATCTTGAAATTTGACTGTGGGTTGACCATAGTTAATTTTTTACCCAATACAGTTGATTTTCAGTCATTTGATCAATTGACTGAGCAAAATTGTGATCTAAGACTTGAAACTTGGCATGAGTATTCTTGGAGGTATATATTGAACCATGAAATTAATTTGAGGCATTAGAAGTCTAATTGTCCTTGTGAAAGTCAAAACCCTAATTTGTGGCCTCAGTGCTAGGAGATGAGTTTGTCTGATCAGATCTTGGAGAATCCTTGATCATTTGAGATCTTTTTTTATGAGAAATGTCTTCAGAAAAGAGAGGGAAAATTTTGGGGTACAACAGTTGCACATGTTCAAACTTCTTAAACCTGAAGAGTTAGATTGGCATGTCCGCCATTCGCGACTCGAAGGTAGAAGATGATTGAACACTAAAAGTGCCCAGAAATTTGCACCCGTTTGTTCACAAAGTAGTGTTGTTGATTGATTATCGGGAATGGTCTTAAAGATGCCATTTGGAGAGATGATGGAGAGTTGTCGGAGATGGGCTTATAGATGCCATCCAAAGTAACTGTTGATAAAGATTAGAAGAAGTATCAGAATAAACTTTTGGTCGATTTATCTAAAATAGAGGAAAGTGTCTACCAGAAACGAATCAGGATAAATCATTGGTCTATTTAAATTGAATCAGGGAAAGTGTCTACCGGAACGGAATCAGGATAAATCATTAGTCAATTTAAACTAAACCAGTAGAGGTCTCGAAATTGTCTTTAACTGGATATGAATCAACATAAATCTTAGGGTCGATTTAACTGAACCAGAGAAAGTGTCTATCGGAACAGAGTCAGGATAAATCATTGATTGATTTAAACTGAACCAGCAGATGTCTTGTGAAATAAATGTTCGTTGTTAATGGTATTCATCTGGTGAATGATATTTCCTGAAAAATGTAAAGAATTAGTTGTATGCAATATCATGATGTATGAAATACATCGCGTAATGATATTCTCAAAATAAATGAGATTGTGCTATATGCGTTTCATATGTGTATGCTTTGATGTTTGAATGTGAAATGTTTGTTTAGGAAAAATAAATCCTTGACCTTTGTTGCGGATGAAGAGTATGTGTATCTTCAACTTGGTCTAAAATGCTCCCATTGGGAATTCCTGCTAACTTTAGTTAAGGACACTCCACTGGGGATGTTTGATTTCTGTTTGGGGAGTAGAGTTTAGGAACATTAGCCGTCCGTTGCTCCATTGGGGAATTTAACTCTTATATGCCTCGACTAAGAATAAAAGAGATGACTAAACTTTTTGTCTTGTCTGGGGAGGATAGTTGACTAGTATCTGGCTGAAATCCAGGCTTTGTAGTACCTTTCTGGGGATAGTGACAACTATACTTGGGAAGAGGAGTTTTGTCAGTGATTTGTAGTAGTCTGAGGAATGGACTCAAACTGGGGGAGATTGTAATCCATTAGGGAATGGACTCACACTTCTTACGGTTTGCCTTTTCATTGAGAATTGAAAGAGATACTTGGGATTTTCATGCTCACTATTTTTTATGATTTTCTTCAAATTCAGCCTTGCACAGTTTATATAAATTTGGCGCGAGGGTACCATTAGAATCGTCTTGAAGAGGCGAATCTAATGGTACTGGTCTGGTTCTCTAATTTTACAATTTGTGGAACCTCAATTTAGGGCGTCTGGAGGTTGAAGATGACCTACGTGTCGTGCTTCAGCCAATGATAGCGTGACATGTGATTTTTTTGTAATATATCCAATGCATCTGTTTTACCATGTGCACGTCATAGGAACCCTTGGATCTGATTACTTTCATTAGTCAGACTTCACCCAACGCGTCAGATTTTAAGTCACTTATATTTATTAAAAAAATGATTTGGTGTGATTTCCAAAAAAGACCATGATATGCACAACGCGCCAAATCCATTGGATCTGTTTACTAATGCGTTTTGACTCTCATCCAATGGTCCATACTTTTTTTACTTTATTTTTATTTTCTGATTTTTTTATTTAATTGTTTTAAACTTCAAAAAATCATAGAAAATTCATTTCTGACCCAAAAATTATGAAAAAATTCACAAAAATATTTTTAAATATTTTCTTTCTGATTTTTTTTTCATGATTTTATTTTCATATTTGTGTTTTTTATGATTTTTTCTTTGTTTTGACTTGTTTTTACTTGTTTAAAAATACTTCTTGATATTTTTAAATTCTAAAAAATTTCATCAAGATCATTTTCTTTATTTATGACTTTCTGAAATTTTTTTCTAGAATTTTATTTTGACTTCAATTATTTTTTATTTTTTTTTACTTATTTGAGTGATTTTAATTAGTTTAAAAATACTTTTCTGTTTTAAAAAATTACCAAGAAAATTTATAAAAATATTTGAGATCATTTCTGACTTTTCTATGGTCTCTTTTAATTTTTCTTTGATACTTTGAATATAATTTGCTATTTTACCTTTTATTTTTCATTTTAAAAATCATTTGTCCTTTTTATTTTATTCATTAAATGCAGTTTATTTTTTTAATATATTTTGGATATGTGATTGTTGATCATGAACTTCATTAACATCATTGGATCTTAAGTGTTGAGTTTAACTCTACTAAAATGGATGGATGATTTTAATGATAGTTTAATTAAATTTTTTTGATTCAAATATTTCCCCTTCCTCTTCATCTTATCCTTTTCTTACATGTGCTACATGTTGTTAGAGGATGATCTATATATCATCTCTCCAAACATATGACACATAGATTACTATTGACCGGCCTCAAAATAGGTGTGAGTTCTATATAAGTCCACTTACGATTACTTAACATAGTGCTAAATTTTGTCCCGATTCGAGAAATGATCATTCGTGGCCCAAACCTATGTTTGCAAGCCCAAGTATGTTTAATTTGAAACCTTTGATCCAATAACCTTGAGGTTTATTGTTAGGAGGCTTTGGTCTTATCAATCTTCTAATGAATCTTCATAAATTTTGGATTTAGGTGAATCATTTAAACATCGTTAATTATTTATTGTCGCCTTGAGATTTTGAAATGAATGATATACTTTACAAAAAGCACATGAAACTTATTGTTGAGAGACTTTGATTTTATCAATCTTCTAATGATTTTTCAAATGCAAGTTTCAATATGGTCATTCAACTAACCTATAATTTCTAACTCATTAACAATTAACTTTTATTTTTATACTTTTACTTAATTCTTTTACTTTAAGAACCATTTATCTTAGCACTTTCATTTCATGTTATTTTCATCTTTTCTCACTTGAGCATTTATATTTATGTCATTTTTGTTTTTCTCACTTGAGCTTTTCATTTTCTTTTTGAAGATACCTAATAACCAACTTGAACAATAAAAAAGATTTAAGGTTACTTGGACTATTTGGTTACTATCCTTGGCATTTTGGAGTTATGGACTTCATGGACTTAGGAGTAGAAACCTTGACCTACCTTGAGACCTTGTGAATTCTATTGTTATTTTGTCTGGAGTTCTTGGGGTTTACCCCGAGAGATTTGGTTATTTGTTTTCTTTGTGTGCAGGTTAATCTGATTAAGTGCTTTGTCTGTGGTTAGGAATTCATCTGCATACAGCCGTTACTCTGCCCAATTTTTATGAAGACATGATGCATTTGAAGCTTGGTTTTCTTAAGAGGTTTAATATCTTTGCTTGTTTTGTTTCAAATCCAAAGGATTGGAATTCTACATTGACTCATTCTGTCAAATGTTAGCTTCTTGTTAGTTAAACGGTTCTTTTCCCTAGCTTTTACCTTATGATTTAGGATAGTCCCTTCATCTCCTCCTATCTTCTTTAATTTCAAAAATATTCTCCCTCTTTTTTAAAACTCTTCTTGTTTTCCAAACTTGAATTGCTTTTATAATAAACTTGGACTTAGGTCCATGCATTTTCAAAATATTTTCTTAATAAAACTTTAATCAAATTAATAATACATTGACATTTTTGTGAGAAGACTAAAAGTAAATCAATCGCATTCAAACTATTTTGCCACTTTGGCTTTTTACTTTAAAATTTTCTCAAAAAGATTAGACTCTTGTCAATCCTTGTAGTGATGCATGATACTATACTTCTACAATATGTAATGAAGTGATATATTTTCCACTTGGGTGTTGAGTGAGGCTTTTTTCATTTTAAAATCCAAGTTATGTCCTCCACTTTGAGATGACGCAAATTCTCCTTTCTCATAATCGTGGATAGTAAGTATGTTTTCCACTCGGATATGACGATGATGTCTCGTCTCTTTAAATTAACCAACACACTTGTGTTTTAAAACTTTTAAAGGTGAACTATGATTACCATGATCCACCATTGCACGGAAGGTGATACGTAGGCACTAAAAGTTCGCAACCCCGGCGGGTGCAAAAATTGTAAAAAAATATTTCTTTTCTCTTCTCCACCATCTACTTTTATACAACACTTATAGCCAAAATAAAAAAACTTTCAAAGAGGTTTATGTGGAGTATCGTAGATGTTTATGGTGCTAATACCTTCCCTTTGCATAACCAACCCCCAAACTTAGATTATCTCCCCCTCTTTTTGGGTTATTCGCTCTTTTCACATTCCTTTGGAAACAATAAAGCGCGGTGGTGATTTTTATTTGATTTGTATGAGTTAAGTCAATCTAATGGCTTAGTCTCAACATTTCTACCGCTACAGTAGGCAACTTCAAAGGTTCATCGAGGGACTATGATCTTTATTCGTAAGGGTCTTTTTCTAAAGTATCCCTACTTTCGAGGGACATGACCATTAATCGTAAGGCAACAAGAGATGATACTCTAGAGGTGTAAGTGTGTGAAGTGTATTGATTTTAGTTATTTATCTTGAATTAGGTTTTTTCTACATTTTATTATTAGTCTTTCCATATAAACCCTAGTTACTAGCAGTATAAAATATAGCAGGAAAAGTAAAGTGTGGAATTTAAAGTCCTACGTTATTACATGGCTTCGGGGCAATTACATAAGTATGAAAATGCGAGAAAAGTAAAGTACAGAATTTAAACATAAGCTATTACATCATGTGAGCAGTTACATAATTAAAAAAAGTTAGAGAAAATAATTCTAAGCTATTAAAAGAAAAAACTGTGCGACCTATACAATCGTCTAAGAAAATAAATATCAAAAGGAAATAAGAAAAAGGTTAGAAAAAGTGTTTGAGTGTTTTTTTATGTTTTTTAGAAAATAATTGGAATGATAATAATAATTAAAACCTAAATTCTAATTGATTTTAATATTTAAGAAAAAGGTTGATTGATTAATTAATTAATTAATTAAAATAATGTCAATAATAAATTATTGATTAAAAAAAACTAAACTTAATTTATTAGGGTTTTGAAAAAGAATTAAATTGGTTATTAGTTAATTAAGAAAATAATTAAGAAAAAGAGTAAAATTAGGGTTAGTAAATAGGGTTAGGAAAATAATGAGAAAAAAATGTATGGGTGGGTGTTGAACCCACACCTCGTAGGGTATCAGCGCGCCTACTTTACCCTTGAGTCATTGCTGCTTTGGTGTTTAGGAATGGGAATCAATCAAGATATGATAACATGCACGTTAGTTTGTAAAATAATCAAAAAATAATGTAAAAGGCCAGGATCGAACCCATGTCTTTCATAATACACGCGCACTTGCTTGCCAACTGAGCCATGTGTGTTGCTTGTTATTAAATTAACAATAAATCATTATATAATAAACATGAATATTAAAAATCAGAAAACAAAAAATGTGCGTATGAGTGGGGTCCAGGTATTTGAATGGATGAATATAGGGATGACACGCAACCCAATGAGGGTTAAACCACCATACATGGTGGTTGGCCACCTTCTTCTCCGGTTGTCCAAAAACCTCATTCTGCAAAATAGCACGGTTTGAAACAAGAGATTAAGCCTACCCCCCCTAAATCGGGGTCTGCGAACTCAATGGTGCCCTCCCTTTAGCCTGAAATACCTATAAAAGGAGATACGATGAAGTCGGGGTTTCACGCCCTAACAATGGTTTTTTCTTATCCGTGCATCAAACCTCAAAAGCAATGGTTTTAAAACACTCTAAGCATCATTATGAACACGTGTGTATGCTTAGAATCAATTTATATGGCATCAATAAAAAGTTTGAGATAGAATAACATGAAAAAACCAGAGCGACTTGGCTGGTGAGTTCATGCGTGCTTCAGGCTTGAGTATGGATTGAAATAGGCTCCTGGGACCTTAAGGAAGCTAATGCAACTCTTGGTTTTGATTTAATGAGGCTGCAAATAGGGTTTCCTTCTTTCCCTAGTCTGAGAAAATTTGATACTTTTGACCAGCTCTTGGAGACAGTAATTTGTGGCCTTAGTGTATGAATGTGTTAGGTATTTATAGGAGGGAAGAATAGGTCTTCAAAAGTGAAACAAATATTGACAATTCATGGTGAAAATATTTGATTTGAAAATTATATGAAACTTGTTATTTGGCCAAGATTTGATTCAAAGAGCTTCATACGGTTTTGCCAGCTCAATCATATAATTTTTTACTCATGATTTGATCCAAAAATATATTCATGCACCTCTCATGATTTAATGGATATTTTATTTTGATTTAAGTTGAATAAAATCATAATAAAAGAAATCAAAATCACAAAAATATATGAATGGGTTTATAGGTTCTCTAATGTGTTATGAACACGTTTGGACCTGAAAACTTAGGCCCAATAGCCCAAAATTACAAATTTGCTTAATTTGGAGTTCATGCATTTTCTCAAAACTTCCCAACTTGTGTAACTCATAACTTACTCAATTTTTATCATATGAAGGTGAACTTTAACTCTTTGGAAACCTCAAGATATCTTCTACAACTTTCATGTTGGTCATTTTTCCATTTGAATATTTTAACTTGATGTAAATTGCTTTGACAAAAAGTGTCTTTTTGTTGACTTTTAAAATGACCTGTAATGTTTTGGCTCATATCTCTCAAATGAAGCATTTTTGGCCATGAGCTTAGAGAGGCAAAGTTGTATAGAGTTGAGTTTCCTTCAAGGTAGGATTTGGTTAAGAAATTTTTGATGAAGTATGTAAAAGTTATGCTTGGTCAAAGTTCAGTTGACTTCTCCTAAAGAAAACCCTAATTTAGTAACTTTTGATTTTTTGATGAATCTTGAGTTTTCTTGATGAATCATGATAAACCCTTGATCAAATGATGATTGTGACTTCAAAATGTTGATGTTGACCAAAAATCTTGAAGTTTGACTGTCAATTGGTCAAAGTTGACTTTTTGTCCAATATAGTTGATTTTCAATCATCTGACTATTTGACTAAGCAAACTTGTGCTGCAAGGCTTAAAACTTGGCATGAATATACTTTTAATCATATGAGAAACCACGAAGTCCATTTTAGGAACTATGAGTCCAATTTTACCTGAGAAAAGCAAAACCCTACTTATAGGTTACTACTTAGGAGGAGGGTTCATCTGGTTATTCTTTGAGTAGTCTTGAGTACTTGAGAACCTCGGGAGCATGAGAATATATCTTGAACTAACTTGTATTGAAAAATGGGAGGGAAAATTTTGGGGTATAACAGTTGCCCGTGTTCAATCTTCTTAAACCTGAAGAGTTAGATTGGCATGCTCGCCATTCGAGATATCAAGGTGGAAGAGGATTGAACACTTAAGTGCCCAGAAATTTGCACTCACATGTGCATGAAGTAACATTATTGGTTGATTATACTTATTGAATGGGCTTAAAGATGCCATTCTAAGAGGTGATAGGGTGTCGTCAAAGATGGGCTTATAGTTTCCATCCAAAGTAACTGTTGATAGGAGTATCATAATGAGTCTGCGCTTGACTTGATCTGATGGAAATGATTTTCAGAATGAATCTCTGAAGGAAACTCTTTTAGAATGAAGCTCTGAAGGGGAATGCTTTTCAGAATAAACCTATGAAGGATAATGCTTTTCAGAACAAAGCCCTGGAGAAGATGCTTTTCAGAATTCCATCTCTGAAGGGAGATGCTTTTCAGAATAAACCTCTGAAGGAAATGCTCACCAGAATTCAGTCTCTGGGGGGAATGCTTTTCAGAATGAAGCCCTGAAGGAGATGCGTTTCAGAATAAACCTTTGAAGGAGAATTCTTTTCAGAACAAAGCCCTGAAGGAGAATTCTTTTCAGAATGAAGCCCTGAAGGAGATACTTTTCAGAATAAACCTCTGAAGGAGAATTCTTTTTAGAACGAATCCCTGAAGGAGATGCTTTTCAGAATTCAGTCTCTGGAGGGAGAATGCTTTTCAGAATGAAGCCCAGAAGGAGATGCTTTTAAGAATTCAATCTCTGAAGGAGAATGCTTTTGGTCATGTAGATAGTCGCCCTGTCCTGTTTCGGGAATTGATCTTTAATTTGTTTCTAAGTTGCTAATAATATTCATTTGTTTGCGAACTTAACCTGAAAAGACAAAGTTAGTTCTATGCAATGTCATGATGTATATAATGCATTGCGTAATGATGTTTTCAAAATAAATGAGAATAGTATATGCGTTTTGTATGCATATGTTATGATATTTTGTAAATGATGTATGGGTGAAATATGTTATTGGAGCATATTGGTAGTCTCTGTATAATAATGTATGGCTGGGGAAAATACATCCCTGATTGTTTTTGGGGATGGAGACAGTAATTTTTTATATTTGTTTAAAATTCCTCTACTAGAGATTTCTGTTTTCGTTTGAGGATATTCTGCTGGGGATGATTGAATTCTGGTCAGGGATAGAAGCATTCAAGGAGATTCGGTCATTCTTCGTTCTTCGAAGGATATGATTCATGACTAGGGATAAAGAGATAGATAATCCTCTGATGTGTTGTCTGACCAGGTTTTAGATATGAGTATTAACTCTTCTAGGGAGGACCACTTTGAGTGATATATGGTTGGAGAAGAGAATCTTGTCGGGGAATTGAAATATTGGAGAAATAAACTCTATTGTGGAAATAAACCATGTAGATTGTGTTGAGGAAAATAATCTTTGAAGAGGATTAGCTTGTGAAAATAGCTCTGAGGAGATTGCTATATGGGGAATTTATGGCCAACTTGAACTTTATCCCGACTCCTAGAGTCTTTAGTAAATGTTAATTCTGTTTTCATGCATATATTTGTAAACAATAATCATACTCAAATGCATATGTTCATTCAATATAATCATTGGACGTTTTTGCAAACAAAACAGAGAAAGTAAAAACAATTTTGAATTTGAAATTGATTGTATTAATATGGAAGGTTTGCCTATAAACAAACTATTTTATACAAGGAGATTGAAATCCTAGTAAGAGGAAGTCGTCGTAAAAGAAAAAAAAGTGCTACAAAGAAAAACAGCTATGTGGAAACAATCCCATCGAGTTTCAACTCTGTTATTGCCCCTATGTCTCCAAGCATCTCATCCCTTGTTGTTGGAAGAAGTTGATTGAATTGATCTGTACCATTTGAACTTGACATTAGTGATTATGCTGGTTGTAAGTGGATGGGTGATCCAATGGGACATAGTTGTACACTTTAATCTCTAACTTTTTCTTGGACTGCTCTTTCGGGTTTTCAGTCCACCGGAATATCCTTTTTTGCCCAAGCCACCTTTTCAGGTTTTCGACTTGACGGATGTATAATATATATATATATATATATATATATATATATATATATATATATATATATATATATATATATATATATATATATATATATATATATATATATATATATATATATATATATATATATATATATATATATATATATATATATATCTCCCTAATTTTTTCCCAAACCCTTTTAGTTTGTCGGGATTGCCTTATTTTTTCCTAGGCCAGTCAATCTAGCGGGTCTTTTTTATGCGTAGTATTTTTTTAGTATGTCCGCGTTCACAGGGTGTGGAAAATCTTCACCGTCCATGGTGGTAAGCATCATAGCACTGCCATAAAATATTTTTTTGATCACAAATGGCCCTTCATATGTGGGAGTCCATTTGCCCTTGGGATCACCTTGTGGTAGGATGATGCGCTTTATTACCAAATCACCAGCCTGATACACCTCATGTCTGACTTTCTTGTTAAAGGACTTGATCATGCGCTTCTGATACATATGACCATGACAATCAACCGCAAGCCATTTTCCATCAATCATATTTATCTGGTCGAGTCTAGTCTGAATCCACTTGTCTTCATCTAAACCTACGTCTTTCATAATCCTTAAGGAAGGAATCTGGAATTTGATAGGTAAGACAACCTCAATACCATAGACTAGAGAGAACAGGGTTTCCTCAGTTGATGTACATAATGAAGTGCGATAACCATGAAGAAAAATGGTAACATCTCATGTCAATCTTTGTATGTCACTGTCATCTTCTGCAAGATCTTCTTGATATTCTTATTGGCGGCTTCCGCTGTGCCATTCATCTTTGGTAGATATGGAGAAGAATTGTGATGCTTAATCTTGAACTGCATCCAGAGTTCCGTGATCATAGTAATGTTAAGATTGGTACCATTGTCCGTGATGATACTCTCGAGTTTGCCATACTGTGATCGGTGGATCTGGAACTGACTGTTTAACGCTGGTTCGCGAAATGTCGCGGAAGCAAGAGTCGCCACCGTCTTTTATTTTCTCCAAATGGAAAGGACAAAAGCACAGAAAAATTCCTTATAGAGATTGCTCTCGGTTCGGGAGGTAGATTTATAGAAAGGGAAGGTGTTAGCACCCTTTCTATCCATGGTTATCCATGGGCTCTTAGATACTTGCTCATTGTGTTTTCAAAATGGTTTGTTTGCTTTTCAATTGTGGGTTTTAAAAAGTTTCTTTGAAAATTTCAGTTCGACTCTTGTATCGGTCCTCAAGAGTGTTTGAAAAGTTGCTTTCGAAAGCTTTTTGAAAAGGTGTCGGTGTGAAAAGTATTTTTTGATTTGTTTTGAAATTAGAGCAAGTATCTAGAGTCGTCTACCTACCCTAAGGAATTCGTCTGTGTAGATGTCCTTTAAAGTAGTGCAATCCCACCATTGAGAGGTAGGTAGCACCACCGTTGGAGGTATTCGGGTCAATTCGAGGGTTCGGGACATGGTGATCACCAGAGCAATAGGAAGATACCTTAGAAGCTACCCTCATGCCAGGTTCCCGGATCATGAGGACTTACTAAAACATCCTCTACTCGACGATCACCTTTCGAGAGGCAAGGCAA
The DNA here is from genome assembly GCA_948472305.1 of Vicia faba. Classification (NCBI taxonomy): domain Eukaryota; kingdom Viridiplantae; phylum Streptophyta; class Magnoliopsida; order Fabales; family Fabaceae; genus Vicia; species Vicia faba. Next base: position 1,040,442,656 of record OX451740.1, read on the forward strand.
CAGTGAGGCGTACCCTAGGGGTGGTGTGTGATTTGTGTGTCGTTTTCAGATATTTTTGTCTTGTCACGTATTGGTGATCTACGCTTTTGTTTTTATTTTAACATTCATTCTTGCATGCAAATTTATTAACAGTTAAAAAAGTGCGGAATTTAAAAGTTCTACGCTATTACAAAGGCGCGGGTCCACATCGCCAAATTTAATCCAGGACCCGATTGGACATAAAACAAAGTAAAGTGCGAGAAATATAAATGTCCAATTTACACGGCTTTGGGAGAATTACATGAATATTATAAGAAAGGAAATAAACGCGCGAAACGAACTGATAATCGAAAGCGAGGGCGTTGGACCCTTTTTAATGAAATTAAATTATGATTAACAAATTAATTAAATTAAAATAAAAAGAAAAGATTTTTGAGTTTTTTGTATTTATGGATTTTTATGAGAAGATTATGGAAATTAAACCTAATTCTAGCTATTTTTATTTTATTAAAAAAAACATGTTAAAGTTAAAACTAGAATTAACCTAATTATTTAATATAATTTCATTTATAAAAATAAATAATTAATAATTAATAATTAATATGGTGAAAAAGAAAAAAGGATAAAAATATAAAACCCTAATTCTACAATTTTTAAGTTTATGAAAAAATGTCAAAATTAATCCTAGAATTAAAGAACTAAATTAATTAACAAGATTTATTTACAAAAAAAGTTTAAATGAAATATATTTATATTTTTGGGACTTTCTGATTTTTTTTATTATTTTTATATTATGAAAATATTGATTTAAAGAATTAAATTAAAACTAATTAAAACAAATAAAAATAGAAAAAATATAAAAAAGAATGGAAAAGCAAACCAATGGGGGGTTCTGTCCCCAAACTGGAGGTGTGATCCAGCAATTCTGGCCCAATAGACCCTTGGCTTTATTGACTTTCATGATGGCGTGTGGCTTCGTTGACTGAGACATATCATAGGCTTTGAACCCTGGTCACTGGATGGATGCAATGGGACATGTGGCATGGCAGATCATGAGGCTGCATGGTATACCTCAGGGAACGAGCTACATAGAAACACGTTTAGAAGAAAAATATAGAATAAAGGAGGGGGACCTGGGAATCGAACCCAGGTCCCAAGAGGTTACCAAACGCCTTGTCCACCAACGGAGCTGTTAATGCGCGTTGAATATAGAATGACAAATAAATAATATAAGAGAAACTTGGTTAGTGGCCTAGAAACAACAAAAAACGCGCGCTGAATTCAAATTGCCCAGTCACATGAAGACAAGTCACCATCTTCTCCGTTTGTGCGTTGTACCTGAAACAAAAACAAACTGAATAGCGGGGGTTCTGAACCCCCACAATCTGAAGTGCCAAAAAATAGCGAATAGAAATTGGCTGCATATAAAAACAGCGCGAGGGGTATTTTAGATTCAGTGGAACGTCACGAGTTCAATGGTATAATTCTTATGGTCCAATTTTTTCATATGGACGAAGCCCTCTTTGAAGGTCCCTGCAACCCTAAAATGCTCCCATGGTGATTTCGCGTATAGGCAAGCAAAACTCAATTAAACAATATGGTTAGCTTCAGAATGACTCAATTAGTATAAATCAACAAAAAAATGCAATGAGAATGCTTAAAAACTGAAACACGAATATGCCTAAAATGTGAAAAAACTTTGAGTTCTATATACCAATTCTGGGCGTGTGAGGATTGAAAAAGTATCCAGTTAGGTTCAGTAATGCCTTAGGAAGCTTTTGCAATTGGTATTTTGCTTTGAATCGTGCTAGAATATAGTTTTCAGTTTTCACTTTTCCACCAAAAATTGCAAAAGTTTTTCTTGAATTCTGGCGCAGCTTAGAGGTCTTTGTGCATTAGGTTTGCATTGGTATATGTATGGGATCAGATTAGGGTTGAAAAATATGTCCAAATCCCTTTGCATTGATGGAATGAATATTTGATTTTCATGCATATTTTTTCAAATCTTTTCCATGCATATTTGATTCCAATCATGGCCAATCTTCCCAATTTGAGTTGTGCACGAATCTTGAGCCTTTAATGAATGATTACACTGCATAAAAAGATTCAAATGCATTGGTTTAGTATTTTTCCATATTTTATTTAATTTAAATGAATTAATTGTGATTAAAAATTCAAATAAATAAATAAAAATGATGAATAAATCCCCTTTGGGCCAAATGGTCGTGCATATGCTTTGGATGATGAATTTTGGAAGAAAATGTGGCCCATTAGCAATTTTAAGGCATTTGAAGCAAAGTTGACTTTTCAAAATTCCCAAAAATTTCCCAACTTCCACAAGGCATATCTTGCTCAATTTTTAAGCTTTGATCATCTTCTTGGACATTTTGGAAAGGTCTTGAAGTCCTCTAACCAATGCTTTTAGTCCCATGTCATTTTGATTTACCAATCTCAAGTTATGGCCTTTGACTTAAAGTCCCTTTTTGTTGACTTTTGAAAATGACCTATAATGTTGAAATTGATAACTTTTTGTGAGAGCATTTCTTGGACTTGAAGTGTGAAGAGGAGTTGTAGGAAATGTCGTTCTCTTAAAAATGAGCTTTGGATGGGATTTTTCTGATAAACCATGTGGAAGTTATGCCTTGGTCAAGTTACAGTTGACTTTTTCAACTGTCCAAATATGGAAACTTTTACACTTTGAGACTTTTTGAGCCAAGCTTTGAGAATCATGATCAAGAATTGATCAAATGATGTTTGTGGCTTCAAAATGAGATGTTGACCAAAAATTTGAACTTTTGACTGTCAAATGACCATTTTGCCCCTACAGTTGACTGCTGAGCAATTAGGGTTTTTGACTGTGCAATTTTGTGCTGTAAGTCTTGAAACTTGGTATGAAGATGCTTGACCATGTTTATAAGCATGTGGGACTTGATTGGACCCTTGGAAACTTCATTTTCTTTATCAGAACCAAAACCCTAGTTTTTGACTGTTAGGAGGCCCTTGAACTGTGCAACCCTTGGGGAGATTTTGAAGCTTTGACTTGGAAAATCTTGAAGAATATGGGAGGGCAAATTTTGGGGTACAACAGTTGCCCCTGTTCAATCTTCTTAGACCTGAGGATGCAGATTGGCTGACGTGCCTTTCGTAATCCGAAGGTGGAAGATGATTGAACACTAGAGTGCCCAGAAATTTGCGCTCACATAGTAGCAGTGTGATGGTGGAATAGGCTTATAGATGCCATTTGGAGATTGATGAATAGGATGATGGGCTTATAGATGCCATGCTGAGAGATGATGGATGGTGGATGGGCTTATAGATGCCACCTGGGTGTCAATCGCGTAAGAGTTTCCTTAGCGAGAACTTGCGTACCTGCAAAAGAAAAATGAGTACCTGGCATGTTACAGGAGCTGGTCTTTGAACTCTTTGTATAGATGTGTCCTGACTGGTTACAGGAATTGAATCTGGAGCTTCAAAAGGTGATGAATGAACCAGGGGTGGTTACTACCTCAACAGGAACGGTGAGAGAACCTTGGATGATTACTACCTCAACAGGAACGCGGAGAGAATCCTGGGAGACTTCAACCTCAATAGTAACGCTGAGAGAATCTGGGGACGATTGCTACCTCTGCAGTAACGGGGAGAGAACCATAGGCGACTTCAACCTCAACAGTAACGCGGAGAGAATCTTGGGCGACTTCAACCTCAATAGTAACGTTGAGAGAATCTGGGGACGATTACTACCTCCGCAGTAACGGGGAGAGAACCATTGGCGACTTCAACCTCAACAGTAACGCTGAGAGAATCTTGGGTATCTTCTACTGAGTCTTCATCAGGAAAATCTTTTAGGGGTCGATTTAGCTGGACTAAAGAAGGCCTTTGACTGGATAAGAAACAGAAAAATCTTAGGGTCGATTTAACTGAACCGGTCTAGGTCTTGAAATCTTCAACTGGATAAGAAACAGGGAGATCTTAGGGTCGATCTGACTGAACCAGAGAAGGCCTTTGACTGGATAAGAAACAGAAAAATCTTAGGGTCGATTTAACTGAACCGGTCTAGGTCTTGAAATCTTCAACTGGCTAAGAAACAGGGAGATCTTAGGGTCGATCTGACTGAACCAGAGAAGGCCTTTGACTGGATAAGAAACAGGGAGATCTTAGGGTCGATTTAACTGAACCGGTCTAGGTCTTGAAATCTTCAACTGGATAAGAAACAGGGAGATCTTAGGGTCGATCTGACTGAACCAGAGAAGGCCTTTGACTGGATAAGAAACAGAAAAATCTTAGGGTCGATTTAACTGAACCGGTCTAGGTCTTGAAATCTTCAACTGGATAAGAATCAGGGAGATCTTAGGGTCGATCTGACTGAACCAGAGAAGGCCTTTGACTGGATAAGAATCAGGAAAATCTTAGGGTCGATTTAGCTGAACCGGTCTAGGTCTTGAATATAGCTGAGAACTTACTGGATCTTTCCTGAAAGGTAAAGGTCAGTCATATGCAGTGCATGATATGGATCAAGCAATGATGTTCTCAACATAAATGAGATTTATAAGATATGATGCATATTTGCATGCTATAATGTATGGAAATGCGATGTTTATGAATGTATCTTCTCGTCCTAGGAAAATAAATCCTAGACGGGTGTCGGGAAGTCACTCCTGGGTTGATGTTGAAGAGTAGATTTTTGGCTTCCACTGGGGATGATAGTTGCAAGAATACCGGTAGGAGAAGATAACTCCGTTGGGGAATAAACTTGGCAAATAGAATACTCCGCGGGGAAAAAAGTACTCTAACGATCTTGCTGGGAAACAATACTCTGTGGGGAGAGAGGTACTTTGATGGCATGTCGATGGTAACTTTGCTGGGGATACCATTGTTGTGTTGGAAGCGCTAATAGACTTCGCTGGGGATAAGAAGACTTCGTCGGGGATGATCTTCTCGTGGCTACTGGCTGAGGATAACCCAGTTATATCCCGGTAGGGAAATAACCTTTGAATAAAGCCGGGAGATGCGTTCGTGCTCTGCGAGGGCAAGCTTCCAGAATCTACTGGGGATAAGCTTACTGCTTAGGGAGATGGATTCCAACTCCTGGGGAAACTGGATTGGACTCTCCTGGGGAAGTTTTGCACTGTACCGGGGAAGTGACTCCACTGAATGTTCGATATACCGCCGGGGAACAATCTTTAGGTCAAGACTGCCGGGGATGCTTGTTAAGAATGCATGTATATTGCTGGGGAATGTTGAGATCTGCGGGGGATACCCAACTTCCTTAAGGTTGACTGTAACTTTGCTCGGGGAGAGTGTACTGACTTGCTGACGCACTCTCTGGGGAATTGAGATATACTGGTTACGTTCTTTAGCTGATCTTACCTTGGTACCTTGGTGGACTAAGCAACTAGATCGCTTAGACAACTCTTTATTGCCCCTGTTTCTAATGTTACCTGTAATTAATCCCTTGTTTTGTATGCAAATATTCATGAGTTAGCAAATTATTGTCAATGCATATATCACAAATTGAACCTTGGACGTTCTTCGCAAAACAAAACAGAAAAAGGAAAAACAATTGGCAATTTTAACTGAAAAGTATATTTGTATTGATTTTTGAATTTGCCTGTAAATAAGCGTTTAGGTACAAGAGGCTGACGTCCTAGTAAGAGAACGCCGCCGAACAAAAGAATTTACACAAGTTTGTACAAAAGAAAATAAAACAGCTGTGTGAAATGGAATGATCCCACTGGGTTTCAACTCTGCTATCGCCTTTATGTCTTTGAGCGTCTCATCACTTGATGACCTTAGTTGAAGATGAAGCTGACTGATCGATGCCGTCTGAACTTTTATGTAGATAACGGATTCTGGATGCAAAGTGATCCAATGAGACATAGTTTTACGCTTTATCCCTAACTTTTTCCTGGACCGCCCTTCCGAGTTTTCAGTCCACCGGGATACCCATTCTTGCCCAAGCCGCCTTTTCAGGTTTTCGACTTGCCGGGTGTACAGATTTTTTTTCATTTCATCCCTTCATTTTGCCCGAACCCTTTTGGTTCACTGGGAAGCCCTAATTTTTGCCTAGGTATGTCAACCTAGCGGGTCTTTTTCATGCGTAGTATCTTTTTACTATGTCTGCATTAGCGGGGTGAGGAAGGTCGTCACCATCCATGTTGGTTAGAATCATGGCTCCTCCTGAGAACACATGTTTAACCACAAATGGCCCTTCGTACGTAGGGGTCCATTTGCCCCTTGGATCACTCTGAGGAAGGATGATTCGCTTGATTACCAGATCCCCAACTTGATATTCTTGTGGTCTGACCTTTTTGTTAAATGCCCTGATCATCCGTTTCTGATACGTCTGACCATGACAGACAGCAGCAAGTCTTTTCTCATCAATAAGGTTTAGCTGATCAAGTCGTGTCTGGATCCAATCATCTTCGTTCAGATCTACATCCTTCATTATCCGGAGAGAGGGTATTTGCACTTCGATCGGTAAGACTGCCTCCATATCATAGACCAAGGAGAAAGGAGTTGCCCTGGTTGATGTCCTGGCTGAGGTCCGGTACCCATGTAGAGCGAACGGTAACATCTCGTGCCAATCTTTATAAGTCACTGTCATCTTCTGCACGATTTTCTTAATGTTCTTATTTGCTGCTTCTACAGCCCCATTCATCTTCGGCCTGTAAGGAGAAGAGTTGTGGTGTTGTATCTTAAACTTCTCGCAGAGCTCAGTGATCATCTTGTTATTAAGATTGGTACCGTTGTCTATAATGATCCTTTCTGGGACGCCGTATCGACAGATCAGGTTGTGCCGAATGAACCGTGCCACAACAGTCTTGGTTACCATAGCGTAGGATGCTGCTTCAACCCACTTCGTGAAGTAATCAATTGCTACCAGGATGAAGCGATGCCCGTTGGACGCTGTAGGTTTAATCTCACCGATCATATCTATGCCCCACATTGCAAAAGGCCAAGGCGCCGTCAGAACATTTAGAGGAACTGGAGGAACGTGCACCTTGTCCGCATAAATCTGGCATTTATGGCATGTCCGAGAGTGTTGGTAACAGTCATCTTCCATTGTGGACCAGAAATACCCTGCCCGAAGGATTTTCTTAGCCGTAGTATGTCCACTGGAATGTGTCCCGAAGGTCCCCTCATGTAGCTCTTCCATGATCCTTTCTGCTTCAGTTTTATCCACACAACGCAGTAAGGTCGAATCATGGTTTCGCTTATACAGGATGTCGTTGCTAAGGAAGAACTTCGCTTCGAACCTTCTCAGAAACTTCTTATCGTTGACAGATGCACCTTCAGGGTATTCCTAAGCTTCCAAATATCTCTTCACCTCATGGTACCAAGGCTTCTCAGTCACCAATTCAGTCTCGAGATCACAACAGTATGCCGGTTCGTCCAATTTCCAGATGATGATCCGGGGAGCCTCATTGTCCCATTTGACCTTGAACATAGAAGACATCGTAGCTAACGCGTCCGCTAACTGATTCTCCTCTCTCGGGAAGTGCTCAAAGGTTATCTCTGTGAAGTGGGGGATCAAAGTCAACACACATTCTCTATAAGGAATAAGATTCGGATGTTTCGTATCCCACTCTCCTTTGATCTGATTGATCACAAGAGCGGAATCTCCGAAGACACTCAGATACTTGATCCTTAGGTCGATCGCAGCTTGAAGACCCATGATGCACGCCTCATACTCCGCCATGTTGTTGGTACAGTTGAAACATAGCCGGGCAGTGAGTGGAGTATGAGTGCCTTGAGGGGATATGATTACGGCGCCGATACCGTTACCCAAAGCGTTGGAGGCTCCGTCAAAGTTCATAGACCATCGGGATCCTTCCTCAGGTCCTTCATCCGGTCCAGGTACTTCACAATCAGTCACTATCATGATGCTCTCGTCCGGAAACTCGAAGTTCATTGACTGATAGTCGTCTACTGCCTGATGTGCCAAGTGGTCTGCCAATACACTTCCCTTGATGGCTTTCTGGGTCGTGTACTGAATGTCATATTCTGTCAAGATCATTTGCCATCTTGCTATTCTCCCAGACAGAGCAGGCTTTTCAAATATGTACTTTATCGGATCCATCTTTGAGATCAGCAAGGTAGTGTGAGTCAGCATATACTGTCTCAGCCGGCGAGCAGCCCATACCAAAGCGCAGCAAGTTTTCTTAAGCAGTGAGTATCGGGTCTCACAGTCGGTAAACTTTTTGCTAAGGTAATAAATGGCATGCTCTTTTCGGCCAGACTCGTCATGCTGCCCCAGCACACACCCCATTGAGTTGTCGAGTACTGTCAGGTATAATATCAGAGGTCTCCCTTCAACCGGTGGCATAAGGATGGGTGGTTCTTGGAGATATTCTTTGATTCTGTCAAAAGCAGCCTAACATTCATCATTCCAATGTACTACTTGATCTTTCTTCAGCAGCTTGAAGATTGGTTCACAGGTGGCAGTTAGGTGCGAGATGAACCAGACGATATAATTCAGGCGTCCTAAAAAGCCTCTGACCTCTTTCTCCGTCTTAGGAACTGGCATCTCTTGAATAGCTTTGACCTTGGCAGGGTCCACTTGAATACCCTTATCACTTACAACAAAGCCTAGACCCCTTCCAGATCTTACCCCGAAGGTGCATTTGTTCGGGTTTAACCTCAGCTTGTACAACTTCAAACGGTCAAATAGTTTCTGCAGATGATCTAGGTGTTCCTCCTCAGTCTGGGACCTTGCAATCATGTCGTCAACATACACTTCTATCTCATGATGGATCATGTCATGAAATAAGGCAACCATGGCACGTTGGTAGGTTGCCCCAGCGTTTTTCAGTCCAAAAGGCATGACCTTGTAGCAGAAGGTTCCCCACTGAGTAACAAAGGTAGTCTTTTCCATGTCTTCAGGAGCCATCTTGATCTGATTGTAACCTGAAAAACCATCCATGAAAGAGAACACCTTATGCTGAGCAGTATTGTCAACAAGGACATCAATGTGAGGTAGGGGAAGTCATCCTTGGGGCTGGCCCTGTTCAGATCCCTGTAGTCAACGCACATTCTGACCTTTCCATCTTTCTTTGGTACTGGCACCACATTAGCAACCCACTGAGGGTAAGAAGTCACTGCAAGAAAACCGGCATCAAACTGTTTCATAACTTCGGCTTTGATCTTCTCATACATCTCTGGACGCATACGGCGGACCTTTTGCTTAACCGGAGGGTAGTCTTCCTTAGTAGGCAAGTGATGGACCACAATATCGGTATCCAACCCGGGCATGTCTTCGTAGGACCAGGCAAAGATCTCCATATAATCATGTAGCATCTGAGTCAACCGTTGCTTCACGCTGAGCTCTAGGTTGGCACCAATCTTTACCTCCTTTCTGTCTACCTCAGTACCCAGATTTATTGTTTCCACTGGCTCTTCATGTGGTTGAATTGGCCTCTCTTCCTGGAGTAACAGTCTTGCAAGCTCGCCAGGCACTTCGCAATCATCTTCACCTTCGTCTTCGGCTAAGTTGATCGGATTTTCGAAGTCATAACTGGCAGTAGCAGAGTCGTTACCAGTGAGATCCAGAGTGGATTGAAACCTGTATGAGTGAGTGTGTGTAAATACAGCTGTTTTTGTAATATATAAAGGAAGGAAAGAAAGAAGAGGAGCATAAGATTTGAAATGCGAGAAAACGTCCAATATCTTTATTCATGAAATATGAAATGACATTTAATATGCCCTCACAAATGAAGCCAACGGTGCCTCGGGTAAGACACCTGGCCATAGAGTTTTAATTGTTTATTACAAATAACAAAACAAAGAAGTTTATTACTGCGTAACAAAAGTAACAGGAGTATGGTCTTTAGCAATCCAGTTGGTCAATCCCCCATCAGTCGTCGGGTAGATCCAGCTATTAAACTCTGACTCTTCCACTTCATCATCCTCCCCCACAGCATTCACTCCTAGATTGGTAATGAGCACAGAAGGTCTTCTGGTCTTTGCCTTCCGCATAGCTTTCTGACCCTCTGCAGTAAAACCCAGTCTGAACTTGTCAGTTTTTTGTGTAAAATCAGGAAGCCTGCCCCAGTTAGCACATTCACCTTTCTTGATCACAGCCCGGGCATCCTTCAAGGAAGCCATCTTCAAAGGAACATCCTCTTCGACCACTGTTTCTGCTGCTGCCAAAGTTGGAGGTACCTCTTCGAAATGCTGAAAGGGGGTTTCAATAAACTCCCCGTCCATCTCAATATACCTGAAGGAATTCAAATGGCTCACCATATACTCCTCCTCTCCCTGCACAGTGACGATCTTCCCTCTGACGGGGTACTTGAGCTTCTGGTGCAAGGTAGAGGTCACTGCCCCAGCTTCATGGATCCAAGGTCGACCCAGTAGACAAGAATACGATGGACGGATATCCATCACATAGAAGGTAGAGTCGAATACTTGAGAACCCACACAAATAGGAATGTCCACCTCTCCATGAACCATCCTCTTAGAACCGTCAAAGGCTCTGACAATGATATTGCTAGGTTTCAGTTCCAAGCCTTCACAATCCAACCGGTCCAAGGCCTTCTTGGGTAGCACATTTAGGGAAGAACCAGTGTCCACCAGCACGTGCGCAAGAGTAGTGCCCCTGCATTCAATAGAGACATGCAGGGCGTCATTGTGGTCCTTTCCCTTAGCAGTAAGGTCAGCATCCGAGAAACCCAAACCATTGTCCGCTGTCAGATTTGCTACGCAATCAGTGAACTGGACTGCAGATGTCTCCTGTGGCACATGGGCCGTCTTGAGAAATGAAATCAAGGCCTTAGCATGGGCCTCTGAGCACAGCAGTAAGGAGAGCATGGAGATCTTGGAGGGTGTATGCCCCAGCTGCTCGACAACATTAAAGTCACTCTTCTTGATTATCTTCAGGATTTCCTCCATCTCTTGTTGGGAGGCCTCAGCATTTACAGATTTTGGCGCCTCCATCCGGGCAGGCTCATCTTCAATCCCTTTGCCCCGAGCGCTAGATGACTCGGCAGCAGGGGAAACAACTTGATCAGAACTGGGAACAGGTACACTTGCAGGTGTTATAGTGAGGGGTCTTCGAATAGCGGGCGGTGCAATGTCAGGCGAGAAGAGCCTGCCACTGCGGGTAACTTTTGCTGGACCAGTGATATTACTGATGCTGGTGCCAGTGTCGAACTCTTGTTTGATTCCATTCACATATACGTCTGCCCCATAGTGCCAGGGGACAGCCTTATCAGATTCGTAGGGGAGAGGCCCCGGAACAGTAATAACAACAGGTGCGACAGTCATGATTTGAACCGACTTCCTTGGGAGAGCCTTGATTGGATTATTGAAAATTGTAACAACAGAAACTTCTTCTACCGGAACAAACTGAACAACAGTCTTCTTGAAGAGAATCTCTTTGCTGTCCATTAGGCTTTGGATGCCCAACTTCAGCAAAGGACAACCAGAAAGGGAAACAGCACAGAAAAGGCAACCCTCACTACAACCTGGAAATAAACCGGCCAGCAGTAGGTTCCTCTTAACAGTCTTCAAAGGAGTAGCTACATCACTCACAGAAACGGCGTACACATCTTCATCAACAGCATTTACTCCATGCTGGGGCATAGGAGCAGTCACCACATTTGGCCTCTCAGGCGCTTCAAACTGTATCTCTTTTGCGTCAATAAGGTCTTGCACCTTATTCCTTAAGGCCCAACAGTCATCAGTGGAATGTCCCGGGCTATCAGAGTGATAAGCACAGCGGGCATTTGGATTGTATTTCGGAGAGGCAGTGTTCACAACTTTCGGGGCCTCCCTAACAGTCACTAGGTTGGTGGACAGCAACTGCGGCAAGATTTGTGATAGAGTCATACTCAAACGGGTAAATTCTCTCCTGGGTCTTTCAGCCCTTTGAGGATTGGTTTGCCGAGGAGCGGCAGCAGGCTTAGCAATCATCACCGCGTTGACAGATTGGCGGCGCTCGGGCTTCTCTTGTCTTCTGGACCCATATACAGCACTGGCCTCTTTCTTAAAGGGCTTCTTCTCAGAACTTGAAGATGCACCCTTCTGAATTTTACCAGATTTCATTCCAGCCTCTATCCTCTCTCCAGTCAGAATAAGATCAGTAAACCCTGGAGATGAGTTACCGATAAGATGGTTGAAAAATGGCCCAGATAGGGTCCCCAAGAACATGTATACCAACTCCCGGTCAGTCAACGGAGGCTGCACCCTGCCAGCCAGATCCCTCCACTTCTGTGCGTACTCTTTGAAACCTTCGCTTGACCCTAGTGACATACCCTGGAGTTGGGTACGTGTAGGGGCAAGGTCGGCATTATATTGATATTGCTTGTAAAAAGCAGTAGCCAACTCCTCCCAGTTACGAACCTTGGTCCCATCCAGCTGATAGAACCATTCGATATGAGTCCCTAAAAGACTCTCCTGGAAGAAGTGGATCCACAAATTCTTGTCCACTGAGTACGGTTGAATCTTCCGCACGTAGGATCTGAGGTGTAGCTTGGGACAAGACGCCCCATCATACTTGGTAAAGGATGGTGCTTTGAGCTTATGAGGAATAATCACACTAGTAGACAAATCCAAGTCTCCGAAATCCAGCCCAGGCACTTGTTGGATCTCCATAGCATTCAATCTGTCTTCCAACTGCTTATACCGGTCTTCAGCCGGAGGATACTGCTCCTCATTGAAGTCAGTCTCGTTGTCAGAGACTACTGGACTTGAAGCCTTTCCCCCCTGGGGACTGCCCTTGCCTACAGAAGAACCATCCTCTTCATTCTGCAGAGTGTTGCCAAACCTTCGGCCCGAGTTGAAAAGAACGGTTCTCTTCTTCTTCTTTTTCTCCTTCTTCAGGAGCAGAGCCTTCAGCTCTTCTTGGCCCTGAGCCAAACCCATGATTAGTTCCTGAAATTGCGCATTCTGCGCCTGAAGAGCCTTGATGGACATCTCGGTTGATGATGAGTCAGGATTCATGATGCTGAAATAAACAGCGAAGAACAGTAAGCAACCTGAAAAGAAGAAAACCTGCTATGCACATGATGAATGGAATGCGTATGATTTATGTTTTCAAAGACAATCGGGAATCAACTTTGTAAACAAAAAGGAACACACTTCATTAGATTCAACTTTGAAACTTAAATTGTTCAACAGGTTGCCCTTAGGCGTTACATAAAAAGGAAATAGTGAAAAGGGAAATAAAAATGTAAAAGAACATCCAGAGCTCCTTATTGATCCCATGGTCTCCTCTTCTCAGTACGGATGTAAGCATTCAGAGCTCGCTCATTCTCCAACTGCTTTGTCAGCTTCTGGATCTTCAATTCCTGCTCGTTGAACTTTTCCCGGTAAAAATCCCGCTCTTCTCGCAGTTGCGACCAAGATCTCTTTAATGTCTCATAATCAGTAGGTATCCGAGGAGGAAGGACAGTTGGAGGAACACCATCTTTGTCAGAATACTCGAGAATGATAGGTCTGATGGCTTCGTATGGCATACCTAACTTCTGAGCACGGATGCGAACCCATTTGTAGTAGACTTCCATAGGTAGAGAAGTCTTTGGCCCTAACTCTTGTGGGTCAGCTTTATGAACTTTGTCCCAAGCCTTGATGAACCTACGACGCAGCTCGTCGCTATCCACCTGAAACTCAAAACTGATGTGGGGCACCAACATCTCATGAGGCCCTGCTCTTCTGGCTCTTCCAAACTGACGGAGAGCTAGACATGGATTGTAAGAGATTCCCCCTTGAGTACCAATCAAAGGAACATTAGGATATTCCCCGCAACGATCAATAACAGCTATCTCATCCAAGCCTCTGAAAGTCCAAGTGATGTCTTTATCAGTGAGAGACATTAACCTATGAGCCCAACCTCTTCCTTCTTGGTTTTTCAGTACGAACTTAGGGAGATGCGAAATAAACCACCTCACCAATAAAGGGATACAACACCATAGAGTTCCTCGTCTTCGGGTAGTACGAGCATAAAGTTGTTGCAGGATGTCACCCAAGAGAGTGGGCACAAGATTCTGAGATATAAAGATCCTTATGGCAGTGACATTGACGAAGTTGTCAGGATTAGGAAACAGGACTAGCCCATAGATTAAGAGAGCTACGATGTCTTCATATGCCCTAAAGTCCAAGTCATTCCAAAAACTGTTAGCTTTACCAATCAGAAACTTGGCCAAGAAACCCTTGACTCCGCTTCTAGTCACCCAGTTGTCCATTACTTCTTGATGGGTCAAAGGGAGAGCTGCAGCAACCTCCTCAAGCCTGAGGGTCTTTTCCCAACCAGTGTAAGGAGTCTGATCCAAGATAGGGATGCCAAGCAAATCAGAGAACTCTTCTAGGGTAGGGACCAGCTGGAAGTCTTGAAAGGTGAAGCACTGGTACAGAGAGTCATAGAACTGGGTCAGGACACTCATCAACTGTTGATCCCGCTTTGCAGTGACTAAGCTGAGAAGAGAACCATGCCTCTGGATGAAGGAAGTGGTATTTGGAATTCTGCTAACCAACTCTTCAAGCAACTCAGGTGAGTGAACAAAATTGAACCAGATAGTATTCCTTCGCACAGGCATCATGATGTCCTACAAAACAGAGCAAAGGTGAAACCCTTTTGTCTTTGAAATAGTCAGTCCTTATGCAGGATGCATGCAATGCTCATGATGTTATGATGTTATGATAAAGCACACCACAAATATTTACAAAGGCAAACATGGTAAGGCACACAAGTCACACAAGACAAGCCCTTAAAGTTTAGGCCAGCATGAGGTCTAGGTACTACCCTCTTTCAGTTTGTTGGTTCATACCTGTCCTATCAAAGTAACCGGGTTCTTAGAGGATCCCAATATCATTGACTACCCTCAATCGGTCATAACTCCAGCATCGCAATCTTTTCTTGCGGCCAGAACCATCACGAGAGTTTAGCCTCAATGGGCGTAGCATACTGCTACTGTTCTAATGGCCAAGTTGTGTCATTTAAGGTCCTAAGGTCTGTTGGTGCTTAATGACTCCTTGGAAGACCCATATTCTCCTCGTTGCGACACAAGGGATATCGGTACAGACCAAGGTGCCACACCAACGTAGCCACTGTTTCACCCGTGTCGGTCTACGCCGGACAGGTCCCTCACAGCTTATGCTACCTAAACAGGGTATCCCCAGATCCGGGTTAGGATCTATGTAACTCCCATGCAACCCACAATTTAAAGCAAGCAATTCAATACAATTGAAAACACAGTTATGAACTACCCTAAGGTACACCTCACTTTAAGTTTATATCCCCAGCAGAGTCGCCAGTTCTGTGATCGGTGGATCTGGAACTGACTATTTAACGCTGGTTCGCGAAATGTCGCGGAAGCAAGAGTCGCCACCGTCTTTTATTTTCTCCAAATGGAAAGGACAAAAGCACAGAAAAATTCCTTATAGAGATTGCTCTCGGTTCGGGAGGTAGATTTATAGAAAGGGAAGGTGTTAGCACCCTTTCTATCCATGGTTATCCATGGGCTCTTAGATACTTGCTCATTGTGTTTTCAAAATGGTTTGTTTGCTTTTCAATTGTGGGTTTTAAAAAGTTTCTTTGAAAATTTCAGTTCGACTCTTGTATCGGTCCTCAAGAGTGTTTGAAAAGTTGCTTTCGAAAGCTTTTTGAAAAGGTGTCGGTGTGAAAAGTATTTTTTGATTTGTTTTGAAATTAGAGCAAGTATCTAGAGTCGTCTACCTACCCTAAGGAATTCGTCTGTGTAGATGTCCTTTAAAGTAGTGCCATCCCACCATTGAGAGGTAGGTAGCACCACCGTTGGAGGTATTCGGGTCAATTCGAGGGTTCGGGACATGGTGATCACCAGAGTAATAGGAAGATACCTTAGAAGCTACCCTCATGCCAGGTTCCCGGATCATGAGGACTTACTAAAACATCCTCTACTCGACGATCACCTTTCGAGAGGCAAGGCAACAGTGAGGCGTACCCTAGGGGTGGTGTGTGATTTGTGTGTCGTTTTCAGATATTTTTGTCTTGTCACGTATTGGTGATCTACGCTTTTGTTTTTATTTTAACATTCATTCTTGCATGCAAATTTATTAACAGTTAAAAAAGTGCGGAATTTAAAAGTTCTACGCTATTACAAAGGCGCGGGTCCATATCGCCAAATTTAATCCAGGACCCGATTGGACATAAAACAAAGTAAAGTGCGAGAAATATAAATGTCCAATTTACACGGCTTTGGGAGAATTACATGAATATTATAAGAAAGGAAATAAACGCGTGAAACGAACTGATAATCGAAAGCGAGGGCGTTGGACCCTTTTTAATGAAATTAAATTATGATTAACAAATTAATTAAATTAAAATAAAAAGAAAAGATTTTTGAGTTTTTTGTATTTATGGATTTTTATGAGAAGATTATGGAAATTAAACCTAATTCTAGCTATTTTTATTTTATTAAAAAAAACATGTTAAAGTTAAACCTAGAATTAACCTAATTATTTAATATAATTTGATTTATAAAAATAAATAATTAATAATTAATAATTAATATGGTGAAAAAGAAAAAAGGATAAAAATGTAAAACCCTAATTCTACAATTTTTAAGTTTATGAAAAAATGTCAAAATTAATCCTAGAATTAAAGAACTAAATTAATTAACAAGATTTATTTACAAAAAAAGTTTAAATGAAATATATTTATATTTTTGGGACTTTCTGATTTTTTTTATTATTTTTATATTATGAAAATATTGATTTAAAGAATTAAATTAAAACTAATTAAAACAAATAAAAATAGAAAAAATATAAAAAAGAATGGAAAAGCAAACCAATGGGGGGTTCTGTCCCCAAACTGGAGGTGTGATCCAGTAATTCTGGCCCAATAGACCCTTGGCTTTGTTGACTTTCATGCTGGCGTGTGGCTTCATTGACTGAGACATATCATAGGCTTTGAACCCTGGCCACTGGATGGATGTAATGGGACATGTGGCATGGCAGATCATGAGGCTGCATGGTATACCTCAGGGAACGAGCTACATAGAAACACGTTTAGAAGAAAAATATAGAATAAAGGAGGGGGACCTGGGAATCGAACCCAGGTCCCAAGAGGTTACCAAACGTCTTGTCCACCAACGGAGCTGTTAATGCGCGTTGAATATAGAATGACAAATAAATAATATAAGAGAAACTTGGTTAGTGGCCTAGAAACAACAAAAAACGTGCGGTGAATTCAAATTGCCCAGTCATATGGAGACAAGTCACCATCTTCTCCGTTTGTGTGTTGTACCTGAAACAAAAACAAACTGAATAGCGGGGGTTCTGAACCCCCACAATCTGAAGTGCCAAAAAATAGCGAATAGAAATTGGCTGCATATAAAAACAGCGCGAGGGGTATTTTAGATTCAGTGGAACGTCACGAGTTCAATGGTATAATTCTTATGGTCCAATTTTTTCATATGGACGAAGCCCTCTTTGAAGGTCCCTGCAACCCTAAAATGCTCCCATGGTGATTTCGCGTATAGGCAAGCAAAACTCAATTAAACAATATGGTTAGCTTCAGAATGACTCAATTAGTATAAATCAACAAAAAAAATGCAATGAGAATGCTTAAAAACTGAAACACGAATATGCCTAAAATGTGAAAAAACTTTGAGTTCTATATACCAATTCTGGGCGTGTGAGGATTGAAAAAGTATCCAGTTAGGTTCAGTAATGCCTTAGGAAGCTTTTGCAATTGGTATTTTGCTTTGAATCGTGCTAGAATATAGTTTTCAGTTTTCACTTTTCCACCAAAAATTGCAAAAGTTGTTCTTGAATTCTGGCGCAGCTTAGAGGTCTTTGTGCATTAGGTTTGCATTGGTATATGTATGGGATCAGATTAGGGTTGAAAAATATGTCCAAATCCCTTTGCATTGATGGAATGAATATTTGATTTTCATGCATATTTTTTCAAATCTTTTCCATGCATATTTGATTCCAATCATGGCCAATCTTCCCAATTTGAGTTGTGCACGAATCTTGAGCCTTTAATGAATGATTACACTGCATAAAAAGATTCAAATGCATTGGTTTAGTATTTTTCCATATTTTATTTAATTTAAATGAATTAATTGTGATTAAAAATTCAAATAAATAAATAAAAATGATGAATAAATCCCCTTTGGGCCAAATGGTCGTGCATATGCTTTGGATGATGAATCTTGGAAGAAAATGTGGCCCATTAGCAATTTTAAGGCATTTGAAGCAAAGTTGACTTTTCAAAATTCCCAAAAATTTCCCAACTTCCACAAGGCATATCTTGCTCAATTTTTAAGCTTTGATCATGTTCTTGGACATTTTGGAAAGGTCTTGAAGTCCTCTAACCAATGCGTTTGGTACCATGTCATTTTGATTTACCAATATCAAGTTATGGCCTTTGACTTAAAGTCCCTTTTTGTTGACTTTTGAAAATGACCTATAATGTTGAAATTGATAACTTTTTGTGAGAGCATTTCTTGGACTTGAAGTGTGAAGAGGAGTTGTAGGAAATGTCTTTTTCTTCAAAATGAGCTTTGGATGGGATTTTTCTGATAAACCATGTGGAAGTTATGCCTTGGTCAAGTTACAGTTGACTTTTTCAACTGTCCAAATATGGAAACTTTTGCACTTTGAGACTTTTTGAGCCAAGCTTTGAGAATCATGATCAAGATTTGATCAAATGATGTTTGTGGCTTCAAAATGAGATGTTGACCAAAAATTTAAACTTTTGACTGTCAAATGACCATTTTGCCCCTGCAGTTGACTGCTGAGCAATTAGGGTTTTTGACTGTGCAATTTTGTGCTGTAAGTCTTGAAACTTGGTATGAAGATGCTTGACCATGTTTATAAGCATGTGGGACTTGATTGGACCCTTGGAAATTTCATTTTCTTTGTCAGAACCAAAACCCTAGTTTTTGACTGTTATGAGGCCCTTGAACTGTGCAACCCTTGGGGAGATTTTGAAGCTTTGACTTGGCAAATCTTGAAGAATATGGGAGGGCAAATTTTGGGGTACAACACATACCGATAGAAAAGTTTATACTTAATGAATCGAGCCACAACATTCTTGGTAACGGAGGCAAACGAGGCTGCTTCTACCCACTTCGTGAAATAATCAATAACAACTAGGATGAAACAATGCTCATTAGAAGTGGTAGGCTTAATCTCTCCAATCATATCAATTCCCCACATCACAAACAGCCATAGAGCAGTCAAGAAATTCAAGGGGACCAGAGGTACATGTACTTTGTCAGCATAAATTTGGAATTTGTAGCAAGTTCTAGAATGATGATGGTGATCAGTTTCTATGGTAGACCAATAATAACCCGATCTTAGAATTTTCTTAGCCACCGTATGCCCACTAGAGTGAGTACCAAAGACTCCTCCGTGCATATCTTCCAAATTCTTCTTCACTTCCTTCTTGTCTACACAACGAAGCAAAGTCGAATCGTGATTGCGCTTGTACAAAATTCGGTTACTCAGAAAGAACTTGGCAGAGAACCTTCTTAGGAATTTCTTATCATTAATAGATTCCCCTTCAGGATACTCTTGAGTCTCGAGGTATCTTTTTACTTCGTGGTACCAAGGCTTTTCCTCTACTCCATTAGTATCAGGCTCATAGCAATGTGTAGGTTCGTCTAGTCTCTGAATAGTAATTCGAGGAGCTTCATTATCCCATCTGACTTTGAACATGGATGACATGGTAGACAATGCGTCTGCCAATTTATTCTCTTCTCGTGGAATATGTTCAAAAGTGATTTCTTCGAAGTACATAATTAATGTCAACACATGCTCTTGATAAGGAATGAGTTTTGGATGCTTCGTATCCCATTCTCCCTTAATATGACTAATCACTAGGGCTGAGTCCTCATATACATTTAGGAATTTAATTCTTATATCGATGGTAACTTTGATACCCATGATGCACGCTTCGTACTCTGCCATGTTGCTGGTACAGTCAAAACATGATCTGGCGGTAAAGGGTGTATGGCAGCGCTTAGGAGAGACAACCACAACACTAATCCCATTACCAAGCACGTTAGAAGCTCCATCAAAAACCATAGTCCATTAGGATCCTGGTTCAGGTCCTTCATACGGTCCAGGTTCTTCATAATTTGTAACTAGCATAATATTCTCACCTGGGAACTCAAAATTCATAGATTGATAGTCATCTGTAACTTGATGAGCCAAATGATCTGCCAGTATACTTCCTTTGATTTCCATCTGAATAGTGTACTGAATGTTGTATTCTACCAAGACCATTTGCCATCTTGTTATTCTTCCAAAGAGATCGGGTTTCTCGAATATGTATTTTATCAGATCCATCTTAGAGATCAACAAGGTAGTATGAGTCAACATATATTATCTTAGTTGGCGAGCAGCCCATGCCAAAATGCAACATGTTTTCTAGAGCAGTGAGTATATCGTTTCACAGTCGGTAAACTTTTTGCTAAGGTAGTGTATTGCATGCTCTTTTCGACCAGACTCGTCATGTTGCCCCAATACACACCCCCATTGAGTTCTCTAATACTGTTAGGTACATGATTAGAGGTCTTCCTTTAACCGGTGGCATTAGAATCAGAAGTTCCTGGAGGTACTCTTTGATTTTGCTGAAGGATATCTGACAATCGTTGTTCCACTTACTACTTGATCTTTCTTTAGTAACTTGAAGATTGGCTCGCAAGTAGCAGTCAAATGGGAAATAAATCTGGCAATGTAGTTCAATTGTCCCAGGAAACCTCTGACTTCCTTCTCAGTATGGGGAGCTGGACTTTCTTGAATAACTTTAACCTTGGCAGAATCAACTTCAATACCTTTACCACCAACGACAAAACCTAGGAGTTTACCGGATCTTACCCCAAAGGTGCACTTGTTTGGATTCAATATCAACTTGTATTTCTTCAATCTCTCAAACAGCTTCTGCAGGTGGTCAAGGTGTTCTTCTTCAGTTTGGGATCTGGCTATCATGTCATCAACGTAAACCTCTATCTCGTGATGGATCATATCATAGAACAAAGCTACCATAACGTGTTGATATGTTGCACTGGCATTCTTCAAACCAAAAGGCATAACTTTATAACAGAAAGTTCCCCACTGTGTGAGAAAAGTATTCTTCTCCATTTCTTCATGTGCCATCTTTATTTTATTATAACTGGAGAAACCATCCATGAAGTAAAATACTTTGTGTTGAGTGGTGTTATCAACCAGAACATCAATATGTGGAAGCGGAAAGTCATCTTTGGGGCTTTCCCTATTCAAATCCATATAGTCTATACATATACGCACCTTACCATACTTATTAGGTACTGGCACCACATTTGTAACCCACTAACGATAGGATGTAACAGCTAAGAAACCTGCATTTAACTGTTTATAACCTTAGCTTTGATATTTTCATACATCTCAGGACGCATACGACGAACCTTCTGCTTTATAGGAGGACAACCTTCCTTCATCGGTAAATGGTGAACCATAATGTTAGTATCAAGCCATAACATATCTTCGTACGACCAAGCAAAGATCTCAACATAGTCACACAATATCTGGATTAATCTCTTTTTGACACTGTCCTCTAGGTTGGCAGTTATCTTGATTTCTTTCTTGTCCTCTTCAGTATCCAAGTTCACAACCTCGACTGGCTCCTCATGTGGTTGTATGGCTCTTTCTTCTTACATTAAGAGCCTAGAAATCTCTCAAGGTATTTCACAATCTTCCTTACCTTCATCCTCGGCTTGGTAGATCGGATTTTCGAATTCGTAATTGGCAAT
Source organism: Vicia faba (assembly GCA_948472305.1). Classification (NCBI taxonomy): domain Eukaryota; kingdom Viridiplantae; phylum Streptophyta; class Magnoliopsida; order Fabales; family Fabaceae; genus Vicia; species Vicia faba. Next base: position 1,040,464,357 of record OX451740.1, read on the forward strand.
AGCAGAATTGTTATCAATGCGATCCAGGATGGATATGGATATGAAATTTGTTGTGTGGGTGTGTATAAGAACACATAGCTATTTTGAAAGAAAATAAAGTAAAAGAGAAATAGAGAGCTCAAAATTTGAATGCAAACGTCCAATGATTTATTAAATGAAAATATGCTGATGAATAATGACAAGCCTAACAAATGGACAATTGTGCCCCGGGTAAGGAACAAGGCTTAAAGTCATTGGTTAAATTACATAACCAAAAACTTGAAAGTAAGAAAACAGACAATATAATTTACTCCTGACTAAAGGAGATTCGGATAAAGTCTTCAGCCTTCCAATTATTAAGCCCACTGCCGATAGTAGGGAAGATCAAATTGTCTATGTCGCAATCACTATCAGCGTCTTCCACAATGTTGACTTGATTGTTGTGAACTCCATTGTTGTTGATGCGGAATGGCGGTCTCTTGGAATTAACACAAGCACGACAGACATCCCTCTAAGCCTAAGAAGTGAAACCCAAACTAAATTTTTCGGATTTGTAAGGAATATCGAGAAGCTGACCCTAAACAGTGCAACCACCTTCTTCAACCACAGCCTTAGCGTCTTTCAGAGAAGCCATTTTTGATGGGGTCTTAGAAACAGCAGGAGAAGCTTTATCAACCGGGGTTGTCTGAGAAACAACTTCAAAAGTCTAGAAAGGAGTTTCGACGAATTCACCATCCATATCGATATACTTGAAAGAGTTCAAATGGCTCACCATATATTCTTCTTCACTGCAAACTATAAAAATGTTTCCCTTCATGGGATACTTCAACTTCTGGTGTAAGATAGAAGTAACAACACCTGCCCCATGAATCCAAGGGCGTCCAAGCAAACAAGAATAGGCTGGGCGAATGTCCATCACATAAAAATTATAGTCGAAGACCTGGGAACCCACTTTGACAAGAATATCAACCTCTCCATGCACCATTCTCTTTGAACCGTCGAAAGCTCTCACCACAATGTCACTGGGTTTTAGCACGATCCCTTCATAGTCTAGTTTGTCTAAAGCAGCTTTTGGCAAAACATTCAACGAGGAACCTTTGTCTACCAATACATGAGATAAGGTAGTGCCCCTACACTCAATGGAGACTTGTAGGGCCTTATTATGATTCCTTCCTACAGGAGTTAAGTCTGCGTCAGAAAAGCCTGGCCCATTATCAGTTTTTAGGCCAGCAACATGATTTTCGAACTGATCAATAAAGATTCTCTGCAGTATGTAAGCAGATTTCAAAAAATTTACCAAAGCCTGAGCATGGGCTTCAGAGCACAACAACAGGGATAGAATAGATATTTTGGAGGGTGTTTTCCCTAATTGTTCAACAATCTTGTAGTCACTTTTTCGGATAATCTTCAGTATCTCCTCCATCTCTTGTTTGGAGTCTTCATCAGTAACCTCTTTTGGCGCCTCAGTCTGGGCATGATCAGTCATATGTTCTTCGCCTCGAGTCTCAGTAGTTGATTCAGTAGCAGTGATACGAACTGGTGCAGCAACAAATTTCGGAGAGATCTCTAGAGAGAAAATCCTTCCATTTTGGTAACCTTACTAGTCCCAACAATATTGCCAACATCGGGATTAATAACTTCAGCACTTTCATCTTTGTTAGTCAATGGTTCTTGCTTGACGCCATGGTAGTAAACATCATCTCCATAATTCCAAGGGATAGCCTTATCAGAGGAATATGGAATTGGCCTAGGTGCAGTAATGATCAGAGGAGAAACTCTAGGTTTAGAAGTAATCTTCATAGAACCCTTAGAAGTGATCCTTATAGGAGTAGCGAAAATTTTAGACACATCTTCAAGCTTCAGGTCTTGGGATGTACTCTCCACTGAAGGAGTCTTCTCAAAAGGAATTTTCTCAAATAGAATCGCACGGTCATCCATCAAACACTGAATACCTTCTTTCAGTAGTGCATAACCATTGGATTGGGATGCACAGTAGTAGCAGTCTTCAGCACAACCTACAAATAAAACGGCTCGCGCCAGCTTCTCCTTAACAATCATTAGAGGAGTAGTCAAAGCATTCATAGTAGGAACATAAGAAACATCTTCAATAGCATTAACGACCTTGTCATGATTAGGCATAGGTGTAGTGATCACATTAGGAGTTTCAGGAGGGTCAAATTCAATCTCCTTAGTGTCAATCATGTCTTGGATCTTATTCTTTAGAGCACAATAGTTACTAGAATCATGCTCGGGGCTGTCGAAGTGATATGCACACCTTACATTGGGATTGTAGCAGGGACAGGAAGTGTTGGGATTCTGAGGCAGTTCTCTCAATGTAATCAACCCTTCCTTCAACTTGTGTTGCAATGCCTGAGCCAACAGCATGTTGATTTTTATGAATTGTCTCCTGGGTGCATCCTGCCTATGATGATTATTCTCTTGTTGTTGTTGTACTGGCGCAGGACTATAGATCAGTACTGCCCCCACAAATTCGTTGTGGTCACTCTTATTACGAACCTTCTGGCCGTACACAACATTGGATTCTCTCTTATCATTGAAATCCTTCTTCACAGAATTTGACGATGTAGCCACCTGAATTTTTTCCATTCTCAACATGTTCCTCGGTTAATATTAGTTCAGTGAAACCAGCTAAAGAAATACAAGTAGGTGATTATAGAAAGGACATGTCAGTGTACTCATGAACATGTCAACCAACTCTCTATCAGCCAAAGGAGGTTGAACTCTGCCTGCAAGATCTCTCCATTTTTGTGCTTACTCTTTGAAACCTTCCTCAGAACCCATGGACATACTCTGCAGTTGCATTCTGCTTGGTGCCAAATTAGAATTATATTAATTTCAGTTGATAATACCATTCCAGTTGTGTCCCAGATAGACTTTCTTGAAAGAAATGTAACCACAACTTCTTATCAGCAGTGTGCGGTTGAATTTTCCGAACATATGACTTCAAGTGCAACTTCGGACAGGAAACACCATCATACTTGGAAAAGATAGGAGTTTTGAATTTAGGAGGAATGGAAACTCCTGAAACCATACTTAAATCATCAAAGTTCAATCCATGCACCTTCTGGGTCTCCATAGCTCTCAGACGCTATTCCAGCAGCTTATACTTCTCATCAGCAGTGGGATATTGCTCATCCAAATAATCATCTTTCTCTTCATCAGGAAACTTGTTAGAACCAGGATTGCTTCTTTCAGTTTTCACACTCTTACTATCTTCATCCTGCTTGTCATCTTCATCTGATGGGATATTAAGATCTCGAACTTGCTTGACTGGTCCTCTGAACCTTCCCCCATGTTGAGGATGTCGATTGGTTTCTTTGTCTTCTTCCTCCCATTGGTGACAAGTGCCTTCAATTCTTCCTTCCCCTTGGCTAAGTTCAGGAACATATATTGGAATTGGGAGTTCTGAGCTTGGAGATCTTTGATTGTCTGTTCAAGAGCCATTTCTGCTGAAATAAATAGCAAGAAGATGAGAAAATTTGTCTTGAGAATTCCTTTTATTTAATGATATGCATGACACGTAGATGTATATGCAATGTTTTCAAGGATCTCGGGGGATTTAAAATATTAGAAAAATAATTTGGTTGTAGCTTTGTCTGAAGAACTTTGAGTCTTCGTGTTTGAACGTATTTCTATAAGAATCAAGCTCACCATATCAAGTGGGTCCTAGCCTCTGATTCAAAACAATGTACTTTGATCTTGACGACATCTCGCTAGAGAAAAATAAATCCTCTTGCCCCTTGCTAGAAATCTGGCTTATGATAATCCTGCATCAAAGATCCCTAAGATCCTTGAAATGGTTCGTAAAATGTCATGATGGTATGATGTTACGATGTCATGTTTAAATATGCAAACACAAACAAGTCACACAAGAGCTTTAGGTTTAAAGGCTTGCATGAAGTCCAAAGGTAAGTACTCTTCCCCATTTAAATTTAAGTTGGCTCAACCTGTCCTAAAAATAGTAATCGGGTTCTAGGAATCTCATATCACCGATCTTTCTCGCAGGCTTTATTTCAGCACAACAACTACTTACCACCAAAACATCCTGAGAGTCGAATCTCAATGAGCGTAGCATCGAGTATCAACCAACTTTGGACTACACCAAAGATGGCCATCTCGCTACCTTCTAATGGCCAAGATGGGTCACTTAAGGTTCTAAAAGTAAGTTAGTGCTAATGACACCACACGAAAGCCTAATATTATCCTTGACTTACTCAAGGAACATCAGTACAAACCAAAGTGTCACACTAACCGTAGCCATCATTTTAACCATATTGGTCTATATCGTACCATCTCAATGATCTATTGCTACTTACCTAAGGCATACCTAGATCTAGGTGTTGGATCTTAGAAGCAATAATAAACCCAAACAACCCTTAAATTTAAAGCAAGTAAAGCAAACAAAGAAAGAATGTAAAGTGATCTAACCCTAAGGTAACCCCTCTTTTTTTAAATAATCCCCAGCTGAGTCACCAGTTTTGTAATACGGTGGGAGAACCGACTTTTTGGTTTTATCCAAAATGTGTGGATAGCTAGAGTCGCCACCAATTTTTCTTTTATCCAATATTTAGGAAAGATGAAAAGAACAGGAAATACCTTTGATAGATTTTGAATTCGGGGGGTATGTTATGAAAAGGGGAGGTGTTATCACCCTTTTCATCCGTAGTTATCTACGGGCTCTTAATTTCTAGCTCACTTTTGAAAATTTGCTTTGCGTGTGTGATTTGAAAATATTTTTGAAAAGCCAAAGTACCGACAACTTTGTAATGATTTTTGTATCAGTCCTCAAGAATGCATACAAAGTGTTTGAAAATATTTCGTTTAAAAAGTGTGATGTGAAAAAATGTTTATATCAGAAAAGAGTTGTGAGCAAGCGATTAAAAGTTCCTTACCCACTAAAGGCCATTCTTATTCTTTTCCTTCTCATTTAGAAATAGTGCTATCCATACCATTAGTTGGTAGGTAGCCCCATCTATTGGATGTAAAGGGACAGGTGTAGGGTCATCGAATGGTCATTGAAGTTAACATGTAGGAATACTTTAGCAATTTGTATCAGAGGGACTAGATCATTTTTAGACAACTTCGAAGGGTCATCGAGGGACTATGATCTTTATTCATAAGGGTATTTTGCTAAAGCATCCATACTTTCGAGGGATATGACCATTAATCGTAAGGCAACAAGAGAGGATACCCTAGAGGTGTAAGTGTGCAAAGTGTATTGATTTCACTTATTTATCTTGAATTAGGGTTTTTCTACGTTTGATTATTAGTCATGCCATACAAACCCTAGTTACTAACAATATAAAATATAGCAGGAAAAGTAAAGTGTGGAATGTAAAGGCCTAAGCTATTACATGGCTTCAGGGCAGTTACATAAGCATGAAAATGCGGGAAAAGTAAAGTACGGAATTTAAACCTAAGCTATTACATCCCTAGAGCAGTTACATAATTAAAAAAAACACGAGAAAATAAGTCTAAGCTATTAAAAGAAAAAAATTGTGTGACCTATACAATCGTCTAAGAAATTAAATAGCAAAAGAAATAAGAAAAAAGTTAGAAAAAGTGTTTGAATGTTTTTTTATGTTTTTTTAGAAAATAATTGGAATGATAATAATAATTAAAACCTAAATTTTAAATGATTTTAATATTTAAGAAAAAGGTTGATTAATTAATTAATAAATAAAAATATTTTCAAAAATTAATTATTGATTAAAAAACCTAAACCTAATTTATTAAGGTTTTGAAAAAGAATTAAATTGGTTAATGGTTAATTAAGAAAAATAATTAAGAAAAAGAGTGAAATTAGGGTTAGAAAATAGGGTTAGGAAAATAATGAGAGAAACAGTGTCTGGGATGGGTATTGAACCCACGCCCCCTAGGGTATCAGCGCGCCCGCATTACCACTGAGCCATTGCTGCTTTGGTGTTTAGGAATGGGAATCAATCAAGATATGATAACTTGCACGTTAGTTTGTAAAATAAGCAAAAATTAATGTAAAAGGCCAGGATCAAACCCATGCCCTTCATAATACATGCATGTTTGCTTGCCAATTGAGCCATGTGTGTTGCTTGCTATTCAATTAACAATAAATCATTATATAATAAACATGAAAATTAAAAATCAAAAAATGCAAAACATGCATATGAGTAGGTTCCAAGTATTTGAATGGATGAATAGGGGGATGACATGCAGCCCGAGAAGGGTCAGACCACCACACACGGTGGTTGTCCACCTTCTTCTCCGGTTGTCCAAAAACCTCATCATGTAACATAGCACAATTTAAAACAAGAGATTAAGCCTACCCCCCTGAATCGGGGTCTTCGAACTCAGTGGTGCCCTCTATTTAGCTTGAAAATACCTGTAAAAGGAGATACGATGAAGCCAGAGCTTCACGCCCTAACAATGGCATTTTTGTAAACCTGCATCAAACCTCAAAAGTAATGGTTCTAAAACATTCTAAGCATCATTATGAACATGTATATATGCTTAGAATCAATTTATATGGCATGAATAAAAAATTTGAGATTGAAGAACATGAACAAACCGGAGCGACTTGGCTGGTGAGTTCTGGCGTGCTTCGGGCTTGAGTATGGATTAGAACGGGCTCCTGGAACCTTCAGGAAGCTAATGCAACGCTTGGTTTTGATTTAGTGAAGCTCCAAATAGGGTTTCATTCTTGCCCTAGTTTGAGAAAATTTGAGACTTTTGACCAGCTCTTGGAGGCAGTAATTCGTGGCCTTAGTGTATGAATGTGTTAGGTATTTATAGGAGAGGAGAATAGGTCATCAAAAGTGAAACAAATATTGACAATTCATGGTGAAAATATTTGATTTGAAAATTATATAAAACTTGCTATTTTGGCCAAGATTTGATTCAAAGAGCTTCACACGGTTTTTCTAGCTCAAACATATGATTTTTGACTCATGATTTGATCCAAAAATTGATTCATGCACCTCTCATGATTTAATGGATATTTTATTTGACTTACTTTGATTTGAATTGAATAAAATCATAATAAAAGAAATAAAAATCACAAAAAATATATGAATGGGTTTAGTGGTTCTCTAATGTGTTATGAACATGTTTGGACCTGAAAACTTAGGCTCAATAGCCCAAAATTACAAATTTGCTTAATTTGGAGTTCATGCATTTTCTCAAAATTGCCTAACATGTGCAATTTATAACTTGCTCAATTTTTATCATATGAAGGTGATATTGGACTCTTTGGAGACCTTAAGATATCTCCTACAACTTTCATGTTGGTAATTTGCCATTTGAAGATTTTAACTTGATGTAAATTACTTTGACAAAAAGTGTCTTTTTGTTGACTTTTAAAATGACCTGTAATGTTTTGGCTCATACCTCTCAAATGAAGGATTTTTGCCTTGATCTTAGAGAGGAAAAATTGTAGAGAATTAAATTCCCTTTAAGATAGGCTTTGGTTGAGAAATTTCTGATGAAGTATGTGAAATTTATGCTTGGTCAAAGTTCAGTTGACTTCTCCTAAAGAAAACCCTAATTTAGTAACTTTTGACTTTTGATGAATCTTAAGTTTTCTTGATGAATCATGATCAAAACTTGATCAAATGATGAATGTGACTTCAAAATGTTTATGTTGACCAAAAATCTTGAATTTTGACTGTCAATTGGTCAAAGTTGACTTTTTATCTAATATGGTTGATTTTCAATTATCTGACTATTTGACTGAGCAAACTTGTGCTGCAAGGCTTGAAACTTGGCATGAGGATACTTTGAATCATATAAGAAACCATGAATTCCATTTTAGTCATTAGAAGTCCAATTTTACCTGAGAAAACCAAAAACCTAATTGTAAGTCAATGCTTAGGAGGAGGGTTCATCTGGTCATTCTTTGAGTAGTCTTGAGTACTTGAGAAACTTATGAGCATGAGAAGATATCTTGAACCAACTTGTCTTGAAAAATATGAGGAAAATTTTGGGGTACAACAGATATCTACTGAGTGTCATTCCCCACCTAGTTTTAGCTTCATTTTATAATTCCCCAAGTATCATGTTTGGAGTGTGCCACAAAAGACTAACAAAGTTTTTTGCAAATAATTTGGTATTTGCTTGCCTATTCCTAACAGTCCTATGACATGTATGAGTAGCCTCTAAACTAAAATTTGTGTAATAACTCTTATTTTTATATTTACTCACTCTCTAACAACAATGTTATGTTTCTCTTTTTTTTAAACAATTTTTTCTTTACAAACAACGCATAATCCTTGATAGCACTTCTAATAAGCTCAATGTTAACAAAACTTTGACTTAAATCAAATTTGACATTCTCATTCCCTATTTTAATTTTGGATATTTATAATTACTACATTCTTCTTCATTGTTTTCATCTGAGATATATAATTCCTCCATGTTTCCATCTTCATATTCAAATTCTTCAGCTCTAGCTAGAACATTATAAATTTGTTGTATTTGCCTGTCTTGAGTTGGATTCTGAGTTTCATCTTGGAGTACACTTGTCTAGTCCTAGTTTTCGTCATAATTATTATCTTCAAATTTTTTCCATTCACTATCAACATCAACATCTACATTAACATCTTCCTCAACAAAATGTGGATCACTTTCTCACTATTGTCACCCTCATCTACTCCATCGAAACCCTCACATTCGTTTGAATCAGGATTATATGATTTAATACTTTCCATATATATATCAGCAAACTCATGAGACCTAAAGTAATGCTATCTTTGTCACTTTGCAATTGCCTAACACCACTAGAAAAGCCTTCATTATGGTGTAAATACTAAAATGGGGTATAGTCTGAATGACCTAGTTCTTATATGACTTTATCCAATTCTACTCTTGAAATTTCATCTATGTCAAAACTACATTTAACCTTAAAAAGTTTACCTTTCACATATGTTGGTTCGGGGTCTGACACAAAATATCTTTTATGGTGTAACTTAATCTTTAACATGTGGTTCTTAGTTGACTTAAATGGAAGAAGACAAACAATAAACAATAAAGAGACGATATTATATAATAGAAACAATACATGTGATAAAAAATATAGAATAAAAAAAATTGTGGATCAAAATCATTTTTAAAAAATTAATTATTAAAATTAATTATAATTAAATTGAATTACATATTTCATTTATATTATAGATAATTATTTAAATTTTTAAATAATTATAAGGTAAAATGTGATTTGGATCAAAATCACTTTTAAAAGATTAATTATTAAAATTAATTTTAATTATATTAAATTAAATATTTCATTTATATTATAGATAACTATTTAAATTTTAAAAAATTATACAGTAAAATGTACTTGTTATAAACTTAATATTACTAAATAAAATTTATTATTTGTTTTATTAATTATGTTAGATTTAAATATTTATTTTTAAGCCTACATCAAACAATTAAAAAATGTGAGGACAAGAATTGCATTTAAGTCTAAATTTTAATAAAATACTATGTTTATTTTTTATTATAAAAAAATTTACTTTTACTATAAATGGAAAAGAAATTATGATTAAATTACTTATTAGATGTTTATATTAAAATGATCAACTATTTAACATTAATATGTCTTTTTCATATCATTAATACTTTTTTTTATTGAAATGAAGAAAAAAAATAGTCATGCCAAACTTACAATATTCCTAGTAAGAAATTTGAAAATAATACGTTAGTATTGTACCCCAAAATTTACCCTCCCACTTATCAAGAATTTGCTTACAAGATCTCCTTGGACTCAAGACTGCACTAGGGTTTGATCAGCTCAACACACCTTCGTAAGCACTGATGACCAAAATTAGGGTTTGAGATTGCACAAGGATATTTGGACTTCTAATGTCCCATATGACTTTCATGGGTAATTATGGACCCCTAAGATTACTCATGACAAGTTTCAAGCCTTGAATCACATCTTTGTTCAGTCAATTGAGCAGTTGACCTAAAAATCAACTGTATTGGGGGGAAAGTCAACCATGACCAATTTACAGTCAAACTTCATAATTTTTTATCCACATCAACATTTTATACTCATATGTATCATTTGATCAAGTTTGGACAATAATTCCTCAAGAAATTTGATCAAATCTCCAAAAGGGCAAAATGGTCAAAATTAGGGTTTTGACTGGGAAGGGGCAATTTCTGATTTTTGACCTAGAAAATGATCAATTGGTTTAAGGCATGATCTCAAGATTCCAATTGCATCATTTTGACCTAATAACATGGCTCAAACATTACTCAAGTTCAAAGGATTGACAGATGAATTTTCAGTCAATTGATCAAAAGTCAATTGTATACTGAAAAGTCAAACTTTGACTTTTTGATCAAATTCAAATGTCAAAGATTATAATTCATCAAAACATGTAAAAATATGAAACTTCTTTATCAAAAAATCAAAAAGTCAAGATTTCATTTTGAAAAGTCAAAATTTCTAAACTTAGAAATTTTTCTGTGTTGGAAATTTCTTATTTTTTCATAACTTTGAGCAATTTTTTTCACCATGATGCAAGATGATTCAAGAGAAAATTACAACATGAAAGTTGTAGATATCCATTAAATATAAATCTTTTCTTCACACAACTCCTTCCAAAAGTGCTTGGATCTCAAGTTATAATTTTATGAACATGTGGTCATGAAACTAAACACTTAGTGAAATTTTGCCCTAATTTGGTCAGGATTTTGACCCAACTTCATGGAACTTTTTCATATAGTTCTAAGGGTAATATTAAAAATCATTTCAAAGATGAGTTGTACATCACATTTCAAGCTTTCCAAAATGTCCAAGAACTCCTTGAGGTCATTTTTTAGTAGGGAGAATCGAAGAGATGAAGTTAGGATTTTGTCACTTGATTTACAAGGCATTTTGTGATGAACAAAATTCAAATTCAAAGATATGCTACATAACCTCTACTTTGTATGCCTCAAAATTGTTAGGCACTCCATAATTAATGGTTTGCACAGTTGTTAGAGGTCTTATTTTAAGCATTCAATGCATGGACATGTTTTATATCTATTTTGGGAAGAAAGCACATTGCCATTTTGATAAAGTGACTTTTTACACAAAACTTATTCTTGAGCCTTGCACTTGTTCTCTTCTGATCATAGATATCTTATAACATATGAGAAAGGGTTTAGACACTTACAATCACCCAGCCCATGCTTGTACCTCCTCTTGAAACTTGTTTCCCACTTTTCTTCAAAATCAAGTAACCTAGCCAAAAGCTAAAAACTTGTACTTTTGATTGTCCAAAGCTCTCAAACACTTTTGTTTATACATACACAAACCATTGACCATAAATACACGAATGCTCATGCCCTGAAAACATCTAGAACTCAGAATCACATTCCATACCTCTATTTCCATATAAACTGACCAAAAACTTAGAACTCATAACTCCCTCGTGCGTTTTCAAGCCTTTTGGTTTATAAAGCTTCTAAACATCATTTAGAACTGATCCCACACCCTATTACAGAACTATAACACCATTAATACCATCCTCCATTTTCAAAAATAGGGCTTTGCACTTGGACTTCTCCAGAACTTCTCAGGCCCTTTCAGCTCAAGCTCAGCATTCCATTAGCTTCCTGGGAACTTGAGGAAGCTAACCCAACCATTGGAACTCCTTGAAAGCTGCTCAGACTTCAAACTCGATACCCTCTTGCAAGGTAAGTTTTATAACTTTGAAACTTTTCATACAGGCATCATCAATGATTTATTTGTGAATGAAACATGTAGATATCATTGCCCTAAAGCTAACCATGTTCATAGTTTCCATTAATTTTGGTTGAGCTTAGAGAATTTTAAGATTGAAGTTTCTGAGATTTTTAGGGTTCAGATTAGGGCCAATAAAATTCATTCTTATCTTTGATCTATAGTTTTAATGCTTTATATTTTTGAAACCGTGAGGAAATTTGCTACGAGTTTCATGTTTACAGTTTTCATTTTTGATGAGAAATGAACAAGTTACAGTGGGTCTGGCTGGAGGTTGAAGATGAAGTAATCAGGGTGCATTTTGTATCATATCTTTATTGATTTGCTTATGTTAACGGATGTATAGCCACCCAGTGGTAGAAGCGCGAGTTTGTAACCTTTGGGACCTGGGTTCGAGCCCTAGTGGTACCCTTTTGTTTTTTTCTTCACATTTTTGCAATACTGACCCCTTTTTTTGCAGGGGCTGGGCCTCCTTGGGCCTTGATTGTTTTTTTTTTTTGCTGGCTAACCCCTATTTCATTTACACGCCCCTGGCCCAATTTTATTTTATTTTCTTTTTTATTTCATTTTTATTTTCTTAAATATTTTTCCTAATATTAAAAAATCATAAAAATTACAAAAATAATAGATTTATATTTTAACTTAGTTTATTTTATTTTTCTCACAAAAAAATATTTTATTTAACTATACTTTATTTATTTTTACTAACTAGTCTTGTAAATTTAATTTAAAACTAGGTTATTATTTATTTTCTTTTACACCAATTAAAATATATTTATTTTAATATAAAGAAGGCCAAAAAATTTTATAATACTATAATTTATTTTCAAGACAAAAATACAAAAAATAATTTTCTTAAACTTAATTTATTTTTATCAATTAATAGACTTAGGCTTTTATTTAAAATCTTTTCTTTTTAAATTAGGTTTACTTTTATTATTTTAATTAATTATTTTCTTTTAATTAGTTAGGTTAAAACAAATTCACTTTTCCTAAAAAATCCAAACAAAAATATTCATTTTCTTCATTTATATTCTTGAACATTTATTCATTTTGTACATTATATTTATTTAATTCCTTGTACATTTATACCAATTCAATATGGTTGTAATAGATTAACTAGGTTTATATTCTTGCAATCCCCATTCACAATTTGTATACCCCCCCTCCCACAAGTGTTGTAATAGCGTAGTAACTTTTAATTCCGCAATTTAACGCTTTATATATAACATGTTAGTAATTAGGGTTTGTATGAAAAGACTAAAACCAATACTTAGAAAACCATAATTCAAGACAAAATCAAGCATGGAAAAAATACACTTGCACACAAGCACCCCTAGGGTTATTCCACTTGGTTGCCTTATACAAAATGACCATATTACGCACGTGAGGTATCTTAGCAAAAATAAGCAAATATAAGATCATAGTCCCTCGATGACGCTATCTCAGTTGCCTTTCAAATGATCTTAGTCCCTAAAAGAGAATGCTAAGATACCTTGCAAACATTGCTAATCATGGTTATACGATGACCCACATCCATCCTATTTACATCCAAACATAGGGTTTCTTACCAAATCAATAGTAAGAGAACAATGTCAAAGGAAAAGAAAATAAACAAGAAAGACTTTAGAGTAGGTATAATACTCCTAATTACTTGCTCAATTTCAAATAAAACATCCTTGCTATTTTCAAAAAAAACACCTACACTTTAAAAAAAAACATCTTTCAACTTGAAAACATTTTCAAAAGATCTAACACTTTGTATACATTCTTACGAACGAGAATCATTACAAAGTTTGTCTAAACAATTGCCTCTTTACAAAATACTTTCAAAAACCACACAAAGCACAATTTCAAACAAAAGTAAGTGATCTAGCAAGTAACTAATAGTCCATGGAAAACCGTGGATGAAAAGGGTGTTAATACCTTCCCTTTTCATAATCTACCCCCCGAACTCAAGAAATAATCTCAAAGGTCTTTCCTGTGCTTTTTCACCTTTCCTTTTGGATAAAAGAAAAGTCGGTGGCTACTCTTGCTAACCGCAACATTTGCGATAAAACGCAAAACATTCAAGTCAGTTCTCCTACCGTATCACAGAACTGGCGACTCTGTTGGGAAAAATTCTAAAAGTGGGGTTACCTCGGGGTTAGATCACATTTACTTTCTTACATTTTTTGACTTGTATGCTTTACATTATGGTTCTTTGTTTGGGTTTGGATCCTCTACCCGGATTTGGGATGCCTTATAGGTAAGTAGTAATACATTGTGGAAACTGTGCGGGGTATACCGACATGGTCTAAGAAATAGCTACGTTAGTGCGACATATTTGTGGGTACCGGTATCCCTTGAGTTAATCAAGGAGAATACGGGGCCGCTGAGTGATGTCATGAAGCACTAATGGACTTTTAGAACCTTTACTTGACCAACTTGGCCTTTAGGACGTAGTGAGATGACTGACTTTGGTGCAGTCCGAAATTGGCAGATTCTCGATACTACACTCACTAAGGTTTGGTTTCTTGGGATATTTCGATCACCATTAAAGAGGTTTGTGCTGAAACAATGACCAAGGAAACAAACCAGTGATATTGAGCTCCTTAGAACCCGGTTACTATTGCTAGGACAGGTTGAGCCAACTAAACCTCAAGAGGGTAGTTACCTATGAGACCCCATGCAAGCCTAAACCTAAGGACTTGTTTTCTTTGTTTGTATATACATACTTGTACATAACATCATGAACATCATAACATCATACTCATTTACTAACCATTTCAAGGATCTTGGGATTTATCTTTGTTCTGTTTTGTAGGATATGGATTCTCTTCGCAGGAAAACTATTTAAGTCAATCTTGTAAGGATCCCTCCACAACTTAAGGAGCTAACTTCAAGGATCTATGAAAATTCTTCATCCACCGAGAGACATGGTCTCCTACTCAACTTGGTCACCTCCAACACAGATGAGGACATGATGAAGGTGCTCTTTTAGTTGTTTGATCCCTTACACCATTACTTCACATTTCCCGATTATCAACTTATGCCTACTTTGGAAGAATTCTCCTGACTCTTGAGGATTCCCATTCTCAATAAACTACCTTTCAAGGGTATAGAAAGAGACCCAAAGCCATAAGAGATTGCTCAATCTCTACACTTGCAATAATCTGATGTCACAACTCATTAGGAAACAAGGAGCGGTGTCAATGGTTTCCTAGAAAAGTTCTTGTTTGAGAAAGCCCAAAACTGTTGGAACTCTTTGGATCTGCAAGCTTTTGAGGAAATTATGGCCCTCCTCATCTATGGGATGGTTTTGTTTCAAATCCTGACCAACTCATAGATGTGAACACCGTCAAAATTTTCATATCCCGCAACCCGGTGCCTACTTTGCTAGGAGACATCCTACACTCTTTTAGAACTCGCACTATGAGGAAAAGAGGTGTCCTTATGTGTTGCACTCCTCTCTTGGCAAGATGGTTTATTTCACATCTTTTCCAATCTGTATTGAAGAATGATCAAGGTTCAAGGTGGTCACAAAGGTTGATGACGCTCAAACATTCGGATATCCATTGGTGTTCCCGATCTATAGAGAATGTTACTATTTTTGACTGTTACGGAGAATTCCCTAATGTCTCCTTACTTGGCATTAGGGGAGGTATCACCTACAACCCCTGCTTAGACTTAAGACAATTTGGTTACGCCCTAAGGGATGGCCCGTATGAGATGCTGATTCAAGGTTTGGTATTTGACTACGAGAACGACGATCAAGGTCTTCGCCATAGATTTATCCGAGCCTGGAGTATGTTGAACAAGGTAGATAGCAAGACATTGGGGCACAATAATTCCATCCATCTTGAGCCTTACCTCAAATGGGTACGAACTCGTGCTCAAAATCTTATGATGCCTTATCCCTCCATTCTCCCGGGTAATCATTGAGCCTGTTATAGAAGGAGATGTTCCATACATTATCCTACATCCTGACATGCCCACCTCTCTTGAAGACCTACAAAGAGATTGGATACAACTCAAGGGGGAGCGAGATACTTTCGAAGCCCAATTCTACGTAAGCGAGAAGAAGGTTTTGGAACTCATTAAGCAACTTCATGAGGAGAGGAACTTTAATGTCTACATCGCACCAAAGAGGATGCTTACAACCTTTCTATCCTAGAGTTTTTGTATTTGTTTTGCCCAAAGAGGCATTGATGTACTCAAGCTTTAATTTGTTAATATAACGTGTGTTTCCTTTTTGTCTAAAACAAATTTGAATCTTTAAAATCCTTGAAATCATTGCATATGCATTTACCATTCATCATAACATAAGCAGGTTTCTTGTAACAAGTCTCCTCATCTTTCTACTATTTATTTCAGTAAGATGGATCTCGAGAAAACGGTGAAGGACTTCCAAGCTCAGAATGCACAGTTTCAACAATTGTTCTTAACTCTAGCCAAAGGACAAGAAGAGTTGAAGACCTTGCTGGTTGAGGAGAAGAAAAATAAGACGAAGAAGATAACCGGAGTTCTAAACATGGGAAGAAGATTCCAAGGGTAGACAAGAAGGACCTTAGACTTTGCAATGACATCCGGTGAGAAAGACAATCAAGATGGGAAGAGCAAAGAAACAGTTGTCCAGTCAGAGTCGGAAGAGGAAGAGGAAGAAGAAGACTATTCTGAAGAACAATACCCTCTAGTCGACGACAAGTATAAACATCTAGAAGAGCGATTGAGCGCAATGGAAATCCAAAAAGTGCCTGGACTAGACTTTGATGAGTTTGGATTAGTATCAGGGATTGTCATTCCTCAAAAATTCAAAGCACATGTGTTCGCCAAATATGACGGAGTTTCATGTCCCAAAATGAATCTCCGGACTTATGTGAGGAAAATCCAGCCCCATACTGCTGACTAGGATTTATGGGTACACTTCTTCTAAGACAGTCTGTTTGGAACTCAACTTGGTTGGTTTTATCAGTTAGAAAGAGCCAATATTCATAACTGGGAATATCTTGTTGCTTCCTTTTACAAACAATACCAATACAACACTGATCTTGCGCCTACCCGTACTCAACTCCAGAGTATGGCCATGGTTTCAAGTGAAGGCTTCAAGGACTATGCACAAAAATGGAGGGACTTATCCGGAAGAGTTCAACCTCCCCTATCTGAAAGAGAGTTGGTAGACATGTTTTTGGGCACCTTGTCTGGTCCCTTCTTCAATCACTTAATTGGGAGTTCATCGGCAGGTTTTACTGAATTGATATTGACCGGAGAAAGGGTAGAAGTCGGGATAAAGAATGGAAATATTTAAAAAGATGTATCCTCTGCTGCTGTAAGAAAACCGTTCATCAGAAAGAAAGAGGTGGTTGTTGTATATCCTCAGAGAAATCAAGATAGGGCTGAACATCGTCCAATGGTGGGGGTTGTCATGATTCCTAAACCTGTGTCTGCTCAACAAAGAAGCAACCAGCCAAGAATGGAAAGACCAGTTAGAGAGTTCACCATAATTAACATGACACTCTCTCAAGTATTGCCACATTTGTTAAGATCCAATCTAATGACTTTGAAAGAAGCTCAAAAGAACCCTAACACAACCTCTCCTCACTATCATCCTAATGCCCGTTGTGTATACCACTCTGAGAGTCCCGGCCATGACACTAACAACTGTTGGGCTTTGAATAACAAAGTACAAGACCTTCTTGAAGCCAAAGAGATTGAATTCGACGCGCCAGAAATTCCCAATGTCATTACTTCCCCTATGCCTAAACACGGCCATAATACCAACGCCATTGAGGAAGATATGTTTGTTACCTCAGTTGATGAACTTGTGACCCCATTCCTGACTATTAAAAAGAACTTGTTAAATGTCGGTGTATTCCCAGGCTGTGATGAAAGTTGTCATTTATGTTTGTCCTCACCAACCAACTGTCATTTGTTAAAAGCATGCGTTAAATTCCTAATAGATAACAAGGAAATTTTGTTCGAAAAGACTTCCATTCCAACTGTTTCTTATAATGATGTTTCCATCGTGACCATTTCCGACAATTCTTCCAGGGTCTCCACCAAAAGACCCGTTAGAATTACATCAGTTCCAAAAGTAGCTCCTTTGATAATTACAATGCATGGACCAATCCCGTACTCGTCAGACAAAACCGTACCATGGAATTATGGAGGGGATGTCTACTACCACAGTATCAAGCAAGATTGGCCAGCTACCAAAGGTTCAAGTTCTAAGAAAGTTGACTCTGATGTCAGTAATATTGCAGGTACTAGTAAGATAACCCGAAGCGGAAGGATATTCTCTCCATAAATTTCTCCCCCAAAAGCAGTTTCTGGACCCGTAATCATTCATATTGTTGTTGCTCCTCCAAAGGTTATTCCCAGTCCTACAAATACTCTTGTTGGAAAAACTGTTACAATCCCTGTTACGACCCCTACTGACACTCCTGCTGCCGAGTCAACTGAGACTCGAGGTAAAGGTATTTTGATTGAGCCTGTCCAGACGAAGGCACAATCAGTGGCTATCCCTGAGACCTCCTGGAAAGAGATGGAGGAAATTCTAAAGATCATAAAAAGAAGCGAATACAATGTAGTCGAGCAACTGGGGAAAACTCCATCAAAAATTTCCATGTTGGCTTTATTACTATGTTTTAAGGCTCATGCAAAGGCCTTGGTAAAATTCCTGAAAACTGCCCATGTACCCCAAGAAACGTCTGCCGATTAGTTCCAAGACTGCGTAGCCAGCTTGACTGCAGATAATGGCTTAGGTTTTTCAGATGCTGATTTAACGCCAAGAGGGAGAAAGCATAATGAGGCATTACATGTCTCAGTGGAATGCAGGGGCACGACGTTGGCTCATGTCTTGGTTGACATCGGTTCATCTCTGAATACGTTGCCTAAAAGGCTCTTGATAGGCTTGATATTGAGGGATTGACATTGAAACCAAGCAATATAATAGTGAGGGCCTTTGACGGCACAAAAATGATGGTGCATGGGGAAGTGGATATCCCCATAAAAGTTGGAACCCAAACATTTGATTCAAATTTTTATGTAATGGATATTCTCCCTTCATATTCCTGCTTGTTAGGCCGATCATGAATTCACAATGCTGGCGATGTTACTTCCACGTTGCACCAAATGCTGAAATATCCCATCCAAGGGAAGATCGTCACCGTTCATGGAGAAGAAGAGTACATGGTCATCCATCTAAATTCCTTCAGATATGTGGAACTAGATGGTGAATTTATTGAAACTCCATTCTAGCATTTTGAAGAAGTCCCGCAGACTGTGGCGGTAACCAAGGTTGTGTCTCAAGTTCCCAAGATCACAAGGCCTCCACTCAAGATATCGTCTTTAAAGGATGCCAAGGCAGTGATAGAAGAAGGTGGGTGCACTATTTGGGGTCAACTCCCAGATATCCCATACAAATCTGACAAGTTTGGTCTGGGTTTCACTTCAGGTGCCCAGAAGGTTGTACGCCACGCTCGTGCCGGAGGACCACCCTTGAAGATCAGCAACCACCAAGTCAGCGCCGTGGGGGATGATGAAGACAGCTACAACCTAGAGGATTAGATTTTCCCAACTGTCAGTGGAGGGCTCAGCAACTGGGAGGCTAGAGATTTTGTCCCGATCACTTTTATCCCACAGTAATTTGTCTTTACATTTCGTTGGATCTGTAATATTAAAACAATTCAGACTCTTAAAACCTTGTGTCTTACCCGAGGCACAATGGTCCATTTGTAAGGTTTATTATCTCATTTCCATATGACATCAATGAATCATGCACGTTTTTGCATACAAACTTTGTGCTCATTGTTTTTCTTTTTTACATTTTCATTTCTTTCAAAGATAGTTATACTCTTACACACACTCACACTCACAATACAGGTCTACATCCATTTGGGATCCCATGGGTAACAGTTCTGCTATGGCCTTTTGTGACTCTGAAAATATAATCTACCAAGTCAAGGACGAAGGTGAGGAAGATTGTGAAGTACCAGGGGAACTTTCCAGATTACTATAACAAGAAGAGAGGACCATTCAGCCTCACGAAGAGCCAGTGGACACAATCAACCTAGGTACCAAAGAAGACAAAAGAGAAGTCAAGGTGGGTTCCAGCCTGGAACCCGGTGTCAAAGAGCGTCTGATTCAGTTGCTACACGAGTATGTTGAGGTCTTTGCCTGGTCGTATGAAGACATGCCAGGACTTGATGCAGATATCGTGGTACATCGTCTACCTACAAAAGAGGATTGTCCACCAGTAAAACAAAAGGTCTGTCGCATGCGACCAGACATGTCAGAGAAGATCAAAGCGAAAGTCATGAAACAATTCAACACTAGATTCTTGGCCGTCACCTCTTATCCGCAATGGGTTGCCAATATTGTTCTCGTGCCCAAAAAGGACGACAATGTGTGAATGTGCGTGGACTACAGAGATTTGAATAGGGCAAGCCCTAAGGATGATTTCCCACTTCCCCATATTGATATTCTAGTTGACAATACGGCACAACACAAAGTGTTTTCCTTCATGGAAAGTTTCTCAGGCTACAACCAAATCAAAATGGCGCTTGAGGACGTGAAGAATGTTGGGTCAACCAATCAGCGCGCCATGGTAGCTCTATTTCATGACATGATACATCATGCAATAGAGGTCTATATGGAAGACATGATAGCTAGATCTCAAACAGAAGAAGAGCATCTTGATCACCTATAGAAACTGTTCGAGAGGTTAAAGAAATACAATTTGAGGTTGAACCCAAATAAGTGCACATTTGGGGTGAGGTCTGGTAAACTCATAGGCTTTGTCGTCATCAATAAGGGTATTGAAGTAGATCCAGCCAAGGTGAAAGCGATACAATAGATTCCTGCTCCTCGTACTGAGAAGGAAGTCAGAGGGTTCTTGGAATGTTTAAACTACATTGCCAGATTCATTTCTCACCTGACAGCTACTTATGAACCAATCTTCAAATTACTGAAGAAAGATCAAGTAGTCAAACGGAATGATGAATTCCAAACTGCTTTTGACAAGATCAAAGAGTACCTGCAAGAGCCTCCTGTTTTGATGCCATCAGTTGAGGGAAGACCGTTGATCATGTATCTGACTATTTTGGAAAATTCAGTAGGGTGTGTGTTGGGGCAGCATGACGAGTCTGGCCAAAAAGAGCACGCTATTTATTACCTGAGCAAAAAGTTTACCGACTGTGAAACAAGATATTCACTGCTCAATAAAACTTGTTGTGCTCTGGCATGGGTTGCTAGACGGCTAAGACAGTATATGCTGACCCATACTACCTTATTGATATCTAAAATGGATCCAATAAAATACATCTTCGAGAAACCTGCTCTCTCTGGGAGAATAGCGAGATGGAAGATGATCCTGACAGAATATGACATACAATATACTACCCAGAAAGTAATAAAGGGCAGTGTACTAGATAATCACCTTGCTCACCAAGCTGTGGAAGATTACCAGTCCATGAAGTTCGAATTCCCAAATGAAGGCATCATGATGGTAAACAACTATGAAGAATTTAGGCCATATGACGGACCTGAACAAGGATCCCGATGGACCCTGGTTTTTGATAGGGCATCTAACCCACTCGGTAATGGTATTGGTGTTGTACTTATATCTCCTGAAGGGTTTCATACTCCCTTTACTGCAAGACTCTGCTTCAATTGTACAAATAACATGGCAGAATACGAAGCATGCATTTTTGGTCTCAAAGAGGCCATAGATTTGAGGATCAAGTCCTTAAATGTATTCGTAGATTCAGCTTTGGTCATCAGCCAGATCAAAGGGGAATGGGACACCAAACACCCTAACCTTATCCCTTACAAAGAACATGTGTTGACATTGCTCCCACATTTTGATAAAATTACCTTCGAGCATTTCACGTGAGAAGAAAATCAGCTAGCAGGCGCACTAGCCACAATGTCATCCATGTTTAAACTTAAATGGGATAACGAGGCTCCCGATATCACCATTGAACAAATGGAGGAACCAGCTCACTATCACGAGATTAATACTGAAGAAGTAGTGAACCAGCCTTGGTTTCACGAAGTCAAGAGGTAACTCGAGGCCCATGAATATCCAGAAGGAGCTTTGGTAAACGATAAGAAGTTCTTAAGGAGATTCTCTGCTAAATTCTTCCTTAGTAATGGCAATCTTTACAAACGTAATCATGACTCTGTGTTACTTCGGTGCATAGACAAGGTTGAAGCGGAAAACATCATGGCTGAGTTACATGAAGGCACTTTTGGCACCCATTCCAGTGGGCATACGATGGCAAAGAAAATCCTACGGGCAGGCTATTACTGGTCTAACATGGAAGCGGATTGCTATCAACATTCTCGAACTTGCCATAAGTGTCAGATCTATGCTGACAAGGTGCACGTACCTCCGGTTCCTCTGAATGTCTTGACGGCTTCTTGGCCATTTGGTATGTGGGGCATCGATATGATTGGGGAAATTAAGCCGACAGCCTCTAATGGACACCAGTTCATTTTAGTGGCCATTGACTATTTTACAGAGTGGGTTGAGGCAGCCTCTTTCGCTTCCGTTACCAAGAATGTTGTCGCCCGGTTCATCAAGCAGAATCTAATCTGTCGTTAAGGTATCCCGGAGAGGATCATCACAGACAATGGTACGAACCTGAACAATACTATGATCACCTCCCTGTGCGAGCAATTCAAGATCCAGCATCACAATTCTTCCCCTTACCGGCCAAAGATGAATGGTGTTGTAGAAGCCACAAATAAGAACATCAAAAAGATCATACAGAAAATGGAAGTCACGTACAAATATTGGCATGAGATGCTACCATTCGCTCTCCACAGGTATCTCACTATAGCGCGCACATCAACCGGGACAACACCCTACTCTCTGGTATACGGCATGGAGGTTGTCTTGCCTATTGAGGTCCAAATCCCCTCTTTAAGAATTATGAAGGATGCAGGGCTGAATGAAGAAGATTGGATCCAGACTCGACTTGATCAACTAAACTTGATTGATGAGAAAAGGCTTATTGTTGTCTGTCATGGTCAAATGCACCAAAAACGGTTAATTAAGGCTATCAACAAAAAGGTCAGATGCCAAGTATATCAAGTTGGGGATCTGGTGATCAAACGCATCATACTACCACAAGGTGACCCCAGGGGCAAATTTACTCCTACATATGAAGGACCATTTGTAATCAAAAACATATTCTCTGGTGGAGCAATGATCTTGACCACCATGGATGGCGACGACCTGTCGCACCCTGCGAATGTAGACATAGTCAAAAGATACTACGCATAAGAGACCCACTAGGTTGACACACCTAGGCAAAACAAGGGCATCCCGGCAAACCAAAAAGGTTTAGGCAAAAATTAGGGATAAAAAAAAATTTGTACACCCGGCAAGCTGAAAACCCAAAAGGGTGGCTTGGGGAAAAAAGGGTATCCCGGTGGATTGAAAACCCGAGAGGGAGGTCCAGGCAAAAGATATGGATTTAAAGCGTATGACTATGTCTTGTTGGATCACCTTACGGATAACCTGACAAACTCAGAGGTTCTGATCAATCCAATCAGCTTCAGGAAAGGCAACAAACAGACAAGATGCTCAGAGACACAAAGGCTATAGCAGAATTGGAACCTCATGGGATTATTGCACATATCTATCTTTTCTTTGTATCAAATTTCCATTTTCACGACGGCATTCTCTTACTAGGATGTTTTTCTCATTGTACAAAAATACTTACTCAAAGTCAATACAAAGATATCCCTTTGAAAGTGCAAAACTATCTATTTTTCTTGACTCTTGTGTTTTGTTTACAAAAACGTCCAATGATTTATTTTTGAACATATGCATTTGAACATAATTGTTGTTTACAAATGAACAAAATAGAAAAACAATCATTGATGGCTAGGGAAATCTCTCTAAGTTATTTCCATGAAATCCCCCATAGTGTGCAGTTTAATCCTCAGTGGAACAAAGCTTCCAATATATCAATCCCCAATAGAAGTCACCGAATTTCTCAGGATCCCCCAACAGGATTTCACAAGCAGTACACGGCATTTCCCTTACAAAAGAGTTTATTTCTCTAAGTGGAAATTCATCAACACTTCACAACGTGAAGACTTACACTCCATATCCTCAGCAGCAGTCAGGGATTTATTTTCCCTAAACCAATAGAAATGCAGCAGATTAGCTCATATGTGTATACATCACATCCATATATCATAAACATTGATAACACGAGTTCATTATACCATGCATTTCATACAACATGACTTTTCATTTTAGCTAACATTTTACCCTTTCCAGGATATGGTTAACATCTACCATTAACAATGTTCAAGTTTTTCAAATACGCTTCAGACACGGATACCATTCTGATACTCATTCATAATCTTTTTCAGATACAATTCAGATACGCCCCAGACACGGATGCCATTCTGATACTCATTCAGAATCTTTTTCAGATACAGTTCAGATACGCTCCAGACACGGATGCCATCTTGATACTTATTCAGATTCAATCATTTAGATACAGTTCAGATACGCTCTAGACACGGACACCATTCTGATACTCATTCAGATTCCAATTCTCAGATACAGTTCAGATACGCTCCAGACATGGACGCCTTTCTGGTACTCATTCTGATTCAACTTTCAAATACAGTTCAATGATCACTTTTGATGGCACATACAAGCCCATCTCTAACAACTTTCTATCATGTCTCCAAATGGCATCTTTAAGCCCATTCCCTCAACCATCACATTACCAAGTGCAAATTTCTAGGCACTCTAGTGTCCAATCATCTTCCACCTTCGAGTCACAAATGGCAGAACTCTCCAATCTAACTCTTAGGGATTAAGAAGATTGAACAGGGGAAGCTATTGTATCCCAAAATTTGCCCTCCCACTTATCAAGAATTTGCTCACAAGATCTCCTTGGGCTCAAGACTGCACTAGGGTTTGATCAACTCAAGACGCCTCCTTAAGCACTGATGACCAAAATTAGGGTTTGAGATTGCACAAGGGTATTTGGACTTCCAATGCCCCATATTACTTTCATGGATCATTATGTACCCCTAAGATTAATCATGACAAGTTTCAAGCCTTGAATCACATCTTTGTTCAATCAATTGAGCAGTTGACCTAAAAATCAGCTGTATTGGGGAATGCATGTTTTCTTTATTGTTAATTTTCATTATGTTGCTGATTTTTTTAAGTTGTTTCCTTTAAAGACTTGTTATCTTAAAGTTGTTTTGAGTTGGATAAGATGTTATGGTGTTTTCAGTTGAATTTTGTGAATCCGCTGTGTAGTAATAAAAGTTGTTTTATTTTTAAAGACTAGACAGGTTGTTATCAGTTCATCCAAATTTCATGTGTTATGTATCTAAACTATAGATGATCTGAATGTCGTAGTTTTAATTTGAAAGTGTAGCATTCCACTTTTTTTGTTGGAAATTTTTATACTCTGATTTTATTTAACTCGTTGGGTAGAAATGGGGTGTTACATTAGTGGTATCAGAGCAGGTCGGTCTGTCCGGTCAAGTTGTCGAGTCGTAGTTTTGTCTAACAACTGGGTATTGTTAATTTGAATTCTAACCGTTATTTGTGTTGTGATCAGAAGTTTGAGATGGGTGGAAGGAATGATGTTGCACTTGTTGCTGCTCTGCAAGCGATGGCTCAGGCTATGTAGAATCAACTGAATGCTGACGAGAATGCTGGATCTCGCAGTTTGGCGACTTTCCAAAGGGAGAATCCGCCTACCTTCAAGGGTAAGTATGATCCTGACGGAGCGTTGGATTGGCTGAAAGATATTGAGAGAATTTTGTGTGATGGACTGCACTCCAGCGCAAAAGGTTCGTTATGGTACTCATATGCTAGCGGTCGAGGCTGATGACTGGTGGCTAGAGACTTGTCAAAGATTGGAAGTTGCAGGTGAGAATGTCACTTGGGATGTGTTCCGTAGGGAATTTATGAGGAAGTATTTTCCTAAAGACGTTTATGGTAAGAAGGAAATTGAGTTTCTTGAGATGAAGCAAGGGAGTAAGTCGGTTGTTGAGTATGCTGTAAAGTTTTTTGAGTTGGCTAAGTTTTATCTGCACTATAGTGAGGCAAATTTTGAGTTTTTGAAGTGCATCAAGTTTGAGAACGGGTTGCGCCCAGAGATCAAGAAGGCAATTGGATACCAGAAGATTCGTGTCTTTGCTGATTTGATTGATAGTTGCAGAATTTATGAAGAGGATAATAATGCTCACTATAAGATTATCAATGAGAAGAGGGGTAAGTACAAACATAATGGTGGTAAGCCTTATGATGCCCCAGCTGGAAAAGGTAAACAGAAAGTTGCTCAGGGTTAGAGGACTAGTGGGGGAGATGCTCCTGCTAGTGTGGTGTGCTTCAAATGTGGAAAACCTGGTCATAAGAGTAATGTGTGTACTGCTGAGGTGAAGAGGTGTTTCCGTTGTGGTAAGACTGGATATGTTGTATCTGAATGCAAGCATAAAGAGATGATTTTTTTCAACTGTGGTGAAGAAGGACACATTGGTAGTTAGTGTCGGAAACCAAAGAAGATGGAAACCAATGGAAAAGTCTTCGCTTTAGCTGAGACTCAAACATCTAGTGAGGACAGGCTCATCAGAGGTACATGTTTCATTAATAGTATGCCTTTAATTACTATTATTGATACTGATGCTACTCATTGTTTTATTGCTGCTGATTGTGTTGAAAGATTGGGTCTTATGTTGTCTTCTATGAATGGAGAAATGGTCGTCGAGATTCTGGCTAAGGGATCGGTGACTAATTCTCGTGTGTGTTTGAATTTCCCTTTGTCGATCTTCGACAAAGACTTTGTTGTTGACTTGATTTGTTTGCCATTAAGACGATTGGATGTGATCTTGTGTATGAACTGGTTAGAGTATAATTATGTTCATATCAATTGCTATGACAAGTCTGTGAGGTTTTCTACTTCTGAAGAGGAAGGAGTTGGTTTGTTGACTGGTAAACAGTTGTGGTAATTGATGCAAGACGAAGCGCAAATGTTCTCGTTGATGGCGTCGTTATCAATGGAGAACCAAGTTATAATTGAGGAGTTACAGGTGGTGCCCGAATTTCCTGAAGTGTTTTCGGATGAAATTCCTGGTGTACCGCCAGAAAGAGAATTTAAACTTGCGATTGATCTTGTACCTGGTACCAAACCTATTTCTATGGCACCGTACAGGACGTCTGCATTTGAATTATCTGAATTGAAGAAGCAGTTAGAAGAGTTGCTTGAGAAAAAGTTTGTAAGACCAAGTGTATCACCGTGGGGAGCGCTTGTGTTGTTAGTAAGGAAGAAAGATGGAAGTATGAGACTTTGTGTTGATTATAGATAGTTGAGTAAAATGAAGATTAAGAACAAGTATCTGCTTCCGAGAATTGATGACTTGATGGATCAATTGGTGGGTACAAGTGTGTTTTAGAAGATTGATTTGAGGTCAGGATATCACCAGATTAGAGTGAAAGAAGATGATATTCAGAAGACCGCGTTCAGAACTCGGTATGGACACTACGAGTATTTGGTGATGCCTTTCGGTGTGACCAATGCGTCGGGAGTATTCATGGAGTACATGAATCGTATCTTTCATACTTATTTGGATCGGTTTGTGGTGGTATTCATTGATGACATTCTGATTTACTCTAAATCGGAAGAAGAACATGAAGAGCACCTAAGAGTTGTATTGAAAGTTTTGAAAGAGAAGAAGTTGTATGCGAAGTTGTCCAAGTGTTAATTCTGGTTGCAAAAGGTTAGTTTCCTTGGTCATGTCATTTCTGGTGGTGGCATTGCCATGGATCCTTCTAAAGTCGATGTTGTGTTGCAATGGGAAGCTCCAAAGTCAGTTACCGAGATTAGAAGCTTCTTGGGATTAACCAGTTATTATAGACGGTTTATCGAAGGTTTTTCTAAGTTGGCACTTCCGTTTACTAAGTTGACTTGTAAAGGTAGAGCTTTTGTGTGGGACATTCAATGTGAAGAAAGTTTTACCAAGTTGAAGAAGAGATTGACGTCAGCTCCAGTTTTGACTTTGCCTAATCCAGGAGAGCCTTTTGTTGTGTATTGTGATGCTTGTCTGATGGGGTTAGGTGGTGTGCTCATGCAGAATAGTAAGGTGGTTTCTTATGCGTCGAGGCAATTGAGGACTCATGAAAATAATTATCCTACGCATGATTTAGAATTGGTTGCAGTTGTCTTTGTGTTGAAAATATGGAGGCATTATCTTTATGGTTCTAGATTTGAAGTGTTTAGTGACCATAAGAGTTTGAAGTATCTTTTTTATCAGAAAGAGTTGAATATGAGGTAGCGAAGGTGGTTAGAATTGTTGAAGGATTATGATTTCAATTTGAATTATCATCCAGGAAAAGCTAATGTTATGGTCGATGCTTTAAGCCGAAAGACTTTGCACATGTCGGTAATGATGGTTAAAGAGTTGGAGTTGATTGAGCAATTCCGAGATTTGAGTTTGGTTTGTGAAGTGACACCGCAAAGTGTTATGTTGGGAATGTTAAAGATTTAATGAATTTCTGGATAGTATCAGAGAAGCTCAGAAGTTAGATGTGAAGTTGGTAGATTCGATGGTTGGGATTGATCAGTCTGAGAACAGTGATTTTAAGTTAGGTGCGCAAGGTGTGTTGATATTTTGTAATCAAATTTGTATTCCTGATGATGCGGAGATGAAGAAAGTGATTCTTGAAGAGAGTCATAGAAGCAAGTTGAGTATTCATCCAGGAGCTACGAAGATGTATCAGGTTTGAAGAATTTGTTTTGGTGGCCTGGGATGAAGAGTGATGTGGCTCGGTTTGTGTATGCATGTTTGACTTGTCAAAAGTCGAACATCAGAAGCTTGTAGGGTTGATGCAACCGTTAGAGATTTCAGAATGGAAATAGGATAGCATTTCAATGGATTTTGTAACGGGATTACCTAGTACCTTAAGAGGACATGATTCAATTTGGGTGATTGTTGATAGGCTTACGAATTCGGCACACTTTATACCTATTAACATCAAATATCCAATTTCGAAGTTGGCAGAGATTTACACCAGAGTAATTGTGAAATTGCATGGTGTTCCTTTGTGTATTGTGTTGGATAGAGACCCGAAGTTTACTTCTAATTTCTGGAAAAGTTTGCAAGAGGCGTTGGGATCTAAGTTGAGGCTGAGTTCGGCGTATAATCCTCAGACGGATGGTCAGACTGAGAGGACTATTCAGTCATTGGAGGATCTGTTGAGAGCATGTGTTCTTGAGCAGGGAGGTTCGTGGGATACTTATCTTTCGTTGATTGAGTTCACTTACAATAACAGTTACCATTATAGTATTGGGATGGCACCTTTTGAGGCGTTAAATGGTAGGAGGTGTAGGACTCCATTGTGTTGGCATGAATCTGGTGAAAGTGTGGTACTTGGACCTGATATTGTTCAGGAGACTATTGAGAAAGTGAAGCTTATCCGAGAGAAGATGAAAACTTCTCAAAGTAGACAAAAGTTACCATGACAAGAGAATGAAAGATTTGGAATTCCAAGTTGGTGATCATGTGTTTTTGAGATTCACACATGTGACTGGTGTTGGGCGAGCTCTTAAGTCTAAGAAGCTCACTCCTTGTTTTATTAGTTTGTATCAGATTTCGGAAAGAGTTGGAAATGTTGCTTATAGAGTGGCTTTACCGCCTAATCTTTCGAATTTTCATGATGTGTTTCATGTGTCACAACTCCGGAAGTATATTCCTGATCCGTCTCATGTGATTTAGATGGACGATGTGCAAGTACGGGATAATCTCACGGTGGAGACGATGCTTGTGTGAATCGTGGATCGCGAGATGAAGATTCTAAGAGGAAAAGAGATTGCATTGGTAAAAGTTGTCTGTTAGGAGCTGCTGGAGAGAGTATGACCTGGGAGTTGGAGAGCAAGATGCGAGACTCATATCCCGAGTTATTTGAACCAGGTAAATTTTTATTTTCGAGGACGAAAATATTCTAAGTGGGGGAGAGTTGTAACGCCCTGGTATTTAATTATTTATTTAATTAAATATTTTTGAATTTTTATATTAATTTGAATTTTTATCGTCGAAGTCGGAATTATTTTATTAAGTTGGAATAATAATTAATCGGATTAATTTAGTGGAATTAAGTTGAAGTATCATTTTATTATTAAGCTTAAATATGATATTGGGCTTTAATTGGTGATGTTGTGTAGTATTAAGGGGGTATGTGACTTAGGCCCGTTTGAGTTTACTATAGATTAAATAAAAATAGGAGTATTATATTGAATAATAGAATTAGAGGAGAAAGAGAACAAGTAGAGTTATCACGAAAGAAAGAAAAGAGGAAAATAGGGTTTTGTGAGAGGAGAAGAAGAACAATGAAATTGCTTCTAGTGCCAAATTCCCCCGAAATTCGGTTGAAGTTCCTTAGAGCTGCACTTAATCTAAGGTAAGGGTGGAGTTTTGACTTTATAATAGGATATGTGATTAATAGTATGTGAATTTGGATTATAAAAATTATTTTTAGTTGTATTTGAAATTGATATATTGGTGAAATTGAGAGATGATTGAGGATCCAATTTAACATATATATATATATATATATATATATATATATATATATATATATATATATATATATATATATATATATATATATATATATATATATATATATATATATATATATATATATATATATATATATATATATATATATATATATATATATATATATATATATATATATATATTATACTATTTTGTTTTCAACTCCATAGCATTTATAATGCCTTATTGTAGCGAAAAGAAAATGGCCTCCTGTATGTGCCTACGCTTACTGTAGCGAAAAGAAAATGGCCTCTGGTATGTGCCTACGCTTATTGTAGCGGCAAATGGGAAATTAAAAAGTGATTTTAATAACCTTACTTAATCATATACTATTCCTATAATATTTCTTTTGGTATAATATATATTATGCTAATTATTATTAATAATAATAATAATAGTTATATTAACAATTTAGTATTATTAATATAGTAATTTTAAGAGTTCTGAGTTAGAAATAAGTATTTGAATAAATAGTTAATTTGGGTTAATTTTTATTCTAATAGATTGTCAATTGAGTTGTCAATAGGATTGTGGGAGTTGTTAATAGTGTTGTTAAAATTATCAATAGAGTTGTTTTGTATCATTAAAAGCCAATTTTAATTTTTTTTGTATAATTCCGACATATTTAGAGTTGTCATTAGGGTAAGTTGAAGTGTCCTAATAATAACACATCTTTACTAAATTATTGATATTTTAGTTATTGATTTTTAGTTAAATTTAGTAGCAGCCATGTTACTTAGACATAATAAATCAGTAATTAACAATTGGATAGATGAACTACCAATTTAGTGTATACTATAGAGTTAAACGGTTTACTATTATACTGAGAATGATAATTGGCACTGTAGCGGCATCTTGTATTTAGAAGTGCCTCGTACTCATACTAGATTATACTAGTTACTAGATTAGTATTAATAATATAGATTATTATAATAATAATTTAATAACATTAATAAATAATTTTGTAGAAACTATAAAGCAGAAATAGTAGAATTTTTGGTCGATAATTAATTTAACCGAGTCGTAATAAGAAATTTAGTAGAAAGTAGAAATAATAGAATTTTTGGCCGATAATTAATTAACTGATTTTAGTCGAAATAGTCCGAATAATTGGCAGATTTCTAAGTTGGGAGTTCTGCTTCATTGGTACTACATGCATGTGCATAAAAACGAGTTGCATTTCATGTTACATCCTTAGTTGTCATGTGGATGAATTAATTATGTTAAATATTGATAAAAAGTTGTGAAGTGGTGAATTATATGATCTAATATTAATATATTATTTATTGTATATCCGATTATATGGTTCGATATCTCACTCCTTCTGTTTGAATGTTGCCCTCTATTGGTAACGTGCAGGTTATCAAGAAGGATAGATGTTACCTTCGTTAGTTCGAGTTGGTGTTGTCACTCTGATACGTAACACTCGGGGGGAGGAACACATGTTTTCTTTATTGTTGATTTTCATTATGTTGCTGAATTTTTAAGTTGTTTCCTTTAAAGGCTTGTTGTCTTAAAGTTATTTTGAGTTGGATAAGATGTTATGGTATTTTCAATTGAATTTTGTGAATCCGCTGTGTAGTAATGAAAGTAGTTTTATTTTTAAAGACTAAACAGGTTGTTATCAGTTCATCCGAATTTCATATGTTATGTATCCGAACTATAGAAGATTTGAATGTCGTAGTTTTAAGTTGAAAGTGTAGCATTCCTTTTTTTTGTTGGAAATTTTTATACTCTGATTTTATTTAACTCGTTGGATAGAAATGGGGTGTTACACCAAGTATGTTTCACTTTCTCCTAAACACTTGAGTAAGACTCCTTCTAGTGTTTTCTTGAATAATTTGTTTCTTATCAACATATAGCTTAATGTGTGATATTTAACCTTCCTCTCTGTGTCCGTTGTTGGATTCTTTAAATAAGTTATTATTGTACTTCTCCAATCTGTATCTATTAAGCTATATATGGCCAATACTTTGAAATGCATTTCATTCGTATATCCTAAAATTTTATTTTTTAAATCTACTAGAGATAATTAAGTAGCTAGTACCTTTCCACGAACTTCGACCAAATCTTCTAATTTCTCCTTTGACACTTTGTATCCTGAAGCAATTTGGGCTAAGTCATTTACCTCTTGTTTCTTCAGTCTAGGAATGTGCTTGATATTTATATAATTAAACTTTCAAAGCAATCTATTTTCTACCACGAAGTACATTATCATATTTTCTTTTATGCACTTGTACTCCTGGGTTATCTGTTTGATCACCAGTTCAGAATCACCTCTTATTTCGACTCTAGTTGCCCCTAATTCCATCAAAGCTTCAAGTCCTGCTATCAAAGCTTCATATTCAGCTTCGTTATTTTAACAAGGAGGGCCTTCGATCTTATACTTGAACTTGGTTGGAATTTTATCAAGAGAAATAATTAGTATTCCAACTCCAGCTCCATCTTTATAAGTAGAACCATCGAAAAATAATTTCCAAGGTTCTAATTCCATAATATTTTGAGGAATTTCAACCACTGCATGGTCAACTATAAAGTCAGATACTACTTGTCCCTTCATAGCTTTTAAAGGAATGAAAGTCAAGAAGTATCCAGTCAAGGCAAGTGCCCATTTGCCAATTTGACTGTGCAAGATTGGTTTTGAAAGCATATGTTTAATAACATCGAAACACGAAGAAACATAAACATCAATTGACTTTTCTATAGTACAAACAAATAAATAACTTTTCTATAGTACTATATCTAGTTTTTGCATCATTTAGTACTCGACTGAGGTAATATATTTCTCTTTCGACACCATTCTCATCCTCTTGTGCAAGCATACTTCCTATAGTAACATATGATGCAGATATATACAATCTGATATAATTATTTCTACAAGGAGGTGACAAGATAGAAGGGTTAACGAGGTATTTCTTGATCTTGTCGAATGCCTCATGATGCTCTGGCTTTCAGTCGAAACCACCTTGTTTTAGTAGCAGGAGGGGAGAGAAGGCTTGAGTGCGCCCACTTAGATTCGAAATAAATCTTCTTGAGGATTTTATCTTTCTCATAATTGATTGTAACTCTCTCTTCCTCGATGGCATTTTCGCTTCCATAATAGCCTTCTTCTTGTTTTGATTAATTTCTATCCCCTTCTTATGGACCACAAAGTCCAAAAAATCACCAGCCTGCACGAAAAAGGAACACTTAAGAGGATTCATCTTCAAGCCATGTTTCCTCATTCTTTCAAATGATTAGCGAAGGTGATCCATATGACTTTCACCTGACACAGATTTTACTATTATATCATCAATACAAACCTGCATGAAAGTCTCAATAAAGTCATGAAATATAGAATTCATTACTCTTTGATAAGTTGTCCCAACATTTTTTAAACCAAAAGGCATAACAACCCATTTATAGGTGCCTAATGCCCCAGGGTATCGAAATGCTATCTTGGGTACATCTTCTTCAGCAATGAAAAATTGATTATATCCAGATTATCCATCAAGCATACTAAGATACTCGAAGCATGTTGTTGAATCAATTAGCATTTATATTATAGGAATTGGATATTCATCCTTTGGAGTTGCAGGATTCAAATCTCAAAAATTTATGCAAACCCTAAGATACCCATTTTTCTTAATAATAGGAATTATATTTACAATCCATTTGACATACCTTGTGGTCCAGACGAACTTGAATTGGATGAGTCTTTCGATCTCTTCCTTTATCTTTGAGAGAATCTCTAGTGTGAACCTGCTTGGTGTTTGCTTAATGGGCTTATTTCCATCCTTAATAGGCAGCTTCAGTTCGACCAAATCTCTGCTCAAACCAGGCATCTCGTCGTAATCCCAAGCGAACAATCCTTGTACTCTTTCCGTAACTGGATCACTTTGGATTTCATCTTTGGGTAGAGTTTTTCATTCACATAGGTGGGCCTTTTGATGGACTTCTCACTCAAGTCCACTTCTTCAAGAGGGTCTTGTACCATCATCTTTGCACTTGACGTTGTTGGATCTTTCTCGAATCCCAGAGGCTCTTCGTCATATATTGCATATAGCCTCTAGTCTTTTTCTTCGAAGGGCATCTCTTTGTCAGGGGGTTTTGGTTTGAAGTCTACCCCGGGTCCCTTCGCATGCATTGCTTCATATTTGGCTTGGACAACCATGTGCTTTACTTCGACCTCTAAGGCTGTTTTTAATTTATTTTCGGTCAAATAAGCCAAAATCTTTTCGAAAAATTAGGACTTAGACATTATCAATGTCTTCATCAACCCAGCCATTTGGCCGTATTCCTGGAACTCCTTCAACATCAGCTAGTTCTCCCATAATTTCCCTATCCCATTGGAATCCATGAGTGGGGTGTAGAGTAAGGAAATAAAGAGCATTCTTGTTGGGTGAATATGCATCATCAGCAGGGTTGCATGGCCCAATGTTGGCCAAATTTCTATCAAAGTTCCTTCTATCTACATGGTTAACTTCTGCCATGTAATAACTCTTATCAGCTTCAATGTTCTCGACAATTATATCCTCTCTCTATATTAATATTCATTGATGCATGAAGGAAGGTACTTCCCCAATACCATGGATCCATTCACGCCCTAACAACAAGTTATAATTTGTTTTTGCTGCAATGACCATAAACATTATGGGTCTTGTAATCGAACCCACTGTTAGATCCATTTGCACCACTCCTAGAGTGTGGTCTATTTTACCTTTGTAGTTTGAGAGCACCATGTTGTAGGGCTTGATATCAGTGTCGAACATACCAATTCTTTTTAACATGAATTGGGGCATCAAATTCACTGCAGCTCCACCATCTACCAGAATTTTGTTATTCCTACGCTTCCAACCTTTCCCTTATGAATAAAGGTTTAAGGTGATTCTTCATCCCCTGATCAGGCTGTTCGAAGAACGCATTTTGTTCTTAAACAACTCCATTATTCAGGATGTAGTAACACACTGGCTTATGTTTTTCCATCTCAATCTCATTAACTTCCTCTGATTCTTTGACTTCCATTACTTGATCATATTCATATGGAATCACTGAGACCACATTGCAGTTGATGTTGAGGGAAGACTCTCCTTCCGATGCAAAGTCATCAGTGAGCATGTCTTCGTCATTTGCTAGATATTTTTAATCTTTATCGCCAGCTTCTTCTTTTCTTGGGGAAAACAGTCTTCTCCCCACAGGTGGATTTTCTTTGACCATGATGGTTGAGGGAAGTTGGTTACTATTATACTCTCCTACTTCTTTATTTTCCAGTTCTCTCTCTGCCTTCCTTATCCTTTGGTGTCTTCGCCACTAGGATCTAGACAAGGTTTTTTCCCTTGTAATTTTTTAACTTGTATGCTTGTTGTTTTGACACTTGAAATTATTTTCTATATGCTATTGACGCCCTTCCTCCTGCTTCGAAACTCCTCCACGTTCCTTTTTCTGCTTCCTTACCTTCATTTGGGTTAATCCATTTGTTAGTTGGGATGTTTGCAGGTGGCTTGAAGGTTACTTTTCGATTTCCTTTTGGGTACAGACTAACAGGCCTCCTGGGAATTCCCCTTTTGTCGAATGTGAAATTTCTCCTTGGACCCTTATGACTATCCCAACAACGAGCATATGGGATTCTATCAAAAGTTTCTGATGCTTTTCAATCATAAGTCGCATTGCACCTTAGGCACATTAGGCATTCTGATTTTTCTTTGTGACAATGGACAAGAAAACCCAGCAAGCTTTCCCCAACTCTTGGATAGACAATTTCCATCTGATCATCTTTCCTCCAATTACCCCTAGTTCGAGCATGTTGTATTATTTCATAAGTGTCTACTGCCTTACGACCATAGATTAGGCTGCATCTGGGACACATTAGCCCCTCAGAATTCTTCTTGTGACAGCGAACCAAGTAATCTAGCAAACTTTCTCTAGCCTTTGGGTAACCTTTTCTCATTTGATCATCTTCCATTCTGAGGCACCTTTCAACTCCTCCATCTCAGAAGCATGTTGATTCAAGTCCACCATGTTAACTTCAAGGTTTTGACCTTCAGTAATCCTAAACTCTTGAAACTTGACCCTAAGGCCCTCGATACCCTTAGTCATTCCAGCATTTGTGGCGACATCATCAGTGATCTTGCCTTCGACATCCTGGTTATCCAGACTTTCAGTAGTCTTTTGTACTTCGTTACCTGCAACAAAATCATCAATAATTTTGTTTAAGTTATTGGAAAGGCCTTCAAGAGCCTCCTTTGCTTCGACGCCTGCAACAAAATCTTCAGTGATCTTATCTTCATAGCATTAGTTGATGTTGAAGCCAACAACTTCCAACGTGTGGACATCTGCAAGTTCAGCATAATTGGTTTATGCTACATGGAGAGGGTTAGAATAAACTTTCATTTGGCTTCTGTTATTTTCTCCAAACTTCAATCTCCCTTCCTTGATAGCATTTTGAATCAAATCCCTGAAAAGAAAACATTGTGAGGTTTTATATCCGAAAAATTTATGATATTTACAAAAACCTCTTTTCTTCCGTTGGTCTAATGGAGGAATTTTAGCACCAGGTAACACTATCATCTGGCCATCCTTTACCAATAGACCAAATATTTCGTCCCTTTTTGTTATGTCGAAGGTATATGTTCTTTTAGAGAACTTATCATTCTTTTCTGGTTCTGCAGGATTTTTGCCATTCAAAGGGGATAAAACTTTGCAAGGATATGGTGGCCCTTGTTTTAATTCAGCCAAGTCCACTTCACATTCTTCAAAATCTGAAAAATCACTGTGGGGTTCATGTTCATCTACGCCTTTTTCGACATATGCAACTCTTTCTTTCCTATGGCTTTTGTTCGCTGTGGCCTTTTCGATCTTCAAGCACTCCACTTGTCGAACCATATCTGCCAATTGGGCCATATCCCTTAGATAGTAAGGGTCCAATTTCTTTCTAATGGAGAAATATAAACCTCTTACAGCCATCTCCACTAATTCATGCTCAGGCACTTGGGTAAAGTATCTTGCCTTTAACAGGCGGAATCTGTTGAGGTAATCATCAATTGGTTTACTAAACTTGCTCTTAATGCTGGATAATTCACTTAGGCTTATCTTCGATTGACCTACATAAAATTGTTCATGAAATAGTCGTTTTAAAAGAGTCCAATCTTGGATCGAATTTGTTGCAAGGGTAGTAAATAATGTGAAAGCATTTTTGGTTAGTGAACTAGGAAAATATTTTATCCTTAAGTTTTCATTATTCGCTATGTCCCTAGCCTTGGTAAGGTACCTGGCTATATATTCGACAGTTGATTCGCTGGTGTCACCAGAGAATTTTGTGAACTTTGGGACTTTCTAACCCCTGGGAAATTCAGTTTGTAAAATATATTCAGATAAAAGGGAAGTGTACTTTAGCCTAGCAAGGCCAATATTCGCACTATTTTGTGCCATGATTCTTTCGACCATGGCTGCTAGATTATTGTCTGCTGCCTTGTTATCCTGTCGAACATGATATAAGACTTCATCCGCATTTTGGTTTCTATTTACCATCATAACACTAGGTTATGGTTGCCTAAAAATATATGGTTCTTTCCTTAAAGGTTCGACTCTAGGTATTTCAATATTCACAACTCTAGGCACTTCAACTACCTCTCCTTGATTTATCATATTTGTCTGGGGTGGATTTCTTTGATTCTGTTGAACTTGGTTAATTGTTGGGTCTTCTTCTAATATTACCCCTTGATTTTCCTTAACTCACTCCATCTAAGGATGTGTTGGTGGTTGAGGCACACCAAAGAAATTAGCGATGTGCGTCATTTGCGCAGCCATTTCTTGGTTCACTTAAGTAATGTTTTGAATCAAATGGTTAAAGATTGTACCCATTGTTTGTGCAAGTATGTGGATCATTTCATGGTTACTTTCATCCATTTCCTACCTAATCAATGCTGCATATTGATTTTTTATATTTGGCATTTGAGAAGAAACTCCTTCGATTTGTGGTTGGACATTTCGACCCCTATTATTAACAGCAAATCCAAAACCTTGTAATGGCAAAGTAATGTTCATCACAGGATTTGAATATGTTGAAGTGGAATTATGTAACCCCATCATAAACGAAGATGGCACGCCATAAGGCCGCTCACTGTAACACCCTTCTAAGCCCAAAAAAATATTCATAATTATTTAAAATAATATCAGAGTAATATAGCAAAAGGGCGTCACATTTTATTCGTGAATCATACGTGCTAGTCTTACTCCGTAACACGGGTTTTCAAAATTATTCATGACATATGCATTATCAATGTTTCACATACTTCAGCGGAATCATAATTCAAATAAGTTTACTTAAAAACACTTCATAGTGCCCCATGATTCATGGTTCACAATTCAACATAATTTAAACTCCATGGAAACAATTTAAATGTCATAATAAAACAAGAACAAAATAGTTTTCAAAAGAAAGTGTTCCCATCCCCGATGTCACATATCAGAGCAAGACCTTCTAGACTCAACAAAAATAAATCACACTCCAAAGCTATTCTTCCAAGCCTTTAGGGAATACTCTTGATTACCTGCACGTTACCCACGTGGAGGCAACATTCAAGCAGAAAGGGTGAGTTTATCACAATCATTATATAAGATATAAGTAATAGACGTAGCAGAATAAACCAAAAGTATCACCATAATCGATTCAACAAATTCATCTTCCAAGCTCAATCAACACAATACAACATCATCAAATTAAGAATCATTCAATTCCATATAATATGTAGTGCAAGGACAAAGACTCATGCATGTGGTACCAATTCATTTGATGGATACTAGGCCATCACCCTCAAAAGACCCCAATCATAGGATCTATTCCCACTTGGAACCGGGGAAAATCATAGACATACTAAATCCACACAATGGGATTGAGACCAAATCACTGGATCAACGTCCTAAATCATCAAAACCAAATCACTGGACCAACGTCCTAAATCATCAAAACAGGCCAAAGTTGTTCCATGAATGCATGATGTGCAACAACAAATATAAATGACCACAACTAGTCATAAGCATCATCATTCATGTATTAATCAACATAATACATGAAACATCATCATGTATACTTATGTAATCATCATATATAATTATGTAATCAAAAAATCGTCATAACATCATCACATAATCATAATAGCAACATATCATCATAGTTAAATAAATCATCATTACAATTCAATACGGGGAACCTATTCTTACTCTAACTTAGGTCTTATAAAAATATTCCTAAATCTCCATTTTATTTCACCTAATTATAGTATACTACGTTATTTACGCACAACTTTAAACGGAACTTCGGTCTGAGCTATAGAACTAAAGTTATGCTCGTTTCAAGATTTCAATCCAACATTCCAGCTCTGCCTCCCATCGCCCGGAGAAACCTCATCATCGCCCAAAGATCCTTACCCGAGACCAGAACTCCATTTCACCTCCTTTCTCGCCTCTTCACTTTCCCGGAGAAGCATCATCGCCCGATGATACAGGGACCGTCGCCCGACGATTCCCTGGGAACAAGGTTTTCCTGTTTGCGATTCTGCACTGTTTCAGACCTATTTTTCCTGCGATTTCAGTATGTTATGGGCCCTAAAACACTAACTAATCATTGGGAGTCATCACCTAGCAACAATTTGATAAAATACCTCACTTATACAACAGTTATGGGTCATCCATGATCACAATTCCATCAAATCTTAACCCAACAACATCAAATCACCATTGTCAATACTAAGGGTGAATCCTACATCTATTTACCACTTAGATCAAACATAATAATCAGATAAAAACCCCTTACCTTATTGTTTCAAGTTATTGATTATATTCTTCGGGCCTCTTACGGTGACTCTCTAACCCTATGTGTCTTAGCTTCACTTTTCTCCACAACGCCAGTTCTCTTT
Organism: Vicia faba; assembly: GCA_948472305.1. Taxonomy (NCBI): domain Eukaryota; kingdom Viridiplantae; phylum Streptophyta; class Magnoliopsida; order Fabales; family Fabaceae; genus Vicia; species Vicia faba. Next base: position 1,040,504,551 of record OX451740.1, read on the forward strand.
CTTAACTTTTCATGATCGATTGTGAGAATACGACTACCTTTTCCTCTATTATCACAAGGACCCTTAACTTCTTCCTCAACTTCCCTCACTTAGTCAACCTCTATTTACCATCACGTCCTCAATCTTCCTACTAATTACCAACATACCACTCTAACTAAAATAATTGTATTTAAATAATTATTCTTATTATTCTATTCTAAATAATAATCCAAATAATTACTAACTAATCATCTAATTATTCCAATGCATCTAATCCCTTCATTCACATCACATGTTCCACATCATAAGCAACCACATACCAACACATCACACATATAATCATATAAAACTTCAATTATTAGTAAATACTCCTGATAATTCATTAAATAAATAACTTCTAAAAGTTGGGGAACTCACGTCCATTTTGAGGCATGGAAAAACCAGGCGGCCCCTGAGGCCTATGAAAGATATTTCTCCCTGGATAGGGGTCCCTTGTGAACCTTGTGGCCCAATATAGGTCAAAAGAGGGACGATATAAGAATTCAATTGTGTTGGTGTCGAACTTGTTGACGAAGGTATAGCCTCAGAATAAGGCACATAAACCGTAGTTCTCCCTGTCGAAGTGACTGAGGGTGGTACTTCATCATTGTTAGGAGGATTTTGATTATCTATTTGGCCTTGATTCGCCATTTTTTGGACGTATTTTCTTTTGGGTATTTCCTTGTTGTTTGTGGCTAATTTACCAATCCTAAGTCTCATACAACACATAAAGATACAAAAAGATAATGAAGATTTTCAAAATGTTTTACGGGAACAGAAAAATGATAGAAATATTGAACACGGTCCCATTGGGCGTGTTAATTTGTTTACTGTGAAATTTGGTAAACAACTGCTGATCTTCTCAATCGAATAAATATTTGTGACTTGCAGGATCAACCAGATTGATCCTAAATATATGTGTTCTCATTCAAAAGTTATGTTCTTGAAATAAAGAATACTTTCGTTAGTATTCTTATTCTTTTAAACAAAGTTGATTTCAATTGTTACTTTGTATGTAGTGATGTAATGCTTTAAAGAAAAGACTGGAATGTAAAACGCTTTCGATTGAAATTTAAAGGGAATGTATAAAACTTCAATTAAAGTTGAACGACAATAAACATAAAATTGGCGCATCATACGTACATTCTCACAACTCGTTTCTCGAACGCTGATACTTGAGTAATTTAGAGTATTTTGTACAAAGATGTGAACACCCTGAATCCTAACGCTAAGACCCCGATTTATACAAATTTGACCAAAACGGTCTCTAAATAAGATGTTGTCACGTTCGACATCTGCATGGACCTTCGAACTGAAGAAGTGAAAAACACAAGAAGGGGGGTTGAATTGTTTAAACTTGAAATCAAATGCAGACAACACGTTATTTTTATACTGGTTCGTTTGATCTCAAACTACTCCAGTCCACCCGTCAAGGTGATTTCGCCTCTCTCCAACGAGGACTTAATTCACTATATTCAACCGAATATTACAATTGCTTTAACAACTGCTAAAGCCTTCTTGAGTCTAAACCACAGACCGGTTTCTCAAGGAAATTCTTTCTTACAGATAAATGAACAATATGTGTGTTGAATGTTTTCTACAAAAACGATATATCACAACTGTGATAATACACAAGATAAAGCTTAGATGATACTAGATTGCTAGAGCTATAGAGTAAGCAATATGATAGCTTTAGCAAACTGAGAGAGTGAGGATGAAGATGATTGACTTTAGGCGTGTAGCGTATTGTAGAGCATTAGCCAATTCACTTCTCACTGATTTGTTTAAATACTTCTTGGAAAAGATACGTTAAAGCCAATAATTCCATTTCAATGCACATTACGTTCTTTCCATTTTGAGAAGATCTTTGTCTTGGAATAAAGCCGTTGGTAATTAATCTGCCTTGAATGCAGTATCGTTGACACTTCAGAATGTTCTGCTTGATTAAGATCGGAGTGTGTTGGCTTTAGCTTATTCTGATTGCTTCTGAGTGCTGATGACATTGTTAGGATCTTGATTAGAATCAGAGTATGTTGAGCGCAGATCTTGTTCATCAGACTACAGCGTAAGCATATGTACTGATCTTCTGATGTGACATATCTTCTGATGCTGATGTTGATATTCTGATATTCTGATGCTGATTCCATCAGAGTTTCCTGTAAATACACAACATATTTTTAGGTAGCATCTATGTCATATATAAATCTCATAATTAATTTAATCTTGTATTTTGTTATCATCAAAACTTTAACTGAGGGTTGTAGAATCAAACTATGTTCTAACAATCTCCCCCTTTTTTATGATGACAAAAACTAGATTTTTTTCAATTAAAATAAAATGATGAAAGTATCAGAGTTTAAGGATAAAGAGGAAACAGTATCAGAGCTAATTAGATAATGAGAAAAAGTTATCAGAGCTGAGAGGGTAAGAGATAAAAAGTATCAGAGTAAAGATGAGAAAAGCTCCCCCTGAGTTGATTATTCCCTTTGATTCCTTGAGCGACAGAACTTTATTGAACCTTTCTTTAAGCATCAGAATTTTGCTTTTATCAGAGTTCTTCAGATTCTTGTACCTGTAAGCTTTTCAGAACAGAGAACTTCAAATATTTAAGAATGTTAGAATGTTTGAGACTTTTGTCTCAGTAATCCGTTATTGAAAAATATCGTTCTTTCTCCCCCTTTTTGTCAGCTATCAAAAAGCATATATAAACAGAGTTTAAAATGATCAGAGTAAAAATACGTTTGTATTAAAACAGAAGCAATGATAGTTTAGAACAAGGAGAAATATTACAGACAAACATAAGAAAACAGGGAAAGCATAAGAAAAATCTAAGAAGAAGAAGGAAGTCGTGTGAACAGCGCTTCCAACATGTTCTTGATTTGTTCGCTGGTTTCATTTTGCTTGGCTACCATGCTTGCTATAGATTCAATCTTCATATCCTGCTTGTCCATCCGTTCATTCATCAGCATATCTGATCTCTTTAAATCCTCCAGAGCCTGCCTGTCAACAGAGGAAGATTGAGGATCTTCAGATACAGGCTACTTCTCAGAGCTTTCTGTAGCTTCTTCTGCTTGACCCAAGTCTTCATCTTGAATAACCTGTTCTTCTGCAGCTTGAACTTGAGATGCTGGACGCTTTTCAGACCAAGGCTCACTGTCCAGATGCAGAACTTCTTCCTTCAGCACTTTTCTCAGAACTGGACCTTCCATTTCCTTCAGCAGATTGCTGAAGTTCTGCTGAACCTGTCCATAGCTCTGGTCTTGCAGCTTGAGGGTTTCAGCCCTTACCCATCTTCTGAATTGAATCCAAAGATGATTTGATACAACAGGATCAACTACTTCCAAACTTTCTTGTTTCAAAGAAGATAACCATTTCTGAATATCTGATTCAAAGTTCAAAATGCTGCTACCAACATCTGATTGTTTTGGTCTAAGGATGGCAGTTTTCTGGTTTAATGCAGCAAGGCGTTCAAGGACTGTTATGTCAATGACTGTCTTGCTGTGGTTTTCTGTATTTTTCTTAGGTGAGGGAGTAGGAGAATCAGAAATAACGATTGGACTATGTGGAGTATGTGGTGGAGTTGTTTCTGGTGATGAGGCTGTGGTGATTGTGTATGTGGAGGAGATGGTGGATTATTTTCTGGTTGGGGAGAGGAAGGTTGTGGAATTTCTGGTTCTGGTATTGGAGTGAGGGGAGTCATGGGAATTTCTGGTTGTGTATTTGGATTTACTGTATGGGGAGCGGAAGAATGTTGTTCTATATCAGACAAAACTTGTGCAAGTTCTGGTTCTGGAATGGTTGTAGTGTTTGGATTTTGTGGTTTGAAGCGGGATCTTCTGAGAGTTAATGACTCAGAAGGGTCAAAGTCTTCAAAATCTTCAAAGGTTTGGGGTGTTGGGATATCAGATGAAATTGGAATGGGAGTAGGAATAGATGTGGAAACAGCACTTAAACTTAAAACAGATACAGAAACAGGATTACCTCTTTTCTTTGGAGTCTGTTGTGATGATCCTTCTGGAGCAGCTTTTCTCTTCTTAGTCTTCTTCAAAGCAACCTCTGGTGCCTTCTGCTGAAGATCTTGAATGTTTAGATTAGGAGCTGTTCCATCATCTTTGCACGCATCCAAGTATCTCAGAACTATTTGAGGCTTGGAGTCAATCTCTGAGAACAGAGGGAAGTCGTCCAGAGGAACTCTTCTGCTGGAGATTTCAGCAAAATGAGTGATGTTGGGCTCCTTCTTAATGTTCTCTATCAGCTTCATCTTCTTGAGATTCTTGGCATTCAACTGCTTGCTAACAGATGGTTCCAAGGTGCTGATCTCTTGTGCTTCTGTCAAGTGCTCAATCAGCCTATTCTCAGTCAGAATATCTGATATCAATCTGCCCAAGGGTATCCAATCCCTTTTAGTGCGCTCTTCTTCTCTAGTTTCCTTGACGCTTGTCCTCATATGGTTGAACAGAAGATGAGCTAGATTAATCTTTACCTTCTGATTAATAAAATAGATCAGAAACTGCTGATCTATGTTTATGTAATCAGAGGAGCTTGTGGGCTTTCTGTGATTGAAACATCCCAGAATAATCTTTGCCCAAATTTTGTGCTTATCTTTCAGATCCCTTATCTTGCTGGAGGGAAGCCCCAGCGCGAAGATCTGCCTGGCAATAACAGCAACATCTGAGCACCTTTCATCCATGTCTATACAGCGAATGCCTCCACCATTGTATCCAATCAGTTTTGTTATCAGCTCTTCTGTAATCACTATCTTCTGCCCCATTATGTAAGAAGTGACTTGGTGATTTGATGAAGAGGCATGAATCCAAAATTCTTTAACCAAAATAGGGAAAGTTGGACCCACCAACCTGTCAAAATACCTTTCCCATCCTTGAGCTTGAATCTCTTCTGATAAATCAAAGCCATTTTCCTTCAAACTGTTGAAATCCACTATAATCTCTGACAGAACTTCCAAGTTCTTGACTGGAGTGAGTAGTGTTCTGAGAGGAACCTCATATTTCTCAGTTGATGTGTCTTTCTGGGAACCAGATGAAGGATTGCTGCTAGAAGCCATGTTCACACGAGTTCTTGAGAGAAAAGAAATTTGAAAGGGTTTTCTTGAGAGGAAGAACACAAACACAGAAATCAGAAATATTGCTTGAAAGCGAAAGTTAGGGTAAACATTGTGAATGGTGTGAATGGTGTTTAAATAGGTTTTGAAATAGTTTTTGAAAATGTAAACGGTTAAGAGAGAGAAAATAAATCATGATTAATAGCATTAATGATGGCTGATTTTGGGGGATTTAGGAAACATACTTAAACGGTTACCAGTGATATGTGTCTCAATGCAACCAATCAGCGCTTTGCCTTTTCATAAGCGTGAACGCGTGTTCAGCCTCAGGAACCAGCTGATGACTGAATGACACTTGTTTGCTTTGAGTGAGCATCACTTCTATCCTTGAACTGAAGAGGTCAGAGCTTCATGGATATATCTGATACAATCTGCATTTCTAAAGACTCTGAAAGAAGATTGATCAGAAGTTCACAGGGTAATAAACATAATTCTGAAGGTTAATATATAAAATTAAAACAGTTTTATTCTGGACAGAGCTTCATGCTGAGATGTTTCAGAATGAAGTTGAACCTATCTTCAGAAAGTGGTTTTGTAAAGATATCAGCCCATTGATGGTCTGTATCAATAAATTTTAAGTTTAAAATGCCTTTCTGAATATAGTCCCTAATAAAGTGATGTTTTATTTCTATATGCTTAGCCCTAGAATGCAAAATTGGATTTCTACTTAAGAAAATGGCAGAAGTATTATCAGAGTATAGGAATGTTACTCTCATAAATCTGGAAGTCCTCAAGCTGACTTTTCATCCAAAGCATTTGTGTGCTGCATCCAGCTGCTGCTATGTATTCAGCTTCTGCTGTTGATAGAGCAATGGTGGATTGTCTTTTGCTGGACCACGAGATCAGATTTTCTCCCAGAAACTGGCAGCTTCCAGAAGTGCTTTTACGTTCAACTCTGTCTCCAGCAAAGTCAGCATCACAGTAACCTACTAAGCTGTAATCACCAGATTTTCTATAAAACAAACCCAGATTAGTAGTACCTTTCAGATACTTGAAAATTCGCTTAACAGCTGTTAAGTGAGATTCTCTAGGATCTGATTGGAATCTTTCACAAATGCATACACTGAATAAAATATCAGGCCTTGAGGCTGTCAGATAAAGAAGATAACCAATCATACCTCTGTAGACCTTCTGTTCTACCTTTTTGCTTACCTCTTCTCTTTCCAGAATGCACGTGGGATGCATTGGAATCTTTGATGGCTTACATTCTGAGAGATTAAATTTCTTCAGAAGTTCTCTGACATATTTGCTCTGATGAATGTAAGTTCCTTCTGGGGTTTGATTGATTTGAATGCCCAGAAAGAATTTCAGTTCCCCCATTAGGCTCATCTCAAATTCTGCCTGCATACACTTAGCAAATTTTCTTCCCAGAGAAGGATTAGTAGATCCAAATATTATATCATCAACATAAATCTGACAGACTAAGATGTCATTCTTAACTGTCTTACAGAATAAGGTTGTGTCCACTTTCCCTCTGGTGAATTCCTTTTCTAACAGGAAATTACTTAGTCTTTCATACCAAGCTCTGGGAGCTTGTTTCAGACCATACAGTGACTTCTTTAGTTTGAAAACATATTCTGGATGTTTTGAACTTTCAAAACCAGGGGGTTGGTGCACATATACCTCTTCTTCTATATAGCCATTTAAGAATGCACTCTTGACATCCATCTGATACAGAATGATGCCTTTATTAACAGCAAAAGAAATTAAGAGTCTGATAGATTCTAACCTGGCGACTGGAGCAAAGGTTTCTGTATAGTCTATCCCCTCTTGCTGACTATAACCTTGTGCTACCAATCGTGCCTTGTTTCTGACAACTTCACCTTGTTCATTCAGCTTGTTTCTGAACACCCATTTTGTTCCAATGATGTTGAATCCTTTTGGCTTAGGAACCAGATCCCATACGTCATTCCTGGTGAATTGATTCAGCTCCTCTTGCATTGCTAGAATCCAGTCATTGTCCAGAAGTGCCTCATCAATAGAGGATGGTTCAATCAGAGAGACAAGTCCCATGAGGGATTCTTCAGAGTTTCTGAAGCTGGCTCTTGTTCTGATTGGATCTTCCTTTCTTCCTAAGATTGTTTCTTCTGGATGATCCATGCTGCTTCTGGATGGTCTTTTCTGAGGTTGATCAACAGAAGATGCTGGATTGCTTGCAGTGCCTCTTTCTGATGTTGAGGGAGTGTCTCTGTTAAGAGCTTCTGATGACTTGTCTTCAGTACCTGTGAATTCAACTTCCATACTTGCAAGTAATTCATTTTGCTTTGACTTTTCAGAGTCAAGCTTATCATCAAAACGAACACTGATTGATTTTTCCACAATCTGTGTTTCTGTATTGTATACTCTGTACCCTCTAGAGCGTTCAGAGTATCCTAACATAATACACTTTTGTGCTTTAGAGTCAAACTTGTTCAAATAATTTTTAGTATTTAAAATAAAACAAGTACATCCAAATGGATGAAAATATGAAATGTTGGGCTTTCTGTTCTTCCACAATTCATATGGAGTCTTTTCCAGAATAGGTCTTATGGAGATTCTATTTTGAATGTAGCACGCTGTGTTTATTGCCTCTGCCCAGAAGATCTTAGCAACGTTAGTCTCATTGATCATGGTTCTGTCCATTTCTTGCAATGTTCTGTTCTTTCATTCTACAACTCCATTTTGCTGGGGAGTTCTAGGACAAGAGAAATCATGCAGAATGCCTTTGTCATTAAAAAATGATTCAAAATCTTTGTTTTCAAACTCTCCACCATGATCACTTCTGACTTTGATGATTCTAAGATCCTTTTCATTATGAACTTGGTTACAGAAGGTAACAAACACAGAGTGTGACTCGTCCTTGTGTCTTAAGAACTTTACCCATGTCCATCTGCTATAGTCATCTACGATTACTAACCCATACTTCTTGCCACTGACTGAAGCAGTTTTAATTGGTCCAAATAAGTCAATGTGCAGAAGTTCTAATGGCTTAGAGGTGGAAACAAGGTTTTTAGATTTGAAAGCAGGTTTTGCAAACTTGCCTTTTTGACATGCTTCACACAGAGCATCTGAATTGAACTTCAGGTTAGGAAGTCCTCTGACCAGATTGAGTTTGTTAATCTGAATATTCTTCTCATACTAACATGCCCCAATCTTCTATGCCAGATCCATTTCTCGTTGTTAACAGACAGAAGACACTTTACATTCTGACTTTTCAGTTCAGAAAGTTTGATTTTGTAAATGTTGTTTCTCCTCTTTCCATTAAACAGGATAGTCCCATCTTTATGACTAACAGCTTTACATGAATTTTGATTAAAGATTATATCATAACCGTTATCACTTAATTGACTTATGGATAACAGGTTATGCATTAATCCATCTACTAATAATACATTACTGATAGAGGGAAGATTTCCATTACCTACAGTTCCAGAGCCAATAGTCTTTCCCCTCTGATTGCCTCCAAAGCCTACGTGGCCTTCAGGCTTAAGTTCCAGGCTTTGGAACATATGCCTTCTCCCCGTCATGTCGCGCGAGCAGCCAGAGTCCAGGTACCATGACTGGTGTTTCTGCTTTGCTGCTAAAGATATCTGCAACATGTATTATTTTATCCTTAGGTACCCATATTTTCTTGGGTCCTGATTTGTTAGTTTTACCAAAACTCTGGTTGAATTTTGGTTTGACAGAATAATTGCTACTGGTATATTTGATGTCGTGTGTGTGCCCATATACAAAGTGATTTAAGAGGAGTTCGTTTGATAACTAAATCCATGGCATTCTTTGGTGTAGGTACCTTACCTTGGTATCCTATTCCCTTTCTGCCATTTCTGCTAACTCCATAGATCATTGAATCCATCTTGCTTCTATCTATGCTTTTAGCAAGAAACTTCTGAAAGTTGTGATCATACTCCTTGATGATCTCATCAGCACTACTGGGAGTTTCAATAATTGTTTCCTTCTGAGAGTTTTGTAAAAGATTTTCTAATTTTGAAACCTTATTTTTCAACTCAAAATTTTCCAACTTGAGACTCTCAATTTTATCAGAGTCAGAAGCAAGATCCCTTTTCAGGTTTCTGAATTTGACTCTGATCTGCTGATATCGTTCCAGAATCTCATTAAGGCTTTCAGCAAGTTCAACCTTAGTAAAATTAATAGCAAAGTCAGGAAATAACTCTTATGTGTCTGATTCAGAGTCTGATTCAGAAGCTTCACTGTCTTCTGATATGTTCGCCATGAGAGCTATGTTTTCTCTCTCATCATCTGATTCTGAGTCAGCTTCAGATGTGTCAGAGTCATCCCATGTGGCCATGAGACTTTTCTTCTTTTCCTTGCCAAACTTTCTTCTGGGCTTTTCCTTCTGAAGCCTTGGAAAATCACTCTTGTAGTGTCCTTGCTCGTTGCATTCATAGCAGATGATGTCCTTGTTGTTTGGCTTTCTGCTTCCAGAAGAGCCTTTCGATCTTCTGTGTCCAGATTCTGACCTTCTGTATCTAGAGGAGGATTTGTTCTGGTTCTCAGATCTTCTGGGAGTCCTGAACTTTCTTTGCCTCTGCTTCCACAGTTGGTTCACCCTTCTGGAGAGGAGAGACAATTCATCTTCTTCTGATGAGGACCCATCAGAGGTTTCTTTAACAGCCTGCAAAACCTTAGAGTCGGATTTTCTGTTAGATTTTAGGGCTAAAGGCTTACCTTGCTTTTGAGGTTCATCAACTTCCAGCTCTATCTCGTGACTTCTGAGGGATCTGACAAGTTCCTCCAGAGTGATTTTGTTGAGATCTTTAGCTAGCTTCAGCGCTGTGACCATTGGCCTCCACTGTTTTGGCAAGCTTCTGATGATCTTCTTTACATGATCAGCAGTAGAATACCCTTTGTCCAGAAATTTGAGACCAACAACCAGAATCTGAAATCTTGAGAACATTGTTTCAATGGATTCACTTTCTTCCATCTTGAATGCCTCATACTTCTTGATGAGCGCAAGAGCTTTAGTTTCTTTCACTTGAAGGTTGCCTTCATGCGTCATTCTGAGAGAATCAAACATGTTCTTGGCAGTGTCTCTGTTTGAGATCTTTTCATATTCAGAGTAAGAGATAGCACTGAGAAGAATGGTTCTGGCCTTGTGATGATTCTTGAAATCACGCTTTTGTTGATCAGACATTGCTTTCCTGTCAATCTTCCGACCACTTGCATTCATAGGGTGCGTGTATCCATCTGTCACCATATCCCACAGATCAACATCATGGGCTAGAAAGAAGCTTTCAATTCTGTCTTTCCAGTAATCAAAATTCTCTCCATCAAAGACTGGAGGTTTGCCACTGAATCTGTCTCTTTCTTCGTTGTTGTCATTGCTGATGTTGTGATGTGTTCCTACCATAGTGTTTTACAACGATGGATCTTGTACTGACACGGTTAAGTGTTATGAACTCAAAACCAGACGCTCTGATGCCAATTGAAGAAGTGAAAAACACAAGAAGGGGGGTTGAATTGTTTAAACTTGAAATCAAATGCAGACAACACGTTATTTTTATACTGGTTCGTTTGATCTCAAACTACTCCAGTCCACCCGTCAAGGTGATTTCGCCTCTCTCCAACGAGGACTTAATTCACTATATTCAACCGAATATTACAATTGCTTTAACAACTGCTAAAGCCTTCTTGAGTCTAAACCACAGACCGATTTCTCAAGGAAATTCTTTCTTACAGATAAATGAACAATATGTGTGTTGAATGTTTTCTACAAAAACGATATATCACAACTGTGATAATACACAAGATAAAGCTTAGATGATACTAGATTGCTAGAGCTATAGAGTAAGCAATATGAGAGCTTTAGCAAACTGAGAGAGTGAGGATGAAGATGATTGACTTTAGGCGTGTAGCGTATTGTAGAGCATTAGCCAATTCACTTCTCACTGATTTGTTTAAATACTTCTTGGAAAAGATACGTTGAAGCAAATAATTCCATTTCAATTACGTTCTTTCCATTTTGAGAAGATCTTTGTCTTGGAATAAAGCCGTTGGTAATTAATCTGCCTTGAATGCAGTACCGTTGACACTTCAGAATGTTCTGCTTGATTAAGATTGGAGTGTGTTGGCTTTAGCTTATTCTGATTGCTTCTGAGTGTTGATGACATTGTTAGGATCTTGATTAGAATCAGAGTATGTTGAGCACAGATCTTGTTCATCAGACTACAGCGTAAGCATATGTACTGATCTTCTGATGTGACATATCTTTTGATGCTGATGTTGATATTCTGATATTCTGATGCTGATTCCATCAGAGTTTCCTGTAAATACACAACATATTTTTAGGTAGCATCTATGTCATATATAAATCTCATAATTCATTTAATCTTGTATTTTGTTATCATCAAAACTTTAACTGAGGGTTGTAGAATCAAACTATGTTCTAACACGAACTTTATGCTTCCACGCGTCTCTTTAGATAAGATCAAACTTTTGAATTTGAAAACTCCTTGTCTTCGAAGCGTCAAACATCATAAACGTGACGATCGAAATATTCTTTTTGATACTTCGAATAACTTAAAATCTCAATGGTTCGCATACCAACCTTTCTCCAAAACTTAGCAAACATACAAATTTTATTAGATTTTTATCTATCAAAATCTTCACAGAGACTTCTTGATTCTTTCTTTTGACCTACACTCTTCTCAAAATATATCATTTCAGCTAAAAACTTATGTAGTCGAAATTCTCAGTCAACATCTATATGTCTGATATCTACTAAGTGTCGTTCTCCACCTAGTTTTAGCTTAAGATGTCAGCGTATGGGCAGTCCATTCAACCACGGTCGTCTCCACTATCAGAGCCACCTGATTCAATCAAGGTACCATTTTCGTTGCTGCCACTTGAACCAACTCACCATCTGTTTAATGAAATGTTGGAACAATATAAGGTAAGAGAGGAATCTCATTTTTTTCTTCGTAATGTCTTGATAAGCTCTCAAACGTCTTCGCTACTAGCATCTGCAAGTGATGATGGGCATATGGGTTCGGGTGAACCCGAGAGGCATTATGAAAATCGTGCTCAAGGAGGAGTGTAATTCACAAACTCTAACAAGACTACTAAAAGCTGGAAATTTTAAGATAAGCTTATAAAATACTTTTTCATTCATTTCATTGATTGATTTCAAATGTCTCTATGAGATTACATTATATAATACTCTTAATGGATAATAAATCTAAAAGCCCAGATACTACTAAGAACCCAATAACTATACTAATAGCTAATAATATAAATGACTTACTAAATTAATATTCTAACTTAATTTATCTCATAATTTTACTCTCTATCAAATGATAGAGAGTAGAATTAACATCCTAACATGGTAAGTGAGATTGTTCAATTTATACATGTTAATTTAGTTAAATAAATTTAAATCGTAAATTTAAGGCTCAATCTTTAGTTAAATATTTTTTAATCCAATCATTAAATATAAATTCAATCATCATCATTATATATATATATATATATATATATATATATATATATATATATATATATATATATATATATATATATATGCGTTAAATGTGGGTCCAAACTCTTGATTGTGTACGGTTCGGTGCCCTAAAAAATATTTAATAATCAGAGTCTCATGTCAACTAAGTTGTTCTTTCCCACAGCCTGGTATGGGTTAGCATCATTTAATAATGAATGGTTTCTTCGAATGGAAACGTTAACAGCATTAAACAATTAGTTGATTATGCGACAATAACAAGCAGCGCACCTTTACAAGATATCCTCATTAATATTTTTTCTTTATAATATGATCAAGTCATAATGCATTTAATTTGACATCTAATTTCATGTGCCAAACGGATCCTTTTGTCCGATTCCCGAAGAATAAGCAAAATGAGATTTTGCATGTTTCTTGTTTTGTCCAAGGTTTATCTCAAAGGAAGTATTATAATTATGAAAAAAAATGTTGGAAGTGGAATCTCAACGTGGAAACATGGTGAATCATAACTTATTACTCCTTCTGTTTTTCTTTTTTAAGTGTCATTTTAACGTAAAACTCTTCAAACAAGATAATAGATTATTAGAATTATTTTTTCTATTATACCCTCATTTATTTTCTCTTTTTAAATAAATCAATTATATATCATCTCTCTTTTTTCAATAACTAATTGAGAAAATAATTAATTTTATGAAAAATGTGAAGTGGAGTTATTGAGAAAGTATGAATATAATTGACAAATGATAATATTAAATTATAAAAACGACATTTAAATAAAAACAAAAAAATTATTCTAAAACTACACTTAAAAAGAAACGGAGGGAGTACATTTTAATAATTATTTTCTTTTGTCTCACAATAGGTGTCATCTTTCTTATTTTAATTTGTTTTAAATTATTTTTTCATTTAAATATTAATGTTATATTTATTATTTCTTTCCACTAACTTACTTTTATTTATTGTATTTTAATTCATATAATTATTGTACTACTTATTATTAATACGGTTATTTTTTTCATTTAATCATTGAAATTAATATAATTAATCATTATCTTAAAAAAATGTGAAAATCTTCAAAACGACACCTATTGTAAGATGTAGAAAGTAATATATTATTAATAATATTGATGCAAAGTATCTAACAATTTTGTTGGAAATTCACCAAAGATCTATGATGAATTTCTACCAATCTTGATGAATAAGATTGATATCACCACACAATGACAATGAATTATGAGAAAAGAAAAGAAATAAAGAAGATAATTATTTTCTACAGAGATTCTCTCTGTCCACAAACTGTGGAAAACTTTATTAATCACTTACAACTGCAAATTCTATGATTACAATGAATTGACTTAATTACAAAATTAATAGTTACTCCCTCTATTTATAGATTTAGGTTAGCTTGCTCGCTAAGCCAAAGCCCAAAACTATAAAAGCCCAAAATACCTATTTTGGTACTAAATCAAATCTATCTATTTTAGATCTAAATCAAATCTATCTAAATATAAAACCAATCAAATTTGTGTGTAGCTTGCTTCGATCCACAAGCTATTCGACTGAGCAACCTCCCTTCGACACACACATTGTTTCGGCACAATCAAATTACAATTTAACACACCATATAATTCATTGTGTCTAAACTATCTATATTCATCATGGTTCTTATTCTTCTGAATACTTCGACCTGCACTCCCTTCGTCATGATGTCTGCAATCTGATTCTCAGTTCTGCAGTGTTCCAAATTCATTTTCCCATTTGCCACCTGCTCTCAAAGATAGTGGAACCTCTTTTCGATGTGCTTGCTTCGACCATGTGTTGTCGGGTTCTTCGCCAGATTGATAGCTGACATGTTGTCGATCTTCATGGTAATTGCTCCATGATCTTTCCCTGTTATCTCTTCGACCAAGTTCACCATCCAAGTTGCTTGACACGCACAAAGAGAAGCAGCTATGTATTCTGCTTCGCATGATGATAATGCCACTACTGTTTCCTTTCTTGAACTCCAAGCAACTAGTGTACCACCTAACATAAACACATATCCTGTTGTTGATTTTCGATCTTCAGCATCACTACACCAACTCGAAACAGTGTATCCCACTCACTTGCATTCTTTTCCTTTATCAGCTGCAGGAAACAAAATGCCATAGTCGAGAGTTCCTTTGAGATACCTTAGTATCCTCTTCACCGCTGCTAGATGTGATACCTTTGACTTCTGCATGAATCTACTTACCATACCTACATTATATGCTAAGTCAGGCCTTGTATGACAAAGTTATCCAATGACCCAATAAGTCTTATGTATTGGGTTGGGTCGACATCATCTTCATCTGCATCTTTTGGTAGTTGCATTCTTGGTTCTGCAGGTGTCGAAGTTAAGTTGCATTCTTTAATCTCAAATCTTTTGAGAGTTTCTCCTGCATATCTTCTTTGATGCATCATCAAACCTCAACTGCTCTTGTAGAATTCGATGCCAAGGAAATATGAAATCTCACCCAGATCAGACATTTTGAATTCCTTGCTGAGATCACCTTTGAAGTTTTCGATCTCACTTTTGCAGCTACCTGTTATCAATAAATCATCGACATAGAGGCATAGTATAAGCAATTCACTATTGCTTCTTCTTACATATACTCCATGTTCAGTTATGCACTTCACAAATTCCTTCTCCCTTAGGAAACTATCAATTTTCTTATTCCAAGCTCTTGGAGCTTATTTCAATCCATACATGGCTTTATGCAGCCTGTACACCTTTCTCTCTTCGTCATGTTTCATAAACCCAACTGGTTGTTTAGTATAAACTTCTTCATCTAAGGATCCATTCAGGAATGCACACTTCACGTTCATCTGACATATGTGCCATCTGTTTATTTCTTCTAGACCAACAACCAACCTGATTATTTCAATCCTAGCAACAGTTGCAAAAACTTCATCGAAGTTTATTCCTTCTTTCTGTAGAAATCCTTTCGCCACAAGCATTTCTTTGTGTCGAGTTACTTCCCCTTTGGAATTCATTTTCAATTTGTATACCCACTTGACATCAATTTCCTTCTTGCCTTGAGGCAATTCGACAAGTGACCAAGTGTTGTTGTCTTCGATAGACTTCACTTCTTCGTTCATTGCTTTCATCCCCTTCGAATCCTTCAATGCTTCAGGTGCATTGACAAGTTCGACATCTGCATAAAAAGCATAATGTACCAACTCACCTTCATCATCTGATATAATCATACAATCTTGTAATCTTGCAGGAATGTGTCTTGTTCTTTAAGGTCTGCTTGTACTTGGTTGATCTAGAACTACTGGATTCTCTTGTCGAACATCTCTTTCGACTTGAGTTTTTGGTTCTTCAAGTAGGATTTCCATTGAATCTTTATTAACATTTTCAGTCCAGTCCCATTCTTTAAGCCCATCTATGATCACGTCCCTGCTGATCACAATCTGCTTATTCACTGGGTCGAACAACTTGTAACCTCCTGTCGAATGATATCCAACTAGAATTATTTGACTCGACTTGTCATCAAGTTTTCTTCTCAACTGATATGGCACATGTCTATGTGCAATAGATCCAAATACCTTCAAATGACTCAAGCTAGGCTTCACACTAGACTAACATTCTTCTGTAGTAATTCCTTCTAGCTTCTTCATAGGACATCTGTTCAAAATGTATGTTGCAGTCGACACAACTTCACCACAAAACTCTTTAGGTAAATTCTTGCCTTTCAACATACTTATCACCATATTCATGATGGTTAGATTCTTATTTTATGAAATTCCATTATGCCGTGGAGTATAGGGTGGCACCACCTCATGCACAATCCCTTCCTTTTCACATAACCTGTCGAAGTCTTTCGACACATACTCTCCACCACCATTAGTTCTCAAAACTTTGAGTTTTGGACCACTTTGTCTTTCGACCATAGAATTAAACTTGGCAAATACCTCGATCACTTCACTTTTCTTCTTGATCAGGTAAGTCCACAGCTTTCGACTGAAATCATTTATGAATATAACAAATTATTTGTTACCTCCCATTGAATCCACCTGGATTGGTCTACATACATCAGAGTATATGACTTCAAGAATAACCTTCGACCTGCTTCTTGCATCCTTACTGAAGCTATTCTTGTGCTGCTTCGCCTGTACACATTTCTCACATACCTCATTCGGAATGTCAATTTTTGGAAATCCTGAAACCATATTTCTTCTCTTCAAATCTCTGATGTTTTAGAAGTTGAGATGTCCTAGTCGATAATGCCATATTCATTCATCTCTACTAGATGCAAGCGAAAGGCACTTATGCTCCATCACATTTAGTTCGATCTTGAAGGTTCTATTCCGAGACATAGGAGCCTTCAAGATTAATATTCCATTAGCGTCGACGAATCTCATCATCTTATCTTTGATCGACACTTTATAATTCTTTTCGATCAAATGCCCTATACTGAGAAAATTTCTCTTCATGCCTGGTATGTGCAACACATTGGAAATTACTGACCTCTTGCCATCTTTCATCATAATCATAACATCACCAATATCTTCAGTTGCTAGGGTATTATCATTTGCTAATTTTACCATATTTTTTATTGATGGCTTTATGTTGACAAACCAGTCTTTCCTTCCAAACACAAGTGATGAGCATCCTGAATCCAAGTACCATTGGTCCTTGAATCTATCTTCACCTCTTGTTGTGACCATCAACATCATCTCTTCTTCTTCATGTTTTGCAAACTTTGCATCACTTTCTTGATTCTTTCGCTTTTCTAGATAATCACTCGAATAGTGACCATACTTCTGACAATTGTAACATTGAATGTGACTCTTGTCAGGTTTTCGACCACCATCTCTTCATCTATTTGCAACACCACCTCTTTGGTTGCCTTGGTATGGTCTTCTCTGATTCGACACATTTCCTTTGTTCTGGTTTCCTCTACCAATCGATTTGTTGTAGCCGCCTCTACCTCTGTCAAACCACTTTCCTTTGCTTTTGATTTCTTTTGCTGAATGTGTTTTCAAAGCCACATCACTCTTAAACTTGCCTGCAACTCTTTCAGTCATTCTTTGTTCTTGAGATTCAAGCGTACCTTGAAGCTTTTCCTTTGTCAATTTCGATAAGTCTTTCCCCTCTTCTATAGCCACCACCATGTGATCGAACTTAGGAGCCAAAGATCTCAAGATCTTCAAAACAACAGCTCTTGTTGTTAATGTTTCTCCACATACCTTGATTTGATTCATTAGTTTTGTAACCCTAGTGAAGAAATCAGATATGCTCTCACTATCTTCCATCTAAAGCAATTCATACGTTCTCTTGTGAGTTTGTAACCTCACTTCTTACACCTTTTCCGCACCACCAAAAGACTTCTCAAGAACCTCCCAAGTTTCTTTTGTAGATTTTAAATCACTCACTGTTTCAAAATTTTCTGGACTCAGACATTGATGAATTATAAAGAGTGCTTTATAACTCATCTTCTCAGATTCTGTGTGTTTCTTCTTTTCTTCTTATGAAGCATTTTCTCCAAGCGCTTCTAATCCATCCTTTATAAGATCCCAAAGACCTTGACACCTGAATAAAACTTTCATCTGTTTGCACTAATTCTCATAGTTGTCTAATTTCAGAATTGGTAGAGTTGCTGGATAATTTGCATTCCCATAAATCGCTATCATGAATTCTTCTTCTTCCTCAATCGTTCTTGATTGATACTTCCCTTGAATTGATTAACTGAGCTCTTGATACCAGATGTTGGAAATCCACCAAATATCTATGATGGGACATATGCAGGTTGAATGTCTTGGTGGAAAGAAGTATGCCTATGTTGTTGTAGATGAATTCTCTAGGTACACATGGATAAGATTTATTAGAGAAAAATCAGAAACTTTTGAAGTGTTTAAAGATCTCTCTCAAAAACTTCAAAGGGAAAAAGATAGTCATGTCATTAGAATCAGAAGTGATCACAAAAAGGAATTTGAGAACAATAAATTTGCTGACTTTTGCTCTTCTGAAGGAATCCGTCATGAATTCTCTTCTCCCATTACTCCTCAACAAAATGGGATTGTGGAACATAAAAACATAACCCTTCAAGAATCTTCCAGGGCTATGATTCATGCTAATAAGTTATCCTACCACTTTTGGGTTGAAGCTATGAATACCGCGTGCTATATCCATAACAGAGTCACTCTAAGGAAAGGCACTTCAACCATCTTGTATGAAATATGAAGGGGAAGAAAACCAATTGTTAAATACTTTCATGTTTTTTTGAAGTAAATGTTACATCTTAGCTGATCGTGAACAAAGGAGGAAGATGTATCCCAAGAGTGGTGAAGGAATATTCCTGGGTTACTCTACAAATAACAGAGCTTACAAAGTTTTTAACTCTAGAACCAAAGTTATGATGGAATCCATAAATGTTATTATTGATGATAGAGGATGGAATGATGAAGAAGATGTCTTAGAAGATGTTGGAACATCTTTGTCTGATATTCCAACAGAATCAAATGACAGAAGTATTACTTCTAATCCACCTCAAGAAGATCTTGAGCCTAGTCATCTCAATAAAGGGCCTTCAATTAGAACCCAAAGAGATTATCCTAAGGAGATTATCATAGGAGATCTAAATAAAGGAGTTACTATCAGATCAAGAGAAGGGATATCAAACTCTTGCTTTGTGTCAAAAATTGAGTCTAAGACTGTCAAAGAGGCCCTAACTGATGAGTTCTGGATTAATGCTATACAGAAAGAGCTAGAATAATTCAATAGAAATGAAGTTTGGGATCTAGTTCCAAGACCTGAAGGGACAAATGTGATTGGCACTAAATGGGTATACAAGAATAAATATGATGAAAAAAGGGTGGTCACTAGGAATAAGGCAAGGTTAATTGCACAAGGATACACTCAAATTGAAGGAGTTGACTTTGATTAAACCTTTGTTCCTGTGGCCAGACTTGAATCAATTAGACTACTCTTGGGAATTGCATGCATACTGAAATTTAAATTGTTTCAAATGGATGTAAAGAGTGCATTCTTAAATGGCTATATGAATGAAGAAGTCTATGTGGAACAACCTAAGGGATTTATTAATCCAAGTTTTCCTAAACATGTGTACAAACTAAAGAAAGCTCTGTATGGATTAAAGCAGGCTCCAAGAGCTTGGTATGAGAGATTGACAGAATTTCTTGGTGAGAATGAATATAGTGTTAGAAAAAAGTTTGAATCTACTACCCTATGTTTAAGTTTTGATGATAACAAAATGAAAAGATATATTATTTATGTGATTCATGTATGAACTATTTGCTACCTAAAAATATTACATTCTGCTTTGCAGAAACTCTGATAGGTATCAGCAAGAGCACACTTAATCAGCATCAGAATATTGGTCTTTAACACCAGCATCAGAAGTTGCCATATCAGAATACCAGAATCAGAAGATTAACTCACGTGTATGCTGAAGCTTGATGAACAGAACTGCGCTCAACACTCTGATAAAGACAACAACAGTTCATCAGCAGCTAAGCAGAGTCAGAATGAAGCCAAGCCAGAACATGCCTTAAGTAAGCAACGGTACTGTGCATTGAAAGCGTATTATTACCAACGGCATCATTCCAGACAAGATCTGCTCAATAAGGAAAGTTTGTTATTAGCATTGAATCAAGAATATTGCTCCAACGTTCAACAATCTCAGTGCTATATAAACAAGACTATGAAGATTGAATTGGCTAATGCTCTCCAACATATTACACGCCTAAAAGCTACTCTACATCTTCTCATTCTCAGTTTGCTAAAAAGCTCCATATCTCCTTACTCACTATTTTAGCAATCTAGTTTCATAAGCTTAAGTTGTGTAACATCACAGTTGTGATACAGTTTTGTAGAAAACATTCACACACCTAGATTTATCTTCTTTGTAAGAAAGTGTTTCCTTGACAAACCGGGCTGTGGTTTGCATCAAGAAGGCTTTAGCAGTTGTTAAAGCAGTTTGTAATATTCAGTTGAATATAGTGAATTAAGACCTCGTTGGAGAGAGGTGAAATCACCTTGACGGGTGGACTGGAGTAGTTTGAGATCAAACGAACCAGGATAAAAATATCTTGTTCATTGCATTAAGTTTCAGTTTCACAATTCACCCCCCCCCCTTCTTGTGTTTTTCACTTCTTCAATTGGCATCAGAGCGCCTGGTTCTGAGCTAAAACACTTAACCGTGTCAGTACAAGATCCTGCGTCAGAAAAACACAATGGCAGGAAACTATTCTCACACCAGCAATGACAACCATGAGGACAGAGACAGATTCAACGGCAAACCTCCAGTCTTTGATGGAGAAAACTTTGATTACTGGAAAGACAGAATTGAAAGCTTCTTTCTGGCACATGATGCTGATCTGTGGGATATGGTGACAGATGGATACACGCACCCTGTGAATGAAAGCGGTCAGAAGATTGATAGAAAAACAATGTCTGACCAACAAAAGCGTGACGTCAAGAATCACCACAAGGCCAGAACCATCCTTCTCAGCGCCATCTCATATACTGAATATGAAAAGATCTCCAACAGAGACACAGCAAAGAACATTTTTGACTCACTCAGAATGACGCATGAGGGAAACGTTCAGGTCAAAGAAACTAAAGCTCTGGCGCTCATTCAGAAGTATGAGGCATTCAAAATGGAAGAATTTGAATCCATTGAAACAATGTTCTCAAGATTCCAGATTCTGGTAGCTGGTCTCAAGGTTCTGGACAAAGGATACTCTACTGCTGACCATGTCAAGAAAATCATCAGAAGCTTACCCAAGCAGTGGAGACCAATGGTTACAGCTCTAAAGCTAGCAAAAGATCTCAACAAAATTACTCTGGAGGAACTTATCATCTCCCTCAGAAGTCATGAGATAGAGCTAGAAGCTGACGAGCCTCAGAAGCAAGGTAAGCCTTTAGCATTGAAATCTAACAAAAAATCTGAGTCTAAAGTTTTGCAGGCAGTTGAAGAAACATCTGATGGATCCTCATCAGAAGAAGACGAACTCTCCCTCCTCTCCAGAAGAGTGAATCAACTGTGGAAGCAGAGACAAAAGAAGTTCAGGAATCCCAGAAGATCTGATCAGAACGAGTCTTCTTCCAGATACAGAAGGACAGATTCTTCCTCTGGACAAGAAGATCTGAAGGCTCCTCAGAAAGTAGAAAGCCAAACACCAAGGACATCATCTGCTATGAGTGCAATGAGCAAGGACACTACAAGAGTGACTGCCCAAAGCTTCAGAGGGAAAAGCCCAAAAAGAAGTTTGGAAGAGAAAAGAAGAAAAGTCTCATGGCTACATGGGATGACTCTGACTCATCTGAAGCTGACTCAGAATCAGATGATGAGAGGGCAAACATAGCTCTCATGGCTAACATTTCAGAAGATAGTGAAGCTTCTGAATCAGACTCAGAATCAGATACTGAAGAGGTATTTCCTAACTTTGCTGTTAATTTTACCAAGGCTGAACTTGCTGAAAGCCTTAATGAAATCCTGGAAAGGTATCAGCAGATTAGAGTTAAATTCAGAGACCTAAAAAGGAATCTTGAATCTGACTCTAATAAGACTGAGAGTCTTAAATTGGAGAATTCTGAGCTGAGAATTAAAGTTTCAAAATTAGAAAATACTTTACAAAACTCTCAGAAGGAACCAATTTCTGAAACTCCCAGCAACGCTGATGAGATCATCAAGGAGTATGATCACAATTTCCAGAAGTTCCTTGCTAAAAACATAGATAGAAGCAAAATGGCTTCAATGATCTATGGAGTTAGCAGAAACGACAGGAAAGGAATAGGATACCAAGGTAAGGTTCCTACACCAAAGAATGTCATGGACTTAACCATTAAACACACTCCTCTGAATTCACATTTTGTGTATGGTCACACACATGATATTAAATACACTAGCAGTAAGTACTCTGTGAAACCAAAATTCAACCAGAGTTTTGGTAAATCTAACAAATCAGGACCCAAGAAAATCTGGGTACCTAAGGATAAAATAATACATGTTGCAGATATCTTTAGCAGCAAGTCAGAAACAGCAGTCATGGTACCTGGACTCTAGCTGCTCGCGACACATGACGGGAAGAAGGCATATGTTCCAAAGCCTGGAACTTAAGCCTGGAGGCCACGTTGGCTTTGGAGGCAATCAGAGGGGAAAAATAATTGGCTCTGGAACTGTAGGTAATGGAAATCTTCCCTCTATCAATAATGTTCTGCTAGTAGATGGATTAATGCATAATCTGTTATCCATAAGTAAATTAAGTGATAACGGTTATGATATAATCTTTAATCAAAAATCATGTAAAGTTGTTAGTCAGAAAGATGGGACTATCCTGTTTAATGGTAAGAGGAAAAACAACATTTACAAAATCAAACTTTCTGAACTAAAGAGTCAGAATGTAAAGTGCCTTCTGTCTGTTAACAACGAGCAGTGGATCTGGCACAGAAGATTGGGACATGTTAGTATGAGAAGAATATCTCAGATTAACAAACTTAATCTGGTCAGAGGACTTCCTAATTTGAAGTTCAATTCAGATGCTCTGTGTGAAGCATGTCAGAAAGGCAAGTTTGCAAAACCTTCTTTTAAATCTAAAAATGTTGTTTCTACCTCTAAGCCATTAGAACTTCTGCACATTGACTTATTTGGACCAGTTAAAACTGCTTCAGTCAGTGGCAAGAAGTATGGGTTAGTAATCGTAGATGACTATAGCAGATGGACATGGGTACAGTTCTTAAGATACAAGGACGAGTCACACTCTGTGTTTGTTACCTTCTGTAACCAAGTTCAAAATGAAAAGGATCTTAGAATCGTTAAAGTCAGAAGTGATCATGGTGGAGAATTTGAAAACAAAGACTTTGAGTCATTCTTTAATGACAGAGGCATTCTGCATGATTTCTCTTGTCCTAGAACTCCCCAACAAAATGGAGTTGTAGAACGAAAGAACAGAACATTGCAAGAAATGGGCAGAACCATGATCAATGAGACAAACGTTGCTAAGATCTTCTGGGCAGAGGCAATAACACACAGCGTGCTACATTCAGAATAGAATCTCAATAAGACCTATTCTGGAAAAGACTCCATATGAATTGTGGAAGAACAGAAAGCCCAACATTTCATATTTTCATCCATTTGGATGTACCTATTTTATGTTAAATACAAAGAATTATTTGAACAAGTTTGAATCTAAAGCACAGAAGTGTATTATGTTAGGATACTCTGAACGCTCAAGAGGGTACAGAGTATACAATACAGAAACACAGATTGTGGAAGAATCAATCAGTGTTCGTTTTGATGATAAGCTTGACTCTGAAAAGTCAAAGCAGAATGAAGTTTTTGCAGGTATGGAAATTGAATTTACAGGTTCTGAAGACAAGTCATCAGAAGCTCTCAACACAGACACTCCTTCAACGTCTGAAAGGAGCACTGCTAGCAATCCTACAACAGCTGCTGATCAACCTCAGAAGAGATTACCCATAAGAAGCTTGGATCACCCAGAAGAGACCATCTTAGGAAGAAAGGAAGATCCAATCAGAACAAGAGCAAGCTTCAGAAACTCTGAAGAAACCCTTATGGGACTTGTGTCTTTGGTTGAACCTTCTTCTATTGATGAAGCACTTCTGGATAATGACTGGATTCTGGCAATGCAAGAAGAGATGAAACAATTCACCAGAAATAACGTATGGGATCTTGTTCCCAAACCAAAAGGATTCAACGTCATTGGAACAAGATGGGTCTTCAGAAACAAGCTAAATGAACAAGGTGAAGTCATCAAAAACAAAGCACGACTGGTTGCACAAGGTTATAGTCAGCAAGAGGGGATAGACTATACAGAAACCTTTGCTCCAGTCTCCAGGTTAGAATCTATCAGACTTTTAATTTCATTTGCTGTTAATAGAGGCATCACTCTGTATCAGATGGATGTCAAGAGTGCATTCTTAAACGGTTATATAGAAGAAGAGGTCTATGTGCACCAACCCCCTGGTTTTGAAAATACAAAACATCCAGAACATGTTTTCAAACTAAAGAAGTCACTATATGGTCTGAAACAAGCTCCCAGAGCTTGGTATGAAAGGCTAAGTAACTTTCTGTTAGAAAATGAATTCACCAGAGGGAAGGTGGACACTACCTTATTCTGTAAATCAGTTAAGAATGACATCTTAGTCTGTCAAATTTACGTTGATGATATTATTTTTGGTTCTACTAATCCTTCTCTTGGAAGAAAATTTGCTAAGTGTATGCAGGCAGAATTTGAGATGAGCCTCATGGGGGAACTGAAATTCTTTCTAGGAATTTAGATCAATCAAACTCCAGAAGGAACTTACATTCATCAGAGCAAATACATCAGAGATCTTCTAAAGAAATTTGACCTCTCAGAATGTAAGCCATCAAAGATTCCAATGCATCCCACGTGCATTCTGGAAAGAGAAGAGGTAAGCAAAAATGTAGAACAGAAAGTCTACAGAGGTATGATTGGTTCTCTCCTTTATCTGACAGCTTCAAGACCTGATATATTATTCAGCGTTTGTATTTGTACTAGATTCCAATCAGATCCTAGAGAATCTCACTTAACAGCTGTTAAGCGAATTTTCAAGTATCTGAAAGGTACTACTAATCTGGGTTTGTTTTATAGAAAATCTAGTGATTACAGTTTAGTAGGCTACTGCGATGCTGACTTTGCTGGAGACAGAGTGGAGCGTAAAAGTACTTCTGGAAGCTGCCAGTTTCTGGGAGAAAATCTGATCTCTTGGTCCAGCAAAAGGCAATCAACAATTGTGCTATCAACAGCAGAAGCTGAGTACATAGCAGCAGCAGGATGTAGCACACAAATGCTCTGGATGAAAAGTCAGCTTGAAGACTTCCAGATCTTTGAGAGTAACATTCTTATACTCTGTGATAATACTTCTGCTATTTGCTTAAGTAAGAATCCTATTCTACATTCTAGAGCTAAGCATATAGAAATAAAACATCACTTCATTAGGGACTATATTCAGAAAGCAATTTTGAATTTAAAATTTATAGATACAGACCATCAATGGGCTGATATCTTCACTAAACCCCTTTCCGAAGATAGGTTCAATTTCATTCTGAAACATCTCAGCATGAAAATCTGCCCAGAGTGAAAATGTTTTAATTCCATATATTTATCTTCAGAATGTATTTGTTTTACTGTGAACTTCTGATCAATCTCCTTTCAAAAAGATAGAACATGCAGATTGTATCAGATGCTAGTCTAAAGATCTGAGAGTCTAAGCTCAAAGACAGACGTGCTGATCACTACATCAAACAAGTGTCATCCAATCATCAGCATATCTCTGAAGCAGAACGCGTGCATGCTTCTGAGAAGGCAAAACGCTGATTGGGTGCATTGAGACACATGTCTGGTAACCGTTTTAAGTATCTTTCTCAATTCCCCCAAAATCAGCAAGCATTAAATGAAAGTAATCATGTTTTTAAAACGTAATCATGATTTTATTTCTCTTTCTTGAAAACGTTTATAATTTCAAAATATTCTGAAGCCTATTTAAGCACGTTAACCTCTCACTTTAATCTTTTACAGTTTCTCACTATTTCTCAAGTATTCTCTGCATTTTTCTGTGTTCATCTCTCTCAAACCCATTTTCTCAGTTTTTCTCAAAATCCTTAAGTGTGAACATGGCAACCTCCAGCAGTGATTCTGCAGGTTCTCAGAAGACAGCATCATCTGAAAAGTATCAAGTGCCATTCAGAACACTCCTCACTCCTGTGAAGAATCTTGAAGTGTTATCTGAATTGATCATTGATTTTGGAAGTCTGAAGGAAAACGGTTTTGATTTAACAGAAGAAGTTAGGGCACAGAAATGGGAAAGGTATTTTGACAGGTTGGTTGGACCAACATTTCCAATGTTAGTCAAGGAGTTCTGGATTCATGCAACTGCTTCAACGCATCAAGTCACCTCCTACATTATGGGGAAGAAGATTGTGATCACTGAGGATCACATAGCAAGGTTAATTGGTTACAGTGGCGGCGGCGTCCGCTGTATTGATATGGCTGAGAGATGTGCTGACGTGGGCGTCATAGCAGAAAGGGTTTTCACCCATGGGGTGCCCAGCAGCAAGATCAAAGATCTGAAGGATCACCACAGAGTTTGGGCGAAGATAATTCTGGGGTGTTTTAATCATAGGAAGCCAACTAGTTCCCCTGATTACATAAATGTAGATCAGCAGTTTCTGATCTATTTTATTAATCAGAAGGTAAAAATCAACTTGGCTTATCTTCTGTTTAATCACCTCAGAACAAGCGTGAAGGAAACCAAGGAAGAAGAAAGAACAAAGAGGGATTGGATACCCTTTGGAAGGTTGATATCAGATATTTTGACTGAGAATAGGCTGATAGAGCACCTGATAGAAGCTCAAGAGTTAAGCACCATTGAACCAACGGTTGGGAAGCCTCTGAATGCGAAGAACTTGAAGAAAATGAAGTTGATAGAGAATATCAAAAAGGAACCCAGCGCTACTCCTATTGCTGATATCACCAGCAGAAGAGTCCCACTAAATGACTTTCCTTTATTCTCTGAGATAGAATCCAAGCCAGTGGTAGTTCTCAGATATCTGGACGCGTGCAAAGCTGATGGTACAGATCCAAATCTGAATATCAAAGATCTGCACCAACCTCAACCAGAAGTTACACTGAAAAAGACGAAGAAAAGGAAGGCACCTTCAGAAGGATCATCCTAGCAGACACCCAAGAAAAGAGGTAATTTATCTGCTGCTTCTGTTTTAAATTCTTCTACTATTCCAGCATCAATCCCTCCTCCAACCTCTCATAGAATCTCAATCCCCATTCCAACAATAGATGAAACTGAACCAGAAGATGACCCTTCTGAGGCACTTCAACTCAGAAGACCCCGAACCAAACATCCCAAACCAACAATCTTAACAACATCAGCAATTGACAAAGTGCTGTCTGACATTGATCAACACACTTCTGATCACTCCTCAATTAATCCAAACTCTGAACCACAAATTGTCCACTCTCCACAACAAGAAAAACCTCTCTCACCCATTCCAGAAGAACCTCTTATCCCTGAACAACCAGAAATTCCTCCTCCCTCTCCACAACCAGCAATTCCTTCTCCCTCACCTCAACCAGAAATTCATCCACCATCACCTCAACCATCACCTCAACCTGAGTTTCATCACTCTGAAACTCCAACTCCTCCACCTTCTGAACCCCACTCTCCTCAATCCTCTGAACCACAACCTCTGGCAATCCAGCTGCCATGTGGAACAACAGTCACAATGGCCCAGCTGCCATACTCGTCAGAATCTACACCACTGTTGTATCCCAAAATTTTCCCTCCCATAATCTTCAAAGTTATGACAAGCAAATGGTTCAAAGTCTACTCAAGGGCTACACAGTCAACTATCCTCCTAAGCCAGTCAAACTAG
The DNA here is from genome assembly GCA_948472305.1 of Vicia faba. Classification (NCBI taxonomy): domain Eukaryota; kingdom Viridiplantae; phylum Streptophyta; class Magnoliopsida; order Fabales; family Fabaceae; genus Vicia; species Vicia faba. The sequence goes on from OX451740.1 coordinate 1,040,532,569, forward strand.
GGTTTTGGTTCTTGCAAGGAAGTTGAAGTGTTCAAGAGATCAATCAAGTCTCCTATGCCTATAAACATTGTCAAGCACCTACATGTCAAGTTTCAAGACTTTCAGCACAAAATTGCACAGTCAAAAACCCTAATTGCACTACAGTCAACTGTAGGGGCAAAATGGTCATTTGACAGTCAAAAGTTCAAATTTTTGGTCAACATCTCATTTTGAAGCCACAAACATCATTTGATCAATGCTTGATCATGATTCTCAAAGCTTGGCTCAAAAAATCATCAAGATGCAAAATTTTCTATTTTTGGACAGCTGAAAAGTCAACTGTAACTTGACCAAGGCATAACTTTTTCATGGTTCATCAGAAAAATCCCATCCAATGCTCATTTTGAAGGGGAAGACATTTCCTACAACTCATCTTCACACTCCAAGTCCAAGAAATGCTCTCACAAAAAGTTATCAATTTCAACATTATAGGTCATTTTCAAAAGTCAACAAAAAGGGACTTTAAGTCAAAGACCATAACTTGAGATTGGTAAATCAAAATGACATGGGACCAAAGACATTGGTTAGAGGACTTCAAGACCTTTCCAAAATGTCCAAGAACATGATCAAAGCTTAAAAATTGAGCAAGATATGCATTGGATAAGTTGGGAAATTTTTATGAAATGGCCAAAATCATTTATCCTTGAAATTTCATTTTTGACAAAAGGGGCCCACTTTTTCCACTTGAATTAACTTGGCCATGCTTCCCACGTGTCCCACCTTTTATTTCAAAATTTTTAATTAATTTTTTCATTTTTTATTGATTTATTTAGATTTAATTAATTTTAAATCTTTTAAAATCAAAGGAAAATCAAAAAGCCTAATTAAAGAGGATATCTGACTTTGATGGACCTTGAATCACCATTAAGCATATGCCAAATTCGTGCAAGTGGCCAATTAGAGCAAGAATTCAAAAATGGTTCAAAAATGGAAGTTTGGTTATGGAGGTTTATGGAGAATCTTGAAATTGAATGCTCTGCATTATGAGGCTATAATTCCTCTTCATACATGTTGCATAAGACCTAGGCAAGTGATCAGAAGCAACATTGAGACCTAAGCTGCGCCCCAACACTCAGAGCAAACTTGCATTTTGGCCAAGATTTTTCAAAACTGAAAACACCTCTAGAGCCCGTTTCAGACTCTCATTCTCATCCAAACAAGTTGCTGACACCCTAAGGAAACGATAGCCATCAAATTCAGACCTTCAAACGCAAAGAACAGGTATAACCAAGTCCAACTTTCCTTGAAATTTTTGATATTCGCATTTTAATATTCATGCCATATTTATCATTTTTGATCATGGATTTGGACTAATATGACTGTTCTGAAGCTGTTAGCATGATTTAATTGGGTTTTCCAAGCCTGTGCACGATTTCACCATGGCCATTACCTAGGGTTTCAGAGTTTTTATTTTAGGGCTTTGCATACCAGGAACAATTGGAACCTAAGATTGCTACCAGTAAAATCAGGGCCTTCCACTGAGTGGATTTGAACCATCGCGCCCTATTTCTTTCCCACCATGGCCTATTCGCTATTCTCAAAAAGCTTGCATTTTGGGGGGGTTTAAAACCCCCGCTATTTCATTTTCATTACAGGTACATTGGGGAAGACGACTGCGTGTCACAGTGTGAGTGGCTGGTTTGAATCCAGCGCGCTTTTTTTTTATATTTTATAACACTAACGACCATTTTATTTTATATTATTTGTTTCTCATGTTATATACAAGACGCGTTGGATGGTTCAGTGGTAAGCATAGGCGTTGGCAACGTTCATGACCTGGGTTCAAGCCCCAGGTCCTCACCCCTTTCAATACTATTTTTCAATTAACGTTCCCATGCAGCTTCAATACTAAAGCACACCATGCATCTCCCAAATCAAACCTGCCACGCGTTCAATCTCATCAATTCAAGGGCCCAGATCTGAGGAGCATGGTACACATGAGTCAATGCTTGGGTACGTGAGTGGAGAAGTCAGCCAGGCCTAAGGCTTATTGGGCTCAGATTGCTGGACTTCACCCTCCAAATTAGGGGCAGACCCCCTTAGGTTTTGCAAATTTCTTTACATTCTTTGTTTTTTTTAATTATTTTTACATTCTTTTAATTATTGCTTTTTTAAATTAATTTAATATTTTCATGATATATAAAAAACACCAAAAAAATCATAAAAGAACAAAAATATGTTTCATTTTAATTTAATTCATCAATGACCTTTTTTTTGTGAATAAATTCAATAAGTAATTTAGTTTTAATTTTAGGTTGATAATTTAATTCTTTTTCTCAATAACCAAAAATAATAAAAATAGACCTTTAGCACTTTTTACCCTTTTTTTAATTAATTAAATATTTTTATTATAAGTATCATTAACCATTAATTTTGTAAATAAATTTTATAATCAATTTAGTTTTAATTCTAGGTTTTAACTTTAATGCATTTTCTTTAATAAATTAAAAAAACAATTAGAATTAGAATTATTTGACTTTTAATTCCAACTTAATTTTTCTTTAGTGCCATAAATCCCAAAAACATGAAAAAACAAGTTCCTTCTTTTTATTTAATTTAATCAATTTAATAATTTCATTTTAATTCCTTTAAAGGGTCCAATACCCTCGCATTCGATTATATTTTCTTTTCGCGCATTTTATTTATTTCTTTTTTGTGAATATAATGTAATTGCTCCAAAGCCCTGTAATAGTTAATTAGGCATTTATTTTCTGCATTTCTATTTTAAATCGGGTCTGGATTAATTTGGCGGTGTAGACCCGCGCCTTTGTAATAGCATAGGACCTTTATCTTTTCTGCACTTTAAATTCCCGCACCTTTAACTGTTAAAAAATAACATGAAAGAATGAATGCCCAAAAATAAAATCAAAGCGTAGATCACCAATACATGACAAGACAAATAATAAACCGAAAATGACACACAATTCACACACCACCCATAGGGTACGACTCACTGTTGCCTTGCCTCGAAAGGTGATCGTCGAGTAGAGGATGTCTTAGTAAGTCCTCATGATCCGGGAACCTGGCATGAGGGTAGCTTCTAAGGTGTCTTCCTATTGCTCCGGTGATCACCATGTCCCGAACCCTCGAATTGACCCGAACACCTCCAACGGTGGTGCTACCTACCTCTCAATGGTGGGATGGCACTACTTTAAAGGACATTTACACAGACGAATTCCTTAGGGTAGGTAGACGACTCTAGATACTTGCTCTAAATTTCAAAACAAAACAAAATACTTTTCACACCAACACATTTTCAAAAAGCTTTCGAAAGCAATTTTTCAAACACTCTTGAGGACCGATACAAGAGTCGAACTGGAATTTTCAAAGAAACTTTTTAAAACCCACATTGAAAAGCAAACAAACCATTTTTGAAAACACAAATGAGCAAGTATCTAAGAGCCCATGGATAACCATGGATAGAAAGGGTGCTAGCACCTTCCCTTTCTATAATCTACCTCCCGAACCGAGAGCAATCTCTTTAAGGAATTTTTCTGTGCTTTTGTCCTTTCCATTTGGAGAAAATAAAAGACGGTGGCGACTCTTGCTTCCGCAACATTTCGCGAACCAGCGTTAAACAGTCAGTTCCAGATCCACCGATCACAGAACTGGCGACTCTGCTGGGGAAATACTTATAAAGTAAGGTGTACCTTAGGGATAGTTCATAACTGTGTTTTCAATTGTATTGACTTGTCTGCTTTAAATTTGTGGGTTGCATGAGAGTTACATAGATCCTAACCCGGATCTGGGGATACCCTGTTTAGGTAGCATAAGCTGTGAGGGACCTGTCCGGCGTAGACCGACATGGGTGAAGCAGTGGCTACGTTGGTGTGGCACCTTAGTCTGTACCGATATCCCTTGTGTTGCAACGAGGAGAATATGGGTCTTCTGAGGAGTCATTAAGCACCAACAACCTTAGAACCTTAATTGACACAACTTGGCCATTAGAACAGTAGCAGTATGCTACGCCCATTGAGGCTAAACTCTCGTGATGGTTCTGGCCGCAAGAAAAGATTGCGATGCTGGAGTTAGGACCGATTGAGGGTAGTCAATGATATTGGGATCCTCTAAGAACCCGGTTACTTTGATAGGACAGGTATGAACCAACAAACTGAAAGAGGGTAGTACCTAGACCTCATGCTGGCCTAAACTTTAAGGGCTTGCTTTGTGTGACTTGTGTGCTTTACCATGTTTGCCTTTGTATCTATTTGTGGTGTGCTTTATCATAGCATCATAACATCATGAGCATTGCATGCATCCTGCATAAGGACTGACCATTTCAAAGACAAGAGGGTTTCACCTTTGCTCTGTTTTGCAGGACACCATGATGCCTGTGCGAAGGAATACTATCCGGTTCAACTTTGTTCACTCACCTGAGTTGCTTGAAGAGTTGGTTAGCAGGATTCCAAATACCACTTCCTTCATTCAGAGGCATGGTTCTCTTCTCAGTTTAGTCACTACAAAGCGGGATCAACAATTGATGAGTGTTCTGACCCAGTTCTATGACCCTCTGTACCAGTGCTTCACCCTTCAAGACTTCCAGCTGGTCCCTACCCTGGAAGAGTTCTCTGATCTGCTTGGTATCCCTATCTTGGATCAGACTCCCTTTACTGGTTGGGAAAAGACCCTCAGGCTTGAGGATGTTGCTGCAGCTCTTCCCTTGACACATCAAGAGGTAATGGACAACTGGGTAACTAGAAGCAGAGTTAAGGGTTTCTTGGCCAAATTCCTGATTGGTAAAGCTAACAGTTTCTGGAATGACCTGGAATTTAGGGCATATGAAGACATCTTGGCTCTCCTAATCTATGGGTTAGTCTTGTTTCCCAATCCTGACAACTTCATCAATGTCACTGCCATAAGGATCTTTATGTCTCAGAATCCCGTACCCACTCTCTTGGGTGACATCTTGCAACAACTTCATGCTCGTACTACCCAAAGACGAGGAACCCTATGGTGTTGTATCCCTTTGTTGGTGAGGTGGTTTATTTCGCACCTCCCTAAGTTCGTACTGAAGAACCAAGAAGGAAGAGGTTGGGCTCATAGGTTAATGTCTCTCACCGATAAAGACATCCTTTGGACTTGCAGAGGTTTGGATGAGATAGCTATTATTGATCGATGCGGGGAATACCCTAATGTTCCTCTGATTGGTACCCAAGGAGGAATCTCTTACAATCCATGTCTAGCACTCCGTCAGTTTGGAAGAGCAAGAAGAGCAGGGCCTCATGAAATGTTGGTGCCCCACATCAGTTTTGAGTTTCAGGTGGATAGTGACGAGCTGCATCATAGGTTCATCAAGGCTTAGGACAAAGTTCATAAAGCTGACCCACAAGAGTTGGGACCAAAGACTTCTTTACCTATGGAAGCCTATTACCAATGGGTTCGCATCCGAGCTCAGAAGTTAGGTATGCCATATGAAGCTGTCAGACCCGTCATTCTTGAGTTTCCTGACAAAGATGGTGTTCCTCCAACTGTCCTGCCTCCCCAGATACCCACTGATTATGAGACATTAAAGAGGTCTTGGTCGCAACTGCGAGAAGAACGGGATTCTTACCGGGAAAAGTTCAACGAGCAGGAATTGAAGATCCAGAAATTGACAAAGCAGTTGGAGAATGAGCGAGCTCTGAGTGCCTACATCCGTACCGAGAAGAGGAGACCATGGGATCAATAAGGAGCTCTGGATGTTCTTTTTATAGTTTTACTTCCCTTTTCAGTATTTCCTTTCATGTAACGCCTAAGGGCAACCTGTTGAATAATTTCAGTTTCAAAGTTGAATCTAATGAAGTGTGTTCCTTTTTGTTTACAAAGTTGATTCCCGATTGTCTTTGAAAACATAAATCATACGCATTCCATTCATCATATGCATCACAGGTACTCCTCTTTTCAGGTTGCTGACTGTTCTTCGCTGTTTATTACAGCATCATGAACCCTGAATCATCAACCGAGACATCTATCAAGGCCCTTCAGGCGCAGAACGCCCAATTTCAGGAGCTGATCATGGGTTTGGCTCAAGGTCAAAAAGAGCTGAAGGCTATGCTTCTGAAGAAGAATAAGAAGAAGAAGAGGACTGTGCTATTTAACACTGGGCGCAGACTCGGGAACACCTTGCAAAATGAGGCTGAGAGGACTACTCCATCTGTGGGGGAAGGTAGTCACCAAGAAAGGGAGGTCCCTACTCCTGTGGTCTCTGATACTGAAACAGACTTCAGCGATGAACAGTACCCTCCTGCTGAAGACCGGTACAAGCAGCTAGAGGACAGATTAAAAGCTATGGAAATTCAGCGTGTGCCTGGACTGGATTTCGGAGACTTGGGGTTATCTACTGGGGTGGTGATTCCACACAAGTTCAAGGCACCTGCCTTTGTGAAGTATGACGGGGCTTCCTGTCCCAAGATGCACCTCCGTTCTTATGTAAGGAAGATCCAGCCTTACACAGCAGACAAGAACTTATGGATCCACTTCTTCCAGGAGAGTCTTTCAGGGACTCACCTCAAATGGTTCTATCAGTTGGATGGAACCAACATTCGTAACTGGGAGGATCTGGCCACTGCTTTTTACAAGCAGTATCAATATAATTCCGACCTCGCTCCTACGCGTACCCAACTCCAGGGTATGTCGCTAGGGTCGGGTGAAGGTTTTAAGGAGTACGCACAGAAATGGAGAGATCTGGCTGGCAGGGTGCAGCCACCATTGACGGACCGGGAGCTGGTGGATATGTTTTTGGGGACCCTATCTGGTCCATTTTTCAATCATCTCATTGGTAATTCCTCTGCTGGGTTTACTGATCTGATCCTGACTGGTGAAAGGATCGAGGCCGGTATAAAATCGGGGAAGATACAGAAGGTTGCCTCCTCCAATGCTGAAAAGAAGCCCTTCAAGAAAGAGGCTAGTGCTGTGTATGGCCCAAGAAGGCAAAACAAACCTGAACACCGCCAAGCTATCAACGCGGTGGTTATTTCTAAGCCTGCTGCTGCTCCCCAACAGTACAACCAACCCAGGGCTGAGAGGCCCAAACGGCAGTATACTCGGCTCAGCATGACTCTCTCTCAGATCCTGCCACAACTGCTGTCAACTAGCCTGGTAACTGTCAGAGAGGCTCCGAAGGGTGTGAATACTACATCCCCCAGGTTCAACCCCAACGCCTGTTGCGCTTATCACTCTGATAGCCCGGGGCATAACACAGATGACTTTTGGGCCCTAAAGAATAAGGTTCAGGACCTTATTGATGCAAAGGAGATACAGTTTGAGGCGCCCGAGAGGCCAAATGTTGTAACCGCTCCCATGGCCCAGCATAGAGTGAATGCTGTTGAGGAGGATTTGTATGTAGCTTCGGTGGATGATGTTGCTACTCCGCTGCTGACGGTCAAGAGGAACCTGTTGCTAGCCGGTTTATTTCCGGGATGTAGCAAAGGTTGCCCTCTCTGTGTTGCTTCCCCTACTGGTTGTTCTTTGCTGAAGTCAGGCGTCCAAAACCTGATGGATAGTAAAGAGATTTTGTTCAGAAAGATTGCTATTCCTGCTGCTCCTGTTGAAGAAGTTTCAATTATTACCATCTTCAACAACCCTTCCAAGGCTCCTTCAAGGAAGCCTGTCCAAATTTTTCCTGTCCACAAGATTGCTCCCATCACCATTACTGTTCCAGGACCCATCCCCTACAAGTCTGATAAGGCTGTCCCATGGCACTATGGGGCAGATTTTTATGTTCTGGGTGTGAAACAAGAGTTCGACACTGATACTGGTGTCACCAACATCACCGGGCCTGCTAAGGTCACTCGTAGTGGAAGACTATTCTCACCAGACATTGCTCCTCCGGTAATTCAGAGGCCTTTGATCATCACACCTGCCAGTGTGTTTGTCTTTTTCCCTGACCAAGTTTCCACCCCTGCTGCCGAGTCATCTGATGCTCGGGGCAAGGGGATTGCTGCTGATATGCCTGCCCGGACGGAGGCACCAAAGACCATTGTTGAGGCTTCCAGGCAGAAGATGGAAGAAATCCTCAAGATTATAAAGAAAAGTGATTTCAACATTGTCGAACAGCTGGGGCACACCCCATCTAAAATCTCCATGCTATCACTGCTTCTGTGTTCAGAGGCCCATGCCAAGGCCCTGATTGCTTTCTTAAAGACGGCCCACGTACCCCAAGAGACGTCTGCTGATCAGTTCACCGACTGTGTGGCCAACCTAACCGCTGATAATGGCCTGGGTTTCTCTGATGCCGATCTGACAGCCAAAGGGAAGAACCATAATGATGCCCTACATGTCTCCATTGAATGCAGGGGCACTACTCTTGCTCATGTGCTGGTTGACACTGGTTCTTCATTAAACGTGCTGCCCAAGAAGGCTCTGGATAGGCTGGACTGTGAGGGTCTAGAGCTCAAACCAAGTAACATTGTTGTCCGGGCCTTTGACGGGTCAAAAAGAATGGTACATGGTGAGGTTGACATCCCAATAAGGGTTGGGTCACAGGTATTTGATTCAAAATTCTATGTGATGGACATCCGTCCATCCTATTCTTGTTTGCTGGGTCGCCCGTGGATCCACAAGGCTGGAGCTGTGACTTCCATGTTGCATCAGAAACTCAAGTACCCGGTCAGGGGGAAGATTGTAACAGTGCAAGGGGAAGAGGAATACATGGTCAGCCACCTCAACTCCTTCAGGTACGTAGAAATGGATGGGGAGTTCACTGAGACCCCCTTTCAACATTTTGAGGAGGTGCCACAAACATTGGCAGCAGCAGAAGCAGTGGTCGAAGAGGTTTCTCCTTTGAAGATGGCCTCCTTAAAGGACGCCCAGGCTGTGATTGAAAGAGGTGAATGTGCAAACTGGGGCAAGCTCCCTGATTTTACTCCTAAGACTAACAAGTTTGGGCTGGGTTTCACTGCGGAGGCTCAGAAGGCTGTGCGCAAGGCGAGAATTGGAAGACCTCCTGTGCTCATCACCCACTCGGGAGTGAATGCTATTGGAGAGGAAGACGAAGTGGAAGAATCAGAGTTCGATAGCTGGATCTACCCGACGACTGATGGTGGATTGACCAATTGGACCGCTAAAGACTTTACACCCATAACTTTTGTCCCCCAGTAATGAACTTCTTTGTTTTGGATTTGTAATAAACAATAATTTGAAACTGTATGGCCCGGTGTCTTACCCGGGGCACCGTGGTCTTATTTATGAGGGCTTTTGTTTGTCAATGTCATATATCATAAATAAAAACATTGGACATTTTTCACATTTCAAATCTTGCGCTCTTTTTCTTTCCTTTCTTTATATATTGCAAAACAGCTGTATTTACACACACTCACTCATACAGGTTTCAATCCACTCTGGATCTCACTAGTAACGACTCTGCTACTGCTAGTTATGACTTCGAAAATCCGATCAACTTAGCTGAAGACGAAGGTGAAGATGATTGCGAAGTGCCTGGCGAGCTTGCAAGACTGTTACTCCAGGAAGAGAGGGCAATTCAACCACACGAAGAGCCAGTGGAGATAATAAACTTGGGTACTGAGGTAGACAGGAAAGAGGTAAAGATTGGCGCCAACCTAGAGCTCAGCGTGAAGCAACGGTTGACCCAGATGTTACAGGATTATGTGGAGATCTTTGCCTGGTCCTACGAAGACATGCCCGGGTTGGATACCAACATTGTAGTCCATCATTTGCCTACCAAGGAAGACTGCCCTCCGGTTAAGCAAAAGGTCCGCCGTATGCGTCCAGAGATGTCTGAGAAGATCAAAGCCGAGGTTATGAAACAGTTTGACGCCGGTTTTCTTGCAGTGACTTCTTACCCTCAGTGGGTTGCTAATGTGGTGCCGGTACCAAAGAAAGACGGTAAGGTCAGAATATGTGTCGACTACAGGGATCTGAACAGGGCCAGCCCCAAAGACGACTTCCCTCTACCTCACATTGATGTCCTTGTTGATAATACAGCTCAGCATAAGGTGTTCTCTTTCATGGATGGTTTTTCAGGCTATAATCAGATCAAGATGGCTCCTGAAGACATGGAAAAGACTACCTTTGTTACTCAGTGGGGCACCTTCTGCTACAAGGTCATGCCTTTTGGACTGAAAAATGCTGGGGCAACCTACCAACGTGCCATGGTTGCTTTATTTCATGACATGATCCATCATGAGATAGAAGTGTATGTTGACGACATGATTGCAAGGTCCCAAACTGAGGAAGAACACCTTGATCATCTGCAGAAACTGTTTGATCGTCTGAAACTGTATAAGTTGAGGTTGAACCCGAACAAGTGCACCTTCGGGGTAAGATCTGGGAAGTTGCTAGGCTTCGTTGTAAGTGATAAGGGTATTCAAGTGGACCCTGCCAAAGTTAAAGCTATTCAAGAGATGCCAGTTCCTAAAACAGAGAAAGAGGTCAGAGGCTTTTTAGGACGCCTGAATTACATTGCTCGGTTCATCTCACACCTAACTGCTACCTGTGAGCCAATCTTCAAGCTGCTGAAGAAAGATCAGGTAGTACGTTGGAATGATGAATGTCAGGCTGCTTTTGACAGAATCAAAGAGTATCTCCAAGAACCACCCATCCTTATGCCACCGGTTGAAGGGAGACCTCTGATACTTTACCTGACAGTACTTGATAACTCAATGGGGTGTGTGCTGGGGCAGCATGACGAGTCTGGCCGAAAAGAGCATGCCATTTATTACCTTAGCAAAAATTTTACCGACTGTGAGACCCGATACTCACTGCTTGAGAAAACTTGCTGCGCTTTGGTATAGGCTGCTCGCCGGCTGAGACAGTATATGCTGACTCACACTACCTTGTTGATCTCAAAGATGGATCCTATAAAGTACATATTCGAAAAGCCTGCTCTGTCTGGGAGAATTGCAAGATGGCAAATGATCTTGACGGAATACGACATTCAGTACACAACCCAGAAAGCCATCAAGGGAAGTGTATTGGCAGACCACTTGGCACATCAGGCCGTAGATGACTATCAGTCAATGAACTTCGAGTTTCCAGATGAAAGCATAATGATAGTAACTGATTGTGAAGTACCTGGATCGGATGAAGGACCTGAGGAAGGATCCCGATGGTCTATGCACTTTGACGGATCCTCCAATGCTTTGGGTAATGGTATCGGCGCTGTGATCATCTCCCCTCAAGGCACTCATACTCCACTCACTACCCGACTATGTTTCAACTGCACCAACAACATGGCGGAGTATGAGGCGTGCATCATGGGACTCAAAGCTGCAATTGACTTAAGGATCAAGTTTCTGAGTGTCTTCGGAGATTCCGCTCTCGTGATCAACCAGATCAAAGGCGAGTGGGATACGAAACATCCGAATCTTATTCCTTACAAAGAATGTGTGTTGACAATGATCCCCCACTTCACAGAGATAACCTTTGAACATTTCCCGAGAGAGGAGAATCAGTTAGCAGACGCGTTGGCTACGATGTCTTCTATGTTCAAAGTCAAGTGGGACAATGAGGCTCCCCGGGTCATCATCTGGAAACTGGACGAACCGGCATACTGTTGTGATCTTGAGACTGAATTAGTGACTGAGAAGCCTTGGTACCATGAGGTGAAGAGGTACTTGGAAGCTCAGGAATACCCTGAAGGTGCCTCTGTCAATGATAAGAAGTTCCTAAGAAGGTTCGCGGCAAAGTTCTTCCTTAGCAACGACATCTTGTACAAGCGAAACCATGATTCAACCTTACTGCGTTGTGTGGATAAGACTGAAGCAGAAAGGATCATGGAAGAGATACATGAAGGGACCTTTGGTACACATTCCAGTGGACATACAATGGCAAAAAAGATCCTTCGGGCAGGGTATTATTGGTCCACAATGGAGGCTGACTGCTACCAACATTCCAGGACATGCCATAAGTGCCAGATTTATGCAGACAAGGTGCATGTTCCTCCAGTTCCTCTGAATGTTCTGACTGCGCCTTGGCCGTTCGCAATGTGGGGCATAGACATGATCGGTGAGATTAAACCTACGGCATCCAATGGGCATCGCTTCATCCTAGTGGCGATTGATTATTTTACGAAGTGGGTCGAAGCAGCATCCTATGCTACGGTAACCAAGACTGTTGTGGCACGGTTCATTAGGCATAATCTGATCTGTCGATACGGTGTCCCTGAAAGAATCATTACAGACAACGGTACCAATCTGAATAACAAGATGATCACTGAGCTCTGTGAGCAGTTCAAAATACAGCACCACAACTCTTCTCCTTACAGACCGAAGATGAATGGGGCTGTAGAAGCAGCAAATAAGAACATTAAGAAAATCGTGCAGAAGATGACAGTGACTTATAAAGATTGGCACGAGATGTTACCGTTTGCTCTACATGGGTATCGTACCTCAGCCAGGACATCAACCAGGGCAACTCCTTTCTCCTTGGTCTACGGCATGGAGGCAGTCTTACCGATCGAAGTGCAGATACCCTCTCTCCGGATAATGAAGGATGCAGATCTGAGTGAAGATGATTGGATCCAGACACGACTTGATCAGCTAAATCTGATTGATGAAAAGAGACTTGCTGCTATTTGTCATGGTCAGACGTATCAAAAACGGATGATCAGGGCTTTTAACAAAAAGGTCAGACCACAAGAATATCAAGTTGGGGATCTGGTAATCAAGCGTATCATCCTTCCTCAGAGTGATCCAAGGGGCAAATGGACCCCTACATACGAAGGGCCATTTGTGGTTAAACATGTGTTCTCAGGAGGAGCCATGATTCTAACCACCATGGATGGTGACGACCTTCCTCACCCCGCCAATGCAGACATAGTAAAAAGATACTACGCGTGAAAGAAGACCCGCTAGGTTGACATACCTAGGCAAAAATTAGGGCTTCCCGGCGAACTAAAAGGGTTCGGGCAAAATGAAGGGATGAAATGAAAAAAATCTGTACACCCGACAAGTCGAAAACCTGAAAAGGCGGCTTGGGCAAAAATGGGTATCCCGGTGGACTGAAAACCCGAAAGGGCGGTCCAGGCAAAAGTTAGGGATAAAGCGTAATACTATGACTCATTGGATCACTTTGTATCCGGAATCCGGTATCGACATCAAGTTCAGACGGCATTGATCAATCAGCTTCATCTTCAGCTAGGTCATCAAGTGATGAGACGCTCGAAGATATAAAGGCAATAGCAGAGTTGAAACCCAGTGGATCATTCATTTCACACAGCTGTTTTATTTTCTCTTGTACAAACTTGTATAAATTCTTTTGTTCGGCGGCGTTCTCTTACTAGGACGTCATCCTCTTGTACATAAACGCCTATTTTACAGGCAAAATTCAAAATCAATACAAAATTACTTTTCAGACAAACTGCCTTTTGTTTTTTCCTTTTCTGTTTTGTTTTGCGAAGAACGTCCAAGGTTCAATTTGTGATATATGCATTGACAATAATTTGCTAACTCATGAATATTTGCATACAAAACAAAGGATTAATTACAGGTAACATTAGAAACAGGGGCAATAAAGAGTTGTCTAAGCAATCTATTTGTTCTGTCCTCCAAGGCATCAAGGTAGGTTCGGTTGAAGAACACAACCAGTATATCTTACTTCCCCATAGAGTGAGTCAGCAAATCAATGCACTCTCCCCAAACAAAGTTACAGTCAACCTTAAGGAAGTTGGGTATCCTCCAGCAGATCTCAACAATCCTCAACGCAAAGAACATGCATTCTTAACAAGCATCCCCGGCAGTCTTGGTCTAAAGATTGTTCCCCGACGGTATATCAAACCTTCAGTGGAGTTACTCCCAATGCATCTCAAAACTTCCCCAGGAGAGTCCAATCCAGTTTCCCCAAGAAGTTGGAATCCATCTCCCCAAGCAGTAAGCTTATCCCCAGTAGATTCTGGAAGCTTATCCTCGCAGAGCACGAACGCGTCTCCCGGCTTTATTCAAAGGTTATGCTCCACCAGAGCTTATAACTGGGTTATCCTCAGCCAAAAGCCACAGAAAGATCGTTCTCGGCGAAGTCTTCTTATCCCCAGCGGAGTCTATTAAAACTTCCAATGTAACGACGGTATCCCCAGCGAAGTTACTACCAACATCTCAACAAGAGTACCTCTCTCCCCACAAAGTATTGTTCCCCAGCCATATCGCTAGAATAATTTTCTCCCCGCAGAGTAATCTCTCCAACAAGTTTATTCCCCCAACGAAGACATCTTCTCCTACTGGTTTATTCTCGCAACCATCACTCCCCAGTGGAAACACTATTCTCTAACATCAGCCCAGGATGTGACTTCCCGGCACCCGTCAAAGATTTGTTTCCTAAGACGAAAACATACATTCATAAACAACACATCTTCATACATTATAGCATGCATATACGCATCATGAACATACAATCTCATTCATTCCGAGAGCATCTCGCATGTCATACATCATGACATCATATACAACTAACGTTTTGTGTTTTCAGGACAAAAGTTAATGCAAAGATAATTGCTATCAACTGTCGTGATTCCAGATCCGATTCCTGTATCTTGCCAGGGAGTATCTGTTGACGACTACAGTACCAGACTCGATTCTTGTATCTTGACAGGGCACGTCTGAAGAGTTCGAAGATCCGATTCCTGTATCTTTCCAGGGAGTATCTGTTGACGACTACAGTACCAGACTCGATTCCTGTATCTTGACAGGGCACGTCTGAAGAGTTCGAAGATCCGATTCCTGTATCTTGCCAGGGAGTATCTATTGACGACTACAGTACCAGACTCGATTCCTGTATCTTGACAGGGCACGTCTGAAGAGTTCGAAGATCCGATTCCTGTATCTTGCCAGGGAGTATCTGTTGACGACTACAGTACCAGACTCGATTCCTGTATCTTGACAGGGCACGTATGAAGAGTTCGAAGATCCGATTCCTGTATCTTGCCAGGGAGTATCTGTTGACGACTACAGTACCAGACTTGATTCCTGTATCTTGACAGGGCACGTCTGAAGAGTTCGAAGATCCGATTCCTGTATCTTGCCAGGGAGTATCTGTTGACGACTACAGTACCAGACTCGATTCCTGTATCTTGACAGGGCACGTCTGAAGAGTTCGAAGATCCGATTCCTGTATCTTTCCAGGGAGTATCTGTTGACGACTACAGTACCAGACTCGATTCCTGTATCTTGACAGGGCATGTCTGAAGAGTTCAAAGATCCGATTCCTGTATCTTGCCAGGGAGTATCTGTTGACGACTACAGTACCAGACTCGATTCCTGTATCTTGACAGGGCACGTCTGAAGATTTCGAAGATCCGATTCCTGTATCTTGCCAGGGAGTATCTGTTGACGACTACAGTACCAGACTCGATTCCTGTATCTTGACAGGGCACGTCTGAAGAGTTCGAAGATCCGATTCCTGTATCTTGCCAGGGAGTATCTGTTGACGACTACAGTACCAGACTCGATTCCTATATCTTGACAGGGCACGTCTGAAGAGTTTAAATATTCGACTCCTGCACCCAGCCAGGGCACATCTACATAAAGAATTTAGAAAGTCAACTCCTGTAACAGACCAGGTAATTTTCTTTCTTTCTCAGGTACACAAGTTCTCGCTAAGGAATCTCTTACGCGATCGACCTCTCCAAATGGCATCTGTAAGCCCATTCCCGCTATCACACTACTGATACTCTACTATGTGAGTGCAAATTTCTGGGCACTCTAGTGTTCAATCATCTTCCACCCTCGGATCACGAAAGGCACACAAGCCAATCTACATCCTCAGGTCTAAGAAGATTGAACAGGGGAAACTGTTGTACCCCAAAATTTTCCCTCCCATAATCTTCAAAGTTATGACAAGCAAATGGTTCAAAGTCTACTCAAGGGCTACACAGTCAACTATCCTCCTAAGCCAGTCAAACTAGGGTTTTGGTTCTTGCAAGGAAGTTGAAGTGTTCAAGAGCTCAATCAAGTCTCCTATGCCTATAAACATTGTCAAGAACCTACATGTCAAGTTTCAAGACTTTCAGCACAAAATTGCACAGTCAAAAACCCTAATTGCACTACAGTCAACTGTAGGGGCAAAATGGTCATTTGACAGTCAAAAGTTCAAATTTTTGGTCAACATCTCATTTTGAAGCCACAAACATCATTTGATCAATGCTTGATCATGATTCTCAAAGCTTGGCTAAAAAAATCATCAAGATGCAAAAGTTTCTATTTTTGGACAGCTGAAAAGTCAACTGTAACTTGACCAAGGCATAACTTTTTCATGGTTCATCAGAAAAATCCCATCCAATGCTCATTTTGAAGGGGAAGACATTTCCTACAACTCATCTTCACACTCCAAGTCCAAGAAATGCTCTCACAAAAAGTTATCAATTTCAACATTATAGGTCATTTTCAAAAGTCAACAAAAAGGGACTTTAAGTCAAAGACCATAACTTGAGATTGGTAAATCAAAATGACATGGGACCAAAGACATTGGTTATAGGACTTCAAGACCTTTCCAAAATGTCCAAGAACATGATCAAAGCTTAAAAATTGAGCAAGATATGCATTGGAGAAGTTGGGAAATTTTTGTGAAATGGCCAAAATCATTTATCCTTGAAATTTCATTTTTGACAAAAGGGGCCCACTTTTTCCACTTGAATTAACTTGGCCATGCTACCCACGTGTCCCACCTTTTATTTCAAAATTTTTAATTAATTTTTTCATTTTTTATTGATTTATTTAGATTTAATTAATTTTAAATCTTTTAAAATCAAAGGAAAATCAAAAAGCCTAATTAAAGAGGATATCTGACTTTGATGGACCTTGAATCACCATTAAGCATATGCCAAATTCGTGCAAGGGGCCAATTAGAGCAAGAATTCAAAAATGGTTCAAAAATGGAAGTTTGGTTATGGAGGTTTATGGAGAATCTTGAAATTGAATGCTCTGCATTATGAGGCCATAATTCCTCTTCATACATGTTGCATAAGACCTAGGCAAGTGATCAGAAGCAACATTGAGACCTAAGCTGCGCCCCAACACTCAGAGCAAACTTGCATTTTGGCCAAGATTTTTCAAAACTGAAAACACCTCTAGAGCCCGTTTCAGACTCTCATTCTCATCCAAACAAGTTGCTGACACCCTAAGGAAACGATAGCCATCATATTCAGACCTTCAAACGCAAAGAACAGGTATAACCAAGTCCAACTTTCCTTGAAATTTTTGATATTCGCATTTTAATATTCATGCCATATTTATCATTTTTGATCATGGATTTGGACTAATATGACTGTTCTGAAGCTGTTAGCATGATTTAATTGGGTTTTCCAAGCCTGTGCACGATTTCACCATGGCCATTACCTAGGGTTTCAGAGTTTTGATTTTAGGGCTTTGCATACCAGGAACAATTGGAACCTAAGATTGCTACCAGTAAAATCAGGGCCTTCCACTGAGTGGATTTGAACCATCGCGCCCTATTTCTTTCCCACCATGGCCTATTCGCTATTCTCAAAAAGCTTGCATTTTGGGGGGGTTTAAAACCCCCGCTATTTCATTTTCATTACAGGTACATTGGGGAAGACGACTGCGTGTCACAATGTGAGTGGCTGGTTTGAATCCAGCGCGCTTTTTTTTTAATATTTTATAACACTAACGACCATTTTATTTTATATTATTTGTTTCTCATGTTATATACAAGACGCGTTGGATGGTTCAGTGGTAAGCATAGGCGTTGGCAACGTTCATGACCTGGGTTCGAGCCCCAGGTCCTCACCCCTTTCAATACTATTTTTCAATTAACGTTCCCATGCAGCTTCAATACTAAAGCACACCATGCATCTCCCAAATCAAACCTGCCACGCGTTCAATCTCATCAATTCAAGGGCCCAGATCTGAGGAGCATGGTACACATGAGTCAACGCTTGGGTACGTGAGTGGAGAAGTCAGCCAGGCCTAAGGCTTATTGGGCTCAGATTGCTGGACTTCACCTTCCAAATTAGGGGCATACCCCCTTAGGTTTTGCAAATTTCTTTACATTCTTTGTTTTTTTTATTATTTTTACATTCTTTTAATTATTGCTTTTTTTAATTAATTTAATATTTTCATGATATATAAAAAACACCAAAAAAATCATAAAAGAACAAAAATATGTTTCATTTTAATTTAATTCATCAATGACCTTTTTTTTGTGAATAAATTCAATAAGTAATTTAGTTTTAATTTTAGGTTGTTAATTTAATTCTTTTTCTCAATAACCAAAAATAATAAAAATAGACCTTTAGCACTTTTTACCCTTTTTTTAATTAATTAAATATTTTTATTATAAGTATCATTAACCATTAATTTTGTAAATAAATTTTATAATCAATTTAGTTTTAATTCTAGGTTTTAACTTTAATGCATTTTCTTTAATAAATTAAAAAAACAATTAGAATTAGAATTATTTGACTTTTAATTCCAACTTAATTTTTCTTTAGTGCCATAAATCCCAAAAACATGAAAAAACAAGTTCCTTCTTTTTATTTAATTTAATCAATTTAATAATTTCATTTTAATTCCTTTAAAGGGTCCAATACCCTCGCATTCGATTATATTTTCTTTTCGCGCATTTTATTTATTTCTTTTTTGTGAATATAATGTAATTGCTCCAAAGCCCTGTAATAGTTAATTAGGCATTTATTTTCTGCATTTCTATTTTAAATCGGGTCTGGATTAATTTGGCGGTGTAGACCCGCGCCTTTGTAATAGCATAGGACCTTTATCTTTTCCACACTTTAAATTCCCGCACCTTTAACTGTTAAACAATAACATGAAAGAATGAATGCCCAAAAATAAAATCAAAGCGTAGATCACCAATACATGACAAGACAAATAATAAACCGAAAATGACACACAATTCACACACCACCCCTAGGGTACGACTCACTGTTGCCTTGCCTCGAAAGGTGATCGTCGAGTAGAGGATGTCTTAGTAAGTCCTCATGATCCGGGAACCTGGCATGAGGGTAGCTTCTAAGGTGTCTTCCTATTGCTCCGGTGATCACCATGTCCCGAACCCTCGAATTGACCCGAACACCTCCAACGGTGGTGCTACCTACCTCTCAATGGTGGGATGGCACTACTTTAAAGGACATTTACACAGACGAATTCCTTAGGGTAGGTAGACGACTCTAGATACTTGCTCTAAATTTCAAAACAAAACAAAATACTTTTCACACCAACACATTTTCAAAAAGCTTTCGAAAGCAATTTTTCAAACACTCTTGAGGACCGATACAAGAGTCGAACTGGAATTTTCAAAGAAACTTTTTAAAACCCACATTGAAAAGCAAACAAACCATTTTTGAAAACACAAATGAGCAAGTATCTAAGAGCCCATGGATAACCATGGATAGAAAGGGTGCTAGCACCTTCCCTTTCTATAATCTACCTCCCGAACCAAGAGCAATCTCTTTAAGGAATTTTTCTGTGCTTTTGTCCTTTCCATTTGGAGAAAATAAAAGACGGTGGCGACTCTAGCTTCCGCAACATTTCGCGAACCAGCGTTAAACAGTCAGTTCCAGATCCACCGATCACAACCACCAAATACTCCCAAAACCCCAAACAATCCAATCATTATTTCTGATTCTCCCACTCCATCTCCAAAACAAACAGCTCCCAAGCAAACCACCGAAAACCCCAGCAGGACCTTCATAGACTTAACAATCTTTGACCGTCTTGCTGATCTGAAAAATAAAATAGCCATTCCAAAACCAAAACAACCAGATGTTGGCTCTGGTATTATGAATTTTGAAACAGGTTTGCAGTAGTGGATTGCTTCTCTGAAGCAAGTCTATCCTAGAATGATTGACCCAGCTGCCTTTGACCAGCTCTGGTCACAATTCAGAATTTGGGTACGTGCTGAAGCCCTCAAGTTGCAGGATATCAACTATGAGCAGGCACAACAGAACTTCAGTAAGCTGCTAAAGGAAGTTGAAAGTCAGCTGCCACAGGAAGACGTGCTCCCTCTGGATAGTGAGCCATGGTCTGAGAAACAGCCAGCTTCAAAGGTGCAACCAGAAGAAGACAAGACTATTCAAGCTGAAGCAAGTCAAGCAGAAGATGTTGCAGAAAGCTCTCAGAAGCTCCCTGCTTCTGATGTTTCTCAAGCTGCCTTGGACAGGCAGACTCTGGAAGAGCTGAAGCTGAATGACATGCGTCTGCAGCAAAGGATGGATGAAAATGACCAGAAGATGAAAGAAAGGATGGATGTGCAGGATAGCAAGATAGACACAGTTGTCAGCATGGTGCACAAGCAGAATGAGACTGCTGATCAGATCAAAGCCATGCTGGAGAACCTGTTCACACGCCTTCCTCCCCAACCTTAGTTTTTCATTCATGTCATTTTCATGTTTTCTTTGATTATCTGTTGTACTGTTTTGTTTGATTCTGAACTTTTTAATATGACAAGTTTTTATGCTCTAAATGTTTTAGCACATCACTTACACTTTTTGATTGCTGACAAAAAGGGGGAGAACAGGAATGATATTTTAAATAATAACGGATTACTAAGACAAAAAATCTCAAACATTCTAACTCTGATAAACTTGAATATGTTTTCTGTTTTTGCTTAAGTCTACAAGTACAAGAATGCTCCATGATATTCTGAAGACTAAAGCTCTGATACTCTGACCCAAAGCAAAGTTCTGATAAGAAAAGCATTGATACTCTAATCTGAAGCTCTGCTCTGCCATTCTGATCCAAAGCTTCTGATAGTCAAAACTCTGATATTCTGATGTTCAAAGAAAGGCAATAAAGATCTGATCCTGAAGAACTCTTGGAATTAAAAAGGGAAGTAATAAATTCAGGGGGAGTATCTCTCAACTCTTATATCTCCTTATCCCTTGTCTTTGATAACCTCTTGCTCTGATACATCTTATCATTTAGTTATCTCTGATACTTTTTCACGTTATTTTCATTTAAAAATATCTAGTTTTTGTCATCATCAAAAAGGGGGAGATTGTTAGAACAAAGTTTGAATCTACTACCCTATGTTTAAGTTTTGATGATAACAAAATGAAAAGATATATTATTTATGTGATTCATGTATGAACTATTTGCTACCTAAAAATATTACGTTCTGCTTTGCAGAAACTCTGATAGGTATCAGCAAGAGCACACTTAATCAGCATCAGAATATTGGTCTTTAACACCAGCATCAGAAGTTGCCATATCAGAATACCTCAGAAGATTAACTCACGTGTATGCTGAAGCTTGGTGAACAGAACTGCGCTCAACACTCTGATAAAGACAACAACAGTTCATCAGCAGCTAAGCAGAGTCAGAATGAAGCCAAGCCAGAACATGCCTTAAGTAAGCAACGGTACTGTGCATTGAAAGCGTATTATTACCAACAGCATCATTCCAGACAAGATCTGCTCAATAAGGAAAGTTTGTTATTAGCATTGAATCAAGAATATTGCTCCAACGTTCAACAATCTCAGTGCTATATAAACAAGACTATGAAGATTAAATTGGCTAATTCTCTCCAACATATTACACGCCTAAAAGCTACTCTACATCTTCTCATTCTCAGTTTGCTAAAAAGCTCCATATCTCCTTACTCACTATTTTAGCAATCTAGTTTCATAAGCTTAAGTTGTGTAACATCACAGTTGTGATACAGTTTTGTAGAAAACATTCACACACCTAGATTTATCTTCTTTGTAAGAAAGTGTTTCCTTGACAAACCGGGCTGTGGTTTGCATCAAGAAGGCTTTAGCAGTTGTTAAAGCAGTTTGTAATATTCAGTTGAATATAGTGAATTAAGACCTCGTTGGAGAGAGGCGAAATCACCTTGACGGGTGGACTGGAGTAGTTTGAGATCAAA
The DNA here is from genome assembly GCA_948472305.1 of Vicia faba. Lineage (NCBI taxonomy): Eukaryota > Viridiplantae > Streptophyta > Magnoliopsida > Fabales > Fabaceae > Vicia > Vicia faba. The sequence goes on from OX451740.1 coordinate 1,040,554,376, forward strand.
TGAACCAGGATAAAAATATCTTGTTCATTGCATTAAGTTTCAGTTTCACAATTCAACCCCCCCTTCTTGTGTTTTTCACTTCTTCATATAGGAAAGGTGGCATAGACAAAAATCTTTTTTTTCAAGGAATAAGAAGGGAAGATCATGATTTCACAAATTTATGTTGATGATATTGTGTTTGGTGGGATATCAAATGAGATGGTTCAACATTTTGTCAAGCAAATGCAGTCAGAATTTGAGATGAGCCTTGTTGGTGAATTAATCTATTTTCTTGGTCTGCAAATTAAACAAATGGAATATTCCATATTTTCATCTCAGAACAAGTCTGCTAAGAATATAGTAAATAAATTTGGGATGGAAAATGCCAGTCACAAAAGAACTCCTACTCCCATACATCTGAAGTGAAGATGTGAAAAAACACAAGAAGGGGGGTTGAATTGTAAAACTTAAAACAAATGCTTAGACAACACAGTATTTTTATCCTGGTTCATTTGATCTCAAACTACTCCAGTCCATCCGTCAAGGTGATTTCTCCTCTCTCCAACGAGGTCTTAATCCACTATATTCAAAGGATTACAACAGCTACTTTAACACCTGTTAAAGCCTTCTTGAGTATAACCACAGACCGGTTTATCTCAAGGAAATCTCTTACAAAGAATTGAACAAGAATGTGTTTAACGTTTTCTAATAAAACAATATATCACAACTGTGATAATTACACAATTTAAGCTTGGAATGAAAATGAATTTGCTAAAGCGTTTGAGTAAGAGTGGTGTTGAAGGCTTGGCAAATTATGAGTGCATGCGTGCGTCTTTTCTCAAGCAGATTTGTTTATATAGACAAGGCAGAGATACGTTGTCCATAAATCCATTTTAATGATAATAACACACTTTCCTTTTTGAAGAAGATCTTGTCTGAATAAAGCCGTTAGCAATTAATTTTGTCTTGAATACTTAATAACGCTTCAGAGTCTTCTTTGCTTTAACTTATGCTGACGCTTCTGAGTGCTGATGACTTGGTAAAGATCTTTGATCAGAGTCAGAGTGTTTTATGTTTATGCGTAGATTCTAGTCATCAAGCTTCAGCGTATGATCTGGTAGCTTCAGCGTGTAGCACATGTTATTGATCTTCTGATGCTGACATATTACTGATCTTCTGATGCTTCTGATTCCATCAGAACTTCTGTATATACAAAACATAATTTTAAGCAGCATATTTATTTTATATATATATCTTTGAATTTATTTATTTTTTGTATTTTGTTATCATCAAAACTCTAGTTAAGGGTTGTAGAATCAAACTATGTTCTAACAATCTCCCCCTTTTTGATGATGACAAAAACCAGATTTTTCAATTAAAAATAAAGAATAAAAAGTATAGAATTAAGAAGAGAAAATTCCCCCTGAGTTGATTACTTCCCTTTAATTCCATGAGTCTTTGAGAAGCAAAATTTTACTGTATCTTTCATCAGAGTTTTGTACCTGTAAGCTTTTCAGAAGATAAAATTTAAATAGATCAGAATGTTTGAGACTTATGTCTCAGTAATCCGTTATTTAAAAATATCATTCTTTCTCCCCCTTTTTGTCAGTTATCAAAAAGAACAAATAATCAGAGCCAAAATGCATTTATATTAAAAATCAGAAGCAATGATAAGTTCAAAACAATGTAAAAATATTACAGATAGACATGTTTAAAAAAACGAGGAAATTCTAAGAGGGAGGAGGAAGACGTGTGAATAAAGCCTCGAACATGCTCTTGATATGGGTGTTGGTTTCCTATTGCTGGGTTAACATGCTCGTGATTCCATCAACTTTGTTGTCATGTTTATCCATTCTTTCCTTCATCAACATATCAGATCTTTTCAGGTCTTCTAGAGTCTGCCTGTCAAGGGAGGAAGCTTAAGGATCTTTAGAAACAGGATGCTTCTCAGAGCTTTCTGCAATATCCTTTTCTTGACCCAGTTCTTCAGCAGGAATCATCTGCTCTTGAGTATCAGGTTGAACTTTGGATGCTGGACGATGTTCAGACCAAGGAGCATTGTCCAGAGGGAGAACTTCTTCCTTAAGCAGCTTGCTCAGAACTGGACCTTCAATTTCTTTCAGCAGATTGCTGAAGTTCTGTTGAGCTTGTCTGTAGCTCTGTTCTTGCAACTTATAAGTTTCAGAGCATACCCATCTTCTGAACTTTGTCCAAAGGTAGTCTGATGCAGCATGATCAACCAGTTCAAGACTAGCTTGTTTCAGAGAAGTGATCCACTTCTGTACTTCTGTTTCAAATATCAATAAGCTGGTACCAACATCTGGATGTTTTGGTTTTGGGATAGCTGTTTTATGGGTTATGGAAGCAAGACGTTCAAAAACTGTTAAGTCAATGACAATCTTGATTTTGTCTTCTGGATTGTTCTTTGGTGAGGGAGTGGGAGAGTCAGAAATTATGATTGGACTTGATGGGGAGTTTGGTGGAGTTGATTCCGGTGAAGAGGGAAGTTGGGGAATATTCACAATGGTACCAATGGGCATACGAATGGCCAGAGGTTCTGTGATTCCAGGAATAGGAATGGTATCAGAATCAACATTTTGGTTTGATTGATCGTTATGAGGTTCTGCTTCATAGGATTCAGAAGGTTGAGCCTCAGAAGTTTGAACTTCTGGGTGAGATAGTTCAGGTTGTGGAGAAGGTGGATGAATTTCTGGTTGAGGAGATGGAGGTAGTGGTATTTCTGGTAGTGGAGAGAGGGGAATTTCTGGTTATGGTGAGAGGGGAATTTCTGGTTGTGTTGAGAGGGGAATTTCTGGTTGTGCTTCTGTGGTGGTTTCAGGGTTTGGATTTTCTGGCATAGGAGCAGAAGTGTGTTGGTCTATATCAGATAGAACTTTTGCAAGTTCTTGTTGGGTTGCTTCAATATTTGGATTTGGAGGTTGGGAGCGAGATCTTCTAAGAGTTAAGGATTCAGAGGGGTCAAAATCAATGTCAAAGTCATCAAAAGTTTGTGGTGTGGGGTTTTCAGATTGAGTGGGAATTGGTATAGATGTTGATACAAAAATTGAATCTAAAACAATTACAGAAGAAGGATTACCTCTCTTTTTAGGAGTCTGCTGAGATGATCCTTCTGCTACAGCTTTCCTTTTCTCGGTTTTCTTCAGCACAACTTCTGGAGCCATCTGCTGCAGATCCCGAATGTTCAAATTTGGTGTTGTGCCACCCGCCTTGAAAGCATCCAGATATCTGACTATTATATCAGGTTTAGAATCAATCTCTGAGAACAGAGGAAAGTTATCCAGAGGTACTCTTCTGCTGGAGATTGATGCAAAAGGAGTGACGCTGGGTTCCTTCTTGATGTTCTCAATCAGCTTCATTTTCTTCAGATTCTTTGCATTCAGCTGTTTTCCAACAGTAGCTTCCAAAGAGCTGATTTCCTGAGCCTCTGTAAGATGATCAATCAGCTTATTCTCTGTTAGAATATCTGATATAAGTCTTCCTAGGGGTATCCAATCCCTTTTTGTGCGCTCCTCTTCTCTGGTTTCTTTAACACTTGTCCTTTGATGGTTAAACAGCAGATGAGCCAGATTCACCTTAATCTTCTGGGAGATGAAATAGATCAGAAATTGCTGATCAATATTGATGTAGTTAGGAGAGCTGGTGGGCTTCCTGTGGTTTATGCATCCCAGAATGATCTTGGCCCATATTCTGTGATGGTCTTTTAAATCCCTTATCTTGCTGGAGGGAAGCCTCAGAGTGAAGATTTCTCTAGCAATTAGGGCAACATCAGCGTATCTTTCAGCCATGTCAATGCAACGAACACCACCACCACTGTAGCCTATTAATCTTGCAATGAGGTCCTCAGTAATAACTATCTTCTTCCCCATAATGTATGAAGTAACTTGGTGGTTGGAAGATGAAGCATGAATCCAAAATTCCTTTACCAGAATTGGGAATGTTGGACCCACCAGACGGTCAAAATATCTTTCCCAGCCTTGAGCCTTGACCTCTTCAGAGAGATTAAACCTATTCTCTTGAAGACTGTTGAAATCCATGATCAATTCTGACAGAACTTCTAGATTTTTGATTGGTGTGAGAAGCATTCTGTAGGGTTCTTCGTATTGTTCAGAGGAATCTATTTTTTGAGCACTGGAGGTAGGAATGCTTGAGGAAGCCATGTTCACACGAAGGTTTTGAGAAGAAAATGAAAGGGTTTTTGAGAAAGGATGCAAACTGAAAACAATAAGTTTGTAGAGAAAATGAAAGTGAAGGTAAAAGAGTGTAAATGGTGTGAACTGTGTTTAAATATATTTCTAAACAATTTTGAAAACATAAACGGTAAGAGAGAGAAATTAAATATAATGATTATAAGCATTTAATGATAGCTGATTTTGGGGGATTCAGAAAGATATTGGAACGGTTACCCATGACATGTGTCTCAATGTAACCAATCAGCGCTTTTGACGTTTCAGAAACTTGAACGCGTGTTCAGCCTCAGAAAGTAACTGATGACTGGATGACACTTGTTTTCTTGAGTGAACATCACATATCTATCCTTGATTGTGATAGATTCTAATACAATCTATGCTTCTAAAGATCTGAAGAAAGATTGATCAGTAGTTCACGAGAAAATAAACAAAGTTCTGAAGGTTAAGATATAGAATCAAAACATTTTTATTCTGGGCAGAGCTTCATGCTGAGATGTTTCAGAATGAAGTTGAACCTATCTTCAGAAAGAGGTTTTGTAAAGATATCAGCCCATTGATGGTCTGTGTTAATAAATTTTAAATTTAGAATCCCTTTCTGAATACAGTCCCTAATAAAATGATGTTTTATTTCTATATGCTTAGCCCTAGAATGCAAAATACGATTTTTACTAAGACAAATAGCAGAAGTATTGTCACAGAGGATAAGGATGTTACTCTCAAATATCTGGAAGTCCTCAAGTTGACTTTTCATCCAGAGCATATGTGTGCTGCATCCAGCTGCTGCTATATATTCAGCTTCTGCTGTTGATAGAGCTATTGTGGATTGTCTTTTGCTGGACCATGAGATCAGATTTTCTCCCAGAAACTGGCAGCTTCCAGAAGTGCTTTTACGTTCTACTCTGTCTCCAGTGAAATCAGCATCACAGTATCCTATCAAACTGTAATCACTAGATTTTCTATAAAATAAACCCAGATTAGTAGTACCTTTCAGATACTTGAAAATTCGCTTAACTGCTGTTAAGTGAGATTCTCTAGGATCTGATTGGAATCTAGCACAAATGCAAACACTGAATAGAACGTCAGGCCTTGAGGCCGTCAGATAGAGAAGATAACTAATCATACCTCTGTAGACCTTCTATTCTACCTTTTTACTTACCTCTTCTATTTCCAGAATGCACGTGGGATGCATTGGAATCTTTGATGACTTACATTCTGAGAGATCAAATTTCTTCAGAAGTTCTCTAACATATTTGCTCTGATGAATGTAAGTTCCTTCTGGGGTTTGATTAATCTGAATGCCCAGAAAGAATTTTAGTTCCCCCATTAGGCTCATCTCAAATTCTGCCTGCATACATTTAGCAAACTTTCTTCCCAGAGAGGGTTTAGTGGATCCAAATATAATGTCATCAACATAAATCTGACATACTAAAATGTCATTCTTAACTGTCTTACAGAACAAGGTTGTGTCCACTTTCCCTCTGGTGAATTCCTTTTCTAACAGGAAGTTACTTAGTCTTTCATACCAAGCTCTGGGAGCTTGTTTCAGACCATAGAGTGACTTTTTTAGTTTGAAAACATATTCTGGATTTTTGGAACTTTCAAAACCAGGGGGTTGGTGCACATATACCTCTTCTTCTATATAGCCATTTAAGAATGCACTCTTAACATCCATCTGATACAGAGTGATGCCTTTATTAACAGCAAATGAAATTAAGAGTATGATAGATTCTAATCTGGCGACTGGATCAAAGGTTTCTGTATAGTCTATCCCCTCTTGCTGACTATAACCTTGTGCTACCAGTCGTGCTTTGTTTCTGATGACTTCACCTTGTTCGTTCAGTTTGTTTCTGAACACCCTATTTGTTCCAATGACGTTGAATCCTTTTGGTTTGGGAACTAGATCCCATACGTTATTTCTTGTGAATTGATTTAGCTCCTCTTGCATTGCTAGAATCCAGTCATTGTCTAGAAGTGCTTCATCAATTGTAGTTGGTTCAATTAGAGAAACCAGTCCCATGAGGGAATCTTCAGAGTTTTTGAAGCTAGATCTTGTTCTGATTGGATCTTCCTTTCTTCCTAAGATTGTTTCTTCTGGGTGATCCATGCTGCTTCTAGATGGTCTTTTCTAGAGTTGATCAACAGAAGGTGCTGGATTGCTTGCAGTGCCTCTTTCTGATGTTGAGGGAGTGTCTCTGTTGAGAGCTTCTGATGATTTGTCTTCAGTACCTATGAGTTCAACTTCCATACCTACAAGGAATTCATTATGCTTTGACTTTTGAGAGTCAAGCTTATCATCAAAACGAACAATGATTGACTCTTCCACAATCTGTGTTTCTGTATTGTATACTCTGTACCCTCTTGAGCGTTCAGAATATCCTAACATAATACACTTTTGTGCTTTAGAGTCAAAATTGTTCAAATAATTTTTTGTATTCAGAATAAAACATGTACATCCAAATGGATGAAAGTAGGAAATGTTGGGCTTTCTGTTCTTCCACAATTCATATGGAGTCTTTTCCATAATAGGTCTTATGGAGATTCTATTCTGAATGTAACACACTGTATTTATTGCCTCTGCCCAGAAGATCTTAGCAATGTTAGTCTCGTTGATCATGGTTCTGGCCATTTCTTGCAATGTTCTGTTCTTTCGTTCTACAACTCCATTTTGCCGGGGAGTTCTAGGACAAGAGAAATCATGCAGAATGCCTTTGTCATTAAAGAATAACTCAAAATCCTTGTTTTCAAATTCTCCACCATGATCACTTCTGACTTTGACGATTCTAAGATCCTTTTCATTCTGAACTTGGTTGCAGAAGGTAACAAACACAGAGTGTGACTTGTCCTTGTGCCTTAAGAACTTTACCCATGTCTATATGCTATAGTCATTTACGATTACTAACCCATACTTCTTGCCACTGACTGAAGCAGTTTTAACTGGTCCAAATAAGTCAATGTGCAGAAGTTCTAATGGCTTGGAGGTGGAAACAACGTTTTTGGATTTTAAAGCTGGTTTTGCAAACTTGCCTTTATGACATGCTTCACACAGCATCTGAATTGAACTTCAGGTTAGGAAGTCCTCTGACCAGATTGAGTTTGTTAATCTGATATATTCTTCTCATACTAACATGTCCCAATATTCTGTGTCAGATCCATTGCTCGTTGTTAACAGACAGTAGACATTTTACATTCTGACTTTTAGTTTAGAAAGTTTTATTTTATAAATGTTGTTTTTCCTCTTTCCATTAAATAGGATAGTCCCATCTTTCTGACTAACAGCTTTGCATGAATTTTGATTGAAGATTATATCATAACCGGTATCACTTAATTGACTTATGGATAACAGATTATGCATTAATCCATCAACTAGTAAAACATTACTTATAGAGGGAAGATTTCCATTACCTACTGTTCCAGAGTCAATGATCTTTCCTCTCTAATTGCCTCCAAAACCTACATGGCCTCCAGGCTTAAGTTCCAGGCTTTGGAACATATGCCTTCTTCCCGTCATGTGTCGTGAGCAGCCATGGTCCAGGTACCATGATTGGTGTTTTTGCTTTGCTGCTAAAGATATCTGCCACATGTATTATTTTATCCTTAGGTACCCACATTTTCTTGGGTCCTGATTTGTTAGTTTTACCAAAACTCTGGTTGAATTTTGGTTTGACAGAGTAATCACTACTTGTATATTTTATGTCATGTGTGTGCCCATATATAAAGTGTGAATCAAGTGGAGTACGTTTTATAACTAAATCCATGGCATTTTTTGGTGTAGGTACCTTACCTTGATATCCTATCCCTTTTCTGCCATTTCTGCTAACTCCATAGATCATTGAAGCCATTTTGCTTCTGTCTATGTTTTTAGCTAGAAACTTCTGAAGTTGTGATCATACTCCTTGATGATCTCATCAGCATTGCTGGGAGTTTCAGAGATTGTTTCCTTCTGAGAGTTTTGCAATTGGTTTTCTAATTTTGAAATTTTATCTTTTAACTCAGAATTCTCCAATTTGAGACTCTCAGTCTTATCAGAGTCAGAAGCAAGATTCCTTTTCAGGTTTCTGAATTTGACTTTGATCTGCTGATATCTTTCCAGAATTTCATTAAGGCTTTCAGCTAGTTCAGCCTTAGTAAAGTTTATAGTAAAGTCATGGAATACCTCTTCTATATCTGATTCAGATTCTGACTCAGAAGCTTCACTGTCTTCTGTTATGTTTGCCATGAGAGCTATGTTTTCTCTTTCATTATCTAATTTCGAGTCAGCTTCAGATGTGTCAGAATCATCCCATGTAGCCATGAGACTTTTCTTCTTTTCCTTGCCAAACTTCTTTTTGGGCTTTTCCTTCTGAAGATTTGGGCAATCACTTTTGTAGTGCCCTTGCTCGTTACATTCATAGCAGATGATGTATTTGTTGTTTGGCTTTCTATTTCCTGAAGAACCTTCAGATCTTCTGTGTCCAGAGGAGGATTCTAACCTTCTGTATCTGGAGAAAGATTCATTCTGATTTTCTGATCTTCTGGGATTCCTGAACTTCCTTTGCCTTTGCTTCCACAATTGGTTCACCCTTCTAGAGAGGAGAGATAATTCATCTTCTTCTGATGAGGACCCATCAGAGGTTTCTTCCACAGCCTGCAAAACTTTGGAGTCAGATTTTCTATTAGATTTTAAAGCTAATGACTTACCTTGCTTTTGAGGTTCATCTGCTTCTAGCTCTATCTCGTGACTTCTGAGGGAGCTGACAAGTTCCTCCAGAGAGATTTTGTTGAGATCCTTGGCTAGCTTAAGCGCTGTGACCATTGGCCTCCATTGTTTTGGCAAGCTTTTGATGATCTTCTTAACGTGATCAACAGTAGAATACCTTTTGTCAAGAACTTTTAGACCAGCAACAAGAATTTGAAATCTTGAAAACATAGTTTCTATTGATTCATTCTCTTCCATCTTGAATGCCTCATACTTCTGAATGAGTGCAAGGGCTTTGGTTTCTTTGACTTGAATGTTGCCTTCATGCGTCATTCTCAGAGAGTCAAACATATTCTTTGCAGTGTCTCTGTTTGATATCTTCTCATATTCTGAATAAGAGAGGGCGCTAAGAAGAATTGTTCTGGCCTTGTGATGATTTCTGAACTCACGCTTTTGCTGATCAGACATTGTTTTCCTGTCAATCTTCTGACCACTTCCATCCACTGGGTGCGTGTATCCATCAGTCACCATGTCCCACAGATCAGCATCATGGGCCAGAAAGAAACTCTCAATTCTGTCTTTCCAGTAGTCAAAGTTCTCTCCATCAAAGACTGGAGGTTTGCCACTGAATCTGTCTCTTTCTTCATTGTTGTCATTGATGATGTTTTGATTTGGTCCTGCCATTGTGTTTTTATGACGCTGGATCTTGTACTGACACGGTTAAGTGTTATAAGCTCAGAACCAGGCGCTCTGATACCAATTGAAGATGTGAAAAAACACAAGAAGGGGGGTTGAATTGTAAAACTTAAAACAAATGCTTAGACAACACAGTATTTTTATCCTGGTTCGTTTGATCTCAAACTACTCCAGTCCACCCGTCAAGGTGATTTCGCCTCTCTCCAACGAGGTCTTAATCCACTATATTCAAAGGATTACAACAGCTACTTTAACACCTGTTAAAGCCTTCTTGAGTATAACCATAGACCGATTTATCTCAAGGAAATATCTTACAAAGAATTGAACAAGAATGTGTTTAAAGTTTTCTAATAAAACAATATATCACAACTGTGATAATTACACAATTTAAGCTTGGAATGAAAATGAATTTGCTAAAGCGTTTGAGTAAGCGTGGTGTTGAAGGCTTGGCAAATTATGAGTGCATGCGTGCGTCTTTTCTCAAGCAGATTTGTTTATATAGACAAGGCAGAGATACGTTGTCCATAAAGCCATTTTAATGATAATAACGCACTTTCCTTTTTGAAGAAGATCTTGTCTGAATAAAGCCGTTAGCAATTAATTCTGTCTTGAATACTTAATAACGCTTCAGAGTCTTCTTTGCTTTAACTTATGCTGACGCTTCTGAGTGCTGATGACTTGGTAAAGATCTTTGATCAGAGTCAAAGTGTTTTATGTTTATGCACAGATTCTGGTCATCAAGCTTCAGCGTATGATCTGCTAGCTTCAGCGTGTAGCACATGTTATTGATCTTCTGATGCTGACATATTACTGATCTTCTGATGCTTTTGATTCCATCAGAACTTCTGTATATACAAAACATAATTTTAAGCAGCATATTTGTTTTATATATATATCTTTGAATTTATTTATTCTTTGTATTTTGTTATCATCAAAACTCTAGTTAAGGGTTGTAGAATCAAACTATGTTCTAACATGAAGTTGTCTAAAGATGAAAAAGGAGTAAGGGTGGATCAAAGTCTTTACAAAAGTATGATAGGCAGTTTTCTATATCTCACAACTAGCAGACCTGACATTGCCTTTGTTGTAGGGGTGTGTGATAGATATCAAGTTGATCCTAAAATTAGCCCTGCCAACCATGTGAAGAGAATTCTTAAATATGTGAATCGGACAAGTGACTATGGTATGCCATATTCTCATGGATTTAGTTCTGTCTTAATTGGTTATTGTGATGCTGATTGTACATGAAGTGCTGATGATAAAAAAAGTAAATAAGGCAGATGCTTCTTTCTGGGAAACAATCTCATATCTTGGTTCAGTAAGAAGCAAAATTGTGTGTCTCTGTCCACTGTTTAGGCTGGGTATATTGCTGCAGGAAGCAGTTGATCTCAATTGGTTTGGATGAAACAAATGTTAACAGAATATAATGTCAAACAAGATGTCATGACATTATTCTGTGACAATCTAAGTGCCATAAACATATAAAAAAATCCTATTCAACACAGCAGGACTAAACACATTGATATCCGTCATCACTTCATAGGAGAGCTTGTTGAAGAAAATATTGTTGCCTTAGAACATGTAGCCAATGAATTGCAATTAGCTGGCATTTTCACTAAGGCTTTGGATGCTAATCAGTTTGAGAACTTAAGAGGTTAATTAGGGATTTGCTTATATGAGGTTTGCGGCAATTAAGGGCGTGTGGGAATGTCATTAAAGTGATATTATATTATTTATGTTTCCAACAAATCAAATTTAGAAAGTAATCATTACAAGACTGTCTCAAAGTGATTCCCAAACGCTACGAAACCACATCTTTCTACTTTCACAAACTCTTCATTCTCCTCTACATAAAAATAACCCTTGTCATTCTTCATCTCTTTGCTCAAAAATCTTCAAAGATGTCTCAACATCATACATCGTCTTCCTCAAAATCTGTCAACCTCCCTGAGAAACTCTCTCTTGACAAAGTACTTGACGTTACTCCTCTAACAACTAGCCCACCTTCTAAGAAGAAGGTCAAGAAACCCAGATCATCACCTGCAAAGAAATCCAATGACGATAAAGGTAATGCTTCTACTGCTACTGATGATAGGACAAAAGAAGAGATTGTTAATGTTGATAGAAGTATTAGAAGGCTAGTAGATAGAGTGTTAAATGAAGGTTTTGTTGTGCCTGGGATTTCTACCCCTCTTTCTCGTATACCTTCTTCGACTGACAAAAGAAATGACCCTAAAAGTTCTACTGAATCATCCATCTCCAAGAAAGATGCTGGCAAAAGCAAACTTGATAAGCTTACTACTTCTGGTCTAAAGGAAGTGGAAGATGATGTTGAACCAGATGTTGAGAAGAACTCTCCTACCAAGGAAGATGCTGCTGGCTCCAAAGCTGTAGAAAATCAAAATGTTGTGAATGTGGTTAATGTTGATGAGTTGTCTGACAATGAGCTCATCTCTAATGTGGTGCCTGGAATTGCTAAAAGGCTCAAATCCAGGAAAGTGAAGGATGTGAATATCACACCCCCTGCCAAGATAATTAAGAAGAAAACCATGTATGGTCCCCTAAAGCCTGGAAGTAAAGTGGTTCCTCCCTTTAGCAAAAGAAAAACTAGACCTGATAGCTCCACAAATGATGATGATGATGATGTAAAGAGATCTAAGAGCAAGAAAAAAGTTATGTTAGTTGAAGAAGCTGGCTCTGATTATGATGTCGAGGAAGATGTCCAGGACATCTCTCCTATGAAAAGTTTGCAAGCAAGAAGCTTTCTGTTAGGGTACCTGATGCCCCTCTTGACAACATTTCCTTCCACTCTGTTGGGAATGTTGAAAAGTGGAAGTGTGTATTTTAAAGAAGAATTTCCCTTGAAAGAGAATTGGGAGCTGGTGCACTGGAGTGCAAAGAAATTATGGAGCTGATATCTTCAGCTGGATTAATGAAAACTGTTACCAAGTTTGCCAAATGCTATGAGACTCTTGTTAAGGAATTTATTGTTAATATTCCAATTGACTGTGCTGATCATAAAAGGAAGGGGTGTAGGAAGTTGTTTGTTAGAGGTAGGTGTGTAGAATTTTCCCCTGCTATCATAAATAGATTTCTGGATAGGTCTGAAGATGACTATTGTGAGCTGGAAGTAACTGATAATCATGTATGCAAAGCCATCACTGCTAACCAAGTGAGTGAGTGGCCCATGAAGAATAAACTTCCTGTTAGCAAGCTAAGTGTGAAATATGTTATCTTGCATAGAATTGGGGCTGCTAACTGGGTTCCTACCAATCATACTTCAACCATCACTATTAGCTTAGGAAAGTTTATTTATGCTGTTGGAAACAAGAAACTGTTTGATTATGGTACTTACATTTTTTATCAGACTATTAAGAATGCATGAACATATTCCATTAAGATTCCTATTGCCTTTCCTTCCCTTATCTGTGGAATTATTCTTAATTAGCATCTTGGAATTCTAAGTAGTAATGGTGTAGTATGCAAGAGGGAGTCTGCTTTGACCTTTCACTTCAAGCTTTTTTTTCCGGAAAACATGTCCCAAACATTGTTTTGACATCTACATCTTCTGAAAAGAAGACCTCCACCAAGGATGACACGATCTCTGAATTAAGGGAAGCATGCAAAGAATTAAATGATGTGATCATAGTTAGCTCCGCAAGAAAGCTAACTTTTGAAAAGATGATCAAGGAGCTACAGAAGGACAACAACTTTGATGATAAAGTGAGCTATGAGGAAGGAGATTCTAGTGAGAAAGGAAGTTCTGGCTCTGCCAAGTTTGCTGGTCCTGAAGACAGTTAGAATATTTGTTGTTTATTTATTTGACCCCTTTGTTTCTTTTTGGCACTTGTATGTGCTTGAATTTTGAATTCTATGGTCTGTACCTATATTACTGACACTCTCTTAAATGCATCCTTTTATTTGGCATATTATGACTAAAAAGAGGGAGAGAAACTGACTGATTGACCACTGACTGAGGGGAGCTTAATACTTGAGGGGGAGCCTCATGTCTCTGAAGATGTTCTGTCATCTTCCTTTACTAACAGCTAATGGCTAACTGAGTTTTTGTTTTTTCTTGCTTTGCTTATGTTGCTGCTCTGATAATGCTCTAATAATGTGCTTAAATAATGTTTTAGTCAAAATTTGCCAAAGGGGGGAGTTTGTAAGTGTTTGTTGGCAGCAATTTTGGTAAAATAATGTTTTTCTAAATATCTTGACATTTGAAGTAAACTATTTTGAATGATGTCAAAGCAGATGTCTTGACATCTACCTCCTGAGTTGAATGTAACTCATATCAGTTTAAGTTTTATGTTTCCTATTTTCATGCGCAGCATATTTCAGGATTTGTGACTCATAGGCTGCAAAAAATATGGAGGAATATTTTTCTATTTTAATTATCCTTATGGATTATATCTTGGCCTGTTTTCATGGAAATATTCAAAGATTGGAATATTTGTTTTTTCTGTCCAAGCCCACTATTGCGCCTTTATAAGAACTTGCTTCCTTATTCATTAAACTGAAACTTTAAAAGAAGAATACTTTCTTTCTGTTTTAGAAGTCTAAGTCTTTTAATTTCAATACACTCTAGTAATAATTTAATACTTGAGTTGTTATTTTTAGTTGTTAATTATGGATCATTCATAAGCTTTTAAGTATTGAATGATTGAAGTCTTTAAAACTTGTTATTTCTGTTGTTCTTCACTGTAAGTGATTGAAGGTATTTGAGGAGGGCCTCATACCTAGGTGTGTCTTAGGTAGAAGTATAACACGGATAGTGATTAAGTGATTAGATCGTAAACTAGTGGTTTACTGAGGGTCTATGAATTGATACTATTTAGTGGACTTGCCCTAGCTTGGTAGCCCCCATAGTAGGTGTTGTTATACACTGGACTGGGTTAACAATCCCTTGTGTTTTTACTATTTTTACTTTTGTTGCATTTTACATTGTCCTCATATATTTGTGTCGTGACATCTCCTTCGACATCTCATATCTGATACTAGAATTTCAGTAATATTTATCTCATTTGCTTCATGAATTCTAATTGGCCTCTTGCAAGCAATAACAAGTGTAACTTTTGTTTTTTGTCTTTGGTAAATGTTGGTTGTATTGTTGGTTTCTTTGTTTGTGCTATAATTGTAAATCAATATAATGACATTCTATTGTAACTGGTATTACTATAAATATTGCAAGTTCAACCTAAGATAAAATCTGTTGAGAATCAAATGTGAGTTGTGTTAGTGTGAGTTCTAAGGTTCACATTGTTAGAACAAAGTTTGAATCTACTACCCTATATTTAAGTTTTGATGATAACAAAGTGAAAAGATATATTATTTATAAGATTCATGTATGAACTATCTGCTGCCTAAAATTATTATGTTCTGACTTGCAGATACTCTGATTGATATAAGCAAGATCATATCTAATCAGCATCAGAATTTGGTTCTTGACACCAGCATCAGAAGTTGCCATATCAGAATGTCAGAATCAGATGATCAACTCACGTATATGCTGAAGCCTGATGAACAAGACTGCGCTCAACACTCTGATAAAGAAACACAACAGTTCATCAGCAGCTAAGCAGAGTCAGAATGAGCCAAGCCAGAACTTGCATTAAGTAAGCAACGGTACTGTGCATTGAAAGCAAATTAATACCAACGGCCTCATTCCAGACAAGATCTGCTCGATAAGGAAAGTTTGTTAATAGCATTGAATCAAGAATATTGCATCCAGCGTTCAACATCTCAGTGCTATATAAACAAGACTTTGAAGATTGAAATGGCTAATGCTCTCAAAATCTCTACACGCATAAAAGCTGATCAAAATCTTCTTTCTCTCAGTTTTGCTAAACACTACACATTCTGATATTCTATCATTGTTTAGCAATCTAGTTTTAAGCTTTAAGTTGTGTATACATCACAGTTGTGATACAGTTTTGTAGAAAACATTCACACACTTAGTTTTATCTCTTTGTAAGAAAGTGTTTCCTTGACAAACCGGGTTGTGGTTTGGATCAAGAAGGCTTTAGCAGTTGTTAAAGCAGTCTGTAATATTCAGTTGAATATAGTGGATTAAGACCTCATTGGAGAGAGGCGAAATCACCTTGACGGGTGGACTGGAGTAGTTTGAGATCAAACGAACCAGGATAAAAATACCTTGTTCATTGCATTAGATTTCAGTTTTTCAATTCAACCCCCCCTTCTTGTGTTTTTCACTACTTCACACATTGCTTAGAAAAGTGAAGGTTGAGCACTTTAAAAGTAAGAGGACCCATACACCTATCACCTTAAGGTTTTTGGTGAATATGTCGTGTCTCTCTCATTTTTTTGGGTGAGTCTTCGACCTTTAGGTGAGTGTTTGACTGAATGTTAATGTTTTCCCCTTATGATAACCCAACAGTGGTATCAAAGCCCGATTCGAGTAACATACCAACTTCTTATATCAATGTCTTCCTGACATGATAGGGGTTATGCAAGTTGTCTTGTTGTAGTTCCCATAACGAGTAAGGGTGTTTGTCAACGGCGGTACAAGCATGTGGATGAACGAGCTTTCACTTGAGGAGGAACATAGTGAATGGACTCACACTTGAGGGGGGATTATTGAGAATTAAGTGTGAGTTGTATTCAGAAACAAGTGTGAGTTCTAAGGCTCATATTGCTTGAAAAAATAAAGGTTGGGAACTTTATAAGTGTGAGGACTCATACACCTATCTCCTTAAGATTTTTGGTGAATATATGGTGTCTCTCATTTGTTTGAGTGAGTTTTTGACCTTTAGGTGAGTGTTTAACTCAATGTAAATGTTTTTCCATCATGATGACCCAATAAAATCTTGGTGTGAGAAGTTTGGAGGGTGTTCCTATGATAAAATCTATGTAGTTAGTGGAACTCTCAAGGGGAAATCCTTGGAGACTGAAGTGTGTAGCGTAATTTAAGGTCAAACCAATATAGTTTTTGGTGTTTTCTTTCATTTCCATGATCTCTTAAATTTTTTATTATTGACTCTTTCACGCATAATATATGCTTATTCTCTTAAATCCTTGGAAGAGAGAAGAAGAAAAGTCTCATGGCCACATGGAATGACTCTGACTCGTCTGAAGCTGACTCAGAATCAGATGATGAGAGGGCAAACATAGCTCTCATGGCTAACATCTCAGAAGATAGTGAAGCTTCTGAATCAGACTCAGAATCAGATACTGAAGAGGTATTTCCTAACATTGTTGTTAACTTTACAAAGGCTGAACTTGCTGAAAGCCTTAATGAGATTCTGGAACGGTATCAGCAAATTAGAGTTAAATTCAGAGACCTGAAAAGGAATCTTGAATCTGACTCTAATAAGAATGAGAGTCTCAAATTGGAGAATTCTGAGCTGAGAAATAAGATTTCAAAATTAGAAAATACTTTACAAAACTCTCAGAAGGAACCAATTTCTGAAACTCCCAGCAACGCTGATGAGATCATCAAGGAGTATGATCACAGTTTCCAGAAGTTCCTCGCTAAAAGCATAGATAGAAGCAAAATGGCTTCAATGATCTATGGAGTTAGCAGAAACGGCAGGAAAGGAATAGGATACCAAGGTAAGGTTCCTACACCAAAGAATGTCATGGACTTAAACATTAAACACACTCCTCTGAATTCACATTTTGTATATGGTCACACACATGATATTAAATACACTAGCAATAAGCACTCTGTGAAACCAAAATTCAACCAGAGTTTTGGTAAAACTAACAAATCAGGACCCAAGAAAATCTGGGTACCTAAGGATAAAATAATACATGTTGCAGATATCTTTAGCAGCAAGTCAGAAACACCAGTCATGGTACCTGGACTCTGGCTGCTCACGACATATGACGGGAAGAAGGCATATGTTCCAAAGCCTGGAACTTAAGCCTGGAGGCCACGTTGGCTTTGGAGGCAATCAGAGGGGAAAGATAATTGGCTCTGGAACTGTAGGTAATGGAAATCTTCCCTCTATTAATGATGTTCTGCTAGTAGATGGATTGATGCATAATCTGTTATCCATAAGTCAATTAAGTGATAACGGTTATGATATAATCTTTAATCAAAAATCATGTAAAGTTGTTAGTCAGAAAGATGGGACTATCCTGTTTAATGGTAAGAGGAAAAACAACATTTACAAAATCAAACTTTCTGAACTAAAAAGTCAGAATGTAAAATGCCTTATGTCTGTTAACAACGAGCAGTGGAGCTGGCACAAAAGATTGGGGCATGTTAGTATGAGAAGAATATCTCAGATTAACAAACTCAATCTGGTTAGAGGACTTCCTAATTTGAAGTTCAATTCAGATGCTCTGTGTGAAGCATGTCAGAAAGGCAAGTTTGCAAAACCTTCTTTTAAATCCAAAAATGTTGTTTCTACCTCTAAGCCATTAGAACTTCTGCATATTGACTTATTTGGACCAGTTAAAACTGCTTCAGTCAGTGGTAAGAAGTATGGGTTAGTAATCGTAGATGACTATAGCAGATGGACATGGGTAAAGTTCTTAAGACACAAGGACGAGTCACACTCTGTGTTTGTTACCTTCTGTAACCAAGTTCAGAATGAAAAGGATCTTAGAATCGTTAAAGTCAGAAGTGATCATGGTGGAGAATTTGAAAACAAAGATTTTGAGTCATTCTTTAATGACAAAGGCATTCTGCATGATTTCTCTTGTCCTAGAACTCCCCAACAAAATGGAGTTGTAGAACGAAAGAACAGAACATTGCAAGAAATGGCCAGAACCATGATCAATGAGACAAACGTTGCTAAGACCTTCTGGGCAGAAGCAATAAACACAGCGTGCTACATTCAGAATAGAATCTCAATAAGACCTATTCTGGAAAAGACTCCATATGAATTGTGGAAGAACAGAAAGCCCAACATTTCATATTTTCATCCATTTGGATGTACTTGCTTTATATTAAATACAAAGAATTATTTGAACAAGTTTGACTCTAAAGCACAGAAGTGTATTATGTTAGGATACTCTGAACGCTCAAGAGGGTACAGAGTATACAATACAGAAACACAAATTGTGGAAGAATCAATCAGTGTTCGTTTTGATGATAAGCTTGACTCTGAAAAGTCAAAGCAGAATGAAGTTTTTGCAGGTATAGAAATTGAATTTACAGGTTCTGAAGACAAGTCATCAGAAGCTCTCAACACAGACATTCCTTCAACGTCTGAAAGGAGCACTGCTAGCAATCCTACAACAGCTGCTGATCAACCTCAGAAGAGATTACCCAGAAGCAGCTTGGATAACCCAGAAGAGACTATCTTAGGAAGAAAGGAAGATCCAATCAGAACAAGAGCAAGCTTCAGAAACTCTGAAGAAACTCTTATGGGACTTGTGTCTCTGATTGAACCTTCTTCTATTGATGAAGCACTTGTGGATAATGACTGGATTCTGGCAATGCAAGAAGAGCTGAATCAATTCACCAGAAACGATGTATGGGATCTCGTTCCCAGACCCAAAGGATTCAACGTCATTGGAACAAGATGGGTGTTCAGAAACAAGCTAAATGAACAAGGTGAAGTCATCAGAAACAAGGCACGACTGGTTGCACAAGGTTATAGTCAGCAAGAGGGGATAGACTATACAGAAACCTTTGCCCCAGTCGCCAGGTTAGAATCTATCAGACTTTTAATTTCATTTGCTGTTAATAGAGGCATCACTCTGTATCAGATGGATGTCAAAAGTGCATTCTTAAACGGTTATATAGAAGAAGAAGTTTATGTACACCAACCTCCTGGTTTTGAAAATACAAAACATCCAGAACATGTTTTCAAACTAAAGAAGTCACTGTATGGTCTGAAACAAGCTCCCAGAGCTTGGTATGAAAGGCTAAGTAACTTTCTGTTAGAAAATGAATTCACCAGAGGGAAAGTGGACACTACTCTATTCTGTAAATCAGTTAAGAATGACATCTTAGTCTGTCAAATTTATGTTGATGATATTATTTTTGGTTCTACTAATCCTTCTCTTGGAAGAAAATTTGCTAAGTGTATGCAGGCAGAATTTGAGATGAGCCTCATGGGGGAACTGAAATTCTTTCTAGGAATTCAGATCAATCAAACTCTAGAGGGAACTTACATTCATCAGAGCAAATACATCAGAGATCTTCTGAAGAAATTTGACCTCTCATAATGTAAGCCATCAAAGATTCCAATGCATCCCACGTGCATTCTGGAAAGAGAAGAGGTAAGCAAAAATGTAGAACAGAAAGTCTACAGAGGTATGATTGGTTCTCTCCTCTATCTGACTGCTTCAAGACCTGACATACTATTCAGTGTTTGTATCTGTGCTAGATTCCAATCAGATCCTAGAGAATCTCACTTAACAGCTGTTAAGCGAATTTTCAAGTATCTGAAAGGTACTACTAATCTGGGTTTGTTTTATAGAAAATCTAGTGATTACAGCTTAGTAGGCTACTGCGATGCTGATTTTGATGGAGACATAGTAGAACGAAAAAGTACTTCTGGAAGCTGCCAGTTTCTGGGAGAAAATCTGATCTCTTGGTCCAGCAAAAGGCAATCAACAATTGCACTATCAACAGCAGAAGCTGAGTACATAGCAGCAGCAGGATGTAGCACACAAATGCTCTGGATGAAAATTCAGCTTGAAGATTTCCAGATTTTTGAGAGTAACATTCCTATACTCTGTGATAATACTTCTGCTATTTGCTTAAGTAAGAATCCCATTTTACATTCTAGAGCTAAGCATATAGAAATAAAACATCACTTCATTAGGGACTATATTCAGAAAGGTATTTTGAACTTAAAATTTATAGATACAGACCATCAATGGGCTGATATCTTTACTAAACCCCTTTCAGAAGATAGGTTTAATTTCATTCTGAAACATCTCAGCATGAAAGTTTGTCCAGAGTGAAAATGTTTTAATTCCATATATTTACCTTCAGAATGTAATTGTTTTACTATGAACTTCTGATCAATCTTCTTTCAGAAAGATAGAACATGCAGATTGTATCAGATGCAAGTCTAAAGATCTGAGAGTCTAAGCTCAAAGACAGACGTGCTGATCACTACATCAAACAAGTGTCATCCAATCATCAGCATATCTCTGAAGCAGAACGCGTGCACGCTTCTGAGAAGGCAAAGCGCTGATTGGGTGCATTGAGACACATGTCTGGTAACCGTTTTTAAGTATCTTTCTCAAATCCCCCAAAATCAGCAAGCATTTAATGAAAAGTAATCATGCTTTTAAAATGCAATCATGATTTTTCTCTTTCTTAAAAACGTTTATCTTTTCAAAATATTTTGAAACTCTATTTAAACACATTAATCTCTCATTCTCATTCTTTACGTTTTCTCACTAATACTCAAGCATTCTCTGCATATTTCTGTGTTCATCTCTTGCAAAACCCTTTTTCCTCAGTTTCTTCTCAAAACCTTTTTAGTGTGAACATGGCAACCTCCAGCAGTGCTTCTGCAGGTCCTCAGAAGAAAGCATCATCTGAGCAATATCAAGTGCCATTCAGAACACTCCTCACTCTTGTGAAGAATCTTGAAGTGCTTTCTGAATTAATCATTGATTTTGGAAGCTTGAAGGAGAACGATTTTGACCTAACTGAAGAAGTTAGGGCACAGAAGTGGGAAAGGTATTTTGACAGGTTGGTTGGACCAACATTCCCTATGCTAGTCAAGGAATTCTGGATTCACGCCAAGGCTTCAACGCATCTAGTCACCTCCTTTGTTATGGGGAAGAAGATTGTGATCACTGAGGATCACAATTGCCATCCTCATCAGAATCTACACCACCAAATACTCCCAAAACACCACCCAGTCCAATCATAATTTCTGATTCTGAAACTCCCTCTCCAAAACAAATAGCTGCCAAGAAAACCACCGAAAACCCCAGCAGGACTTTCATAGACTTAACCAGTCTTGACCGTCTTGCTGATATGAAACATAAAATTGCCATCCCAAAACCAAAACAACCAGATGTTGGCTCTGGTTTTATGAATTTTGAAACAGGTGTGCAGCAATGGATTGCTTCTTTGAAGCAAGTCTGTCCTGGCATGATTGACCCAGCTGCTTCTGATCAGCTCTTGTCACAATTCATACTTTGGGTACGTGCTGAAGCCCTCAAGTTGCAGGATATCAACTATGAGCAGGCACAACAGAATTTCAGCAAGCTTCTGAATGAAGTTGGAAGTCAGCTTCTGAAAGAAGACGTGCTCCCTCTGGATAGTGAACCTTGGTCTGAGAAACAGCTAGCTTCAAAGGTGCAACCAAAAGAAGACAAGACCATTCAAGCTGAAGAAAGTCAAGCAGAAGATGTTGCTGAAAGCTCTCAGAAGCTTCCTGCTTCTGATGCTTCTCAAGCTGCCTTGGACAGGCAGACTCTGGAAGAACTAAAGCTGAATGACATGCGTCTGCAGCAGAGGATGAATGAAAACGACCAGAAGATGAAAGAAAGAATGGATGTGCAGGATAGCAAGATTGACACTGTTGTCAGCATGGTGCACAAGCAGAATGAGACTGCTGATCAGATCAAAGCCATGCTGGAGAACCTGTTCACACGCTTTCCTCCTCAACCTTAGTCCTTTTTTTATTCATGTCTTTTTCATGTTTTCTTTGATTTTCTGATGTACTGGTTGAATATGTTTTGTACTATTTTCAAGTCTTGATTCTGAACCATTTCAATATGACAAGTTTTTCTGATCTTAATTGTTTTAGCACATCACTTACACTTTTTGATTGCTGACAAAAAGGGGGAGAACAAGAATGATATTTTAAACAATAACGGCTAACTAGACAGAAATTCTCAAACATTCTAACTCTATTACTTGAAAATGTTTTTTCTGTTTTGCTTAAAGTCTACAGGTACAAGGAAGCTCCTGGACACTCTGAAGACTATGAAGCTCTGATCCGCTCTGATACTCTGATCCAAAGCAAAGCTCTGACAAGAAAAGCTCTGAAGCTCTGCTCTGACATAAAGCTTCTGATAGTCAAAGACTCTGATACTCTGATGTTCAAAGAAAGGCAAAAAGATCTGATCCTGAAGAACACTTGTAATCAAAGGGAAGTAATAAACTCAGGGGAGTATCTCTCAACTCTGATATCTTTTTACTCCTTATCTTTTTACCTCTTACTCTGATGCATCTTTCTGATACCTTTTCACGTTATTTTCATTTAAAAATATCTAGTTTTTGTCATCATCAAAAAGGGGGAGATTGTTAGAACAAAGTTTGAATCTACTACCCTATATTTAAGTTTTGATGATAACAAAGTGAAAAGATATATTATTTATAAGATTCATGTATGAACTATCTGCTGCCTAAAATTATTATGTTCTGACTTGCAGATACTCTGATTGATATAAGCAAGATCATATCTAATCAGCATCAGAATTTGGTTCTTGACACCAGCATCAGAAGTTGCCATATCAGAATGTCAGAATCAGATGATCAACTCACGTATATGCTGAAGCCTGATGAACAAGACTGCGCTCAACACTCTGATAAAGAAACACAACAGTTCATCAGCAGCTAAGTAGAGTCAGAATGAGCCAAGCCAGAACTTGCATTAAGTAAGCAACGGTACTGTGCATTGAAAGCAAATTAATACCAACGGCCTCATTCCAGACAAGATCTGCTCGATAAGGAAAGTTTGTTAATAGCATTGAATCAAGAATATTGCATCCAACGTTCAACATCTCAGTGCTATATAAACAAGACTTTGAAGATTGAAATGGCTAATGCTCTCAAAATCTCTACACGCATAAAAGTTGATCAAAATCTTCTTTCTCTCAGTTTTGCTAAACACTACACATTCTGATATTCTATCATTGTTTAGCAATCTAGTTTTAAGCTTTAAGTTGTGTATACATCACAGTTGTGATACATTTTTGTAGAAAAGATTCACACACTTAGTTTTATCTCTTTGTAAGAAAGTGTTTCCTTGACAAACTGGGTTGTGGTTTGGATCAAGAAGGCTTTAGCAGTTGTTAAAGCAGTCTGTAATATTCAGTTGAATATAGTGGATTAAGACCTCGTTGGAGAGAGGCGAAATCACCTTGACGGGTGGACTGGAGTAGTTTGAGATCAAATGAACCAGGATAAAAATATCTTGTTCATTGCATTAGATTTCAGTTTTTCAATTCAACCCCCCCTTCTTGTGTTTTTCACTACTTTACACATTGCTTAGAAAAGTGAAGGTTGAGCACTTTAAAAGTAAGAGGACCCATACACCTATCACCTTAAGGTTTTTGGTGAATATGTCGTGTCTCTCTCATTTTTTTGGGTGAGTCTTTGACCTTTAGGTGAGTGTTTGACTGAATGTTAATGTTTTCCCCTTATGATAACCCAACAGTGGTATCAAAGCCTGATTCGAGTAACATACCGACTTCTTATATCAATGTCTTCCTGACATGATAGGGGTTATGCAAGTTGTCTTGTTGTAGTTCCCATAACGAGTAAGGGTGTTTGTCAACGGCGGTACAAGCATGTGGATGAACGAGCTTTCACTTGAGGAGGAACATAGTGAATGGACTCACACTTGAGGGGGGATTATTGAGAATTAAGTGTGAGTTGTATTCAGAAACAAGTGTGAGTTCTAAGGCTCATATTGCTTGAAAAAATAAAGGTTGGGAACTTTATAAGTGTGAGGACTCATACACCTATCTCCTTAAGATTTTTGGTGAATATATGGTGTCTCTCATTTGTTTGAGTGAGTTTTTGACCTTTAGGTGAGTGTTTGACTCAATGTAAATGTTTTTCCATCATGATGACCCAATAAAATCTTGGTGTGAGAAGTTTGGAGGGTGTTCCTATGATAAAATCTATGTAGTTAGTGGAACTCTCAAGGGGAAATCCTTGGAGACTGAAGTGTGTAGCGTAATTTAAGGTCAAACCAATATAGTTTTTGGTGTTTTCTTTCATTTCCATGATCTCTTAAATTTTTTATTATTGACTCTTTCACGCATAATATATGCTTATTCTCTTTTTTTAAAATTAACCTTTTTATTTACTATTTTAAAATAAATTATCACAATTCACCCCATCTTGTGTTTAAAGTCACTTGGATAACAAGTGGCATCAGAGTCTAACTCTTGTTTAAAGAATAATTATCCTAGGGTGTATGGTGACTTTAAACGATTACTAAATAAAACCGTATCTTTCAATGGCAAATGGTTGGCTTAGTGGAAAGAGAAAATGAAATTTTTTATTAAAGGGATGGATTGTGTTATTCAAGTCGGTGTTAAAAATATAAATTTTTTTCCACACATCAAGTTGACGGTGCCATGAAAAATAAACCTAAATACCTATGGACCAAAGAGGATAAAGAAAATGTGCAATATATTTTGAAAGCTAAAACTATCATCATTACTACACTTGGTATTGGTGTGTTTTTTTCGTTTTTAACATTGTAATTCTGCACACAAAAAAGGATAGTATGCACATATTCCCCATGTGCATGAGTTGTATAGAAAAAAGACTGAATAAACTATTCAGAACATGGAAAACAGTTTATTCACATTGTTAATTATTTAAGAACTCTGGGTATTTCTTTTCAAAATGAGGATTTATATAACAAAGTCCTTAGATACCTAAATCATGGTCAGAAACCTAAAGTCATTGGAATTTCTTAATCTAAAAGGTTATTTTCTATGGATTTGGCTACTTTGTTTGAAAATTTGCAAGAATGTGAAATTTAGATAAAAAGGCTTGTTGAACATTAAGAAGGTGATAATAAAAAGAAAATCCTTGCACTCAAAGTTGAATAATCCAAAGAATAAAAAAGAAATGAAGATATGAACTTCTTAGTTTGCAAGTTCAAAAAATTCATAAGGCATGAAAAGCAAATCAAATCATTTTACAATAAGTAAGAAAAATGGGGTGGTGCTAAAAGGAATTAAAATAATAATCAATTAAAAAGCCCAAAGTACTAAGGATTATACTTTCTCGCCTCTTAATTGATTATGACCTAAGTATAATCAATTACGGAAGTTCAAAATTGAAGGGTGTGCAGGATAATCGATTATGCCCTCCAGCATAATTGACTACAACTTTGGAAATTGTAATAATAATTTATCATATCCTCATAATCGATTAATTTATGGACATAATTTCATCATAACTGATTAAAAGACAATAATAATCGATTATGTATCGATTATAAAGGTATATCTCTTTCATTTTTTCATATCATTATTGTAAGTGCTAAAAGCAAGTACATAAATTATCCTATCCACAAAGACTAGATGTGTTTAAAGATCATTTTACAGTTTTTATGATTCTAAGAGAAATGTTTTTTAGATTTTTTATTTGCGAAAATGAAATGAAATTATATAAATCGAGATTTCGGTGTTAATGGTGAGAAAACTTGTTGGGGTTAGATTTTATCATCATTACCCTCGTGTTTAACCATTGGTCAGTAATATACTCTGTTACTCAACTATTAATACTCCTATATGTTTCTCTCGTTGCATATTATCTTTGAGTCAAATGTGTGAGATCAGTTGTATTACCTAATAGACGACCACTCGCCCTATTAACTAATGCAACAACATTAAGTTTCAATAGTGAATTCAAATATCAATGCACCCTTTCACCAATATTTTTACTCTTACGTATATTAAACCTAATTATATCTCTAGGAATTAACATCCAATAGATGGAGAGTTGGATCTAGTAATGACCAACACCTCTCATATGTCAAGTAATACCATGAGAACATATTTAGGCAGATAATCCAAAATAAGCATTAAGAACGATGAATCATCAATATTAAAGCTTATGTAGAATTATATAAAATACCATTACCATGATAAATACATGAGTATAATGATGATTTACACATAAGTGTAACATTAGAGAATTAGCTATGCTTACTCATGTTGTTCTATAATTTATCATGAAATAATCTGTGTTTGGGAATGTTTTAACAAGGAACAATTTTATCTTTCTTTATGTCGTTTATCAGTGGAGAAAATAATCACTGAGAAACAACAACTGGATCATGGTACCTCAAGAAATAATCACTCTCTCTCTCTCTGGAAACATGTTCTTAGAGGATATAATACTACACTATTTTTATGCTATGTGTTTATACATAAAGCCTTAAACTTCTCTGAAATAAACGAGTTTGAAATTCCGATTATGCTTACCATAAAGAACAACATTCCTTTAAATTAGGCATATATTTGAAAATATCTATGTTCATATCTCATGGGAAAACAATTGGATTAATCTATGCTCGTTAAATAAAAAAGATTCATGCTTTTAACAATGTTGACTTAAGGGGAGATTTAATGTTGAGAATGAAGGGATCTGAAAATTAATAAAAGTGTGTTAGGAAAAATGGGTGTATTTTGGGATAATGACAAAAGAATTTATATTCACATAAGTGATATCTGACCTGCAACTTCAACCACATCCTCAGAAAATTTTGAACCTCAAATCATCATTAATCAAATGCTTATGAGCAAACTTGTTCACATAATAACATTAGTGACAATAATGATAAATGGAAGATTGATGGGTTCTTACATGCTCATCGTGAAAGGGAAGCCATTTCATCTAAGATTAAGTAACTGTAAAAGATTGGGCAGGGGGAGGATGTTAAAAATCATGATTATTACTTTCCTTTATCTATTTTCGTTACATTCTGATTTCTATTATGTTTGTACTATGCTTTATCATACTTGTTAGAATGTACTATTAAGTACCAACTATGTATTATTGTATACTTCCAATTGTGTTGTATGAATTGTATGCATGTATGCTATGTTATGTTGGTTGTATTCAATCATATCTTTTCATCTTTTTGATAATATCAAAAGGGGAGAAATGTTGGTTGCATTGTGGTTGTCTAGATTAAATAAATTTACATGTTTACATGATTGTATGATTACAAGCTTTATCAACAAAGGGGGATTCATACATTAAGGGGGAATTTTCCAAAATCCTATCAACAATACAAGTTCCAAAGTTTTTGTCATCATCAAAAAGGTGGAAATTGTGAATACATCTTGTATCAAGTACAATTTTGATGAAGATAAAGGTTATCAAAGAAGAAAAGGATCACATAGTATCATCCACATAACAAATGAATATGATCAAGATTGAATTAACATTGGAATCCAAATGAAGTTTGAGACAAGAAAGCATAAACTAAGTACATGTTGCAATACATGTTATAACAAGTTCAGTTGCTCAAAAAATTCATCTCTCACTTCATCTAAACCTTTCTTACATAATCATTCATGATCATTCTTGATGCCATATATTAAAAATGAATTTTTTAATCAAAATAAAAAAGTGGTAGTCGACTACCAAGAAGTGGTAGTCGACTACCTGGTAAAAATGGCATAATTTAACTTCCGGAAGAAGTGGTAGTCAACTACCACATATTGGTATCCAACCACCAATGTTTTAAATATGAAACTTTGAACTATACTAGTGGTAGTTGATTGTCTTATATTGGTATTCAAGTACCAAACTGAAACAATGGTTATTTTCATGTTTAAAATGATTGTCACTTATTATAATGCTTTATATTTTGATTTTAAACTTATGCACCATCATAAAGGAATGTCTTATGATGTATATAAGTGTCTATATATCATAAAAACAAACTACCTATTTCCAAAATTTATTTCCATATCAATTCAAACTTTTCTAAGTGTTCATCATTTTTAAAATAGAATTTTTTTGCATCAGTTTCTTCATTCATTCTGAGCACATGAGTTGCATTAGTTTGGATTGTAACATTGTGAAATATAAGATCAAAGGATTAAACTTAGAATCAATCTAAGACCAAAACTATTCAAAGTATTTGTTGTATATTAATCATTAAGATTATGGTGATAAGACATCGTAAATAAAGTAGGGTTCTTTCTCGGATTGTGTTTATAATATTGTAATAAGGTCTTGTTGAAGACTTGTACAAAGATCCAACCATTGTGAAAATTCCTCCAAGAAGTGGAGGTAGTAGATGTACCCTTGATTGATAAGTGGAATAGTATAAATCCTTGTGTCTTTTAAATTCTTGCTTTTAAATTTCAGTCTTTTACATTTGAGTTCAAGGAAAAAACACTATCACACGATTTCGAAAAAATTTAAAAAATTAAGTTATGCATAAAAACAATAAAAATTCAACAAAACAATTCACGCCCCCCCCCCCCCCCCCCCCCCCCCCCTCTTCTTAGATTCCCTCTCATATTTACATGAATTTTCTCCTAGAATGTCTGACTATACTTTTAGTTAAATTATTGAAACTTGTTTTATCATTCCTTAGAGGAATGCATCCCAAATGTAAGCTATAATCACTCAATTGTTGTTTTAAGCAGAGTACTTATGCACAACAACTCCCGACAGCTATGTACTCTGCTTCTATAATACTTAAGGTAACACATACTTTCTTTTTGCAAGACCATGATACTAATGCATTTACTAAGATATGACATGTTCCACTTGTGCCTTTTCTAAGCATGGATATTCATCTCAAACAAATTTCAAATATGATGATCTTAAGAGAAATTCACCTATTTATTCATCAAATCAAGGAGGACACTCATCAACGCACATAATCAACTTTCTGTGTTTTCTACATGATATGTGTATTAATTATATGTTTCCATAAGATCTAACATGAATACATGGGCCAAAAGCACTTAAAAACATGAATTTTTTTAAACTTTTTGGGGTGGTAGTTGAATACCACATTCTGGTAGTTGACTATCAAGGCAAATAAATTTCCCAAATTCACTCTTGATTATGGTGGTACTAGAATACTATCACTTGGTAGTCGAATACCAATATAAAATCATGCCTAAATTTAAAATAATCAGTACTTGGCAGCTTCTATTCTTTTTATTCATCTTCTTCACACCCTATTCTTGCAAAAACTACCATAACCACAAAATATAACTTAGAACCAAATACCCTCCCATTAGGAGATTCAAGGTCAATCTTCAGACACAAATGATATGGATTTACATAGATTCTTGCATCTAAAGAACATATGGAATTATTCAAGAGAAAATTCCAGAACAAACCACTACTTACACTCAAATATGGTGATCTATCTAACTTCTCTGAATTTTCTTTTCCATGTTTACTTAGAACACATGGTTTGAAAAGCTTCTTAGAATTATATCCTAATCTAGTAAGATCATTTTATTGAAATTTGAAACTACAAGGAAACAATCTCTATTCTTGGTTAAAAGGGGTCCTTATTATTATTATATCTTTTTTATTAATAGGTACGTACCTTTCTTGATCTTCCTAGTGAAGGTTCTATAATTCATCATGAAACAACCTGTGTTAGGGAAGGTTTTAACAAGAAACAAGTTTATATTTCCTTAGAGGATATAAGACTACACTATTTTCTATGCCATCTATTTATACCTAAAGGCTAAAATTCTCACAAATAAGCGAGTTTGAACTCCATATTATATTTACCCTAAAGAACAACATTCCTTTAAATTGGGCATATATTATAAAACAATTATGTTCATATCTCATGGGAAAACAATTGTATTACCATATGCTCCTGAAATAAGTAAGATTCTTACTCTTACAAATTTTGACTTAATGGGAGAATAATTTTTGAGAATGAAGGAATCTAAAAGTTTGATTGATAAGACAGTGTTAGAAAAAATGGGTGTCTTTTGAGATAATGACAATATAACTTACATTCACATAAGTGATATCTTACCAGCAACTTCGACCCTTTCATTCTCAGAAAATTTTGAACCTCAAATCATCACTAGCCAAATGCTTATGAACTAACTTCTTCACATACAAATATTAGTAACTGTAATGTGGAATGATATGACTGATGGGTTCTTTCATACTCATCATGAAAGGGAAGCCCTTTCATATAGGCTTGAGAAAATGGAAAAGAATGGGTATGAAGAGGAGTTTTAAGACCATGACGATTAATTTCCTTTGTCTATTTTTGTTACATTCTAATTTTAGTTATAATTACACTATGCTTTAGCATACTTGTTTGATTGTACTATTAAGTATTAAGTATGTATTGTTGTCAGCTTCAAATTGTGGTGTATGAATTGTACAGATGTATGCTATGTTATGTTGGTTGTGCACAATCCTATTTTTACTTCTTCTTGATAATGTTAAAAGGGGGAGAAAGGTTGGTTCTGTTGTGGTTTTCTAGATTAAAGAAATTTGTAGGTTTACATGATTTTATGGTTACAAGCTTTAGCAACAAAGGGGGAGTCATACATTAAGGGGTATATTTTGTCAACATCCTATAAACAATACAAGGTCCAAAGTTTTTGTCATCATCAAAAAAGGTCTGAAGTTCTACGTCTTCACAGAGGAGATTGCCTCCTTATATATCAACATGAAGTTCAGCTCCAAAGCCTTGTAGGGTTTTCATCATGAATATCGTTGATCCTCCAAAAATTACATGAGATCAATATTCAATTATTTTTATTTCCAATATTTATTAATCACATCTAAAACTATTATAAATCTCTTGATTATAACCAATTCAATCTTACTAAATTCTATTTAGATTAAATATTTCTAACAATGCGCACAATCAATCAAGTGATGATTATGATCCTTGATTAATACAAATCTTGAAAAAATTAGAATAACAAAAGCAATCTTGCTAAAAACATATTTTTTAGCCAAATCTAAACTCGTGCTAAGTTGGGTGAAAATATGGACACAAAGGGTCTAAAAGGGGGTTGAATAGATTTTTCCCCAAAAAGACAATTTCAAAATTAGTTAAGGTCTGTTGTACCCCAAAATTTTCCCTCCCATTTTTCATTCATGATACTATCCTAGGATTTCTCGAATACTCAATTTGGCTCAGAAGTTGATCAGACAGACTCTCTTCCTAGGCAGTAAGTCAACAATTAGGGTTTAGTATTTTTCAAGCAAAAATGAGTTTTCAAAGTTTCAAATGGTCTCCATGGTTCCTCATGTATTCTCAAGGATGCTTGTGCCAATTTTCAAGCCTCAAATTGCACGTTTGCTCTGTCAATGATTCAGATGACTGAAAATGAATTACATTGACCCAAAAAAATAACCTTTTGCAAGATCAAGTTCAAAAAATTGTAACCTCTTCATTATTCGATATTTTTGAGCGTTTCTTTTTGTGCATGACTCTCCTTGACATCATCTACAATTTCTCTTCACAAGGCAAGAGCTGATTACGTGTGAAAGATCATCAGAAAAATTCGAATACTTTAAGGTCTTCTGCAAATTTGACCTAATCACAATAAACCCTTGCCCAATTTTCGAGGATCATAATTTCTTCAATTTTCAATATTATGAAGCAATTCTTTTTGCGAAGTATCACAAATAACATTGTCTATGAGATTACTTCAACGATCAAAGTCAAAGTGCGCTTGGAAGACCATGAAATTTATTGAAATTTTATAGGAATTTCTTGACTTTAGAATGTTATTAACTTCTAGATGTTGATCATTATGTTGATATAATTCATTGAAACAAGAGTTTGAGTTTGAAGGTCCATGGATAGTTTGTCGTTTGTACTTCAAATCATTTGCATTTGAACAATAACGATTATTGGATCGAAGTGGGATTTTGATCAAAATCCTTAAAGGCGAGATTCGTAGTATTGACTCGTATTTCAAGTTACTGTGAATTGAAGGTATGGATTTTAATGGAAAAAGATTCGAGGATCCATTCAAACAATTCTTTTCACTTCGGCTCAATTCAAGCATGTAAGGCATAATTCATTCGTATGAATTTGTCTTTGCTTCAAGATATTCAAAAGGATCAATATGCTTATGGCGCAAGTTTGATATATTTGAAAAAAATTCATTCATGTGAATTGTTTCGAATTCAAGGCAAGGCATTCATCAATTTCATTCATCTTCGTTCAAATTTCCGAGCTTTATTCAAATACAAGATTCAATTCAAGTTCCTCACATCTTAAGTTCATCAAGAGAGTTTGTTACAAAATTAAACTTTGAATAAAATTCATCATGATACAAGACTTTTGAGTTTCCAAACTCAAATACTTTCAAAATTACATAGAATTTCCTAAAGTTCTAAACCTATGCTAAATTAATATAAGTCTCATGAACTTCTATGCCATTTAAAGCTTGTTACAAACACTTCTCTTTAGTCTGCAAAACAGTCCAAAAGAGAAAAATTGTCAACCAAACTTGTTGTTATGCTTACTGCCACCAACTGCAAAAAACAGTCCCACAAACCAGTCTTGCAAAGCCTGCACAAACAGTCCAAATAACAACCCTGCACTGCTGCCCATAGTAGTCTGAAAATCTGCTCCAAACCTATCAAAACAGTCCGAAAAACACATCAAAACAGGCAACACAAAAACTGCAACCAAAAAGCAATGAAACAATGCCTAAAATTGTTCAAATTCATATCATATTTCCCTCCCAATTCAACCTCTCATTCTTCTATAAAAAGGGAAGACAGTAAGAACAATAAAGGGGGGCACTGGTTGTAAAACTCAAATGTTACAGAACCAACTGTAGAGGAAAATTTTTCAACAGAAATTTCAACAATAAACACAGAGAAAACTAGTAAAAGAAGAATTATTTCATAGAAAACCATAAACTCACTCCCTTCAGTTCCACTTATTCAACCTTTTTTGTTCAGCACACCTGGATTTTAGAATGGGAAAGATTCAAACATCATACCTCAGCATTGACTAAAGAATTACTCCTATCCAACGGTAACGTTTCTCTTTTGCATCGATTTGCGATTGTGTCGTTGTTGTATCTTTCTCTGTTTTTTCTTATGTATGAGTTTGTGTACCATATTTGTTTCTACCCATGAGAATCATATTGTTGTTGTTATTGCAGAATCAATAAACTGAATATCCGAAACGAGAGAGATATTGAGTTTAAGACAGAATACCCAACCTTTCTCTGTTCCGTCTCCATAATGAACATATCGCTCTCGGCTGTACCATTTCCGTAGACACTTCCCTTACCATACAATAGTACCATTAGGATTGAATTCATAAACAAGCAATAAATTACCAAATAGATTACTGAAAATTACCTCTTCGAATTCCCTTTCCAATCCGCATTTAATCTACACTATTTTTTTCTCTTCCAATATCACACCATAACTCACGGCCGCCTTCTCCACGACATAATCTCCCTCTTCATCTGTGGCTTCTCAATTTTTTTTCTCTTGCTCCACTTCTGCATTCGGTTCTCGTAACTTGCCATTGATTTCAATAACCTCAATTTCACGACATTGCAATCCTCCCATTGCTAAACCTAGTTCTGTTGTTAGAGATGATTCCAATCCCGACGCTGTTTCGATTTTAGATGTTATCGATGAAGTCCCAAAATTTGATGCGGAAGAGGTTTCGGAATCTGATCCTGAGATTGAGCAATTGAAATCATCCAGACAAACTCGGGTCAAGCTTGGTGATGTTATGAGGATATTGCATAGGAGGATTGGAGATATTATAGAAATCTGATTGGAAGTTCCTGAGAAGAGGATCGAGCGATTGACGATGAAGTTGGTGAGATTTTGTTTGTTTATGCATTTTTTTAGAGTGGATGGATCAAAGTTGATTATCTTGGATCGGTGGAAAGAAAATTTTTTGACAGGGAAGGGAGTTATCCTATTTTGAGATGAGAGACAAATTTTTTCGTTGTTGTTTTCACAAGCAGAAGGCCGATAAGGCTTTAGGATTTTCTAACCCACTGGTTTTTAGGGGGCTGGACCCGGGTCTGACCAGACCCGGTCCGTTTTCGAGCCCAACACATTTTTTTTTGTTTTCTTATTTTTTTTGTTTACTAACTCTTGGGCCCATTATGTTTATACTTTCTTTTAAGCCCATCAGCGAAGTCCAGCATCACCCCCTAGCTTTCTATTTGTAACTTCTTTTATTATTTTTTAGTTTAGTTTAAATTTTCTTTAATAACTTGAGAGTTTTTTTTAGTGTATAATTATTTTGATAATTTTAGTTTAGATTTAAATTAGCATTTTTTATTTTTCTTTCTTTTTATTATTTTTTAAATTAGTTTAGATTTTGTATTGATAATCTTAGAATTAGCTTAGTTTAGATTTAATTTAGTAACTTAGATTTTTAAGTTAGAATATAATTTTATTTCTCTCTTCAAAATTCTTCACAAACAAAAATACCAAAAATATTATTCTGCCTATTAGTTTTACTTTAATAGTTTGTCTTAGTCTAATTAACTATTTATGTTTAAATTCGGTTGGGTTGTATTGCTTGTTTATTTAGACTTTTAATCGTATTGTCGATTCGATCCATCCCTATTTGTAAATCTGTACCCCCATTCTCGAAACCTCTGTAATAGCGTAGAATTTTAATTTCAGCTGTTGTACCCAAAAATTTGCCCTCCCATTTTTCACTCAAGATGCTATCCCAAGGTTTCTCAAACACTCAATTTGGCTCAAAAGTTGATCAAGCAAGTTCTCTTCCTAGGCAACCTGTCAGCAATTAGGGTTTTGCACTTCTCAAAGGAAATCGAGTCGTCAAGGTTTCAAATAAGTCACCATGTCTCCTTAAAGTTGTTTAAGTCAGTTTTCAAACATCACATTGCAAGTTTGCCCAATCCATGGCCCAGATAACTGAAAAGGCATTTGTGTGATTTTAAATTTTTCTTAACCATAATTTTCTGAGGGTTGTTGCTATTCTTGGGAGCATGTTCTGTTTGGATAAGGTATAAAGTTTAAGACTATCATTTTAAATAATCATGATTGTGGATTCAATTAATTAGTTGGGTTTGAGCTCTTAAACATTTATTTTGTTTAAGAGTGCAAAATATATGATTTATCCTATCATATTGTGTTTACTTAAAATGCAAGTTACCAAGCCAAGATGATTTATTCGAAGCATTCAATCAAGAGTTACAAATTTTAAAATAGAACTCAAAGTTTGGTACAACAAATTCATCATTCATACATTTCATTCAAATGTTATGTTATGATTACATTCTTTGACAATTTGTAAAAAAAGGGGTTTACAATGTAAATTATAAATTACAAATTGTTTGTCTTGTTTACAAAGAATCTCAAATTTTATATTTACAAAGAAAGAAAGGCTTCCTCTTCAAGACTCTTTGCTTCATCTTCAATAAATTCCTCATTGCTAGCCATGGTCTTCTCTTCATCTTGTCTTGCTTGCCATTCAATTGTTTGTACATGTAACAAAAGAAAGAAAAAACATTAGCAAACAATCAGCATTGAAAAATCCAAGCAAAAATGATTTTCATCACTAGGGTTTGCTTTTAGGAATCAGAATTTCATTTGTTTTAATCACCATCCATTTCTCCCTATTTTGCAAATCTCAAAACCTAGATTTTGGTTCACAAAAAAAAGGGGAAAAAGAAAATATACAAACTGGGCAGGCAAGGCAGCAAATACAAACAATCAACAAGCTATGCCAACAGTTCAAACAAGCAACAAAACAAAACAGCAGGATCCGAGCAAAAGGCAAGCTGCTGCCCAAACTGCAATAAAGGCAACAGGCTGCAAACAACAGCAGTCAAATACAAAAAGGGGCAAGTCTACAACAGATGCAAAATATCACAGCAGGATCCAAGCAAAAGCATGCTGCAAACCAACATGTAATAAACAAAGGCAGCAACACATGTATACAACAAAACAAAAAAAAACAATATGCAAGCAACATGCCAAAGGGTCAAAGGCATCAAATGTTGCAATACAAGTTAACTTGCTCAGCTTGTTCACATATCATTACTTTCCTAAATCAGCAAACCCTTCAGAAAATATATCAAAAGCAAAAAGTGCTTTATTTCATAAAAGAGGAAAGAGGAAAGATATCACCTAGCCAGCAAATAATCTAAAGTCATGCCAAGACAAACAGGCTGCTATTGCTACAAAGGCATGCTATAAAAACAGTCAAAGAAGACTTGCTCTCTAAGCATCCTTATACTGCCCATAGCAGTATAAGACCTATCTAAATTTTTCATAAAAACATGTCAAAACAAACCACAAAAAAACAACTCTGCATAACTGTCCAAAACTGTGCACAAAACTGTCCAAAAACCTGCCCAACCTTGCACCAAAATGAACATAGTTCAATCTGCACTCTAAAGCCCAAAGTTAGAAAAACCAAAACTGTCCAAATTCACAAGTTTTTCCCTCCTATTTTCACCCTAATCTGATAATAAGGAGAACCACTGTTTTATAAAAGAGGAGGAGATTATTTGAACAAAGAAAGAGAGAACCATCAAAACATCACAAAAAACCAGAACCAGTAAATCATCAAACATCACAAAAGCCAGAAACCATCAAAAAACATCACAAAAAACTAGAACCAGCAAATCATCAAACGTCACAAAATCCAGAAACCATCAAAACATCACAAAAACCAGAACCAGCAAAAATAAAAAATATATAAAAAAAAAGAAGCCAAAAGACCATCACTGTAAAACCAAAAGCCACAAAACCAGAACCAATGAAAACCAACAAAAGTTTGCAACACCAAAAATTCCATCACCAAGTTCCATCACCAAAGTCCATCACCAAATATTGTCATCAAATATTACCACCAAAAACCCACAACAAATCAATAACTCAGAGAGATAGCAAAAAGCCAAACCCTAATCCTCATTGTTATCCTACCCAACAATCATCCCAACATATTCAGAAGAAGAGAAAGAGACTCAG
Source organism: Vicia faba (assembly GCA_948472305.1). Classification (NCBI taxonomy): domain Eukaryota; kingdom Viridiplantae; phylum Streptophyta; class Magnoliopsida; order Fabales; family Fabaceae; genus Vicia; species Vicia faba. The sequence continues at coordinate 1,040,591,562 of OX451740.1, forward strand.
ATAAATACCGGAAGCACAAATTTCAGAGAGGTTCGAAGCTCACAAATTTGGAGAACACGACCTCCATTCTCCCTTTTTCTTTATGTTTTGCTTTTCCAGTTTGCATGCTTCATCATAAATCATCGTTTTTTTGCTACATCTCTGACCTAGGGTTTCCGTCCACCCCTCTTTATTTCTAGGGCTTTAGATTAAGAATCTTCAAAAATTGAATACAAATTAGTAATTAGGGAAAGGAGACGATCAGAGTGATGTAAGAAAAATATCGTTTGGAGTCACGCCGCCGCCGTCACTGTTGTAAGGCGATTTCCGGCGCGGCCAAGTGGTCTTCTCTGGTGAAGGCTCCTAACAAGAGAGAAGAGAGAGCAACGTTTTAAGAGAGAGAAAGAAATATTGAGTTATGGTATTTCTGTGTTTCCACTTAATCGGTTTTGTTTTTTTTGTTAATCACACCTTGGCCCAATCCGGTGGTGACACTTGTCACCACCCCTTAATCACTATGAAGGATCATATGCATGCATCCCCATGTTAGCCATTCGTGTACCCTCATAATCCCTCCATCTGTTTCCATCTCATCATCTATCAATAACCCTTTAGTGCACCATAGATGCACGCCCATGGTGCACCTCCAAGGGACTGCTGCACCTGATCAGCCAAAAACTTTGGGCCTTTTGTTTTCTACACCCCCAGATTTGCTCCAATGCAGGCCCATTTCTATACTTTTCCTTTATACTTTTGTTGTTATTATTTTTTATTATTTGATTTTTATTTTATATTTCAGCATATATTTAAAAATTACAAATAGGTTAATATTTGTTATAAATAATTATTAACTTTAAAATAATTTTTGTTTGACATTATTAATTAAATCCTTAATTAATTTTATCAAATGAAAAGAGTTTTAACTTAAATAATTATTTAACGGTTTGGACTTGTATTGTGTGATTTAAATATTTATTTCTTACTATCACCCCCATTCATTAATTTGTATCCGCCATTTCCGAAGCTCTGTAATAGCGTAGAATTTCAATTTCCGCATTTCATTGTTTTACTTATTACTGTATAGTAATTAGGCGTGTATGGCAAGATTTAAAATCAATCACTAGATAACCTAATTTCAAAGATAAAATTAACTCAAATCAAAAACACTTTTCACATGTGCACCTCTAGGGTAACCTCGCTTGTTGCCTCAAAAACACAGTCATGTCCCTTGAATAAGGGACGCTTTAGCAATGACCCTTCAATAAAAAAGATCGTAGTCCCTCGATGACCCTCGATGTTGCCTTCGATAAAACGATCTAGTCCCTTACGAAAATTGCTAAAGCGTCTCATAAGTTGCTTTCGATGACTGTAAAATTGACCCACGCCCATCCCTTTACATCCAACGATGGGGCTTCTTACCAAATGAATGGTAAGATAGAAACATTAAAAGGAGGAAGAAAAGAACTTTGAGACCTTTCGAGTAGGTAGATTCGCTCCTAGTTGCTCGCTTGCTCACGACAAAAACATTTTTATACCAACACTTTCATCTCAAAACATTTTCAAAAGACAAGACGTTTTGTATACGTTCTTATAGAGACGAGAACCATTGCAAAATATCTTTTCAAAAACCACTTTCCAAAACAAAATCCACAAACACATCTTTGAACTATCTTTCGAAACAAAACTTTGTACGCGTTCTTATAGAAACGAGAACCATTACAAAGAGATATTTCAAAACACTTTCAAAGCCCACACCACAAGCACACTATCAAAACAAAAGCAAGTGATCTAAGAAAGTAACTAAGAGCCCATGGAAAACCATGGATGAAAAGGATGCTAATACCTTCCCTTTTCATAATCTACCCCCCGAACTCGAGAAATAATCTCAAAAGGTCTTTCCTGTGCTTTTTTACCTTTCCTTTTGGATAAAAGAAAAGTCGGTGACGACTCTTGCTATCCGCATAAATTCCATCAAAACGCAAAACACCAAGTCAGTTCTCCCACCGTATCATAGAACTGGCGACTCTGCTGGGGAAATGTACTTAAAAGTGGGGTTACCTTAGGGTTAGATCACCTTTACTTGCTTTCATTGTTTGATTTGTGTGCTTTACATTTTATTCTTTGATTGGGCTTGCTTTGATCCTCCACCCGTATCTGGGACACCTTTTTTAGGTAAATAGCAATAGATTGTGGAAACTGTACGACATAGACCGATACGGTTGAAACAATGGCTATGTTAGTGTGATGCATTTGTGGGTACCGGTATCTCTCGTGGTGAATCGAGGAGAATACGGGGCCGCTGAGTGGCGTTATGAAGCACTAACTGACTTTAGAACCCTAATTTAACAAACTTGTCCATTAGGACGTAGTGAGATAGCCGGTTTTGGTGTAGAGCTGAAAATTGGTTGATACTCGATACTACACTCATTGAGGCTAGACTTTTGGGATATCTCGGCCGTAAGAAAAGATTGTTGTGCTGAGACAATGCCTAAGAGAAAGGTCGATGATATTGAGATCCTTTAGAACCCGATCACTATTACTAGGATAGGTTGAGCCAACTAAACTTCAAGAGGGTACTTACCTACAAAACTCATGCGAGCCTAAATCATAGGGACTTGTTTGTTGTGTATGTGTATATATTTACTTGTACATAACATCATAAATATCATGAACATCATACGCATGCTCACTAACCATTTCAAGGATTTAGAAATTTATCTTTGTTTTTGTTTTGTAGGTCATGAATCCCCTCCGAAGAAACACCATCCGAATCAGCTTTGTAAAAACACATCCTCAACTTCAAGAGCTAGCCTCAAGAGTGCCCGGGGATTCTCCTTTTACCAAGAAATATGGTCGACTCCTCAGTTTGGCTACATCAAACTTCCAAGAAGAGATGATGTGTGTACTATTCCAATTCTTTGATCCTGTACATCATTGGTTCACTTTCCCAGACTATCAGTTGGTACCTACACTGGAAGAGTTCTCTCTACTCTTAGGGGTGCACGTGCTTGATCATATACCGTTCACCGGTCTAGAAGGGATTCCAAAACCTGAAGTCATCGCCGAAGCTTTGCATATGAAGAGGGCTTACATCATAGCCAATTGGGAGACAAGAAGCGGGGTTAAAGGTTTTCTAGCTAAGTTTCTATTGGAAAAGGATCGTTCATTCTAGGACGACATGGATTTCCAAGCTTTCAAAGACGTCCTGGCTCTTCTCATTTATGGTTTGGTTCTGTTCCCCAATTCAGACCAATTCATAGACGTTAATGCCATCAAAGTATTTCTCTCTCGCAATCCTATACCCACCTTACTAGGAGACATCTTGCATTGCCTTCATACCCGCACCATGAAGAAAAGAGGTACTCTTTTGTGTAGTATCCCCCTACTCGCAAAATGGTTCACTTCACACCTACCTTAATCAACATTAAAGAACGAGCAAAGACTGACATGGTCCCAAAGGATGATGTCTCTCACCCACTCTGATATCCGTTGGTGTTCGAGATCCTTGGAAGATGTATCTATCATTGACCGTTGTGGGGAGTTCCCTAATGTACCTCTGCTTGGTATTAGGGGGGGTATCATCTACAACCCCTGCTTAGCTCTTCGACAGTTTGGGTATTCCCGAAGAGACGGACCTCACGAGATGCTCATCCAAGGTCTGGTGTTCGACTAAGACGAAGAAGACCAAGAAGACCAAGGTTACCGCCAGAGGTTTACACGAGCTTGGGGAATGGTGAACAAGGTGGACAGTAGGACTTTTGGACACAAAAACTCTATCCCTCTCGAGCCTTACCTTAGGTGGGTATGGGATCGTGCTCAGAGTCTCGTTATGCCTTAACCTTCCATCCTTCCTATCATCATAGAGCCTGTTGCTAAAGGAGACATACCATACACCGTTTTTCATCCTGACATGACTACCTCTCTCGAAGACTTGCAGAAAGCTTGGGTTCAGTTGAAGGAAGAGCGAGACACCTTTGAAGCCCAGTTTTATGCCAGTGAGAAGAAGGTTCTAGAGCTCACCAAACTGCTTAATGAAGAGAAAAACTTGAATGCCTACTGTTGTACCCCAAAATTTTCCCTCCCATATTTCTCAACACATGGCAAGTGAGGTCCCCAAGTTGCTCAAGGAAGTTCAAGAGTTGACCAGACAAACTCTCTCCCAAGGCAATATACCTCAAATTAGGGTTTCTATTTTCATCAATATGTGTGAACCACAAAGGACTAAAATTCTCACCATTGTCCTAATATGTCCTCAAGATCATCCATGTCAAGTTTCAAGCCTTTCAGAAGAAGTTTGCTCAGTCAATTGCTCAAATGCCTAAAAATCAATTGTGCAAGGTCAAAAGTCAACTGTGGCCCACATACACTCAAACTTCAAGATTTTTGGTCAACATCCTCATTTTGAAGTATTATCCATCATTTGATCAAGGGTTGATCATGATTCCTCAAGGATTGCTCACAATTCATCAAAACCCAAAAGTTGCTAAATTAGGGTTTTGTAGGAAAAGTCAACTCAAATTTGACCAAGCATAACTTTCCCATGCTTTATCAGAAATGACCCATACAAATCTCATTTTGAATAGGATGCAATTACCTACAATTCATCTTCATCTCCCAAGTTCATAATATGCACTCACAAAAAGATATGAATTTTGACATTATAGGTCCTTTTGAAAAGTCAACAAAAACACCTTTTGGGTCAAAGCTTCATACATGAACATGTAAGACTCAATTGAGATGAGACCAAAAGGGTTGCTTAGAGGACATCCTAATATTTCTAAAAAGTGAAAGAACACGTCTCTAGGGTAAAAATTGAGAGAGTTATGCATTGGCCAAGTTGACCATTTTTGCAAAATTGCCAAAAGTCAAATGTGCTCAAATTTGCACTTTTTTTTCTTAATAGGCCCAACTTTTTATGCTTGCACCTCAACTATAATGTGGTCCACGACTAAAATACTTATCCACAAATTATTTGCTTCATTTTTCAATTTATTTTGATTTTTCATTAATTAAAAAGTGAATTAAATCAAATAAATGATGAAAATTATCAAATATATGATTTGATTTGTTTTTTTGACAGGTTAGCAACCAAGATATGCTGAGCTTTCAAGATCAATTCAAATCAATGGCAATTGGTACAAAAAGAGCATGATTAGGCCAAATTTGGAAGGATATCATATAGTATGAAAGCCAAATCAAATCTTCAAAATTTGTAAACATACTAGTGGTTTTTACAACCCTAATTGACTCTAGTACATATAGAGAACGCAACCAGGGCAAGAAAGGGGGTTAGAGGTCGTGCATAGCCAAGAAGAAAAACTGAAAAATTCAAGAAAAAGTGGGAATCAATTTTCAATCTACAAGGCATTTCAGAGCATTTCAAGATTACCAATCCCTTCCTAGACATCCCAGGAAGTTGTTCCAATCATTCCCAGGGCCTGAAGCACACAGAAACTCGTTCCACAGCTCACACGGTTCGATACATTTTTCAAATTCAATTTTTTCAATTTACGCATCATTAGCACATTTGATTTATATATTCTTGTTAATCATTGAGTTTGAAAGCTATTGGTATCATTTAATTGAATTTTTAGTACAAGGATCATGATATGCCATTGTTAGGGTTCCTTTGCTCGTTTTAGGGGTTTTTAGTTTAGGCAAAATTAGGCCTGGATTCTGGTACCATGATACTCGTGAGGATGAGACGAGTTGATTGGTACCCTTACTTTTCATTTATCTTGATTGTATACAATTTTTGAGATGAACAGGTCTGTACCTACAGCAAAGCGTCCGTAGGTAAAAGCTTGGTTTTCTAAAACGACGGGAGTGAGGAAGAAGAAGCTTGCGTGGCAGCGTGAGAATGGCCCGTTTGAAATTTCACGCGTTTGGCTGACCCATTAGCTTGTTTTTGAATATTATATTTTATTATTATCATATTTACAACTAACCATCATGGCTCAGTTTGCAAGCAAGCGTTGGAATTGAGTATAAGGGCCTGGGTTCGATCCCCAGGTCCCAACATTTGTTTCATGTTATTTTTCTTCACATAATCAGGTGCGCTACTGTCCCATATGTTCACCATGCAACCTCAACATCCATCCTTTAATGTCCAGCTAGCCAGATCCAATGCCTCTCCATTGAAGGTCCATCATATTCCTCAAGTCAACAGCCACACCGAATCAGGCATAGTCAATACAGGCTTGGATTGTTAGGCCCAGAAAATTCAGCCTCCAACCCCTAGAATTGCTAAATGCTATCAGGCCCACTTCTCTTTTTTCTTTCGTTTCTTTAATTCTTTTAATATTTCTTTTAATAATTTTAATTAACAAATTAATCATTTTTTTATAAAATCATAAACTCAAGAATTCATAAAAAAATTAGAATTAGTTTTTTTTATCATCAAATTTAATTTAATTTAGTTTAACTTAGGGAAATTTTAATTTATTTTCATAAATAAAATCAAATAGAAATTAGGTTAAATTCTTGATTTATTTCTTTTATTTTTTCTCAAATAAATAAAAATACAAAAGTAGGTTTTTAGAGTGAATTAATTTATTTTTCTTAATTTAAAATTAATTAGGACCTAGGATTTTATTTTTAATTTAATTGTTTCATTATTTTCTTAAATAACAAAGCATGACAAAAACATCTTTTTTTAATCAACCGCAAATAGGTTTAGTCAAGGGTTAAAACCCTAGTCATTTCATATTTAATTCACCGCGTGCTTGTTTATTATTTTGCCAATATTTTGTAAATGGTCATGGTTTGTAATAGTTTAATTTAGGGTTTTATTTTACTGCTTAAAATTCCCGAGTTTTGGCTATGTAATTAATCTCCCTCCCCGAAGCCTTCTAATAGCGTAGGTTTATTTTCTCGCATTTTTAATTCCCGCAAATATTTAACTGTCTCGATGTATGCTAATAGGATTGTATGACAAGAATGTATGACAAATTAATACGGTTAGAAAACCCTAATGTACAAAGATAAATAACTGAAACAAATCACTCGCACATATCACTCTTAGGGTATACTCTCACTTCAGTTGCCTTCGATAAACGATCATTAAGCATAGGGTGTCTTAGTGGTTTCCCTCCTATCTAAAAAAGATCAAACGTCCCTCTCGAATGTTGCCTCGAAAATGTTGCCTCGAATATGATCTTAAGACTCTAGGGTTATTACTAAGATGTCCTAATATTGCTTTATTGATCGTATGTCCCTTTTGAATTCACCCTTACAATTCCAACAATGGTGCTACCTATTTCTCAATAGTAGGATAATGCTGTCTAAAGGAAACAAGAATAGAAACGATCTTTTTTCGAGTAGGTAGATGCTAGTAGGTACTTGCTCAAATCAAAACTTTTCACACTTACCCTTTTTAAAACAACTTTCAAAACAAACTTCGTCACACCTTTGAGGACTGATACAAGGGTTATCACGAAGAAAAACATTTTTTAAAAGAAAAGCACACAAACACAAGCAATTTAAAAATGAGCAAGTACCTAAGAGCCTGTGGAAAACCACAGATAGAAAGGGTGCTAACACCTTCCCTTTCTATAATCTACCCCCCGTACTCAGAATATCTCGAAAAAGGATTTTTCTGTAATTTTTTCCTTTCCGATTGGATGAAATAAAAGTCGGTGGCGACTCTTGCTTACCGCAACATTTTGCAAACACAAAACGCAAAACACAAACCAGTATAACAGTCGATTATGCCATATTATTAGTGCAATCAAATGTCAACCTTGCAGTAAAAGGAATGTGCGATCCATGAGGAGTGACAATCACAACACCAATTCCTTTACCATAAGCATTCACAACTCCATCAAATACCATACTCCAACAAGATTTAGGGTCGGGGCCCTCCTCAGGAAATGGTTCATCATAATATTTCGCTTTTAGGAACATCACATCCTCATCGGGGAATTCATATTCTGCAGACTGATGATCCTCCACTGGTTGGTGGGAAAGGTAATCTGCCAACACACTAATTTTAATAGCTTTTTGAGTGGGTACTCGATATCATACTCAGATAGCAACATCTGCCAGTGGGCAATTCTCCCAGTAAGAGTAGGCTTTTCAAAAATATACTTGATCAGATCCATTTTAGAGATCAACCAAGTGGTATGATTCAACATATACTACCGCAAACGCTTTGCCGCCCAGGCCAAAGCACAACATGTCTTTTCTAGAATAGAATACCGCGACTCACAATCAGTGAACTTCTTGCTGAGATAATAAATAGCGAACTCTTTCTTTCCCGTTTCATCCTGTTGTCCTAGAATACAACCCATGGATTTATCTAACACTGTTAGATACATAATCAACGGTCTTCTTTCTACGGGAGGGAGCAAGATAGGAGGTTCAAGCAGATACTCTTTAATACTTTCAAATTCCCTTTGGCAGTCATCCGTCAACATACAACCTTGATCTTTCTTTAACAACTTAATGATCGGTTCACACGTTGCAGTCATGTGGGAAATAAATCTGGAGATATAATTCAAACGCCCGAGGAAACCCCTGACTTGCTTTTCAGTTCTTGGTGCTGGCATTTCTTGAATTTCTTTGACTTTATCGGGGTCAACTTCAATTCCTTTCTGGCTAACAATAAAACCCAACAATTTCCCCGATCTAACTCCGAAGGTGCATTTATTTGGATTCAAGCGGAGACGATACTTCCTCAAACGCTGAAACAACTTCAACAAATCTTCTATATGCCCTTCTTCAGTTTGGGATTTGGAAATCATATCATCAACATATACTTCTATTTTTTTGTGCATCAGATCATGGAATAGGGTTGTCATAGCCCTCTGGTACATTGTACCAACGTTCTTCAACCCGAAGGGCATCACTCTGTAACAGAATGTTCCTCAGAGTATGATAAATGTTGTTTTTTCCATGTCCTCAGGAGCCATTCTTATTTGATTATACTCGGAAAATCCATCCATGAACGAGAATACTTTGAACTTTTCTATGCTATCCACTAACATGTCAATGTGAGGCAATGGAAAATCATCTTTTGGACTAGCTTTATTTAGATCTCTGTAATCTACGCACATGCAGACTTTTTCGTCTTTTTTTGATACTGGGACAATATTGGAAGTCCATTGAGGATACACTGATGTCACAAGAAAACCATCATTAATCTGCTTTAGGACCTCCTCTTTGATCTTTACTTCCATATCAGGGTGGGTTCTTCTCAACTTTTGTTTAACTGGCGGACACTCTGGCTTCAACGGAAAACGATGCTCGACAATGTCTGTATCTAGACCAGGCATATCTTGATAAGACCAAGCAAAAATATCCACATATTCTTTCAACAGCTCAATCAAACCGCACTTTACATCAGGATGCAACGATGCTCCAATCTTGACTTCCTTCGGATCTTCTTCTGAACCCAAATTAATCACTTCCAAAGGCTCTTTATATGGCTGAATGGCATTTTCCTCGTGATCAAGAAACCGTGAGACCTCTTCTGTAATCTCATCATAATCTTCTTCTTCAGCCCCAAACACAGGATAATCAATGTTGGGAGAGGGTGCAGGGTCATTGTACTCAACGAGTTTTTTTATAAAATTAATCTGCACATGTGATTTATGATTGCTTTTAGAAACTGACACATATAACAAGTGATCATGCAAATTAATTTTCATTTATTTTGAAAGGTTTTTTATTTTTATTATCATTTCCCAGGAAAAAGCAGAAAAATAAAGACATAATTTGGAAGCAAAGACAACTTTTATTAATGATCTTAAAAGTTATGGCAAACAGATAAGCCCTACAACATTAATACTTCCACCTTGGGCAGAGTGAAAGCTTTTCAAAAGAAAGAAACAGATTAACAAAACAAATTACTTTGAAATATGTATGCAAGAAGGAACATCAATGGTGACCCAGTTCTGAACTCGGACTCCATGCGTCACATAATTCGGTACTTCCTGCTCTGCTTCATCCTCTTCAACAACATTAATTCCAGAACCAATTGGATGGAGGTAACCTCCGCTGTGGAAAACATCAGGATAAATTTTCACAGAAGACTTTGACTTCAAACTTTCGCCTTTGCCATTCCTCAAAGAGAAACCCAAACCAGCTCTGTTTTTGTTCACAGGTGGATCCACAAGTCGTCCCCAGACTGCATTATGACCATTGCGCACAACCTGCTGCGCGTCCTTCAGGGAAACCACAAAATTCTCATTCCTCCTTATGTTGTCAATAGATAGGGCTTGGAACTGGGTTCCAACCGCTGCCTCATCCGCTTCTACAATACTGAAAGAGGATAGATGGGATATCAACAACGCCTGCTCCCCATTTATGATCACTACCTTCCCTTCACGCACAAATTTTAGCTTCTGATGCAGAGTTGAAGTGACATCCCCTGCTTCGTGTATCCACGACCGTCCTAGTAAACAGCTATATGCGGGAATAATGTCCATGACCTGGAAGGTTATCAGGAAAAGATGTGGTCCTATATGGATGGGAAATTCCACTTCACCGATGACAGATTTCCTCGACCCATCAAAAGCCTTCACAATGATGCCACTCAGGCGCATAGGTGTTCCCTGATACTTTAACTTCATGAGGGTACTCCTTGGTATAAAATTCAACGTGGATCCGTTATCAATTAGAACATTAGATAGTGAGTCATTGTTGCAGTTCATAGATATGTGGAGGTCCAGGTTGTGATTCCTTCCTTCATCTGGTAACTCATCATCGCAGAAACTCAAGTTGTTACATGACGTAATGTTTCCAATTATGCTGCTGAATTGATCTAACGACATGTCATTCTCCACAAAAGCTTGGTCTAGTACTCTCATCGGTGATTCTCTATGAGTGGAGGAATTCATCAATAAAGCTAGGATATATATCTTTAAAGGAGTCTGCAATAGCTGATCTACAATTTTGTAGTCGCTCATCTTAATTATCTTCAAGATATCGTCCACTACTTTCTCTAATGTAGCTCCACTAGTCTCTCCTGCAGCCTTCTTAGGCTCATCATTCTCAGTAATTTTCTTTTCAGCAACAACATCTCTTCAGATAACCGGCGCAAACACACGACCGCTACGGGTCACCCTGCTATTATCAGCTATATTTCCAACATCTGGCATTGGCTGGATGGGAACTTCCACCCCATCTTCTAAGGTTGAAGCGTTGTATTTGTAAGGCACAACCTTATCTGATTTATAGGGAACATGACCTGGCAGACTAATTACCAATGGGGTAACAACTGGTTTGCTTTGGTACTCCACCTCAAGATGAGTGGGTGCATCAAAACACGGTACAACGACGTTTACCCCTTCCTCAACACAATCATCCATCAAAAGGTCATTTCCAGCAAACAAATCTCCGTCTGAAGAGAAATACTTATCTACGGAAGCGTACTCTTCCTCTGACTCTTCTTTCATCAACCAAACTTTAACCATATCAATCCCGTGATAATCATCTCTCTGACCTGTGATCTTGATAGTTCCATTGTCTAACATTAATTGAACACCCTCTCTCACAATAGAACATCCTCAGGGGTCTCGACAACAAACTATGCAAGATCCATATTGGTGTTCTACCTGACCAGCCGTACGGCAGAAGGTAGCATGCAACTGCACGAGATCCTCATTCAAATGCTCCACATCAAAAATTATGAATTCACCCGGACATCCAGAAACCATATTCACTTCCTCTTCACATTCTTCCCTTGGCCAGATTATATGGATTAAACCTTCATCCATCATCTTCTGTAAATCAGCCTTTATCTTCTCGCAACCCTGTATGTTTATACTACAAATAGCACAACCGGCGTGGTCATGCGTATAATAACTGAATTCACAGAGGTTTGCGTGCATCTTCACCAAATCCCCTCTAACCAGATTAATGTCAAAAATCCGGAAGTCACCTGAACAACCGGCCACCATATTCACAACATTCACTCCCCCGTGCTTGGGTAGAGGATTGTCTTTCACATTAGGTCCCATGTCTTTAAAAGATAGAATCCCATACTTCACCAACTTCTACACTTCAGTCCTCAAAGGATAACAGTTTTCAACACTATGCCCTGGTGCTCCCTGATGAAAGGCACACGTCTGGTCTGCTTTGTAATACCAAGGAAATGGTGATGGTACAACGGGAGGTGGTCGTGTCTGGACCAACCTATTCTGAATCAATGCTGGTAGTAGATTTGCATAAATCATGGGAATAGGGTCATAGTTCTCCCTTCTCTGATTATTCCCTTGGTTCCCCTGCTGGGACTATCTTTGATAAGCAACGGTAGTCGTAGCAGCATTTATAACAGGAGTAACTGAGGCAATTTGCTGGTGACGCTGATAATTCCTTCTAGGAGCGTTCACTCTCCTCTCTTATATGACAACATTTGTATTCCCCTCTTTCTTCTTTGTAAACCCATAAGATAGCTTTTTCACACCTCCGGATCCTTCACCCTTCGTCAAACGGCCTTCTCTTACTGCCTCTTCTAGGCGAACACCCATTTCTACCATCTCTGTAAAATCACATGGGGCACTTGCTACCATTCTTTCGTAGTAGAAAGCACCTAGCGTCTTCAGAAAAATCTTAGTCATTTCCTTCTCCTCCATTGGAGGAATCACTTATGCGGCTGCTTCGCGCCATCTCTGCACATACTCTTTAAACGATTCTCTGTCTTTCTGAACCATGGCCCTAAGCTGGTCACGGTCGGGCACCATGTCTACATTGTACTTGTATTATTTAATGAATGCTTCTCCCAAATCATTAAAAGTATGGATGTTGGCGCTGTCTAAACTCATGTACCATTTCAACGCTGCACCGGTCAGACTATCCTGGAAAAAGTGAATCAGCAGATGCTGATCATCAGTGTGGGTAGACATTCTCCTCACGTACATCACCAAGTGAGCATGAGGGCAAGTGTTGCCCTTGTACTTCTCAAACTCTGGGTTCTTGAACTTAGCAGGCACTTTGACATTCGGGACCAAACACAACTCATTCACATTCTGCCCAAATAGATCTTTTCCCCTAAGAGCCTTCATCTCTCTTCGCATTCTATCAAACTTCTCTTGGAAATCATCCATTCTATCATAAAGACCCAATTCTTCACTTGGCGGAGGGAAATCATGACACACATCTACGGAACCAAATTCACCGAAGGAGGTGCAGCAGGAGCAGTATGCACCACAGGAGGTGCTAGAGTAACAACAGTTTGAACCACTGGCGCATCTTGGGGGCCTGAATTGAAACCTTTAGGTGCAAAATTCTCTGGCATTCCTCACAGATAACCCTGAGGTATATGGTTTTGAACAATAGTCGGAGTAGCAGATACGGGAACAATAGGAACTTCAGCATTTTCCCTCGTTGGTTGAGGTTGAACACTCGGTGGCTGATTCTGAGAAACCACTAGAGCTTCCATCAGAGTAGTCAAATTGGCTAATCCAGCCTTCAAAGAAGAAACTTCTTCGCGTAGCTCACGATTCTCCTGTTCCAAATTGTCCATCTTCTTTTTAAAATTAGCCCGAGTGTTGTAGTGATGAGTCAGTTTGCTAAACGAAGCAAAAAACTGGGTAACGCACCTGGGTATGCATAATAAATGCAAGAAATATGTGTAATATGATGCATGATATGCAATTCATATGATTATTTTTGCTTCATTATTTAATATTTCAAGGGATTTAACGTTTATAGACATATTGCAAACATCAAAGTAATAACACATTTGAAATACTGAAATTTTTTATTATAATAACTCCAAATAGGTTACAAGTTTCAATGATCCCAAGTACAAGATGAAAATACAATCTAAAAATCCTAAGAAAAAGAACTGATAGAGATCAATCTGTACGCTGGCGCTTCCCTGTGAGCCTCGCAATCTGAGCCCTCAACCTCTGGGTTTCTTCCACATGTCTGATGGCAACCTCCTTCCAATCATATGAAGTAGGAAGTGAGTAATCAGCACCTGTTGAGGCTTAGGAGAAAATAAATCCCCTTGCCTCTCGATAGACTCCACTGCTTGACTCTCAAGGATCTCAATCAAATCGTCTTTCTCCTTTAAGTCTGCTTTATAGGAACTCTCTAAAGTCTGGAACTTGTTCTTCCAGGCATCCCTTTCCTGTTGCATCCTAACCAAAGCAACCTGCAGCTCTTCTAGATCATCTAATAAGGTAGGAGTAGTATTCACAAATAGATCAGACATGGGTGTCTCCCGAGTATACGACATCTTCAACTGAATGGCTCTCGATCGGACCCACTGAAGATATGGCTCCAAAGAAACAGCACCTCTAGGTCCCAAATCCTTCCTACTCTTCTTATGAATGTTTATGAATGTGACGCCAGACCTTCACAATCTGTTCCCTAGCTTCCCTGTGGTCTTCTCCTTCCTTCAGAAAGAAACTACTCAAATGGATATTATTCGGTTTATCTCTCATCGGATAACCAAGCTGTCACCATGCAAGAACAGGGTTATAATTAATTCCTCCCTTTGTACCAAGAAGAGGTACATTGGGTAAACTACCATAACTGTCAATAATTTCTATATCCTGATAAGCTCTATGATACCAATCAATATCTTAGTGAGTAAGTGCCATGATCTTAGGAGCCCAACGGGGTTCCTTCTTGACATCCCAAAAAGCATCAGACTGAGGCATATGAGATATGAACCACCGGTACAACAAAGGCGTGTAACAGATAATCATTCCCCCATGATAAGAACTCCGAAGATGAACAGAGTAATAAGCATCACCCAACAGTGTAGGAACTGGGTTTCTCCAATAAGAACTAAGCTGGTAATCCTCTAATCCCTCCTTTGGTAGTCATATGGGCTTCCACCTCAGACTTCCCTAGATGAATCAAAGCAGCAATCTCATGTGGTTTTGGCTCACCCTCCAAACCAGTAAAAGGAACACGATCAGTAACGGGTAAACCCAATAGATAGGAATACTCTTTCAGTGTAGGCATCAACTGATAATCGGGAAAAGTAAAGCAGTGATACACTGGATCATAGAACTGGATCAAGGTCGAGAGAAAACCCTCATTCATCTTCAGTTTCATGAGAGGAATAATGGATCCATACTTCTTCCGAAAGTCTGCAGGACACTCAATCTTTGGAATTAGACTGACCAACTCATCTATCTTGGGATCCTTGAAATTGTATTTCCCGGTCTTTCTCTTTTCAGAATCCATGGTTAAAAGTACCTAAGATAGTCCCAAATAGTCAACCTTTAAATCCCTTGAAATATTATTTTCTTCAAAAGATGCTTATGGTTGCATGGATGCATGATGCAACAATCACACACAAGATCGCACATATAGGGTTCATAGGTTCAACGTCATGAGTATGAGGTCGAAGGTACTACCCATAAGGTGTTGGTCTAAAAAGTTATCACCTTCCGAACAAGGTTCTAGAGGTTCCCAGAGTCTACATCCTTCCTTTGGATATTATCAACTTCTCGATTAACTCGGTAATTAGTAATACTCTCAAGAAAGACTTGTCCGAGCATAGTATCGCGTGACAACTATTTCCGAATTACTCCGTCATAGCTTCCGCACTACACCTAAAAGGCCAAGATGGGTTTGGTATTCTACAGTCCTCAGTTTCAGCAAGCTCCCAGATCGAAAGCAGTACGTCTTCCCGATTACTCGGTAAACGACACTACAGTCAAAGGGGCCTCCACTGAGTGGGGGATCTCATGCCTCCTTTTTTGGGATTACTCCCTCAAAGTTAACATGACTATACTTCCCGTCCTATCTTAAAGTTTTCCCAAGTCCGGGTATAGGACTTATGAGTAATCACCAAGCACCCTGAAAACCAGGAAAATCCAAACAAACATATATACAAAATATAACACATAAACAACAATAGCACATATACAGATATAAACAAAGATAGGCTTAACCCACTTAGGGATGGACCAGCAAGAGGTCAATCTTTCCCCAGTGAAGTTGCCATTTTTCTGTAGCGGTAGAAATGTTCAAGACTAAGACATTGGATTGACTATACTTTATACAAATCAAAAATAAAAATCACCACCGCGCTTTATTGTTTCCAAAGGAATGGGAAAAGAGCTAATAACCCAAAAAGGGGGAAAGATTCAAGGTAAGGGGATTGGTTATGCATAGGGAAGGTATTAGCACCCTAAACATCTACGGTACTCCGCAGGAACCTCTTTGTAAAATATGTATATTTTGGCTATAAAAAATGTGTTGTATATAAAATGGATGGTGGAGGTGAGAAGAGAAGTATTTTTTATGATTTTTGCACCCGCCGCGGTTGCGAACCTTTAGTGCCTACGTACCACCTTTCGTGCAATAGGGGATCAGGTACACGTAGTTCCTCTTTTAAAAGTTTGAAACACAAGCGTGTTGGTTGATTTTAAGAGATAAGACATCATCGTCATTGTCCGTGTGGAAACATACTTACTACCCACAATCATGAGAAAGGAGAATTTGCATCATTTCAAAGTGGAGGATATGGCTTGGATTTTAAAATCAACAATGCCTCACTCAACACCCAAGTGGAAAATATCTCTCTTCACTACATATTGTAGAAGTATAGTTGTTTGCATCACTACAAGGATTTACAAGAGTCTAACCTTTTGAGAAAAGTTTAAAGATAAAAGCCAAAGTGGCAAAATGGTTTGAAATGAGATTGATTGACTTTTAGTCTTCCCACAAAGAGTGTCAAAGTATTATTAAATTGATTTAAGTTTATTGATGAAATTTTTTTGAAAATGCATGGACATAAGTCCAAGTTTATTATGAAAGTGGTTTAAGTTTTAAAATAAGAAGAGTTTCAAAAGGAGGGAGAGGATTTTTGAAATTAAAGAAGATGGGAGGAGAAGAAGAGACTATCCTAAAGCATAATGTAAAAGCTAAGGATAAGAACCATCTAACCAGCAAGAAGCCAAAACTTGACATTATGAGCCAAGATAGAATTCCCATTATTTGGATTGAAACCAAGAAAGCAAAGATACTAGACCTCTTCAAATGTATTAAGTCTTCACAAAAATTGGGTAGAGTAACGGCTGTATACGGGTGAATTCCAGATTACAAACAAAGGATGTAATCACAAAAACCTGCACAAAAAAAAAAACAAGCAACCCAATGTCTTGAGGTAAACCTTAAGAGCTCCAGACAAAATAATCAGATAAGATCACCAAGTCTCCAAGATAGGCCAAGGTTTCTAATCCTGAGTCCAATAAAAAGTCCCATACTCCATAATGCCAAGGATAGTAACCAAATAGTCCAAGTACCATTAAGAGTTTTTTAGGGTTTAGATTAATTATTAAGTATCTTGAGAAAGGAAAAGAAAAGTTCAAGGGAGCAAAGTAAAAATGACAAGAAAATAAATGCTCAAATGAGCAAAGATGAAAATGGTATGAAATGAAAAATGCTAAAAAATAAATAGTACATAAAGCATAAAAATGAATAAAAGCAAAAGATAAACAAGTCAATAATTAGTGGTTAGTTGGATGACCATCATGAAACTTGCATTTGGAACTTATTAGAAGATTGGTAGAACCAAAGCCTCCACACAACAAGTTGCATTTGCTTTTTATCAAGTATATCATCCATTTGGAATTCTCATAAGTACCATTTAATGATCAATGATGTTTAAGTGATCCGCGTTGACCAAAAGTGTTGTAGATCCATTAGAGGATTGGTAGAACCAACGCCTCCACACAATGAATCTCAAGTTTATTGGATCAAAGAGATCAAATTAACATACTTGGGCTTGCAATCATAAGTTTGGGCCACGAATGATCATTTATTCGAATTGGGACAAAATTTAGCGCTATGTTAAGAAATCGTAAGTGGACTTATATAGAAGTCGCACCTATTTTGAGGCCGGTCAATAACAATCTATGCACCATTTGTTTTGAGACATGATATAGAGATCATGCTCCAACAACATTTAGTGCAATGAGAAGGGGATGAGATGAAGGGGATTTAGGGTAAAAAGATAAACCACATTTGAATTAATATTTAATCAAACTATTATTAAAATCATTCATCCATTTTTGTGGAGTTAAACTCAACACCATGGATGCAATGATGTTAATAAAGCCATGATAAAAAAATCAACCTAAGACAGCCATAAAAAAATCATAAAACAACAATATAATTAATATATACATTAAAGGGTTTAAAAATGTTTTAAGAAAAATGGAAAATAATGAGGAAAATGTCAATTATATTCAAATTTATCAAGAAATGAAAAATAAGACCATAGAAAAATCAGAAAAGAGGCCAAGTAATTTTATAAATTTTTTGGGAATTTTTAAAAGTCAGAAACTATTTTTAAAAATTAAAATAAATGGGTAAAATAAATAAAAATAGTAAAGTCAGAAACAAAAATAAAATAAGGTCACCAATATTTGTCACAATATCATTAAATCATTCCATAATTTTTTCAGAATTTAAAAATGTGTAATAGTATTTTTAAACATTTTAAACAAATCAAATAAGTGCAAAATTCCTAAAAAAATACTAAAACACAAAATTAAATTGTGAAAAAATAAAAATCAGAAAGAGAATAATCAAAAATATTTTTCATGATTTTTTCAGATTTTTTGGACTAAAAATGAATTTTCTATGATTTTTTGAAGTTTAAAACATTTAAAATATAAAAATCAGAAAAAGAAAATAAAAGAAAAAGATGTGGACCATTGGATGAGAGTCAAAACGCGTTAGTAATCAAATCCAAGGGATCTGGCGCGCTGTGCATATCATGGTCTTTAATGAATAATGTACAAAATCATTAATAAAATCAGAATTTGAAAATAACAAATGGCACGCCTTCATTGGTCAGAAGATGACACGTTGGTCATCTTCACCTCCAGCCATCACGAATTTCAAGTCTCTCAAACTGTAAAATCAGAAGCTCATACCCATGCCATTCGCTTCGTCTCTTCAAGACGAAGACAACCACACCCTCGCGCCAAATTTATATAAATTGTAGCTCAAGCAATTTGGAAAGAAAGTTTTGAAAAGGGATTTGAAATTTCATGGTCAAAACGTGTTTCCAGTAAGAAGTAAGTGTTGCGACTAGAACCAGGGCAATGAGAGCAACGCAATGATATCAAAGTTTTGAAGAATTGATGAAGGAATCTACCTATTGAAGTTGAGTTGCAGAGCTCTGAAACTGGACTTCTATGGAGCAATATAGGGCACGATTCTTGAATGTAATTATATGGTTAGCTTCAGGGAAGATCAAGGAAGGTGAATTGATGGAAAAATTGGATTGAAAAAGGCTTGAGAATGGAATTCGAAGTAGCTGAATTCTGGGTTGTGAAGCAAGTTTGGCAGGGTGATTCTGGCTATATAAGCTTGGGAAATTGAATGGGGGATGACCCTCTATTTATAGGGAATCAAATGGAATGTTCAAGCGTGTGAAATGATGAAGTTTGGAGGGAAATCGTGTGAACCTGATGCACGAGCAAAGTGTGATTTGATTTGCATCAAAACTCATCCATTCCTTGCGTTTCAAGGCTCTAATCCACTTTGGCAACTTGGTTAAACATGTTTAGATCACAAACGCGTGCTAATTTGATGTTTAGAGGCCAAACCATGAATTTCAAACTCTGACTTATGGAGAAACTTCAGGTCCAAGTTACCAACTTTAATCCAATGGCATTTTATCCTCAAGGGGTCTTAGGAAAAAATTCTTGATGCTTTGGAAAGATGAGGTTGCAAGCTTTGTAATGGAAAAAGAATGGAATCAAATGGAAGCTTGAGCTGAAAGTTACATGGAGTCAAAGTTGAAGAAAAAGGGTTGACTTTCCATACTTAGAAATATTTCAAATTCTTCTTTAAAAATGACCTATAATGTCTTGCATCCAAACATGGCCTTCCACTTGGAATTTGCTCTTGATAAAAAAATATGGAACAAAGTAGATCTCTTGAATGACATTTTGCAATTTGAACCACTAAAAATCTCCAAAAATTGAGCCAGTTATGACTTGTTGAAGTTGGCCAAAAATCATAAAATGACCTATAATCTTTTGCATTCTTAAGGCAACTTCCAACCATTTTCTCACTTTTCACATAAAATAAGGAATAAAGTACACATCATTAGGATCATCATTAAAAAAGAATGGGCCCATGGTGATAATAATTGACCAAGTTATGACCATTTGAAGTCACATATGGGAAATTGGGGATTCATCTAGATGACTTGTAATCTTTCCTCTTCACCAAGTTCCTTCCATATAGAAACTCCTTGGAACTCTTGAAGTGATTTGTTGGTAACTCTTTAAAGAGAAGAATGTTTTTGGAATCACTCAAAAATACCAAAAGATGAACAAGATATGCTCCTTTGAAGTCCAAAACCCAAGCCTCTAGATCCAGAGAATGCTTTGTAGAACTTTGCCAAGTTTGAATAAACTTTTTGTGCCAATATTCTTCCTTTATGAATAGAAATTGTTGAGGATGATGATGAGGATTCATGGCCACCAAAACCACTTCCATACCATTTCTTCCCAAAATAACTTCAATGGTGAGGTTTAAATTTCTCAAGCTATTAACTAGGGCATGGAAATAAACTCATGAACCCATGATGCAACTTGCTAGACCTCATTGCCTTTACCTACATTATTAACAAGTAAGACAAACCAATATTGTATTTTGTTAATTAGATAGAAAATCAAAGCAAAATATACATGATCACAAAAGAGAACAAGTTAAGGTGCTTGGTAACTCCTCAAAGAGCAAAGCTAAAGATAGATAGAAGAACCAAAAGCCCTAATGTGATCTTGTTGTGATTGAAATAATATGGTATGATGAAGGGATCTTAGGGGCAAAAATTAGGGTATAACACGGACATAGTTAAAAGATACTACGCATGAACAAGGACCCGCTAGGTCGACTGACCTAGGCAAAAATTAGGGCATCCTGGCGAACCAAAAGGTTCGGGCAAAAATTAGGGATAAAATACAAAAAAAATCTGTACACCCGATAAGCCAAAAACTTGAAAGGGCGGCTTGGGTAAAAAATGGTATCCCAGTGGATCGAAAACCCGAAAGGGCGGTTCAAGCAAGTTAGGGAATTAAAGCATATGACTATGTCCCGTTGGATCATCTCGCAGACAATCTTCAGTGTTGACCAACCAGCTCAAACGGTTTTAATCAATCCAATCAGCATCGCCGAAGTGACTAGTAGACCAGACACTCAAAGACACGAAGACTATAGAAGAATGGGAACCCCATGGGATTATTGCATATAGCTATCTTTTCTTTGTATCAATTTTAATTTTTTACGACGACAGTCTCTTACTAGAATGCTCGTCTCTTTGTACAAAAAATACTTATCCAAGTTAATACAAAGATATCCCTTTTGGAAGTGCAAAACCATTTGTTTTTCTTTATTTCTGTGTTTTGTTTACAAAAACGTCCAATGATTTATTTTTGAACATATGAATTTGAATGTGATTACTGTTTACAAATGAACAGAAAACGGAAAGACAATTACTAATGGCTTTAAGAAATAGGATAATATCTATAGGCCATTCCATAAGATCCCCACAGGTACCTTCTCCAGCAAGAGTGGAAGCAAATACATCCTACTACAGAATCGCTAACGTATCCCCAGTATGCAGCCTGTTGGTATCAAGCACTCTCATATCCCTGACAGAGCAAAATTTCCAACTACCTCTCTAGGGGTTCCCCAGTGAAAGTTGCCCAACTTCTCAGGATCCCCCAGCAGGATTTCACGAAGTTACCAAGCAATGTCTGGTGTTTCCCTTCTTCAATAAAGTTTATTTCTCTATTAATTGGAAACTCACTCATCAGTGCTTCAAAAGGGATTTATTTTCCCTGCTTCCAGCAACACTACGACACGAACAATCTTTAATTCCATACATTTGCATGCATACGTCATAGTATTGACAACACAAGTACATACAGTGAAATCTCATTTATTTTGAGAAACAACATTATACCATGCATTACATACATCATGACATCGCATGCAATTAACTCGTCACCTTTTCAGGAAAGAATCAATCGACAGGAAATTATCATCAACAAATCTCCGACAGGAAAATATTTTCAACAAGGCAAATACATATCAATTCCCGAGAAAAGACTGGTCGACCATCTACATAGAAAATATTTCCTTCAAACTTCTGTTGGTTCAGATAAATCTCTCAAGGGTTTACTCTGATTCATTTCCAGATTCCTACTGGTTCGGATAAACCTCTCAACGGTTTATTCTGATTCATTTCCAGATTCTTACTGGTTCAGATAAATCTCTCCACGGTTTACTCTGATTCATTTCCAGATTCTTACTGGTTCAGATAAAACTCTCAACGGTTTATTCTGATTCATCTCTAGATTCTTACTGGTTCAGATAAATCTGTCAACGGTTTATTCTGATTCATCTCCATATTCTTACTGGTTCAGATAAATCTCTCAATGGTTTACTCTGATTCATTTCCAGATTCTTACTGGTTCAGATAAATCTCTCAACGGTTTATTCCGATTCATTTCCAGATTCTTACTGGTTCAGATAAATCTCTCAACGGTTTACTCTGATTCGTTTCTAGATTCTTACTGGTTCAGATAAATCTCTCAACAGTTTATTCTAATTCATCTCCAGATTCTTACTGGTTCAGATAAATCTCTCAACGGTTTATTCTGATTCGTTTTTAGATTCTTACTGGTTCAGATAAATCTCTCAACAGTTTATTCTGATTCATCTCCAGGTTCTTACTGGTTCAGATAAATCTCTCAACAGTTTACTCTGATTCGTTTCGAGATTCTTACTGGTTCATATAAATCTCAATGATTTACTTCGATTCTTCTCCAGATTCTTACTAGTTCAAAAAACTCTTCCAACTATTTGTTTTGATCCTCCTCCGAATCCCGACCGTTTCACTTTAAACCTCTCAATGGTTTATTCTGATTCTTCCCCACCGATAATTTTCTCTGGTTCAGATAAATTGCAACAATATTTATTCTGTTGCTTTCCAGTCAAGATTAATCCAAGATATCTTTTGGTTCAGATTAAAATCACTCCAAAAGATATTCTAATTCTTTCCAACAAACATTCAAGACTTCTGCTAGCTCCAGTTTAAATTATTCTGATTTATTTTCTGTTAAAGTCGAGTTCAGACTTTCTGTCAACAATCACCTTTGGATGGCATCTATAAGCCCATCTCTGATAACTCTCCATCATTTCTCCAAATGGCATCTTTAAGCCCATTCCCTACATAATCAACCAGCGCATCATCAAGTGCAAATTTCTAGGCACTGCAGTGTTCAATCATCTTCTACTTTCAAGCCACGAACGACAAACACGTCGATCTCACTTTTCAAGTTTAAGAAGATTGAACAGGGGCAGCTGTTGTACCCCAAAATTTTCCCTCCCATTTTTCAATCAAGATGCTATCCCAGGGTTTCTCAAACATTCAATCTGGATCAAAAGTTGATCAAGCAGTTTCTCTTCCTAGGCAACCAGTCAGCAATTAGGGTTTTGCACTTCTCAAAGGAAATTGAGCCGTCAAGGTTTCAAATAAGTCACCATGTCTCCTTAAAGTTGTTTAAGTCAGTTTTCAAACCTCACATTGCAAGTTTTCCCAATCCATGGGGCAGATAACTGAAAAGGAATTTGTGTGATTTTAAATTTTTCTTAACCACAATTTTCTGAGGGTTGATGCTATTCTTGGGAGCATGTTCTGTTTGGATAAGGTATAAAGTTTAAGACTATCATTTTAAATAATCATGATTGTGGATTCAAATAATCAGTTGGGTTTGAGCTCTTAAACATTTATTTTGTTTAAGAGTGCAAAATACATGATTTATCCTATCATATTGTGTTTGCTTAAAATGCAAGTTACTAAGCCAAGATGATTTATTCGAAGCATTCAATCAAGAGTTGCAAAGTTTAAAATAGAACTCAAAGTTTGGTACAACAAATTCATCATTCATACATTTCATTCAAATGTTATGTTATGATTACATTCTTTGACAATTTGTAAAAAAAGGGGTTTACAATGTAAAATATAAATTACAAATTGTTTGTCTTGTTTACAAAGAATCTCAAGTTTTATATTTACAAAGAAAAAAAGGCTTCCTCTTCAAGACACTTTGCTTCATCTTCAAGAAATTCCTCATTGCTAGCCATGGTCTTCTCTTCATCTTGTCTTGCTTGCCATTCAATTGTTTGTACATGTAACAAAAGAAAGGAAAAACATTAGCAAACAATCAGCATTGAAAAATCCAAGAAAAATTGTTTTCATCACTAGGGTTTGCTTTTAGGAATCAAAATTTTGTTTGTTTTAATCACCATCCATTTCTCCCTATTTTGCAAATCTCAAAACCTAGATTTTGGTTCAGAAAAAAAAAGGGGAAAAAGAAAATATACAAACTAGACAGGCAAGGCAACAAATACAAACAGTCAACAAGCTATGCCAATAGTTCAAACAAGCAACAAAACAGCAGGATCCGAGCAAAAGGCAAGTTGCTGCTCAAACTGCAATAAAGGCAACAGGCTGCAAACAACAACGGTCAAATACAAAAAGGGGCAAGTCTACAGCAGATGCAAAATATCACAGCAGGATCCAAGCAAAAGCATGCTGCAAACCAACATGTAATAAACAAAGGTAGCAACACATGTATACAACAGAACAAAACAAATAATATGCAAGCAACAGGACAAAGGGTCAAAGGCATCAAATGTTGCAATACAAGTTAACTTGCTCAGCTTGTTCACATATCATCACTTTCCTAAATCAGCAAACCCTTCAGAAAATATATCAAAAGAAAAAAGTGCTTTATTTCATAAAAGAGGAAAGAGGAAAGATATCACCTAGCCAGCAAATAATCTAAAGTCATGCCAAGACAAATAGGCTGCTATTGCTACAAAGGCATGCTACAAAAACAGTCCAAGAAGACTTGCTCTCAAAACATCCTTTTGCTGCCCATAGCAGTATAAGACCTGTCCAAATTCTTCATAAAAACATGTCAAAACAAACCACAAAAAAACAGCTCTGCATAACTATCCAAAACTGTGCACAAAACTGTTCAAAAACCTGCCCAAACTTGCACCAAAATGAACATAGTTCAATCTGCACTCTAAAGCCCAAAGCTAGAAAAACCAAAACTGTCCAAATTCACAAGTTTTTCCTTCCTATTTTCACCCTAATTTGATAATAAGGAGAACCACTGTTTTATAAAAGAGGAGGAGATTATTTGAACAAAGAAAGAGAGAACCAACAGAACCATCAAAACATCACAAAAAATCAGAACCAACAAATCATCAAACATCACAAAAGCCAGAAACCATCAAAAAACATCACAAAAAACTAGAACCAGCAAATCATCAAACGTCACAAAAGCCAGAAACCATAAAAACATCACAAAAACCAGAACCAACAAATATCAAAAAATATAAAAAAAAACAGATGCCAAAAGACCATCACTGTAAAACCAAAAGCCACAAAACCAGAACCAATAAAAACCAACAAAAGTTTGCAACACCAAAAATTCCATCACCAAAGTCCATCACCAAACATTGTCATCAAATATCACCACCAAAAACTCACAGCAAATCAATAACTCAGAGAGATAGCAAAAATCTAAACCCTAATCCTCATTGTTATCCTACCTAATAATCATCCCAACATATTCAGAAGAAGAGAAAGAGACTTAGATAAATACCGGAAGCACATATTTCAGAGAGGTTCGAAGCTCACAGATTTGGAGAACACAGCCTTTGTTCTTCCTTTTTCTTTACGTTTTGCTTTTCCATTTTGCGTGCTTCATTATAAATCATCATTTTTTGCTACATCTCTGACCTAAGGTTTCCGTCCACCCCTCTTTAGATCTAGGGCTTTAGATTGAGAATCTGCAAAAATTGAATACAGATTAGTAATTAGGGAAAGGAGACGATTAGAGTGATGTAAGAAAAATAGCGTTTGGAGTCACGCCGCTGCCGTCACTGCCGTAAGGCGATTTCCGGCGCGGCCAGGTGGTCTTCTCTGGTGAAGGCTCCTAACAAGAGAGAAGAGAGAGTAGTTTTTTAAGAGAGAGAAAGAAATATTGAGTTATGAGGTTTCTGTGTTTCCACTTAATCAGTTTTTTTTTGTTGTTAATCACACCTTGGCCCAATCTGGTGGTGACACTTGTCACCACCCCTTAATCACTATGAAGGATCATATGCATGCATCCCCATGTTAGTCATTCGTGTACCCTCATCATCCCTCCATCTGTTTCCATCTCATCATCTATCAATAACCCTTTAGCGCACCATAGATGCACGCCCATGGTGCCCCTCCAGGGGACTGCTGCACCTGATCAGCCAGAAACTTTGGGCCTTTTGTTTTCTACACCCCCAAATTTGCTCCAATGCAAGCCTATTTCTAAACTTTGCCTTTATATTTTTGTTGTTATTATTTTTTATTATTTGATTTTTATTTTATATTTCAGCATATATTTAAAAATTACAAATAGATTAATATTTGTTTTAAATAATTATTAACTTTAAAATAATTTTTGTTTGACATTATTAATTAAATCCTTAATTAATTTTATCAAATGAAAAGAGTTTTAACTTAAATAATTATTTAACGGTTTGGACTTGTATTGTGTGATTTAAATATTTATTTCTTACTATCACCCCCATTCATTAATTTGTACCCCCCATTCCCGAAGCTCTGTAATAGCGTAGAATTTCAATTTCCGCATTTATTGTTTTACTTATTACTGTATAGTAATTAGGCGTGTATGGCAAGATTTAAAATCAATCGCTAGATAACCTAATTTCAAAGATAAAATTAACTCGAATCAAAAACACTTTTCACACGCGCACCTCTAGGGTAACCTCGCTTGTTGCCTCAAAAACACAGTCATGTCCTTCGAATATGGGAAGCTTTAGCAATTACCCTTCAATAAAAAAGATCGTAGTCCCTCGATGACCCTCGATGTTGCCTTCGATAAAACGATCTAGTCCCTTATGAAAATTGCTAAAGCGTCTCATAAGTTGCTTTCGATGACTGTAAAATTGACCCGCGCCCGTCCCTTTACATCCAACGATGGGGCTTCTTACCAAATCAATGGTAAGATAGAAACATTAAAAGGAGGAAGAAAATAATTTTGAGACCTTTCGAGTAGGTAGATTCGATCCTAGTTGCTCGCTTGCACACGACAAAAACATTTTTATACCAACACTTTCATCTCAAAATATTTTTAAAAGACAAGACCTTTTGTATACATTCTTATAGAGACGAGAACCATTGCAAAATATCTTTTCAAAAACCACTTTCCAAAACACAACCCACAAACACATCTTTGAACAATCTTTCGAAACAAAACTTTGTACGCGTTCTTATAGAAACGAGAACCATTACAAAGAGATTTTTCAAAACACTTTCAAAGCCCACACCACAAGCACACTGTCAAAACAAAAGCAAGTGATCTAAGTGATTAACTAAGAGCCCATGGAAAACCATGGATGAAAAGGGTTCTAATACCTTCCCTTTTCATAATCTACCCCCCGAACCCGAGAAATAATCTCGAAAGGTCTTTCCTGTGCTTTTTTACCTTTCCTTTTGGATAAAAGAAAAGTTGGTGGCGACTCTTGCTATCCGCAAAAATGCGATCAAAACGCAAAACACCAAGCCAGTTCTCCCACTGTATCACATCCACAATTTATTGTTTTCCTTATACTGTATAGTAATTAGACGTGCATGGCAAGATTTAAAATCAACCGCTCGATAACCTTAATCAAAGACAAATCTAAGCTGAAATCAAACACACTTTTCACACGCGCAACCTCGCTTGTTGCCTCGGAAAAACATTCATGTCCCTAAAACATGGATTCTTTAGGAAAGACCCTTCGATAAAAAAGATTGTAGTCCCTCGATGTCCCTCGATGTTACCTTCGGTAAAACGATCTAGTCTCTTACGAAAAATTGCTAAAGCGTCTCACAAGTTGCCTTCTATGACTATACGATTGACCCGTGCTTGTCCCTTCACATCCACTGATGGGGCTTCTTACCATATCAATGGTAATATAACAACATCTAAAGGAGGAGGAAAAGAACATTAGATCTTTTGAGTAGGTAGGATGCTCCTAGTTGCTCGCTCGCTCACAACAAAACATTTTTTACACCAACACTTTCATCTTGAAACATTTTCAAAAGACAAAGCTTTTTGTACGCGTTCTTATAGAGACGAGAACCATTACAAAGAGGTTTTCGAAATACTTTCAAAACACACACTACAAGAACATTTTCAAACAAAAGCAAGTGATCTAGAAAGCAACTAAGAGCTCGTAGATAACTACGGATGAAAAGGGTGCTAATACCTTCCCTTTTCATAACCTACCCCCTGAACTCGAGAAAACATCTCTAAAGGTATTTCCTGTTCTTTTCAGCCTTTACTTTTGGATAAAATAAAAGTCGGTGGTGACTCTTGCTATCCGCACAATTGCGATCAAACGCAAAACAACCAAGTCAGTACTCCCACCGTGTTACAGAACTGGCGACTCTGCTGGGGAATAACTTAAAAGTGGGGTTACCTTAGGGATAAATCACCTTTAATTGCTTTCTTTGTTTGACTTGCATGCTTTACATTTTGGTTCTTTGTTTGGGCTTAAATCCTCTACCAGGATTTGGGATACCTTAGAGGTAAGTAGCAATACATTGGGGAAACTGTGCAGGGTATACCGACGTGGTCTAAGCAATAGCTATGTTAGTGTGACATATTTGTGGGTACCGGTAGCCCTTGAGTAGTCAAGGAGAATACGGGGCCGCTGTGTAGTGTCATGAAGCACTAACTGACTTTAGAACCTTACTTGACCAACTTGGCCATTAGGAGGTAGTGAGGTAACCAACTTTGGTGCAATCCAAAGTTGGTTGATACTCGATACTGCACTCATTGAGATTGGACTTTCGGGATATTTCGGTCACCATTAAAGAGGCTTGCGCTGAAACAATGCCCGATGAAGAAAGATCAGTGATATTGAGATCCCCAACTTCATCGTCAATCGTTCGATCCTCTTCTCAGGAATTCCAATCTGATTTCTATAATATCACTAATCCTCTTATACAATATCCTCATAACATCACCATGCTTGACCCGAGTTTGTCTGGATGATTTCAATTGCTCAATCTCAGGATCAGATTCTGAAACCTCTTCCGCATTAGATTCTGGGACTTCATCGACAACATCCAAAACCAAAACAACATCGAGATTGGAATCAGATCTAAGAACAAAACTAAGTTTAGCAATGGGAGGATTACAATGTCGTGAAATTGAGGTTGTTGAAATCAATGGCAAGTTACGAGAACCGAATGCGGAAGCGAAGCAAGAGAAAAAAAACTGAGAAGCTACGAATGAAGAGGGAGATTATGTCATGGAGAAGGCGGCCATGAGTTATGGTGTGATATTGGAAGATGATGGTGATGCGCAGATGAAGAGAAAAAAAGTGTAGATTAATTGCGGATTGGAAAGGGAATTTGAAGAGGTAATTTTATGTAATCTATTTGGTTATTTATTGCTTTTTTATAAATTCATTTCTAATGGTACTGTTGTATGGTAAGGGCAGGGTCTGCGGAAATGGTACAGTGGAGGGAGATATGTTCAGCATGGAGACGGAACAGAGAAAGGTTGGGTATTCTGTCTTAAACTCAATATCTCTCTCGTTTCGGATATTCAGTTTATCGATTCTGCAATAATAACAACAATATAATTCTCACGGGTAGAAACAAATATGGTACACAAACTCATACATAAGCAAAAACAGATAAAGATACAACAACGACACAATCGCAAAAACGACGCAAAAGTGAAACGTTACTGTTGGAGAGGAGGAATTCTTCAGTCAATGCTGAGGTATGATGTTTGAATCTTTCCCATTCTAAGATCTAGGTGTGCTGAACTAAAAAGGTTGAAGAAGTGGAACTGAAGGGAGTGAGCTTATGGTTTTCTATGAAATCATTCTTCTTTTACTGGTTTTCTGTGTTTATTGTTGAAATTTCTGTTGAAATTTTTTCCTCTGCAATTGGTTCTGTATCATTTGCGTTTTGCAACCAGTGCCCCCCTCTATTGTTCTTACCATCTTCCCTTTTTATAGAAGAATGAGAGGTTGAATTGGGAGGGAAAAATGAGATGAATTTGAACAATTTTAGGCATTGTTTCATTGCTTTTTGGTTGCAGTTTTTGTGTTGCCTGTTTTGATGTGTTTTTCGGACTGTTTTGACAGGTTTGGAGCAGATTTTCAGACTGCTATGGGCAGCAGTGCAGGGCTGTTATTTGGAATGTTTGTGCAGGCTTTGCAAGGCTGGTTTGTGGGGCTGTTTTTTGCAGTTGGTGGCATCAAGCATAACAACAAGTTTTGTTGGCAAATTTTCTCTTTTGGACTGTTTTGGGGACTAAAGAGAAGTGTTTGTAACAAGCTTTAAATGGCATAGAAGTTCATGAGACTTAGAGTCATTTAGCATAGGTTTATAACTTTATGAAATTCTATGTAATTTTGAAAGTATTTTGAGTTTGGAAACTCAAAAGTCTTGTATCATGATGAATTTTATTCAAAGTTTAATTTTGTAACAAACTCTCTTGATGAACTTAAGATGTGAGGAACTTGAATTGAATCTTGTATTTGAATAAATCTTAGAAATTTGAATGAAGATGAATGAAATTGATGAATTCCTTGCCTTGAATTTGAAATAATTCACATGAATGAATTTTTTTCAAATATATCAAACTTGCACCATAAGCATATTGATCCTTTTGAATATCTTGAAGCAAAGACAAATTCATACGAATGAATTATGCCTCACATGCTTGAATTGAGCCGAAGTGAAAAGAATTATTTGAATGGATCCTCGAATCTTTTTTCATTAAAATCCATACCTTTAATTCATAGTAAATTGAAATATGATCCAATACTACGAATCTTGTCTTTAAGGATTTTGATCAAAATCCCACTTCGATCCAATAATCGTTATCGTTCAAACGCAAACGATTAGAAGTACAAACGAAAAACTATCCATGGACCTTCAAACTCAAACTCTTGTTTCAATGAATTATCTCAACATAATGATCAACATCTAGAAGTTAATAACATTCTAAAGTCAAGAAATTCCTATAAAATTTCAATAAATTTCATCGTCTTCCAAGCGCACTTTGACTTTGATCATTGAAGTAATCTCATAGACAATGCTACTTGTGATACTTCGCAAAAACAATTGCTTCAGAATATTGAAAATTGAAGAAATTATGAGCCTCGAAAATTAGGCAAGGGTTTATTATGATTAGGTCAAATTTGCAGAAGACCTCTAAAGTGCTCGAATTTTTCTGATGATCTTTCGCATGTAATCAGCTCTTGTCTTGTGAAGAGAAATTGGAGATGACGTCAAGGAGAGTCATGCGCATAAAGAAACTCTAAAAAATATTGAATAATGAAGAGGTTACAATTGTTTGAACTTGATCTTGCAAAAGGTCATTTTTTGGGTCAATGTAATTCATTTTCAGTCATCTGAATCATTGACAAAGCAAACTTGCGATTCAAGACTTGAAACTTGGCACAAGCATCCTTGAGAATACATGAGGAACCATGGATACCATTTGAAACTTTGAAAACTCATTTTTTCTTGAAAAATACTAAACCCTAATTGTTGACTTACTGCCTAGGAACAGAGTCTGTCTGATCAACTTCTGAGCCAAATTGAGTATTTGAGAAATCCTAGGATAGTATCATGAATGAAAAATGAGAGGGCAAATTTTGGGGTACAACAAGGTCCATTAAAACGAAATCAGAGATATCAAAATACACGGAAGCAAAACAAAACACGAAGAGAGCTTATAAGTTTTTCAATGAATTAATCAAATGAGATTATTACAAGGAATCACTAAAGTCACGATTAATTCTAATGCAAATCGATTACAAGATAACCAAAGTCGCTTCAAATAAAGAGATTTAAAAACCTTTACATAGAATCTCATTCAAAACATAATTGGATTTGTGATGATCAAATAGGTTTGATGCATCACAGACCTAAGCTTACAAATTAAATCGCTATAAGCAAGATCTAACCTAAATGACATACAAATGATACAAGGATGCAATGTTGCAATAGCTATAGTAATGTAAGCAGAAAAAAAAGGAGATAAGTAAATAAAGAAGACTACACAAAGATATATAATGGATCAACATTCGTCCTCGCTTTTCCTACTTCACTCTTAAATGGTGGTAAAACCATTGAAAAATAATCATGATCTTCCACTATTTCATAAGTTTGATACAAACATTTTGACTACAACAGAACATCACATGATTATTTACTCTGCTTATGTGATACTCCAATTGTTAACAAATACAAGATCCTCAATAATCTTGATCCAATAATCTTTTTATCCTTAATAAGCTACTATGAGTCTTTGTATGTGGCGATCCACCTTAATCTTACGTATATATTGTCTGAGCGATTGTCATTAGTTAAGTGTTCAATTAGACAAATCTCAACATTGTTTTACGAACAATAGTTACACGACTTTATTAATGTTGGACAAATCCTAACCTTGTCTTATGAATAATATGTACTCGATTTCATCAAAGTCTTCTATGGAGTATAATAAAACTCTTCTTTAGATAGATAACATAACATCCAAACCGCATTCAAGAAACAATTCATGCACTTGTCACAAACAATAAACTTCACACAAAAACATTAGACACCCTAATGTACCACTAGTCTCCATCAAACACTTAATATTTATATATGAGGGTCCCTTACACTAGATTAGGACTAAGGTTGAAGATGATGAACAGTGCAAAAAGAATCTCACACACACATACACGTTAATTCTCATAGAATTCACATTATACGTTGTTAATCTCAAGGTATCAACAAGGAGATAAATGTTGGTGAATAAAGGACACACACAAAGTTTCTATCAAGTTTCTACGTAAAATGGGTCTTGGTTCTTGATGGTTATCATGAGCTTGATTAAAATTGAATCATTACAAGATTAATCAACTCACTTTTTCTGGTCTCTGTCAACAAGTTATACACACACCGTGTAACAAAAAGATATGCAGCCTGAGATAAATTACACTGAAGAAGTTGCTTTTAAACAAGAAAAATATAGAAAGGGTGATAGTAATAGACATACTAAAGAAGGAAAAAAATTGAAATTTTTTCTTGCAAAAGTTTCATCAAATCTTTCATTATGAAAGAAGTATTTTTTTAATCAAAAAGAGACAACTATTTAAATATAAGGTGGAAATTTGTATGTTTAAAGTTATGATTCAAATCACTATTCAAACCCATGACTCAAGTCAAGAGAAAACCATGGTTCGAGTGATTCAATGTTGTGATTAGATCTACATATGGCATCTACACCACCTGATAACCCAACACCAAACTAAAAGTCATTATCGTATTGTGGCATCTTTTTAATGACTCCTTTCATAGACATTTTAGATACCAAACTCCTTCAAATAGAACCTACAACAATTAGCTATACCCCGCCATAAGGATTCAATAATGATGTCAAGGGTGATGAAGCTATAAAGTATGCCAAACTCATCAGGCATCTTACTCCTAGTCATAAGTTAATAACTAGAGTGGTTGAACCTAAAATATCTCTTTCCACGACAAAACATTTGCCATACAGAGTGTTTACTATGTGTCGGGCTCCCAAACCATCTCTACAATTTGATGTTCAATTGGGGAACGCTTAAAGCACTTACAAATAATGTCAAATTCATCCACCAATGGAGCTTGAGATGACAAGGTAGTCAACATGAGGGAAGGTGGAATATACGAGTGTTTATCCCAACATTTTCACATTCTCTGTAAAGTGGTCATATGCGACCTTGAAGAGATATTATTTGATGTTAGCACTCGTTTTTTCGAATCCTCCTCAATATGAAATCCCATAAGATCCAAATCATTTTCCCAGGGTTACCTAATACAATATCAAATAACTTGGCAAGACAATCCATGTCTATCCAGGTAACCAAGCACCACGAAATATGATGTTATTGCAAAGTCTTTTGATTTTCCTACCTACGATCACTCATATTCTAAGGCTTGACCACCTTTAAAGTGAAACAAGAAACAAGTAACAACTGGACCCAAGCACATATTAATCTTGACTCATTACCTACTTTATACAAAGCATTATTCAATGTTTGAGAGAAAGTAAAACAAAAACTAAGAGGTATACTCTTCATAATAAAGATAGATATTCTGAGGACTCTCTCTAGAAACCTTGCCCCGATAAAAATCCTCTCATTTGTATAAAAGGCCTTGTATTTCATTGTATATGGTTTTAAAATTCATACGATGTGGCTCTCGACCTCCCATGTAACACGAAAAACACTAAAAAAACTATGAGGATGATGACACACCTGATTCATGTCATGAATACTCATACACCTTTCACACGTTCATTGTCTGACCACCCTTAAATACTCTTACAAACACATAAATAAATCATGATAAATATTAATGGATTTATGTATTGAACCTTTTCGTTCATTACTACATAGGTGTGACGTCTTAAGATGAGACAACATATGAGAAACATTATTGCTCCCATACTTTCCATTGAGAAAATAATTGAATCCTCAAAATGAACAATACAAACCTCATATATGAGTAGAAACCATTGAAAATGAAAATTTGCATTTTTCTTTACATGATACAAAAGAGGTCTAGTTGAGGAATTCTATCAAGAAGTTTGTGGACATCGTCTAAAGAGAATTTCACCATGGTTGTGTTGCTTCCTTACACTACTTTTGAATTGAAAGAATTAAGGTAGCATAAATAATATAGGAAACAAGGATAAAAAAGAGTGATACTTAGAGATAATAAGTATCAACCAAAACCAAGTATGTCATTGTGATTTGATATTCACGAAACAATAACATTGCTAGAAAAACTTAGTATTGTTGGACTCGTGAAACAGGAACATTGCCAAAAATATGAAACAAGAACATTGAGAATTTATCTTCACCCATATAGACACATTTAATTTAACTCCATCAAACAACAAATTTTCTTGATGTTAACGGATTCAACAGTATAGGGTCAGAGAATTGACAATTTTTCCTTTAACCATGCACTCAATATTAGTCTTCCGTTTTAATTTCTCGTTGGATTTAGTTTAGTGCAACATTATGATTTTTTTCACCTAACATATCTTCTATTATTTATTACTCTTCATACTAATTAATGAAAATCATACATAATTTCTCTTTCTCATACAAAATTAACTATGTTTTTAACGTTAATAGTGGTATACGATAAATAATATATTAGATTATATTTAACAAAATTAACATCATAAGTCAAGATGGCCGAGTGATCTAAGGCGTGTAACTTAAGTTCTGGTCTTTGAAAGAGGGTGTGGGTTCAAATCCCACTTTTGACATTTTCATATTTTTTGATAGTTTTATTTTTATAATTAATATTTTTTGTTTGTTTTTCTTATTTTGCTAACATGTAATATTATGGGGTTTGGATCCTCTCATCCAAAATAAAAATTATTCTCTTTTGCTTAATTTTAATTTTGGTTTAAATTATTTGTGAGATGTAAGTTTATATATTGTGTTTTTATTTAATATATGTAGTAATTGTAACTACAAATTATTAGTCACATAAATCTAAACACCTATAAAATAACTCTTCAATGGAAAAGTTGTAGTTTTTTTTTATAATTTTTATAGAGGTGTGAGATAGAGAGGTCATTTATCTCCTCTTTTATTTTACATTGTAGAGGAAGCTCTTAGTAGTAAATAGCAAGATTGATGAAGCAAGTAAAAAGTAATTGCATAACTTCGGTAATATAGTCACTTCTAACCATACTTGATTTGTTGATGATCTCATGATTTTTCCAAAGCCACTAGGATGAAGGCAACAAGCCTCCATAATCTTCTTCAATAGTATCGATAAAACTCGGGACAATATATCACCCAATCAAGTTCAAGATGATAAGAGAGGAGTCAACCATACAAGGCTCAACAACTTATCTACTATGTTTGGTTTTACCATTGGTCAAACTCCTTTTGACGACCTGGAAGTACTTTTTAAAAGGCAAACCTAGAGTCAGACATCTTCAAGTTATCTTAAACAAGGTAATAACTAAGCTATCTACCTAAAAATGGCATATTCTTTCCATTATGGGTCGTGTTCATTTGGTTAGATATGTCATCCATGTATATTAGTTTATAGTCTCAAAATATATGATTGGACAATGGCCCTTTTGAAAATATTGAAAAGCTACATTGGAAACTTTGTGTGAACACACGATATTGACCCAAGAAAACTTGTCATTGTCTTATGGGATAAAATTTATACTCATATCTCTATAGGTACACTTGGTTTGAGGAAAATTAAGAGCATTAATAAAGTAGG
This sequence comes from Vicia faba, assembly GCA_948472305.1. NCBI lineage: Eukaryota > Viridiplantae > Streptophyta > Magnoliopsida > Fabales > Fabaceae > Vicia > Vicia faba. The sequence continues at coordinate 1,040,627,875 of OX451740.1, forward strand.
ATGTCTCACTACTAGATGGAACATGATCACAACTAACAAATAATGGCTATTACTTTTATAAGCATGTACTTCAAGAAAAAAAACAATCTATTAAGAATCACATATGTCCCTCTATATGGTTTGGTTTAAAGCATACTTTGAATCATATTGAAGATTGTGGGATATTGGATCGAACTCTAGTATGATCGAAGTACATGCTGTAGTCGAAGAAAGGGTCTAGCATGTATTTGTCGAAGATGCTTGTTAAATTAGGTTTTAGTGTTTAAACCCTAATTTGTTAAGTTAGCTTGTTTCTTAAGTTAGCTTGTATAATGGGCCTTGTGGAAAAAGCCCATTAGTTAGTATGTTAGGTTTTATTATAAATAGCATACTAGTCTCTCATCATTGCAACACAGCAAATCCTATTTTAGGGTGAGAGGGTTATTTGTTATTCTTGTAAACTTGTAATCTTGTTTCCAAAGAGAAAGTAAAGAATAGCAGTTATAACCAATTCTTGTGTTCTTCTTCTTCCTTGTTTGATATTCCTCCCTTATTCTATACTTTGTTATTGGCATTGAATTCACAACAAATTGGTGCGGTGAGCGTGGAGAAGATGCCTTCAACAAAGTATGAGATTGAAAAGTTCACCGGAGTGAATGATTTCGGTCTATGGCGCTTGAAGATGAAAGCCCTACTGGTTCAGCAGGGTTGTTTGGAAGCGCTGAAGGGAGCGACGGCGATGGACGCTGCGTTAACAGAAAGAGAGAAGACGGCCATGATCGAGAAAGCACACAGCGCAATTTTGTTGAGCCTTGGTGATAAGGTTCTTCGACAGGTATCAAAGGAGACGACGGCATCAGGGTTATGGGTGAAACTTGAAAGTTTGTATATGACCAAATCTCTGGTAAATCGACTCTACCTGAAGCAAGCTTTGTATTCATTCAAGATGAGTGAAGACAAAGTGTTGGCTGAGCAGTTGGATATGTTCAACAAGCTGATTCTTGATCTTGAAAATATTGATGTAAAGATTGATGATGAAGATCAAGCGCTGTTATTGTTGTGCGCTTTGCCCAGATCACATGCTCACTTCAAAGAAACCCTCTTGTATGGAAGAGAGTCCCTGACCTTTGAAGAAGTTCAATCAGCTTTGTACTCTAAGGACTTGAACGAACGTAAGGAGCATAAACCTTCGACGGTTGGTGAAGGTTTGGCTGTTAAAGGAAAATTCGACAAGAGGAAAGGTAAAAATCAGTCGAAGTCTTATAGTGGTGATGCATCTGGTATTAGATGCTATCACTGTAAGAAAGTAGGTCACACAAGAAAGGTGTGCCCTGAACGCCTGAAAGATCATGGAGGTAAGGATAATGGCAACGCAGCTATTGTCCAAGATGATTTCGAATCATCTGATGTTCTTGTGGTTTCAAGCAACAACTCGTCGAAGGAGTGGATTATGGATTCTGGATGCACTTGGCACATGACTCCAAACAAAGACTTGTTCGAGGAATTATGTGATCAAGATGGTGGATCTGTATTGCTGGGAAACAACAAAGCTTGCAAGATTGCAGGCGTTGGATCTGTGAGATTCAAGCTCCATGATGAGTCAATAAGATTGTTGACTGAAGTCAGGTATGTACCTGATTTGAAGAGAAATTTGATTTCTCTTGGTGAATTCGACAAGAAAGGATATGTGTTTCAAGGAGAGAAAAGTATCCTGAGAGTCATGAAAGGGTCGAAGGAAGTCTTGAGAGGCGTGAAGAAACAAGGCTTGTATACCCTTGAGGCTGAAGTTGTAAGTGGTTCGACAAATGTTGCATCCACGAAACCTTTGTCGAAGACAGAAATTTGGCACATGAGATTGGGCCATGTCAGTGAAAGGGGTCTGGTCGAATTAGGGAAACAAAATCTGCTTGGTGGAGATAAAGTCGAAAAGCTGAAGTTTTGTGAACCCTGTGTACTTGGAAAGTCCTGTAGAATGAAGTTCAACAAAGGCAAACAAAGAACACATGAATCCCTTGATTACATCCATGCTGATCTTTGGGGGCCTGCAAGGTGTCCATCACATTCAGGAGCAAAGTATTTTCTATCCATAGTAGATGACTATTCCAGAAAGTTATGGGTATTCATCCAGAAGACTAAGGATGAAACTTTTGAGAATTTCAAAAGTTGGAAGACTCTTGTCGAAAATCAAACTGGCAGAAAGGTAAAAAGGTTGAGAACCGACAATGGCCTTGAGTTTTGCAATGAGGCGTTCGACAGTTTTTGTGTTGCCTCTGGTATTGCAAGGCACAGAACTACCGCAGGTACTCCACAACAAAATGGTTTGGCTGAAAGGTTTAATCGAACTATTTTGGAGAGAGTTAGATGCATGTTGACTAGTGCGGGATTAAAGAAGGTGTTTTGGGCTGAGGCTGTTTCGACAGCAGCATATCTGATAAACAGATGTCCTTCGACAGCGTTAGATATGAAGACACCTGAAGAAGTTTGGTCGGGACATCCACCAGATCTCGACAAACTAAGAGTATTTGGCTGTGTAGCCTATGCTCACATTAGGCAAGACAAGGTCGAACCTAGAGCTCTGAAATGCATGTTTATGGGATACCCTGAAGGAGTGAAAGCTTATAGGCTATGGTGCCTAGAGCCAGGTCACAGGAGGTGTATCACCAGTCGAGATGTAGTTTTCAATGAAACTGAAATGGCTTTAAAGAAAACTGATGATGTTGACGAAGAGCTGGAACAGGTAGAGATTCCTGTTGAGGTGGAGCATGTTGATGCTGAAATGCGTATCCCAGATGAAGTCGAAGAAGAAACAGAAGACTCTGATGATGTTGAGGAAACTGTTGATGACTACCTATTGTCGAGAGATAGGCAAAGAAGAGTCATAAAACCACCTCAGAGACTTGGATATGCAGATCTTGTAGCTTATGCCTTAATCTCTGCAAGTGAAGTTCTAGACGAAGAACCTAGAGATTATAAGGAAGCTATAAGGAGTCGAATGAAGACTGAATGGCTAAAGGCCATGCATGATGAGATGAAATCTCTTCATGATAATCACACTTGGGAACTAATCGAGAAACCTGTTGGGGCAAGGTTAGTCAGCTGTAAGTGGATTTTCAAAGTTAAGGAAGGAATTGAAGGAGTAATGTCGAAGAGGTACAAGGCAAGATTAGTCGCAAGGGGTTTCACTCAGAAAGAAGGTGTCGACTTCAATGATGTATTTTCCCCTGTTGTGAAGCACAGATCCATTCGAATGTTGCTTGCCATGGTGGCTCAGTTCGACCTTGAACTGGAACAAATGGATGTAAAGACTGCGTTCTTGTATGGTGACTTAGATGAAACGATCCTGATGAGGCAACCTGAAGGGTATGTCGAAAAGGGGAAAGAAGATTATGTGTGCAAACTGAAGAAATCTTTATATGGACTTAAACAATCTCCTCGACAGTGGAATAAGAGATTCGACAAGTTCATGGAACACATAGGTTTCATTAGAAGTCAGTTCGACCACTGTGTTTACTCTAGATTTCGACCTGAAAATTCATTTGTTATTTTGTTGCTTTATGTTGATGATATTCTGATAGCAAGCAACAATGTCGAAGATGTAATGAGGGTGAAGGCTGAACTCAATAAGGAGTTCGACATGAAGGATCTGGGAGCTGCATCTAGGATTCTTGGAATTGACATTCGAAGAGATAGAAAGCAGTCGAAATTATGCTTATCTCAAGAGGCATACCTACGAAAGATTCTTGACAAGTTTGGTATGTCGAATTCAAAGCCTGTTGTGACTCCAACAAACCCTCAATTCAAGCTGAGTATTGATCAATGTCCCAGTACTGATGTTGAAAGAACCTATATGAATAGCATCCCATATGCTAATATAGTTGGTTCTTTGATGTATGCTATGGTCTGTACTAGACCCGACATAGCATATGCAGTAAGTCTTGTAAGCAGGTACATGGCGAATCTTGGAAAGGCTCACTGGCAAGCGTTAAAGTGGATTCTAAGGTACATAAATGGGTCTCTGAACAGAGTCTTAATTTATGGTGGAGCCTTGGGTGAAGATAGTAAAGCAGCAGTCGAAGGCTATGTTGACTCTGATTATGCAGGCTGTATGGATTCCAGAAAATCTATTTCTGGATATGTTTTCACTATGTTTGGTACAGCAATTAGTTGGAAAGCAACTCTTCAGAAGGTTGTTGCCTTATCAACTACTGAAGCAGAATATATTGCCCTAACTGAAGCTGTGAAAGAAGCATTGTGGCTTGAAGGTTTTGCAAAGGAACTGAAACTTCAAGGTCAAGGTATCACTGTTAAATGTGATAGTCAAAGTGCAATACACCTGTCGAAGAACTCAGCCTATCATGAGCGAACCAAGCACATAGATGTGAGGCTGCATTTCATCAGAGGGGTAATCGAGCGTGGAGAAGTCCAAGTGCTGAAGGTCTCGACAGAACACAATGCCGCTGATATGATCACCAAAACATTGCCAAGTTGCAAGTTTTTCCACTGTATGCAGTTGATAAAGCTGCATGAAGAAAGCTAGTTAGTGTCTCTTGATGCTGTAGAGTTAGGTCCAAGGTGGAGATTTATGGGATATTGGATCGAACTCTAGTATGATCGAAGTACATGCTGTAGTCGAAGAAAGGGTCTAGCATGTATTTGTCGAAGATGCTTGTTAAATTAGGTTTTAGTGTTTAAACCCTAATTTGTTAAGTTAGCTTGTTTCTTAAGTTAGCTTGTATAATGGGCCTTGTGGAAAAAGCCCATTAGTTAGTATGTTAGGTTTTATTATAAATAGCATACTAGTCTCTCATCATTGCAACACAGCAAATCCTATTTTAGGGTGAGAGGGTTATTTGTTATTCTTGTAAACTTGTAATCTTGTTTCCAAAGAGAAAGTAAAGAATAGCAGTTATAACCAATTCTTGTGTTCTTCTTCTTCCTTGTTTGATATTCCTCCCTTATTCTATACTTTGTTATTGGCATTGAATTCACAACAAATTGGTGCGGTGAGCGTGGAGAAGATGCCTTCAACAAAGTATGAGATTGAAAAGTTCACCGGAGTGAATGATTTCGGTCTATGGCGCTTGAAGATGAAAGCCCTACTGGTTCAGCAGGGTTGTTTGGAAGCGCTGAAGGGAGCGACGGCGATGGACGCTGCGTTAACAGAAAGAGAGAAGACGGCCATGATCGAGAAAGCACACAGCGCAATTTTGTTGAGCCTTGGTGATAAGGTTCTTCGACAGGTATCAAAGGAGACGACGGCATCAGGGTTATGGGTGAAACTTGAAAGTTTGTATATGACCAAATCTCTGGTAAATCGACTCTACCTGAAGCAAGCTTTGTATTCATTCAAGATGAGTGAAGACAAAGTGTTGGCTGAGCAGTTGGATATGTTCAACAAGCTGATTCTTGATCTTGAAAATATTGATGTAAAGATTGATGATGAAGATCAAGCGCTGTTATTGTTGTGCGCTTTGCCCAGATCACATGCTCACTTCAAAGAAACCCTCTTGTATGGAAGAGAGTCCCTGACCTTTGAAGAAGTTCAATCAGCTTTGTACTCTAAGGACTTGAACGAACGTAAGGAGCATAAACCTTCGACGGTTGGTGAAGGTTTGGCTGTTAAAGGAAAATTCGACAAGAGGAAAGGTAAAAATCAGTCGAAGTCTTATAGTGGTGATGCATCTGGTATTAGATGCTATCACTGTAAGAAAGTAGGTCACACAAGAAAGGTGTGCCCTGAACGCCTGAAAGATCATGGAGGTAAGGATAATGGCAACGCAGCTATTATCCAAGATGATTTCGAATCATCTGATGTTCTTGTGGTTTCAAGCAACAACTCGTCGAAGGAGTGGATTATGGATTCTGGATGCACTTGGCACATGACTCCAAACAAAGACTTGTTCGAGGAATTATGTGATCAAGATGGTGGATCTGTATTGCTGGGAAACAACAAAGCTTGCAAGATTGCAGGCGTTGGATCTGTGAGATTCAAGCTCCATGATGAGTCAATAAGATTGTTGACTGAAGTCAGGTATGTACCTGATTTGAAGAGAAATTTGATTTCTCTTGGTGAATTCGACAAGAAAGGATATGTGTTTCAAGGAGAGAAAAGTATCCTGAGAGTCATGAAAGGGTCGAAGGAAGTCTTGAGAGGCGTGAAGAAACAAGGCTTGTATACCCTTGAGGCTGAAGTTGTAAGTGGTTCGACAAATGTTGCATCCACGAAACCTTTGTCGAAGACAGAAATTTGGCACATGAGATTGGGCCATGTCAGTGAAAGGGGTCTGGTCGAATTAGGGAAACAAAATCTGCTTGGTGGAGATAAAGTCGAAAAGCTGAAGTTTTGTGAACCCTGTGTACTTGGAAAGTCCTGTAGAATGAAGTTCAACAAAGGCAAACAAAGAACACATGAATCCCTTGATTACATCCATGCTGATCTTTGGGGGCCTGCAAGGTGTCCATCACATTCAGGAGCAAAGTATTTTCTATCCATAGTAGATGACTATTCCAGAAAGTTATGGGTATTCATCCAGAAGACTAAGGATGAAACTTTTGAGAATTTCAAAAGTTGGAAGACTCTTGTCGAAAATCAAACTGGCAGAAAGGTAAAAAGGTTGAGAACCGACAATGGCCTTGAGTTTTGCAATGAGGCGTTCGACAGTTTTTGTGTTGCCTCTGGTATTGCAAGGCACAGAACTACCGCAGGTACTCCACAACAAAATGGTTTGGCTGAAAGGTTTAATCGAACTATTTTGGAGAGAGTTAGATGCATGTTGACTAGTGCGGGATTAAAGAAGGTGTTTTGGGCTGAGGCTGTTTCGACAGCAGCATATCTGATAAACAGATGTCCTTCGACAGCGTTAGATATGAAGACACCTGAAGAAGTTTGGTCGGGACATCCACCAGATCTCGACAAACTAAGAGTATTTGGCTGTGTAGCCTATGCTCACATTAGGCAAGACAAGGTCGAACCTAGAGCTCTGAAATGCATGTTTATGGGATACCCTGAAGGAGTGAAAGCTTATAGGCTATGGTGCCTAGAGCCAGGTCACAGGAGGTGTATCACCAGTCGAGATGTAGTTTTCAATGAAACTGAAATGGCTTTAAAGAAAACTGATGATGTTGACGAAGAGCTGGAACAGGTAGAGATTCCTGTTGAGGTGGAGCATGTTGATGCTGAAATGCGTATCCCAGATGAAGTCGAAGAAGAAACAGAAGACTCTGATGATGTTGAGGAAACTGTTGATGACTACCTATTGTCGAGAGATAGGCAAAGAAGAGTCATAAAACCACCTCAGAGACTTGGATATGCAGATCTTGTAGCTTATGCCTTAATCTCTGCAAGTGAAGTTCTAGACGAAGAACCTAGAGATTATAAGGAAGCTATAAGGAGTCGAATGAAGACTGAATGGCTAAAGGCCATGCATGATGAGATGAAATCTCTTCATGATAATCACACTTGGGAACTAATCGAGAAACCTGTTGGGGAAAGGTTAGTCAGCTGTAAGTGGATTTTCAAAGTTAAGGAAGGAATTGAAGGAGTAATGTCGAAGAGGTACAAGGCAAGATTAGTCGCAAGGGGTTTCACTCAGAAAGAAGGTGTCGACTTCAATGATGTATTTTCCCCTGTTGTGAAGCACAGATCCATTCGAATGTTGCTTGCCATGGTGGCTCAGTTCGACCTTGAACTGGAACAAATGGATGTAAAGACTGCGTTCTTGTATGGTGACTTAGATGAAACGATCCTGATGAGGCAACCTGAAGGGTATGTCGAAAAGGGGAAAGAAGATTATGTGTGCAAACTGAAGAAATCTTTATATGGACTTAAACAATCTCCTCGACAGTGGAATAAGAGATTCGACAAGTTCATGGAACACATAGGTTTCATTAGAAGTCAGTTCGACCACTGTGTTTACTCCAGATTTCGACCTGAAAATTCATTTGTTATTTTGTTGCTTTATGTTGATGATATTCTGATAGCAAGCAACAATGTCGAAGATGTAATGAGGGTGAAGGCTGAACTCAATAAGGAGTTCGACATGAAGGATCTGGGAGCTGCATCTAGGATTCTTGGAATTGACATTCGAAGAGATAGAAAGCAGTCGAAATTATGCTTATCTCAAGAGGCATACCTACGAAAGATTCTTGACAAGTTTGGTATGTCGAATTCAAAGCCTGTTGTGACTCCAACAAACCCTCAATTCAAGCTGAGTAATGATCAATGTCCCAATACTGATGTTGAAAGAACCTATATGAATAGCATCCCATATGCTAATATAGTTGGTTCTTTGATGTATGCTATGGTCTGTACTAGACCCGACATAGCATATGCAGTAAGTCTTGTAAGCAGGTACATGGCGAATCTTGGAAAGGCTCACTGGCAAGCGTTAAAGTGGATTCTAAGGTACATAAATGGGTCTCTGAACAGAGTCTTAATTTATGGTGGAGCCTTGGGTGAAGATAGTAAAGCAGCAGTCGAAGGCTATGTTGACTCTGATTATGCAGGCTGTATGGATTCCAGAAAATCTATTTCTGGATATGTTTTCACTATGTTTGGTACAGCAATTAGTTGGAAAGCAACTCTTCAGAAGGTTGTTGCCTTATCAACTACTGAAGCAGAATATATTGCCCTAACTGAAGCTGTGAAAGAAGCATTGTGGCTTGAAGGTTTTGCAAAGGAACTGAAACTTCAAGGTCAAGGTATCACTGTTAAATGTGATAGTCAAAGTGCAATACACCTGTCGAAGAACTCAGCCTATCATGAGCGAACCAAGCACATAGATGTGAGGCTGCATTTCATCAGAGGGGTAATCGAGCGTGGAGAAGTCCAAGTGCTGAAGGTCTCGACAGAACACAATGCCGCTGATATGATCACCAAAACATTGCCAAGTTGCAAGTTTTTCCACTGTATGCAGTTGATAAAGCTGCATGAAGAAAGCTAGTTAGTGTCTCTTGATGCTGTAGAGTTAGGTCCAAGGTGGAGATTTGTGGGATATTGGATCGAACTCTAGTATGATCGAAGTACATGCTGTAGTCGAAGAAAGGGTCTAGCATGTATTTGTCGAAGATGCTTGTTAAATTAGGTTTTAGTGTTTAAACCCTAATTTGTTAAGTTAGCTTGTTTCTTAAGTTAGCTTGTATAATGGGCCTTGTGGAAAAAGCCCATTAGTTAGTATGTTAGGTTTTATTATAAATAGCATACTAGTCTCTCATCATTGCAACACAGCAAATCCTATTTTAGGGTGAGAGGGTTATTTGTTATTCTTGTAAACTTGTAATCTTGTTTCCAAAGAGAAAGTAAAGAATAGCAGTTATAACCAATTCTTGTGTTCTTCTTCTTCCTTGTTTGATATTCCTCCCTTATTCTATACTTTGTTATTGGCATTGAATTCACAACGCTATTACTTTTATAAGCATGTACTTCAAGAAAAAAAACAATCTATTAAGAATCACATATGTCCCTCTATATGGTTTGGTTTAAAGCATACTTTGAATCATATTGAAGATTATAACATTTAAAAAATAAGAAACATGACAATTTTCTAAGTTATAAAGTCAAAGACTTCATTGTCCTTCTGAATCAACTATAAGTGCCTAGAAACTACTAATATCAAATATTTAATCCAAGGAAGTATTTAGATTATTCCTCAAAATTTCACCAATTTTGTACCAAAGATAACAACTAATGCTCTCTCTCTATCTCTCTCTCTCTCTCTCTCTCTCTCTCTCTCTCTCTCTCTCTCTCTCTCTCTCTCTCTCTCTCTCTCTCTCTCTCTCTCTCTCTCTCTCTCTCTCTCTCTCTCTCTCTCTCTCTCTCTCTCTCTCTCTCTCTCTCTCTCTCTCTCTCTCTCTCTCTCTCTCTCTCTCTCTCTCTCTCTCTCTCTCTCTCTCTCTCTCTCTGTGTGTGTGTGTGTGTATGTGTGTGTGAGTGTGTGAGTGTGTGAGTGTGTGTGTGTGTGTGTGCGTGTGCATGTGTGTGTGCGTGTGTGCATGCATGTGTGTTTGTCTATCTGCCTGTGTGTGTAAAACTGATAAAGATACTTGAATTTGAAAAGGTTCAAGCAATGGAACACTTAAATTCAAATATTCATATGAATTTCATAGTAATGATCATGCAGAAGTTAGTAAGGTACATGGTTCACATTATTATGACAAAAATTCATCTAAGGGGATTTACTATAAGGGAACTAGTCACTTATACTTGTGGGATTCATAACCAAATTCATTACAAAAAAGCAATTAAACTTTACAAACAATTATGGACAAACAATTAGGGACAAACAATTAGGGATGAATCCATAAGTGACTAATTGTTTCTCCCCACTAAAATGCCTTAGAATATGTATTTTCTCTCTTTAAATTTTGAACTTGGTTAGAACTGAAAATATGGAACAAAATTGGACACTAGTATTCCTGCCTTTTTTTCTCATTAAATAGGCGTTGAAGTGGACTTTTAGCATTGATAAAAATTACAAAAAAAGCTCAATTTTTATAATTCAGTTTTGCAATAGCGTTAGAATTTTACTTGTTATTTTTCTTTCTTTTACATTTCAAAATTAGACTCTGACTTCTTCATAAACATTATAGTCATGAATGTTCGCTTTCATTCCTTATTGATTTCACCTTAATAAAAAACTTTAGATATGGTCAAAACTAAATCGTACAAACATGTATCACTGTTCCATAGGTGCGTCGTGCCAGTTTATGAATCATAGTTAGCACGCTGATTTTGTTTTGTATTAGTGCCATGAGTTTTCCAGTACCATAATATTATGTCTCTTTTCTTTTAGTGTAGTGTGTTTTATTCATGTGTTGATTTTGTTATTTCCTGCTCAAAATATTGTTTCTCTACTTTACTAGTGCAACATATTTTTACTCTATTTTGCAATTTTTCTTTTTTACTTTCTTTTATTTCTTGTGTGTAATCCTTCTTCTTCCTCCTTCACCATAACTTCCATAGTAAAATACCACATAATATGTTTGCAAAAAGTCAAGACCAAGGTATGGGCATCAATGTAACAATCATTCACCTTGGACTCATTGATCCTATTACCATCAAGGGCGCCTTGTCAAAGGAACAAACAAAACCTCTAATGCAAGCCATATAATCACAGTCATGCACTCACAATTCTCTATCCTCGTAGGATACCTTTTATATCCATCCAAAAATGGTCGGGCGACCAACAATGATGAAAAAAAAGTTGGCAAGAGTACGATGTCACTTATGCATCCTCTAATATGATACAAAGAGACACCTCATTCTGGGTTGCTTCAGTCAGGGGCTAGATGACAACATATCGATATTTACATTTTTTAAGGGAATATGTAAAAACTTTAAAGACTCTAGATAATTGTTTAAAAGATATAGGTATCTAAGGATCGTTGGGCTTGGAGGACTTCCAAATTAAGAAAAATATATTTAAGAAGTGGAAATGTGATTCAATATCTCCAGGTAGTTACAAAGAAGCCAAAATTATTAGATATATGTTCGGTGGATAGGATTTAGGGTTCGTTTGTTTATAACTTTTTTAAAAAATAATTTTCATAGTGTTAAATATTTTTATTTACCAAAAATTATATAAAAAAACTTTAAATAAAAAATTGATTTAAATAATTATCTTAAAATGTTATTTAAAGTAATTCATTTTCTTACTAGAATTTTTTTAATATCAAAATTTCAAAAGAAAAATTACTTAAATTGAAACTATTTCAAATAATTTTTCATAAAAATTATTTGAGATATATCTTTTTGAAAAAATTGTGATTTCAATTATATTTTAATTTTTAATAATTTATATTTATGTTATTAAAAATTAAAATATTTTAGTTGCTCAACACAGTCGTGTCCTGACTCCTCTTGTCCATGTGATGTTTGAGGAGGTCTGATCCTCTACTGCATTTTATATTTTACCATATGTCCTAACTCTAATCCAACGGCCAACAGATTTCAAATATAACAATAAAATTAATAAAATAGAATTGGAGAAAAATCAATGGTGGAAATTGGCGCACAACGTAATGCAATAGAGAAAGAAAAGGAGAAGTTACATCTACTAAGGATCTGTTTGGTTCAATCAAAGGGAAAGGAGGGAGAGTTTTTTACCAAGGGGAGGGGAGATGAGGGGAAGAGAAGGGAGAAATTTTATTTACATATATGTTTGATTCAAATATAAAAGGGGAGCGGAGCGAATAAATTTTATTTACAAATATATTTGGTTCACAAAGGAAGGAAGATGTTCTAAAACTAATTTATTTTTTTATTCTTGTAATTTTACCATAAAATTTATGATATTTATCATTTATGATTTAAATACAAATTCATTGGAGAAATATAAGTATTCAATCAGAGAACATCATGAAATATTTTATAAAAGCGTAATGATTATAATATATAATTTAAATAGATTATCGAATATAATAAAATATAACATAAATTATTATAAATAAAAAATTACGATAATTAAAAAGTAAGATTAAAATATATAAAATAATATAAAAATATTTAAACACATATAATGATAATAAGATGAAGATATAAAAATATAAAAAATATAAAAGAAAGATAAAATTTGTTCAAAATATAACTTTGAACATTTTAATAAGTTAACTTTATATTTAAATAAATAAATAAATAAGGATAAGTATGTAAATATGATGACTAAAATGAAATATCACCCTTCCCCTCCAAATCCCGCCAAATCGGGAGGAAGCAAAAAGTTATTCAGGAGGGATTTTAGTCCCTATTAATCTACCTCCCCTCTTCTTCTTAAAATTTGAACCAAAAATATAAACTATTAAATATTTCATCCCCTTCATTTACCTCCAACCAAATAGACCCTAAGAGTTGGTCTAGTGGTGAAGAATTGGGGCCGACCACTGAGAAGTGGAGCTCACTCCTTCCAAAATCTTGTCAGTACACAAAAATTATCATCCTAATTATATTTTGTCGTCCAAAGGCATGGGATTCAACACCCTGCACCAGACGAAGGCCTAAAATGTGAGGTCCACTCGTTTAACCTGTTCCACCAAGCCAAAGAGATAAATACCTTTACAAAGGATTCTCAGGTACACAATTTCTAATCTCCACTTTCATTACAGTTATCTAAAACCCTAAATTGACTTTGGTGTTAGAGTGCTAACCATGCATGTACTTCCCCCTCTGAACCACTATATCAAAGATTAGCTACGCCTATTTGTCGCTATGCGAAAAAAAATACAGAGTCGCCATCAAATTTTATTTATCCCAAAGGGGAGGAAAAACATCGAGAAAACCCCAAAAAGAATAAAATGGTCTCGCAACCAAATTTGGGTTCGAAAGTCGGTCACGCAAGGGGAAGGTAACAACACCCTCATATTTGTTGTACTCAACGGGATCCACTTTTTTTATTTGTTTCTAAGGGTGTTTTATCTAAGCTCACTTGCTAAGAATGCATGGATGAATTAATTGAAGGAAAAAACAAAAGGTTTTTATTATTGAGTTCTCCAAAGTCTTGCAACCCCGTGCCTACGTGTCCCAAAGGGAATCAGAATTTCATAATTCATCTCAAAAATGTTAGTTTGTTGGTTGTTTTTTAGTAGACGATATTATGTCCATGTTCTCACAGTTAGGTGTTAATGCTCGTTGAGTGGAGACTCATGTGTTACCTATTTGCGGTAGAACAAAAATAACATGCCCTTTCTAAAATGAGTTTTAAGGAGAAAAGCCCCAAAGGCAAAAAGTGTTTGATTTGTTGAAGTGTTTTGTTAGGAGATTGGGTAGTAAATGGTCCATGATACAAGAGGCAATTAGCTACTTCTCCCCCCTTTAATTTTAAAATGGTTTGTGAATTGAATATACTGAAGTCTATGAATGAAAGAAGAATAAAGTCAGGAATACACCCTCTCATTCTTTTCCATTGCTTAAGACTCATGGTGTACGACTTGCTTCGTATTTTTAAAGTATTTTGGTATTTGATAAAGAAAATAAGTTTTTGCCTTTTAACAGAAAAGAAATATGCAATGCAAAAGGCGAAGGGAAAATGGATCTCAAAACCCTAATATTATCATGCATCAATGGTCCTAAGGTTGAGATTAAAGGGAAGCCTTAATTAATGTTTCCATGCTTGGATTAGAAACCTCAATTTCTATCTTAATTCAATTTATCAAAGATAAAATTGAATTTAGAAACTCTAGGGGAGCATGTTAATCACAACAACAAACAAACATCAAGAAAGCATCAACATCTCAGTCATCAAGAAAGATGAATCACAAAGCAAACCTTAATAACAAGCATCAAGCACAAAGCATGCCAAATAATCACAAAAAGAAATCATCAAGTAATGAACCAAAGTAATCAAAAGGAAAACAACATAATTCACATTTAAAAAAAGAAGCATGTATGATACGGTGGGAGAACTGACTTGGTTGTTTTGCGTTTGATCGCAAATGTTGCGGATAGCAAGAGTCTCCACCGACTTTTATTTTATCCAATAAAGGAAAGAGTGAAAAGAACAGAAAAGACCTTTTGAGAATTTTCTTGAGTTCTATGGGTAGTGTTGCACCCCAAAATTTACCCTCTTGATTTAGGCTTATGTTTCATCATGAACATCATAGTGCATTGCATTCATATATTGTGATAGGATCAAAGTACTTTGGTTATCAAGTTTTCCTCAAGCTTTGAAGGTTGATTACATGGACAAGTTGCTCAAGAAATATCTTACCATCCAAACCTATGGATCTTTTAAGCTCAAAGGTTATGGCATATCTCAAGATATTTTACCCATCTCTTTGGATCATAATAGGGCTGAAGTTTGTGTTTGATCACAAGGAGAATCACTCTTTGGATTCACCAGTCAAATTAGGGTTTTGTTTGAGCAAGGCTATTGGCCAATATACAAGTCTTGATTTTTGGAGCTACAACATTTATTTGATATTTGAAAGGTCTTGGTACAATAAATTGGTCAGGATGCCCAGAGGATTTGAAGTTTTGAAGATGATTCATCAGTCTCCTGATGTGTGGAACAAAACTAGGGTTTGGGATTTCATCAAGATTTCTTGAGAATTTTGAAGTGAAACTTTGCACATGGCCTATATATGTTTGGAATATCATAAGTTTGAAGTTTTGATCATCAATTTTGAAGGAAAGTGGATCAATTGATAAAGAGGGGAAAAATGGTCATTTTGGTCAAAATCAGTCAAAGTCAAGGTTGACCAAGTGAATTTTTTGCCAACCATCAATTCGAGGATGTAATTTTCATATTTCAAGTCCATTTTGATCATTGGATCAAAGGAATTAAGGTTTGGGTTGAAACTTGTTCTTGAAGAAACCCTAAAAGTTACTAATTTTGGAAATAAGGACCTAATTTCAAAAAATCATATTTTATTCACCCTTGATCAAGAAGATGCAAATTAAATATTCTTGGAAAGCTAAGAGAATGATCTTTCACCTCTTTTTGGTATCAAGACCAAATTGGCAAGTGTGATGTGGTGGGAGAACTGACTTGAGGTTTTGCGTTTGTGTTCGTAAGTATCGCGGTTAGCAAGAGTCGCCATCGACTTTTCTTTTATCCAAAAGGAAAGGTAAAAAAGCACAGGAAAGACCTTTGAGATTTTTTTTGAGTTCAGGGGGTAGATTATGAAAAGGGCAGGTTCTAGCACCCTTTTCATCCATGGTTTTCCATGGGCTCTTAGTTACTTATTTAGATCACTTGCTTTGCTTTTGCAATTGTTTGAAATGGTGCTTTGTGTGGTTTTGAAAGTATTTTGAAAAGATGCCATCGTTTAGGCAATCTTTGTAATGATTCTCGTTCGTGAGAATGTATACAAAGATGTTTTTCTTTTGAAAAATATTTCAATGTTTTGAAATTTGTTTGGAAAATGTTTTGAAAATGTGTGTGTGTTTTTGAAAATAGCAAGGATTATTTTGAAATTGATCAAGTAACTAGAAGTATTATACCTACTCAAAGGTCTTTCTTGTACATTTTTATTCCTTTGACATTTTTGTTTTACCATTATTTTGGTAAACAAACCTATCTTTGGATGTTAAACGGGACGGGCGTGGGTCATCGTATGACCATGATAGCAATATTGCCAAATATATTAGCAAGTTTTAAGGGACTAAGATCAATTGTTTTTAGGCAACCTTTTGATAGTGTCATCAAGGGACTATGATCTTTTGTTTTGTTTTGTTTCGCCAAGATACTTAGCATGCATACCATGGCCATTTTGTTAGGCAACCAAGTGGGTGAAACCCTAGGGGTGCTTGTGTGCAATGTGTGCCATTTTACATGCATTTTGTTTGTCTTGTATTAGGTCATGTCTATTTGTTTGATTTTCATCTTATCATGCAAACCCTAATTTTACTAAACATGTATATAATGCGATAAATTGTGTAAAATAAATCTAAGCTATTACAACAATGATTATGGTAGGGGGGATACAAGTTTTTGAAGGGGGATATTTGCACAAAATAAAACCCTAAAATACTATTACAACCCCATTGAATATTTGCAAATTAAATAAATAAACAAGTATTTAAATATGCAATAAAATGTAATTATGCAAAAAATGTTTTTATATTTATTTTATGTTTCAAAAAAAAAAATTATTTAAGTCCTAAAAAATAAGAAAAAATAAAATGGTTATTTTTGAAAAGGGGAAACCCTAGTTTTTGATTCAAAGGAAAATATTATTTTCTAATATTATTTTTGTCCATTTTTTATACAAATAAATATTAAATAATATTATTAAAAAAAATTAAAAATTAAAATATGTATGGAAATAATATTTTATGTATATGAATAATAAAAATAAAAATGTATGATATTTTTGAATATATTTACAATTTTATTTAAGAAAATAAAGTTCTATTTATTTGAATAATCAATATTTTATGAAAAAAAGATAAAAAATAAAATAAAATGCAAAAAATTAAGAAAATATTTTTGGGATTTTTTAATGTTCAGAAAAAAATAAATGCAAATAAAAAATATAAAATATGCAAGAAAAATGAAAAAATATAAGAAAATAGGTCAGGGGGTGCAAACAGGAATATGAGGGGTGTGGAAAGTAGAAACAACAAGGCCCAGGCGCGCCAGGCCCAGACAGGTCGTCCCTGTCCTCCAGCTCCTCTCAAACGCGCGCATCTGCCTTCAACCTGCAACTCTCTATTCTTTGCACAAAAACAAAAACTTGCAACATGAAAAATATAGCTTGGAATCTCACGATTCCAATGATATAAAAAACATAATCTAACTCTAAAAGACCAGGGAGAATTTCAGTGGCCCTAATTCCTGACCTAATTGTTTCATGAACTTCAAGCTTCAAATTCTCACTACTCAGTTAATATAAATAACAACTATGCATATGTACAGCTTCAACAAGTTAAGGACTACATTTTTGCTTCACAAATTGTGACCTAAGGATGACTAAATAAAGGGATAGAGATTTGAAAAATACCTTGTTTAGCTGAGTTTAGATATGGCAATATGGGGACTTTGAGTGAGGCCTGAGGATCGTGTGAGCTTCCTTGAAGTTCCCTCAAGATAATCCAATACTTAGCTTGCCTTGAGGATGCTTGAAACTCCCTGTAGAAGTCAACCTGCAACCTTCAAAAATGAAAATGGTGATGTCTGAAACAGGGCACACAATTGCAGTTCAAGGGCTTGGATAGTTTGGATGTGGTGTATGGAAGATGTTTGAAGTATTGAAACAAGAAACACACGAGCAAAATATGATTTGGCTTGAGTTTTGCAGAAGCTACCCTATTTGGACAGAAAAATGTGCTTTTGGTGTTTTAGAGTGTTTGGGATGTTAGGCAATCGTGTATTGGCTTGTGACAAGTTTCTGAAGTTGTTTAGAATGTAGCCAAGCCTTCCCTTTATCAGATGGACAAGTTATCTTGACTTTTGCCACCTTTATTGCTTTTGAAGAAAGTTGAGATGACTCTTGCCAAAGGCCTGCACAGGCTAGCTTGTGGGCTGCAGAGGGTTGGTATACTTTGCTTGTGATCCATGGAAAATTCCTGTACTCAAGGAACAAGTCCAAGGCTCAAGTCTGATAAAGTTGGAAAAGCTTGCTTTATCAAAGTAGTATTGTGAACTTTATGCCATTTTTGGATTAATCTTTTGTACAATGCTCCAAAGATCAAAATAAAGCCATTATCCATTGAATTAGAATTCAATTATAGAGTGTAGAAGGGATTAGGACCTGTAATACAAGGTACAAGCATGCTAGGATCTGATTTGCAACTTGAAGCATTGTAAACATGGCTTGAACAAAAGTGACAAATTTCCATTTTCTCTTCTTCGATTCTCCCTAACCATAAATGATCTTGGAGAGTTCTTGGACATTTTGGAAAGCTTACAACATTCTCTACAATCCATATTTGAAATGAATTTTGAGATACCTCTTGGAACTAGGTGAAAAATGTCCATGAAGTTAGGTCAAAATCCTGCCTAAATTAGGGAAAATTTTCACTAAGTTAAAAAGTTTCTGGACCTCTATTCACAAAATCATAACTTGAGATCCAAGCATCTTTTGGGAAAACTTTGTGAATGAAAGTTGTAGATTTCATGTAGGACTACAACTTTCATGTTGGAAGTTTTCTTTAAATCCAATTGCATCATGGTGAAAAAGTTGTGGAAAGTTGGGAAAAAAATAAGAAATTTTCCATACTTAGAAATATTCTAAGTTATGAAAAATTTCAAATTAAAAACCTAATTTGAAATTTTAGGTTTCTTGGTCAACAAGTTTCACATTTCGACATATCTTGATGAATCATGACCCTTGGCACTTGATTTTGACCAAAAAGTCAAAGTTTGACTTTTCAGTGCACCGTTGACTGCAAAATTCATCTGTCAATCTTATGCATTTGAGATCTTTTGAACTATGTGATTAGGTCAAGATGATTCTATTGAGTCCTTGAAATCATTCTTGAACCCAATTGGTCATTGTCTAGGTCAAAAATCAGAAATTGCCCTTTTCTCAGTTAAAACCCTAATTTTGACCATTTTGCCCTTTTGATGATCTGATCAAATTTCTTGAGGAGTTGTAATCCAAACTTGATCAAATGGTACATAGGAGCCTAAAATGTTGTTGGGGATAAAAAATTATGAAATTTGATTGTAAATTGGCCATGGTTGAATTTTTCCCCAATACAGCTGATTTTTAGGTCAATTGTCCAATTGACTGGGCAAAAATGTGATTCAAGGCTTGAAACTTGGTATGGGAAATCTTAGGGGTCCAAGATGGTGTATGAAAGTAACATGAAGCATTGATGGTCCAAAAATCCTTGTGCAAACTCAAACCCTAATTTCAGGTTATCAGTGCAAGGTGATGCCTTGAGCTGACCAAACCCTAATTTTGTCTGGAGTCCAAGAAGTCTTATGAGGAAAAATCTTGATAAATGAGAGAGAAAATTTTGGGGTACAAAAGCTGCCCCTGTTCAATCTTCTTGAACCTGAAGAGTTAGATTGGCGAGCTTGTCGTTCGTGACTCGAAGGTAAAAGATGATTGGACACTAGAGTGCCCGTAAATTTGCACTCGTCAAAGTGTAGTTGAGGGAATGGGCTTAAAGATTCCATTTGGAGAGGTGATAGGATCTTGTTGGAGATGAGATTAAAGATGCCATCCAAGAATGTTTTTTGAGTTGTAAGTTGTAAGTCAAAAGAATGAGCATCAGAATAGTGTCCGTATCTGGAGCGTATCTAAACTGTATCTGGAGACTGAGTCTGTATGAGCAAAGGAATGGCAACCGTGTCTGGAGCGTATCCGACCTGTGAATCTGAACCTTGTATCTGAATGAGCAAAAGAATAGCATCCGTGTCTGGAGCCTCTCTGAGTTGGGGAAAATCAGAATAAGTGACAGAATGGCAACCGGGTCTGTAGCGTATCTGAACTGTATCTAGAAGTTTGATCTGAATGAGAAGTAGAATGGATTCAGTGTCTGGAGCGTATCTAATCTATATCTGATAGTTGAAATCTGAATAAGTATCAGGATGGAATCCGTTTCTGGAGCGTATCTGAACTGTATCTGAAATCTGAATCTGAATGAGCAACAGAATGACTTCCGCGTCTGGAGTGTATCTGTACTGTATCATGAGCTGAATCTTGAACGAGAGCCAGAATGGAATCCGTGTCTGGAGCGTATCTAAACTAGAATCTGAATAAGTGACAGAATGACTTCCTTGTCTGGAGTGTATCTGGACTGTATCTGAAATCTGAATCTGAATGAGAAATTGAATGGCTTTCGTGTCTGGAGCGTATCTAATTTGTATCTGAAATCTTTGAACATTGTTAATGATAGTTGTTAATCTTATCCTGAAAAAGGTAAAACGTTAGCTAAGACACAAAGTTATGTTGCATGAAATGTATAATGCAATATATGTTTTATCAATGTTTATGATGTATGCATGTAATGTATGCGCATGTAAGCTGTTTTGTTGTATTGCTGAGGAAAATAAATCCTTGACGGCTGGGGATGATAAAACCCTTGACTGCTGCCGGGGAAAATAAATCCTTGACTGCTAAGGATAATAAATCCTGGGCGACTGCTGGGAATAGAAAATCCTTGACAACTTCTATGGGGATATGAGGATCCTTCATGTCTTGAAGTTGGAGTATTGACAAAATCTATTGTGAGAGTAATGTCAAACTGCTTGAGAAATCTGCTTGAGGAATCCAGAGAATTTTGATGACTTCTACTGGGGTTGCACAATGGGAATCCTTATTCTGTTGGGGAATAGGGAGAAACTCTGATGACTTCTGTGGGGAATTAAGAATGAGAATCTTCATTCTGTTGAGGAGTAATGAAAACTCTGGGGACTTCCCTGGGGAATTAAGAATGAGAATCTTCATTCTGTTGGGGAGCAAAAACTCTCTGGGGAAGAAGGCTTACTGCTGGAGAGTAAGTTCATGAGTTTTCAGTCGTCTTCCACTCTACTGGGATGTTATCCTAGATTGGGGAGAGACAAAAAGTTAACTGTTATCTGATTGATTTCCAGTCTTCAAGATAACTTGTTGGGGAGTTTGGAGACACTGAATGGTTTCCACTGGGGATTGATAGTTAGGAATTTTGGATCCGCTAGGGATTGGGAGTTTGAAGTTTTAACTCTGATTGGGATTAAGGATTTGAAATTATAACTCCACTGGGGATATGTATTTCAAGGTTTTAGCTCCGCTGGGGATCTAGATGATATACTGTAGCGATTGCTCCTGGAATAGCCTAAAGATGTTTTCCTATTCTTTTAATCTGTCAGTAATTGTTATTTTCCATCCTAATTATTTGTAAATAGTAATTATGTTCAAATGCATATGTTCATCAATGAATCATTGGACGTTTTTGCAAATAAAAACACAAGTGTAAAAGAAAAGGGCAAATAGTTTTCTGTACTTTAAAGAGATATCTTTGTATTAACTTTGAGTAAGTGTTTTGTACAAAGGATACAAACATCCTAGTAAGAGGATGATGTCATAAAATTAAGAAAAATTTATACAAGGAAAGATAGCTATGTGTGTAAAAAAAATCCATGGGGTTCCCATTCCGTTATAGCCTTTGTATCTCCGAGTATCTTGTATGTCTGTTGCTTCGTCCGAAGATGATTGGATTGATCAGAAGCTCAGAGTTTGTCTGTGAAGAGATTGTCCTTAAAGTGATCCGACGAGACATAGTCATACGCTTTAATTCCCTAACTTTTGCCTGGACCGCCCTTTCGGGTTTTCAGTCCACCGGGAAACCCTTTTTTGCCCAAGTCGCCCTTTCGGGTTTTCAACTTGCCGGGTGTACAGATTTTTTTTTTGTTTTATCCCTAATTTTTGCCTGAACCTCCCTTTCGGGTTTTCGATTCACCAGGATGCCCTATTTTTTCCTAGTATTGTCAACCTAGCGGGTCATTTATGCGTAGTATCTTTTGACTATGCATGCGTTCGCAGGGTGCGGCAGATCGCCGCCGTCCATGGTGGTTAAGATCATTGCCCCACCAGAAAAGATGTTCTTGATCACAAATGGTCCTTCGTAGGTAGGAGTCTATTTTCCCCTGGGATCACTTTGCGGCAAGATGATCTGCTTGATTACTAGATCTCTGACTTGATATACCTGGCGCCTGACTTTCTTGTTAAAAGCCTTGATCATCAGTTTTTGATACGTCTGACTGTGGCAAATAGCAGTAAGTCTCTTTTCATCGATCAAGTTCAATTGATTAAACCGGGTTTGGATCCAATCGTCTTCACTCAAACCAGCATCCTTCATGATTCTCAAGGAGGGAATCTGAACCTCGATAGGTAAAACAACCTCCATGCCATGTACCAAGGAATAGGGTGTTTCCCCAGTTGATGTGCGTGCCGTGGTACGGTACCCGTGAAGAGAAAACGACAACATCTCATGCCAGTCCTTGTAGGTGACTGTTGTACCCCAAAATTTGCCCTCTTATTTCACCACCATTTTCTCATCACAAGACCCTTGGAACTCAAGATCAAACTAGGGTTTGCTCTGCTCAAGACACCTCCTTGCACTGTTGACCCAAATTAGGGTTTGAGTTTGCACAAGGATATTTTGTCCTACAATACCCAAATTGACTTTCATGCTTCTTGTTGGGTTCACAAGTTTGCCCATACCAAGTTTCAAGCCTTGATTCAAATCTTTGCCCAATCAATGGGACAATTGACATAGAAATCAACTGTATTGGGGAAAAAGTCAACTGTGGCCAATTGACAGTCAAACCTCATGAAATTTTACCCACATCAACATTATGAACTCATATGAACCATTTGATCAAGTTTGGATCATAATTCCACAAGAAAGTTGACCAGATCATTAAAAGGGCAAAATGGTCATTTTTAGGGTTTTACTGCACAAAGGCAATTTTTGACTGTTTGACCTAACCAATGGCAAACCAAGCTCACATATGGACTCAATGACTCAATGAAATTGTCTTGACCCATTCAACAAGTTCAAAAGACCTCAAATGCATGGAATTGACAAATGAATTTTTCAGTCAACTGATCAAAATTTGACTGTACACTGAAAAGTCAAACTTTGACTTTTTGGTCAAAATCAAGTGCCAAGAGTTATTTTACATTAAAACATGTCAAATTATGAAACTTGTTCATCAAGAAACCCAAAATTGCAAATTAGGGTTTAAAATGGAAAAATTTCATAACTTAGAAATTTTCTAAGTTATGAAATTTTCTTATTTTTTCCTAACTTTGTCCCATTTTTTCACCAAGATGCAAATGGATTCAAACAAAACTTGAAACATGAAAGTTGTATACCATCACAAACTCTACAACTTTTATTCACAAAGTTTTCTTAAAGGAAGCTTGTATCTCAAGTTATGATTTTTGGAACAAGGGTACCTAAAACTTTTAACTTAGAGAAAATTTGCCCTAATCTAGGAAGGATTTGGACCCATCTTCTTGGACACTTTTCACTTAGGTCCACTTGGAATTTCAAGTTGCATTGCAAAGATGGATTGTAGTACATGTTCCAAGCTTTCCAAATTGTCCAAGAACTCCTCAAGCACCCTTGTGGTTAGAGATAATCGAATGTTGGAAGTTGGCAAAAACTCACTTTTGTCCATGACCAATACATGTTCATACAAACTTGCATTTTCAAATCAGCATGTTTAGTGCTAACTTGCAGGCCTCAAAACCAACTTACACTTCATAATTTAATGCTTAAACATTGAATTAAGATGTTATCTTGGCCATTTGGACATTACATATAAGATTAACCTTTATTGGGAAAAAGGTAAAATGCCATTTTTGTAAAAGTACACTTTATGTCAAACCAAAATCCTTGAGGTATGGGGCCATATCTCTGAAGCAAGATTGAAGCTATCAATTCCAGGAACCAAGGGCCAAAGTTTCAGCATGATAGGAAGGCTTGTACAGGGCTATAACATCATTTGCATTTTCTTTCTTCAAGTAGAAGAAAGTTGGCAAAACACAAAGGACCTCACATATATGTTAAGAGAAGCTTAGACAAACATTGTGAACAAGTTCCATATATCCCAACAAGCCTAAAGCACGACCCTTTCATCACTCATACCTCCTCATACTCAGAATCACTGTTTTGCTGCAAAACAGGGTAGGTTCTGCATTTTGCAAGCCACAACAAAATTCCATCGTGCGTTTTGTCCCAAGATAGTTCCAACACCTTCCAATCAACTCATTTGAACTATCCCAGGCCCCCATTGCAACCTGTAACACCTCTAACACACTTTTCCATTTTCATTTCAAAGCTCTGCAGGTTGAGTTCTATAGCACGATTCAAGTTGTTTCAAAGCAAACCAAGCATTGGAGAAGCTTCCTTGGACCTCAAGCAAGCTCAACAGAAGCTCAAACACCATTGAAGGTCGCTACATTGTCCAGCTCGAAGTCAACTGAAATAGGTATTTCATGTACTTCTATCTCTCTATTTAGGAATGGTTAGGCTTAGGTTTGTGAATGAAATATGTTGTATTCATAGCCCTGAAGCCATACATATGTTTAGTTTTCATTTACATTAATCGTGCTGAGAGAATTTCACTCATGAACTTTCTGAAAAAACTAGGGTAAAATTTAGGGCCAGAGAAATTCTCTCTGGTCTTTGAGAGTTAATCCAAGTTTTTTATATGGTTGAATTCGTTATTTGATGCTCTACAAGTTTCATGTTGTGAGTTTTGTCAAAAAATCAAAGAATCAGGAGTTGGCCATTGATACACAGAAGCACGCATTTTTGTGAGCAAGAGGAAGAAGAAGAAGTCTGGTGGGTTGGGCCTGAGTTGTTTTTACTTCTCACACATGCTTATTCAGTTTGCACCCCCCCTGGCCCATTTTCTGAATATTCATCATTTTGACATTTTTATTTTTTATTCTGACTTTAATATTTTTTGTCTAAATATAAAAAATGCCAAAAAATTATTTTCTATATTTTTCATATTTATTTGATATTTATTTCATTTTACTAAGTATATATATATAAATAAACTATTTTCTCTTTTAAGAAAAACTCAAAAATAATATAAAAAATATACTTATTTTTCATTTATTATTTTTATCTACATTTGAAAACATTTTCTTGAAAATATCTATTTTTGTAAATAATTAATTTTTATCTTTGTATATTTAATATGTTTAATATATATATATATATATATATATATATATATATATATATATATATATATATATATATATATATATATATATATATATATATATATATATATATATATATATATATATATATATATATATATATATATATATATATATATATATATATATATATATATATATATATATATATATATATATATATATATATATACTTATCTACTTTTTTAGTTAAATAATTAGAACAAAAAAATACAAAAATAATACATTTCATTTTTATCAATATTTTACACTAAAAAAAACATTTTTTACAATATACTTTTATTTTTGTATAAATTAATATATTATTGTATATAATTAATAAATAATGTTATTTATTTAAGAATTAGGGATTTGCCCTAAATAACAAAAATAATCAAATTTGACTTCCTTTTGTTTGTTTATATTTCACATTGAAAAATACCTTTTTCACATACATAAAAATCTTTTTATTTGCATAATACATTTTATTTGATATTTATTTAATTGTATTTATTTAAATTTTAAATATTGTCTTGTACATTCAATTTGGTTGTAATAGTAATCTAGGGTTTAATTTCTTGTCAAATACCCCTAATTCAAATTTGTACCCCCTCCCTATATCATGTTGTAATAGTGTAGCATTTAAATTCTCGCACATTTAAAAAGCTTTCAATTATGCCATGCCTAGACCTAGGGTTTGTATGCAAAATAAAATCAACAAGTAGTTTGACCTAATCCAAGATAACAATGCATGAAAACAAACACAAATGCACACTTGCACCCCTAGGGTTTCATCCACTTGTTGCCTTCAAAAATGGGTCATGGTTGCATGTCAAGTACTTTGGCAAAACAAAAACAAACAAAAAGATCATAGTCCCTCGATGACGCTATCTGAGTTGCCTAAACAAAAATGATCAAGTCCCTTGAGAAAATTGCCAAAAATACTTGACACTATTGCTATCATGGTCTATACGATGACCCGCGCCTGTCCCGTTAACATCCTAACACAAGGTTCTTCACCAAATACAATGGTGAAACAACACTGTTAAAAGGGTTAAAAACATAAGAAAGATCTTTGAGTAAAATAGGGTAGATAGCTCTTAGTTACTTGATCAAGCTTGCAAAAACATCCTTGCTACTTTTCAAAACACACTCCACAACATAATTTCAAAACCCTACTTTCAAACATTGAAAACCTTTCAAAAGACAAAAACACCTTTTTATACATTCAAACAAGAATCATTACAAAGGTTGCCACAACGATGGCCTCTTTTCAAAAACACACACAAAGCATCATTTCAAACAATTAAAAAGCACCATTTCAAACAATTGAAAAGCGCCATTTCAAACAATTGAAAAACAAAGCAAGTGATCTAAGCAAGTAATTAAGAGCCCATGGATAACCATGGATAGAAAGGGTGCTAATACCTTCCCTTTCTATAATCTACTCCCCGAACCCAAAAAAACATCTCAAAGGTCTTTCCTATGCTTTTTGACCTTTCCTTAGGATAAAATAAAAAGTCGGTGGCGACTCTTGCTAAACCGAAACATTTGCAAACACAAACGCAAAATCCCAAGTCAGTTCCCCCACCGTATCACAGAACTGGCGACTCTGCTGGGGACAATTATAAAAGTGGAGTAACCTTAGGGCTTAGATCACCCTTTCCATGATTATTGTTTGCTTTGATTGCTTTACATTTTGGTTCTCTTGTTTGGGCTTGAAATCCTCCACCCGGATTTGGGAAACATTCACAGATAGCAATACGTTGTGGAAAATGTGCGGGGTATACCGACACAGTTAAAGCAATAGCTATATTAGTGCGACATATTTGTGAGTACCGGTAGCCTTTGAGTCAATCAAAGAGAATCCAGGGCCGCTGAGTGATGTCATTAAGCACTAATGAACTAGAACCTTACTTGACCATCTTGGCCTTTCATTAGGGGTAGTGAGATGACCGGCTTTGGTGCAGTCCGAAGTTGGTAGATACTCGATACTACACTCATTAAGGGTTGTTTTCTTGGAATATTTTGGTCGCTGGTTAAGTGGCTAAACCAAAACAATGAACATAGAAAACAATCCAATGATATTGAGCTCTTTAGAACCCGATTACTATTTATAGGACAAGTTTTGAGCCAACTAAACTCAAGAGGGTACTTACCTATGAAACCTCATACAAGCCTGAAACTAGGGTTTTGTGTGACTTGCTTGTACATGTGCTTGTGCATACATCATGAACATCATAAAGCATCATATGCATCCACTAACCATTTCAAGGGTTTGGATCTTCATCTTTGTTCTTGTTTTGTAGGTCATGGAATCTCTTTGCAGGAAAACAATTCAAGTCAACCTTGTGAGGATTCCTCCTCAACTCAAGGAGCTTACTTCCAGGATTCCAGAGAACTATCTCTTCAGTGAAAGACATGGTAGACTCCTCAACTTAGTCAACACCAGCATTGAAGAAGACATGGTGAAAGTTCTCTTCCAGTTCTTTGACCCCCTACACCACTGTTTCACATTCCCTGATTATCAATTGGTGCCTACTTTGGAGGAATTTTCTTAACTCCTGAGAATTCCTATTCTTAATCAACTACCCTACAACGGTACGAAAATAGAACCAAAGCCTGAAGATGTTGGTCAAGCATTACACTTGCAACCATCTGACATTAAGGGGCATTGGGAAACCAGAAGTGGTGTCAAGGGTTTCTTGGCAAAGTTTCTGTTTGAGAAGGCCCAAGACTGCTGGAATTCTCTTGATCTACAAGCCTTTGAAGAGATTGTCGCACTCCTTATTTATAGGTTGGTCTTGTTCCCAAACCCTGACCAACTTATAGATATGAATGTTGTCAAGATTTACATGTCCAAGAATCCCATACCTACATTGCTTGGGGACATCCTACACTCATTTTACACACGAACAATGAGGAAAAGAGGTGTTCTCATATGATGTACTCCTCTCCTAGCAAGGTGGTTTATTTCTCACCTTCCACAATCAGTTTTGAAGAATGAGCAGGCTTTAAGGTGGTCACAACGGTTGATGACCCTCACACATTCTGATGTACATTGGTGTTCTCGGTCCAGAGAAAATGTCATCATCATTGATCGTTGTGGTGAATTCCCTAATGTCCCACTACTTGGCATTAGGGGAGGCATTACCTATAACACCTGTCTAGCTTTGAGACAATTTGGATATGCCCAGAGGGATGGCCCTCATGACATGTTGATTCCTGACCTAGTTTTTGACTTCGACAACGATGCGCAAGGACTTCGACAAAGGTTCATCAGAGCTTGGAGGATGCCTAACAAGGTGGATAGTAAGACACTGGGGCACAAGAATGCCATCCCGCTTGAACCTTACCTCAAGTGGGTACGAACCCGCTCTCAGAATCTTATGATGCCATATCCTCATATTCTCCCCTTGATTAAAGAGCCTGTTATTGAAGGAGAGGTTCCATACACCATCCTACATCCTGACATGCCAACATCATGGGAGGAAATGCAAAAGAGTTGGATCCAACTCAAAGAAGAATGGGATACTTTTGAAGCCAACTTCTATGCCAGTGAGAAGAAGGTTTTAGAGCTCACCCGCCGACTTCACGAGGAGGAAACTCTCAACACCTACATCGCACTAAAAAGGATGCGCAACGTCTTTTTACATTAAGAATTTTGTAATATTTCGCCCATGGGGCACTCATGTACTAACAATTTCTTCTTAATATGACGTGCGTTCTTTTTGTTTACAACAAATTTGAATTTTTGAACCCTTGAGTGCATTACATGAATAACATACCATTCATCATATGCATAAACAGGTCTTCAAGCCAGGTTTCCTTATCTTTCTGCTGTTTATTTCAACAAGATGGATTTGGAGAAAATAGTGAAGGATCTACAGGCACAAAATTCACAATTTCAGCAACTCCTCGTGACCTTGGCAAAGGGTCAAGAGGATCTCAAAGTTCTGCTAGAGAAGAATAAAGAGAAGAAAAAGAAAAAGAGACTGGGGGTAGCTACTTTCAGAAGAAGATTTGAGGGCGATGCTAGAAGGACTCTTGAGTTTCCTTCAACGTCTGACGAAGGGATTGGAAAGGGGAAAGGAGTTACTGTACCTTCTGAGTCTGAGGTAGAAGAGGAGGAAGAGGGAGAAGACGAAGACTATTCAGAACAACAATATCCACCAGCGGATGACAAGTATAAGAACCTTGAAGACAGATTGGCAGCTATAGAGTTGCAGAGGGTGCCCGGATTGGATTTTGAGGAACTGGGGTTGGTAGCTGGGATTGTTATCCCTCCGAAGTTCAAGGTGCCAACATTTTCGAAGTACGACAGTCTGTCTTGCCCCAAGATGCACTTGAGGTCGTATGTTAGAAAGATCCAGCCACATTCATTCGACAAAGACCTCTGGGTACACTTTTTCCAAGACAGCTTATCTGGCACTCAGTTAGATTGGTTTTATCAGCTCGAGAGGTCAGAGGTCCACAATTGGGAAGACTTGGCAGTCGCTTTCTATCGTCAGTATCAGTACAATGCTGATTTGGCACCTACCCGTACTCAGCTACAAAGTATGGGGATGGCTTCAAATAAAGGATTTAAGGAGTATGCCCAGAAGTGGCGTGACCTGGCTGGAAGGGTGCAGCCACCACTATCAGATAGGGAATTAGTTGACATGTTTTTGGGGACCCTGTCTGGCCCCTTCTTCAACCATCTAATCGGAAGCTCTCCTGCAGGATTTACTGAACTGATTTTGACCGGCGAAAGGGTGGAGGCCGGTATAAAAAGTGGAAAGATTCAAAAGGATGCTTCCGCATCCACAGCTGTTAGAAAACCTTTCCCAGCCAAGAAAGAAGCATCTGTTGTATACACCCAGAAAAATCGGGAAAGAGAGGAACGCCGACCAACAGTAGGGGCCGTATTAATATAAAAGTCCGCATCAGACCAGCTTAGAAACAGTCAACCGAGGAATGATCAGCCCATAACTTATCAGCAAAGGCCACCATGGCAGTTTACCCCAGTAAACATGACACCTTCTCAAATCCTTCCACATCTCCTGAAGTTGAACCTTGCTAATTTAAAAGAGGCGCCAAAGAATGTAAATACCACCTCTCCATCCTACAACTCAAAAGCCAAGTGTGCTTACCATTCCGATAGTATTGGGCACGATACCGATAATTGCTGGGCACTCAAGAACAAAATTCAGGGCTTAATTGACGCCAAAGAGGTTGAATTTGACGCTCCTGAGAAGCCTAATGTTATATTCGCTCCGATGCCCAAGCACGGCCACAATGTGCATGTTGTTTTGGAAAATCTCCATGTTACTAATGTTGCCGATCTGTTGACTCCATTGATTGTGTTTAAAGAAAAATTGTTGAGGGTCGGGATCTCTCCTGGTTATGATGAAGACTATTATTTTTGTTTGAACATTCAAGGTGATTGTCCAATGTTGAAGTTGGGTGTTCAATGCCTGATGGATACTCAAGAAATACTTTTCCAAAAAACCCCTGTTAACACTTTCAATCCGATTACTCCTGATACTTGTGATACTTCAACCAACGATATTGCTATCATAACCATTTCCGACAATCCTCTCAAGGCTTGCAAAAGGCCTGTCAGGATTACAACCAACTCTGAATGTGTACCTTTAAAGATCACCATGCCGGGACCTGTCCTGTACCAATCAAGAAAAATGATACCGTGGAACTATGGGGGAGAAATCTTCTACCACGTCATCAAACAAATCGAAACAGTCCAAGAAATTTCTGAAGAAGACCCTGATATAGGAACACCGTGGGTACAAGCAAGATAACCCGCAGTGGCCGTATCTTTTCTCCGGAGATTGCTCCTCCTCGAGCAGTTTTCGGACCCGTGAAGGCTTCTGCACCTGTTGGACCATCCGTGCGAGGCCCAGTGATTGAAGAACTGGATACTCCTGTAGTAAGACCATCTACTGATAATACCAACAAGGGTAAGGGGATACTGGAAGTGCCTGTCAGGACAAAGGCTCATGCTGTGGTTATCCCTGAAACCACTCAGAAGGAGATGGATGAAATCCTAAAAATAATCAGAAAAAGTGACTACGACATTGTGGAGCAATTAGGGCAAACCCCCTTCTAAAATTTCAATGTTATCCTCCTGCTCTGTTCAGAGGCCCATGCTAAGGCCCCCTGATTAAATTCTTGAAGACGACACATGTTCCCCAAGAGACCTCGGCTGACCAATTTTAGGATTGTGTGGCCAGTCTTACTGCTGACAATGGCCTGGGCTTTTTTGACGCTGACTTAACTCCCAAAGGAAGGAAACACAATGATGCGTTACATGTTTCAGTTGAGTGCCGAGGAACCACCCTCGCCCATGTCTTGGTTGATACTGGTTCTTCCCTCAATGTGCTACCAAAGAAGGCCTTAGACTGTTTGGATTGCGAAGGTTTGACCCTCAAACCTAGTAACATCGTCGTTAGGGCTTTCGATGGTTCCAAAAGAATGGTTCATGGAGAGGTTGATATTCCTGTCAAGGTAGGCACCGAAGTGTTCAACTCCACCTTCTACGTGATGGACATCCGTCCGTCATACTCATGTTTGCTGGGAAGACCGTGGATCCATTATGCCGGGGTAGTTACATCCTCTTTGCACCAGATGATGAAATATCTTGTTAAGGGTAAAATCATAAATGTGCATGGCGAGGAAGAGTACATGATTAGTCACCTCAATTCCTTTCGATATGTGGAGTTAGATGGCGAGTTCATCGAAATGCCTTTTCAACATTTTGAGGAAGTTTCTCCCGAGGTAGAGAGTTGCGAAGACAGCGGTTGAGGTACCTATCATTCCCAAGCATGTGGCTAGGATGGCATCTCTCAAGGACGCAGAGGTTGTGATTAAGGAGGGGAAGAGCACAGTATGGGGACAATTCATGACTTTCCCCATAAGACGGACAACTTTGGTTTAGGGTTTACTGCCTGCAGGACAAAAGGCTATGCGTCGCTCCAAGATTGGAGGACCACCCGTCAAGATCTCACACCACGGAATCAATGTTGTAGAAGATGAAGATGAGGAGAGCCACTTTGAAGATTGGATTTTTTCGACTGTTGAAGGAGGTTTGAGCAATTGGGAAGCAAAGGATTTTGTTCCTATCACCTTTATCAACCAGTAATTTTATCTTTGAACAATTTCCCATTTTTATGGTCTGTAATAACTAAAACAATTCGCTCATTATTTTCACCTCATGCCTTGCCCGGGGCATGTAGGTCCATTTGTAAGGGCTTGATTTTATTCATAATCATATGCCATGTATTAATGAGATCATTGGACGTTTTTCATCTATAAACTGTCGTGTTCATTTTCTTTCCTTTTGCATTTTTGTTTGTTTAAGGATGGCTATCCCTTACACACACCCACACTCACAAATGCAGGTACCCATCCACCTCAGATTCCATGGGTGACTATTCTGTTTTAGCCTTCGATAACTCTGAAGATTTGGTCAATCATGCTGAGTGCGAAGCTGACGAAGATTGTGAAGTACTGGGAGAGTTAGCTAGACTTCTACAACAAGAAGAGAGGGCCATTCTGCCTCATGAAGAGTTGCTAGAAACCATCAACTTAGGGACAGAGGAGGACAGGAAGGAATTAAAATTGTGGGTGCCAACCTGGAACCGAGTGTCAAGGAGCGCTTAGTGCAGTTGTTAAATGAATACGTTGAAATCTTCGCTTGGTCTTATGAAGACATGCCAGGACTAGACACTGATATCGTGGTTCACCGTCTCCCTACAAGAGAAGATTGTCCAACGATCAGCAAAAGGTTCGCCAAATGAGGCCTGACATGTCTGAGAAGATTAAGGCTGAAGTAATGAAGCAATTCAACGTTGGTTTTTCTGGCTGTTACAACCTATCCACAATGGGTTGCAAACATTGTGCCCGGTACCTAAAAAGGACGGCAAAGTCAGAATGTATGTAGACTATCGGGATTTGAACAGGGCTAGCCCTAAAGACGATTTTCTGCTGCCACATATTGATATCTTGGTTGACAATACAACTCAACACAAGGTTTTTTCCTTCATGGACGGATTCTCGAGATACAACCAGATCAAAATGGCCCCCGAGGACATGGAGAAAACTACTTTTGTCACGCAATGGGGTACCTTCTGCTACAAAGTGATGCCGTTCGGACTGAAGAACGCAAGGGCAACTTATCAACGCGCCATGGTAGCTTTATTTCATGATATGATCCATCATGAGATCGAAGTTTACGTAGAAGACATGATAGCTCGATCACAGACATAAGAAGAACACCTTAATCATTTTGCAAAAGTTGTTTTCCAGGTTGAAGGAGTATAAACTCAGACTGAATCCAAGCAAGTGCACTTTTGGAGTTAGATCTGGTAAACTTCTGGGATTTAATGTCAGTAACAAGGGCATTGAGGTTGATCCAGCTAAAGTAAAAGCTATACAAGAAATGCTTGCCCCCCGTACTGAAAAGGAGGTTAGTGGATTCTTAGGACGCTTTGAACTATATTGCGAGGTTCATCTCTCACCTGACATCTACCTGCGAGTCAATTTTCAAACTGCTGAAGAAAGATCAGGTAGTTGAATGGAACGATGATTGTCAAGTTTCTTTTGATAAGATCAAGGAGTATTTGCTAGAACCTCCTATTCTGATGCCACCCGTCGAAGGAAGGCCATTAATCATGTATCTGACT